>CM059453.1:10455921-11893421 GCA_030390025.1 Squalus acanthias
TAGATCCAGATGAATAATAACCATCGACCACATGAATACACATTCACAACTCGGGATATAACTCAGGTGCGATCTTGTCTGCTCACCATCAGCAGAAGGCCGGTGATTCAGCTCTAAAGATATAAGCAACATTGAAATATCTATCTGTCTGTCTATCTATCTATCTATCTATCTATCTATCTATCTATCTATCTATCTATCTATCTATCTATCTATCTATCTATCTATCTATCTATCTATCTATCTATCTATCTATCTATCTATCTATCTATCTATCTATCTATCTATCTATCTATCTATCTGTCTATCTATCTATCTATCTATCTATCTATCTATTAATCTGTCTATATATTTATCTAATTATCTATCTATCTATCTGTCCATCTGTTTATTTGTCTATCTCTCTGTCAATCTATCTATCTCTCCATCTATCTATCTCTCCATCTATCTATCTATCTGTCTATCTATCTGTCTATCGATCTATCGATCTATCTATCTATCAATCTATCTATCTATCTATCTATCTATCTATCTATCTATCTATCTATCTATCTGTCTGTCTTTCGATTCATCGATCCATATCTCTATCTCTCCATCTATGTCTCTGTCTGTCTATTTATCTATCTATCTATCCCTTCCTCTATATCTCCATCTATCTATGTAACTATCTATCTATCTCTCTCTATCTATCTCTCTATCTCTCTATCTCTTTATCTCTCTATCTCTCTCTCTCTCTAACTCTCTATCTCTCTATCTGTATATCTATCTATCTATCTATCTAGCTATCTATCTATCTATCTATCTATCTATCTAATTATCTATTTATCTATCTGTCTATCTGTTTATTTGTCTATCTCTCTGTCAATCTATCTATCTCTCCATCTATCTATCTATCTGTCTATCTATCTATCTATCGATCTATCTATCTATCTATCTATCTATCTATCTATCTATCTATCTGTCTGTCTTTCGATTCATCTATCCATATCTCTATCTATCTATATATCTATCTATCTATCTATCTATCTATCTATCTATCTATCTATCGATACATCTAGACATCTATCCTTCTCTATCTATCTATCTATCTCTCTCTATCTCTCGATATCTATCTCTCTATCTCTCCATGTCTCTGTATATATCTCACTATCTATCTGTCTATCTATCTATCTATCTATCTATTATCTATCTCTCTATTCCTTCATCTATCTCTCCTTCTATCTATGTAACTATCTATCTATCTATCTATCTATCTATCTATCTATCTATCTATCTATCTATCTATCTATCTATCTACCTGTCTGTCTTTCGATTCATCTATCCATATCTCTATCTATCTGTCTAACTCTCTATCTATCTCTCTATCTCGCTATCGCTCTATCTCTCTAACTCTCTATCTCTATTTCTCTCTGTCTGTCTGTCTGTCAATCTATCTATCTATCTATCTATCTATCTATCTATCTATCTATCTATCTATCTATCTATCTATCTATCTATCTATCTATCTATCTATCTATCTATCTATCTATCTATCTATCTATCTATCTATCTATCTATCTATCTATCTATCTATCTATCTATCTATCTATATTCACGAATACCCCAGTAACCATTCAGAATATAACTCCGGTGCGATCTGGTCCACTCACCATCTGTAGTAGGCCGCTGGTGTTGATCTATAAGTGTATACGACATTGAAGTAACATTTAAAATGGTATCACTGCAATTGAAAAATACCGGATATAAAGACTTTTCAAAATGTCCTGAGTTTAAGTCCCAAGTTTCTGACATGTTTACCTCTCTCACATTGCCTGAGCTTTGCTTCTAAAAAACACCGATAAACATTTTAGAATTAATAAATAATGAATGTGAATGTGTTTGAGTTGCTGCATGAGATTATAATTAATAATTAGATCCAATCAAAAAGTAGTCATGACCAAATAATACTTAATAATGGTTTATATAAATGTTGTAATTAATCATTGGTTATTGTTAATTACGAAGGAATGCAACTGTCCCGTGTTTGACGAACATTGTTCGAAGCTTCTCAGATTACTTTAAATAATTATCCACTATTAACAATTAACATTCAATGTCATCAATAATAAGTAATCAACACGAAACTATTAACAATTAATAAGAATAATTAATAATATCATCTTCAGCAGCAGCTGTCATTATAAGTAATAAACAGGACAATTACATTAACATTCGAGCAGGTGTCAACGGGTTTGTTGCCCTGTCCGAACTATGGAAGAACTGGTGTTACGTTAAATGAAGATGAATTATTTTGTCCTCAATACCTCTGTTAATGAAGCCCAATATCTCATATGCTTTGCTAACCACTCTGTCAATATGCCCTGCCACCTTCCGAGACCTAGGCACATTAACACCAGGTCCCTATGTCATTGCACACCCTTTAAATCTGTGCCATTATGTGTATATAACAGTCTGTCTCTGTTAACATCTATACGGCGCATTGCAATGTAAATTACGCAATCTAGGCACATATCTCAAATCCTGTGACAGGCTTAACATTGGAATATTAATAGAAATTTGCAGCCCACTGTAAGAAGTCGAACTTTGCATTAGAAATGCGGATATGTAGAAGAAGCACTGGACGATGTCCGCACCTGTATCTTTTAGAACTTGCTTCAGTTTTTCTAACTCTGGAATTAAAACCAAAATGACATTGATCAGCAGGATATTTGCTGTTAATCCCTGACATTAGGGCGTTTCGCCTTTTAATTTGTGGCTGTCAACATTGTTTTTTTTTCTTTCAGGGAAAGTGGCCGTCGCTGCCAAGGCCAGCATTTATTGCCCATCCCTAGTTCCCCTTTAACTGAATGGCTTGCGAGGCCCATTTCAGACGGCTGTAAAGAGTCAACCACATTGCTGTGGGTCTGGAGTCACTCACAGGCCAGAACGAGTAAGGAGGGCAGATTTCATTCTCTAATGGACGTCAGTGAACCAGATGGGTTCTTACGAAAATCAGTAGTCCCATGGTCACCATTACTCATATTAGCGTTGTACTCCAGATTTACTTATTAGATTAAATTACTTCTCCAGATGTCTCTGTATTACTAGTTCAGTAACAAAACCCATATGCTACCGACCCCGTTGCCAACATGGGACTTTGCATTTCGATCGAGTGATTGCTTGCTGGAGTTGTTTTTTAAATCCTGTTTGTTCCCTATAGACAGACCAGGCTGAAGGGAAACAGATTAGTCAGCAATAAACAGACAGAAGAGAATACATCTGCTGCTGATTTCCACCGCTCGTGCTAAAATCATTGCACTTCATTGTCCAGTGACTGATTGAAGATTTAAACTACATCTATCTATAATAATCCATTATCTATCTATGATCTGTCAATCTTTCAATCTATCTATCTATCTATCTATCTATCTATCTATCTATCTATCTATCTATCTATCTATCTATCTATCTATCTATCTATCTATCTATCTATCTATCTATCTATCTATCTATCTATCTATCTATCTATCTATCTATCTATCTATCTATCTATATATCTATCTATCTATCTCCCTATCTTTCAATCTATCTATCTATCTCTCTATCTATCTATTTGTCTATCTATCTGTCTATCTATCTATCTCTCTGTACAACTGTCTGTCTATCTGCCTATCTATCTATCTTTCTATCTAACTACAGCACGGAAGAAGGCCATTGCTTGCTGCAAGGAACAGAGAGCATATTTTGTGTCCCTGTCGACAGCACAGGCTGAAAAGAAACAGGACAGTAATCAATTAAAAAGCAGAAGAGATGGCATCTTCCAACTGAAATGATATGGACCAAGCTGCTGATTTCCATTACCTGTGTTATAAGCATTTGCATTTCAATGAGCAGTTGCTGTTTGAAGATTAAAGCTACAGCTATCTATATTAATTAATCATTTATCTAGGATATGTCTGTCTATCTAGCTATCTATCTATCTATCTATCTATCTATCTATCTATCTATCTATCTATCTATCTATCTATCTATCGATCTATCTATCTATCTATCTATCTATCTATCTATCTATCTAT
The DNA here is from genome assembly GCA_030390025.1 of Squalus acanthias. Classification (NCBI taxonomy): domain Eukaryota; kingdom Metazoa; phylum Chordata; class Chondrichthyes; order Squaliformes; family Squalidae; genus Squalus; species Squalus acanthias. The sequence continues at coordinate 10,459,977 of CM059453.1, forward strand.
CTGTCTATCTATCTGTCTATCTATCTTTCGATTCATCTATCCCTCTCTCTATCTCTCTATCTGTTTCTCTGTCTGTCTATCTATCTATCTATCTATCGATCGATCCATCTATCTCTCTATCTATCTAAAGATCTATCTATCTATCTAACTATCTATCTATCTCTCTATCTACCTATCGATCCATCTAGGCATCTATCAATTTATCTTTCTATCTCTCTATCTGTCTATCTGTCTATCTATCGATTCATATATCTATCTCAATCCATCCATCTCTCTCTCTCTCTCTATCTCTCTATATCTCTTTATATATCTCTCTGTCTGTCTGTATATCTGCCTATCTATCTATCTATCTATCTATCTACCTATCGCTCCATCTACCCATCTCTCTCTCTATCTATCTATCTATCTATCTATCTCTCTATCTCTCTATCTCTCTATCTTTCTCTCTCTATCTTTCTATCTTTCTCATTCTCTCTCTCTCTCTCTATCTATCTTTCTATCTATCTATCTATCTATCTATCTATCTATCTATCTATCTATCTATCTATCTATCTATCTATCTATCTATCTATCTATCTATCTATCTATCTATCTATCTATCTATCTATCTATCTTTCCCCACGAATACCCCAGTAACCACTCGGAATATAACTCCGGTGCGATCTGGTCCACTCACCATCGGTAGAAGGCCGCTGGTGTTGATCTAAAAGTATATACGACATTGAAGTAATATTTAAAATGATATCACTGCAATGGAGAACATACAGGATATAAAGGCTTTTCAAAATGTTCTCAGTTTAAGGCATACGTTTCTGACGTGCTTACCTCTCTCACATTGCCTGAGCTTTGCTTCTGAAAAACACCAATAAACGTTTGAGAATTAATACCAATTAATAAATAATGAATGTGAATTTGTTTGAGCTGCTGCATGAGATTATAATTAATAATTAGATCCAATCAAAAATAGTCATGAATGAATAATACTTAATAATGGTTTATTCCTCAGTTGTAATTAATAATTGGTAATTGCCAATTACGAAGGAATGCTACTGTCCCGTGTTTTAGTAACAATGATAGAATTTGCTGAGATTATTATAAATCATTAACCACTATTAACAATTAATATTCAATGTCATCAACAATAAGGAAATAGCACGAAACTATTAACAATTAATAAGAATAATTAATAATATCATCTTCAGCAGCATCTGTCATTAGAAATAATACACAGAACAATTACATTAACATTCGAGCAGGTGTCAACGGGTTTGTTGCCCTGTCCGAACTATCGGAGAGCTGGTGTTACGTTAAATGAAGATGACTTCTTTTGTCTTCAATACCTCTATGAATGAAGCCCAAGATCTCATATGCTTTGCTAACCACTCTCTCAATATGCCCTGCCACCTTCCGAGACCTAGGCACATTAACACCAGGTCCCTACATCATTGCACACACTTTAAATCTGTGCCATTACGTGTATATAACAGTCTGTCTCTGTTAACATCTTTCCGGCGCATTGCAATGTAAATGTACGCTATCTAGGAACATATCTCAAATACTGTGACAAGTTTAACATTGGAATATTAATAAAAATGTGCGGCCCGCTGTAAGAAGTCGAACTTTGCATTAGAAATGCGGAGATGTAGAAGAAGCACTGGACGATGTCCGCACCTGTATCTTTTAGATCTTGCTTCAGTTTTTCTAACTCTGGAATTAAAACCAAAAAGACATTGATAAGTAGGATATTTGCTGTTAATCCCTGACATTAGGGCGTTTCGCCTTTTAATTTGTGGCTGTCAACATTGTTTTTTTTTCATTCACGGGAAGTGGGCGTCGCTGCCAAGGCCAGCATTTATTGGCCATCCCTAATGCCCTTTAACTGAATGGCTAGCGAGGCCCATTTCAGACGGCTGTAAAGAGGCAACCACATTGCTGTGGGTCTGGAGTCACTCACAAGCCAGAACGAGTAAGGAGGGCAGATTTCATTCTCTAATGGACGTCAGTGAACCAGATGGGTTCTTACGAAAATCAGTAGTCCCATGGTCACCATTACTCATATTAGCGTTTTAATCCAGATTTACTTATTAGATGAAATTACATCTCCAGATGTCTCTGTATTACTAGTCCAGTAACAAAACCCTTATGCTACCGACCCCGTTGCCAACATGGGACTTTGCATTTCGCTCGAGTGATTGCTTGCTGGAATTTTTTTTAAATCCTGTTTGTTCCCTATAGACAGACCAGGCTGAAGTGAAACAGACTATTCAGCAATAAACAGACAGAAGAGAATACATCTGCTGCTGATTTCCAACGCTCGAGCTAAAATCATTGCACTTCATTGTCCAGTGAATGATTGAAGATTTAAGCTACATCTCTCTATAATAATCCATTATCTATCTATGATCTGTCAATCTTTCAAACTATCTATTTGTATCTATCTATCTATCTATCTATCTATCTATCTATCTATCTATCTATCTATCTATCTATCTATCTATCTATCTATCTATCTATCTAGCTATCTATCTATCTATCTATCTATCTATCTATCTATCTATCTATCTATCTATCTATCTATCTATCTATCTATCTATCTATCTATCTATCTCTCTGTCTATCTGTCTGTCTATCTATCTGGCTATCTATCTATCTATCTATCTATCTATCTATCTATCTATCTATCTATCTATCTATCTATCTATCTATCTATCTATCTATCTTTCTATCTCTCTGTCTATCTGTCTGTCTATCTATCTGTCTATCTATCTATCTACAGCACGGAAGAAGGCCATTGCCTGCTGCAAGGAACAGAGAGCATCTTTTATGTCCCTGTCGACAGCACAGGCTGAAAAGAAATATGACAGTCATCAATAAAAAAGCAGAAGAGATGGCATCTTCCAACTGAAATGATATGGACCAAGCTGCTGATTTCCATTACCTGTGTTATATGCATTTGCATTTCAATGAGCAGTTGCTGTTTGAGGATTAAAGCTACAGCTATCTTTATTAATTAATCATTTATCTAGGATATGTATGTCTATCTATCAATCTAACTATATATCTGTCTATCTATGTATCTATCTATCTATCTATCTATCTATCTATCTATCTATATATATCTCTATCGATCTATCTATCTATCTATCTATCTATCTAACTATCTATCCAACTATCTATCTGTCTATCTATCTATTTATCTGTCTATCTATCTATCTATTGATCTATCTATCTATTTATACATTCCATCCATCTATCTGTCTGTCTGTCTGTCTTTCTATGTATCTATTTGTCTAGTTATACAGCTATCTTTCTATCTATCTAGCTATGTATCTGTCTATCGATCTGTCTATCTAGCTGATCTATGGAGAGGACGGCACCTCCGAAGATGCAGCACTTGCTCAATTCTGCTCAGGCGGTTGCCTCTTCGACTCACTGTGACCTCGAATATAAAGATCTAGATCATGAACCTTTCGCCTAACATCAAGGGCACAATCAATCACCTGCAACGTTCTTCACACTGGACACCAGGATACGACACAGAATCATAGCTGCAAGCGTGAGCGGTTCCTCGATCAGCATCACCAGTTTAACGCACATGTTTCGACTAGCTACCCCAAGTATGTCCGAATCTTACTCGGCAATTACGAAAACTGTTATCAATCAGTAAGAATATATCATCAGTTCACTATGTCCTCAATTTAATGTGTATAAACTGACCCACAGAAGACGATAGAACAAATTATGCTTGTATGGTGAATGATTTGGTAGGCGCATAATAAGGCCAAATACTCCTTCGAAAGTAAGAGTCTTAATGGGGGAGAGGATCAAAGGGATGTCGAAGTACAAATTCACAAATCACTAAACGTAGTGAGGAATCCCTTCCCTAAAACTAACCACTCTCGATCACTCTTTCCTCAATTAAGACGCTGCTTAAATTCTTCATCATTCGCTAAGCTAATGTTCTCCTGACATGGTATCTGCGTTGTTTAGCTGCAAGACACAGTTTCATCAATAAAGCTCTTGTGACTCGCCTGCGGACGTTTTACAACATGACATGGGCTGCCTAAATGCAAGTCGGAGTTGTTGCTGCCAGTCCGACTTCAGATACACGGCACCAAGCCTGTAACAGACGTGTCTTCTGCCAGTTTATTGCCAATACGAAAGACATTATAATGGTGGCAGGTCAGTATCGAGCATCGAAAACGCCCGCCACCTCACTCTCAGTGGCATAGGACTACGGATGCCTGCACACCAGTTGAATGTGCATTCCCCAGGGATGGCAGTTTGCAAAGTCAAGTTGTTGGTCAATATTAGAGACAGCGGGAACTATAATTTAAACGGGACATTTTTTTAATACAGGCGCAGCATCTCCCGCCAACCCGTAATAGATACAGATGAATAATAGCCATCTACCCCATGAATAAACATTCTCCACTCGGGATATAATTCAGGTGCGATCTTGTCTGCTCACCATCAGCAGAAGGCCGGTGGTTCAGTTCTAAAGATATGAGCAACATTGAAATAATAATTAAAATTTATTCACTGCAATTGAGAAAATACAGGAGATAAAAAACGATTCAGAATTCCCTCATTTAAGACACATGCGTCCGATATGTTTACCTCTCTCACATTGCCTTAGCCTGGCTTCTAAATAATAAAAATATAAACATTGATAATTAATAATAAATAATGAATGCAATTAACCGGTGTTATAACAGCTGCTGGAATTATTATAACTAGTTAGAGACAATAAATATATATATATATATATATATATATATATATATATATATATACTATATATATATAGTTAGGTGATATATAGATCGATAAATATACAGATAGATAGATAGAGAGAGAGAGAGACAGAGATATAGATAGATAGGTAGATAGATAGATAGAGGGAGAGATAGAGAGATAGGTAGAGAGATAGATAGAGAGATAGATAGACAGATAGAGAGAAAGATAGATAGATAGATAGATAGAGATAGAAAGATAGATAGACAGATATATATAGACAGACAGAGAGACAGACAGACAGACAGATAGATAGAGAGATAGATAGATAGATAGGTACACAGACAGATAGAGATAGAGTTAGAGACATAGAGAGATAGATAGACAGATAGAGAGAGACATAGATAGATAGATAGTTAGATAGAGATAGAAAGATAGATAGACAGATAGATATATAGACAGACAGACAGAGAGACAGACAGACAGAGAGACAGATAGATAGAGAGATAGATGGATAGAGGGATAGATAAACAATTATTATATATTAATTATTTATACATATAAATAATTAATAAATGCTAAGTAATAATTACCAATTTATAATTAATAATTGTTAATTATTAATGAATGCAATTGTCTTTTTATTTAGAATGAATGAAGCTGCTGCGATTATTATAAATAATTATTCACCATTAATAATTAATATTCAAGGTATTTAATCAAATGAGAGAGTAATAATCAACAAGAAATAAGGAGAAGTTAATAATAATAATTCATAATATCTGCAGCAGCAGCATCTCTCATTATAACTACGAAACAGGGAGATGACGACAACATTTTTTCAATGAGGTTGTGTCCCTGTCCGAACTATGGATGTGATGGTTACGATTAACATCTGCACAGCACATGACAATGTACATAAAATAATGTAGACAGGTATTCAACACCTGTGAAGATTTAACAAGTAAAAAAGAGCGGATATATTATCGGCCGCAGCCGGAAGTCCAACTATGCCTCAGAAATGCGGAGACGGACGTGAATCACCGGCCGATATCCCCACCTGTATCTTCCAGGTCTTGCTTCAATTTCGCTAAATCTGGAATATATCAGAAATGCCATACTTCAGCAGAACACTGGCTGGAAAACCCTCAAAGAGAATAAGGCCTTCAGCCTTTTAACTTCAGTCTGCTAAGATTATTGCCACATGTAAATTTGCTTGTCAATCCAGTGATTGTTTGCTGGAAGAAATAGAAAGCAGCGGGTGTGTGCCGGTAAAAAGCCCAGGCTGAAGTGAAGATGTTCAGACAGCAATTAACAAGCCTAACAGAATAAATCTTACACTTGAGAATAAATTGAGCAAGCTCATGTTTTCCACTACCACTGCTAGACATATATCTACCTATTTACCTATCTATCCATCTATCTATCTATCTATCTATCTATCTATCTATCTATCTATCTATCTATCTATCTATCTATCTATCTATCTATCTATCTATCTATCTATCTATCTATCTATCTATCTATCTATCTATCTATCTATCTATCTATCTATCTATCTATCTATCTTCCTTTCTACCTATCTATCTATCTATCTATCTATCTATCTATCTATCTATCTATCTATCTATCTATCTATCTATCTATCTATCTATCTATCTATCTATCTATCTATGTACCTATCTATCTGTCTATCTCTCTCTCTCTCTATCTATCTATCTATCTATCTATCTATCTGTCTGTCTCTCTATCGTTCTCTCTAACGTTCTCTCTCTCTCTCTCAATCTCTATCTATATATCTATATCTATCTCTCTATCTATCTACCTATCTATCTATCTATCTATCTATCTATCTATCTATCTATTCATCAATCTCTCTCTTTATCTATCTGTCTATCTATCTATCTTTCTCTCTCTCTTTCTATTTATATATATATATATATCTGTCTATCTATCAATCTATCTATCTATCTATTTGTCTATCCATCTATCTATTTATCTGTATGTCGATCTGTCTATCTATCTATCTATCTATCTATCTATCTATCTATCTATCTATCTATCTATCTATCTATCTATTTATCTATCTATCTATCTATCTATCTATCTATCTATCTATCTTTCTTCACGAATACCCCAGAAACCACTCGGAATATAACTCCGGTGCGATCTGGTCCACTCACCATCTGTAGAAGGCCGCTGGTATTGATCTAAAAATATATACGACATTGAAGTAATATTTAAAATGGTATTGCTGCAATTGAGAAAATACAGGATATAGAGACTTTTCAAAATGTCCTCAGTTTAAGGCACAGGTTTCTGATGTGTTTACCTCTCTCACATTGCCGGAGCTTTGCTTCTAAATAACAGCAATACATGTTTGAGAATTAATACTAATTAATAAATAATGAATCTGAATGTGTTTGAGCTGCTGCATGAGATTATAATGAATATTTAGTTCCAATCAAAAAGTAGTCATGAATAAATAATACTTTATAATGTTTTTTTAAAAGTTGTGATTAATAATTATAATTGCTAATTACGAAGGAATGCAACTGTCCCCTGTTTTACCAACAATGTTAGAAGCTTCTCAGATTATTATAAATAATTATCCACTATTAACAGTTAATATTCAATGTCATCAACAATAAGTAATCAGCACAGAAAAATTAACAATAAATAAGAATAATTAATAATATCATCTTCAGCAGCATCTGTCATTACAAGTAATAACCAGCACAAGTACATTAACATTCGAGCAGGTGTCAACGGGTTTGTTGCCCTGTCCGAACTATGGAAGACCTGATGTTACGTTAAATGAAGACGATTTCTCTCTGTTAACTTCTATTCTGCATAATGCAGTGTGAATGTACATAATGTAGGCACGTATTTCAACTCCTGTTAAGGTTCAACATCTATAAAGGAGCGGAAATGTTGCAGGCCGCAGCCGGTAGACGAATTATGCGTCAGAAATGCAGACGGGCGTGAATCACCGGCCGATAATCCCACCTGTATCTTCCAGGTCTTTCTTCAGTTTTGCTAACTCTAGAAATAAATCATGAATGCCAAACGTCAGCAGATCACTCACTGGGAAACCCTAAGAGAGCAGAAGGCCGTAACCAATTTAAGTCCAGTCTGTCAAAATTATTGTCACATGGAAAAGTGCATATCGATCCAGTGATTACTTGTTGGAAGAAATAGAATGCATCTTCTGTGTGTCTGTAGAGAGCTCAGGATGAAGTCAAACGATATAGTCAGCAATAAACAAGCAGAAGCGATTGCAGCTTAAAATTGAACTGAAATTGAGCAAGTTTCTGATTTTCATTATCTGAGGTGGAGGGAATCCATTTCAATGTTCATGTTTTGGTTTCAGATGATATCACATGTATCTATATTAATCTTTCTATCTATCTATCTATCTATCTATCTATCTATCTATCTATCTATCTATATAACTATCTATCTAACTATCTATCTATCTGTCTGTCTGCCTATCTGTCTATCTTTCTCTCTATCTATCTATCTATCTATCTATCTATCTATCTATCTATCTATCTATCTATCTTCTATCTATCTATCTATCTATCTATCTATCTATCTATCTATCTATCTATCTATCTATCTATCTATCTGTCTGCCTATCTCTCTATCTATCTATCTTCTATCTATCTATCTATCTATCTATCTATCTATCTATCTATCTATCTATCTATCTATCTATCTATCTATCTATCTATCTATCTATCTATCTATCTATCTATCTATCTATCTATCTATCTATCTATCTATCCGACGAAGGGTTTCGACCTGAAACGTTAACTCTGTTTCTCTCTCCACGGATGTTGCCTGGCCTGCTGAGATTTTCCAGCTTTTTCTGTTGTATCTATCTATCTATTTATCTATCTATCTATCTATCTATCTATTTTTCTAGCTTTCTGGCTGTCTCCCTGTCTGGCTATCTTTCTCTCTGTCTATCTGCCTGTCTGTCTCTCCGTCTGTCTGTCTGTCTAACTTTCTATCTATCTATCTATCTATCTATCTATCTATCTATCTATCTATCTATCTATCTATCTATCTATCTATCTATCTATCTATCTATCTATCTATCTATCTATCTATCTATCTATCTATCTATCTATCTATCTATCTATCTATCTATCTATCTATCTGTCTATCTCTCTAGCTGTCTGTCTGTCTCTCTGTCTGGCTGTCTATCTATCTCTCTGTCTTTCTCTCTGTCTGTCTATCTCTCTTTCTATCTATCTATCTGTCTATGTAGCTGTCTATCTAGCTGTCTGTTTGGCTGTTGTCTCATAGTCTCTCTGTCTCTCTGTCTCTCTATCTGTATGTTTATCTATCTGTCTATCTGCCCATCTATCTATCTATCTATCTATCTATCTATCTATCTATCTATCTATCTATCTATCTATCTATCTATCTATCTATCTATCTATCTATCTATCTATCTATCTATCTATCTATCTATCTATTTATCTATCTATCAATTATTCTTCCTATTTATCCCCTTTATCTCTCGACCTCTCTCTTCTCATTTAAGACTCAACTTAAAACATTCATATTTTGCTGATCTTTTATTCCTCTGACCTCATATCTGCCTCATTTGGTTAAGACAAATGCTCATAAATAAACTCTTGTGGCGCGCCAAGGGATGTTCCCCTACGTGAAGTGCGCTGCATAAATTGTAATAGATTGTGTTGCTGTCAGTCCTGTTTAAGATACATGACTCAATATAAGTTTTACTTATTTCTCCATGGTTTATGTCAATATTTTCAATTCCGTAACAGACTTGTCTTCTGCCCAGTTTATTGTCAAATCGAAAGGCTTTGTTAAGTTCAGAAGTCATCAGCCAGACTCAAATCGCAGCGTCACATCGCTTTCATTTTCATTGGAGTAGGGCGCCTTCACACCAGGACCAGGTAAAATCCCCAGGGATGGCAGTTTGCAAAAGCTGGTGTTCAAGGGTGGAGAGACCAGGAAGTGGAATGCAAACGGACTTGTTTTATTTTGCTTAATAAAGTCGAATCGTGTCCTGCCAACCCGTAACAGATGTAGATGAATAATAGTCATCGACCACATAAAAACCCCAGTAACCACTCGGAATATAACTCCGGTGCGATCTGCTCTACTCACCGTCTGTCGAAGGCCGCTGGTATAGATCTAAAAATATATACGAGATTGAAGTATTATTTAAAATGGCATCACTGCAATTGAGAAAATAAACAATATAAAGACTTTTCCAGATGTCCTACGTTTAAGGCGCAAGTTTCTGACGTGCTTACCTCTCTCACATTGTCTAAGCTTTGTTTCTAAATAACATCAATAAACATTTAGAATTAATACTAATTAATAAATAATGAATGTGAATGTTGAGCTGCTGATCACTAATTAGACCCAAACTAAAAGTAGTCATTCATAAAAAACTCATAATAATGGTTTATTTATAAGTTAAATTTAATAATTGGCAATTGCTACTTACGGAGGAATGCAACTGTTGTGTTTTTTATTGACAATGACAGAAGTTGCTGAGATTATTATAAATCATTAACCACTATTAACAATTAATATTCAATGTCATCAGCAATAAATAATCAGCACAGAACAATTAACAATTAATAATGGTAATTAATAATATCATTGTCAGCAGCATCTGTCATCATAAGTAATACACAGGACAATTACATTAACATTCTAGCCGGTGTCAATGGGGTTGTTTCCCTGTCCGAAGTATGGATGACCGAGTTACATTAAATGAAGATGATCTCTCTCTGTTGACTTCTATACCAGGCGCTGCAATGTAAATGCACATAATGTAGGTTCCTATTTCAACACCTGTGAAGATTCAACTTGTTGAAAAGAACGTAAATGTTGCAACCCGCCGCCGGCAGTCTAATGTGCGTCAGAAATGCAGAGAGACGTGATTCAACGCCAGATATTCCCACCTGTATCTTCCAGGTCTTTCTTCAGTTTTGCTAACTCTGGAAATAAATGAGAAATTTCACACGTCAGCATCGTATGTGTCCCTGCAGACAGCCCAGGCTGAAGTGAAACGGTTTAGTCAGCAACAAACAAGCAGAAGAGATTACAGCTTAAAATTGAAATGAATTGAGCAATATTCAGATTTCCATTATCCGTTGTGGAGGGAATCCCTTTCAATTTTCATGTGTCTATCTATCTATCTATCTATCTATCTATCTATCTATCTATCTATCTATCTATCTATCTATCTATCTATCTATCTATCTATCTATCTATCTATCTATCTATCTATCTATCTATCTATCTATCTATCTATCTATCTATCTATCTATCTATCTATCTATCTATCTATCTATCTAGCTATCTATCTCTCTATATATCTATCTCTCCATATATCTCTATCTCTCTCTCTCTCTATCCATCTGTCTATCTATCTATCTATCTATCTATCCCTCTTTCGTGCTATCTTTCTCTCTATCTCTCTGTATCTATCTATCTATCTACCTATCTCTCTCTCTCTATCTATCCATCTATATATCTATCTCTCTCTCTATATATATATATCTATCTCTCTCTATATATATCTATCTATCTATCTATCTATCTCTCTCTATCTCTCTCTCTATTCATCTCTCTATCGATCTATCTATCTATCTCTCTCTCTCTCTCTCTCTCTCTCTCTCTCTCTCTCTCTGACTCTCTCTCTATCTCTCTCTCTCTCTCTCTATCTCTCTATCTCTCTATCTATCTATCTTTCTATTTATCCCCTCTATATCTCGACCTCGCTCTCCTGCTTAAAGGCTCCCCTTAAAACACTCATATTTTGCTGATCTTTTACTCATCTGACTCATATCTGCCTCAGTCGGCTCCATGACAAATGTTCATAAATAAAGCTCTTGTGATGCAGAGGGATGTTTTCCCACGTGCAATGCGCTGCATAGTTGCAAGTGCATTTTGTTGCTGTCAGTCCTAATTAAGATACATGACTCTATATAAGTTTAATTTAATTTCTCCATGGTTTATGTCAATATTTTCAATTCTATAAAATACTTGTCTTCTGTCCAGTTTATTGCATAATCGAAAGCCATTGTTAATTTCAGAGGTCACCAGCCAAACTCCCAACCGCAACGTCACATCGCTCGAAGCGTCATTGAGTAGGGCGCCTTCACAACAGGTCCAGGTAAAATCCCCAGGGATGGATGTTTGCAAAGGCTGGTGGTCAAAGATGGAGAGACCTGAAGTGGAATGCAAACGCGGATTGGGTAATTTTTGCTTAATAAAGGCGAATCGTGTCCTGCCAACCAGTAATAGATGTAGATGAATAATAGCCATCGATCACATAAATACCCCAGTAACCACTCGGAAGATAACTCTCTACTCTACTCACCATCTGCAGAAGGTCTTTGGTATTGATCTAAAAATATATACGACATTGAGGTGATATTTAAAATGGCATCACTGCAATTGAGTAAATATAGAATATAAAGACTTTCCAAATGTCCTTAGTTTAAGGCACAAGTTTCTAACGTGCTTACCTCTCTCACATTGCCTAAGCTTTGCTTCTGAAAAACACCAATAAACGTTTGAGAATTAATACTAATTAATAAATAATGAATGTGAATGTGTTTGAGCTGCTGCATGAGATTATAATTAATAATTACATCCAATCAAAAAATAGTCATGAATAAATAATACTTAATAATAGATTATTTATAAATTGTAATTAATAATTGGTAATTGCCAATTACGAAGGAATGCAACTGTCCCGTGTTTTACTAACAAAGATAGAAGTTGCTCAGATTTTTATAACTCATAAACCATTATGAACAATTCATATTCAATGTCATCAATAATAAATAATCACACGAAACTATTAACAATTAAAAATAGTTATTAATAATATCATCTTTAGCAGCATCTGTCAGTATAACTAATACACATGACAATTATATTAGCATTCTAGTCGAGTCAATGGGTTTCTGTCCCAGCTTATGGAAGACCTGGTGTTAACTTAAATGAAGAAGATCTCTTTCTTTAAATTTCTATACCAGGCATTGCAGTGTGAATGTACATAATGTAGGCTCGTATTTCAACACTTGTGAAGGTTCAACATCTATAAAAGAGCGGTAATGTTGCAGGCCGCAGCCGGTAGTCTAGCTATGCGTCAGAAATGCAGATAGACGTGAAACACCGGCCGGTATCCCCACCTGTATCTTCCAGGTCTTTCTTCAGTTGTGCTAACTCTGGAAACAAATCAGAAATGCCACACTTCAGCAGATCACTTGCTGGGAAACCCGGACAGAGCGGAAGGCCGTAGCCCTTTTAACTTCAGTCTGTCAAAATTATTGCCACATGGAAATTTACATATCGATCTGGTGATTACTTGTTGGGCGAAATAGAAAGCATCGTGTGTGTCCCTGTAGACAGCCCAGGCTGAAGTGTAACGATCTAGGCAGCAACAAACAAGCAGAAGCTATTACAGCTTAACAATGAATTGAAATTGAGTAAGTTTCTGATTTCCATTATCCGTGCTGGAGGGAATCCTTTTCAATGATCATGTGTTGATTACAGATGATCTCACGTGTATCTATATTAATCTATCTATCTATCTATCTATCTATCTATCTATCTATCTATCTATCTATCTATCTATCTATCTATCTATCTATCTATCTATCTATCTATCTATCTATCTATCTATCTATCTATCTATCTATCTATCTGTCTGTCTGTCTATCCATCTATCTGTCTATCTATCTATCTGTCTATCTATCTATCTATCTATCTATCTATCTATCTATCTATATATCTATCTATCTGTCTATCGATCTGTCTATCTATCTGTCTATCTATCTATTTATCTCTCGGTCTTTCTATCTGTCTATCTGTCTGTCTGTCTATCTCTCTGTCTATCTGTCTCTCGGTCTGTCTCTCTATCTATCTACCTACCTATCTATCTGTCTAACTGTCTATCTAGCTATCTAGCTATCTAGCTATCAAAATAATTACCAACCTACAATCTATGTATTTATCTACCTATATATATTTATATATGTATGTCTAAACTTCTGACTATCTATCAATCTGTTTGCTATCTAATCGATATAAATGATCGCTCCGCAGACAGTGCTGCACTGCCTCCGTATGCTCAGATGGTTTCCACCTGTGCATCACTGTGCCCTCGAATATGACCAACGAAAGCATTACCCTGACGCATTGCACCCAATGCAAAGTCTAAAGCCTGCTACAGCCTTAGCAATGGACTCCATGAGAAGAAGCCACATCATAACTGCACCCAGAGCAGCTCGCATGACTGGTGATGGATTAACTACGCCAGTCTCACGCCTAAACGGCAAGTCGAAACCCACCCATTTTGTTCGAGTCGAATTGGGGCTGGCTGGCCTGTAGATTTCTGTGTGATACCTCACCCCTTTCCTGAATTTTGCTATAGCCTTTGCAACCCTCCAGTACTCTGGCACTGTTCCTGTATCCAATGAGGATTGAAAGATTGTGATCAATACCTGTACTATTTATAACTTTGCTTCTTGTAGCAACCTAAAATGTACTCCATCCGGACCAGGTGATTTTCCAATCGTTTTAGTATTTCTTCTCCATCTATTACTATTCGATCCAAAACTTCCCCCTCCTCTTTAAGTATTACCTTCACTTCTTCCACTGCTTTTATGAAAACAGATGCAAAGTAATCATTTAATCCTATAACTGTTTCTTCTGCCTCCACATGAAGATTTCTCCTTCGGTCCTCAATAGGTGCAACTTTTTTCCTAGCTAATATGTTGCCGATAAAATGTTTATGAAATGTTCACGTTAAACATGCATGTTAATCTTTTCTCGTACCATCTCCTAGCCTCCTGTATTAACGTGTTTAACTCCCTCCTGTACTTTCCATAAATTTCCTGGACCTTACTCCTGACATTTATCATATGCCTCCTTTTTTTTCTTTGTGTGTTTGACTATTATTTACTTTTTCATTCAGGGCGCATTAGCTTTGCATGATCCACCTTTACCCCCGAAAAGTGTATATGGCTAGATTTTACCTGAATGATCTCTTCCCTCAATGCATTCTATTGCTCCTTCAACGCTTTACAATGTGATCGCCTTTTATAATATGCTTATTCTAGGTCCCTTCTTAAATCACTGAAATTAACTCTTCCAAATTTGAGCATTTTTACCTTCGCTATTTCCTTTTCTATTTCGGTAATTGGGCTGATAAGTGGTAGGTAACATTCACGCCATACAAGTGCCAGACCATGACCACCTGCAACAAGGGAGCGTCTAATCACTGCCCCTTGACATTAGCTGCATGAACATCGGTGAATCCCGCACCATCAGCAAACTTGGAGGTCACCATTGACCAGAAACTTTTCTGCCCAGCCACATAAATACCGTGGCTACAAGAGCAGGTCAGAGGCTCGGTATTCTATGGCGAGTGTCTCACGTCCTGATTTCCCCAAAGTCTTTCAACCATCTACAAGGCACAATTCAGGAGTGTGATGGAATGCTCTCTACTAGCCTGATGAGTACAGCTCCAACAACACTCAAGAAGCTCGAGAAGCTCGACACCATCGAGGAAAAAGCAGCCGGCTTGATCGACACCCAAATCTCTACCTTAAACGATCACTCCCTTCACCATCGGCGTAACGTGGCTGCAGTTCGTACCATCTACACGATGCACTGCAGCAACTGGCCAAGGCTTCTCGGCAGGTATTTTTAGTTGCATTTCTATTCATGCTTATGGGGTTTCCATACATACAGAATTCCCAGAAGCATGAATGGGGAACCGCCTGCGCCCTTGTGGTAAGTGGGCACCTACCCGCGGGAACCCGGTGAGGCCCAGGATCGCGAGACTCCGTAACTCCCGGACGTCCAGGTACGCGGGCGTTTTATTTGTGAATCGTTGGCATTTCCCTGCGGGAAACCTCCCAGCACAAATTCAGAGCTATGATTCGAGAAAGTTCTGATGCGCACATATCAGAAATTCTTCTCCTTCCCCACCTTTAGCACTATATTTCTTCCCCAATCTATCTTAAACTAATTTAACCCTCTTAATATAATTCTCTATTTATTTTACATGGCTTTGAAATTTGCCCAAAAATTGATGGTCGTGCCTTCGCAATGAACACTGGGAGCGGAAACAGTACGAGAGCTGCAACCTATTACCGATAAGTCAACCACGCCAGATTTACGCCCATGTTGCTAGATAGAAAGACTTGCATTTATTTATCACCTTTCACGAACGGAGGACGGCCTAAAGAGCGTTACAGCCAATAAAGTGCTTTCGAAATGTAGTCACTGTTGTATTGTAGGAAACACGGCAAACAGTTCGCGCTCAGCAACGTCCCACAAACAGCAATGTGATAATGGCCGAATAATCTGTTTCTTTTGTGCTGTTGATCGAAGGACAAATATTAACCAGGACACCGGGATTAACTATACTGCTCTTCCTCGAAATAGTGACATCGGATCTTTTACTTGGACCTGAGATAGGCAGACGGGGCCTCGGTTTAAGGGCTCACACAAAATGTTGCAGCACTCTGACAGTACAGCAATACTCACAATAGTGCACTACGTGACAGCCTAGACTTTTGTGCTCAAGTCTCAGGGAGTGAGAGTTGGAAACCGCAACTTTCTGACTCAGAGGCGAGCGTGTTACCCAGGATCCACAGCTGAAAATGGAATGGCTACCCCTCTGTGTCTGAGCCTAAGTGGGGCAGGCATTGATTCATAGAATGGTGCAGCACAGAATGAGGCTATTCGGCCCTTCGTGCCTGTGCCGGCTACTAGGTAGAGCTGTCCAAGTAGACCCATAGAAAAAAGATGGCACCTGCTAGCGTGCAGCTTACCCTAATTATGGCGCAGTTGGGGTTCCTGACCATCTCACTGTGCCCTGCAATATAATGATCCAGATCATTAACATGGCACATTTGAGCCAAAGCACACTCTATCGCCTGCCATGGCCTTCGCAGTGTTCACCAGGAGAAGAAATAGGATCATAGCTGCAAACTGGAGCTTTTCCTAAAGCCACAATGCCAGTATTGCGCCCTAAAATTTCACTCCCATTGAGCCTCTGTGGAGCAATCTATGAAAATAAATATCAGTCAGACAGAAGATTAATCTTATTTCACCGATGTGTGGTCACAATAAATGTCTACAAGTTGACCCACAGAAGGCAACAGAACAGTGTCTGTCAATCACTTTCAATTTATTTACTCCACCATAACCAGTGAGAATTTTTACGACTCAACTAAATCTCCTTGTATCCTTCTCTGCTATCAGGAGAATAAGCCCAAATTCTGCAGTTTCTCCATTTGAGCAGTCAATGGATGCGGCTGCTTTTTTTACGTGTTAATAGCAGTGAGCGCTGTTAGCCTCATCATTATTTTAACCCCAAAATTCGTCCCCAAATTATTTACTAATAAAGTTAACTGGAAAAGAAATGCTTTTATATAGAGTATTTCCCCACCTCAGGACCGTCCAAAGCCCTTAATTAGCATCATGTTATAAGAGCCGATTAATTACATTTTGTGCATTGTGATAAATGACCAGTTGACGTGTTTCTATGATTTTAGATGAGGGATACGCCCCTGTTCTTCGAAATCGTGCCGTTGGAATTTTCCCGCTTACCTGAGGAGGCACAGAGAGCTTTTAGCCGAAAGACAACATTTCGGACAGTGCAGCAGTCCCGGAGTACTGCATTGGAGTGTTAGAGTAGGTTTTAGCGCTCAGATCTACTAGGAGTTGGGCTCGATCCCACAGAATTTCTGAGTCAGGAGGCGAGAACGCTATCTACTGAGCACGGCTGGCATTCACAGCAATTTCGCAAGCAGAGCACAGAAACTTCAGAGCTTCCTTACTGCACTTGATGGGCAGCTTGGAGCCACAAAATGGCCAATAGGTGGCGTTAATGCTGGGAAAGATTGCATAGGCAGTTTCCGTTGTAAATCTTATCAAAGCAGTTTAGAAAGGAGAATGAGCCACAGGAAGAGTGTGCTAGTAAAAGTGCATTAAGATTCATCGAAGTGCAGCAGATGTATCTGATCTTTGATTAGAATTTTCAAACGTGTCCTAGGAACATGTTAATTCGTGATATCCAGGTGGAAAGTTCAATATTAAAACTAACATACCATAATCAGTTACAACTAAACATATAGACTCATGGAACCATAGAGTGGTTACAGCACGGAAGAAGGCCATTCGGCCCGTCGATCGCGTGCCGGCTTTCTCCAAGAGCACTTCAGCCACTCCCATTCTCCCGCCCTTTACCCGTAGCCCTGCAAATTTATTTCCTTCAGATACTTATTCAACTCCCTTTTGAAAGCCGCGCTTAAATCTGCCTCCAGCACCCTTTCATGCAGTGCATTCGAGATCATAACCACTCGCTGTTTAAAAAGTGTGTTCTTACATCGCCTTTGGTTCTTAAATCTGCTTCCTCAGATTCTCGACTCTTCTGACAATGGGAACAGATTCCCTCAATCTATTCTGTCCAGACCCCTCATGATTTTGAACACCTCTATCAAATCTCCTCTCGATCTTCTCTGTGCATTTGAGAGCAACCCCAGCTTCTCCAGTCTATCCACGTAACTGTAGTTCCTCATGTCCGTAATCATGTTTGATTTGGTTACCATTCTCCTTGTCGATTAGTGTTGATGCTGCGAATATATAAATAGTTAATTTTACTAATCGTAATTAAATAACATTATGCAAATAGTGATGGAATCCTCCTTAATTCCACATAAAATAAAGCAGTAAATTCAGTATCACTTCATGGAAGATGCATTTACTTTATAGACAGTTGGTATAACATTAACATGACTTTGCCACTGTTTATTCTAATGTCGCTCCCGAGTTGATTGTAAATCATGATTGATTAATCTACTGTAATTTTTTGAGGATGTAACTGGTAGAATAGATAAGGGAGAACCAGTGGATGTGGTGTATTTGGACTTTCAGGAGGCTTCCGACAGGGTCCCACATAAGAGATTAGCCTGCAAACTTAAAGCTCATGGGATTGGGGGTAAGGAACTGACTTGGATAGAAAACTGGTTGGCAGACAGGAAGCAAAGAGTTGGAATAAACGGGTCTTTCTCCGAGTGGCAGGCAGTCACTAGTGGGGTACCGCAGGGATCGGTGCTAGGACCTCAGTTATTCACAATATATATTAATGATCTGGACGAGGGAACTAGATGTAATATCTCCAAGTTTGCAGACGACAAAAAGCTGGGTGGGCGTATGTGTTGAGAGTAGGATGCAGAGAAATTCCAGTATGATTTGGACAAGTTGGGTGATTGGCCATGATGCATGGCAGACGCAGTATAACGTGGATAAATGCGAGATTATCCACTTTGTTGGCAAAAACAGGAAGGCACATTATTATCTGAACGGCTATAGATTGGAAATAGGGGAAGTGCAACTAGACTTGGGAGTCCTTGTGCGCCAGTCGTTGAAGGTATGCATGCAGGTGCAGCAGGTGGTTAAGAAGGCACATGATATGTTGGCCTTCATAGCGAGAGGATTCGAGTACAGTAGCAAGGATGTGTTGCTGCAGTTGTACAGGGCCTTGGTGAGACTACGCCTTGAGTATTGTGTACAGTTTTGGTCGCCTTATCAGAGGAACGATGCACTTGCCATGGAGGGAGTGCAGCGAAGATTCACCAGACTGATACCTGAGATGGCAGGAATGACGTATGAAGAGAGATTAGGACGATTGGGATTGTATTCGCTAGAGTTTAGAAGAATGAGAGGGGATCTAATTGAAACTTATAAAATTCTAACAGGACTAGACAGACTAGATGCAGGAAGGATGTTCCTGATGGCAGGGGAGTCCAGAACCAGGGGTCACAGTCTAAAGATAAGGGGTAAGCCATTTAGGACTGAGATGAGGAGGAATTTCTTCACCCAGAGAGTGGTGAAGCTGTGGAATTCTCTACCACAGAAGGTAGTTGAGGCCAATCCATTAAAATATTCAAGAAGGAGTTAGATATATTTCTTAAGGCTAAATGGATCAAGGGATATGGGGAGAAAGCAGGGACAGGGTACTGAATTTGAATGATCAGCCATGATCTCATTGAATGGCGGAGCAGGCTCGCGGGGCCGAATGGCCTACTCCTGCTTCTATCATCTATCTTTATATGTTTCAAATGTTATGTTGGCCTTCATAGCGAAAGGATTCGAGTACAGGAGCAAGGATGTCTTGATGCACTTGTGCAGGGCCTTGGTGAGACCACACCTTGAGTATTGTGTGCAGGTCTGGTCGCCTTTTCTGAGGAAGGATGTTTTTGCCATGGCGGGAGTGTAGCGAAGATTCACCAGACTGACACCTGGGATGGCAGGAATGACGTATGAAGAGATATTGGGACGATTGGTCTTGTAATCGCGAGAGTTTAGAAGAATGAGAGAACCTGTGGAATTCTCTACCACAGAAGGCAGTTGAGGCCAATTCATTAAATATATTCAAGATGGAGTTAGATGTATTTCTTCAGGCTAAGGGGATCAAGGGATATGGGGAGAAAGCAGGGACAGGGTACTGAATTTGGATGATCAGCCATGATCGCATTGAATGGTGGAGCAGGCTCGAGGGGCCGAATGTCCGACTCCTGCTCCTATCTTCAATGTTTTTACTTTTTTATTTTCTCTGATGAATTTGACGTTCTCCGAACTAATTCCTCAAAGAAAATGATTAGAAACTGTTCCTCTGGTCATCATCTCATTGCTGTTTCACGACCTCATTAGGTCATAAATTGCTTTACAGCAAATTAAAAACATGTATTGCTTCAGTTGTACAAGGTATTGGTGAGACCGCACCTGGAATACTGCATACAGTTTTGGTGTCCTTACTTAAGGAAAGACATCCTTGCTCTCGAGGCAGTGCAAAAAAGGTTCACTCGGTTAATCCCGGGGATGAGGGGGTGGTCATATGAGGAGAGGTTGGGTAGATTGGGACTCTACTCATTGGAGTTCAGAAGAATGAGAGGCGATCTTATTGAAACATATAAGATTGTGAAGGGGTTGGATCGGGTGGATGCGGGGAGGATGTTCCCGATGACGGGTGAGACGAGAACTAGGGGACATAGTCTTAGAATAAGGGGCTGCTCTTTCAAAACTGAGATGAGGAGGAACTACTTCACTCAGAGGGTGGTAGGTCCATGGAATATGCTGCCACAAAAAGCTGTAGAAGCTACAACATTAATTAAATTTAAAACAGAAATAGACAGTTTCCTAGAAGTAAAGGGCATTAAGGGTTACGGGGAGCGGGCAGGAATTTGGACATGAGTCTAGGTTCGGATCGGTCATGGCCCTGTGGGTAGTGGAGCGGGCCCAGGGACTGTGTAGCCTGATTCTGCTCCTATTTCGTGTGTGCAATTCTGTTAGATGCAGGAGATGGTTCTGTGATAGATAGTAGATTGGCGGTTAGGATCAGATCAGCCATGATCTTATTGAATGGCGGAGCAGGCTCGAGGGGCCGATTGGCCTACTCCTGCTCCTATTTCTTATGTTCTTATGTTCTTATGTAACGTTAGTCGCTGTTTTAACGTAGGAAACGTGGCAGCCAATTCGCACACAGCAAGCTCCCACAGCCAGCAAGGAAATACATGACGAATTGATATGTTTTAGGTTTTGCTCGAGCTATCGAAGTTGGCCAGGACACAGGGTAAATCCGCTGCTCTTCACTGATACACTGTCATGGGATCTTTAAAATCCAGCCGCGAGGTTGGTTTAATTTCTCATCCGAAATACGGCACCTCCGACAGTGCAGCACACTGTCAGTC
This sequence comes from Squalus acanthias, assembly GCA_030390025.1. Lineage (NCBI taxonomy): Eukaryota > Metazoa > Chordata > Chondrichthyes > Squaliformes > Squalidae > Squalus > Squalus acanthias. The sequence continues at coordinate 10,481,495 of CM059453.1, forward strand.
ATGCACCGGGGTTGGGGGGAGGGTGTGGAACAGGATTATTTGATCAAATCTCTGGATCGTGACTTGAACCAACAACCATCTGAATCAAAGGCGATGGTGCTACCCACTGATTCACAGTCGAGGCTCCTCTCTGTTTTGCCCCCAGCGACAACGCGGCTGGACTCATGCGCAGTAAGGCTGCAAATAATACGAAGTATATGGCGAAAATATTTAAATCTCTATCGCTTACCTGTCTCTTTAAGAAGTTTGTTCAGATCTGAAAAATAATTTGACGTTAGTTGAAGTTCAGTTCTGATAGATGTTAAGAAGCATAGGTGAACTTATGTTATCCTTATATGAAGCTGTCTTTAGACCTCATTCAGATAACTGGGTTCAGTTCTGGGCACCTCGCGTCAGGAAGCAAAAGTGTCTTGCAGGTGGTGAAGCGCAGAACGATCCCGGGGCTAACATGGATAAATATGAGGATAGGTTGCAAAGATTACTCTTGTATTCCCTTGGATATAGAAAGTTAAACAGATATATAATTGAGAAGTTTAAGCGGATTAAAGCCGTCGCTAGGATAGACAGAGATAAAGTATTTCTTCTGTTGGAGAACAGAGAAGAAGGGGCATAATCTTAAAACTGGAGCTAGGCTGTTGAGAGGTGATCTCAAGAAGCAATACTTCAAAAATGATCGGTAAAAAATCTGCAATTCTCTCCATCAAATAGCAGAAGAGGCTCGTTCAACTACAATTCCAAAAACTGAGATTGATAGACTTTTGTTACACCAGGATATTGACGGATATGGAGCCAATGTGCATAGATGGATTTAAGATACACATCGGTCAGGATCGTGGGACAGGCTCGATGGGCTGAATGGCCTTCTCCTGTTCCAAGGTTATATGTCGCTATACATCTCAGCTGTGTCTAAGGGCCGGCGTAGTGTTCAATTTTACGGGGGTTGTGACTGCAGCACACCAGGACGTGGTCAGTATAAGTGCGGGTCTGCCTACTTAACACATATTAGGAAGAGATAAGTTTTTATTTGATAAGAAAGTAGATACGTCCATGCTGGGGAAAGGAATCTTCGAGGAGTGACCGGTCCCCGCCTCAAACCACGTTCAGCAGCATCCGAATCAGTCCCACTCCCTGGCCACAGTCTTTTAGTTAAATTATTCATTCACGGGATGTGAGCCTCGCGGGAGAGGCCAGAACTTAACGGCCATCCCTAATTGCCCCTGATAAATCAGTGGATAGCCGCCCTCTAGAACCGCTGCCGTCCGTGTGGTGAAGGTACTCCCACAGTGCTTTTCGGTAGGGAGTTCCAACATTTTGACCCAGCGACGATGAAGAATCGGCGATGTATTTCCAAGTCAGGATGGTTTGTAACATGGAGAGGAAATTGGAGGTGATGGTGTTCCCATGCGCCTGCTGCCCTTGTCCTTCAAGGTAGAAGAGTTTGCGGGTTTGAGAGTAGCCTTGGCGAGTTGCTGCAGTGCATCTTGTAGATGAAACACACTGCCGCCAATTTGCGACCGTGGTGTAGGGAGTGAATTTTTCAGATTATGGATGTGGTGCCAATCAAGCTGGCTTCCTCGTCCTGGATTATGTCGAGCTTCTTGAGTGTTGCTATTGGTGCACGCATCCAGGCAAGTGAGGAATGTCCCATCACACTCCTGACTTGTGCCTTGTAGATGGTGGAAATGAACTCGAAACTAAGGAATTGAGTCACACTTCGCAGAATAAGCAGCCTCTGACCTGCTCTTGTTATTATCTATGTGGCTTGTACAGTTAGGTGTGTGTTCCACGGTGACCCCAGGATGTTGATGGCGGAGTATTCGCCTATGGTAATGCTGTTGAAAGTTAAGGTGAGGTGGTTAGAATTTATCTTGCTTGTGACGGTTAATTCTTGGCACATGAGTGTTGTGAATTTTGCCCGTTAGTTATCAGACCAAGCCTTCGATTTTATCCAGTTCATTATTTCGTGCGGGCACGGCCTTCTTCATTACCTGAGGAATTGTGAATCGAGCTGCACAATGTCCAGTCATCAGCGAACAGCCCCACTTCTGATATATGATGGCGGGTAGGTCATTAATGAAGCAGCTGAATTGGTTTGGCCTAGGAGACTGCCCTGAGGAACACCTGCAGCGATGTCCTAGGGCTGAGATGATTGGCCTCCAAAAACCACCTCCATCTAGCTGTGTGCTAGTATTGAGTGTAGCCAGTGGACAAATTTCCCTGAATCCCTATTGAATTCAGTTTTACTAGTGTGAATGTCTGTGGAGGAACCAGTCCATTCATAACTCTGCCATCCTAATTAACGCTGCCGCTGAATTACTCATCCATGGCTTCGTTAGCTCTGGACTGGACTATCCCAAAGCACTCCAATCTGTCCTCACACCTTGCACCCTCTGTAAATTTGAGTTCATACCAAAATCTGAAACCCATATCCTAAATCATACCTAGTCCGTTTTACCCATCACCCCTGTGGTTTTCAACCTTCATAGGCTCCCGGTCTGACAACGCATCGATTTTAAAATGTTCATTCTTATTTTCAGATCCATCAAAGGTCTCGCGCACCCTATCGCTGGCACCTCCTCCAGCCTTACAAAGTTCTGAGATTTCTGTGCTCCTCCTATTCTGAAATCGTGCTGAACTTCCTTATATATTGATTCACCATTCGCCGCTGCGCCTTAATGCTCTGACGGCTTATGCTCTGGAACACCTTCCCTCCGTCTCTCCAGCTCTATCGCCTCATTGAAGAAGTTCCTTAAAGTCTCGCTATTTGAACAAGCTTTAGATCATCTATCAAAATATTTCCTTATGTGGCTCTTTGTAAAGTTGGTTTGGTCACGCTTCTCCAAAGAGCATTGGACGGCTTTACTACGTTAAAGGCGCTATATAAATACAACTTGTTGCTGTTACCAGTTAGGGAGTAAATTAGCTGAAATAAATCAAGAAAACAGACCTCATCTGGTATTGCGGCAGAAATGGTCATCCTTGGTGCTCTCTAACAGTTTGTCTCTTTTGGAAATATAGGTAAACACAAGAGGAGGCAGCAACTGGTGAGGGTCTGTCTTGCACTGAGGCTGCCTCGCAGCCAATCAGAGAAGGAGGGTAAAAGAAAAAGCGGGGTCGATATGCATCTTGTACGCGGGCGCTAATCGGGCGGTACCCAATTGCTTGCTTGCTGTATGCCACGCCCGATATTTGGCTCCATTGATGTCAACGGAATTGTATAGCGGACGGAGCGTATAACCGGCGACAGGTGCCAGCGCTACCAACAACAATGAGGAACGATATACTCTGGAAAATTCTTCCCTGAAACCAGTCTAGGAGATCACATTGTCCAAGCGACTCCGATTGAAACATGTCGGTATGTAATATCCCTTAATTATACCAGAAAAGGGCCATAATATAGAAGGTCCTTGCTGTGCTTTTCATGTGGAAGGACTTCTGCACTGTACCAGCAATTGATGCATCATCTTCACCTTCTGTAAGAGAAAAACACAAATGTCACACTGCTCACAACCTCTGGCATTAACTTCTCTCATATTCTTTGCTCTTTTGGAATTCGGATTTAGTAAGTTTGCTCTGTATGTGTACAGTCGCCTAAGTAGTCATGATGCTGGGCTAGATGTGTTTGGTGATGGGATCACGCTGGACATGGCGGAAATGGCGTAGGATGATGTAGGACTTCTCCCGCTATTCTGACCAATATGTATTCCTCAACCATTTTCATAACGGCACAAACAATGTGCTCTAACTTTCTTTGATTCTATTGCAAAAGGAAAATACGTTGGATGCTGGATAACCGAAATAATAACAGAAAATGCGAGAAATCCTCAGTAGGTCAGGCTTCATCTGAGGGCAGAGAAACAGATTTAAGGATTAAGGTCGGCGACCTGACATCAGCAGTTCTGACGAACCGTCACCTTGGAAACGTTAAATGTGTTGATTGCTCCACATTCAATGCCTGACCTGCTGAGGATTTCCCACATTTTCTGTGTTTCTTTGTTTCTGTGATCGGCATGGAAAATTATCAATAGATTTCTAGCAATCATTCTATCTGGCACCTATTGGGAAGATAATGTGAACGGTGCACGATGGTGTCAAACGGGCGTTATCGAGTTCGCCGCCCGTTATATATCAACGGAAGTCAATCGAAGAGAAAAACAGGCGGGGCTTTTACAGGCGAAAACAAAATGGCAGCTCCTTTATCTGTTATTGGAATGGAAGGTAAAGTATTGCCCGAAGTTACCTAGGGCAAAGACACCAATAGGCATGTGCGGCCCAGTGGACAACACGCTTGCCTTTGATTCAACTGATGTTGGATGCAAATCCGACATGAGCACTATACTACAGACTCCAGCATAGCATTGAGTGCGTGTTGCACTTTCGGGGGCGCCGTCTTTCAGATGCAACGTTAAAACAGGTCGACATAATGATCCCACGGTGCTCAGAACATTCGAGTACTCAATGCTGTTCTGGCCAGTATCTATCCAAAAACAACTGTCTCTAAAACAGAGGGCTGGGCTAGAAATTCGACTTTGGCTGATGGTGCTTTATGGGCGTTATGATATTTGCCGCCTGTTATACGCGCCACTTGAGATTCAGTGCTGTTCAAGTCAATCGGAGTTGATTATCAGCCGTTGAGTTTAACGGGCGGCCGATTCGCTTACGCCCGCTTCACGCTAGCGCTCAAGACAAAATTCTGCCCCATTATCCTGTCATTATCACATTTCTATTTGTTTGACCTTGTTGTGTGCAATTAATTGCAACGTTTCCCACATGAAAACAATGACGACCCTTCAAAATGTATTTAATTTGGGTGGAAATTGCTTGAAAACGAGTTCGGTAAAGGCTTATAAATTCGCCCCGGGCCGTGGCGCATAACGGACGGTATCGCATCGGCCGCCCGTTCTATGCAGGGCCTGATATTGAGTTCTATTGACTGCAAAGATTGCATATAACGGGAATATTCGGTAAATTACAGCATCTTTCAAGTGTACCAAGAGCCACAGAGATTCGAAACACAAATAAGCTATGGGCCGAATTTTGCGATCCCTACGGGTGCGGAGGAGGTTTGAAAGCACCCATGGGGCCGCGCAAGTGCCGAGTATAGTCATGCAAAGCGCATGCGCTAAAACCCGGCACTTGCGATCTGTCAAGAATCCTCTCGACAGATTGCACGCATCCCCAGGAGTAGGGCCTCCGCGGGCGGAGTGTTGCGCTTTTTATTCTTACACCTGTTAAATACAGGCGTAAGGCTTGCTTTTACCAGCATAACAGTTTAAAATAACAAAAAAATATATATTTTTCAATCATTTAAACATTAAATAACCTGTGCCATAAGGTAAGTTACTTTTAGCACATTTAAAACATTTAAATTTATTTTTCAAAAAATTAATTTTCTGTTTGAAATGTTTAATAATATGGCATTTTAATTAATTTTATATATGTAATGATTTTTCTTTATTTCAGTGTTTTGGTGCATTTTTGCGGTCATCACCTTTCATACAGAACTGTAAAAAATATGAAGGGGGATTCCCTTCTTGCATTAGGTCGCCTGGCCCACGTGATACCAGGGCAGCTAGCGAACCACATGCACCCCTGGTATACGTGGGCCTCTGCGCATTTCGAACAGCAGAGGCCGAGGATCGTAAGCCCCGGTATCAATGGAACCAGCAGGTTAGTTCGTAATTTTTTTTCCAATCATAAATTCAGGGCCAATATTTTCGATATCTCGATACTTAAAGTAGGGATCTCCTTTTGTGTTGGACGTGAGAAATCACCTTCCTCCTTTCCATCGATTCCTAATATCATCAAATTCCTTTACTCTGCTTGCGATCCACTCTGATTGCGATGTAGCCAGCTCTGTCTCCAGGCTCTGTGCTCAAGCTTTGTGCTTTTGAAAATTCGGCCTCAAATATACCTTTTGAGTGTCAAGCAAGTTACAACTGCTTAATCATTTTTGGCTCTCGGCTTTTAACATCTAATCAAGTAACCACATACAGCTGATGTTACGAAACGTTTTGAAAATGATCGACCCTTGCCTGCCCGGAAATGAACCATACCCATCGATGGAGCGTAAATTGTGAATTCCAAAGTTTCTAAAAGCTCTGAGTGAAGAGATGTCTCCTCATCTCAGTCCTAAATGGGCGGCTCCTGATTCTGAGACTGTAACCCGTAGTTGTAGACACCCCAGCCAGGGGAACCATCCTCCCTGCATCTACCCTGTCAAGCCTTGTAAGAATATTGTATGTTTCATTGAGATCTCCACCTCTCATTCTTCGAAACTCTAGTGAATACAACTCTAGTCTACTCAATCACTCCTCATCGGACAATCCCCCATTTCAAGAACCAGTCTGGTGAACCTTCGCTGCACTCCCTCATTCGCAAGTCTAACCTCCCTTAGGAATTATAACCAAAACTGTACACCATACTCCAGGTGTGGTCTCAACAGGGCGCTGTATAATTGCAGTAAGAAGGCTTTGCTCTAATACTCAAATCCTCTTGTAATATCGCCTGCTTGCTACACCGATTGAAGACAGTGGCCTAGTAATTCGTGCCGGTCGGTGGCGTAAAACGGGCGGTATCGGATCGGCCGATCGTTATACGCAGCCTTGTCAAGGGAACTGAATACCTACTTTACTTATAAGGGGCGGCCTATCCGATACCGCCCGCTTGGCTCCATAGCCCGAGAGGAATTTCTAGGCCACTGGTGAGACTGAAGTTCGGTCGGGGAGTATACCGGGCGTCCAAAACAATACTGCCTGTATCACGCTTACACCCACGATACAATTTTACCCCATATGACGGCTGGTAGAGTTATGTCAGGGAGGTTCTGTCCGTAGACCAACAGGATAGCATCAGGTTCAAGAAATAATCGGTTAGTATGCAAGATTACAAAATGCTACAGTTCAGAGGGACCTGGGGGTCCTTGTGCATGAAACACAAAAAGTTAACATGCAAGTACAGCAGTTAATCAAAAAGGCCAATGGAATGTTGGCCTTTATTTCAAAGGGTTGGAGTATAAAAGCAGGGAAGTCCCGCTACAATTGTACATGCTATTGGTGAGGCCACACCTTGAGTACTGCGTACAGATTTGGTCTCCTTATTTGAGGAAGGATATACTTGCATTGGAAGCAGTTCAGAGACGATACACTAGGTTAAATTCAGAGATGAGGGGTTTGACTTATGAGGAAAGTTTGAGCAGGCTGGGCTTATACTCATTGGAATTGAGAAGAATGAGACGTGATCTTATTGAAACATAAAATATACAGAGGGGTCACGACAAGGTAAATGCAGAGAGGATGTTTCCCCTCGTGGGAAAATCTAGAACGCGGGGGCACAGTTTTAGAATAAAGGGTCGCTCTTTTACAACTGAGATGAGGAGGAATTTCTTCTCTCAGAGGGTCGTAAATCTGTGGAATTCTCTGCCACAGAGAGCTGTGGTGGCTGGGTCATTAAGGTGGAGATAGACACATTTTTGCAAGATAAGTGAGTGAAGGGTTATGGGGAGCAGGCGGGGAAGTGGCTTGGAGCCCAGGATCAGCCAAGATCTATTGAATGGCGGAGCAGGCTCGAGGTGCCGTGTGGCCTATTCTTGCTCCTATTTCTTATGTTCTTATGAACCACACTGAAACGGCAGAATCTGAGGGCTCAATTGAAAATAGAAACTAGAACGCTCCAGAGAAGACGCATATCGTTGTCGCTCGAAGATTTTTGTTTTGGGTGCATGAGATTTAGTGAAAACATATTTGTTTTTGCGTGGTCGAATTGCCTCCTTCTGTGCTCTATATCCCTATGATTTTATATCGGCCATGACACAGTATCACACAGAGATAAAATTATCCCCAGTTATTCTCATCAGTAATTTTACGGGGAACTTGTTAAATGGAAAACAGATTAAAAAAAAACATTTTTTTCGGCTGACCTCTCAAATATTAGTCAGATGGGGGAATTTCCATTGAACACATGTTGCCTGCCCGAGAATGGCCCATAACCGCTATCTTATTTCATATTCATCTATAGACCGTTCTTTTTGAAAACGATGAGTTAGAGAATGGTCTTCTGCAGAAACACAATGCTGGCGCTATCATTTCTGCCACCCTTTATACGCCCGCTTGATAATTAGTTGAATTGTCTTGGATACAACTAAATATGACAATAGGGCCAAATGAGATATCACCAGTTCAGCACGATAACCCAAATCAAATTTTGAACCCGGTGTGTCTGACATTTAGAGCTGCTCATCTCGGCGGCAGGACCATGGCACAACATTGCAGAAAAATAGAGATTCCGGGGGTGAAATGCGACCTGTGCCGTGATGCAAACCAAACGCTCTCACATCGTTTAGACGCAAAGTTTCGTATTCAGCTGCATGTTGGCCTATCAATTCGCCTCTGCTGGTGGCGCTAAATGGGCGCTATCGAATCGGCCACATTTACCGTCCGTTTTGCGCCACCGCCCGATAAGAATTTCTCAGCAAATGACTTCAATAAAACCGAATATCGGGCGTGTCTTCTGACGGGCGATAAATGTGAATGTACCAATTTCGCAACAACGCCCCATGTCTCATTTTAAACACTAAGGGCCCGCATGAAAATGGCGATCAGATTCAATAAATCATGTACCTCGAGATAGCCACCAAATTGGCAGAGAATGAAAAGTTATGAGGCACTGGAGCAGGTGGGGAATAAAGTACCAGAATGATTCTGTATCTGAGAGGTTCTAAGTATCGGGAAAGACTGATAAGGATGTGGCTCTTCACTCAATTGAAAATACATCGCTGAGGGATCACCTAATAAAGGTCTTAAAATTATCAAGGTGTTCTATAGGAGTGACGAAGGGGAGGTGGGGGAATGCTGAACTAGAAGCCATAAATATAATATTGTCACTAACGAATCAAATAGGGAATTCAGGAGAAAGGTTTTTTGCCCAGAGAATGGTTAGAATGCGGAACTCGCTACCACATGGAGTGGTTAGGGAACATAGCATAGATGTCTTTAAGGGAAAGCTAGATACATGCATAAGGGAGAAATGAAGAGAACGTTATGCTGCTATGTTCAGATGAAGTAGGATGGGAGGAGGCTCATGTGGCACTGAAACACCACCATCTAAGAGTTGTGCCAAATGCTCAGTTTCTGTTTTGTAATTTCATGACATTTAATGTAATCCCGAGTTGTGGGAGACAATTATTCTCTAATGCAGTAACATTAATTGCCATTGGTTGATTGGATGAACCACGAAAGTCTGTGTGATATGAGCCACGTGCTTCTTGTCACTCGCCTCCCTTATTAAAATACGGTATTGTCCCTAAGGATATCATTAATCATTCAGAAATCATAACAAAATCAAGAAACATTCCAACTATCTCGCTTTCTAAACACAACGGAGGGTGAAATTCGTCATGGGCGGGGTCACAAACCAGGAGGTATTGTATCAGTTCGAATCAATGCACCCGGCCAGATATTCAATTCAATTGACTTCAATAGAACGGAATATTCGGCGTGTCCTCTAACGGGCGGTGAACGTGTTTCCGTCTGTTTTGCGATCACGCCAAAAAGCATTTACACCCCCAGCAAAATTTTATCCCGCAGTGGCTCAGCTCTCCTTATGAAGCAAACTGATTGTGATATTTCAGGAAAGGTAAAATTTACTGTAGATTTCTTATCATAAACAGCGTTTTGGTGCATTTGACTTAAATTTGGGAAAATGTCAAAAGAGCAGAGAAAAGATTGGTTGTGATTCAATACAGAACATTTAACCCTTCATTAAATTAATACATTCCAACAATAGAGGATAGCAAATCCTCTTGGGCGATCGCGAAAAACGGGTGGTATCTAATCTTCGGCCAGATATACCACCCGCCCGATATTCAGTTTTATTGAGATCAAAGGAGGTGAATATCGGTCGGGGAATCTAACCAGCGGCAGATAAGACACCGTCCGTTTCGCACGACCACCAAGGTGATTTGCTGCCGCATCCTGGATTGGTGCATTGGCTGTTGCATCGGATATTCATGCAATTCGCAGTAATATATCGCTTCACAAATCGGCTATAAATATAGTGCTACCTGGAATTGGAACAGGTTAGATAAAATAAAACCAGGTCCATCCAATTCGCCTTCTACCACTCCTGTTCGTCGCATGATACAACGGTAATGTAGTTGTTGATTAATCATGGCAAACGATCTCTATCAATTTGTCTACAGCAGGGGCAAACATGAGGTGAGGAAAAGCCCCAGTTGTGGAAAGCATTGGAATAAAGTGTAGACATCCACCTTCAGCGGTAGTGCCAAACCGACCCATATGAATGTCTTCAACCATACGTCCCAGGTTAAGTATTTTTTGAATCTTACTACAATTACCTTATGCTACGTCTCAATATATATCAACAATATATATCTGTGCTTATATTGTGAATTCTGGGAGATTCTCTCACAGCTACTCTACCTGAGGAAGGAGCGAACAGCTCCGAAAGCTTGTAAAATTAAATAAATCTGTTGGACTATAACCTGGTGTTGTGCGACTTCTCATTTATATCAACAATGGCATTCATTTTATGAAGAACTCTATCTAATTTTGAATATGAATCTATCAATAGCATCAGCTTTGGCTGTCTTCGGACGGAGAAGTTTCGTTAGATTGACAGCCCAGATAGTGAAATATTATTTCTGCAGGTTAATTTAGTGTTTACCCTTGCTTCAAGCGTATTCTACTTCCTCTGGTTAAACATCTTGTTATGGTCTACATTATCTACTTTCTTTATAATCCTAAAAATATCAATCGTATCCTCTCTCCCCCTGCAGGCGTCACATCTAACAATCTTTGTAAACATGAAGTCACCCGAAATTCTGCTGCTTGTGACCGAACTCGCAACAAACCCCGTTCATCCATCACTACTGAGCTTACTGCCCAACATTAGCTTCCAATGTGGCAAGGCCTCGAACTTAAAATTCTCATCCTTGTTTTCAAATCTTTACAAGGCCTCGTCCCTCTCTATACGCTCCTCCTGCCCTTCAACCCTCTGGATTTCTGTGCTCCCCCAATCTGACCTCCAGGATTTCCTTTGCTCCAAAATTGTTGGCCTTTTCTCAACTGCCTAGGACCTAAGCACTGGAAATTCCTCTCTAAACCTATCCGCCTGTCTACCAACCCCTGCTGCTTCAAATCGTTTCTTAAAAACTACCACTTTGACCAACATTTTGGTCACCAGTCCTAATATTTCCTTTCGTGTCTCGATGTGGAATGCTGTCAAGAATTCTCTTGACAGATCATCGGCCTGCCGGGAAAAGTGCCCCTGCGGGTGGAGAGTTGCACTTTTTGCACAACTTCCGCCCGCTGAATTACTGTCCAGCTCTAACGCCGGCTTAAGTGTTCCTAAAATAGAAAAATGAAATTTGATAAGTCATTTAAAAATTAAAACTAATCTTCAAAAAGAAAAGTTTATTTTTAGTACCTTAAAAACATATAATTTAATTTTCAAAAAATTATACTTTTGTTTAAAATATTTAATTAACTGATATTGTAATTAATTTAAAATGTGTAATTAAAAATATATATTTAATATGTTGGTGTATTTTTCAGGTTATCCCCATTCATAATTATGAGAGTTCCATCCGTACCGACCTGCCAAAGGTTGATTGGGGATTCCCTCCTTCTATTGGTTTGGCCGGCCCACATGATCCCAGCAGTGCCTACGGACCGCATGTGCCCCTGTGATACGTGGGGCTCTGCCCGCGCGGACTCGGAGAGGCCCAGGATCGCAAGCCCCGGCCACACGGGTAAATTCGTGACAATTTTTCAGATAGGAGGCGGGTCCGCCAACGATAAGCCTCCGATGGCAAATGTAGTCCCGTTATGTTTTTTGACCGTTCTGGCACTGACTCATCTGTTCATGGAAAATAATGAGTAACAATCTTTATAAAAAGTGAAAATTTATACCTGAGGCGGTCGGAAAATCCGCCCATTTTCCACTGGAACATTTTCCTCTCACTGTCTCTACCTCAGCTCCGCAGCTCCAGAGAGGCTGAAACATGCCGTTGCGACCTCCAGATTCGACTGTTCCAATTCACTGCATTTTTAAACGTATTCTTCCATGGGATGTCTCTTCCAAGGCTAGCATTTATTGCCCATCCCATACTGCCCTTGAGAAATTGTCAAATCGCTGCAGTCCTTGTTTTCAATATACTCCCAAGGTGCTGCTATGTACGGTGTCGCAGGATCTTCACTCAGTGGCACTGAAGGCCCGGCGAAATATGACCAAGTCAGGCTGCTGTAATACGGATAATTGGGAGGTGCTGGTGCTTGGGAGCGATGTTACTTACCGTCAATTTTACCCGTTCCATCTAAAGCAAGGAGAAACAGCGGTGCCGTAAATGAAAATAATCAAAACCCATATAGATATAAAGGTGATCATATATAAACACGAAATAAACATTCACTATGCAGAATCATGCGGGCTTTTTTATAATTTGAATGAAGGTGTTGAATGCGTTATAGCGATATTACATTAGCCGGCCATTACATCGCACACCTGAATTTCAACTGAATTCAACGCAAGGGTAAATTGAGCCGATCATGCAATAGGCAGACCAATGCGAAATCGCACATATGACAGCGCTGCATTAAGTTATAAGGAACACAACTAAGTCTGTAAAGCCTACATGTGATGGAGGCAGAGAGTTGAACTATTTTTATCCGATTAATCCCCTTGCAGTTTCTATTTTACTGCAGCGCTCTGACACTGACTCATCTGTTTTTGCAAAATAATCGGCCATATTTTTCGACCCGAGACTTCCTGCGTGCGGAGGCCTCCGATCTGGAAAAAATCTACGGACTTCGCTGAGGCCTCCCGATATTCGGACAGTTCCGCTCCTGGGCCTCTCCAAACTCGAAATGCGCAGGGCCCACGCAAGCGTCGCTGGGATCACGTGGGCCATGGGGAGCCAATAAGAGAAGGGACCCACCCTTCATACCCTTGACAGATAGAGCTGTCAAATATATGAATGGGGATCACACCAAAAATACTGTAAAACATTGAATAAGTATTTTTAAAAAAAACCTTTTTTTAAATGAGTTGTAATTATAATAAATTAAATATTTTAAACAAAAATTTAATTTGTTGAACAAGATAACAAGTTTTTGCGGAGATAAAAATAAACTTACCTTTTTTTAAATGAGAAATGAGTGAAAAAACATTTTTTTTTACCTTTTTTCAACACTTATGCTGGTAAAAGCAGGCCTTATGGCTGCTTTTACCCGGTGTAAGATTTCTAAGTGTTTCTGGGGTTGGAGGTTCTGCAGAAAGCGGAACTATCCGCCCGCAGAAGCCCTTCTCCAGGGCAGGCGTCCTATCTGTCAAGAGCATTCTTGACAGATCGGAAATGCCGGTTTTCAGCGCATGCGCTTCGCTTTCCTGAAACCGGCATTTCCTATGTCCCTACGGGTATGTACATCGCGCGTACACACCCGTAGGCATCGGAATATGAATAATCATGATTGTAGTTAGTGAGAAAGAACTTGGATTTGTATAACCCCTTTCAGGACCTCAGGACATCTGAAACGCTTTACTGACAATGAGTATTCATTACTTGTCTATTGGACAACATGCAGCAGCCAATTTGTCCCTGGTTAAAGACCAGATCATATATTTTGGTTGAGTGATGAATGTCGACCAGTACACAGTGACAATAGTGCCCGTGTGATCTTTCACGTACACCCTAGAGCGTAGACGGGAACTCGGTTTAACGTGTCACCTAAGAGACAGCAGCAACTAAACGTGCAATACCGAGGCCGGCAGGGACTGTGTGCTCAAACTCCAGAATGAGTCTGGACACTACATTTTGAATCAGGGGGGAGAGTGCTTCAAACAGAGCCACTCCGGAAATATTTGGGTCTTGATTTTAGGCTATGTTCCCTCGTCCTAGGCTCCCCAACCAGCAGATTTAGTTTCTCCCAATTGGCCCTATCAGGTCCCTTTAATATCCTGAGAATTAAGTCTAAATTACCCCTTACCGTTCTGAATTCCATGCTAATACAACCCTGGTTTATGTAACAATTGATATCCCATTTTGTGAATCGAATTGGCCGAGGACTGGGAATGTTCCTGTAGCCTGCTCCTCCCATTAGTTGTTTAATTCTCTAACGCAATTTAACTTACCACCAACATTCACGACTGGATGTGGCAGGACTGCAGAGCCTTGATCTGGACCGCTGGTTGTGTAATTGCTTAGCTCTGTTCATATAATGCTGCTCCCGCTGTTTACCATGCATGCAGTCCTGTTTTGTATCTTCACCAGCTTGGCATCTCAATCTCAGTTACGCCTGGTGCTGCTTCCAAGCATGCACCTCCGCACTCCTCCTTGAACCAGAGTTGGTAGACCGGCCGGATCGAAGTGGTTGTGAGGGTTACAGATTGTTGTGGAATACAATTCTGCTGCTGCTGATGGCCCACAACGGTTCAGGGATTCCGAAATTTGAGCTGCAAGACCTGTTCCGAATCTGTCACTTTTAAACGGGTGGTAGTGCCATAGAACATGATGGAGAGTGTCCTTATTCTGAGGGCTGGAATTCTTCTCCAGAAGGAATGTGTCACGGAAAGACGGGTCGATTGGTCAGGACATGGTCCAGTAGGTGTTACATCTCATTCTAGTCTGGCAGCTATATCCTTCATGACTCATTCAGCAATAGTTAGGGCTTTAAACTAAATAGTGGGATGGAGGATCCAGGTGAGCTTGAAAAGAAAAAGTCAATGAGAAATGAGAAAGCAATAGAGCAAGCTAGAGATGGGGCAAATAATAACCAGAGTGTGACAGGAAGGGACAGAATGTTTAAAAGTAAGAGTGTAACAGAAAAAAAGGCGAAAACAGGGAAAAATAGTAAAAAGACAAAGTTAAAAGTTCTATATCTGAATGCACGCAGCATTCGTAACAAGATAAATGAGTTGATGACAGAAATAGATATAAATGGGTATGATCTGATCGCCATTACAGAGACGTGGTTGCAAGGCGAGCAGGGCTGTGAACTGATTATTCCGAGGTATATGATAATTCGGAAGGATAGAAAGAAAGAAAAGGGAGGTGGGATGGCTTTGTTGGTAAAAGATGGAATCAGTGCAGTAGTGAGAAGTGATATTGGCTCAGAAGATCAAGATGTAGAATCGGTTTGGGTGGAGATAAAAAATATCCCCCGAACAGTAGCAATGCAGTTGGACAGAGTATAAATCAACAAACAATGGAGGCATGTAAAAAATGTACGGTAATAATCATGGGTGATTTTAATCTCCATATTGATTGGACAAAACAAATTGGCCATGGTAGACTGGAGGAGGAGTTCATAGAGTGCATCCGGGATGTTTTCCTTGAACATTGTGTAATGGAACCAACCAGGGAGCAGGCTATCTTGGATCTGGTACTATGTAATGAGATGAATTAATAAATGAAATCATAGTAAAGGATCCTCTAGGAAAGAGTGATCATAGCATGGTTAAATTTCAAGTTCAGTTGAAGAGTGAGAAAGTTGTATCGCAAACCAGTGTCCTGATCTTAAACAAAGGCAATTATACTGGCATGATCGCAGAACTGGCTAACGTGGACTGGAAAAACAAATTAAAGGGTCAGAAAGTTGAAATGCAGTGGCGGACATTTAAGGAGATATTTCATAACTCTCGACAAAAATATATTCCAGTGAGAAAGATAGATTTTATGAGAAGGGAGCACCATCCGTGGCTAACTAAGGAAGTAAGGGATGGTATCAAATTCAAAACGAAACCATACAATGTTACCAAGATTGGTGGGAGACCAGAGGATTAGGACATTTTTACAAACCAGCAAATGATGACTGAAAAAATCATAAAGAGAGAGAAGATGAATTATGAGAGTAAGCTGGCAAGAAACATTAAAACAGGTAGTAAGAGCTCTTACAGGTATATAAAAAGGAAGAGGGTAGTAAACTAAACGTTGGTCCCTTGCAGGATGAGACTGGGAAATGAATAATGGGGAACGGGGAAATGACAGAGACTCTGAACAAATACTTTGCATCTATCTTCACTGTAGAAGACACTAACAACATCCCAATAATGGATAATCAATGGGTCACAGTGAGTGGGGAACTTAAGCTAATTACTATCACTAAAGAAATAGTACTCGGTAAAATAATGGGGCTAAAAGCCGACAAGCCCCTTGGACCAAATGGCCTGCATCCCAGGGTCTTAAGAGAAGTGACTGCAGAGATAGTGGATGCATTGGTTGCAATATACCAAAATTCCCTGGACTCTGGAGAGGTTCCAGCGGATTGGAAAACCGCTAATATAACACGCCTATTTAAGAAAGGAGGGAGACAGAAAGCAGGAAACTATAGACCAGTTAGCCTAGCATCTGTCGTTGGGAAAATACTGCAGTCCTTCATTAAGGAAGCAGTAGCAGGGCATTTTTAAAAACATACTGCAGTCAAACAGAGTCAGCATGTTTCTAGGAAAGGGAAATCATGTTTAACAAATTTGCTGGAGTTCTTTGAGGATTTAACAAGCAGGGTGGACAAGAGTGACCCAGTGGATGTGGTATATTTGAATTTCCAGAAGGCATTCGATAAGGTGCCACATAAAAGGTTACTGCATAAGATAAGAGCTCACGGAGTTGGGTGTAATATATTAGCATGTATAGAGAATTGGCTAACTAACAGAAAGCAGAGAGTCGTGCTACATGGGTCATTTTCTGGTTGGCAAACGGTAACTAGTGGGGTGCCACAAGGATCGGTGCTGGGGCCCAAACTATTTACAATCTACATTAATGATTTGGATGAAGGGATCGAGTGTAATGTAGCCAAGATTGCGGATGATACAAAGATGAGTGTGAAAGCAAGTTGTGCAGCGCACTCAAAGAATCTGCAAAGGGATACAGACAAGCTAAGTGCGTGGACAAACATTTAGCAGATGGAGTATAATGTAGGAAAGTGCGAGGATATCCACGTTAGCAGGAAAAATAAAAAAGCAAACTCTTATTAAAATTGAGAGAGATTACAAAATGATACATTTCAGAGGGACCTGGGGTCCTTGTGTATGAAACACAAAAGGTTAGCATGGAGGTACAGCAAGTAATCAAAAAGGCAAATGGAATGTTGGCCTTTATTGCCAGGGGGTTGAACTATAAAAGCAGGGAAGTCCTCCTACAAATGTACAAGGTATTGTTGAGACCACATCTTGAGGATTGCGTACAGTTTTGGTCTCCTTATTTAAGGAAGGATATACTTGCATTGGAGGCAGTTCAGAGACGATTCACTAGGTTAATTCCAGAGATGAGGAGTTTGACATATGAGGACAGGTTGAGCAGGCTGGGCCTATACTCATTAGAATTTAGAAGAATGAGAGGTGATCTTATCGAAACATATAATATACTGAGGGGGCTCGACAGGGTAGATGCAGAGAGGATGTTTCCCTTCCTGGAGAAATCTAGAACTCGGGGGCACAGTCTCAGAATAAAGGGTCGCCCTTTTAGAACTGAGATGAAGAGGAGCTTCTTCTCTCAGAGGGTCGTAAATCTGTGGAATTCTATGCCCCAGAGAGCTGTGTAGGCTGGTTCATTAAATACATTTAAAGTGGAGATAGGCAATCTTTAGCAAGATAAGGGAGTGAAGGGTTATGAGGAGCGGGCGGGGAAGAGGCTTTGAGCCCTAGATCAGCCATGATCTTATTGAATGGCGGAGCAGGCTCGATGGGCCATTTGGCCTCTTCCTATTTCTTATGTTGTTATGTTCTCAGTGCTACCGAGGCACTCTTGAAGTTGGACAGTAAACGGCCGCACGCAGAGTAAATTCTGTGCTCATTGCAACCCTCAGTGCATCTACCATGTTGTTTTCAACATGGAGGATTACAGAGTCTCAGTAACTTCTGGGGACAACTGTAAATTTGGGAGGGCTTTCCTACGGACAATTCAAGCAACAGCCTGAGATGGTCATATTCGAAGAACGTGTCAGTCAAAGTCTAGACTCCGCCCGCGCCACCCTGAGGAAGAATTTACAGTGTCGCCTGGGCTGATCTGCCATGCCGATGCCAAGATGGAAGTTGACTGTTCCATCCGGGTGTTTCTTCTATCAATTTTCAGTAGTGGTTTCATACAACGGTCTCGCAGAGCAGTCAAAGGTCAAGGACATTGCTGAGGGTCTTGAGTCATATACTGTTCAGGCTGTAAGGGACATTAGAGAACCAGTTGTGTGCTCCTGCCAATCCGATTGCTTTATGGTTGATACACCATTGTTGATGCTAGTTACCACTGATGATGCTAGTTAATAATAGCAGGTTATTTAATTAACGGAATTCAAATATCATAAGCTGCACTGTATGGAGATTTGAACTCGCATCTCCTAGATCATTAGCCCAGGCTCAGACAGGGATTACTAATCCAGCAACCTAACCACTAGGCTACCATTTCGTGGATGTCCGCCACCATTGCAACCTCCATTGACATGAACTCATCTAAAATATTTGCTACCCGTATCCGAACTCGCAGCAAGTCCCGTTTCAGCATTACCCCTTTTGCTCGCTGAGTTACAATGACTCCCGGTGCAGTTTAACCTCGATTCTCAAACTTTTGTTTTTAATTCCAACATGGCCTCAACCCTTCCTATCCCTGTAACCTCCTCCAGCCGTGCAAAGCACCCAGATTTCTGCCCTCCTCCAATTCTGACCTCTTGTGTACGCCTCTTTTAATTGCTCCTCCAATGGCGGCCGTGCCTTTTGATGTGTAGGCTCTAAGCGATGGAATTCCCTCCCTTCACCTCTCCGCTTTTCTTCCTCTGTGATCTCTTTCAAGACACAAGAACATAACATAAGGAGCAGGAGTGGGCCATTTGGCTGTTCGAGCATGATCCGCCATTCAATAAGATCATGGCCGATCTTCTACCTCACCTCCACTTTCCTACACTATCACCATATCCCTTGATTCCCTGAATATTCAAAAATCTAAGACGCTTCTGAAAGCCAACTCGTTGAACAATTTATGTGACTCGGTGGCACATTTTGATCGAAGACTCTCCTGTAATGCACCTTGGGAAGGTTAACTACATGAAATGTGTTATTTGGATGCAATTGTTTGTTCTGTACTACAAGTCCTAAATTTCATATTCGATATCAGTCTCTTGACGATTTCCCTTACCTTTACCGTCCAGAAGATTCTTCAACTTGCGTAATTCTGCAGGTCAAAAAATCAGTTGTTGAGACAAATTAGGAAACAATTCTCGTTGGACCACAGCAGAAAACGGGCGGGAGCGTACCTGCTGCCCTTATAGTCCGCGCCTAATATTCACCATTGACTATTTCAATAGAATTGAATATCGGGCAGGAGTTTAACTGGCGGCCGATGCATTCCCACCCGTCTAACTTTACCGTCCTAGATGTATTTGTGTCTCCTGGAGTCTGGGAGCACCCCACCCATTGATTCCGATCCCTGATGGACGCAGCGAGTTTGACACTTAAATATGAACATGGGACATAAATACCAAATGAAAAATACTGCAGATGCTGCGATTCTCACATATAGACAGCACATGCTGGAAATACTCAGCAGCTCAGCCAGAACTTGTGAAGAGAGGCGCAGAGTTAACGTTTAAGCTCAATTACCTGTCATCTCAACGTGGAATAATTACAAATGTAACAGATTTTAACAAGTCCAGGGGCAGGGAATGCTGGGAGAGGCAAAAACATTCCTATGATAGGGTGCATCAGCAATTAAATAACAAAATGGGTGATGGTGCAAGTCAAAGGGGGAGGTAATGGGATAAGAAAGAAAGAAATAGAGGTGTTGAAAATCAGTATCATTAACAGCAACTGCTGTCCAACAAAAAATGATAGCAGTGGTAATGATCTGAACTCAATTTAAGTCCGGAAGTGTGGAGAGTGGCAAACCGATAGATGAGTTGCTGTTGAATGAGCTTTATTCGAATAGTGTAGGATGCTGTAGAAAGAGAGGTCAGGATTTGAGTGGGACAGATAATTAAAATGACAAGCGACCGGAAGCTCAGGCTAATGATTGCGGACTAAATGGTGATGTTCCACAAGACTTTATCCCTATTGTCAATTAATCAATCCTGCCTTCCACCGCGTCCCTTCTGTCCATTTGTGTCCCCTTCCACTGCCTATGCAATTGCTTAAAATCTCTTACAACTCTGTTTCGTGTTCTGATGAAAGGTCATCGACCTGAAACGTTAGCTCTGTTTCTCTCTCCACAGATGCTGCCTATCCTGGTGAGTATTTCCAGCAATTACTGTTTTTATATTATTAAATAATTCTGTACTGTTTGTAAGTCACTTTCAAAGAGTTGAATTCAAGTTGCTCAGAGTCGGATGACGGGAACCCCTTAATGAAAATGTTTACGGTTGCTGAAAATCCAATTCTCAGCTGTATTGAGAAAATTGCACCAGATTCCAAAATTTAATGTATTAAGCCAAACATGTTATTGGAGAAAAAGCTTACATAACATTCCGCTGTGCGATTGCACTGATCATAGAAAAAATTGGGCTGGATAATCCGCCCGACGGGTGCGTACGAGATGCGTTCGCACCCGTAGGGGCCTCGCAAGTGCCAGTTTCAGGCATGGGAAGCGCATGCACTCAAACTCGGCACTTCCGATCTGTCAAGAATTCTATTGACTGATCATCCAACTGCCCGTGAGAAAGGCCACTGCGGGTGGAGAGTTCCGCTTTTTGCAGAATTTCCACCGGCTGAAAACGTTTAAAAATCTTACGCCTGGTAAAAGCAGGCGTAAGTTCTGCTTTTACCAGCATAAGAGTATAAAAAAATAATGCAATAATGTTTTTCACTCATTTATAATGTAAAAACATTTTTTAAAAAGATACGTTTTTTTAACACCGTAAAAAACTTGAATTATTTATTTCAAAAATTATATGTTTATTTGAAATAATTTAATGTAATGTCATTTTAACTAATTTTAAATACGTGATTCTAAAAAAATAATAATATATAACTGTTTTTTAAGTGATCTCAATCATACATTTGACAGTAATGTGCATAGAGACTTGTCAAAAGTGCGATGTGGGATTCCCTTCTTTGATTGGGTCCCCTTGGACCACGTGATCCCAGCGACCCTTGCGAACCGCAAGCGCCCCTGGGAACTCTGGACCACTGCGCGCGTGTACCAGGAGAGTCCCAGGATCCGATGTCTCGGGACCCAAGGGCGAGCCAGCAGGTAAGTGTGTAGATTTGTCCCGATCGGAGGCATGTGCACGCAAGAAGCCTCCGATCGGAAATTCAGGGCCAAAAAATTATTTTGCGATTGCGCAAATTAACTTTAGTGCAAATTTTAGGACTCGCTAACCAGCGAGAGTTGACTCGCCTTTTGGGTGCCATTTTCTGACGGGGCCAATATTGGAAACTCTGCACCAGAATGCTTAAGATTTGTGGAAGATTTTCAATTCGAAATTTAAATTTTATTAACGCCTTAAAATAGTTTCAATGAAATAGCAAATACCCGGCAGGTCTCAGTGAGGGTAAAATAACAGAATCACTCAAAAATCGAAATTAATCAACATAAAAATTATATGCAATTCCTTAGTACCTGCAGTACAGGATCTGGACATTCGACCCAATTGATCGATGCCGCTGTTTATGCTCCACACGAGCCTCCAGTCACCCCTCTTCAGCTAACCATGTTTGTTTACCTTTCGACTACTTTCTCCCTCAGATGTTCATCAGGGTTCCTCTTAAATCCATCCAAGATATTCGCCTGAACTCCTCAAAGTGATTGTGGGTCCACATTATAGCTATTCTCAGGTTAAAGATGTTTCTCCTTAATTCCCCATTGGAATTATGAGGGAGAATCTTATATTAATGGATCCTAGTTTTGGTCTCCCCACAAGTGTCAACATCTTCTCGATATTTACCTGTCAACCCGTTTCATTATCTTAAAGACCTCTATCCGATCAGCCCACAGCCTTCTCCTTTCTCGATTGAAGAGCCCTAGCCTTCGCAACCTTTCCTGTTAAGCTTCACCTCTCCCTTCTGGTGTCAACTTTTTGAATCTGTTTTGCACCGTCTCTGCTCCCTATATATTCTTTCCTGCTGCGCCTAAAACTAGGGAGAATTTAACTCCAGCCTTGAACTCGAATAATTTTAGAAAAATTGCAGGTTTAGAGTAGGAGTGGAGATATTTTAATGAGACCAGATGTATTTGGACACATGGTTCGAAATACAAAGCGGAATACAATGAATAATATCGGGGGTGGCGTAATTATATGTGCAGCATGCATGTACCCGGCTTTTTGTTACATATTTTACAGCGGGAATTTGCTTTACCACTTCATCCCCGATTATACGTGTATCTCGAAGCCAACATGCAGCAAATTCACCCTAAATATAAGTTCAAATTAAAAACATGCATCCTTACTAATAAAGTTAAATAGCATGGCTTACGCGGAAGATGAGAATAGGAAGACAAGGGCCGAGAAATTCGTCACGGGCGGTGGCGCAATACGGGCGATATCGGATCGGAAGCCTGTTATAGGCAGCGCCTGATATTCAGTGCCAATGGTCAATTAAATACCGCCCTTTTTCACCACTGCCCGAGAAAGGTTTCAGAGAAATGGTAGTGTCAAGTTTACGTAGGCTGTTTCCATTATAAATACTCACATAGTACTTTTGAATGGAGAGAATGTGTCATAGGAAGTTTGTGCACTCATATGCACACGCAGATTTAGCTGCATATACATGGAATTCTGTTTCACTGGGGTTGCGAGTTGTTGTGGTTGTTTGAACAAAACGGTCAACATAATATAATATTGGTCAGATGCTAAACTCTTTGCTCGATATTCAGCTCCACTGACGTCAACAGATATCAATATCAAGCCGGGCATATAACGAGTGGCCGAAACGATAACCTCCGTTTAGCCCTAACGCCCCAAACCAATTTCTCTCCTAGCATTTCAAGGGTGAGTTCAAGAGCGCTATCCCTCATGCATCCGTGGGTCTGTAATCATTTACAATCGAGAGAGAGTTGCACGAACAGGGGACTTATTTACCTTGTTCTTTTCCTAGCAATCTGCTTGCTGCAAAATAGTACATATATAAATACAGCAATAATAATTAGGCACTTTAAAGTTCACATTTGCATGGATCTGTATATTTTGCGGATGTAATGGGAAATGGAATGCTTTCCATTTTGAATGTAAATTTGTTTTAAATAGCAAATAGAATTCGGAAAATAAAATGATGCAAGATTCATTAATAGTACAAAAGATCCCAATAAATAAATTCTAGTGTCATCAAAAATGCATTCAATTTTAACCCGTCTCAGTATAATATTAGCTTCCGATTGTTACTGCTGGTATTAAACGATAGGTAGAACCAGGGGAATATAAGAATGTGACGAGGCCTTTCAGCGCCTGGATTCAGTTCCGTAATTTAATTTTATCATGGTTGATCAGTATCTTAACCCTACCTTCCTGAATTCTTTCCCTAACCCTTAGTTCCATTGCCGAATAAAACATGATCAAACTCAAATTTGCAATGCTCAACGGATCTATCATCAACAGCTTTTGGCGGGAGACAGTTCCAGATTTCCACAACACATAATGTGAGCTTGCTGCTATCAAGCGGGAGGAGGCGGCTCCATGAATATCCCCATCCTCAATGACGGCGGAGCCCAGCACGCGAGTGCAAAACACAAGGCTGAGGAATTGGAAAACATCTTCAGCCAGAAGTGCCAAGTGGATGATCCATCTCAGCCTCCTCCTGAGGTCCCCACCATCACAGAAGGTAGTCTTCAACCAATTTGATACACTTCTCGTGATATCAAGAAATGGATCGTGCATTAGATACATCAAAGTCTATGGACCCCGACAAGATAAATATACATAAGAACATAAGACGTAGGAGAAGGAGTAGGTCATTTGGCCCCTCGAGCGTGCTCCGCCATTCAATAAGATCATGGCTGATCTGATCTTGGCCTCAACTCCACTCACCTGCCCGCTCCCCAAAACCCTTGACTCCCTTATCGTTCTAAAGTCTGTCTATTTCCACCTTAAAAATATTCAATGACCGAACCTCCACAGCTCTCTGGGGAAGAGAATTCCAAAGATTCACGACCCTCAGAGAGAAGTTCCTACATATTTCCCTTTTAAAAGGGTGCTCCCTTATTCTGAAATCTTGCCCCTAGTTCTAGATTCACCCATGTGGGGGAACATCCTGTCAAGCCCATTCAGAATCTTATATGTTTAAATAAGATCACCTCTCATTCTTCTAAACTCCAAGGAGTATAGGATCGAACTGCTCAACCTTTCTTCATAAGACATCACAGCTGCAGTGCTGAAGACTTGTGCTCCAGAACTAGCAGCACCTCTAGCCAAGATTTTCCAATAATGCTAAAACACTGGCATCTACCCGGCAATGCGAAAAACTGCCAAGGTATGCCCTGTCCACAAAAAGCACGATACATGCATCATTCTTCTCTAAATCATCAGCAAAGTGATGGAAGGTGTCGTCGACAGTGCGATCAACTGCCACATATTCACCAATTACTGCTAACAGATGGTCAGTTTGAGTTCCGCCAGGAGCACTCGATTCCAGACCCCATTCCATCGTTTGTCCAAACATGGACAAAATAGCTCGAATCCGGAACCGAGGTAGGAATGACTGCCCTTGTCATCAAGGGAACATTTGACCGAGTGCAGCATCAGGGAGCCATAGTAAAATGAAGTCATGGGGAATCAGGGAGATAACTCTCCACTGGCTGGAATAATTCCCAGCACAAAGGCAGATGTTATAGATATACGTACGGTAACCGATTGGAATGTCAGTACTGATATGGATATAAATGTCAATCTAGATATAGCTGGTGATATAGATATTGAAATGCATATGAATAAGGTTATGGATTTCTAACAGGGTTCTTTCCCTTCACCATTTCCGAAAATATAATACGATCCAAGTCAAATTTCTATAATTTAGTGATCACATGGTGGAATAGTCATTGTGAGTATAATTGACAGCGAGTCTGCAGTAAAATGTAGAAGGAAGCTTATGGGCTAACTTTCCCCGAAAACTTTTGATAATTTAATTCCAATTCAGCAGCCAACAAAGACATTCTTTCCTCAACCTGTCCCATGTCCACCTCCTCTTGCCTTTAATATCTCTTAATGTCTCTCAATGTCTCTAAGTCTCTCCTGCTTTCTGTCCTATCACAAACCATCCCTTTTGTTCTTTAATCCCCTCCCCCTTTTCCCAGCCCTAATCTTGCTTTAAAATCTATTTCATTTCCTGCTTTTTTCCAGTTCTGACGAAAGGTCTTCGACCTGATACGTTAACTCTGTTTCTCTCTTCACGGATGCTGCCTGGCATGCTGAGTTTTTCCAGCGTTTTCTGTTTTTCTTTCATTCTTTCTCTCCCTCGATCGGCCTGATTTAAGTAAATGGCTCGCCCCTTCCCTGTCACAACGCGACGGATTCCGTGTTCCGAATGGCTGCTTCACTTCTACCGATCAAGCAAAAGGTTATGTTTGAAAAAAAAAGCCTTAAATCTCTAATTGCTTACTTGTGTTTTCAAGGAGTTCTTCAATCTCTTAAAAAATAAACAGAAGTCAATTGATACGTGGTTCTGACGGGTTTCAGAGAGCATCTCAGCAATATCCCATTGACAGCTTACGCAGTGGGGTTCGAAATCGGTCTTGGGGAGAAACGCAAAATTGCTGTTACCGCATTGGTCTCCCGTTAAACTCCCCGCCCGATATTCGGTTCTGTGGCTGTCAATGGACTCGAATATCAGGCGGGGCGTATAACGGGGGTCCGATCCAATCGCGCCCGTTTTGTGCCCGCGTCCAAGACGAATATCGAGCGCCCCTATCCATTCAATCGAGTCGACAATGTATCCCAATGACTACAACCACAGGAGGTGACCTTAGCCAATCATTGCAACTGACACATCGGTCTGAAATGATTTGCGATTGACACATTGTTAACAGTGGTAAAAATTAATGTCAACCAGCTTCAGCCAAGCTCGGTGCGGGATTACAGAAATTACAGCGGTAGAAGTCTCAGGACAGTAAAAGAGTCAGCACTCCTGTCGATCAGTTCCAGAAGTGTCTCTGGTTACAGTTAGTCATAGAGTCATAGAGTTATACAGCACAGAAAGAGGCCCTTCGGCCAATCGTGTCCACACCGGCCAACAATCCCTGTCTATTCTCATCCCATTTTCCAGCACTTGGTCCGTAGCCTTGTATGCTATGGCGTTTCAAGTGCTCATCTAAATGCTTCTTGAATGTTGTGAGGGTTCCTGCCTCTACCACCCTTTCAGGCATTGACTTCCAGATTCCAACCACCCTCTGGGTGAAAACGTTTTTCCTCAAATCCCCTCTAAACCTCCTGCCCCTTACCTTTAATCGATGCCCCCTGGTTATTGACCCCTCGACTAAGGGGTAAGGTTCCTTTCTATCTACGCTATCTATGCCCCTCATAATTTTGTACACCTCAATCAGGTCCCCCCTCAGCCGTCTCTGCTCTAAGGAAAACAACCCCAGCCTGTCCAGTCTCTCTTCGTAGCTGAAGCGCTGCAGCCCAGTTAACATCCTGGTGAATCTCCTCTGCACCCTCTCCAATGCAATCACATCCTTCCTATAGTGTGTCGATCAGAACTGCACGCAGTATTCTAGCTGAGGCCTAACTAGCGTTGTGTACAGCTCCATCATATATTCTATGCCTCGGCAAATGAAGGCAAGTATCCCATATACCTTTTTAAACACCTTATCTACCTGTCCTGCTGCCTTCAGGGATCTATGTACATAAATTTAGTCAATCATTCGTCTGCAAATGAATATAGCATGAAATTGAGATGTGGGGTAATTGCAAATGGGCAATATCACATCGGTCGCCAATAAGATGCCCGACCCAGAGTTCAGTTCCAGGAAATCAGCTGTTTTGCGGACTGCTCATGTCCAGTTTCACACCCTGCACTCTTGGGAGCCCGCTTGGTCATCGGTTCCATTAAGCTTAATGGCAGACTGAATATCGGGCGGGGCGTTAAAAGGCGTCCGCTTATATACAGACTGATGTACCCCAAGTGAAATGTGACCGTCGGAAGAAATGCGCAGAGTTGCTGTGAGTTGAACAGATAATGTCTGCTTACTCACCGTCGCATTGATGTTGACGCTCCCGATCTGCCAATTTAATTAACATGAAAACTGTAGCGATCCGAATAACAAAAGCGATTGTCACAATAATAAGAACGCATAAAAAAAGCACAACACTTTGTAATGGGAACTGTTTTGATCTAATTTACCTTGATCCTTCAAACTAAGCTCGACATCTGAAAAACACGATTTTTGGGTATTTAATTTGACATTAGTGACAAGCACTTTGTAGAGAACAGAGCAGTTTAGACTCATTATCGTGCTCCGGACTCTAATACTTAGAATATATAAACAGAAGTAAGTCAATCAGCCCCTCGGAACGGTTCCACCAGTCAATTTGATCATGGTTGCTCAGTAAATTAACACCATCTTCCTGCATAGTCTCCGTAACCCTTCATAACTTTGCCGAATAAAACACTACCAATCTCAGTTTTGAAATGTTCAATGGGCCGATCATTAACAGCTTTTGGTGGGAGAGAGTTCCAGATTTAGCCAATATATTGCGTGAAGAAACGGTTCCTGGCATCACGCCCTAGCATTAATGTTACGTTAGTGCCCCCTTGTTCTGTACTGCCCCATCAGAGCAAATATAATCTCTACATCTAACATATCAAATCGTCTGATCATTTTAAACAACTATATTAAAACACGCCTTTACTTTCCATATTTAAAGGAATGTGAGCCTAGTCTATGGAAAATGCCCTGATAATTTTATACTTTTAGCCTGTTATCTCCGCTGCAGCCCCTCCAAGGCGAATAAACCGTCTTTCACCCATTTTAGCTATACAACATGTTGCAATAAATTCAAGTTTTAACACTTTCAACTTGCAAACATTCCTGCCTTTTAATAATGTCAAATGCTGCAGAATGAAATGTAAAAAGCAGCAACAATTCATACAAAATGATATTTGGCAATAATGATCTTCCTCACCTTTATCCGATAGAGCTTTTTTCAGCTTTCTAAGTTCTGAACGAAATGAGAAAACGTTCTTCAGATGAGATGGTTCTTCGTAGATCACAGAGATTAAGTATGGGTGTTCAAAATTACGAGGTGCTTCGACAGAATAGACAGGGAGAAACTGTTGCCAATGACAGGGGGGAATGGGAACGTGAGGGCACAGAGGGCAGTGGCTGGACTCATGCCTAGCACAAAGGAAGATGGTTGTGGTTCCTGGAGACAATCATCTCAGCCCCAGGATATCGCTGCAGGAGTTCATCAGGGCATTGTCCTTGGATCAACATCTTACTTGGAATTACATAACATATATGGCACAGAAACAGGCCATTCCACCCAACCAGTCAATGCCGGGGTTTATGCTCCACTCCAACCTCCTCCCGCTTTTTCCTCCTCTAACTCTACCAGCATATTCCCCTATGCCCTTATCCCTCATATGCTTATTTGGCCGCCGCATAAATGCATCTTTTCGCTTCAAACACTCCCTCTGGTAGCGAGTTCCATATTCTCATCACTCTCTGAATAAAGATGTTTCATCTGATTCTATATTTGATTTATTGCTCACTATCTTATATTGATGGCCTCTAGTTATGCTCTTCCCCACTGTTGGATATACTCTCTCTGTATCTACTCTATGAAAACATTTCATAATTTTGAATTCCTCTATTAGGTTACCCTCAGATTCCCCTTTTCGAGAGAAAAGAGACCCAGACTTTTCATCGTTTACTGAAAGTTATCACCTCGTTTTTTGGGTATCATCCTTGTAAATATTTTTGCAGCCTCTCCAGTGCCTCTGTCTCCTTTTTATAATATGGTAAACAGAATTGTACACAGTACTCCAATTGTGGTCTGACCATGGTTCAATACAAGTTTAGCATAAATTATCTACTGTTCAATTCTATACCTCTAGATATAAACCCTGGTGCTTGGTTTGCTTTTTATGGCCTGATTAACATGCGCAGCTACTTTTAGTGATTTGTGGATTTGTACTCCGATATACCTTGGCTCTTCTACCCCATTCAGATTCTTAGGGGGAGAAATAGAGTATCGCCCCATTTGGGGCGCAATTATCGGCCGGGCGCAAAGATTAGAGCCTGGCGCTAATTATCGCCACCGACTGCAAACTTGACTTTTATCGCCCCTGGAGGTGATTCGAGCGCTAAATCAGGCTCTTCACACCTGTCTTAAGGCGCAAAGGCCGAGGAGCGAGGCGCTACCTCAGAGCGCTGGCGAAGCTCATGTGATTTCAGTCAGCAATGGAACACACACACAATGGCGCGGGCCAGTTCTTCTAAGGAGGGTTGAACTTGCTTTCCAGCCACATCCTGCTCATTGCAGTCTTGAATCCCGGCCTGAAGAGACCTGCACATCAAATCTGATTGAAAGAACAATGGAGAGTACCAGGGAAAGAGCTCAGAGTGCAGCCCCCACGGTCAATTCTAAATCGATACAAGGAAGGGCAAAGCAAAATGAACCTGCGAAGTTTTGCTCAGTACACAAAAACTCCTTCACACAGCGTTGAATCTCTCCAGAAGTCTCTCCCTCTCTCTCTCAGAATGCATGGTTCAAAAATGTCACCAACAATAAAAGGCAGGAAGCGGTCGCCTTTAAATAGCGCTCCGCCAGTCCCTTCCTGACTGCAAAATGCTCCCATCAACCTGTCGTTGCTAGCGGCAGACAGTAAGGCAGGGGGCGACACTCAATATCTGCTCCGGGGTGATACCGGGGCGTTGCGCACTCGACTGACGTCACTATCAGCCATCGCAGGAAATCATGGCGGTGTGTGTAGCGCCGCCGCAAAATGTCTAGTTAATTTCGCGTGCGGCGCAAACATCGCTGCGCCCGGGCACTAGATCCTTTGCGCCCCATTATCGCCCTCTTAAGGCGCTAACGGGAGGCACAAACAACTGAATTTTACCCCCTTATTGTCCAAGTATAAGTGACCTCCTTATTTTTCTGCTCAAATTTAATTCCTCACATTTATTTTTTCTGAAATTCATTTGCGAGTTCTGCAAGTTTATTAACGTCCTCCTGTAACTTGTTGCAGTCCTCAGTACTGACTTTCACCCTCCAATTTTGTGTCATCCGCAAATATCGAAATTGTGATATTGATTCCAAAGTCTAAATCGTTAATGTAAATTGTGAACATCATTGGTCCCAGCACTGATTCTTGAGGTATTCCACTTTCCACCTTGTGCCACTCTCAATATCTATCCTTTACCCATATTCTCTGCGTTCTGTCTTGAAGCCATCGAGCTATCCATTATTGGGAAGACCAAAGACAGATTGGGTGACCGCTTTGTAGAACACCTCCGTTCAGTCCGTAAGGGGGAACCCCGAGCTCCCGGTGGCCTGTCACTTTAATTCTCCGCTCCACTGCCACTCCGACCTTACTGTCCTCGGCCTCTTGCATTGTTCCAAGGTAGCTCAGCGTAAGCTCGTGGAACAGCACCTTATCTTTCGCTTAGGCACTCTACAGCCCTTTGGACTCAACATAGAGTTCAACAATTTCAGATTATTTTCCCGGCCCCCATCACATATATATATAGATTTTTTTTATTTTTTTATGCACACTTTTGTTTGGCCCTTTTTTTTCTTCCCTCCCACATGGCAGCTGTCCTTCATTCTGCCAGCGCAATTCACACTTCATCTAGAGCCATCCTTTCTTCCTCAACCTGTCACATTACCACCTCCTCTTGCCTTGAATATCTCTTAATGTCCCTCAATGTCTCTTAATCTCTCCTGCTTTCTATCCTATCACTGACCTTCCCTTTTGTCCTTTCATCCCTTCCCCCTTTTCCTAGGCCTATTTTAGCTTTAAAATCTATTTCATTTCCTGCTTTTTTCCAGTTCTGACGAAAGGTCTTCCACCTGAAACGTTAACTCTATTTCTCTCTCCAAGGATGCTGCCTGGCCTGCTGAGTTAACCAGCGTTTTCTGTTGTTACATCCATTATTCTATTTGTCCCCTGACTCCTCTATCTCTTAAGTTGTTCATTCGTCTATTATTTGGTACCATAAGGAAAACGGTTTTGGAAATCTAGATAACTTACATCCAGAGCATTACCCTTGCCGACTCTCTCTGTTACCTCTTCAAAGAATTCAATGAGGTTATTCAAGCAAGACGTTCCCTTTTAAAATCCATGCTGACTATTCGTTGTCATATTTTTGGTCTCTAGATGTTCATCCATAATTTCTTTGGTAGGGATTCCATAATGTTTCCAACTACGTTGTTAAGTTGACTGGCCATATTTCCATGGAAATGCTCTATCTGCCTTCTTAAATATCGATATTGTTTTAGCATCCGCCAGTCCACTGCAACCACATCTTTTCTAACTAATTATTAAATATGTTTAATAATGCCGCTGCTATCTTTTCCCTAGAGTCTTTATAATGCTTAGCTGTACTCCATTTGGATCAGGGATTTAATCCTCTTTGAGTTTGATCAGTACATTTTATATTACTTCTTTATTATTTTAAATATGTTTATCTCATTTCTGATCTCATCATCTGATGTCATGTCCACCTCATTTATCTCCCTGGTAAATACTGAAGCAAGGTGATTATTGAATATTTCTGTCCTCTCGATATCGTTCCCTGTGAATTTATCATCACTGTCACTCAGAGTACCTATTCCCATGCCACATTTCCTTTGTTTAATTACGTGCATGTAGCATATTATATTATTATGTTTTATTCTTCTTGATAACTTAATTTCATAATTCCTCTTTGCCTTCCGAATTGCTTTGTTTACTTCTCTCGTAATCTCTTTGTGTTCGCCTTTGTCATGCTTCACGTGCTGTCCTTACACTTAATGTACGCCTCTATCCTTGCCCTGAATTTTTCCCGCACGTTTTTCTCATCCATGGTGTTTCATTATTATTTAGCTTCTTCTTGTTTCTTAGTGGAATGTATTTTTCCTGGACTCTGTTGAATACCGTTTTAAATGGTTCCCATTGCGAATCAAATTATTGTTTGGCAAAATAGTTGTACACCTTTTTTCCGAAGTTCTAGTCTCAGCGCCACAAAATTGGCTTTTCTCAAAGCTATTATACTGGACTGCGAAATACATATGTCCTTCTCATTTATTACCTTAAAGCGTATTATATTATGGTCATTATTGCCCAGATGGTCCCCTAATCTTACTTCTCTTATTTGCTCTGGTTTTTCCCCCGTTCCTATTCCAGTAGCAAATTCTTACACATTTATTTAGAAAGGAGTCCTGTACACGTTGTCGTTACTCCATTTCCTTATCCCCTTTACTTTCCTCTTCTGAGCATTAATTTCGGGGTAGTTCAGCTACTTCATCTGTTTCATCAAGCAACATCCCTCCATCATAATGTCAGAAATGAGGATGCACGCAGGTTGCACAGTGTTCAGTTGCATTCGCAGATAATGAAGCCGTCCATCCCTGCATGCCGCAAGACCTGGACAACATTCCCACTTGGGCTTACCAGAGGAAATTAACATTTGCACCGCACATTAACCATGCAATGACGATATCAATAAGTTAACTGCTAACCATCTCCCTTTGATATGCAATGGCATTACTATCGTCGAATCCCTCATCATCAACAACCTGGGTGTCAACATTGACCAGAAACTTAACTAGACCAGCCACATAAATAATGTCTCAACAAGAGCAGGTTAGAGTCTGGGTATTTTACTGCAAGTGCCTCAACTCATCACTTCCCAAATCCTTTCTACAAGCTAAAAGGCACAAGTCAGGAGTGTGCTGGAATACACACCACGTACGTGGATATGTGAAGCTCCAAAAGAAACCCAGAAGCTCGACACCATCCAGGAAAAAGCAGCCCGCTTCATTGGCACTCCTTTGAGCAAATTAAACATTCACTCCCTCCACCACCAGCGCACCACGGATGCAGTATGTACCATCTACAAAATGCAATTCACCAACTCGCCAAGGCTTCTTCAACAGCACCTACTAAACCCGCGACCTCTGAAACCTAGAATGAAAAGGGCATCATGGAATTCCACCAACTCGCCGAATCCTCTATCGTCAACATCCTGGGGATCATCATTGACCAGAAACTTAACTGGACCAGCCACCTAAATACTGCGGCCACAAGCGCAGGTCAGAAGCTGGGTATTCTGCGGCGAGTGTATCACCTCTTGACTCCCCAAAGACTTTCACCCATCTACAAGGCACAAGTCAGGAGTGTGGTGCAATACCATCCACTTGCCTGGATGAGTGTAGCTCCAAGAACACTCAATAACCTCGACACCATCCAGGACAAAGCGGCCCTCTTGATTGGCACCCCAAACACCACCTTAAATATTCACTCCCTCCACCACCGGCGCACCGTGGCTGCAGTGTGTACCATCTACAAGATGCATGCAGCAACTCGCCAAGGCTTCTTCGGCAGCACCTCCCAAACCTGCGACTTCTACCACCTAGAAGGACAAGGGCAGCAGGCGCATGGGAACACCAAATTGCCCTCCAATTCACACACCATCCTGAGTTAGAAGTATATCGCCGCCCCTTCATCGTCGCTGGGTCAAAATCCTAGAATCCCCGCCCAAACAGCACTGTGGGAATACCTTCACCACGCGGTCCACAGCGGTACAAGCAGGAGGCTCACCACCAACTTCTCAAGGTCAACTAGGGAAAGGTAATAAACGCTGGGCTTGCCAGCAACGCCCACATCCCGTGAATAATTTTTTTAATTGAAATGAATTGCAGAAAAAATGACTATGAGAATTCTTTTCAAGCAATCAGTTATTATGATCTAGAATTCGTTGCCAGAAAGGGTGGTGCAAGCTGATTCAATGGGACATTTAAGAAGGGAATTGGATCAATAATGAAAAAGGATAAAAAGTGCAGGGCTGCTTAGAGATAGCAGGGAGTGGGATTAATTGAATGGCATATTTCATATTAATGGTAAAGGCACGATGTGATGAATCGCCACATACTGTGATGTATGATACTATAAATTGAGTGGGTTTATTACATTCGACAGCCAATTTTAACTTAGGCCAATGTTGTGAATGGCCGCTATTGAATTAGCTATCCATTATAAACCCGGACCGAATTTCCGTTCCATTAAACATAATGATGGATACATTTCGGAATGATCTGAAGACACACAAAACAGACCATAGCGAGCCAAGAGTCCATTTTGCACCCCGACGAACTGACTTCAATGCAAAACCAAATCTTGTGGAAGGTAAAGCCGATGGTTCATTTGTTACAGCCCCTTTTGCGTAGCCACCCAAAATGAACTTGTTCCCCAATGAAATGGAGAGTCGATCAGGGCGCCATAGAGCAACGTTAGAATGACATCCGTGACCACAGAAACAATGATAGAACTTCAAATCGATGCCCTTTCATCGGAACTGTTAGAAGTTGTAGACAGTGTTTTACAAAGTACTGAGCCACGGGAAAATTGCAGGGGAGGAAAGAACACAGGAAAATATCTACAATAGGATGGAGGGTAGGAGTGATTAAATGACCAAAGGGATGAAAGTGCAAGGCAAAAGGGGGTGGTAAATAGAGCTGAATATCAAGCGAGGTGTATAGGTGGCGCCGGTTCTGATACATCCCATCGGGCACTAACGCACAAGGTAAATTCTACCCCAATCACATATCAGTTTAACGCACATAATTAATTGGATGTGTGACTGTCTACACGGGACATGTGGCATTATTTATCATTTCAGTCTATACTTCAATGGGAAGGAGGTCAAATGTAATTAATTAGACCGATTCGGGGATTAATAAATCGCGTCCCTGCCTCCCCCTCCAAATATCTTTCAATGTAACATTTGTTAACAGGTTAATTGAAGTGTCGATTTGACGGAATTGCTGCAAAAAATGACGTCACAAAGCACTTCTTACCATCTTTTGCTTCAAGCAGTCGCTCATCTGGAATGATAAGATAAGCACAGCTCAGGCTCATCAAAGAGAAATTAACAAACACAGGACAACATATAGGCATCAGATCAATTGGGCGTAAAACTCGATTGGGAGCAAAGTCAAGGTTTTGGTATTGACTCAGTGCGTAGCAAAGAAAGGAATAAAGGTTTTGCATTCCTTTCGCTCCTTTCACGACCTCAGGACGTCCCAAAGCGCTTCTCAGCCAAAGACGTCCATTTTTAGGCGCTGCAACTGTTATACTGCTAGAATTGCGCGAGCTTGTTGCGGCGCAGCCCGGTCCCAGAAACCGCAATGAGAAAATTACTAGACAATCAATTTTATTGATGTTGTTTGAGGGACAAATATCGGCGAGGACACCTGGAATAATTCGACTGTTCTTCTTCCAAATAATGTGCGAGGGATCTGTTAATTCCATAGAAAAATAGAAAAATAGAAGATAGGAGCAGGAGTAGGCCATTCGGCCCCTAGAGCCTGCTCCGCCATTCGATGAGATCATGGCTGATCATCCAAACTCAGTACCCTATCCCTGCCTTCTCCCCATATCCCTTGATAACTTTAGCTTTAAGAAATATATCTAACTTATTCTTAAATATATTTAATGACTTGGCCTCAACTACCTTTTGTGGTAGAGAATTCCACAGGTTCACCACTCTCTGGGTGAAGAAATTCTTCCTCATTTCTGTCCTAAATGGCTTACCCCTTATCCTTACATTATGACCCCTGGTTCTGGACTCTCCGACCATCGGGAACATTTTTCTTGCATCTAGTTTGTCCAGACTTGTCAGAATTTTATATGTTTCGATGAGATCTCCTCTCATTTTTCAATACTCCAGCGAGTATAAGCCCAATCAAGCCAATCTCTCCTCATATGTATCATCCTTGTGAATCTTCGCTGAACTCCTTCCATGGCATGAACATCCTTCCTCAGTAAATGCGAACAAAACTGCACACAGTACTGAAGGTGTGGTCCCACCAAGGCCCTGTACAACTGCAGCAGGACATCCCTGTTCCTGTACATAAACCCTTTCGCTATGAAGGCCAACATACCATTTGCCTTCTTCACCGCCTGCTGCGACTGCATGCTTACCTTCAGCGACTGGTGCACAAGGACACCCAGGTCTCGTTGCACTTCCCCTTCTCCCAATCTATTGCCATTCAGATAATAGTCTGCCTTTCTTTTTTTGACACAAAAGTAGATAACCTCGCATTTATCCACGTTATATTGCATCTGAGAAGGCAGAATCGGCCTGGGCTTTATCTCTCACCTTTCACCTCTGAGTCAGAAGGTTGCGAGTTCAAGCCCCAGTGCACAGAACTGAGCACAAAACCGAGGCCGACGTGGCCCAGTGCAGTTCGGAGGGAGCGCTGCACTGTCGGAGGTGCCGCCTTGCGTTTGTGTCGTTCAACCGAGGCCCCATCTGCCCTCGCAGGTGGACATAAAATATCCCAGAGGACTATATCCTGGAAGGAAGGCTCTAAAGTCATTCTTTATTACTTACAAAAAATCAGCTTCAGTGGAGTGCACAGTAGCTTCTTGTAAAGCGGAATATAGCTGACGTTATAGTGAAGGATCTATTCTGGCAGGATCTTGTAGTGAGTTATATGTCAGATTACAGGGCAATATATTTAAAGACCTGACGTGAGGCTGCACTCAAAAGCCTTGGAATTGGACAATGCATTGATGGAAAAACAGACAGTATCGTTGTTGCAGCTCGTTATACCGCACACCGGATATTCAGTGAATGTAACTGAATATCGGGCCTGACCCGTAACGGACGACCGATGCAATAGTACATGTTTTGACTTAAGGTCAGGACATGTGGACTTAGAAAACAAGTAGACAACCGGATAGCAAGCTGGCTACAAAAGAGAAAACAGCGAGTAGGGGTTAAAGGTAATTACTCGGATTGGCAAATGGTGGGAAGTGGTGTTCCAGAAGGATCGGTGCTGAGATCAATTCTGTACAAAATATACAAAAAGGACTTGGACCAGGGAATCGGAAGGACAATTTCAAAACTTGTGGATGACATCAATATCGGGGGTTTTGTTAATGCAGAGGAGAACTGCGACAAAATAAAGGAAGACTTAATAAACATGCAGAATGAGCATGAGATTGGCAAATAAACTTCAGTATTGATAAATACGAGGTAATACGTTTTGTTTGGAAGATTAAGAAGCCAGATAGTCCTTTAAAACTATGGGCTCGATTTTGTCATTGGGGTGGGCTTGGGTCGTGTCATCCGCTTTTCGTGTTGGCCACCCGACTACAATTGGAAGTGGGAGAATTATTCGATTTTGCCCTAATTGGGCAATTGAGTTCCAGCATGTGGGAACCCATGACCCAATTAGTTTTTTCTGTCTGAAAGTCGCCTCTGACGATGTCATCATTGCTGCTGTATTTAAGGTCTGCAAAGACTGGGTAGCTTTGGCCTTTGCTGTGAGAGGGACCTGGAGGCAAAATGAGCAGCAGGAGACCTAAGTCTGCTCCCAGATTTTTTCTGTACCACCACCACCACCACTACTACTCGTACTACTCCAGGCTCCAAACCTCCACAAAAATGACCGGTAAAAGTTCTCCCAGAATGATGATTGATCAAATCTCCTTCTTAATGGTGGACCTGCAGCTGATAGTCAGCAATCCAAGTGTGCTACAGCCAGGTTTCATCGTCGTGTTTCAGAGCAGGCGTGCATCACGTCGGAAAAGTGTTAAAATCAGAAAGGCCTCTCAAAATGGGATTATAGAGGCAATTAAGTGGTTGTTAAGGACCTTTAAGGGCCTATCCCGCCTCTTGGAGGCGGGACGGAGAGGGGATCAGAAGCCACGCATTGGGAAAATTGCTCGGAGGCGGGACGGAGATGGGATCAGAAACCACGCATTTGAGAAAATTGCTCGGGGGCGGGATGGAGGCGGGGTCGGGCCCGCCCGCAATTTTTTTGCGATTTTAACACCCCACACGTCACCATTCCCGCCTCCACGGGCTTTGCAAAATCGAGCCCTAAATGTCTGGATTACGCAGAGGAACACAGTCATCTGCGTTCACTTACACACAGATCATTAAACTTAGCGATGCAGGTTAATAAAGCAGTGGTAAAGCTAACAAAGCACTGGGGTTTATTTTATAGATGAATAGAATTGAAAAGCAGTAAAGTTATCTCGAACATATATAGAAACTTGTGGCTGGATTTCCATTGACCCGTGGAGGCGTGTTTGGAGGCGTGTGGGTGGTTAATATGGCGAAAACTGGCGGGCGGGCACAAGTCCGCCTCCATCCTGCCTCCACGCAATTTTCATGAAATCGTATCTGCTGGTCCCGACTGCGTCCCGCTTTTAAGAGACGGGATAGGCTGTTAAGGCCCTTAACAAGCACTAAATTGGCTCTATAATGCCATTTTAAAGGCCTTTGTGATTTTAACCCTTGTTCTATGTGAAGCACGCCTGTTCAGAACCACGATTGTGAAACCTGGCGGGATCACATTTGGCTCTCTCTCTCTCTCTCTCTCAGTGGTGGTGTGAAAGTATCTTGGAGCTGCTGCTGCTCATTTTGCATCCAGGTCCTCTCACAGCAAAGGCCAGGCAGTCTTTGCAGACCTTCAATGCAGCAGCAATGATGACATCATCAGAGGCGACTTTCAGACTGAAAACACTAATTGGTTAACGGGTTGACACATGCTGGAACTCAATTGCCCAATTATGTGAAATTGCATCAATCTCCCACATCCAATTGCAGTCGGGTGGATAACATGAAAAGTGGATGATACGACCCCAACCCGCCCTAGTATCAAAATCCAACCCAGAAACGTGTTTACTCTGGGCATGGAGTACTCTGAATAATTCTGGTTTCCATGTTACAGAAAGGAAAGAGAGACACTGAAGAAGGTACAAAGAAGATGAATTAGAATGATACAAGAACTATGATGTTATACATATTTTTATTGGTTCTTGGGTTGTGGGATTCGCTGACAAGTCCACCATTCATTCTCAGTTTCTAATTGCCCTTGCGAAGGTAATGATGAGCCACCTTCTTGAAACGCTGCATTCCGGGTGGTGAAGGTCCTGCCACAGTGTTGTTCGGGTGGGAATTCCTGGATTCTGAATCAGCGACAATGAAGGAACTGAGATATAGTTGCAAGTCAGGTTTTCTGTGTGACATTGAGTGGAACTTGGAGGTGGGGTTTCACTCAAGCGCCTGCTGGGCTGGTCCTTCCAGGTGCAAGAGGTCGCGGGTTTGGGTGATGCTGCCGAAGAAGCCTTGGCGAGTTGCTGCAGGGCATTATGTAGATGGTACATACTGTAGCCACGGTACACCGTTATAGTAGGGAGTGAATGTTAAAGATGCTGGATAGGGTTCCGATTAAGCGGGCTGCTTTTTCCTGGATGGTGTCGAGCTTCTTGAGTGTTGTTGGAGCTGCACTCATCCAGGAAAGTGGGGAGTATTCCATCACACTCCTGACTTGTGCATTGTAGGTGGTGGAAAGGTTTTGGGGTGTCAGGAGGTGAGACACTCGCTGCAGAATACACAGTCTCTGACCTGCTCTTGTAGCCACATTATTTATGTGCCTCGTGCACTTAAGCTTCTGGTCAATTGTGGACCCCAGGATGTTGACGTAGGGGGATTCGGCGTTGTCAATGGCGTTGAATGACAAGGGTTGTTGGTTAGACGCTCTCTTGTTGGAGATAGCCATTGCCTGGCCCATGTGTGGCGCAAATGTTATTTGTCATTTATCAACCCAAGCTTGAATGAAATCCAGGTCTTTTTGCATGCAGGCATAAACTGCTTCATTATCGGAAGATTTGTGAATGGCACTGAACACTGTGCCGTCATCAGCGAATATCCCCATTTCAGACCTCATGACGGAGCGAAGGCCATTGAAGAAACAGCTGAAGATAGTTTTGTCTAGGACATTGGCCTGAGGAAACCCTGCAGCGATATCTTGGGGCTGAGATGATTGGCCTCCAAACACCACAACCATCTTACGTTGTGCTAGGTATGACTCTAGCCATTGGAGAGTTACCCCCCCCGATTCCCATTCACTTCAGTTTCAATAGGACTTCTTGTTGCCACACTCGGTCAAATGCTGCCTTGCTTTCAAGGGCAGTCACTCTCACCTTACCTCTGGAATACAGCTCGTTTGGCCATGTTGGGTCCAAGGCTGTAATGAGGTCGGGAGCCGAGTGGTCTTGGCGGAACCCAAACTGAGCATCAGTGAGTAGGTTATTGGTGAATAAGTGCTGCTTGTTAGCACTGTCGACAACACCTTCCATCATTTTGCTGATTATTGAGAGTAGACTGATGGGGCGATAATCGGCCAGATTGGATTTGTCCTGTTTTTCATCGACAGAACATACCTGTGCAGTTTTCCACATTTTCGGATAGATGCAAGTATTGTAGTTATATTGGAACAGCTTTGCTTGGGGCGCGGCTAGTTCTGGAGCTCAAGTCTTCAACACAACACCCGGGTTCTTGTCGGGGAAGATTGAACAGGCTGCGGCTCTTCTGTCTAGAAAATAGAAGACTGAGGGTAACCTGATAGGCATCTTCAATGTTGTGAAATGCTTTGATATTGTAGACGTAGAAAACATGTTTCCTCTTGTGGGCGCAATCAGGACTAATGTCTTTAGCACAATACATGCATTAATAAATCCTATCGGAAATTCAGGAGAAAATGTTTTACGCAGAGAGTGGTTAGAGTTAGGAACTCGCTACCACAGTTCGCAATTAAGTCGAATAGAATAGGTGCATTTAAGTGGAATTTAGATAAGCACGTGAGGCAGAAAGTAATACTAGGATAGGTTGCTGGGACGAGATGATGATGTGTGGGAAGAGGCTCGTGTGGGAAATAAACACCGGAATTTACCTGCTGTGCTGAATGGCCTGTTTATGTGCTGTAAATACACTGTAACACCTTGAACTTTGTAATTATTTTGCGTCTCCGCCCAAATTCAATTTCCCTGTCAAAAAGTCCGCGCTCTATCTGAAATGGGTCCTCAGAGTAGGTTGACCTGATCACCCACTCACTCATATGGGAATCTGAAAATACACGCGTTGAGAGAAATTCCAAGACGTTGCACTTCTTTTTCCTGCTTACCATCGGTTTTGCACATCTGGTCCAGCTCTGAGGATATGATTAATATTGACGTGAAATTGATTGGAACGAAAAAGGCAATTTGCCAGCATTGAAAATAGCGTTCGAAACACAACACTAGTGGAAAGGCAAATACTGCGTATTAATTCACCTTTCAGGCACTCGTTCAACATATTCTCTGGAAAAAAAATCAATAAAGTTGATATTTGAAGCAACGCAGAAACAAAATAGATTTAAACTGAGTTGAAATGGGAAATCAACGGTGGATCCAAAATCGAAGGAATCGCACCAGCCTCCCATTATTCGTACCGGCCCATATTCACTTCCTCGGACTGCAAAAGAACGAAATATGGTGCCTGTCCTACAACGGGCGCACAAAAGCGGTACCACATGTTTTAACGTTTTGCTGTGTCGGTGCATGTTCCTCATATCGCGACAGCTGGAATATGCATATAATAGATTAGTATCGATTCAACAAAGACCATATGACGGTGCATTATATGGAATCATACAGCACAGAAGGAGGCAATATGGACCCATCGTGCCGGTGGCAGCGCTTTAATTTGTCCCACTAACCCACTCTTTCGACATTGTTCTCCCCTTGAAGTGGTTATGTAATTCAATTTTCCAACTTAATGTTGAATCTGCTTCCACTAGCCTTTCAAACAATGCATTCTAGATCATAGCTCTCTGTTTAAAAACAACTCTACCTCTCCCCTCTGGCTCCTTTGGGACTGAACTTACATCTATATCTTTGAGTTATAGATTATTCAGACAGTGTAAACCGATTATGATTTTCAAAGCATCTATTAAATCTCCCGTTCACCTTCCCGGTCGTAAGCAGAACAATCCAGCTTCGCTAGACTCTCCAAATAACTGTTTAACATAAGATGGTAAGCATGCAGGTGCAGCAGGAGGTTAAGAAGGCAATTTTTATGTTGGCCTTCATAGCGAGAGGATTTGAGTACAGGAACAAGGATGTCTTGCTGCAGTTGTACAGGGCCTTGGTGGGACCACACCTTGACTACTGTGTGCAGTTTTGGTCGCCTTATATGAGGAAGCATGTTCTTGCCTTGGAAGGAGTTCAGCGAAGATTCACAAGGCTGATACCTGGGATGGCAGGAATGACGTATGAAGAGAGATTGGGTCGATTGGGCTTATACTCGCTGGAGTTTAGAAGAATGAGAGGGGATCTCATTGAAACTTATAAAATTCTGACAAGACAGGACATACTAGATGCAGGCAGCATGTTCCCGATGTTCGGGGAGTCCAGAACCAGGGGTCACGGTCTACGGATCAGGGGTAAGCCAGTTGGGAGAGAAATTAGGAGGAATTGCTTCATCCAGAGAGAGTTAACCTGTGGAATTCTCTGCCACAGAAGGCAGTAGAGCCCAATTCATTAAATAGATTCAAGAAGGATTTGGATATATTTCTTAAGGCTAAAGGGATCAAGGGATATGGGGAGAAAGCAGGGACAGGGTACTGAATTTGGATGATCAGCCATGATCGCATTGAATGGCGGAGCTGGCTAGAAGGGCCGAAAAGCCTACTCCTGACCCTATCTTCTATGATTCTCTGATTCTAATATTAATGTTTTCCAATTTATTTGTATGCTGAGGTATGATGACAATCAAGATTACGCGCTGTGAGCAATCGATTAACGTTTGTTTTAATAGATTAAAATTATGTCTGTCGAAAGGAAGAGCAAAACATTTCCACAAATCTTGAAATGCATATTGGCGAAGTCTTTTGCTTTTACCTGTATCTACTAGCGCTTGCTTCATTTCGTTCAAATCTGAAACGAGGAGAGCAAAACCCGTCAGATTAATTGGCGGTGGGTAGAACATTTTAGGATAGATATTCCTCCTTGAGCGATAGCGCTAAATGGACGATAGCGCATTGACCACCAGTTACACGCCCCATTAGATATCCAGTTCGATTAAAGGCATAATAGAACTGAAATTTTGGGCGGGCATAATGAAGGGCGGACTTTGCGTTACCGCCGCTTAGCACCAGTGCTCGTGTCCAATTCCTAATCAATCGAGATAACTTGCATTAATCGCCTGTCATTTTACTTCACCGCTCCACGCCTACTCAGACCTCACCGTCCTAGGCCTCTTGCATTATTCCACGGAAGCTCAGCATAAGGTCGAGGAACAGCACCTCATCTTCCGATTAGGCACTTTACAACCATCTGGACTCAACATAGAGTTCAACAATTTCAGATCATAACCTCGGCCCCTACCATATTTATGCATCTTTTATCCACACTTTTGGTTTCTTTCTTCTGTTTTTTATTCTCTCTCCCTCATGGCAACTGTCTGTCATTCTGCCAGCGCATTTTATACTTCATCGAGAGTCATCCTTTGTTTCTTTACCTGTCCTATTACCATCTCGTCACGCCTTGAATATCTCTTAAGGACTCTTTACTTCTCATCCCCCCCATCCCTTTTTTTATTTTACTCTCTCCCCCAGCCCCCAAACTTGCTTTTTCGTCTGTTTTATTTCCTGCTTTTTT
The DNA here is from genome assembly GCA_030390025.1 of Squalus acanthias. Classification (NCBI taxonomy): domain Eukaryota; kingdom Metazoa; phylum Chordata; class Chondrichthyes; order Squaliformes; family Squalidae; genus Squalus; species Squalus acanthias. The sequence goes on from CM059453.1 coordinate 10,525,061, forward strand.
CTCAGTTCTGACGAAGCGTCTCCGAACTGAAACATTAACTCTGTTTTTCTCTCCACGGATGTTGCCTGGCCTGCTGAGTTTTTCCTGCGCTTTCTGTTGTTATTGCATTAATAAAGCTCGTTTAACTGGAGCTTATTTTTCTGGTGGCAGTATCGTGGAGCGAGAGAGAGAGAGGGATAGCTTGTGCCGATGTCCACTGCTTGCGTGCAAAAAAATCTTATTTCATTTTAAATCTTCACCGTGGCTCACTGGTAGCCCGCTCGCCGCTCAGTGCGAATTTTCTGGGTTGAACTCCCAATCCAGAGACTTCAGCACAAAATCTAAACTGACCCACCAGTGTAACATTGAGGGAGCGCTTCCCTGTCGGAGGTGCCTTTATCAGATGAAACGATAATCCGAGGTCCGGTCTGATCTCCCAGGTGTACGCAATGGCCCGGATTTTCCGATCGGAGGTTTCCTGCCTGCGGATGACTCCGAACTGGAAAATAATCTACGAATTTACCTGCTGGCTCCGTCAGTCCCGACGCATCGGCTCCTGTGCCTCTCCTGGTGCGCGCGCGAAAGGCCCTGGTATCCCAGGGGCGCATACTGTTCCCAAGCGTCCCTGGGATCACGTGGGCCATGGGGAAACAATCAAAGAAGGGATTCCCCCTCCACACTTTTGACAGGTCTCTCGCATATACATGTCAAAAGTCTGAATGGCGATCACTCAAAAAACACACGAAAACATTATTTTATTTTAAATCACGTATTTAAAATTAGTTAATATAAAATTAAATTAAATATTTTAAACAAAAATTAATTTTTTGAAAAAAGTAATTAAAGTTTTTTACCTTTATAAAAATATTTTAAATTTATAGATGAGTGAAAAAATATTTTTTTACTTTTTTAAACTCTTATGGAGGTAAAAAAAAAAAAGCCTTACTCCTGCTTTTAGTAGGCGAAAGATTTTGAAAGCTTTACATTACAGCGGGCGATGGTTCTCCAGAAAGCGAAAATCTCTGCCCGCAGAGTCCCTTCTCCAGGGCTGGCGGCTGATCTCTGAAGAGGTTTCTTGACAGATCGGAAGTGCCGGTTTTGAGCGCATGCGCTTTGCATGCCTGAAACCGGCACTTGCGAGGCCTCGTAATGGAGTGTACGCAGCTCGTACACACTCGTATGGGTAGGAAAATTGGGGCGAATACGTTGCTGGCACTATTTCAAAGAAGAGCGGGATACTCAATCCCGGTGTACTGAACGATAAAAACACAGCAACCAACCTCAATAAAAGAAGATTATCTGATCATTATAACATTAATCTTCCTCGGAGCTTGCTGTGCGCCTTTTGGCTGCCACATTGCCTACATTACAACGTTTCAAATGTGTTTATTTGGCTGCGGAACGCATTGGAACGTCCGGAGGTGGTGAGCGATACTACACAAAGTTATTGCGTGTTCTTTATCTGACTGTTAAAAGCTATACTTGCAAGTGAGCGTTGATTCCTATTTGAAGTGATTCTCCCTGCTCAGTGAAATTCCCATCAGTATGGGACTGAGTGAAAATGTATGATGCAGCCTCAGTGCAATTTATCTTTTCATCAGTAGTCACAGAGGAATTAGTGAAATTCTAAGCAAAAAAAAAATTAAGACACTGCAAATTCTCATTCATTTCCTATTTGTATTACTAGTATTTAATAGAATCCTGGATGACTGAGACAAGTTTTAAGTAAATTAAATATAGTTTTATAAATAAGTGGTCGCCCTTTTAGAACTGAGATGAAGAGGAACTTCTCTTCTCAGAGGATCGTAAATCTGTGGAATTCTCTGCCCCAGAGAGCCGTGGAGGCTGGGTCAATAAATGCATTTAAGGTGGAAGATAAGGGAGTGAAGGGTTATGGGGAGCGGGCAGGGAAGTGGCTTTGAGCCCAAGATGAGCCATGATCTTATTCAATGGCGGAGCAGGCTCGAGGGGCCAAGTGGCCTATTTCTGCTCCTATTTCTTATGTTCTTACGTAAAAATTGTATAATTGGAACATGCCATTCGAGCCAACTGACCAGTGCCAGTGTTTGTGCTTCATACGAATTTCCTGACACCTTATTGTATATCACCGTATGAGCATAACTTCCTATTCCTATTTCCCTCAAGAACTTTCCTAGCTTCCTCTTAAATGCATCTATTCTCTTCGCCTCAACTACATATGGTATGAATTTTCACGTGCGTACCTATTCCTGCACAAATACGTTTATCCTGAATTAATTGTTGGATTTATTCGTCACTATCTTATATTCATGTCCTTTAGTTTTGGACTCATCCACAAGTAGAAACAATTTTCTTCATCTACCATGTCAAGCCAATTCATAATTTTTAACATAACAAAATCAAAATCATGCAGTCTGAAAAATGGGGGATGGGGTTATAGTCTGAAATTGTTGAACTCAATGTTGAGCCCAGAAGGCTGTAAGGACCCTAATATTTCAGGTTGTATGATTTTGCCATCCCCATTTGCAACATTTTATCTTTCCTGCCTCCTACTTTAGCACAGAATATTCCGTCAGTTAGTTCCTTCCCTCACCAGCCCCAACCCCCTCTCGCTAACTCTGCACATGCTTAAAATCTGTTACATCTCCAGCTTTTTCCAGTTCTGATGAAGGGTCCCAGACCTGAAGCGTTAACTCTCTTTCTCTCTCCACGGATGCTGCCTGGCCTGCTGAGTGGCTCCTGCATTTTCTGTTGTTAATAAAGATTTCCAGCAACTGCAGTATTTTACTATTGTCTTAATTGTTAACAGCTCGATTAGGTGGCCACTCAGCTTTATATTTTCGAGAGAAGAGAGCTCCAGACTGTTCAATGTTTCCTGATATGCATAACCCTTCAGTTCTGGCATCACGCTTACCGATACAGTTTTAACCTTCTCTAGTGCCCTATATCCTTTTTGTAATGTGAAGATCATAACTATTCGTGGTGCTCCGAGTGTTGTCATAATGTTCTGCACAGGTTGAACAATATTTCGTTGATTTTCAATTCTATTTCTCTCGAAATGGACCCCAATGCTTTGTTTCCTTTCTTGCGGCCGAGTCTTGCTAATTTAGTAACTTATAAATTTGTACCCCTCGATCTCTTTGCACCTCTACCCCATTTAGCCTCTTATATTCCAAGGATTATGTTACCTCCTTATTTCTGCTACGAAAGTAAACAATCTTACAATTATATTGGAAACTGAAAATTGATAGAAAACGAAGTCAAGAAGCTTTTTTACCCGTTTTGCATTGACGTAGTTGTTCATCTGTATTAAGCAGAGATTTTTCAATTCAGTAGGTGAAAAGAGGAGTTACATTTTGCGGAGCAGTTGTATGCCATTGCTTTTACAGAGCTCCAATATCACAATTTGGGTTGGGATTTGCGCACCTCCTACCGTGGGATGCAGTAACTTCGCCACCAGAGGCAGCAGAGTAAAATGACGTCAGGAGATTCACAAGCAACCGCTTCATGCAAGGTTATAATCGCAGATTTGCTAGAAAATGTCTTCGAGCCTGTAGTGAGAGATTGCCACTAATGCTGAGGGATTTGCAAGTAATGGGTATTGCAATGAAATACATAGAATTTACAGCACAGAGACAGCCATTCGACCCATTGATCTGTGCTGGTGCCCATGCTCCACACGAGCCTTCTTACCCAATAATTTTGGGGGCGATTTACAGATTTTCGCAACCAATTCTGTTAAGATTCGATGCAGTGTTTTACTTCAGCCAGCTCAGCTGAGACCACACCTTGAGTATTGTGTGCAGTTTTGGATGCCTTATCTGAGGAAGGATGATCTTGCCATGGAGGGAGTGCAGTGAAGATTCACCAGACTGAGACCTGGGATAGCAGGAATGACGTACGAGGAGAGATTGTGTCGATTGGGCTTATACACGCTGGAGTTTAGAAGAATGAGAGGAGATCTCATTGAAACTTTTAAACTTAAAAACTTCTAACAGGGCTGTTCCGATGTTCCCGATGGCGGGTGAGTCCAGAACAAAAGGTCACAGTCGAAAGACAATAGTTAAGCCATTTAGGACAGAGATGAGGAGAAATGTCTTCACCCGGAGAGTGGTGAACCTGTGGAATTCTCTACCACAGAATACAGTTGAGGCCAAGTCAGTAAATATATTCAAGAAGGAGTTAGATATATTTCTTAAGGCTAAAGGTATCAAGGGATATGGGGAGAAGGCAGGTACAGGGTACTGAGTTTGGATGACCAGCCATGATCTCATCGAATGGCGGAGCAGGCTCGAGGGGCCGAATGGCCTACTCCTGCTCTTATCTTCTATGTTTCTATGTTTTCTATTCCATTCTAAGAGCTTAATGATCTCTGAGTTCTTGGGCAAGACACCAATAGGCAGTTACCTGTATGATTGAGCAACAGATCAAGATTTGTTAAGCTTACAGCGTAATCAATACTGAACAAAATGCGATAGTTTTAACGAGTAGCACGCAGCCCTTGGTCTCTGCAACCACTCGGACACAGATGATGTCGTCTAAAGTCTGTTCCTTTGATCTCGGCGTACGTCTATATAAAGTTGTTCTTCAAGTATCGAGGTTCTAACTCTTTGGCAAGTGTCCATATATGGCCTTTAAAAAAATCAACTTCTTTAATTGGTTCCAATTGTCCAAATTCCACTATCACTCAGGTTAAGGAGTAACCGTGCCACTCCTTTTCCAGTACATTTCCACTAACTCTGCCCCGCTGTCATGTTATCTTGTTTTTTGCTTTTCACCCCATTGGAATTTACCATATCTCATTCATTTCGTAGCCTCCCTGGTACAAGGCCTTTATACCAAGGGTCCATATCAGTGCTGTTTCACTAGTCTTGAGATATCCAGACTATCTCAATTAATTTACCAGATAAATACCTTAAATTCCATGATCTCTCTAATTTTATGTAATTATATTAATTATCCTTGAAATATTGTTGCAATTAGTTTTTTATTAAGCGGAATCTAACTTCTACTTAGTATTAAAATATGTTATTAAACAATTTAATATTCACTTGCAGCCATGGCTGTTTGTTATCAAAGCTTAGTCAAAACTGCTTGTGACTGTCCTCGCAGCTGCATTCTGCACAATTCTGAGCATTTGAGTTACGCAGCACTAATTATGGGTTATATTATTTGGTCAATGGTTAGACTTGAATTTATACATATATGATTCCCGTCTACTAATAATCTCTAAATATTAGCCTTTCGTACTCACCGCTATTGTCGATGGAGCTGCCCGGTTCTAATGAGAAAAGAACAATTGTGGCAGCATGAGTGAGAGTAATCAGGATGAGTTGAGAGGGAAAGCGATCATATCTATATATATATATTCACCTTAAGAATTAATTTTGCTAAATCGTGAAGAGGTTGTAATTGGATGGAAAATATTCAGTGTCGCTAACTGGCAAATCAATTAGCCCCCCTTGCAGGCAATTTTAAAGATAATATTCCCGGTGGAAAATGGCGGACCAGCGTTTCAGGCTTGTCCTGTTTCACTCTCAATTGAACGGTGTATATGTGCAGGTGCTTTATGTAACTGCACTGTCAATTTGCCCAACATCAACTTTCATTAATATCATGCGGAGCTGGGGTGAAATAGGCCATGAGCAGGTACGCCAAAGAGGTGAAATTGTTTTTTGGTACCCAACACAGGAAAGGCCTAATATTCACACCTATAGAAGCCGGCAGAGCATAATATCGGGCAGGGCGTCTAACGGGAAACGGAAGCATTCCGCCTCGTTATGCTACCCTACCCATCTCCATTTCTCATCCCCACCCCCGCGCATCATAACTTTCAATTTCAATATCAGCCTGTTGGTGGTCCTCACCTTTGGCTTCCAAGGCATCTTTCAATCTGCGTATTTCTGCAAAGCAAAAGCCAAAAGTTCTAAAGTGAAGTCCATTTGACCACTTGTGTCTGAACCTCTGGAGTTGATCAGCATGTGACATCACAAGGCTTTTTATTTCTTTGTTGCTTTGTCTAGCAAATTATTCTCCACAGTTATCACTCTTGAATTAAAATGCTTTCCTTGCTATCTGTTTCATATACAGTTTTCATTGTTTCAGATTTTCTGGCTAACTTTGATGGAATTACATAGATTTTATGAAGCTATGATATTCGATCGGTTGCACATAGATATCAGTGGAATCCGGGCGGGATCTGATGTACAAGCGCAAAATATTGGGGACATTGAAACATCAGTGAGCTGCACTCAAGACCACTTACGTTCATAGTTTTCCCGAGCTGTTCTGCTGGTTCAAGTTTCAGTTCGCCCGGGTCAGTCACCAACTTCTGAAAAGGTCATGCCCCAGGTCAAAACGTCGAAAACTGCCGGTTGGGCTGGTTTTGGAAGCCTTTTCAAATTGTGCTAATTTTGTAGGCACACCGGTTAGCGAAGACTCGTTTTAAAGATTGTTTCACTTGAGAACATATCTAATTTACTAAGAAACTGGCTCGTGTAGAGTCTGTAAACTAGTAAGTGATTTCCTATTGAATTTTATATATTGTCGAGACCAGTGTAGCTATGTGCGCCCGAGTTTGTTTAAGTCTTTTAAAACATTGATTTGCTTTACACTCAGCTGTAAGATTATACTCAGAAAATTCCACATCTAACTTTAATTTCTAAAGAAATTTCCTAAAGTGTACCACTCGGAGCTCGACGAGACAACGGAGCAGTACTGGAGTGCCAAATGACTGTGGGAAATCTACACGGGAAGTTCCCATTATGAATGCCGACATATCAATTTAGAACTGAGAGGGCCACGGGAAGTGTGTGCGAGTATAATGATATGAAGATCCAGCTTCACATAGCATCCATTAGGGTAGAAATTATTGACTTTCGCGCAAAATGGGTTCTTTTCATAACTGTCATCTGTTATATTCCGCGTCCAATGTGTGCGTCGCTGGCAAGGCCAGCATTTAATTGCCCATCCCTAATTGCCCTTGTGAAGTTGGTGGTGAGCCGCGATCTTGAACCGCTGTAGGTCATGTGGTGAAGGTACTCGCACAATGCCAATAGTTAGGCCGTTCCAGGATTTTGACCAAAGGATCATGAAGCAACGTCGATATGTGTCCAACTCAAGATGGCGTGTAACTTGGAGGGGAAATTGGAGGTGATGGTGTTCCCATGCTCCTCCTGTCCTTGTCCTTCCAGGTGGTAGATTTAGCGGGTTGGGGAAGTGCTGTCGAAAAAGTCTTAGCGAGTTGATGAAGTGAAACTTGCATATGGAAAACAGTGCAGCCACTTTGCACCGGTGGTGGACGGATTGAATTTTTACGGTATGGAAGGGATGCCGGGCGAGTGGGATGCATTGTCCTGCATGGTGTCGAGCATCTTGGGCGTTGTTGGAGCTGCACTCATCCAAGTATGTGCAGATTATTACGTCACGCTTCCGATTTGTGCATTGTAGGTGGTGGAAAGTCTTTGGGGCATCAGGAAGTGACTCACTCGCTATAGAATATCCAGCCTCTGAAACTGTCTTGCAGCTACACTACCTACGTGGTCGGTTCCGTTAAGGTTCTGCTCAGTGGTGACCCCAGGAAATTGACGTGGCAGTATCAGACAATGGTGATAGCATTGAACGTCAAGGGGGAGTGGTTGGACTCTCTCTCGCTTTAAATGGGTTTTCCCTGCCACTTCTGCGGCGGGAATATTACTTGCCGCTTCTCAGCCCAAGCCTGGATGTTTTCCAGGCCTTGCTGCCTGCGAGAAAGGAATGCTTTCTTATCTGTTGAATTGCGAATGGAACTTTTCCCTGTGCAATCATCAGCGAACTTCCTTACTTCTGACATTATGATGGAGGGAAGTTCATTGTTGAAGCAGCTGAAGATGGTGAACACAACAACTTAAGAACTATGAGCAGGAAGAGTCCACGTGGCCCCTCGAGCCTGCTCCGCCATTCAGGAGGATCATGACTTAAGTTGTAAATTAGCTTCACTTTCTCTCCGTATCCTCATATCTCTTCATTCCCTTAGGGTGCAAAAATATCTCAATCTCAATCTTGAATATATTCAACTACTTATCAGCCACAGCCATCCGGGGCAGATAATACAAAATACTCACAACCCTCTGAGTGAATTAATGTCTCCTCATTTCAGTCATAAATATCGACCCCTTATCCTGAAACTATTCCCCTACTTCTGGACTTTCCATCCAGGGTAAACAAACTCTCACCATGTAACCTATCTACCCTTCTACGAATGTTACAGGTTTCAATTAGATCACCTCTCGATCCTCTGAATTCCAGAGAATAAAGATCTATTCCACTCAATCTCTCCACATAGGACAACCCTCTCATCCAAGGAAGCAAAGTAGTGATCTGGTTGGCCCTGGTGCACTGCCCTGAGGAATTCCTGCAGTAACGTCCTGGGTCTGAGAGAATTCGCCTCCTACTAACATAATCATCTTCCTTTGTGTTTGGTATGACTACACTGTTTCAAAACATACTATGGCCCTATAATAATTTTGCAATTCGCACATAGGTAGATACACACGTGTAACTTATTTACCTTTTTCCTTTGCTATCATTGATGTTGCTGTCGAGAAATACATTTTTCATTGCATTAATGATAATTAGAGACTTCTCATTTCATACTTTGTTGTCAAAAACACGAAGGCAGCTTATTATCTGAATGGCAATAGATTGGGTGAAGGGGAAGTGCAACGAAACCTGGGTGTCTTTGTGCACCAGTCGCTGAAGGTAAGCATGCAGGTGCAGCAGGCGGTTAAGAAGGCAAATGGTATGTTGGTCTTCGTATCGACAGGGTTTGAGTACAGGACCAAGGATGTCTTGCTGCAGTTGTACAGGGCCTTGGTGAGACCACATCTTGAGTATTGTGTGCAGTTTTGGTCGCCTTATCTGAGGAAGGAGTTTCTTGCCATAGAAGGAGTTCAGCGAAGATTCACCAGGCTGATACCTGGGATGGAAGGAATGACGTATGAGGAGCGATTGGGTCGATTGGGCTTATACTCGTTGGAGTTTTTAGAAGAATGAGAGGGGATCTCATTGAAACTTATAAAATTCGGAAAGGACTGTAAAAACTAGATGCAGGAAGGATGTTCCCGATGGTCGCGGAGTACAGAACCAGGGGTCACAGTCTAAGGATAAGGGGTAAGCCATTTCTGACTTGAATGAGGAGTCTTTCTTCACCCAGAGAGTGGTAAACCTGTGGAATTCTCTACCACAGAAGGCCAATTCATTAAATATATTCAAGAAGGAGTTGGTTATATTTCTTAAGGCTAAAGGGATCAAGGGATATGCGGAGAAAGCAGGGACAGGTTTCTGAATTTGGATGATCAGCCATGTTCGCATTGAATGGCGGAGCAGGCTCGAGGGGCCGAATGACCTACTCCTGCTCCTATCTTCAATGTTTCTATGTTTCCATACAGGATTGGGCCTGGTGGTAAGAACGTGAACATTCTAATAAAATTCTTAAACAACGTTTCAATATTAAAGACACTTACACGTAGTTGAACTAAGAAATTGCAATATAAGCAGGTTCTAGCAAGTTATGTTCAGTACAAGATTAAAACCTGTGAAAAGCGTTAATGGACTGATAATCTGCAAGAACAGGCCTGGTGTGGTCTTGCCACCGAACTAAGCAGTCAGAAGATGATCAGGGGAATTGCGAAGAGATAATGTTTATAGATACTTACAGCGCAGAAAGAGGCCATTCTGCCTGCCGTGCCTGCACTGGCTCTTTGAAAGTGCTGGTTTGCTTAATCAAACAGCCCCGCTCTTTTGTCCGAATTAATGTATGTTTCTCATCCTCAAGTATATGTCCAGCTCCCTTTTAAAATTATTTATGCGATCAGCTTCTACCACCTTCTCTGGTACGGCGTTGCAGATCCCTACAACTCTCTGAATGCAAAATCTTCTCCTCATCTCCCCGCTAGTTCTTTTGCCAATAAATTTGTGTCCCTTACCATTGTTAATTGTCGCACACGCCAGAGGGTGTAGTTTGACTCTATCTAATCTATCAAAACCTCTTTGCTACTTGAAAACCTCAAAATCTAGGCTGACGCTCCAGTTCCATACTTAGGGAGTGCTGCACTGTCGGAGGGGCCGTCTTTCGATAAACCGACGCCATGTCTGCCCTCTCAGGTGGACATAAAAGATCCATGGCACTCTTTCAAAGAACAGAGAAGTTCTCCCTGACCAATATTTCTCCGTGACCCATCACCACTAATACAGTTTGCTGTTTGAGAGAGCTTGCTGTGCGCAAATTGGCTGCTCTGTTTCCTACATAACAACAGTGACTACACTTCAAAAGTACTTCATTGGCTGTATAAGTGCTTTGGGGTGACCAGAGTTTGTGAAACACGCTGTAGAAATGCAAGTACTCTGGAGCCAGGGCCTGAGCTTGAGGAGGGGTCTCAGTTCACTTCACTTAAGAGTCAATCCGGCCTCAACACACGATTGACACTACATGGGGTAATATCTCTGTTCCATGGCAAAGAGTCCTAAATTTTCCAACCTCTCTACATAACTGAATCCCTCATGACTGGTTACATCCTGGTAACCCTCCCCTGTACCCTTTCTGAGGCATTTGCCTCTTCCCCGGAGTGTGGTTCCCAGAGCATTGCCCACAATACTCCAGCTGAGGCCTCACCAGTGACTTATATTATTCTCGTTGCTTTTACATTATTTTCCTCTATTGGTAAACCCAATAACCAATATGCTTTTAACGACCTTATCAACTTGCCGTGCCAACTTTAATGATTCGTCTATATGGACACCAAGGTCTCTCTGCTCAGTTGCACATTTTTTCGAAATGGTGCTATTTATAGTAAAGTGTGCCTGCACAATTGATTGATTGAGAAAAGATGAGCGAGAAAGTTGCAAATCATAATAAAAGCAATGACAGTATCGCGCAGATGCTCTAAAGTGAATTACATCATGTACAAGATGACTGATTTTGTTAACTTGTTAGTTATTTAAATACTGAGATTGATTGAATTTTAGGCAAGGATGTTAAGAGTTACGAACCCACCCTGTTCGATGGAGTTAATATGCTGTTCAACCATGATCTGACTGAATGGCGGGACAGGCTCGAGGGAATGAACGGCCCACTCCTGTTCCTGCATTCATATTTTGCTCAATTATCTATTTAGTAAAACTCTCCAATGACTTCCCTCACACCAGTCCTGTTCTCCGCTCTTGCATTGCCGTGGAACACCCTGCTCATCATAATTAATACATTTTAGCTCGGATCTAAAATTAACGTGAAACGTTACATAAGAACTTAAGAAATAGGAGCAGGAGTCGGCCGAAAGGCACTTCGAGCCTGCTCCGCCATTCAATGAGATCATGCATGGCCCATCATCTACCTCAACTCCACTATCCTGCACTATCCCCATATCACTTGATTCCCCTAATATTCAAACATCTATTAATCTCCGTCTTGAACATATCAACAACTGAGCCTCCACAGACTTCTGGGGTAGAGTATTCCAACGGTTCAACACCAGCTGAGTGATGAAATTTCTTCTCATCTCAGTCCTAAATGGCAGACTCCTTATTTTCGAGACTGTAAAACCTGGTTCTAGACTCCCCAGGCAGGGGAAAACATCATCCCTGCATCTACCATGTCAAGCCCTGTAAGAATTGTGTATGTTACAGAGACCTAAAGAGATCTAACTGACCATTTCCCGAGGCTACTTGTCCTGTGCCTTTACTTGTGTTCTGTTCAATGTGTGTGACTCTGCTCTCATTCGATTCCCTGGATTCCTGCTTCCCTCAGCCATTAAACCGCTGCTGGTCTGCTGGACGAGACGAATTGGCTTCACGACGCGACATGTTCAGCCGTTCAAATTCTTCATATTTTCGGAAACATCTTCCAGCCTACAGTGCTCATACCCATATGCTGCTTCTACTTCTTGATAATCTTGTCTGGACCACAAAGCACAGTCGGCCATGTAACAGTCAATGTGAGGCTAATTTAGAATCCAGATTTATTAATCTTGCGAATTAATTTCTTTGCTGGCGTCTTGGCTTTTCTGTGGCCCACTCCTTCGCTAGTGCATTCTATTGAGACTATACGTGGATATAGACATGCCTATGCATTCTGATGTAGAAATGCAGATCCGTATAGATAAGAATGCTGATATGAATCTGGATATATCACCTCATTGGATTAATTAGTGACTGAATTATATTTATTACCCCAAGGCTTGCAGTCCACCTCAAGCAAAGACAATGAGTTAGATTTTGCGACACATCTGGGTGCGTACGAGGTGTGTACACGCCCGTAGTGGCCGCGCAATTTCAGGGATTCGGCATGCGAAACGCATGCGCTGAAATCCGGAACATGCGATCTGTCAAGCATTCTCTTGACAGATTTTCCACATCCCCGGGAGACGGGCCTCCGCGGGCGGAGAGTTGAGCTATTTGACCAACTTCCGCCTGCAAAATTCCCCAGAAATTCTTACGCCTGATAAAAGCAGGTGGATGGTCTGGTTTTACCAGCAGAAGGATTTTAAAAAACAGAAAGATAATATGCCATCACTCATTTATACATTAAATAACCCTTTCCAATAAGGTAAGTTTATTTTTAGCACCGTTAAAACATGTCATTTTTTTTCAAATAATTATATTTGTGTTTAAAATTTTTAATTAAATGGAAGATAATTTTTTTTAAATATGTATTTTTTAATTTATTTCAATTGTTCGTGTATTTTTTATGTAATCCCCATTCATACTTATGGGAGTTCTCTACGTACGGAACTCCTATAATTGTGATTGGCGATTCCCTTCTTTTATTGGTTGGGTCGGTCCACGTTATCCCAGGGGCGCTTGCGAACAGCATGTACCCGGGATACATGGGCCTCTGCCCGCGTGTACCCGGAGAGTCCCAGAATCCAAATGCCTCCACACCTCCCGGGCCACCTGGTAAAAGAGTAGATGTTTTACAGGTCGGAGGCGTCCGCCCGCGGTAGGCCGCCGATCGCAAATTGTGGGCCAGTATCACTACGTCTACCATACCAAATCCCTTCATCATTTTAAAGAGATCCAATTTATAGATACAGTTATGTTTTGGGTATAGGTATGAATGCACATACAGTTATGGATCGTTATGTAGCTTTGATGTATAACATCAAATTATCTTACAGCGCAGAACAAGTACATTTGGCCCATCGTGCCAGTGATTTCTCTTTGAATGAGCTTTGCAATTAGGTCCACGACCTTGCTCTTTCCCCATAGCTCTTTGAATCTTCATTCACAACAATTCAAGGCAGCGCATTCCAGATGGTAATAATATGCTTTGTGAAAAAAAAATCCTTTTCACACTCCGGTTCTTTTGCCTCTTATCATGAATCTGTTTCCTCTGTTTACCGAACCCTCTGCCAGTGTGAACAGTTTATCCCTGTTTGCTTTGCTCGTAATTTTGAACACCTCTATTTACTCTGCCGTTAATATTCTCTGCTCCAAATGGAACAATCCCAGATTAGCATAGAAGCATAGAAGATAGGAGCAGGAGTAGGCCATTCGGCCCCTCGAGCCTGCTCCGCCATTTAATGAGATCATTGCTGATCATCCAAATTCTGCACCCTGTCCCTGCTTTCTCCCCATATCCCTTGATCCCTTTAGCCTTAAGAAATATATCTATCTCCTTCTTGAATATATTTAATGAATTGGCGTCATCTGCCTTCTGTGGTAGAGAATTCCACAGGTTCGCCACTCTCTGGGTGAAGAAATGCCTCATCATCTCAGTCCTAAACGACTTACCCCTTATCCTCGTCTCTGCAAAAAGCTCCATTTAATATAGATAGATAGATAGATATGTGTGTGTTTGTTTGTCTGTGTGTGTGTGTGTGTGAGTGTGTATGCACGTGTGATTATTTCTTCTGGATGTTCTGGCGAAGTTCAGGAAAATAAATACATCGGAGGACGAGGAGGCCATTCAGGCCATCGAGCCTGTTCTGCCATTCAAGTAGATCATGGCTGATCCGTATATTAATTTAATTTATCCGCCTTTGTTCCATACCGCTTAATACGCATGGCTAACAAAAACGTTTCAAATATATCTGATAAATCACCGACTCCCCCTCCCACTGATGTGTCAGCTGATTTCTTGCACACTAAAGGCTGTTCTTGAGCTATAAGCAAATTAATATTTTTCGCCAACACGCCTTTAATCTTCATTGCTTACTTAATTTCTCGAGAAGTCCTTCAAGCTCTGAAAAGTAAAAATTACATTCAGTTGAATATTGCTTGCATTCGAACTAAAGCTCCCACGCACCTTGTCTAATTATGCAGCCTACATAATCAATTTTACTGTGGTCGATAATGTATCCCATTCATTAGTACCACAGGATGTGACATCAAAATAATAGCGAATCCCACATTCAACCGGAAATTGGAGGTGGGGTAGGCCAGCTAATGAAGAAGCTAACAATGTTTAATACATGTATTCAACGTTCCGCAATCGTAAAGAGAAAACTATTACCTTTTATATAGCAGCTTGAACCTCCGAAGGCGATACACAGGAGATTAACCAGACAACATTTGACATCTAGCCACGTAATGAGATGTTAGGATATATAACCAAACGACAGATCAACCAGGTAAGTGTTAAAGACAGGCTTAAAGGAGGAGAAAGAGGTGGTGAGGAGGAGTGGTTTGAGGGAATGTACTTCAAGAGCTTAGAGACCAGAGAGTTGATGGCACCATTGGTGGAACGATGAAGTTCGGGGATGTATAAGATTCCAGAAGTGGAGGAGGGCAGAGATCTCTGTGTATTATAGTGCGCAGGAGATTATAGAGACAAGGAGAGGCTAGGCCATGGAGGGAGTTGATAACAAGGATGAGAATTTTTAAATCGAGTTGTTGCTGGGCCCAGAACCAAGGATGATCAGCGAACACAGTGATGATTGTGATTGCTACCTTGTATTTGGTGCGAGATAAGATACGGGCAGAAGGGCCTTGGATGAGCTGAGTATTATGAAGGGTTTAAGGTGATCGGTCGGCTAGGAGGAGGTTGGAAAAGACGCGGCTGGAGGTAATAGAGATATGGACGAGGTTTTGAGCAGCAGATGAGCTGTGGCAGTGGGGCGGAGCAGGTAAATCTTACAAAAGTTGAATGCGGTGGTCTTCGTGATGGAGAGGGTATGGGGTTAGCTCAGCGTCCTAAAGCACGCCAAGGTTGCGAACAGTTGTGATCGGAACTCATATGTATGAATTATCGGAAATATCAGCAGGCAGTGAGCGATCAATATCAGGAGAAGTAGAACCTGTGTACCAACATAAATGCAATCAAAAAATATTCAAGACCAGACATGGTATATTCTAAGCAACGAGCCAGATGATCCGGTGATGAACGGATTTAAAAATTAAAGTGTGCAGACTAGCAGACAGAGAGGAGATCCTTGGGGTACTTATGGCTCCCTATGTTACCAGTTCCGAATGGGTAACGGGGAGAACGTTGTAACAGTTTGGCAAAAATCTAATTTTACTTTGAATCTATCAGCAAACGTGGGCGGCTTTGGAGCAAAAAGGTGTGAAGTGATGTCTGAGATGATGTGACATTGTTATGTTCCTGAAGTAGCGTTAGGTGAGTTACGTGTGTGGTTAAAAGGCAATTGAGATCATATAATTTTAACACACGGATGCCATTAGACCCATCTTGGCCCTGCCGGTACTTTGAAAGTGCTTCCCTAATAGTCCTGGCACACTGTTCTTTCGGCAAACCCTGAAACGTCCTCTCCTTCAACGATCAGTCCAATGCCCTATTGAGATGTTCTATTAAATCGGTTTCCAGGCAATGCATTCCATATCATAACAACGGGCTGTGTGAGCTCTGTGTCCACTTCGGCCAGGTGAACCAGTTCCTCCTTATTTACTCTATCATAAGCCTTTGTGATTTTTCATCATGTATTTAAATCTCCAATTACACTTTTCTGCTCGAAGGTAACAATCCCAGCTTCTCTCGTCTCCAAATAACTGAAGCCGCTCATCCCTCCTAAGATTTTGGTAAATATCGTCTGCACTTCATCCAAGGCCTTAATATCCTGCTAATGTGTGGTGCCCAGAATTGTCCACAGTACTCTTGCTGGGCCTTAAGAATTATTTTATTTAGTTTTGGCATTAATTACTTGCTGTTGTACTCTATGCTCCTATTTATAAAGCCAAGTCTCCTTTATGGTTTTTAACAACCTTGGCCGGTAATTACCGATAGGAGGCATCCTACATGCCAAAGCCTCCTATCGGGAAAAAACATCTGCGCCTTTACCTGAGGGCTCCCGAATTCAGGACTCTTCCACTCCTGGGCTTTTCCTGGTGTGCACGCGCAAAGGCCCAGGTATCCCAGGGGCACAGGCAGTTCGCAAGCGTCCATGGGATCAAGAGGCCAGGCGAGCCAATGGGAGAAGGGAATCTCACTTCATACTTTTGACAGGTGACCTTTCGATACAATGAACGGGGATTACTGAAAAACGTATCTACAATATTAAATAGTTTTCAATCACCTTTTTAAAATGAGTTAAAATTACATTCAATTAAATAGTTAAAACAAAAAAATAATTTTTTGAAAACAATAATTACAGTTTTTTAGAGGGCTAAAAATAAACTTACCATTATTACATTTATTTTTACATTACAAGTGAGTGAAAACACATTATTGCTTTACTTTTTAAAATCGTATGCTGGTAAAAGCATACCTTTTGCTTGCTTTTACCAGCCGTATGATTATTAAGGAATTTCAGCGGGCGGAGGTTCTGCAGAAAGCGGAACACTCCACCCGCAGAGGCCCTTCACCAGGGCAGGCGTGCGATCTGTCAAGAAGATTCTTGACAGATCGGAAGTTCCGGGTTTCAGCGCATGCGCTTCGCATGCCTGAAACCGGCACTTGCGAGGTCCTTGCGGGTGTGTACACGGCTCGTACACACCCGTATGCATCGGAAATCACGGGTCTTTATGTCGTTGTTCTGCCACCTTCAAAGATTTATGTAAGTTAGCGACATGAGAGTGAGACTGGAAAGGACAAGATTCGCATCTGGTGCGGTACACAGTGTATCGAGTTACAGTCACTCACGGGCGCAGGCAGATACGTGAAGGAGATAGGGCAGGGAATAGTTGTAGTTAATCACCTTTGTTTCTATCCTCCAGTTCCGGGTCTATGAAAAATGATCAACATTGAAATGAAAGCGATCTGAATAAAAATGAACCATTTTATCTCAATTGTAAAGTCTGTTTACCATAGAAAACACAATACTGAGGAAAATATTTTGCAGGCATTTACCACTTTGGTTCAAACGCAGATCAGCTTCTGAAAAATAGATGGCATTTGAAACATATAAACATAGAAACATAGAAGATAGGAGCAGGAGTGGGCCATTCGGCCCCTCGGGCCTGCTCCGCCATTTAATGAGATCATGGCTGGTGAATCTTCGCTGCACTCCCTGCATGGCAAGAACATCCTTCCTCAGATAAGGCGACCAAAACTGCACACAAGTCTCAAGGTGTGGTCTCACCAAGACCCTGTACAACTGCAGCAAGTCATACTTGCTCCTGTACTCGAATCCTCTCGCTATGAAGGTCATCATGTCATTTGCCTTCTTAAATTTGAAGAATTCAACAGTAAGGGATATAATGTAAGCTTGGGTTAAGTGCAAGAAATTTATAATTCATAAAAAACAGGAACAATGTAGATAATAAATGTATTTAAATTCAATACAGAACATTGGCCAAACTAAGCATTTCCCACATTTAGTTCTGCCTCATGAGGTTATAGAACAGATAACATTAAACAGGTTGTATATGTGAACAGATCTATGTTTTAATCCCTTCTACGGTGTCAGCCGTGCCTCAGTTGAGGAGTACACTCGACTCTGAGTCAGAAGCTTGTGGGTTCGTGAACAAAATCTAAACTCACGCTCCCAGTGCAGTACGGAGTGAGCGCTGCACTCTCACAAGGGTCGTCAACAAGGGCAGACGTCGATGACGAAGTCAAACACCGCTTCAGTGTGCCAGTGCAGCCTTCGGTCGCCTGAGGAAGAGTGTTTGTATACCAGGATCTCAAACCCAGCACCAAGCTCATGGTCTACAGAAAAGTAGTGATACCCGCCCTCCTGTATGCTTCAGAGGTATGGGATATGTACAGCTGGCAGCTCAAAGCACTTTAGAGATACCACCAACGTTGCCTCTGCAAGATCCTGCAAATCCATTGGCAGGATAGCCGCGCCAACGCCAGTGCTCTCGCGCAGGACAGCATCCACAGTTTCGAAGCTTTGAACACGCTCGATTAGCTCCGATGGACGGGCCACATCGTCCGCATGCCCGATACGAGATTCCCAAAACAAGCGCTCTACTCGGAGCTCCGACACGACAAGGGAACCCCAGGAGGCAAGAGGAAACGCTTCACGGATACCCTCAACGCCTCCTTGAAAAAGGGCAACATCCCCACCGACACCTGGGAATCCCTGGCCCAAGACCACACAAAGTGAAGGAGAAGCATCCGGGAAGGCGCCGGTCACCTCGAGTCTGTTCGCTGGCAGCAAGCAGCAGCCAAGTGCAAACAACGGAAGAAGCGCACATCAACCCAAGCACCCCACCCACTCGCCCATTCAACCACCGTCTGCCCCACCTCTGACAGAGATTTTAGGTCCCGCATTGGACTCATCAATGACCTGAGAGCACATTTTTAATGAGGAAGCAAGTCATACACGATTCCAAGGGACTGCTTAAGAAGAGTCAAAGATGCCGAGTCCTCGTCCGTTATCTGAGGTGGAAATATATTATGCCATGGCAAAATGCAATGTATTTGCGATCTCGCCGGTGTCCTGGGCCATTATTTAACTCTCACCCACCATTATAACAACAGATGACCTGGTCATTAGCATATTGCTGTTTCTGGGGGTTGGCAGTACGAAAATTACCTGCCGCATTACAAAAGTGACCACCCTTCAAATGTACTTCAATGGCTAGGATATGCTTTGAAATGTGCAGAGGTCCTGAAAAGCGGTATAAAATTGAAAGTCTTCTCGTTCACTAGATTGCAATGTTGTAGATTAAAGAGAAACACGGTATTCGATGTTAAGCAGAGTGGAATCCGTGCGTGGGGACAGCAGTGCGAGCGACAATCTCGAATGGGGAGACCTGGTGAGTGTTTAGATCCCGCCCTCCACAACCGGAATAAAACAGCGCCATCCTGGCGGTCGTGAGCGGGATTTCAGGTGGCTGGAAGATGCTGGCGGGGGTATATCGGAGCAATTCAAGCAGGGTGGTAATTCTCGGGGGAAGTGTTTCCCGATGGTGGAGAAGCAGTAATTCCGGGGGTAAGCAGGTCCAAAGATTTCCTTGTTCTGGAGTGAGATTCCTGGCCCACGTGGAGACAGAATTTGTTTATGAATTATAATCGTTCATATCGAGATTGGAAAGAATCGATGAAGCAAAACCTCCATTAAAACTACCCTTCCCGATTTAAGAACATAAAAAGCATAAGAAATAGGAGCAGGAGTAGATCATTTGGAACTTCGAGCCTGCTCCGCCATTCAATAAGATCATGGCTGATCTTTTACGTCATCTGCACTTCCCATATAACTTGAGTCCCTTAATATTCAAAAATCTATCGAGCTCAGTATTAAATATACTCAACGTTTCAGCATCCACAGCCCACTGGGCTAGAGAATTCCAAAGATCCACCACAATGTGAATGAAGACATTTCTCCTCATCTCAGTCCGCATATTCTGAAACTGTGATCCCTGGTTCCAGACTCTCCAGCCAGGGGAGGCATCCTCCCTGCATCTATTCTGCCAAATCCTGTAAGAATGTTGTAATTTTCAATAAGATCACGTCTCATTCTTCTATATTTTAGAGAATATAGGCACAGTCTACTCAATCTCTCCTCAGAAAACAGCCCCACATCCCAGGAATAAGTCTGCTGAACCTTCGTTGCACTCCCTTCTTAGCAAGTATATCCTTCCGTAGTTAAGGAGACCGAAACTGTACACAATACTCCAGGTGTGGTCACACCAGGGTCATGTATAATTGCAGTAAGACATCTTTACTCGTACCCAAAACCACTTGTAATAAAGGCAGTTAAATCCAGGTGTAAGAAATTGTCACAAATCCTGAAGTAAATATTTGTCAATAAGTAATTATTTTCACCTTTATCTTTTAGATCATCTTTGAGTTGATTCAGTTCTTGAAAAGAAAGATCAAATCGTCTTCATCTTCATTGGATGGTTTGGAACCTGCACATTTTTACAACCCGCGCTTTTGTTTCCAGTGTTGCTGTCCATACCATTGTCACAACATGCAGAAAATGGAGGGGTGATGTAATGGGCAATTGTTTTTCTTGGGCAAACGCGCTAACAGGGCACCGTGGCGTGAGCAGCCCGCCATACTTTCTGTTGGATAATCAGTTCAGTTTAAATCAGTAGAAATCCCTTTCACGACATATTAGATTGGTATATCAGCATTTGTTGTGCGACCAACATGTAGGGTTGGCTGTTGGTCTTCTCCGCCATAGAGGAAATATGGAATGTTAGGTTTTAGGCTCTTTATAGAGCCTGACCTTCAGTTGAAGCAAAATCTCAGAAAGCACTAAAAACAGGGAAGTTAAGCAATGCAAGGGTATATTTCTGTTTTTAAACTTCTGGCGAGTGAGAACGCCTGCGTGTCAGTGTTCATATTTGAGTGTGTGTGAGAGAGAGCGTGAATGTGTGATAGAATGTTTGTATGAGAGAGGCAGTGTGTGTGTGAGTGGCTGAGAGAAAGAGTGTGTGTAAGATTGTGGCTGTGAGTGTGAGAGAGAGAGTGAGAGAGAAAGTGTGTGTGAGAGACCGTTTGCGTTAGAGAGGAATTATGTGCGATTGGTTATAGAAAATGTTTGAGAATGAGTGTATGTGTGAGAGACTTTGTATGTGAGAGACGCAGTGGGTGAGGGAAAGAATGTGTGTGAGACTGTGTCTGTGTGTGTGAGAGAGAATGAGAGAGAACGTGTGTGCTAGAGACTTTGTGCTTGAGAGAGGAAGTGCTTGTGATTGGGTGAGAGAAAGTTTGTGTGTGAGAGTGTGTTTGTCTGTGTGAGAGAGAGTGAGAGATAAATTGCGTTTGAGAGAGGTAGTATGTGTGAGTGAGTTAGATAATGAATGTGTGAGAGAGAGTGTAAGTGTGAGAGACTGTGTCTGAAGGAGAGACCGTGTGTGTGAGTGGTTGAGAGAATCAGTGTGTGAGGGAGTGTGTATGTGTGGGAGACTGTTTGTGTGAGAGCCAATGTGTGTGATTGAGTGAGAGAAAGAGTGTGAGAGAGAGTTTAAGTGTGAGAGACTGTGTGTGAAGGAGATACCGTGTGTATGAGTGGTTGAGAGAATCAGTGTGTGAGGGAGTGTGTATGTGTGGGAGACTGTTTGTGTGAGAGCCAATGTGTGTGATTGAGTGAGAGAAAGAGTGTGAGAGAGAGTGTAAATGTGTGAGACTGTGTGTGAGAGAGGCAGTGTGTGTGAATGAGTGAGAGAAAGAGTGTGTGAGAGAGAGTGTAAGTGTGAGAGACTGTGTGTGAAGGAGAGACCGTGTGTATAAGAGGGTGAGAGAATTAGTGTCAGAGGGAGTGTGTATGTTTGAGAGAATGTTTGTGTGAGAGGCAGTGTGTTGAGTGGGTGAGAGAACGAGTGTGTGAGAGAGCGTTTAAGTGTGAGAGACTGGGTGTGAGAGAGGCAGTGTGTGTGAGTGAGTGAGAGAATCAGTATGTGAGGGAGTGTGTATGTGTGAGAGACTGTTTGTGTGAGAGGCAGTGTGTGTGAGTTGGTGAGATAAAGATTGTGTGAGAGAAAGTGTATGCGTGAGAGACTACGTTTGAGAGAGGCAGTGTGTGTGAATGAGTGAGAGAAAGAGTGTGTGAGAGAGAGTGTAAGTGTGAGAGACTGTGTGTGAAGGAGGGACCGTGTGTATGAGAGGGTGAGAGAATCAGTGTCTGAGGCAGTGTGTATGTGTGAGAGAATGTTTGTGTGAGAGGCAGTGTGTTGAGTGGGTGAGAGAACGAGTGTGTGAGAGAGCGTGTAAGTGTGAGAGACTGCGTGTGAGAGAGGCAGTGTGTGTGAGTGAGTGAGAGAATCAGTGTGTGAGGGAGTGTGTATGTGTGAGAGACTGTTTGTGTGAGAGGCAGTGTGTGTGAGTTGCTGAGATAAAGATTGTGTCAGAGAAAGTGTATGCGTGAGAGACTGCGTTTGAGAGAGGCAGTGTGTGTGAATGAGTGAGAGAAAGAGTGTGTGAGAGAGAGTGTAAGTGTGAGAGACTGTGTGTGAAGGAGAGACCGTGTGTATGAGAGGGTGAGAGAATCAGTGTCTGAGGCAGTGTGTATGTGTGAGAGAATGTTTGTGTGAGAGGCAGTGGTGTGAGAGCGGCAGTGTGTGTGAGTGAGTGAGATAATCAGTGTGTGAGGGAGTGTGTATGTGTGAGAGACTGTTTGTGTGAGAGGCAGTGTGTGTGAGTTGGTGAGATAAAGATTGTGTGAGAGAAAGTGCATGCGTGAGAGACTGCGTTTGAGAGAGGCAGTGTGTGTGAATGAGTGAGAGAAAGAGTGTGTGAGAGAGAGTGTAAGTGTGAGAGACTGTGTGTGAAGGAGAGACCGTGTGTATGAGAGGGTGAGAGAATCAGTGTCTGAGGCAGTGTGTATGTGTGAGAGAATGTTTGTGTGAGAGGCAGTGTGTGTGAGTGGGTGAGAGAAAGAGTGTGTGAGAGAGGGTGTAAGTCTGAGAGAATGTGTGTGTGGGAGAGGCCGTGTGTGGGAGTGGGTGAGAGAATCAGTGTGTGAGGGTGTGTGTATGTGTGGGAGACTGTGTATGTGAGGGGAAGTGTGTGTGAGTGAGTGAGAGAAAGAGTGTGTGAGAGAGAGTGTATGCGTGAGAGATGCAGTGCGTGTGAGCGAGGCTGTGTGTGTGAGTCGGTGAGAGACACAGTGAGCATGTGTGTGTGAGAGAGCGAGAGATAGTTTGTACCTCTAGCAACTAGTTGCATGCAGATATTTGGCTTTTTACAGAGGTGGAAATTGACTGCATTTAGAAGCCAAGGTCGCCTCACACATTGGTGCAATTTTAATCAGAATCGAGCTCAGTGAACGTTGAAAATAGTCGTTCAGAATTATTGATTTTTCCAGCTGAAGTTAGACAGAATAAAACCACGAAACAAATATGTTCAGCAGCTTAGAAATTCGTCATCTTTTCCAAATCAATGGGCCGGAATATACCGTCAGCACCGAAATAAAGGCATTCGGTGAATGCCCTGAGTAAGGCTGCCCACTGAGATGTCGTGATTTCTGTGGCGAGAAGTTTACCTCTTCCAAAGCGTAATTGATTTTGGTGCCGTGCGGAATCCTTTGGGCGATCTGCTGTTAAGTTAACAAGCTGTCAAAGCAGTGAATCAGATTGCAGAATTCTCGCAGGCAGGGAACCAGGAATTGAGAAGTATATTTTAGCCCGAATTGTCAAAAATGATATGATGTGGAGTTGCCGGTGTTGGACTGGGGAGGACAAATGTGAGAAGTCGCACAGCACCAGGTTATAGTCCAACAGCTTTGTTTGAAATCACAAGCTTTCGGAGCGTTGCTCCTTCGTCAGGTGAAGTGAAGAGATGCATATAGGCACAGCATATATAGTCAGAGAACACTGCCAGATGATTACAGTTAATCTTTCTAACTGCCCTGTATCACAGCTCGGCAGAGAGATAATCACGGCAATCAAAGGTGTGGATGGTGTTCAAATAGGTCAGTCAGGAAAACATTACATCAAAGACAATGAGGTGGGGTCACTAGGGGTCAAATGTTGCAGATGCTGGGGTCTGTATTGAAAACAAAAAACGTTTTTTGCTGGAAATCACAGCAGGTCCGGCCGCATCTGTGCAGAGAGAACAAGCCAACAACGACTGGAGTCTGGATGACTCTACGTCAGGTGGGGTTACATGTAGCTTGATATGAACCAAAGATCCCGGTTGAGGCCGTCCTCTGTAATCATCTGGCAGTGTTCTCGGACTATATATGCTGTGCCTATATGCATCTCTTCACTTCACCTGACGAAGGAGCAGCGCTCCGAAAACTTGTGATTTCAAATAAAGCTGTTGGACTATAACCTGGTGTTGTGCGACTTCTCACATCAAAAATGATACAGAGAGCAGCACAAAGCTTGAGGCTCTCACATGGGTATCAGGTAGAGCCTGAAATATCATGAATATCCTTATTAAACAAAACTAAATGTTTCTTAATAATTATAATTTTAATCATACTGGAGATATTTGAAACTCCACAATATTAAAATTAGTTTTCGGGGCTACAATGTTTGTCTAGCAGTCAATACGCTGTTAAAACCAAAAGGTTTTTTTTATTCGTTCATGGGATGTGGGCATCGATGGCAAGGCCAGAATCTGTTGCCCATTCCTAGTTGCCCTTGAGAAGGTGGTGCTGAGCCGCCTACTTGAACTGCTGCAGTCCGCGTGATAAAGGTACTCCCACAGTGCTGTTAGGGTTGAGTTCCAGGATTTTGTCCCAGCGACGATGACGGATCGGCGATAAACTTCCAAGTCAGGATGGTCTGTGACTTGTAGGGGAACTTGGAGGTGGCGGTGTTCCCAGGCACCATTGTCCATCTAATGGTAGATTTCGTGGGCTTGGGAGGTGCTGTAGAAAAAAATTGGTGAGTTGTTGCAGTGCATTTGTAGATGATACACACTGCAGCCACGGTGCGCCGGTGGTGTAGGGAGTGATTGTTTAAGGTGTTGGATGGGGTGCCAATCAAGTGGACTGCTTTGTGCTGGCTAGTGTCGAGCTGCTTGAGTGTTGTTGGAGCTGCACTCATCCACGCAAGTGGAGAGTATTCCATCTCAGTCCAGACTTGTGCTTTGTAAATGCTGGAAAGACTTTGGGCATTCAGGAGGCCCCTGTTACAACCCCATTTATGACTAAAACAATAAGGCCTCACGTTTAATGGTGTATTAACAGCGATATTACGGCGGAGAAGCCCAAGTTTTCGACTGTGTCACTGTTTGCACTGATTACACTGATTGCCCGTTATTGTGGGGGTGAGGGTGGGAGGTGGGCGCGCAGCACAGCCAGTGTCGGAGCAGTGAATAAATGCAACTTTAGGATTTCTGTCTTTAATTGCGCATGCGCTACATCCTGAAGTTACCAGAACATTCAAAGGTGTATCAACGGCGATCTCTGATAGTTCGCCATTATTACCCACCACAAATCCCGGCCCATTATGTTCCAATTCTAATTTTCACACACAAACGCACAAAGTCCCACTCTCACACAGAAGGCTGGATAATTGAGCTATTACTTTTAGTAAATAGATAGAAATAGGGAGTGGTTGAGGCGAATAGCATAGAAGCAATTAAGGGGAAGCTAGATAAACACGCGAGGGAGAAAATAAAAGAACGTTATGCTGATAGGGTGAGATGATGCAGTGCGGAAGAAGGATTGTGTGGAGCATAAAGTCCAGCACGTTGAAGTTGAGCAAGGCATGTTTCTGTGCTGTGAATTCTATGTAAAACAGAATGTAGGAAAGTAGTTTTTTTTTACCTGCTTTTGCTTCTTGCACACGTTGATCTGAAAGAATAAGAAGACTGCAACTCATTCATTGAAATGGCGAAATTTAATTGTGCAGCGGATTTATACATCATTTTCTAATGTATTCCAAAATCACCATGTAGTATGTGATGTGCCTCGGTGAACATCCCAATGTGGAGATGTGGCAACAGCGCCACCATTGGCAGGAGCGAGTAAAGCCAGTGTGAGATTTACGGCTGCAGGTCGCGACATCTTTTTTTCTGATCAGAAGGGAGTTGTTTGGTTAATTTCCACGTCAATCATAATTGGAGAATGCGCTGCTGTAGGTGACTGGGAATTATATTATGCACATAATTTGCGTTATGTCACTATCCTGCATCACTCCATTATGCTGAAGAAATAATCATTTTGTATTCTGCAACGATCCTGCACTCACTGCAGTTTGCGGGTATAATTGCCCTGCTTTTACAGAGAGAGTTTTCTGCAGTTTAGGTCATGAGTTCTATTTGCTGTATAAGTAAATTTGTTTTGCTTTAGGTCCCACCCCACCTTCAAGCCATTGACTGACACAGTAGCACTCATTGGCCGACCGTTCCATGCACTCCCACCTTTGGTAATTATCCCTTGTTTGATACGTTCTCAAATATTTTCTGGAACTCATTATAAGCAGCTTCCTTATGCAGTCCCCTATCCATCATGTTGTTGATATTGTCACAAAATTGAACTCGATTACTCAAACATGACGGAACTTTCACGATTCCATGATGTCACTTCTTCGTCAGTTACGGATTTTCTGAGTGCTCAGTTGGTCCATACCGGATGATCTATTCTGGCCCCACCCGCACACTTGATGTAAAACTGGCATTTCAGCAGTTACCCGATTTCTCTCTCCCTCCCTACTTAAATTATGAGAAGTTGCACAACACCAGGTTATAGTCCAACAGTTTTATTTGAAATCACAAGCTTTCGGAGCTGCTGCTCCTTCGTCAGGTGAAGTGGACTTCACCTGACTTCACCTGACGAAGGAGCAGCAGCTCCGAAAGCTTGTGATTTCAAATAAAACTGTTGGACTATAATCTGGTGTTGTGCGCCTTCTCACTTTTGTCCACCCCAGTCCAACACCGGCATAACCGCATCATAATTAAATTATGAGGTGACATTTGCAGTGTCCCAATCCAAAGGCACAATTCCTGAATTTGGAAGCTTTGAAACATTATGTTTAATTCACCTGCCATTTTCTGATCTAATTATCTTAATACACTGGGGTGGAAAGCAACGGGTCTTAGAGACTTGTCTACCTGATGTCCCATTATTTTTCACTGTTATCCTTCTTTTAACCTATATTAAATCACTCGATTAATCCTCTAGATTTATTTTAGCTCCCCTTGTAACACTTTTATTATGTCCTCTACCTCCATTGTGAAAATGGAGACCAAGTAATCATTTCACCAGACTTCCCTTTCGTGATAGCCTGAATATTCTAGGCACTTTTCCTTCTTTATTGTAGTCGCGTTTCACATTGCCAATCTTTCTCTTAATAAGTTGAGAAAAACTATTCAATCTTAGCTCCAATATACCTTCCAAGCTTTTTACCCACATGCACTTTTTCCAATTACAAATAATTTGTTGCGTAAAGAACTGAGGGGTGGGACTAAATGGACTGCTCTTCGAAAGAGCAGGGCAGACTCGATGGGCCCAATGGCCTCCTTCTGTGCTGTACTATTTCATGTTTCTATCAGCCTGAAATTTAGATTTCAACAGACCTTGCCTCAACACCATTTGGGAGGGTATTACACTAACCTTTGACTAAAGAGATGCTGACTGAGATCACACCTCAATGGCGTGGCTTTAACTTAAAATTTATGCCTCCCTTATTCTGGACTCCCCCACCAAATGAAAAAGATTCTCTCGATCTACCCGATGAAGTCCTTTAATCAGCAACAACAACTTGTATTTATACGATAGCAAAATACTGCAGATGCTGGAAATCCGAAATAACAACAGAAAACGCTGGAAAAACTCAGCAGGCGAGGCAGCATCCGTGGAGAGAGAAACAGAGTTAACGTTTCCGGTCGATGACCTTTCGTCAGAACTGGAACGAGCCTGAAATCAAATAGATTTAATGCAAGGATAAGGCTGGGTAAAGGGGGAGGGGATTAAAGAACAAATTGGGAGATTAAGATACATTAAGAGACATTAAGAGATATGCAAGGCAAGAGGTGGTATTAATGTGACAGGTTAAGGCTGAAAGAAGTGTGAAATCCACTGGCAGAATGATGGACAGCTGCCAGCTTCTAGGAGGGAAAAAAAGGGGGGGCCAAGTAAAAGGGTGGATGAAAAAATAAAATATAAATGTGATTGGAGCTAAGGTTATGATCTAAAATTGTTGAACTCGATATTGAGTCCAGAGGGCTGTAGCGTGCCTAAACGAAAGATGAGGTGCTGTTCCTCGAGCTTACGCTGCGCTTCCGTGCAACAGTGTAATAGGCCGACGACGGTGAGGTCAGAGTGGGAGTGAAGTGGTGAATTAAAGTGACAGGCAACCGGTAGCTCGGGGTCCCCCTTACGGACTGAACGGAGTGTTCCGCAAAGCGGTCACCCAATCTGCGTTTGGTCTCCCCAATGTAGAGGAGACCACATCGTGAGCAGCGAATACTGTATACTAAATTGCAGGAAGTACAAGTAAATCGCTGTTTCACCTGGAAGGGGTGTTTGGGGCCCTGGACAGTGGGAAGAGGGGAGGTATAAGGGCATGTGTTGCATCTCCTGCGCTTGCACGGGAAGGTGCCGGGCGAAGGGGAAGGGGTAACGGGGTTGGTAGAGGAGTGGACTAGAGTGTCGCGGAGGGAGCGGTCCCTGCGGAATGCTGAAAGGGGAGGTGAGGAGAAGATGCGTTTGGTGGTGGGATCACGCTGGAGGTTTGCAGTAATGGCGGAGGATGATCCGTTGAATGTGCAGGCTTTTGGGGTGAAAGGTGAGGACAAGGGGAACTCTATCGTGGTTCCGGGAGGGAGGGGCAGGGGTGAGGGCAGAAGTGCGGGAGATAGAACGGACACGTTGTTGCTATGGGTACCCGCATGGGTCCTAGCTATGCCTGCCTTTTCGTGGGATATGTGGAACACTCTTTGTTCCAATCCTACTCGGATCCCCTCCCTCACCTCTTTTTCCGGTACATTGATGAATGTATCGGTACCGCCTCCTGCTCTCGCCCTGAACTAGAACATTTCATTCACTATGCTTCCAATTTCCACCCTTACCTCACCTTCACATGGTCCATCTCCGACTCTTCCCTTACCTTCCTCGACTTCTCCGTCTCCATCTCTGGGGATAGGTTATTGACTAACATTCACTACAAGCCCACTGACTCCCACAGCTGCCTGGACTACAGTTCCTCCCACCCCGCCTCCTGTAAGGACACTATTCCATTCTCCCACTTCCTCCGTCTCCGCCGCATCTGCTCTGATGATGCCACCTTCCATATCAGTGCTTCCGACATGTCTTCCTTTTTCCTCAACCGAGGATTCCCCTCTACCGTGGTCGACACGGCCCTCGACCGTGTCCGTTCTATCTCCCGCACTTCTGCCCTCACCTATGCCCCTCCCTCACGGAACCACGATAGAGTTCCCCTTGTCCTCACCTTTCTTCCCACCAGCCTCCACATTCAACGGATCATCCTCCGCCATTTCCGCCACCTCCAGCGTGATCCCACCACCAAAAGCATCTTCCCCTCACCTCACCTTTCAGCATTCCGCAGGGACCGCTCCCTCTGTGACACCCTAGTCCACTCCTCTACAACCCCCAGCACCCCTTCCCATTTGCCTGGCACTTTCCCGTGCAAGCGCAGGAGATGCAACACATGCCCTTATCCCTCCCCTCTTCCCACTGTCCAGGGCCCCAAACACCCCTTCCAAGTGAAACAGCGATTTACTTGTACTTCGTGCAATTTAGTAGACTGTATTCGCTGCTCACGATGTGGTCTCCTCTACATTGGGGAGAGCAAACGCAAATTGGGTGACCGCTTTGCGGAACACCTCCGTTCAGTCCGTAAGGGGGACCCCGAGCTCCCCTTTGCCTGTCACTTTAATTCACCGCTTCACTCCCACTCAGACCTCACCGTCCTCGGCCTATTACACTGTTCCACGGAAGCGCAGCGTAAGCTCGAGGAACAGCACCTCATCATTCGTTTAGGCACGCTACAGCCCTCTGGACTCAATATCGAGTTCAACAATTTTTGATCATAACCTGAGCTCCACTCACATTTATATTTTATTTTTTCATCCACCCTTTTATTTGCCCCCCCCCGCTTTTATTTTTCCCTCCTAGAAGCTGGCAGCTGTCCTTCATTCTGCCAGTGGATTTCACACCTCTTTCAGCCTTAACCTGTCACATTAACACCACCTCTTGCCTTGCATATCTCTTAATGTCTCTTAATGTCTCTTAATCTCCCCTTTTGTTCTTTCATCCCCTCCCCCTTTTCCCAGCCTTATCCTTGCCTTAAATCTATTTGATTTCCGGCTCTTTCCAGTTCTGTCGAAATGTCATCGACCTGAAACGTTAACTCTGTTTCTCTCTTCACGGATGCTGCCTCGCCTGCTGAGTTTTTCCAGCGTTTTCTGTTGTTACTTGTATTTATATATCTTCTTTAAAGGAGAACATCAACCCAAGGCGCTTCACAGGAGTATTGTAAGACAAAAAGAATGACGCCAAATCATATAAGGAGAAATTAAGGCAGATGTCCAAAAGCTTGGTCAAAGAAATAGCTTTTATGGAGCTTCTTGAAGGACGAGAGAGAGTTAGAGAGGTTTAGGTAGCGAATTCCGGAGCTGCGGGTCTCGGCAACATAAGGCACTTCAATCAATTGCTGAGCGATTCGAACCAGGGCTGCTCAAGAGGACAGAATTAGAGGAGCGCATTTATCTCGGGGAGCTGTGTTGGTTGAGGAGATTACAGAGAAAGGGAGGGGTGAGTCCACGGAGGAAATTTGTAAACGTGGATGAGAATTTCAAAATCGTGGCATTGCTTAAACCGGGAGCCATTGTAGGTCAGCGAGCATCGGGGTGATGTGTGAATGGGAATTGGTGCGAGTTAGGACGCGGGCAGCCGAGGTTTGGATGAACTCAAGTTTACGCAGGATAGAGTGTGGGAGGCCGGCCAGGCGTGCATTGCAATAGTCAAGTCTGAGGGTAACAAAAGCCTGAATGAGGTTTTCAGCAGCGGATAAGTTGAGGCAAGTGCGGAGACTGGCGCTGTCACAGAGGTGGATATAGGCGGTCTTAGCTATGGTGCGGATATGTGACTGGAAGGTAATTTCAGGTTCGAATATGACACCAAGGTTGCAAATAGTCTGGTTCCGCCTCAGAGTACGTTAGGGAGCTGGATGGAGTCGGTGGCTAGGGAACTGAGTTTTTAGCAGGGACCGAAATCGAAAGTCTTCGGCCTTCCAAATATTTAAGTGGAGAAAATTTCTGCTCATCCAGAACTGGATGTCGGACAATCAGTCTGACAACTTAGAGACCATGGAGGGGTCGGGAGAAGTACTGGTGAGGTGCCTGTCGTCAGCATACACGTGGAAACTGAAGCTGTTTTTTCGGATTATATCGCCGAGGGGCAGCATCTGGCTTACAAATAGAAGGGGGCAAAGGATGGATTCTTGTGTGATACCAGTGGTAACGATCCGGGAACAGGAGGATAAACCATTCCAGGTTAACTTCTGGCTACGATTAGATCGAACATAATGGAACAAGGCGAGTGCTGTCTCAACCAGTTGTTAAATCCTTTTACACATCTCAATTATATCACTCACTAATCTTTTATACTACCTGGTATACAAGCTTTGTCTATGCAGCCTATCCTCATATAATATTTTTAACCCCGTTGTAATTCCGTTACCTAACAAGGTATATATATTAGATAAATCCAACTAACAAGCAAGTATTTGATTAACAATGCATAAAGACTGCAGTCAGATGATTTCGCTCAGGTTATAGGTTTAAATGTTTCTTAGATTTGACTAACACCCGGATATGTCAAACTGAACCGGCTACGGATAGAGATCCATACTGCCAGCTCAGTAGTCTCCCAGCTCAAATTCCTCCATGTTACTCACCATCACTCTTCCCGCAATCTTCCAATTCCATGGAAAATTAAACACAGTTGTAGTGTGAGTGAGGATATTCCGATTCAATCCATAAGTAAAGCTGATCATACAGATATATCTCTTCTGAATTCACATCGACGAATCGTGAAGTCTTGAAAAGCATCATACGACATACATTCAAAACATTTTGGAAAGCACAGTGCAGATATCGTTCTTGATTACCTAGCTGGCATTGGCGAAGCTTTTCCTCTATGAAAATGAAGAAAAATGATAACATCCTTGAATCTTTGAACGGCAGACTACAGAAGGAGAACATTGGACCAATTCTTTCTGTGCTTGCTCTTCCAAAGATCTATCCATAGCTCTGCAAATGATTCCTCTTCAAAAATGATTCAATTACCTTTAGAAAGATACTTTTGAATCTCCTTCAACCAGCCTTTGAAGCACTGCATTCCAGATTAGATAACATCGCCGCAAAATAACAATTCTCCTCATCTCTCCTCTGGTTGTTTTGCCAATTACCTTAAGTGTGTGTCCTCTGCCTATGCAAGAAGAAACAGTTTCTGCGCATGTACTGTATCAAAACGCTGTATAAAATTGAAAATCTCTAATAAATCTCCCCTTAACCTTCTCTATTCCAACAAGAATCATCTCAGCTTCCCGAGACTCACCACATATGCTAAGTCTCAAATGCACTGTATCATTCTAGTATTTCTCCTCTGCATCCGCTCCAAGAATGTAACGTATTTCTTAAAGTGCCAATCGTGAAAGTGTACAAACAGCGATATTAGGAATGCTGTATAAGATGTTGGCCATGATATGATAGATGCGCAAGCTGGCCGGGTGGAATGCAGCCCCGCTCGGCCTGCATTCAAACAACCATTTCCCAGACATATATCTCTGCTGAAAAAATCTTATATAAGTCATCAAACAATGGGGGAATCGAAACTATTATCCATGGTGTGAATTTCAATGCAACATGAGATAGGGCGTGGAGGATTCCAGCCGCTTTGTGAGCATCAGTGTCAATGGAAACGATGCATACTCAATTTACAGAGATGATACCAGAACTAAAAGGATATATCTTCCAGGAACGAGTGAACAGTGTGGGACTCTATTCTGTAGAATATAGAAGGCTCCGGGGTAACCTGATAGAGGTCTTTAAGATTATGCAGGTGTTTGTTAGAGTACACAGCGTGTGTGGGAGACACAAACTCAAAACTATAAATAAAGGATCGTCACTAATAGACTTAATAGGAGATTAAAGAGAAACTTTGTTACCCGGAGAGTAGCGAGAATGTGAAACTTGCTACCCCAATCAATAGTTGAGGCGAATAGCATAGATGAATGTAAGGGGATGCTAGATAAATACAGGACGGAGGAAGGAATAGAAGGATGTGTTTACAGGGTGCCATGAAGTAAGGTGGGAGGAGGATCGTGTGAAGAGTAAACACCCGCATTCACCGCGACGATAGCAAAATACTGCAGATGCTGGAAATCCGAAATAACAACAGAAAACGCTGGAAAAACTCAGCAGGCCAGGCAGCATCCGTGGAGAGAGAAACAGAATTAACGTTTCAGGTCGAAGTCCTTCAGTCACAACTGGAAAAAGGCAGGACATGAAATAGATTTAAAGCAAGTATAATGCTGGGAAAAGGGGGCGGAATGAAAGAACAAAAGGAGAGATTTAGAAACATTGAGAGACATTAAGAGACAATCAAGGCACGAGGAGGTGTTGTCGTAACAGATTGAGGCTAAATTAAGTGTGAAATGCACTGGCAGAATGAAGGGCAGCTGCCAGCTTCTGAATGTCCTGTTTCTGTGCTGCGAGTTCTATATCATTGTGTTTAATTTCAGGCCTTGATTGTTAAATGTGTTGACAATAGGGAGGAATTGTGACCGTGGGGGAGAAGGTGATATGTGCGCTATCGGATCAGCCAGACAGAAACACCTCCCCCGACGTGCATATCGTTTGACTTCGATTGGAATGACAATTGGACGAGATGTTGAGTGGGTGGCCTTTTCCATATCCCCTATTTTACACTTTCGCCCAAAGTCACCATTACCTTCTTAGCACGATGCAACTTCAACTGCCTTCCACGCATTGTTAATGTTGACCTCCACACGAACCACCCTTGAAGGTTGCACTCACCTGCATCTCTCAGAGCATCTTTCAAGTTGCGTATTTCTGAAAAGCAAAAAGCAAGTGTTGAGTAGCGGACGTGGGGGGTTCATTAAGATAATTGAGGGCAATTTGAACATGTTGGTCGTTGCTTAAAATGAGCCCTATCGCCTCCGCGCTGCGATAAAGACCGCCCCATTTTAATTGCCTTTGACTTCAATCGGGCAGTGTTTATAACACGCGGTGGATGCGCTACCCCGTGATTCACAACTCTCCAGAAAATTGCATTTCAGCCGCAGTATATTCGCAAAACTCTTAACCCTGGTTTACCCAGTGGTAAATTAACGTTACCAAATTGTTGAACTCGATGTTGAATCCAGAAGGCTATAAAGTGCATAATTGAAAGATGAGGAGATGTTCCTCGAGCTTACGTTGAGCTTCGTTGCAACAGTGTAAGTGGCCGAGGACAGAGAGTTCAGAGTGGGATTGGAGCGGAGAATTAAAGTGACAGGCGACCGGAAGCTTGGGGTCACACTTACAGACTGAACGGAGGTGTTCCACAAGGCGGTCACCCAATCTGCGTTGGTCTCCCCAATGTAGAGGAGAACGCATCGTGAGCTTCGAATGCAGTATACTAAATTGCAAAAGTACAACCTCGAGTGGGAGGGGGTGCGTCTGCTGTGTGACATTTGCCTTGGCTGCTCTGTGATTGGCTCCTGGCACATTTGTAATGTCACCTGGAGACAGGTCTTCAGCCTTTGTTAAACAGCATCAGTGGGATATTATTGGGGGCGAAGTTCGAGCTGGCAACGTACATTGTGAGTGAGTTCAGTCCGCGAAAAGAGTACTTCCCGCAAATGTAATTAATTGTAAATAGGTTCAAATTAAAATTATTCATGCTCGCAAAATTAGTCCCACTCCTTTCCACTAACAGATTCTGGAATTAACATGAATCCTTTTATGTTAAAAGATTCTTGGAGAGTGCCTTTTCTCAGGAAGGTGGAGAGAGCAGAATCGAATCAGCACCACACTAACTGGGACTAGAGAAATGTCTCTGGTTTCACAGAGCAGATCTGGTGGGACCAACACTCCCATTGGACAATTAACGTATACAATTATGATGGCGGGCCTATATTTCCTGTGATGTGAACCGGCCAAAATTAATTTCTAGCTCTTGAAATTAAAAACTTAAGAACTTCTACCTGTTAACGAATCATACAATCATAGAATGATACAACACACAAGCAGGCCATTCGGCCCAACGTGCCCGTGCCGGCTCTTTGAATGAGCTAACCAATTAGTTGCACTACCCCTGCACTTTCCCCAGAACCATGCATTTTTTTCCATTCAAGTAATTACCCAATTTCCTTTTCAGATGTATTATTGAATCTGCTTCGACCACCATTGCAGCTCATAAGAAATCGATACTTAAAAAATGTTCCCATCTCGCCTCTTGTTCTGTTGCCAATTATCTTAAAGCTGTGTCCTAGATTACCGACCCTTCTGCCAGGGGAAATAGTTCCCACCCAAGTCCAATTTCTCCCCGAAATGATGTGACGGGTGGCTACATCAGCATTATAACCCTGATACACCTGCACCTCATTATTATTACAATTTAATCGTATGTATATACTCATTTGTTACAATTACCGTTCTCCTTCTCCACTTGCGATTTTGCTATAACGAGGGAAATAGTTAATTGCAGTAATAATATTTATGCAGCATTTTGCAAATACTTTTTCAGATATTTTCATATTCAGCGAACTAAAGAAACATAAGTTGTATTGAAATGTGAATGTACTTTTGTTTTTATTTTGACTGTTATTTCAAAACGACGATACATTGCTTTAAAGAGGAGTAGCCAGGGGAGAAAATGGCCACATGCCGCCTCTTAACGCTCGAAAATGGCGTCCGAGATGCGAGCTCACACTTCTGACGTGTAGTTCGCCGGACGCCATCTTGGTGCAGGGTTGTGCACACGCGTTATCTTCCGACCGCCGGCAGCACGCAGAGCTGACAGATTATGACGTTAATCAGAGTGCAACGCTAACTTGACACAAGCGGTGCTATCTGAGCAGGTACGCTCAAGCCAACGCCCGGCCTTAAAATCGCACAGTTGAC
This sequence comes from Squalus acanthias, assembly GCA_030390025.1. Classification (NCBI taxonomy): domain Eukaryota; kingdom Metazoa; phylum Chordata; class Chondrichthyes; order Squaliformes; family Squalidae; genus Squalus; species Squalus acanthias. The sequence continues at coordinate 10,560,897 of CM059453.1, forward strand.
CCTGGGGATGGACTAAAAATTCGGCCCTGCTACAAAAATTACAGAAGTAGAATATTTCTAAAATGTTAGTCGAATAGGAAATGTTGGTATTCAGACGGACCTGGGTGCCCTTCTACCCGAATCACAGAATGCTAATATGCAGGTACAACAACTAATTAAGAAAGCAAGTGATACTTTAACATTTATTGCTCAGGAACTGGTGTACAAGGATAAGTGAGTCTCACTACAAATATAGGGCCTTGGTTGAGACAAAACCTGGATTACTGTGTTTAATGTTTTTCTCCTTACATAAGGAAAAATATACTTGCTTAGCCGGAGGGCACGCAAGGTTAACTGGACTGATTCCTGATATGAGTGGATTGTCCTATTCGGAGAGATTGAGTAGACCAAGCCTATATTCCCGAGAGTTTTGAAAATGAGAGGTGATTGCGTTGAAATATATCGCATTCTTAAAGGTCTTGACAGGTTTGATGCTGGGAGGGGGTTTCCTCCTGGATGGGTAATCTAGTACGAGGGGTGACAGTCTCAGAATAAGGAGTCGGCCATTTTAGACTGAGGTGAGGATACATTTCTTAATCAAAAAATTGTGAATCTTTCGAATTATCTACCCAAGCGATCTGTGGATGATAGAAACATATAAACAGAGAAGATAGGAGCAGGATTAGGCCATCCGGCCCCAAAGCCTGTTCCGCAATTAAATAAGATCATGGCTGATCATCCAAATTCAGTCCCCTGTCCCTGCTTTATTTCCATATCCCTTGATCCCTTTAGCCTTAAGAAATATACCTAACTGCTTCTTGAATATATTTAATGAATTGGCCTCAACTGCCTTCTGTGGTAGAGAATTCCACAGGTTTACCACTCTCTGGGTGAAGAAATTCCTTCTCATCTCATTCCTAAATGGCTTACCCCTTATCCTTAGACTGTGACCCCTGGTTCTGGACTCGCCTGCCATCGGGAACATTCTTCCTGCATCTAGTCTGTCTAGTCATATTAGAATTTTATAACTGTAAATAAGATCCTCTCTCATTCTTCTAAACTCTAGCGAATAAAAGCCTAATCGACCCAATCTCTCCTCATACGTCATTCCTGCCTTCCCAGGTATCAGTCTGGTGAATCTTCGCTGCACTCTCTCCATGGCAAGAACATCCTTTCTCAGATAAGGCGACCAAAACCGCACACAATACTCAAGGTGTGGTCTCACCAAAGCCCTGTACAACTGCAGCAAGACATCTTTGATGTGTGTCGTTGTGTAATTTCAAGACACAGATGGATAGATTTTTGGATACTGAGGGAGTGGAATCACTTTCCATTCATGAATATTCCCGTGGCACACATAACGCACTGCAAGTGCAGTCAATGTCATTTTGCACCCTGGGGACGTGTGCAATCCGTAAAATCCCTCATGCTCACTCCCGTTGCGTGTCTTGCACAGGAGGGAATGAGATGAATCGGTCTCTCTTTGCGTAGAGAGCCTCAGTGATCTCCCTTATGTATCAAACTGCAGTATGTTGCTTATATATCCAGTAGCCACCTGGAAGGAGGCAGATGGCTAAAAGGTAAGGGCATGGTTACCTTGATAGCCACAAGCAATGCATCCTTGCCCTGCTTTGAGTTTGCAGTTGTGTCTGGCGCTGTTAGCAAATTTCAGTCGCGAACTCTTTCAAGAAGCGAAAACGTCTCAAGCATTGGCACTTGCTGAAGTTGAGGTAACAGAATGGCTCGCTTAAAGACCCAGGGCGGTTATGTCCATCTGATGAGTGGCCTTCACCCCACCTCCTCCGCCCACTTTTAGGGCCTTGTCCTGCTCTGCGTGGCCGCTGCTCATTCTCCCAGTCATGCTCAATGCCAAGAGGAAGCCCTACTAGGCCACCCATTGCCAGAAGCAATTGTTTGGTGGTAAAGCCTTAAAGTCACTTAAAGATACTCCTGCAACAGCTAGAACACTCACTGTAGACTATTGAAAGCGCGTAGAATTGCACAAAATCCAGAAGAAATAATCCAGGAACTAACATGCAGGTAGATGTTGCTCCCTTTAGAAAGGGCTGGTGCGCCGTTATTCATGCCATTTAACGTCGTGTTCAGCTGTGCAAGATGAAGTGATGCTGTAAGGTGCAGCGTGCAGCACCAAAATCGCAGCGCTGGCGTCAAATCAGCGTAACACCTTGAACAAAGTCATGATTTGCCTGCTCTGCATGCTGCCGGGGGCTGGAAGTGTGCCCGCGAGTCCCGGACGCCATTTTCCTAGAAGAAGAAGCCATGTAGCACCCAGAAAAAGCGCGCTACTGAGCCCAATTTCGCGCTGCACAGTCTTTCTTTCTTTTAAAGCCGGTGGATAAAAACAGCAAGAAATCACAAAAAAATCTATTTTGCTTACCCAGTTCTTCGAAGAGGAGATCAGCTTCTGCTAAATAAAAGGAATCAAAAAAACGTTGAAGCCTCCGTGTGACGGAACTTGTCAAGCATTTAACCTGTTGCAACCGGAAGGAATCAATTTCACTCGGCTGCGCCAAACTTTCAGATTTTCTGCTTGAACAAAAATGCATTTTGCTTTATATTTAGGTAATAGTGGCCCGGTGAAATAGATATATAGGAACAAGAAACATAGAAACATAGAAACATAAAAGAAAGGAGCAGGAGTAGGCCATTCGCCCCTCGAGCATGCTCCGCCATTCGATGAGATCATGGCTGGTCATCTAAACTCAGTACCCTGTACCTGCCTTCTCCCCATATCCCTTGATACCTTTAGCATTAAGAAATATATCTAACTCATCCTTGAATATATTTAATGACTTCGCCTCAACTACCTTCTGTGGTAGAGAATTCCACAGGTTCACCACTCTCTGGTTGAAGAAATTCTTCCTCATTTCTGTCCTAAGTGGTTTACCCGTTATCCGCAGATTTTGACCCCTGGTTCTGGACTCTCCGACCATCGGGAACAGTCTTCCTGCATCTAGTTTGTCCAGACCTGTCATTATTGTATATGTTTCGATGAGATCCACTCTAATTCTTCCATACTCCAGTGAGTATAAGCCCAATCGAACCAATCTCTCCTCATTTGTCATTCCTGCCATCCGAGGTATCAGCCTTGTGAATCTTCGCTGAACTCCTTCCATGGCAAGAACATCCTTCCTCAGATAAGGCGAACAAAAATGCACACTGTATTCAAGGTGTGGTCTCACCAAGGCTAAGTACAACTGCAGCAGGACATCCCTGTTCCTATACTCAAACCCTTTCGCTATGAAGTCCAACATACCATTTGCCTTCTTCACCGCCTGCTGCACCTGCATGCTTACTTTCAGCGACTGGTGCACAAGGACACCCAGGTCTCGTTGCATTTCCCCTTCTCCCAATCTATTGCTATTCAGATAATAGTCTGCCTTTCTGTTTTTGACAACAAAGTGGATAACCTCGCACTTATCCACGTTATATTGCATCTGCCACGCTTCTGCCCACTTAGCCAACCTGTCAAGATCATCCTGGAGTTTCTCGGTATCCTCCTCGCAGCACACACTCCCATCCAGCTTTGTGTCATCTGCAAACTTGGAGATAGTACATTTAAATCCCTTATCTGGATCATTACTGTATATTGTGAATAGCTGGGGTCCAAGGACCGATCCCTGCGGTACCCCAGTAGTCACTGCTTGCCACTCGGAAAGAGACCCATTAATTCCTACACTCTGCTTTCTGTCCGCCAACCATTGCTCTATCCAAGTCAATACCTTGCCCCCAATCCCATGTGCCTTAACTTTACACGCTAATCTCTTATGCAGTTCCTTATCGAAATCTATTTGAAAGTCCAAAGACACCACATCTACTGGTTCTCCCTTATCTATTTTCCCAGTTTCATCCTCAAAAAATTCAAGTAGATTAGTCAAGCACGATTTACCTTTTGTAAATCCATGTTGACTTTGTCCGATCCTGTCACTGTTTTTCAAGTGCTCAGCTATTACATCCTTTATAATGGACTCTAGCGTTTTCCCCACTACCGATGTCAGGCTTACATGTCTGTAATTACCCGCTTTCTCTCTACCACCCTTTTTGAATAGTGGGGTAACATTAGCTAATCTCCAATCCATGGGTACAGTTCCAGATTCCATCGAATGTTGGAAGCTAATCAGCAATGCATCTACTATTTCTAGGGCCACTTCCTTATGTACCCTAGGATGTAGATTATCAGGCGCTGGGGATTTATCGGCCTCCAATACCGTCAATTTCCCTAACACCATTACCCTGCAAATACTGATTTCTTTCAGTTCCTCCCTTTCATCAGACGGTATGTTCTCCAACATCTCTGGGAGCTTATTTGTGTCCTCGTTTGTGAAGACAGAACCAAAATATGCGTTTAATTCGGCTGCCATTTCTTTGTTTCCCATTATAACTTCCCCCGCTTCTGACTGCAAGGGACCTACAGTTGATTTCACTAATCGTTTTCTCTTCACATATCTATAAAAGCTCTTACAGTCAGTTTTTATGTTCCCAGCAAGCTTACTTTCATATTCTATTTTCCCCTTCTTAATTAATCCCTTTGCCCTTCTTTGCTGAATCCTAAACTGCTCCAAATCCTCAGGGCTACCGCTTTTTCTCGCCAATTTATATGCCCTCTCCTTGGATCTTATGCTATCCCGAATTTCCCTTGTTAGCCACGGTTGAGTCACACTTTTTGTTTTATTCTTATGCCACACTGTGATGTACAAATTCTGTAGTTCATCCATGCAGTCTTTGAATGTTGGCCATTGCCTATCCACCGTCAACCCCTTGAGTGACATTCCCCAATCAGTCCTACCCAATTTGCGCCTCATACCATCGTAGTTTCCTTTATTTAAATTCAGGACCCTAGTCTCTGATTCAACTACTTCACTCTCCATCCTAATGAAGAATTCTATCATATTATGATCATTCTGACCCAAGGGGCCTCGGACAACAAGATTGCTAATTAATCATTTCTCGTTACATAATACCCAGTCTAAGATGGCCTGAACTCTGGTTGGTTATTCAACCGCTCAAGCTTGTTCTGCCATTCAATTAGATCATGGTAGATCTCCATTTACCTCCATCTACCGCCTTAGTTCTGTAACTGTTAATAACTTTCCCAGAAAAAAAATTACCAATCAAAATTGTGACATTTCAAATTGACCTAGGGTCAACAGATATTTCATGGAGAGAGTTCCAGATTTCCATTACCTTTGTGTGAAGCAATGCATCATGGCAACAATGCTGTACGGCCTATTTCTAATTTTATCTTCTTGCCCCTTGATCTGGATTTTCCCCACCAGATGAAATATACACTTTCTATTTATACTATTATTTCTTCTAATCATCTTAAGAAGCTCAATTAGATCGCACATTCGACTTCTACACAATGGAACACAAGCCAAATCTATGCAACATGTCCTCACAATGTCATTCTTTTAGCCAAGGTTTGATAATGTTGCATATATCCTTCATTCACTCCAAAGCCAATGTAGCCTTCCTGAGTTGTGGGGCCGAGAACTGAACGCAATACTCCAGATGGCATCAAACCAGAGCTTTCGGTAATGGAGGAATGGACCAAAAGTTACGACTCCTGCTTTTGCGTACGTGGTGCGCAGGCGCCCTTAACTGCCGAGCAGATTCCTGGTTTAGGCATGCGAAGCGCATGCGCTTATAACCGGAAATAACACATGCCCAGGAAAGGGCCTCGGTGCGCGGAAGTTGCGTTATTTGCCCAACTTCTGGCCGGCGAATGCCAGTGCAATTCCTACGCCTGGAAAAGCAGGCATAAACTCTGCCTTTACCAGCGTAAGAATTTTCAAAGACATTTTGTTTTCATTCTTTTAAACATTAAAACACATATACAATAAGGTAAGTTTATTTTCAGCACAGTAAATAAATATATCGATTTTTCAATTGTATTTTAATTAAATTATAAATGTAATTATTTAACGTATTTGTATTGTTGAATTTATTTTGTATTGCTTCCCCTGTCATGCTTAACTTGTTTCCGTACAAACGAAATCTCCAGAAGTATTAATGGGAATCCCACTTCTTTGATTGTTGGGGCCAGCCCACGTGTTCCAGGGGCATCTGCTCAATCCTAAGCAAAGCGGCCCACGACCGCCAGTTTCCGAACCTCCGGGACCATCAGCTAAGTTCGTAGAAATGTTACTAGGCGGAGGCTTCCGTCCGCGGGCAGCCTACATTAACTTCCACCACTTTCTCCTTGGTAAGCAGTCCCAAAGCAATGTCGTCCCCGCTGTTACCAGGACGGTGAAAGGCTAGGTTGAGGAGGTCCACTAGTAAACAACCGGAAATCTAGTATTTAAAATAAAACGGGGTGGGGGGGGCGGGGGGTTTAATTTGCATTCTGTCCCTTAACTTATCCCAGTTAAATGTTGTTATGGACATGTTAGCGGAACTTTAGTGAATTTCTTATGCATTAACAGGAAACTGGGAATTTTAGTGGAATATCAATTTGCTTCCAGCCAAAGTGACCTTGTCTCTGAAGTTTTTACATCACCACCAAAAACAATATAATCTCGAGATGGAAACATAGAAACATAGAAGATAAAAGCAAGAGTCGACCATTCGGCCCATCGAGTCAGCTCCGCCATTCAATGCAATAATGACTGATCATCCAAATTCAGCACCCTGTCCCTGCTTGCTCCCCATATCCCTTGAATCCCTTAGACTTAAGAAATATATCTAACTCCTTCTTCAATATATTTAATGAATAGGAATCAACTGTCTTCTGTAGTAGAGAATTCCAAAGGTTCACGACTCTCTGGTTGAATAAATTCTTCCTCAAAACAGTCCTAAATGGCTTACCCATTATCATTAGACTGTGACCAATGGTTATGGACTCACCCACCATCGGGAACATCCTTCCTGCATCTAGTCTGTCTAGTCCTGTTAGAATTTTATAAGTTTCACTGAGATTCCCTCTCATTCTTCTAAACTCCAGCGAATACAAGCCCAATCGACCCAATCTCTCTTCATACATCATTCCTCCCTTCCCAGGTAACAGTCTTGTGAATCTTCGCTGCACTCCCTCCATGGCAAGAACATCCTTCCTCAGATAAAGCGACAAAAACAGCACAAGATACTCAAGGTGTGGTCTCACCAAAGCCTTGTACAACTGCAGTAAGATATCCTTACTCCTGTACTCGAATCCTCTCGCTATGAAGGCCAACATACCATTTGCCTCTTATCCGGCTGCTGCACCTATATGATACCTTCAGCGACTGGTGCACAAGGACACTCAGGTCTCGTTGCACTTCCCCTTTTCCCAATCTATTGCCGTTCAGTAATAATCTGCCTTGTGTTTGACACCAAAGTGGATAACCTCGCATTTATCCAAATTATACTGCATCTGCCATGCATCTGCCCAATCAACCAACCTGGCCAAATCATACTGGAGTTTCTCTGCATCCTCCTCACAGCACACACGCCCACCCAGCTTTGTGTCGGAACTCTCTCCCACAACATGCTGTGGAGGTAAGGTGGTCAATTGAAAATTGAAAAACTGGGAGTAATAGATTATTAAGCTGTTTGATAGGGTAGATGGAAAGAAACTGTTTCCTCTTCTGGGGGAGCTAAGAAGCTCGGGGCATGTCCTTAAAATTAGAGCTCGGCCGTTATGGATCATCTAGGGAATCACTGCTTCACACAAAGCGTAGAAGAAATGCTAATTCCTCTCCCCAAACAGCAGTTCAACCTAGGTCAAGTGTAGGGTTCAAAATTGAGATTGATAGAGTTTTGACAGGCAAAAGAATGAAGGGTTAAGAAAAAATGTGGGCAGACTGAGTTATGATACAGATCAGCCACGATCTACTTGAACAAAGGAACGGGATCGTGCGGATGAAGTTCCTACTCCTTGATGTTCCTATGTTCGTAGATCAGCCTGAAGGGAATGTCTGAATATACTGACACTCAGTAACAGCAGAAAACTGGCGTGGAACACTCGCAGGATCCCGTCGCACGTTGTTGTACTTTCCATCCCTCCCACATCAGGAAGCCTCTCTGCATTGTACCTGCATTTGGATAATTGTGTGTTTTTTCTGCAAGAGAAAACAGCCAACATTACATTTTGTACAACCTCAGGTTTGAAGTTGGATTATTTTCTTTCGGACATTGGAACCTGATCAAAATTTGGGAAGAACAATGCCGGGCAATGCGCGCATGACATCTTGTTTGTCCGACCTGCAGTGATGAATGAGCAGAAATGTCCTTACTGTTACGATTGAGTAGACTGAAGCCATTGTCTTGTGCCTGATCTATTACATGTGACAGCGAAATAAGTTTCTCTTGAATTCCATATTCGACTGATTGCTGATTATCTTGTATTGATGGTCCGCAATTTTTATTTTCGCACGAGATGAAAGAGTTCGCTACATCTAACGTAACGACACGCCTCATAATTTTAAAGACCTCTATTCGGTCAACCTACGGACTTTACTTTTCTAAAAAAAAATGCAGCTGGTTGATCAGCCTTTTCTGATCGTTGTTCCCTCTCAGACCTTGCGTCATCTCTGTTTGTCATGTTTGTGCCCTCTCCCGTGGGAAACACCATGACATTAAATAAAACAATGAATGGTGGGTGAGGAGCAATTGGCAATATAGGTTTTGGGTACGGTCGCAGACAAGGAGGGCTGGATTTTCATTGACTCGTGCAGGGTGGTTTGGAGGCGTATGGGGATTAAAATTGCAAAAACTGGCGGGCGGGCACAAGGCCGCCTCCATCCCGCCTCCACGCAAATTTCATTAAATCGTGTCTGCTGGTCCCGACTGCGTCCCGCCTTTAAGAGACGGGATAGGCTGTTAAGGCCCTTAACAAGCACTGAATTGGCTCTATAATGCCATTTCGAATGGCCTTTGTGATTTTAACCCTTGTTCTACGTGAAGCACGCCTGTTCTGGACCACGATTGTGCAAACTGGCGGGAGCACATTTGGATAGCTGACTAACAGTAGCTGGGCTGACTATCAGTAATTGAATGGCTGGCAGACATTTTTGAGTGACGGAGGAGAAATATCTGTGAGCGCTGATGCAAAAAAAAATGTCTCTCTCTCTCTCTCTCTCTCCAGACTTAGAGAGCTGCTGCTCATTTTGCATCCAGGTCCTCTCACAGCAAAGGCCAGCCAGTCTTTGAAGACCTTCAGTGCAGCAGCAATGATGACATTATCAGAGGCGACTTTCAGAATGAAAACACTATTGGCTCATGGGTTCCCACATGCTGGAACTCAATTGCTCAATTAGGTGAACATTGCATAAATCTCCCACATCCAATTGCAGTCGGGTGGATAACACGAAAAGAAGATGATACGACCCCAACGCGCCCCAGGAGCAAAATCCAGCCCGAAGTGTTCACCGTGGAGACAGTGCAAACACGAGGAGGGAATATACCAGTCGAGGCAAGGTAAGGCGTAATACTCAGGTAAAATACATCAAAACGATGCGTTAGATTAATTGCCTTATGGAAATTTTGATTTCTCCGATGTAACGGTCACTAAGGCCATAATATTAACTGTGGCTTTTCTTGCATTTTGGGACATATAGAATTAGCGACGCAATGAAAAACAGGCCGGATGTTCCTTTGCATTCAAGTCAATGGAAGGCAACACAAGGCTGGGTGTATATTACTCGGCGAATTCGATGGTGGCATCTTTGCACCATATCTGCAGGATGAAATAACCTGCAAGGTGCGCGATTAAATCGCATGAATTGCATTGGCCACGCGTTTACTCATGTAATTATTTTATTTCCCAGTAATCCGGTAAATCAGCTCGCGTAGAGCATTGCTGACCGACATGGACCAGTTCTCATAGAATGGTACAGCACAGAAGTAGGGAATTCGGCCCTTTGTGCTCTGCTGGTACTTTAACAAAATCTATCCAATCAGTACCACTGCCCCACTCTTTCCCTATAAAACTGAAATAACCCGCCCCCCCCACACCACCCCCTACCCCATACCTCAAGTTTTTATCCAATTCGCTTTGAAAGTTATTATTGAATCTGCTTCCACCAGCCATTGGGATAGTACATTTCAGATCATAACAAGTTGCTCCATCATTAAATTCTACGCATTTCGCCTCTGGTTCTTTTGCCAAATAACATAAATTCTGTCCTCTGCTTACTGAACCTTCTGCCGCGAGAAATATTTTCTCCCCTGCTACTCTGTGAATACCCTTCATGATTTTGAACATCTCTGTTTAATCTCCCCTTAATATTATGTGCTCTAAGGACCAGCTGCTCTCGACACTCCGTATAACTAAAGTATTTCATCCTTTGTACCGTTCCAGTAAATTCCCTCTGCACCCCCTCAAAGGCCTTGACATCCTTCGTGAAAACCTGTGTCCATAATTTTACAAACGTTCCTACTGGGGACTGAACAGTTATTCCGAACGGCCTGAGGATGTGCAATAAATTCTATTTAAATTCTAGGTAAACCAGCAGCAGTTGAGTGATGTAAGCAAGTTATTTCTTGTTGCTGAGTATCGCTTTTAGAAATCGCATGCGGCCCTAAGAAGATAAATACTATTGCATTGCAAGGAATCAGGACAAAGTGTACAATTATTCCAAATAAGAGGATTGCTTAGCACACAAGAGTGCAAATAAACTTTTAAGTAATCCTTTACCTGACTTCCCGGGTCTCGATGATTCGCCTGATAATATAGGTCCGGAATTTGCCATCAGTGGCGAATGTTATTTTGAGGGTCTGACACCCCGACATTTGTAAAATTAGTATTTCAGTGCCGAAGACGTTCTTCAGCAGTAAGCATGACTTAGTACGCCGTTAAAAAGTCCATTCAACAGGGCTTAACCTTTTAATGCATTTTACAGCGAGAATCGGGCGCAAAAGTTCAACTTCTCGTAAAATAACTAAATCTGTGGCAATTGCAGGTGAAAAACTGTAGCGGAGCAGGGTTACACCGACAGCAACTTCTGGATTTTTGCATTTAACTGCGGAAGTGTGGATGGCAAATGTTCCTGTCTGTTTTGCCCAGTGAAGATTGCTGACAGTTTGACCGCCAATGGCAACAGCGAATATATTTGTAATATTCAATAAAGGTTTTATTTCAGATGTAACTACAACAACTTGCATGTGTATAGCACGTTTAAAGTAGTAAAACGTCCAAAGGGAGCGTTGTCAAACACAATTTGGTATAGAGTTACACACGGAGATAATAGGCCAGGTTAAGAACAGATTGGGCGAATAGGTAGGTTTTAAGGAGTGAAAACAGGAGTGAGATGTTGAGAGGTGAAGAGGTTTTGGTTGAAAATTGCAATACTTAGGACCTAGGCAGCTGAAGGCACGGCCGCCAATGCTGGGATGATGAAAATCGGGGATGTGCAAGGTGCCCGAACTGGAGGAGCATAAAGATTGTAGACCTTGGGAATTTTACACAGATTGGGTGGAGTGAGGCATGGAGGGATTTGAAAACAAGGATTAGAATGTTATAATTAATGCATTGCCGGACTGGGATCCAACAGATGTCAGCGAGCACTGGGTTCGTGTTTGAATGAGTGTGAGTCGGGAGATGGCCAGCAGAGATTTGATGAGCTTAATATTACGAGAGTGTATGTTGGGAAGCCGTCCAGGAGAGAATTGTAATAGTCTAGTCTGCAGTTGAAAAAGGACGGTATATCACACGGAACGCCTTATGTTTGTCATTGGCTCTGAATATCGGGTGCAACGTATTAGGGCCGGCCGATGCGCTACCGCTTGTTTTGCGCCACCGTCCAAGAGGATGTTCATGCCCACTACCTGGTAGCTATATTAGGAAAAAGGTGCAAATGTTTGCCTTGCTCTACCATACTGGCGGAAGTAAAGTTTCAGGTCCTGCCTTATATGGCTGACGCGTCGAAGCTGGCTTTCTGTGGTGCGAGTGAGACAATGACCTAGAGCTGAGTTTAATTTAAACTGTGAAGCAGGAACCGAACGGTCACCATTTGAATGTCGATTATACTTCCCGACCAATTTTGCTCTCTGGTAGGTTTACGCTATAACTGGGGCTTAAGAATCAGATACAACTGCTGTGGGATTGCAGCACTGACCGGCCGCACGGGAATGAGGTGGGGTTATGTTGCACACTGACCTAGAATCTAGAGAACAGAAATTGGCTATGCATAATGGACGGCCGATCATATAGCGCCTGTTTTGCGCTGCCACCCGGGTCGAATTTCTAGGCATATGGCTTCAGTATAGCCCATATTTCGTTGGATGACATTTCTGCTCATCCGATATTAGAATTCGGACAAGCAGTATGCCAATCAGAGACAGAGGAGATGCCAAAAGATGTGGTGGTGAGTTCGAGCTGGGTCGTCGGTATACATGTGGAACCTGATGTTGTGTTTACAGATAATGTGGCCGAAAGGTGGCATGTAGATGAGAAATTCAGGGGGGCGGGGCAATGATAGATCCGTGGGGGACTTCAGAGATAATGATGCTGGTGTGGGAAGCGAAGCCATTGCAGCTGATTCTCTGGCTGCGATTCGACAGAAAAGAATGGAACCAAGCCAGACCAGTTCAACCCGGTTGGAAGAACGAGGAGAGGCTTTAGAGGCGGATGTTGTGTTTAACTGTGACAAAGACTACAGACAGGCCAAGAATGATGAGGAGGGATGGTTTATCACGGTCACAGTCACAAGGAATGTCATTTGTGACTTTGACAAGAGCCATCTCAGTATTGTAGCTTTTTTCAGTGATATTCGAAAGAGCACTGGATAAATACAGAAAGTCAAAGCAATTTAGGGCGCTGCCGAAAAAACAGGGGAGTGGGACATATTGAACATCTCTACCTAAGCGCTGGCAGAGGCATGATGTGCAGAATTACTTCCTTCTGTGCTGTAATATTCTATGTTTCGATGATTGTATGATTGCATGTGGGAGAATCTCTCATCAAACCCTTAAAGCAACTATTAAATTGCTCGTTACCTGATTTCCCAATACTCGGCTTTCCAGCTGAAAATATAAACGTATTTTTGAAGCATTCTGAAAGAGTTTTATTTGAGATTTAGCAACATCAGCAACTGGCATTTAAATAGCGCCTCTAAGGAAGTCTACCGTCCAAAACCACTTCACAGGCGGTTTATCAATCTAAATTTGAAACTGAAGCTAAGAAGGAGATATTAGGATAGGTAACTAAAAGCAGGAGCAAGGAGGTAGGTTAAAGGAGCGAAAGGAGGAGAGAGCGATGCAGAGGTTGAGAGGTTGATAGAGGGAATTCCAAAGCTGAGGACGCACGCAGCTGAAGGCAGTACCGCCAAGAATGGGAAAATGAAAATCGGAGAGGCGCAAGACCACCGATATGGAGGGGCGCATGCATATTGGAGGGTTGTAGGACTGGATGATTTTACACAGGTAGGGAGGGGCGAGGCCGTGGAGGGATTGAATACAATTATGATTTCCCGTTAAAATACTGGCGTTGCCGGGCTGGGATCCAATATAGGTCAGCGAGCAGAGGGTTGATGGTTGTTTAGATTCGTTGCGGGTTAGAATCCGGGCAGCAGATCATTTGATGAACCAGGCCAGGACGTAATGGCGTAGGCGAGTCTGGTTGTATCAAAGTCATGGCTGATATTGACGGGGATGTAAAGTGCTTTAAACATCATTCTGCTGCTTGCGAGTTAGAATTGGGGAAACAGGACCTTTGTAGACGTTGGAATAATTGCAAATCAAAAGACAAAAAAATCACGGATCAGCTCCCTCCCCTTGTGTAGATAGGAATCGGTGCTAGGGCCTCAACTATTTACAATCTATATTAATGACTTGGATGAAGGGATCGAGCGTACTGTAGCCAAATTTGCTGATGATACAAAGATAGGTGGGTTAGGAAGTTGTGAGGAGGACACAAACAGTCTGCAAAGGGATGTAGATAGGTTAAGTGAGTGGGCAAAAATTTGGCAGATGGAGTATAATGTGAGAAAATGTGAGGTAATCCACATTGGAATGAAGAATGAAAAAGCAAATTATTATTTAAATTGAGTGAGACTACAAAATGATGCTGTACAAAGTGATCTGGGAGTCCTAGTACATGAAACACAAAAAGTTAGCATGCACGTATAGCAAGTAATTAGGAAGACTAATGGAATGCTGGCCTTTATTTCATGGGGTATGGAGTACAAAAGTAGGGATGTTTTGTTGCAATTTTACAGGGTGCTGGTGAGACCGCACCTGGAGTACTACGTACAGTTTTGTTCTCCATATGTAAGGAAGGATATACTTGCATTGGAGGCAGTGCAGATAATGTTCACTAGATTGATTCCTGGGATGAGGGTTTTGACGTTTGACGAATGGTTGAGAAAGTTGGGTCTATACTCATTGGAGTTTAGAAGAATGAGAGGTGATCTTATTGAAATATATAAGATTCTGCGGGGGATTGACAGGGGGGATTCTGAGAGTATGGTTCCCATAGCGGGGTCATCTAGACTAGGGGACACAGTTTCAGAATAAGGGGTCGCCCATTTAAGACGGAGATGAGAAGGAATTTCTTCTCTCAGAGGGTCGTGAATCTTTGGAATTCTCTACCCCAGAGAGCTATGGAGGTGGAGTCATTGAATATATTCAAGGCGGAGATTGACAGATATTTGCACTATATGGGAGTCAAGTGTTATGGGGAGAGAGCGGAAAACTGCTGTTTAGGTCAAGATTGGATCAGCCATGATCTTATTGAATAGTGGAGCAGGCTCGAGGGGACGGTTGGCCTGCTCCTCCTCCTGTTTCTTATGTATCTAACCCTACTTTATATTGATACATTCACTTAGCTTTCCTGTATCTTGTGCTGATAATCAGCATGAGACAGTGCAAAAAATTGAACAGTTACATGTTTGAGTAAATGCTAATATTGTACACAAACTGCAAGCATTTATCACAAGACTTGAGCTTATTCTTGATCAATAATTTTTTTCTTCACCTCTATTTTGCAATTCTTGCATCAGTTTTTCATTTTCTGTAAAGGAAAACCAAATAAATCTTCAACTTCACTGGCTGAATTGAAAGCATTTCCTTTGGGACTTTTGGGTCATTCCTTCAGGGCAGGCGAGATAATTCAAGAGGGAGAAAGGAATAGAGGGCTGTGCGTATCAGATGAGCTGAATTAAGGTGAGAGAAAGCTTGTGTGGAGCATATACACTGGCTTAGACCACATGTGCCGAATAGCTTGTTTCTCTGCTGTAAATACATTGCAACGGATTTTGCTATCATAATTAATGCTGAAGTTAATGGCGCTCGCTGTTATTTGTGTGCAAATGATACTGCAACATCAGGAGAAGGAGAAGGTGTGCGGTAAAAGCGAATATGCAAAAGTTGCTGTAATGGTTGCCCTTCTGGCAGTTATCTTCTCGAAATCCGCAGCTCTTTGTGTGCTTTGCTGTTGGAATGCATTGAATGGTGAGATCTTGCTGTTTTTGTGTGGTAGATAGAAAGTAAACTCGCTGCAAAAGGTTAACTCTTGACATTTCAAGATTAAGTACCGTTTTAGCGACATATTAAGAGTTAATTTCTAACAATCAATCCTTCCAGCTCTGATAATTAAAAAATCCACGTGTGGAGTATAATTCATTCAACTATTAATAGTTTTTGCAGATTTTAGAAATTCATCATTTTATATTTTTACATGTGTTTTTACTTTTCCTTTCGGTCCGCTTCCCTCTTTCTTAAACTACTACTTATTTCCCTCTCGTTATATCTACTTATGAACCTGATTTGACATTGAATTCCTCCACTCTAATTATTTCGAACTCTGAGGCTTATTTTCCAATTATTGAAGTTCATTGGTTAAGGTGAAAGATACACTGCTGGGTGCCCTGTTCATTCAGACCAGAAAGGCTCTGTTTCCTTCGTTTTGCCGTTATCAGCTCGCAGGATTTACAGCTGGACTTACAGCAAGCAAAATATATTTTGAAGCAAATAGAATATATGTACTCAGCAAGCAGCAAACAGATTCTATTTACTTGGCAAACAGCAAACAGAGTCTATTTGCTCAGCAAGCAGCAAACAGAGTCTATTTACTCAGCAAGCAGCAAACAGAGTCTATTTGCTCAGCAAGCTTCAAACATAATCTATATTAAACTAAGTCTCTACGACCTACAGCAAACAATAAACAGATCTCATGATCGAAACTATAGCAATGACACCCAATAAAAGTGACTGGATGATCGTTACATAATGACCCAGAATTCGAGGTCAGTGGCGAAGCCAAGGCCTTTGCCGCAGGCCCTGAACAAAGCTCGCAATCTCTGTGGCGAAAAGTTTGCATTTTTCGATGTGCAATTGATTGCAGCTCAGTATTGGGGAATCCCCGAGTGCGATCTGCTCTGACGTCAACAAGCTGTCTAAGCAGCCAAAGTCATCGCAGAATTATTACAAACAGGGAAACAGAAATGAAGAAGCTGCTTTTATTTGGACGTGTTAAAAATGTTACAGAGAGTCAAACAAAGAGTGGGGCTCCCACATGGGGAGAAGATAGAACCGGAAATATCATGAACAAGCTTTAAAAAATATATATTACATTCAAAAATGTTTCTCAAAAATTGTAATATTTATCATATTTGGAGAAATTTGCAATCCAAAAAAGATATATTATTTCAGGGCAATAGCGTTTGCTTAGCAGTTAATAACCTATCAAATCCCAAGTAACACCTAAAACAAAAAGGCCTAAAATTTAATGGGGTATTTCACAGCGATAATTCCACGGGAAAACACAGGTTTTCGACAGTTTCACCGATTACACTGATTGCCAGCTATGGGGGAGTGGGGGAGGGGTTTCACAGCGCCGCAAGTATCGGAGCTGTGAATGACGGGCGGCAACATCAGGATTTCCGCGTTCAGATGCTCATGCAGTATATCCTGAATTTGCGTTCCGTTTTAAAGGCGTCATAACGGCGAACGCTTTTGGATAGCCGTTATTAACCACCGTAAATTCCGGCCCAATTGAAATTGACTATTTCTGGAGCGAAATGTACTGATCACAGGACAGCTGCAAACAAATTATGTGCGGAAAGCTAATCCCAGTCACTAACAGTAATGCGTTTTCCAGGCTTGATTAAGTGGGCAATTACCTAATAATTGCCATTATAGACAGCAATTGTAGTGTCAGGATATGCATAATTTTTTATATCCAGTTCAACCGTACTCCACTTGCCCGTGATTAAAAATCTTGCAAGCCACAGTTAACTTGCTACATCGGGAACTGGAACGTTAATTGCATCTCCAGTTTGTACAGTTCAACGCAAACTAGACCAAAATAAGTTGCTAATAGAATACTAATTCCCTTTGTCCAGAGTAGATTTTAGGGCAATTCATGCTGGCGAGGGCCGCCTGCCAGAGCCTGGTGAAAACGGTCAGAAATATCCGAAGAACAACAATTCAAGAGAAAACAGATTGCATTTATGATACTAATTGTATATAATTACATAGAATAAATAGGACCGAAACAGGGCTTTCGGCTCAATTGATTTATGGCCAGCGTTTATGGACCACTCGCGCCTCGGCAAACCCCTCGCCATCCATTTCTCCCTTATATCTTTATCTATCTTCCCCTTAAATGCATCCATGCTGTTTGCATCAACTGCTCATTGTGGTAGTGAAGCACCGATTCTAACCTCTCTGTGGATAAAGAAGCTTCTCCTGAATTCCTTATTTGATTTATTAGTGACCATCTCATATTTATGGCCCCTAGTTTTTTTCTCTCCACACAATCAGAAACATATCCTTTACGTCTACTCTGTCAAACCGTTTGATAATCTTAAGATCCTAGATATGGTCACTCTTCAGCCTTTGCTTTTCTCGGGAAAAGTGCCACAGCGTGTTCAGTCTATCCTGATAGATAAAGGATCCAGGCGGAACAGAAAAAATGAGAGAGGTTGGAGGGAGAGTTACTGCTGCATTTAAAAGAAGTGACAAATGATTCATTTTAGAATCGATGGTAGGTTCGCTTATCAGTGAAATTCAAATCAGTCAATATCTGCAACAGATCCTCAGAATTATCTTTTCATCTACATTCACGGACAAAGGATCCCAACCCCAACAAAGAAAAGCAATTATGGGGACAGGATAGGACAGAGTCAACATGGATTTACAAAGGGTAAATCGTGCTTGACTAATCTATTAGAATTTTTTGAGGGAGTAACTGGTAAAATAGATGGGGGAGAGCCAGTAGATGTGGTGTACCTGGACTTCCAAAAGGCCTTCGATAAGGTCCCACATAAAAGATTAGCAGGGAAAATTGAAGCTCATGGGATAAAGGGGAAAGTATTGACGTGGATAGAGAACTGGCTGTCAGATAGAAAACAGAGAGTTGGAATAAACGGCTCATTTTCTGAATGGCAGGCAGTAACAAGTGGGGTACCACAGGGATCTGTCCTGGGTCCCCAGCTGTTCACAATTTACATTAATGACCTGGATCAGGGAGTCGGATGCAGCATTTCCAAATTTGCAGACGACACTAAACTAGGAGGGGGGGTGGGCTCAGAGGAGGAGACCAGGAAGCTCCAGAGCGATTTGGACAGACTGGGTGATTGGGCGGATAAATGGCAGATGCACTATAATGTGGACAAGTGCGAAGTTATCCACCTTGGGTGCAGGAACGGGAGGGCAAATTATTATTTAAATGGCAATAAATTGGGAGAGGGGGAAGTACAGAGAGACCTGGGTGTTCTTGTACACCAGTCACTGAAGGCGAGCATGCAGGTGCAACAGGCGATCAAGAAGGCAAACGGTATGCTGGCCTTCATAGCAAAAGGGTTGGAATAAAGGAACAGGGATACCTTGCTGCAGCTGTACAGGGCACTGGTGAGAACACACCTCGAGTACTGTGTACAGTTTTGGTCGCCTCATCTGAGGAAAGATGTTCTTGCCATGGAGGGGGTGCAGCGGCGATTCACCAGGCTGATACCAGGAATGGCGGGATTGACCTATGAGGAGAGACTATGTAGTTTAGGGATGTACACACTGGAGTTTAGAAGATTGAGAGGGGACCTCATAGAAGTGTATAAAATTCTGACAGGTCTAGACAGACTAGATGCAGAAGGAATGTTTCCCTTGGCGGGTGAGAACAGAACTAGAGGACATAATTTAAGGATAAGGGCTAAACCATTTAGGACAGAAATGAGGGGGAATTTCTTCACTCAGAGGGTGGTGAACCTGTGGAACTCATTGCCACAGAGGGCAGTGTACGCCAGCTCATTAAATATATTTAAGAGGGAATTAGATATATTTCTACAGGCAAAAGGGGTTAAGGGTTACGGAGAGAAGGCGGGGACGGGATACTGAATTGGAGGATCAGCCATGATCTCATTAAATGGCGGAGCAGGCTCGAAGGGCCGGATGGCCTACTCCTGCTCCTATCTTCTATGTATCTATGTATCTATCTATGGACAAAAGGGTGAAATTATGAGGATAGATTCCATACACGTTGCTTGTGTAGTACTGAGAAGAAACTTTTAAGTGGTGATGTAATTGACGTGTTTAAGATGAGTAAGGAGTTGATAGGGTAGGTTAAGGTAAACTATATCCTCTGCTGGGGGAGTCCAGAAAAAAGGGAATGCACATCTTCAGACAAAGGGTCGGCCAAATCTGGAACACGCTCCTCACAGTAAGCTAGTTCTAATGAAATGTTCCAAACTGATATTGGTAGATTTTTGTTCGGCAATGGTATCAAGGGTTACGGAACCAACGCAGTTGAATGCAGTCAAAGTGCAGATCTGCCATTATCTAACTGAATGGCCGCACAGGCCCGAGATGTAGAATTACCCACTCCTCTTCTTATGGTCCTATGTTCCTTTTAGGTGCCATGATGTGGAGATGCCGGTGTTGGACTGGGGTGGACAAATGTGAGAAGTCGCACAACAGCAGGTTATAGTACAACAGCTTTATTTGAAATCACAAGATTTCGGAGCGCTGCTCCTTCGTCAGGTGAAGTGAAGAGATGCATATAGGCACACCATATATAATCAGAGAACACTGCAAGATGATTACAGTTAATCTTTCTAACTGCCCTTTATCACACCTCGGCAGAAAGATAATCACGGCAATCAAAGGTGTGGATTGTGCCCAAACAGGTCAGTCTGGAAAAAATTCCATCAAAGACAATGAGGATGGGTCACAAGGGGTCAAATGTGGTAGGTGCTGGGGTCTGTATGGAAAACAAATACTTCTTTTGCTGGAAATAACAGCAGGTCCGACCGCATCTGTGTAGAGAGAAAAAGCCAACAACGACTCGAGTCTGGATGACTCTACGTCAGGTGGGGTTACATGTAGCGTGACATGAACTCAAGTTCCCGGTTGAGGCCGTCCTCATGGGTGTGAGATTTGGCTATCAGTTTCTGTTCGACGATTTTGCGTTGTCGTGTGTCTGGAAGCCCACCTTGGAAAACGCTTACCCGAAGATCGGAGGCTGAATGTCCTTGACTGCTGAAGTGTTCCCCGAGAAGTGTTAGGAGAGCATAACTTTTCATTCTTTCCGAAATCAAAATATTTGATTCTTGCATCTGCACATGGAATGCTGAATAGCGGAGGTTTTATTTTTATAATTGACGAGGAAAAGTAATCCTTAACGGAGTTTTTCTTACCCAATTGAGCTTTAACCAAATCAATTTCTGTAACAATAACAAAAAGAGTGTAATTGGAAAAAAATTATAATGAAATGTTGCAGCAGAGAAGACAATAGTGCGGGCCATCCTGCCTGTGCTAGCGCTCTGTTGGAGGAGTTCAAAACTAAACATCATCCCTTTGCCTTTGCGAGCTGTTACCTCCTAATCTTTCAATATGTCTCGGCGATACAGGGTTAGAATTTCTTTCGTGAATCAGTCAATAGTGTATATTGAGTCAACTGACCAACATCGGGCAGAGTGTATCGCGGGAGGCCGAGGCAATTCCACCCATATCGTGATATTGCCCAGCGAATTTGCGACAAATACTGGTCTTAAATTCTTCTTATTTGTGGCGTGGACTGGTTCCATTACTGGGTAATATAAGTAAAGTATGAATTGGACTTCGGACAAGAATTTAAAGTAAAAGAAATAAATTGTATTGACAGAGCATGACCTGATGACGTCTCAAAATATATTGCAGCCAATCAATTTTAAAGCCTAGTCACTGTTGTAATGTAGAAAACGCGGCTGCCAATTCGTGCACAGCAAGGTCACACAAACCGCAATTTGATAATGACCAGATCTGATTTAATGATGTTGGTTGAAGGAAAATAATGTGCCCGGACTCGGGGGGAAATAATTTCTGCGAAATAATGCACAGGGATCTTTTACATCCAACTGACCGTGCAGGTTGGGCCTCGGATTGACGTTTCATCTTCGTCAGTGCAGGGCTCCTACAGTTCTGCCTCTCCGACAGCTGGAGCACCAGCCTAGATAGAGTGTTCGCGTTTCTGGTGTGGAACTTGAATCTACGAAATTCCGACTCAAAGGCAAGCGGGCTACCAACTGAGCCAGCAGCAGCTGACACTCCAGTGCAGTACTGAGAGAGTGCTGCCCTATCCGAGCTGCTGTCAAAACATATGGGAGGGCATCATTCACTCAGATATTAAGTTCCTTTGAATGTTGGATAACATAAGAAGTATGAACATAAGAAGTAGGAGCAGGAGTAGGCCATATGGCGCCTCGGGCCTGCTCCGCAATTCAATAGGATCATGGCGGATCCGAAACTAGACTCACGTCCACTTCCCTGCCCGCTCC
Organism: Squalus acanthias; assembly: GCA_030390025.1. Lineage (NCBI taxonomy): Eukaryota > Metazoa > Chordata > Chondrichthyes > Squaliformes > Squalidae > Squalus > Squalus acanthias. The sequence goes on from CM059453.1 coordinate 10,582,565, forward strand.
CCATAACCCATAATTCCCTTATCAGCTAGGAAAATGTCTATCTCCGTTTTAAATTATTTAATGTCGCAGCTTCCACAGCTCTCTGACGTAGCAAATTCCATAGATTTACTACCCTCTGAGTGAAGAAGTTTCTCCTCATATCAGTTTTGAGCGGAAGCCCCTTATTCTAACATTATGTCCCCTAGTTCTAGTCTCACCCATCATGGTGCAAGGGGGAGGGATTCAAATTCCTGGGACATTGGAACCGGTTCTGGGGGAGGTGGGACCAGAACAAACCGGACGGTCTGCACCTGGGCAGGGCCGGGACCGCTGTCCTAGAGGGAGTGTTTGCTAGTGCTGCCGGGGAGGATTTAAACTAATGTGGCAGGGGGTTCGGAAGCTGAGCAGGGAGACAGAGGAAAGCATGTCAGGAAGGGATGGAAGGTATGGATTAAAAGGTAAAGTGTTAAATAAGGAAAAAGCAGGAAGTAAGTGTCACAAAACACATTTGAAAGTTCTTTATCTGAATGCACGTAGCATTCGTAACAAAATGGACGAGTTAACGGAACAAATAACGATATATGGGTATGATCTTGTGGCCATTACAGAAACATGGCTGCAGGGTGACAACGTCTGGGAATTAAATATGCCAGGGTATTTAACATTCAGGAAGGACAGGCAGGAAGGAAGGGGAGGGGGGGGGGCGGTGGTGGTGGCTATGTTAATAAAGGAAGGAATCACTGTAATACAGATAAATGATATTGGGTCAAAAGATCAGGATATTGAAACAGTTTGGATAGAGATAAGGAATAATAAGGGGAAAAAAACACTGGTGGGCGTAGTATATAGGACTCCTATTAGTTGCAACTCTGTTGGAAGAAGTATTAATCAGAAAATAGTTGGGGCATGTAATAAGGGAACAGCTACAATTATGGGGGATTTTAACTATCATATTAACTTGACAAATCAAATTCGGCAGGGCAGCCTTGAGGAAGAGTTTATTGAGTGTCTTAGGGATGGATTTCTTGAGCAGTATGTAACTGATCCTACAAGGGGGCAAGCAACCTTGGACCTGGTCCTGTGTAATGAGTCAGGATTAAGTAATAATGTCTTAGTTAAGGATCCCCTTGGAATGAGTGACCATAACATGGTTGAATTCCATATCCAATTAGAGGGTGAGAAGGTTGGTTCTCAAACAAGCATACTGAGCTTGAATAAAGAAGACTATGATGGTATGAGAGCAGAATTGATTAAAGTGGACTGGGAAAATAGATTAAAGGGTAAGACGGTACATGAGCAGTGGTGTTCAATGAAGGAGTTATTTTACAACCTTCAAAATAAATATATTCCACTGAGGTAAAAAGGGTGTAAAAGAAATGACAGCCATCCATAGCTAAGTAAAGAAATTAAAGAAAGTATCCAACTAAAAACAGGGACATATAAGGTAGCCAAAGTTAGTGGGAGGATAGAAGATTGGGAAGACTTCAAAAGCCAACAAAAAGTAACTAAAGAATTGATTAAGAAAGGGAAAATAGACTATGAAAATAAATTAGCAAAAAATATAAAAACAGTTAGCAAGAGTTTCTATAGTTATATAAAAAGAAAAAGGGTGGTTAAGGCAAACGTAGGTCCCTTCGAGGATGAGACCGGGAAATTAATGGTGGGAAACATAGAGATGGCAAAAATGCTGAACAAATATTTTGTTTCAGTCTTTACGGTAGAGGACACTAAGAATATCCCAACACTGGACAAACAGGGGGCTCTAGTGGGGGAGGAGCTAAATACGATTAAAATCACTAAGGAATTGGTACTCAGTAAAATAATGGGACTCAAGGCGGAAAAATCCCCTGGACCTGATGGCTTACATCCTAGGGTCTTGAGGGAAGTGGCAGTAGGAATTGTGAAAGCTTTGGTAATGATTTTCCAAAACTCCCTGAACTCAGCAAAGGTTCCGGCAGATTGGAAAACTGCTAATATAACACCCTTATTTAAAAAGGGTTGTAGGCAGAAGGCTGGAAATTATAGACCGGTTAGCCTAACATCTGTGGTGGGTAAAATTTTGCAGTCTATTATTAAGGAGACAGTAACGGAACATTTAGATAAACATAATTTAATAGGACAAAGTCAGCATGGCTTTATGAAGGGGAAGTCATGTCTGACAAATTTGCTCGAGTTCTTTGAGGACATAACGTACAGTGTGGATAAAGGGGAACCAGTGGATGTAGTGTATTTAGACTTCCAGAAGGCATTCGACAAGGTGCCACATAAAAGATTATTACTCAAGATAAAAAATCACTGGATTGGGGGTAATATTCTGGCATGGGTGGAGGATTGGTTATCTAACAGGAAGCAGAGAGTTGGGATAAATGGTTCATTCTCGGACTGGCAACCAGTAGCCAGTGGTGTTCCGCAGGGGTCGGTGCTGGGTCCCCAAATCTTTACAATCTATATTAACGATTTGGAGGAGGGGACCGAGTGTAACATATCAAAGTTTGCAGATGATACAAAGATGGGAGGGAAAGTAGAGAGTGAGGAGGACATAAAAAATCTACAAGGGGATATAGACAGGCTGGGCAGAGATTTGGCAGATGCAATACAATATTGGAAAATGTGAGGTTATGCACTTTGGCAGGAAAAATCAGAGAGCAAGTTATTATCTTAATGGCGAGAAACTGGAAAGTACTGCAGTACAAAGGGATCTGGGGGTCTTGGTGCAATAAAATCAAAAAGTTAATATGCAGGTGCAGCAGGTGATCAAGAAAGCCAATGGAATGTTGGCTTTTATTGCTAGGGGGATAGAATATAAAAACAGGGAGTTATTGCTGCAGTTGTATAGGGTATTGGTGAGACCGCACCTGGAGTACTGCATACAGTTTTGGTGTACATATTTAGGAAAAGACATACTTGCTCTCGCGGCAGTACAAAGAAGGTTCACTCGGTTAATTCCGGGGATGAGGGGGTGGACATACGAGGAGAGGTTGAGTAGATTGGGACTCTACTCATTGGAGTTCAGAAGAATGAGAGGCGATCTTATTGAAACATATAAAATTGTAAAGGGGCTTTATCTGGTGGACGCGGTAAGGATGTTCCCAATGATGAGTGAAACTAGAACTAGGGGACATAATCTTAGAATAAGGGGCTGCTCTTTCAAAACTGAGATGAGGAGAAACTTTTTCACTCAGAGGGTAGTGGGTCTGTGGAATTTGCTACCCCAGGAAGCTGTGGAAGCTACTTCATTAAATAAATTCAAAACAGAAATAGACCGTTTCCTAGAAGTAAATGGAATTAGGGGTTACGGGGAGCGGGCTGGAAATTGGACATGAGTTTGAGTTCGGATCGGTCAAGGCCCTGTGGGTGGCGGAGCGGGCCAAGGGGCCGAGTGGCCTTGTCCTGCTCCTACTTCTTGTGTTCTTTAGATTGAGATTAGATCAGATCAGCCATGATCTCATTGAATGGCGGAGCAGGCTCGAGGGGCCGATTTGTCTACTCCTGCTCCTATTTCTTATGTTCTTATCAGTGGAAACATCCTCCCCGCCTCCACCCGGTCAAGCCCCCTCATAATCTTATATGTTTCGATAAGATCGCCTCTCATGCTTCTGAATTCCAATGAGTAGAGGCCCAACCTACTCAACCTTTCCTCATAAGTGAACCCCCTCATCTCCAGGAAACAACCGAGTGAACCTTCTGTGAACTGCCTCGAGAGAAAGTATATCTTTTCTTAAATATGGAAAGCAAAACTGTACGCAGTATTCCAGGTGTGGCCTCACCAGTACCCTGTATAACTGAAGCAAGACTTCCCTGCTTTTATACTCCATCCCCCTTGCAATAAAAGTCAAGATTCCATTGGCCTTTTTGATCACCTGCTATACCTGCATTCTGACCTTCTGTGTTTCATGCACCAGGACCCCCAGATCCCTTTGTACTGTAGCACTTTGCAGTTTCTTTCAATTTAGATGATAACTTGCACTTAACGAGGGGAAAAAGCGATTCCCCCTGTTGTGCGTCAAAGGCCATGTCCACTTTCACCCTCCTGGACTGACATCTGACATTTCTACTAAAATTTTACTTAGAATTTAAAGTTCAAGACTTCTCCATACTGACTGCAGGCCGAATCAATAGGCAATCCACTTCAACTTCCTTGGCACATATAATGGAACTTAGTGACAATTGGATGCTGCTCTCGAATGGGAATCCCATCCGTTAAGTTTTATACCTCTCGACCAAGTTGATGTTAAGGTGGTTGGAATGGGAAGGCTGTGGGTTCCCGTCCCAATCCAGAGACTTGAATACAAACTCCAGGCACACATTGCCAGTGCAGTACTCAGGAAGTGCTGCACTGTCGGAGGTACCGTCTTTCAGATCAAACATTAAAGCAAGGGCCCAACTTCCCTCTCAGCAGGACATAACAGATCCCTTGGCGTTATTTCGAAAAATACCAAGGGAATTCGCGCCGGAGGCCTGGGTCATTGTCGATCCCTCAACCAACAACACTAGCAAAACAGATAATCTGGTCAGTGTCACTTTGGTGTTTCTGGCAGCTTGCTTTGCGCAAATTTGCTGTCGAGCTTCCTACATTACAACAGGGGCTGCACTTCAAAAATGTACTTAATTGGCTGTAAGGACCTAGAGGAAGTTCTGACTTCGTAAATGATCGCTCTTTCTTCTTGAACCCCATAGTGCAGACCTCTCCAATTTGCAGGCGTGTAAAACAGGTGCTAGCAGATCTGCCACTCGGTACAAAATCTGTATGAGTTACCTTTCAATATACCTTCAATATAAATAAATTTTTGGGGAGACAATGAATGTGCACCGATTCACTACCGCCCGTTCAACACCCACAGTAAAGAAAGGAAGGCTTTTGATAGCGCCTTTCCCGACCTCAGTACGTTCAGAAGCACTTTAAATCCACTGGGGTACATCCGAAGTGAAATTGTTGCTGTAATGTAGGAAAAACAGCAGCGGATTTGTACAGAACAGGGTCCCCCAAACAGCAACGAGATAAATACAAACGTTATCTTTTTTAGTGATGTAGGTTGAGAGATAAATATTGGCCAGGGCGCCAGGGAGAACTCCGCTGCTCTTCTTCGAAAGAGTGGCCATGGGATCTTTTATGTCCACCTGAGAGAGCAGATGAGGCCTCCGTTTAATGTCGCATCTGAAAGGTGGCAGCACCGACCGTGCAGGACTCCCTCAGCACTGCACTGGATTGTCAGCCTAGATTATGTGCTCAAGTCTCTGGAGAGGGATTTGAACCAGTATCTACTGACACAGAAAGCAAGCGGTTTGCCAATGAGCCACGGTTGTAAGTTGTTCCTGCATTTATGTTCTATTCATTCAAACAAACCCATCATGATTTGGAAAGATTGACGTCAGAAAACTACGAGGCACTTGGTCTAAGCGTTAAACAAAGCTTTAATCAACTGTTTTCCAACACGGAGATCCAGTTGTGTCCTCCCGAGTTCCTGTTAAGGAATGTCCTGAACAAGCTGGGCCATGCCCGAGTATTTATACTCTCCCTGGACAGCGCCACCAGCAGGCCACCCAGTGCTAACTTTTAGAAGTCATTTACACATGAATGACAAGATTCATGTCAAAGATTCTATTAAATCTCTCCAGTGCCTCCTCTGCTGGAGTGGAAATCAATGCAGCATCACAAATCCCTTCTCAGAATTGGAGTATGCCATTCCGAGCACCATCCTGGTTAATCTACTGCATTCCCTGTATGTCTACAGCTGTAATATTTGGTCCACGCGAAGAAAGTCGTTTTTTCTTTAGAACATCGAGTTAAGATTCTTATTGGGCTGTAGCGCAAAATGGGCGTGAGCGAGTGGCAGCCCAGTTTACACACCTCCCGATTTATCTTTAATTGAAGTTCCCCAAATGTCTAAATAGGCGAACCGATTTGGTTAAACCCGGGTCACCTGATCTTGAATGTAACTGATATTTCCCAGACGTTTTCATTCAATAAAACTGTGGTGATCACTTTAAGTTCGATCTATATTTCCAGTTATTCTATGACCACAGATTAACGTTGTTCTGGAATATAAAGCGACAGATACCGCTTGAACATGAGATAGCTGCTTTGCAACGAGTGTTATGCCTCACCTGCATCCCTTAGAATTTCTCTCAGTTTCGCCACCTCTGATAAAGAAAAGCAAAGCATCCCAAATGATTTACTGGCAGGTAGCATTCACGCCACACAAGTGCCAGACAATGACTATCTCCAACAAGCGAGATTCTAACCATCTCCCCTTGACATTAAATTGCATTACCATCGCCGAGTCCCCCACCATCAACACACTGGGGGTTACCATTGTCCAGAAACTTAACTGGACCAGCCACATAAATAATGTGGCAACAAGAGCCGGTCAGAGGCTGGGTATTCTGCGGCGAGTGTCTCAACTCCTGACTCCCCAAAGCCTTCCCAGCATCTACAAGACACAAGTCAGGAGTGTGATGGAATACTTTCCACTTGCCTGGTGAATTGCATCTCCAACAACACTCAAGAAGCTCGACACCATCCAGGACAAAGCTGCCCGTTTGATTGGCACCCCCATCCACCACCTTATACATTCACTCCACCCAACATCGGCGTACCGTTGCTGCAGTGTGTACCATCTACAAGATGCACTGAAGCAATTCGCAAAGGCCTCTTCGGCAGCACCTCCCAAACCCGCGACCTCTTCCACTTAGAAGGACAAGGGCAGCAGGCGCATGGGAACACCACCACCTTCAAGTCACACACCATCCTGACTTAGAATTATACCGCCGATCCTTCAGCGTCGCTGCGTCAAAATCCTGGAACTCCGCATCTAACAGCACTGTGGGAGCACCTTCACCACACGGACTGCAGCGGTTCACCTTCTCAATGGCAATTAGCGATGGGCAAAAAATGCTGGCCTTGCCTGCGAAGCCCACATCCCATAAGCAATTTTTTTTAAAGTACCGTGCGGTTATCAAATTGAACATGGCTGTGGATGCTAAACTGGCGGTAGTGGTTCGGGCTCCGTGTTAAACGGGCGCCAAATTTCCAAAAGTGCCCGTTTTGTTCTCACTCGGGATTTGAATTTCACCCACCCCTTTAATTTTTGGACAATTCGACTTCGTTTTTCTTCATGAGCTCAATTTCGATATAGATAAGTGCGAGGTGGTGTAATTTGTTAGGAAGAAGCAGGAGGTCAATTCGCTATCGCCCATTATATACCAACGCACAATGTTGAAAGAAACGGCTTAGATTAACGCAAGCAGATGCTTTGGTGTCACTCACGGTCCACGTCACCGCTGCCTTCCAGCTCTGTGATTATTAATAACAATGGTGTAAGTTTGCTCATATCAACAACTACAAATGCTGCAACAATTAAATGTTTCAGAACATGTCCTAGGAAATCTTGTACTCCTTTACCTTTCTGACAGTTTTTCAGTTTCTCTTCTATAATGGTTAATTAAAATTGAATAAGAGAGACATGTCAGATTCATTTAGCACTGACGAATCTTATTGAATTATTTTTATACATGTACGATTGATTCGTTTACACAGAAAGAAAGACTTGCCTTTATCGAATGCCTTTCACGACCTCAGGTCGTCCCAACGCTCTTTACAGCAAATTAAGCAGTTTTAACGTGTAGTCACTCTTATAGTTTCGAAAACGCGATGACCAAGTTACGCTCAGCAATGTCCCAGAAACAGCAATGTGATATTAATTTACTTTAATTGATGTAGATTGCTAAATATTGACCACGACACCTGCACTTCCTCGCAGTCTTGCCATGGGATCTTTAATGTCCACCTGAGAGTGTAGTTGAGGCCTCGGTTTAACTTCTCATCCAAAGGTCGGCACCGCCGATCGTGTAGCGTACCTTCAGTAATGCACTGGAAGGGTTGACCTGGGTTACGTGCTGAAGTTTCGGATGTAGGGCTCCGAACCCACGACCTCCTGACTGAGTTACCATCGCCCCAATTTAAAATCACCCTGGTGAATCTATCACCTCACCTGCATCTCTGAGATTTTTCATCAGTTTTTCCCGTTCTAAAAATCAATATCACAACATTCAAGCGGTTTCGTTTGGGGCAGTTTAGTTTAATTTGAACAAATTAACGTGTGAGTTAGTCCTGAGCGGTAGCGCTAAAGCAACTATAACAAACAAGTGCCCGTTTCAGCTCTTCAATCGATTGTCCCTTCCACAAACTGGCTGTCAATGCACCTTGCGTTATATTACGGTTCTACATGACTTGATACATGATTCACTCTACGTGTTGTATCATATCGCTTTTACAGCACAGAAATTGACCATTAGTCACTGTGTACGTCTGCCGGCTCTTTAGAAAAAGTTATCCAATCAACCCAATTATCCTGCTCTTTCCCCAAGGCCCTGCAATGTTCTCACCTTCAAGAAAACATCCACTTCCCTTTTGAAAGATATAATTGAATCTGCATGCATCGCCATTCCATCAGTTCATTCCAGATCATAAACACCCGATTCGCTTCTCCTAAATTCCTTATTTTATTTATTGGCACTATCTATTATATTGACACCTAGTTTTGGACTGCACAGCAGTGGACATATCTTATCTATGTCTCTCCTATCGAACCCCTTCGTAATTTTGAATACCCCTATCAGGTCACGCGAGAGAAAAGAGTCCCAGCGTGTCCAGTCTTTCTTGAAAGGTAAAACCTGTTATTTCGTTTCTCATTCTTGTAAATCAACATGTGCACTTTCTCCAGTGTCTCTTTATCCTTTTTTTTGTAACTTGCAGACCATAACTGTGTACAGTACTCTAAGCGTGGCCTAACGTGGTATATGGAGAGCAAAACTGTGAGAGTAATCTAATTCTGTTCGAACCTATCTATGTGGCTATATGGGAGCAAACATGTGTACAATACCCTAATCGTGATCTAACCTATCTGATCTAACCAGTTATATGTGGACCAAAACTGTGTACAGTACTCTAATCGTGGTCTAACCTATCTGGCCTAACCAGGTATATGGGGACCAAAACTGTGTACAGTACTCTAATCGTGGTCTAACCTATCTGGCCTAACCAGGTATATGGGGACCAAAGCTGTCTACAGTACTGCAATCGTGGACTAATCTATCTATATGGATATATGGGGACCAAAGCTGTGCACAGTACTCTAATCGTGGACTAATCTATCTATATGGATATATGGGGACCAAAGCTGTGCAGAGTACTCTAATCGTGGACTAATCTATCTATATGGATATATTGGGACCAAAACTGTGCACAGTACTCTCATCGTGGTCTAACCTATCTGGTCTAACCAGGTACGTGGGGATCAAAACTGTGTGCATTACTCTCATCGTGGTCTAACCAGGTTTACAGAGACCAGGGACTAGAAATTCGTCTCCAGCGTTGTCGCAAAACGGGTAGTATCAGATCGCCGCCCGTTAAATACAGTGCCTGATATTCAGTCACATTGCAGTCAATGCAACTGAATAGCAGGCCCCTGCATATTAAAGAGGGGTGTGCGGGTGTGGGGGGATCCGAGACTGCCCAATTTGCTCCACCTGCCGAGACACATTTCGAGCCCCAGAACAGTACACAATACTCTAAGTGTGGTATAGCCAAGTTACGAGATAAAATTCTGCATGAATGTGTTCAAATTCAAGAGAAATTACTTATGTCGTCGTAATTTTTGAGCAGGAGTTTAACCGGTCGTGTTTGATCTCCAAGCCTGCAGTAACACTCCTTCGGCAGTTTGAAAATTCCGTGTCTTTATTTTAACTTCAATATAAAATTAGTTCACTGATGAAAGCAGTGAATGGAGCAAACGATCAAAACTTACATTGCCATAAAAAACCACATCAGCAGAATTTCATTGTGAGCTATAATTATACCTTCTTGAATACATATATGTTCACGTATGGCTAAATTTACTTCGGTATTGATCTAAATAAAGGCCGATAAGTGAAGATTATCATATCCTTCAGTTAAGTTGTACTCGGAAGCGAAATATCCCACACGAGGAAGAAGATTAATATTAAATATAAATTCCTGCTCGTTCCAATTCTTGCTACTTCTCAAAGATTGTTTTGATCGCAACACTTTCTCTAAGAATAATAGATTATTGTAATTTGAAATTCTTCAATCCAATTGATAGAATATAAAAATTACAAAATGTTTTACCAATAGCTTTATCGATCTGGGACAAATCTGTAATCGAAAGGAAAATATATAAAAATAATAGGACCATAACAACTTTCAAACAGCAGGAGAGTATGCGCCGGTTCGGCCATCGTGCATGGCATAGCCCAGTAATTGAGCAATCACAGCTCAAATACAGCTGCCCTTCTCTGAACATATATATATATGTATATATATATGTGTGACTTCATCTCTTTCGGATGTGCATCTGCATTGCATTTAAAGATCCATACAATAGAATCTTCGAATAATATGGCACAGAAGGAGGCCATTGTACTCATCGAGCCTATGCCAGCTCTTTCGAAGTGCAAACCAGTCAGTCCCACTCCTCCTCTTTTTCCGATAGCGCTAATATTTTTACTTCAAGTACTTATCCAATTCCCTTTTGAAGATTACGATTGAATCAAAACTTTAATTCATGGGAATGACACAAAACATGGAAGTATAGTGAACAGTTAGGATGATAGTGATAGACTTCAACAAGACATAGGCAGGCTGGTGAAACGGGCGGACACGTGGCAGATGATATTTGAAGCAGAAAATTGCGAAGTGATGCATGTTAGTAGGAGGAACGAGGAGAGGACATATAAACTAAAGGGTATAATCCTAAAGTCGGTACATGAACTGAGAGATCTGGGGGTAAATGTGCGCAGATCGTTGAAGGTTGCAGGACAGGTTGAGAAAGCGGTTAAAAAAGCATACGGGATACTGGGCTTCATAAATAGAGGTATAGCATACAAAAGCAGAGAAGTTGTGATGAACCTTTATAAAACACATGTTTCGGCCTCAACTGAAGTATTGTGCCCAATGCTTGCCACAGCACTTTAGGAAGGATGCAAAAGCTTTAGAGAGGGTGCAGGAAAGATTTACGAGAATGACTCCAGGGATGAGGGAATTCAGCCCCGTGGATAGACTAGAGAAGCTGGCGTTGTTTTCCATAGATCAGAGAAGATTGAGAGGAGATTTGATAGAGGTGTTCCAAATCATGAGGCGTCTGGTCAGAGTAGATAGAGAGAAACTGATCCCATTGGCAGAAGGGTCATGAACCAGAGGACACAGATTCAAGGTGATTGGCAAAAGAATCAAAGGCGACATGAGAAAAAACTTTTTTCACGCAGCGAGTGGTCAGGATCTTGAATGCACTGCTTGAAAGGGATGTGGAGGCAGACTCAATCGTGGCTTTCAAAAGCGAATTGGATAAGTATCTGGAGGGACAGAAATGCGGGGCTACAGGGAAAGGGAAGGGGAGTGGGATTGCTGAAGTGCTCTTGCAGATATCCGTCACAGGCTCGACGGGCCGAATGTCATCCTTCTGTGTTGGAACCATTCTATGAATCTGTACCCACCACCCTATCAGGCAACGTATTCCAAATTCTAAGCAATCGTTGCAGAAAAAAACCGTTATCCCTTATGTCCACTTTGCTTCTTTTGCCAGTCACCTTAAATCTGTGGCCATAAGTTGCTGACCCTTCAGCCATTGGAAACATTTTCTCCTTATTTGCTATATCTTAACCGTTCATGATTTGAAGCACCTGTGCGAGATCTCGTCTTAGCCTCCTCTGCTCTAAGGAGAACAACCTCAGCTTCTTCAGTACCTGAAGCCCCTCATCCCTGGAAGCAATCTAGTAAATATCTTCCGTGCCATTTCCAAAGCCTTCTGATCCTTCCGAATGTATGGTGCCAGAATTAGGCACAATTCTCTGAACAAGTGCTTCGTACAGGTTCAGCATAAACGACTGGATTTTTTATTCTTTGCATCTATTTGTGCAGTCCAAGACTTATCAGCTTTATTAACTGCTTTGTTAACTTGTCCTGCCAGCTTCAAACATTAATATATATTTTTTGCTGCATAAACTGTCCATCACCAGGGCCGCATATTCCCATCTCTGCAAAAATGCGCGCCACTGTCACAGCCTCAGCTCAGTTGCTGCTGAAACCCTCGTACATGAATTTGCAACGCGCAGACACGACTATTCCAATGCTCTCCTGGTCGACCTCCACGTTCTACCCACCGTAATCTTAAGCTCCACCAAAACTGGCATTTTCACTCACACCAAGACCCGATCACCATTCAGCTCGGTGTACGCTGACCACAATGGCTGCCGTTCCAGTAATGCATCGATCATAAAATTCACATCCTCGCTTCCTAATCCATCCTTGATCTGAAGATGCCGGTGTTGGACAGGGGTGGATAAATGTGAGAAGTCGCATAACACCAGGTTACAGTCCAACAGCTTTATTTGAAATCACAAGCTTTCGAAGCGCTGCTCCTTCGTCAGGTGAAGTAATGAGATGCATATAGGCACAGCATATATAGTCAGAAAACACTGCCAGATGATTACAGTTAATCTTTCTAACTGTCCTTTATCACATCTCGGCAGATAGATAATCACCACAATCAAAGGTGTGGATGGTGACCTGTTTGGAGACCATCCACACCTTTGATTGCCGTGATTGTCTCTCTACCGAGGTGTGATAAAGTGTAGTTAGAAAGATTAACTCTAATCATCTGGCAGTGTTCTCTGACTATATATGCTGTGCCTATATGCATCTCTTCACTTCACTTCATCTGACGAAGAAGCAGCGCTCCGAATGCTTGTGATTTCAAATAAAGCTGTTGGACTACAACCTGGTGTTGTGCGACTTCTCACAATAATCCATTCTTGGCCGCGCCGCTCACTGCCACTCAACCTCCTTCAGCCCCACACACTATTACATCACTGCGCTTCTCCATTGGCTGATGTGCATTCATCTGCCTGAGACGTCAACACTGAAATGTTATCCATGAAGCTTTCCACCTCGCTATCTCTATCTCCATCTTCAAGACACGTTTTAAAAATTACCTAATTTACCCAAGCTTTCTGCCACCTGTCCTAATATATCCTTAAGTGGCTCGGCGTAAAATATTGCTTGATAAGGCTCGCGTGAAACGCCTTATGACGCTTTACTGTATAAAATACGTCATATAAATTTAATTGGTTTTGGTAGTACCTTAAACGAGACTATTCCGTGCTCCAGGAAATCACCCTGTAAAGATATGTTGTCCTGAAACCTTTCCTCATTCTCATCGGGATAATTGAATAGTGGATCCTTGGTGACCCCCACTGAGAGAGAGCCTAGGCATAACCCTAACCCAAGAAACGCTGAATCAAAATGTGTCTTTGTCTTGGCATAATCAATAAACCTTCCTCTAACCTTCACGACCCAACGCAAATATGCAGACAGAGAATAAATGGAGAAAACATTAACATAAATGTTACTGAAAGGCAGACTACTATTGCGTAATTAAGTGCGCATCAACTGAACCAGGGTTATAGCAACAAGGGAAGGTACAACACAGAAACATAGAAAGACAGACTCCAGTATATCTCCGCCGTGTTTTCGCTTAGTCACTCAGCGACTCTTGCAGAAAGAGGTACTCTCGATAGTTGAAGCAAAGCTCTGCATTTCTGTGCTCATAGAAGCATAGAACCATAGCAAGTTACAGCATGGAAGGAGGCCATTTAGCACCATTGTGTCCACGCTGGCCAACGAAGAGCTAACCAGCCTAATCCAACTTCCCAGCTTTTGTTCCGTAGCCCTGCAGGTTACAGCATCTCAAGTGCACATCCAAGTACTTTTTAAATGTGGTTAGGGTTTCTGCCTCTACCACCCTTTAAGGCAGTGAGTTCCAGACCCCCACAACCTTTTGGGTGAAGGAATTTCCCTGCATACCCCCTCTAAACCTTCCCCCAATTACTTTAAATCTGTGCCCCCTGGTTTTTGAAATCACTGCTAAGGGAAATAGGTCCACAGTATGCACTTTATCTGGGCCCCATATAATTTTATACACCTCAATAAGGTCTCCCCTCAGCCTCCTCTGTTCCAAAGATAACAACACCAGCCTATCCAGTCTTTTCTCATAGCTAAGCTACTCTACTCCCGGTAACATCCTTGAAAATCTCCTCTGTACCCTCTCAAGTGTAATCACATATTTCCTGTAATGTGGTGAGCAGAACTACACGATGTACTCTTAATGAGGCCTAACTAGTGTTTCATACAGTTGAAGCATAACCCCCCCTGCTCTTTGTATTCCATGCCACGGCCAATAAAGGCAAGCATTCAGTATGCCTTCTGAACCACCTTATCTACCAGGCCTACTACCTTCAGGGATCTGTGGACATGCACTCCAGGGTCCCTTTGTTACACTACAGTACTCAGTGTCCTACCATTTAATTGTATACCCTTTCCTTGTGTGCCCCACCCAAAAACATTTGTTCACACTTCTCCGGATTGAATTCCATTTGCCACTGTTCTGCCCACCTGACCAATTTATTGATATCTTCCTGCAGTCTACAGCTTCCTTCTTCAGTTTCAACCACACAACCGATTTTAATGTCAACTGCAAACTTCTTAATCATAACCGCTATATTCAAGTCTAGATCATTGATATTTACCACAAAAAACAAGGGACCGAGTACTGAGCCCTGCGGAACCCGACTGGAAACAGCCTTCCAGTCACAAAAACACCCATCAACAATTACCCTCTGCTTCCTGCCTCCGAGCCAGTTTGCAATCCAACTTGACAATTTGCCCTGGATCCCATGGGCTTTTAACTTCCTGACCTGTCTGCCATGTTGAACCTTATCAAAAGCCTTGCTAAAGTCCATATACACTACATCAAAGGCACTACCAGCATCTACCCTCCTTGTTACCTCCTCAAAAAATTCAAACAATTTGCTAGCAGGTTGCATTCAATCAGAGAAAAAATACGGCACAGAAACAGGCCATTCGACCCAACTGGTCAATTCTTGCGTTTACACTCCACATGAGTCTCCAGGTACCTTACTTAATTTAACCGTATCAACATATTCTTCAATTCCTTTCTCCCTCATGTACTTATCTACCTTCCCCTTAATTGCATCTCTGCAGTTCGCCTTAACCACCCTATTTGTGGCAGTGAATATCACCTTATTGCCACTCTCTGAGTAAAGAAGTCACTCCTGAATTCCTTATTGGATTTAATCGTCATTATCTTAATATTTACGGCCCCTAGTTTTGGACCCCCCACAGCTAGAGCACAGTGTTGGATATGACTCACCTTCTGCTTTACACAGCCTTCTCGTATCTGAAAAATTACCAAGAAGTTGTGAAGTCGATGGGAGTCAAAATAGAATGAATAACACATCGTACAAGATAGCAAGAGCCCATTCGTCCATCATGCCTCTGCGAGCTCTTTGAAATTGTTATCCAATGACTCTCATTCTCCCACTGGTTACCCATAGCAGTGCATGCTTTCCATTTCAATATATATAACATTTTGAAAGATGTTATTGAATCAGCTTCCACCGGGAAGTGCATTCTAGATCATAACCACTTACTGCCTAAATTAAGCCATGATGTGGAGATGCCGGTGTTGGACTGGTGTCGACAAATGTGAGAAGTCGCACAACACCAGGTTGTAGTCCAACAGCTTTATTTGAAATCACAAGCTTTCGGAGCGCTGCTCCTTCGTCAGGTGAAGTGAAGAGATGCATATAGGCACAGCATATATAGTCAGAGAACACTGCCAGATGATTACAGTTAACCTTTCTAACTGCCTATTATCACACCTCGGCAGAGAGATAATCACGGCAATCACAGGTGCGGCCGGTCCTGCTGTGATTTACGGGAAAAAAATATTTTGTTTTCCATACAGACCCCAGCATCTGCCACATTTGATCCCTTGTGACCCCACCTCATTGTCTTTGATGTAATGTTTTCCTCACTGACCTGTTTGGATACCATCCACACCACTAATTGCCGTTATAATCTCTCTGCCGAGGTGTGATAAAGTGCAGATTTCAGCCTGCTTTCTCCAGGGTAAGGGTTAATATGTATATGAAATTAATACTTTAAAACTAAAAAACATCCACAAACATTTAATTTATTTTAGGTAAACATTGGTCCGGATTTACATAATCAAAATTATTTTGCAAAAAATTTAATTTTTCTGACGATGCTTTATGAAAGGGACGATTAATAAAATGTGAAAATGGGAACATCATTTTTTTATTAGGATTGTGTGAAATACTGCGCGTTATTTAGCGATTACATTGCTCGTCATTCAGGAGTCCGTTCGGAAATGATAGCAATGGAATTCTCCTTTCTGATAGGAGGACTTGGCTCACGTGATCCCAGGGAAGCTTCCGAACAGACTGCGTCCCTGGCATCCGTGGGCCTTTGCGCAGGCGGACGCCTGCAGGCAGGTTCGAATTTTTTGGACGGCGGAGGCGTACACCGGAGTGCCTTAAACCGCAAACTTTGTTCCATTATTTCAGTACACAGAGGGCAGGATTTTCCGACTACCACGCGTGCGTACGAGGTGTGTACGCACGCGTAGGGGCCGTGCACGTGCCGGGATTATGCATGCGAAACGCATCCGCTAAAACTCGGCAATTGCGCTTTTAACCCGACAGATCCTCCGCCTGCCCGGGAAGAGGGCCTCCGGGGGCAGAGAGTTCCGCTATTTGCACAACCTCCGCACGCTGAGAACCTTTAAAATTCTTCCGCCTGGTAAAAGCCAGCGCAAGGCCCGCTTTTATCAGCATAAGATTTTAAAAAATACATTTTCTTCACTCATTTATAATTAAAAAATATTTTTTAAAATTTAAGTTTATTTTTAGCCCCTTAAATAACTTTAAATATTTTTTTCAAAACATTAAAATTTCGTTTCTAATATTTTATTTCATTTAATTCTAAATAATTTTAAACATTTGATTTTTTGTTCAATTTATTTAATGTTTAACTGTGATTTTTAATTTATAATCATTCATACTTTTGACAGCTCGGTGCATAGAGAACCATCAAAAGTGTGAAGGAGATTCCCTTCTTTGATTGGTTCTCTGGGCTCACGTGATCCCAGGGACGCTTGCGAACCGCATACGCTGCTGGGATACCTGAGGCCCAGGATCGCAAGTCTCGTCACCTACGGAGCTAGCGGGTGAGTGGTATATCTTTTCCGATCGGAGGCCCGCTCGAAGCCTGCGATCTTAAATTCAGGCCACTGAGGCCTGAATTCTGGAATAATCTACGCCCTCACCTGAGGGCTCCCGGGAAGCCCACGCTTCCGCTCGTTAACCTCTCCAAACTTGCAAAGCGCAGGGCCCACGTGTCCCAGAAGCGCATGTAGTTCCCAGCGTCCCTAGAATCACGTGGGCCATGGGGAGCCAATCACAGAAGGGAATCTTCCTTCATGCACTTGACAGGAAGACCTGTGAAATATATGAATGGAGGTAACCCCAGTAACAAAGTAAAACCATAAGTAATTTATTTAAAAAAGCACATTTTTAAAATGACTTGAAATTACAATAAATTAAGTATTTTAAACAAAAATTTAATACTTTGAAAACAATAATTAAAGTTTTTTACGGGGCTAAAAATGAACTTATCCTTTTTAAAATATTTTTTAATGATAAAACAGTGAAAACATTTAAAAAAAAATTACAACTCTTATCCTGGTAAAAGCTTTACAAGGCATAAGAAATGTAAGGGTTTTCTGCGGGCGGAGTCTCTCAAAAAGCCGAACTATCCGCCCGCAGAAGCCCTTCTCCAGGGCAGCCGGAGGATCTGTCAAGAACATTCTTGACAGATCGGAAATACCGGTTTTCAGCTAATGCGCATGCGATGAATTCCATGATCCGATACCGCCCGGTTTGCGCCACCGCTGGAGATGAATTTCTATCACTAAGTTTGCTTCCTTACCCTTACCATTTTGGTCTTTTTTCATTGCTTCTAAATCTGAAAAGCACAATCGAAAGTCATCGAATCATAGAATCATAGCAAGTTACAGCACGGAAGGAGGCCATTTCAGCCCATTGTGTCCGCGCTGGTCAACAAAGAGCTATCCAGCCTAATCCCACTTTCCACCTCTTGTTCCGTAGTCCTGCAGGTTACAGCATCCCAACTGCACATCCACATACTTTTAAAATCTGGTTTGGGTTCCTGCCTCTACCATCCTTTCAAGCAGTGAGTTCCAGACCCCCACAATCCTCTGGGTGAAGAAATGTCCCCTCCAATCCCCTCTAAACCTTCAGCAATTACTTTAAATCTGTGCCACCTGTTTATTGACCCCTCCGCTAAGGGAAACACATCTTTTCTATCCCCTTTATCTATGCACCTCTTAATTTTATACACCTCCATAAGGTCTCCCCTCAGTCTCCTCTGTTCCAAGGAAAACAGACCTAGCCTATCCAGTCTTTCCACATAGCTAGCATTCTCTACGCCTGGCAACATCCTTGCAAATCTCACCTGTACGCTCTCTCGTGTAATCACATCTTTCCTGTAATGTAGTGACGAGAACTGCACGCAGTACTCTAGCTGAGGCCCAACTAGTGTTTTATACAGTTAAAGCATAACCCCCCTGCTCTTGTATTCTATGCCACGGCTAATAAAGGCAAGCATCTGTAAGCCTTCTAAAGCACCTTATCTACCTTGCCTGCTACCTTCAGGATCTGTGGACATGCACTCCAAGGACCCTTTGTTCTTCTGCACTACTCAGTTTCCTACCATTTAATGTATATTCCCTTTCCTTGGTAGCCCTCCCCAAATGCATTAGCTCACACTTCTCCGTATTGAATTCCATTTGCCACTGTTCTGCCCAGCTGATCAATGTATTGATATCTTCCTGCAGTCGATAGCTTCCTTGTTCAGTATCAACCACACAGCCGATTTTTGTATAATCTGCAAACTTCTTAATCATGTCCCCTATCTTCAAGTCTAGATCTTTGATATATATACCACAAAAAGCAAAGTGAGCCAGTACTGAGCCCTGCGGAACTCCCAATGGAAACAGCCTTCCAGTCACAAAAACACCGATCAACATTTACTCTCTGCTTCCAGTCTCCGAGCCAGTTTTGAATCCAACTTGACACTTTGCTGTGAATCCCATGGGCTTTTAACTTCGTGACCAGTCTGCCATGTGGAACCTTATCAAAAGCTTTGCTGAAGTCCATATACACTACATCAAACGCACTACCCTCATCTACCCTCCTTGTTACCTCCCCTGAAGTCTGAAGTTTCATACTTGGTTTTTGTTTTGTATTGGACGATTTAGGGTTGAATTCATCTGGGGCAATAACACATCCGTTGTCTGTCGCAATTGATAATCTTGGAAAAGCTAAACCCCTCTCTGTATGAAGCTCCTGACTTCTCCTTCGCTACTTCTGTGACAGTCCTGAGTAAATGGGTTGACGAATATGGGAGGGGATGCAAAACGGAGAGTGTTGCATCGCCGTCCCGTTATTACGCCCCATGCGATATTCAGCTCTGTTGACTTCAGTAGAGTGAATGATCGGGCAAGTCCTTTAACGGGCGCCAAAAGCGATCCCGAATGTTTTGAGCGCTGCCCAGGACTAGCTTCGCCTCCGAGTCCTATTCTCACTAATGGTTTATGTAACAATCGTTCACTCATTACCCTTCCGAAGTGTTGATGATAGCAAGAAACGGATTACCCCCATCGCACATTGTTCCTCTATTTATGCAGGTTTTTCAATGTTTTATTAAAGATGCAGCAGGTTAATACTGGACATTTCCTACAATATAACAGTGACTAAACTATAAAAGTACTTCATTGGCTGTGAAGGACTTTGGGATTTCCAAAAGGTCGTGAAAGGCACCATAGAAATCCAATTCCTGTTTTTTTTTGTGTGCGGGGACACAGACAGGCGGAATCAATTTTACCACCTAATCTAGGCCACACCTGATATTCTCTTCAATTGAAGTTAAAGGAACTGAATATTGTGTGTGGTCTGCAGGCCGCTTGATGCGATACTGAATGTTTTTCCTCCACGCCCATGTTCAATTACATGCCTGCAATGTTTGAATCAGGGTTAATCTACAAATTGCTTCAGGACGAAATGATCCACATTTCACTTTATAAAAAAAATATTTTTCACTTTCGCCCGGAGGCTGAAAATTTAACCCGTGTTTTAGAAATTTAGCATTGGACATTTACGTTCACAGATTCATGTTATATTAGCCTATGGGATGATTGCCACAACCAAAAGATAATTAAACATTAAGATATTGAGTCGCCTTATTTACCGTCTTTACTTTCATCCACCAATTTGGCTGTGAACGGAAATATGGAAGGACATGAATATACTGTCTAACTATTAATGATAGCGTGCAGCTTCAAGCTGTTTTATTCAGTGTAAACACATTGGTCCGTATTTTCCGATCGCAGGCGTCCCGCGGGCGGAGGCCTGTGATGCGGAAAAATCTACGCCCTTACCTGCAAGCTCCCGAGATGCAGACACTTTGGCTACTGGGCCTCTCCAAACTGCAAGTGCGCAGGGCCCACGTATACCAGAGGCGCATATAGTTCGCAGCGTCTATGGGATCACGTGGGCCATAGAGAGCCAGTCACAGAAGGGAATCTTCCTTCATACATTTGACAGGAAGACCTGTCAAATATATGAATGGAGATCAATGAAAAATCATAGTGAAACTTTAAATATTGTTTTTTTAAATCACATTTTTAAAATGACATAAACAAAAATTTAATTTTTTGAAAAAAATAATTCAACTTTTTTACGGGTCTAAAAATAAACTTACCTTTTTTTAAAGTATTTTTAAATAATAAATCAGTAGAAAAAAATGTAAACTCTTATCCTGGTAAAAGTAGGCCTTACGCCTGCCTGTTTTTACCTGACGTAAGAATTGAAAGGGTTTTCTGCGGGCGGCGGCCTCCAAAAAGCGGAACTATCCGCCCGCAGATGCCCTTCTCCAGGGCAGCCCGAGGATCTGTCAAGACCATTCTTGACAGACCGGAAATGCCGGTTTTCAGTGCATGCGCTGTGCATGCCAGAAACCGTCATTTCCGATGTCCCCACCCGTAGGGATCGTAATATCTGGGCCAACAATTAATAAATTTCCCCGGTTCTTTGTAATTCCAAAGTTTAGCAAGTCAATCCTGTAAGGCAAGCGGGGTAGATATCTACAGTACTCCTTGAATGTAATTCAAATAGAATGGCTTTGCATGGGCCGCCTTATATACTCCACGCCCATTATTCAGTTTATCTGATGTGAATGGTACAAAATATAGGAGTGTGATTAAAACGTTTTGCCAATTCAATGACTCCCGTTTTAGGCGACCGCCGAAGTCAAATATCTAAGTCAAAAGACGTAGAGGGCTAGAAATTCGTCTCGGCAAGTGGCGCAAAATAAGCGAAAACTGATCGACTGCCTGTTATAAGCAGCGCCTCACATTCAGTTCCACTGGCCTAGAAATCAGGGACTTTATTGCCACCCGTGACAGGTTGATTCCGGCGAAAAATGGCGGCCTCCGCTCTTCCGCCGGCTGCCGGTGGGTCCCGCGGCGGCCACCATTCTGGGAACGGCCGGCTGCGCTGCTGACGTCAGCGATCGCTACAATCATGTAGATCATGCAGATTGTGACGTCAGCGAGCGGGAAACGGTCACGTGACGCCCACTCTGCGAGTTTGAAGTTTGGCCGTTCAGCTCATCCACGTGCCTTAACTGCGAGGAGCTGACTTAGCGTGGTCAAGCAGGAAGGAGCCTCGCGCAGCCGTATTTAAATCGATCATCAGCAACTAATTGCACTTCACATATTTATTAAGTTTGACTGGCTCTGCGCAACTTCCTGCAACTCCAGCAGATATATCAACATCTTTCAAGGTTCTAAGGTAACAGGGAGTGTTGCTGCAAGTGGAGAACACCTTCACTAATCTTGCTCACATTCATGGGTGCTCTACTTGCAGTCGCCCTCTTGCTCGCGGATCTCCTGGAGAGGGAGCGGGTCCGGCAAAGAAGATGACAAGATGCTTACAGAGGGTGGTGGGCTAGGAGGGCTCTCAACAACAGGCCTTACCCACCTTCCGAGACCACTTTTCTTATATCCATTTACACGAGGAGATTACTCTGCACCAAGGATGTGATGACAGAAATCTGCCACTTCCTTCAACCAGACCTGCAGCCTGAGAACAACAGCAACAGCAACGTGTATTTATATAGCGCCTATAACGGAGTACAAAGTCCCAAGGCGCTGCACAGGAGTATTGTGAGCCAAAATTTTACACCGAGCCACATAAGGATAAATTAGAGCAGGTGACAAAAAGCTTGGTCAAAGAGGTAGGTTTTAAGGATCGACTTAAAGGGGGAGAGAGAAGTAGCGAGGCGGAGAGGTTTAGGCAGGGATTCCAGAGCTTTGTGCCCAGGCAACACAAGGCACGGCCACGCTGAGCGATTATAATCAGAATTGCTCAAGATGGCAGAATTAGAGGATCGCAGATGTATCGGGGGGTTGTGGGGCTGAAGTTGATTACAGAGATAGGGAGGGGCGTTTCCTTGGAGGGATTTGAAAACAAGGATGATCATTTTGAGTTTTACCGGGAGCCAGTGCAGTCAGCGAGCTCAGGCTGCAGGCAGCTCTTCCAGTGGCACTGCTTTTCTTTACCAACAGATCTGCAGCAGGAGACATAGCGAACGTAACACAATTCATAGTCAGTCGCGGCATCCGGGTGCGCACTGAGGCTCTCTGCACCAGGAGAAGGGGCTACATATTCTTCTCTCAGAGCAGAGCGAAGCAGGCCGAGCGTGCCTGCTGCTTTTCCAGGATAGCGGTCTTCCCCATTGTGTAGGGCGCCATCGACAGCGCTCATGTAGCTTTGTTAGCGCCCCATAACAATCCAGAGACCTTCCGTAACTGCAAACGTTATATTTGAATGTGCCGTTGCTGCACAATCGTGCCCAGTGATTCCTGAAGGTCGTTGCTTTTCTAAGCTGCAAGCAGCCATGATGCCTTATCCTGCGTTAGGCCGCTGTGCCAGCAATCTTCCAGCAACCATAGAAAACTCGAGGGTGGCTGCTCGGAGACATGGCTCTCCGCTCTGCACCTGGCTCATGATTCCCCTCCCTACCCGCAGCACTCGTGCCCAGCACTCATAGAATGAGAGCCCTGTTGCCACCAGGAACATCATCGAATAGGCCGTCTGTCTACTAAAGCAACGGTTCCGCTGCATTGACTGCTCGGGAGGAGCCGTACACTGCACGACGGAGCGCAGGTCTCATTTCGTGGTGGCCTGCTGCATGCTTCAGAATTTGTCGACCAGGTGCGCGCAATCCTTGCCGCCAGGAATTGTGGGATCTCCTGAGGAGGAGGACGATGAAGAGAAGGAGGAGGAGGAAGTGGAGGAGGAAGAAGCGATGAGGAGGCAGGGATGAGGCAGGCAGCCAAATACCCCTTCTGTCCATCAAGGCCTCATCAGACTCCGATTCCATGGAATGAAACCGCAGATACCCGTTGATCATCACGTCCCTATCATGCAATCCCTCTGTCAGGGAACATGACAGCGTGCTAATAGGATCGAAGCTGAAATGTGAGACACCAGACAAGTTTCCAAACAAATGTAATAAATGTATCCAAATTCACTTAACACATATTTACTGTAACAATATGAACTGTTCACCCTTGTGCAATCCCTTGTTGCCTGTCGTTCGTGTACCTTTTCCTACTCTAGTGCTCCTATGCAGTGCTCCCCCAGTGGCTGCAGCATGACTGGGGAAGGATGCTGAGGTTCCCTGGGGAGAAATTCAGTTGGCCTTTGCAGGACGTCGAGTAGCTCTGGCCTAGAAGGCCCGGATGTAGACAGCACCAACTCGGCATGGGCGGCAGCAATCTGGGTTGGCTGGCTGATAGGGATTGGCGGAGTGGCAGTTGCGGGAGCAGGAATATTGGTGTCCTAAGAGAGGATGAGCTCTTCCTTGGCCGGCCAGAGTAACAGAATTGTATGAGTGAGTGTGGAGCAATGTGTTTGACTGATGTGCCTGCCATGGTTGTATAGCTGTCTGTGTTTGCAAGGTGGGAGATGTGTGTGTGGGTGTTGCATGCGTGGAAAGGTTGTGAGCGAGTTGTGGAGCTCTGATTATGTGGTGTGAGCAGTGATATGTGGAGGTTGTTGGTAGGTGAGTGCTGGGAGTGTGGTGCATTGACTAGTGTGTGAGGCTCATTGTGCTGATGGTGGGATATGGCATTTGCTGAAGCCTTCACTCACCTTGATCTACCGTCTGAGGTCATTCAACTTACTTAGCCATTAGATCGCCGACCTCAGGACCACAATGCTTGTCATGACATGGGCGGCTATCTCCTGCCAGGCCCTTCACGAGGTGTAATTTTTTATTCGTTCCTGGGATGTGGGCATTTATTGCCCATCCCTAACTGCCCTTGTGAAAGTGGTTGTGAGCCGACTTCTTGAACCGCTGCAGTCCGTGTGGTGAAGGTACTCCCACAGTGCTATTAGGGAGAGAGTTGCAGTATTCTGACAAGCGAGGATGAAGGAACGGCCATATAGATCCAAGTCAGATAGTGTGTGACTTGCAGGGCAACTTGGATGTGCTGGTGTTAAAATGTGCCTGCTCCCCCTGTCCTTCTACGTGGTACAGTTCGTTGGTTTGGGAACCACTCTCGTAGAATCCTTAGCGAGTTGCTGCAGTGCATCTTGTAGATGGTACACACTGTAGCCACTGTACGCCAGTGGCGGATGGAGTGAATGTTTAAGATGGTGGATGTGGTGACAATCAAGCGGGCTGCTTTGTCCTGGATGGTGTCGAGCTTCTTGAGTGTGTTGCAGCTGCACTCATCTAGGCAAGTGGAGAGTATTCCATCACACTCCATACTTGTGCCTTGTAGATGATGGAAAGGTTTTGGGGGTTCAGGAGTTGAGCCACTCGTCGCAGAATCTATAGCCTCTGATCTGCTCTTGTAGCCAAGTATTTACATGGCTGGTCCAGTTACGTTTTTGGCAATTGTGACCCCCAGGTTTTTGATGGTGGGGAATTCGGTGATGGTAATGCCGTTGAATTTAAAGTGGCGGTGGGTAGACTCCATGTTGTTGAATACAGTCATTGCCTTTCACTTGATTTCCGCGAATATTACTTGCCACTTATCAGCCCAAGCCTGAATGTCGTTCAGGTCTTGTTCCATGCGGGCATGGACTGCTTTATTATCTGAGGAGTGACGAATGAATCTTAACACTGCAGTTATCTGCGCACATTCCCACTTCTGACCTTATGATGGAGAGAAGTTCAATGATGAAGCAGATGAAGATGGTTGTACCTAGGACATTGCCCTGAGGAACTCCTGCAGTGATGTCCTGGGGCTGAGATGATTTGCCGGCAACGACCACAACCACCTTCATTTTTGATAGTTATGACCCCAGCCAGTGGAGAGTTCCCATTGACTTTAGTTTTCATCAGGCTCCTTGATGCGACACTCGGTCAAATTCTACCTTGCTAACAAGGGAAGTCACTCTCAAATCACCTCTGGAATTCAGATTGTTGTCCATGCTTGGGCAAAGGATTTAATGAGTTCTGAAGCCAACTGGTCCTGCCGGAAGGCAGAACGAGCAAACTCCATCGGTGAGCAGGTTATTGGTGAGTAGGTGCTGCTCCACAATATTTCCCATCATATGCTGATGATTGAGAGCAGACTGATGGGTCGGTAATTGATCGGCATGGATTTGTCCTGCTTTCTGTCCACAGGAGATACCTGGTCAGTTTCCCCATTGTCCGGTAGATGCCAGTATTTTAGCTATACTGGAATAGCTTGGCTAAAGCGCGGCTAGTTCTTGAGCACAAGGCTTCAGCACTGCAGCAGAGATCTTGTCAGGGCCCATAGTCTCTGCTGTATCCAGTGCACTCAGCCCTTTCTACAGATGATGTGGAGTGAATCCAATTGGCTGAAGACTGGATTCTGTGATGATGGGGACCTCAGGAGGAGGCCGATATGGATCATCCACTCGGCACTTGTGGCTGGAGATGGTTTCAAACGCTTCAGCCTTGGCTTTTACACACACGTGCTGGGCTCCGACATCATTGAGGATGGGAATATTCATGGAGCCTCCTCCTCCCCATAGTTGTTTAATTTTCCACCACCATTCACGATTATATGTGGCAGGACTGCAGTGCTTTGATCAGGTCCGTTGTTTGTGGGATCGCTTAGCTCTTTCTATAGCATGCTGCTTCCAATGATTTGCATGCATGTCCTGTGTTGCAGCTTCAGCAGGTGGCTCCTCCTTTTTAGGTATGCCTGTTACTGCTCCCGACATGCTCTACTACACTCCTTATTGAACCAGGGTTCATCACCTGGCTTGACGGTAATGGTAGAGTGAGGGATATGCACGGTCATGAAGTTACAGATTGTGGTGCAATACAATTCTGCTGCTGCTGATGTCCCACAGCGCCTCATGGATGCCTAGTTTTGAGCTGCTATATCTGTTCTGAATTTATCACATTTAGCACGATGGTATTGCCATACAACGCGATGGAGTGTGTCCTCAGTTTGAAGACGGGGCTTCGACTCCACAATGACTGTGCTGAGATCACTGCTATCAATACTTTCATGGACAGTTGCATCTGCGACAGGTAGATTGGTGAGCACGATGTCAAGTATAATTTTTCCTCGTGTTGGTTCTCTCACCACCTGCCACAGTCCTATCCTGGCAGCTTTGTCCTTTAGGACTCGACCAGCTAGATCAATAGTGTTGCTACTGAGTCACTCTTGGTGATGGACATTGAAGTCCCCCACCCAGAGTTAATTCTGTGCCCTTGCTACTCTCAGTGCTTCTTCCAAGTGGTGTTCAACATGGAGAATTAGTGATTCCTCAACTGAATGACGGCCGTAGGTGGTAATCAGTTGGAGGTTCCCTTGCCGAATCTTGACCTGAAGCAATGAGACTGCATTGAGTCCGGAGTCAAAGTTGAGGACTCCTAGGGCCACTTACTCCCGACTGGACACCACTGTGCCGCCACCCCTGGTGGTTCTGTCCTGCCGTTAGGACAGGGCATACCCAGGGATTGTGATGGAGGCGTCTGGGACATTAGCTGCAAGGTATGATTCCGCAGTATCACTATGTCAAGCTATTGCTTGACTGGTTTGTGAGACAACTCTCTAACTTTTGGCAGAACTGCCCAGATGTTAGTGAGGAGGCCTTTGCAAGTTCGACTGGGTTGGTCGTGCTGTTGTCGGAGAGTCATAGAGTTCTCACTGCGCAGAAGGAGCCCATTCGACCCATCGAGTCCGTGCTGGCTCTCTGTAGAGCAATCGTGTCCGAAGCCAATGCCTCCATCGTTGCCGGGTGGTCCATCCGGTTTAATTCTTATATCTGTTTTTCGTACCGGTTATGTACAAATACGTGGATTGCTAGGCTATTTCAGAGGGCTGTTAATGGTCAACCACATTGCTCTGGGTCTGTAGTTAGTTCTCGGCCAGACCAGTTATGGATGTCACATTTCATTGTCAAAAAGAAATTAGTGCACCAAATTCATTTTTATTACAATCCAATAGTTTCATGGTTATCATTACTGATACCAGCTTTTTAATTCCAGATTTCATTAATTGAGTTTAAATTCCCCAGCAGACTTGTTGGGATTTCTATTTGGAACATTATTCCAGGCCTCGAGATAACTAAAGGATTAACATCAGAGGAGGTTCACGAGGTTGAATCCGAAATGAAGGGGATGTCTTATGAAGAAAGGTTGAGCAGATTGGGCCGATACTCCTTGGAGTTTAGAAGAATGAGAGGGGATCTTACTGAAAAATCTAAGATTCTGAAGTGGCTTTGGCAGGGTAGATGCAGAGAGGATCTTTCCCCTGGTGGGGGAATCTAGAACTAGGTGGCATAGTTTCAGAATAAGGGGAAACCCTTCTCAATCGGAATTGAGGAACATAAGAACATAAGAAACAGAAGCAGGAGTAGGCCAATCGGTCCCTCGAGTTTGCTCCTCCATTCAATATCATGGCAGATCCAATCATTTCCTCAAAACAGCTTTCCCGCTCTCTCCCCATACCCCTTGACTCCCTTGTATTTCAAATGTTTGTCAATCTCTGCCTTGAATATATTCAGTGACTCCGCCTCCACAGCGCTCCGGGGTAGAGAATTTCAAAGATTCACGACCCTCTGAGAGAAGACATTCCTTCTCACCGCCGTCTTAAATGGGCGAGCCCTTATTCTGTAACTATGCCCCCTAGATCTAGATAACCCTACCAGGGGAAACATCTTCTCTGCATCAGGAGGAATTTCTTCTCTCAGAGGGTTTTGAATCTTTGGAATTCTCTTCCCAGGGAGCAGTGAAGGCTGAGTCATTGAATACATTTAACGTTGCAGATGGACAGATTTTTGAAATATAAGGGAGTCAAGGATTATGGGGAGCGGGCAGGGAGTGGTGTTGCGGCCAAGATCAGATCGGCCATGATCTTATTAAATGTGGAGCAGGCTCGAGGGGCCAAATGACCTACTCCTGCTCTTACGTCTTATGTCCTTGTGTAAACATTATGCTACCGTATCCATAGTGTAGGAGAGGGCTTCCTGCCAATGTGTGGGAAGAGGACAGCCTGGCTCTTCTCCATGGCCACGCACGATGCTTCAGGAGACCCCTCGGAAAATCTGCGATCTCTCTCCCTGTGCTGACGCTTCACCATGCATTGAAATTTCGAGGGGCAGTTGTGTGTGGCTTGACAATGAGGTGCTGTCGCATCAATGCATCTCCCCTTTAAGTACTGAATCAAGCCTGTGGTAAACATAACTGGGAATTAGGCCGGACCCGATATTGGCCCACCTGTTGAGCAGTAAGCCTATGAGCAACGACTTTAGCTCTGAGATCAAGACTACAATCATGTTAATGTGGGCTAAGCACAAATTGTGCGTGATCCTTAGACCATATAGCCCTGGCGCAGCTTAACAACGTTTGGCCTTAACACTGCCTGTGTCGTAGCCATATCCAATTTCTCGGCCACTGTCTTCATCTAGCGGCCGATCCGAAACCGCCCAATTTTGCCCCACGGCCCAAGACAGTTTTCTAAGCCAGAATTTACATCACAGGAAAGCACCAACAGGTCTATTCCGGTGCTTATGCTCCACACGTGTCTCCTTCCACCCGACTGCATCTAAACCTATCAGCATATCATTCCATTCGATTCTCCTTCATGTGTTTATCTCGCAGCCTCTTAAAGGCATCGATGCTACTCGCCTCAGCTATAACATGAGGTGGCGTGTTCCACATTCTAACCACTCTCTGGTATAGAAGTTTCTCATGAATTCCTTATTTGAATGATTAGTTACTGTCATTTACTTATGCTCCCTAATTTTGGACTCTCCCGCATTTAGGTGATGGAATGTCCTCTGCACAGCCGTAAAATTAGGCGGTAACACCAATTTCGCTTGCAAACGCAGCTTCTACAGTTACTCTAATGAAGTTAGGATGGACGGCTTTCCTGTCAACTTTCTTCAATCGGGGAATTATAATAAATGGGAGCTCTTTAACGGCGGTTTTGGTGTGAGCGAGTATCGGTTTGTACTACTCTCGCCTCTGAGTCAGAAGGATTTGGTTTCGAACCCAATTCCACAGAGTTGAGCAGAAAATCCAGGCTGGCACGTCAGTGCAACACTGGATACGTGCCCAAATGTTGGCGGCGCCGTCTTTCAGAAGAGAAATCTTACCAACAACAAATCTGCCTTCTCCGTTGAGCATCTTCTTCTTCTTCTTCTTCTTCTTAGGCAGTCCCTCGCAACCGAAGATGACTTGCTTCCACATTAAAAATGAATTCTCAGGTGACTGATGTGTCCAATGCGGGATCGACAGTCTCTGTCACAGGAGGGGCAGACGGTGGTTGAAGGGGCGGATGGGTGGGGTGCTTGGGTTGACGTGCACTCCTTCCTCTGTTTGCGCTTGGCTTCTGCTTGCTCCCGACGAAGAGACTCGAGGTATTCGGCGTCTTCCCGGATGCTTCTCCTGCACTTTGTGCGGTATTGGGCCAGAGATTCCCAGGTGTCGTTGGGAATGTTGAACTTTTTCAAGGAGACTTTGAGGGTGTCCTTCAAGCGTTTCCTCTGCCCACCTGGGCTTTTTGCCGTGTCGGAGCTCCGAGTAGAGCGTTTGTTTTGGGAGTGTCATATCGGGCATGCAGAGGATGTGGCCCGTCCATCGGAACTGATCGAGCCTGGTGAAAGCTTCGATGCTGGGGATGTTGGCCTGAGCGAGAACACTGACGTTGGTGCGCCTATCCAGCCAATGGATTGGCAGAATCTTGCGAAGGCAGCGTTGGTGGTACCTCTCCAGTGCTTTGATGTGCTTGCTGTACATGCTCCATGTCTCTGAGGCATACAGGAGGGCTGGTATTACAACTGCTCTGTAGACCATGAGCTTGGTGCCGGGTTTGAGGTCCTGGTCTTCAAATACTCTCCTCCTGAGCTGAACGAAGGCTGCACTGGCACACTGAAGGCGGTGTTGGACTTCGTCATCGACGTCTGCCCTTGTTGACAGTAGGCTCCCGAGGTATGGAAAGTGTTCCGCCTTGTCCAAGGCCTTGCCATGGATTTTGATAATCGGGGGGCAGTACTGTGCGGCGGGGGCAGGTTGGTAGAGGACCTTTTTAATTAGTGCCATACAGCTGTCATGGCAGTACTGCGAAGAAGTATAGGGGCAGCGGACCAACTCCTCCATGGCAGTGTTTATGCTCCACACGAGTCTCCTCCCACCCCTATATATCTAACCCCATCAGCATTAATTTCTGTTGATTTCTCCCTTTATATACTTATCTAACTTTCCCTGTAAAGAGCTTGGTCCCAAGTAATCCATGTCATAGGGAGTTCCGCACTATAACCATTCCTTTGGAAAGAAGGTTATCCTGAATTCTCTGGTGGATGTCTGTGTGATTGTGGTATATACATGGCTCTTACTGTAGTTCACCCCCACCAGTTGAACATTTGTATCTATGTTTACATCGTCAAAATCCTTCGTAATCTTAAAGACCTCTCTTCGATCACTCCCTGCTTTCGCTTTTCCAGTGAAGAGTTCCCCAGCTTGTTCGGAGTGACCAATGGATTTGAAAGTTGCGTGGGGTGTACGACAACGGGCCTGGCTGTTGGGTGGGACATATCCCCAGTTTAATTTCTTGTATTACATGTTACTTTGAGAAACATAGAAACATAGAAACATAGAAGATAGGAGCAGATGTTGGCCATTCGGCCCCTCAGTATGCTCCGCCATTCAATGCGTTCGTGGCTGATCATCCAAATTCAGAACCCTGTCCCTGCTTTCTCCCCATTTCCCTTGATCCCTTTAGCCTTAAGAAATATATCCAACTCCTTCTTCAATATATTTAATGAATTGACCTCTACTGCCTTCTGTGGTAGAGAATTCCACAGGTTCACCACTCTCTGGGTGAATAAATTCCTCCTCATTTCTGTCCTGAATGGCTTACCCCTTATCTTAGACTCTGATCCCTGGTTCTGGACTCCCCGAACATCGGGAACATCCTTCCTGCATCTAGTCTGTTCAGTCCTTTCAGAATTTTTAAGTTTCATTGAGATCCCCTCTCATTCTTCTAAACTCCAGCGAGTATAAGCCCAATCGACCCAATCTCTCCTCATACGTCATTCCTGCCATCCCAGGTATCAGCCTGGTGACTCTTCGCTGAACTCCTTCAATGGCAAGAACCTCCTTCCTTAGATAAGGCGACCAAAACTGCACACAATACTCAAGATGTGGTCTCATACATGTGGACAAGCAAAGCAGTCGCATTTGTTTAAAAAAATCAAGTACTTACATAACTTCGCTAAAATATCTTGGCTCTCTTTATGGAAGAATTGCAATTGAGAATTATTTGTTAATGAAATAAAATGCACATTGATGGACTCATCTGTTATACGACGTTTGTGAATAAATGCATTGCATTTTGCATCATATCGCTCCGAGTCTTAGTGCTTATGTATTACACAGCAAGTGACCCAATCTGGCCCTCATACGACAACTGGCTGAGTTGTGGAAGTTTATATTTTCCATACCCGAAAATATTTTGTATTGTGAAATCCTAATTGAAAAAAAACCAAAAAGGGCGAAGTTGTTTTAAGTTGGACATTGCAACGAAAATGAATGTGTATCAGTCGTGTGGACAGGCTATTGAAACGGGGATTGTTCTTCTCAGAGCAGACAAGGCTCCGGGGAGATTTAGTAGAGGTGTTTAAAACTATGAGGGGCTTGATAGAGAAGAAAGGGGGAAGCTGATTCCACTGGCATGAGGGCCCATATCCAGAGGGCACAGCTTTAAGATCAAATCATCCAGAGGGCAGAGGAGGAGAATGTTTTGTAAGCCGCGATTTGCAATGATATGCAAGGTTTAAGGGGAAACTGCAGGGTGTTGGTCAAATTGTATTGCTATTTTTAAGAACGGGAACCGGCACGACGGGCCGAATGGTCTGCTCCTCATATCGCTTCCATCAGCCTCGGATGTACGGGTGTAATTTTCACCCCTCCCCAGATCGGGACTGCGACCTTTTGTAACCTTCACCGCATTTTTCTCTGTATTTCATACAATAATGTGTAAAACAGGCTAGCGTGTCTGATGTGAGTTGACCTCATTTACGCCGGTCTTGTCAAATCGTCCAGGTTTCTGTGAAAGATTCCCATGGCATTATTCGAAGCAAAGCAAGGGCGATATCTCTGCTGTCATAGAAACATAGAAACATAGAATCTAGGAGCAGGAGTAGGCCATTCGGCCCGTCGAGCCTGCTCCACCATTCAATATGATCATGGCTGATCATCCAAATTCAGTACCCTGTCCCTGCTTTAATCCCCACAGTACACATCCCACCCTACCCCCGTAACCCCACGTATTTAATTCCCCCTAACATATCCCATCCTATCCCCATAACCCCACATATTTAATCCCCCCCTAACACTAAGGGTCAATTTATCATAGCCAAATCAACCTAACCCGCACATTTTTGGACTGTGGGAGGAAACCGGAGCACCCGGAGGAAACCCACGCAGACACGGGGAGAATGTGCAAACTCCACACAGACAGTCACCCGAGGTCAGATTCTGGCCAAGATTCCAACCATTTTATTGATATTTGTGTCAGACTGACTGAAACGTTTAATTATTTACATTAACGTAATTGAGTTTGTTTTCAAATGCTAGTTATGGCAGTTCACTTCAAGATTACCAGCAGAGATAAACATTCCGCTACAAGCATTACGTTACTTAACCCCATAGCTATCTCAGGTGTCCTCCTAGAGCCCTCGTAGCTATCTGCAGTTGAATAATTTGATTGACAGGTCAGTCAAGGAGAATTGTCGGGGTGTTAAAACTGAAGCACAGCAAGTTGGATGAGGTAATACTTTGCAAACTGCAGATTCTCACGGAACCAGAGTGAAAGATAGGTAATAAAAAGCGTGGTGTTAGAATAGATCCTTCAGAATGCAACAACGCCTGGTCAGCCGTTCCCCTAGAGCTCGTAATCTGTGATGCGGTGCATCCTCCAGTACTGTCTACCCTAATGGTGACCCTAAGTACATATCTAAATATTATTAGTAATAGTATCATTGCATATGTGTAATTATTGGTAATAATCGTTTTAATTATATGCATAATTCATATGAAAGGTAATAAATGACATTGAGCACCATTATCTTGTACACCAGCTTATTAACCTTATAATTAAGAACAATTATCCCCTACCAACATCATTCTGCACAGATGAGCAGCTTTGTTTCCTAAATTACTTCAGTGACTGCACCTCAAAAGTACTTCATTCGCTAGGAAGCACTTTGTGATACAATGGACGTCGAAAAGCGACTTATTTCTTTCCTTTCTTCCTTTTTTAAAATCTTTCTGCCATTATTTGATCTTTTCTCGTTCTCTTCCTCTCTTTCTTTCTCGCTCTATCTCCCGTTCTCTCTGTATCTATTTATTTTCCTCTTTATTTATTTCTAAATTTCATTCTTTATCTCACTCTCTCTCAATCTCTCTATCAGTCAGAAAGATTAACTGTAGTCGTCTGACATTGTACGCTGCACAGGCATTGTTGTCTGTCTATATAAGCTTTGTCGATCTGTATTCCTTCACTTCACCTGACGAAGGAGCAGCAGATCCGAAAGCTTGTGATTTCAAATAAAACTGTTGGACTATAACCTGGTGTTGTGCGACTTCTCACTTTTGTCCACCCCAGTCCAACACCAGCATCTCCGCATCACAATCTCTCTATCGTTCACTCTTTCGTTCTCTCCCTCGCTGTTTCTTTTGTATTTCCTTTCTCCCTGTCTTTCTTTCTTTATAACTTCCTTTCTATCTTTCTTTCTATTTCAAATAAATCCTATAGATATCTTCACGTAGCATGATTTTTTTTTTATTTTACCTGTGTCAGATGCGGGCAACTTAGTTTCTGCATGATGAAAAGTAATAAAGGTGAGCACGAGCCAAGTTATTGTATAGAATTTGCAGCATAGAAAGAAGCCATTCAGCCCAACTGAGCAATTCCGATATTTATGCTCCACATGAGTTTGCTCCCAGCCGCCTTCCTCTAACACTATCACCGTATCCTTTTGTTCCATTCTCCTTTATGTGTTTATCAACTGCCCTTAATTAAAACTATGCTGTTCCTCTCAACTAATGGTGTGCTAGCATAGAAACACAGACATGGAAATGTAGAAAAATAGGAGCTGGATTAGGCCATTCGGCCCTTCGAGCCTTTTCCGCCATTCAATATGATCATGGCTGATCATCTAACTCATTACCATATTCCCGCTCTCTCCCCATACCCCTTGATGCCTTTTGTGTCTCGAAGTGCTCAGCGAGATCCACATTCTAACAACTCTCTTGGTAAAAAATGTTTCTCCTGATTTCCGTTTTGGATTCATCAGAGACTGTCTTATATTTATTGACCCCAGTTTTTGTTTCCTCCATTGGTGTCACGATTATGTGTCAGTATTCACTGCGAAAATTTGCGGCCGACCAGAATGCTATATAACTTTTCAGGTTGTTGCTGGTTCTGTGGTTCCTCAAAGGGTGTATAATACCCCTGCCCCCACTGCCTATCAAGAACCAAAATGTTTGTATCATCCTCTGCTTCATCCAGTTATCAATCGGTCCCTTAAAACTGAATAAGACCATTATCCCACGGCAAGGGATCAATCTGCACAAACCGCCTGGGTAGATGATGAGTGGTAGGCGCTGTAACTCAACAATGTTTTTTTTTATATCCATTGGTCGGAAATTAACCCCATTCAATGCAGCTAAGACTCGTTGTGTACCGGCGTTTCTCCCAAACTCGTCTTCACTCCCCATTGTTAATGAGGTGACGACACTGATTCTGTGATTGCGGTCCAATGGCCAGCTGTCTCGCCTCTGAGTCGGTTCAAGAGGGTTCTAAGTCCCACGCTCTGGACTTGAGCAGAAAATCTAGACTGTGGAGCTTTCCTCTTTCGAATGAGCAGCTAAACCGAGGTCACAACTTTCCTCCCAGATGCACGGAAACAATATTAACGGCACCATTTGATGAAGAGTAGTTGATTTAATGCGATAGCAATCAGGCTAAACACGGAAACATTTTTACATCTGCTCGTTAAAATGAATTGGGTTTCTTTGGATTGTTAAATAGGTAAAGATTACGGATATTTAAATATTATTTGGTGATAAGATTTCTTCCTTACCTAGCTTGTCTATCGTATCTGCCAATGCTTGTATTTCTGAAAAGTAAAAGCGCAACTGTGTAGTTGAATTATTTGTGATCGATGAACCAAAAATAACAACACAAAATTGATTTTCAATTGCACCGTTCATGTCGTAAGATGTCCTAATCCGCTTCACAGGAGCAATATTAGAAAACTTCTGACAACGAGCGAAATGAGCAGATATTAGGGCAGGGGAGGAAAAGCGTGGGCAAAGATGTAGGTTTTAAGGAGTGTCTTAAAGCATAAAGAGAGTTAGAGATGCGGAGGATTTTTTGTAGGGAATCCCAGAGCTCAGGGCCTAGGCAGCTGCAAGCACGGCCGTAATTGATGGAGCTCTTAAAAACGGAGATGCACAAGGGGCCCGAGTTGGATAAGCACAGAGATCTCGGAGGTTTGTAGGTTTCGAGGAGGCTATAGAGATAATGGCCCCAAAACTAGTGCCTCTACGCGAGAATACGCACTGTGTACTCTCGCGTATTCTGTCTCCAATTTCCGTTTTTTTGCATGCACTGCGCATGCGCTGAAAACCGGCACTTGGTGATTTCAAAAGGGGGCGGTTCCAAGGTGAACCGCGTGCGCGCAACA
Source organism: Squalus acanthias (assembly GCA_030390025.1). Taxonomy (NCBI): domain Eukaryota; kingdom Metazoa; phylum Chordata; class Chondrichthyes; order Squaliformes; family Squalidae; genus Squalus; species Squalus acanthias. Next base: position 10,618,781 of record CM059453.1, read on the forward strand.
GGCTGCGCGCACGCAGTGCACTTAGTGCTTTGAACGCGCAGGTAAGCAAGGAAGATTTTGCACAGAAGGAAAGGAGGCGTAAGAACCTCTTTTAAACAAGGTAAGTAGTTAATTAAGTATTATTTTGAAAGTTTTTCAACAGGTATATCTTTTTTTACAGACTTTAAAGAAAGGTAAGTTTATTTTTATAACTTTTTAAAGATTTTAAATTTTTTCAAAAATTTAATTTTTTGTTTAAAGTGGTTAATTTATTTAACTATACTTATTTTATTAATGTGATCGTTTTTTTTTTATTTAATTGAGGTTTAGCTGATCTTTTGTGGTTATAGATTCATAGCTTTCACAGCACTTGATGTGAAAACTATGAATGAAAGATGGCGTGCTGCCATTGGCTCTAACTGAATCACGTGATCCCACAGCTCGCACGAATTAACTGCGCCTGTGGGATACGCAAGCACTGCCCAGCTGCTGTCTAGTAAATCAAGTTCGTGCGAGCTCGGAATAAAAAAGCCGGTGCGCAGTAAGAAGTCGCGGGGAAGCCTTACCCTCGCACGAAGGCTCCCTCACTAATTTTTGGGCCATTGAGTATGCGAGGACCTGGAAGGATTTGAACACAAGGATCAAAATGTTAAAATCTAGGCAATGTCGGAGCAGGAGCCAATGTATTTCAATGAGCACAGCGGGTGATGTGTAAACAAGACTGGGCGCGAGTTAGCCTACAGGCTACAAGTTTTCTCATGGCTTAAGTTTAGGGAAGGCACAAGCTTCAACTGTTAGAGCCAAAGCGAGTAAAAATGTTTAATAAGGCCGCCGTATAATGGCTCAGGATAGCCAAGCCTCGATTTTAAACATTCGGCACGAGCTGTGTTCCGGTAGCCAAACGTTGTACAGTCCGTCCTACTTACGCCCCATAAAATTGGACTTGCGTTAAATTGGCGGATGACTCGGTCTCGCCGGATGGGTTAGGATGAAGTTACAGCCTTAAACTTCACCAGCTCCCTGCTAGACATAATGTGCCAAAAATGTGTACTCACCCGTAAGCCTCTCCTGAAATGCCGGTTTCCTGATGCACTGCGCATGCGCGGGAAACCGGAATTCCGGTCTCGTGAAGGGAGGGGTTGAGAGGTGAACCGCGTGCGCGGGAGAGGCTGCGCGCACGCAGCGACTTAGGTATTTTTTCAGGTTTCTCCGGGAAGGTAATTATTGAAGAAACTGCGCTTTTAAAAAGGAGGCACAAGACCGTTTTTAACAAGGTAAGTGGTTAATTAATTACAGTTTAAACATTTTTTGAACAGGTTTATCTTTTTTAGATACTTTAAAGAAAGGTAAGTTTATTTTTAGCACTGTTAAAATGTATTTTAAATGTTTTAAATATTAAAATTTTTGTTTAAAATAGTTAATTTATTTAACTTATAGTTATTTTAAAAATGCGATTTTTTTTAATGCATTTGAAGTTTAGGTGTTGATTTGGGGCCGACTTCAATTCATAGATTTGACAGGTCTTCCTGGGATAAACAAACACTGCGCGCCGGCAGCTGCAGGAGGACAAGGAGCTGAAGTCCCCGTGAGCCCAGAGGTCAACGGCAGGCGCGGTAGGTAGGTGCGCGCGGGATCCTTGCACCCGCGGGAAGCCAGGGAGCCTAATTTCTGGGCCAATGATGGAAGCTTCAGATGCATAACTTAGTTGGAAAGTGATGGAAACAGATCAGCCCAGTAGATACTTGAAGAATGTGGTCAGAGGAGAGGCAGAAAGGATTAAGGTACTGCCAATTACATCAGAGGTCGGTCTCTGGTAGCTGCGTCAGACATAAAAGTTGTGCATTTATTCCTCAAATGTTACAGGTACAACCTGCCTCTACAGATAACTCCTCTGATGTACTCACTATTTTATCCAGACGTTAGTCTCATGTTAGTGGGTACCAAGCTTATTAGTGCAATGTTGCGTGAATAATTTGAAGTTACTCACCATCGCTTTTATTCTGAATATTATCTTTAAAAAAATATTATTAATAACAAATTAAATGATCAGAGAAAATAAAATTAATTTGTTTACGAATAAGACTTTCCGAACAGTGTCAAGGTAAGGTGGTATATTAAACGCTCCTTCCAATTATCATTTTGATTGACTTTGAAATTCCTCCCGGGCGTGAACAGAAAATGGTCAATATCACACTGGCTGCCTGTTTTAGGTCCGGCGCGATATTCACTTCTACTGCAGTCAACAGAACTCACTATTGGGCAGTGCGTATTCGAAACTGCCCCTTTTGCGCTACTGCCCAGAATTTTTTTTCCCCATCTGGTGTTTTGGGGAACATACTTACCCTTCAAACAACAGAACATTTCTAATTGAATATACAGTAAGCGTGAGTCTGCAGTAACCTGATGGAGTGAATTTCCACTTTTACCGTCCAGCGCTACCGTGCACTAGCAGGCCGAATAAGGAATTTCACCCCGCCTGAATTCCGTCTCTATTAAACATAGAAACAAAGAATATAGGAGCAGGAGTAGGCCATTCGGCGCCACGAGCCTGCTCCTCCATTCAATGCGATCATGGCTGATCCTCCAAATTCAGCACCCTTGTCCCTGCTTTCTCCCCATATCCCATGATCCCCTTAATCTTAAGAAATATATCTAACTCGTTCTTGAATATATTTAATTAATTGGACTCAACTGTCTTCTGTGGTAGATAATTCCGCAGGTTCACCACTCTCTGGGTGAAAAAATTCCTCCTCATCTCAGTCCTAAATGGCTTACCCCTTATCATTAGACTGCGACCCCTGGTTCTGGACTCCCCCGCCATCGGGACAATCCTTCCTGCATTTAGGCTGTCTGGTCCTGTTAGAATTTTATAAGTTTCAATGATATCCCCTCCCACTCTTCTAAGCTCTAGCGAATACAAGCCCAATCGACCCAATCTCTCTTGATACGTCATTCCTGCCATCCCATGTACCAGTCTGGTGAATCTTCGCTGCACTCCCCCCATGGCAAGAACATCGTTCCTTATTTAAGGCGACCAAAACTGCACACAATACTCAAGGTGTGGTCTCACCAAGGCCTGCACAACTGCAGCAAGACATCGTTGCTCCTGTACTCGAATCCTCCCGCACTGAAGGCCAACATACCATTTGCCTTCTTAACCAGCTGCTCCTCCTTCATGCTAAGCTTCAGCGACTGGTGCACAAGGGCACCCAGGTCTCGTTGCACTTCCCCTTTTCCCAATCTATTGCCGTTCAGATAATAATCTGCCTTCCTGTTTTTGCCACCAAAGTGGATAATCTCGCATTTATCCACATTATACTGAATCTGCCATGCATCTGCCCAATCACCCAACCTGTTCAAATCATACTGTAATTTCTCTGCACTTCTCTGACGTCAACGGTAAATACGATTGGCCGCTGTGCCAAACGGGAACCTGTGGTAGCCGTGCCAATTCAACCCGATAATTTCCAACCCTTTCCTCTGGCGGTTAGTAAAATTTATCTTCAGCTGCAACGCTCTCAGAATTTCCATAGGTACATAGGAACAAAGGAACAGGAGTAGGCCCTTATGCCCCTCGAGTAGGTTTCCCCTTTTAATTGGCTCATTGCTGATTTCTATCTTAAACCGCCTTGGTTTCCTAACCCTGAATACACTTGCTTAGCCTCAATGTACTAATCTCAGTTTTGAAATTTTCAATTAAGTTAGCCTCAATAGGTTTTTGGAGGGGAGTTCCTGAAATATACTCTTATTTCTGTGAGTAAGTGATTCCTGACATTAACTCTGATTAGCCCAGCTGTAATTTTAAGATGATTTCCACTTCTTCTGGACAACCGTACAGGAGACAATCGTTTCTCTCTATCTACCCCATCGACTGCTTTAATCATCTTGATCACCTCAATTACTTCGCCTTCTATATTGAAGGAAATCCTAGCCTATTCTATGCAACCTGTCCTCATAATCTATCACTAGGACCAGGTATCTACATCTGTGTAATTCCAAAGAAAGAAAATTTGTATATTGGAAAACACGAAAGCATCTTACATGTGGACATTACGAAACATCAGTTGTACTTTTTAGTCACCTGTATCTTTCAGATCCGCTTTACATTTTTCTAGTTCTGAAAAACAAAACCGATTATATTCAGATGAGAGAGTGGTAGGATGCCTTACATTCAAGGTATTTTTCGAGTTGATGGGCCTGGACTGGACATTGGTGGAGAGGCTATCACTAGAAGTGAAGCGAGAGCGAAGTTGAGGAAGGTAAGGGAAGAATCAGAGATCAACCAACGACAGCATCTTTAACTTATATAAACATTACACCTTTAATGTAGTAAAGCGTCCCAGCGTGCTTCAGATTTTGTAAACAAGACAACTTTTGACACTGAGCCACATAAGAAGCTATTATAACAGGTGTCGAAAAGCTTGGTTAAAGGGGAGGTTTAGAGGACTGCCCTTTCTTGTGAAGAGTGCGGCAGAGAGCCGGAGAAGCGAAGAGGTTAAGCGAGGGGATACCAGAGGCCAAGCCCTAGTCAAAGGTGGAGCATCAAAATTCGGTGGATGAATTAGAAGGGCAAAATTCGAGGAGCGCAGAGATATTAGAGGGTTGTACGATGAAGGAGGATTACAGCGATAGCGAGAGATGAGGAGCTACTCGCAAAAGGATGAGAATTGTAAATCGGTGCGTTGCTGGATCATGAATCAATGTAGGTCAGCGAGCACAGGGGAGATGGTGAATAGGAATTGGTCGGTGACTCGGCTTACCACTTGGATACAACCTGATAAAGGGGACTTAGAGAGCAAACAGAAAGTTAAAAGTTGATCGATGCTTGTCTGGGTATTATTGACTCTCTTTCTTCAAATTTTCTTGGTGAATGACACCGCTGGACAAGGCGTAACAGGCGAGATGGATCGGTCCATTATAGTAACAGGATGTTTCCATTTCCTTTGATGTTAATGGGGAGAAATGGCATATTTACCGCAGGATAGAAGCGAATCGGCACTCCTTTTTCAAAGTATCATAGAATCATACAGCACAGATGGATAACATTCGGCCCTTGGCTCTGCAAAAAAGGCTCGACTCTCAGTTCCATAACCCTGCTCTTTGCCCATCGCCCTGCAATTTTCTAATTTATATATATATATTAATTTCCATTTTTTAATAAGTTATTTTTGAATTTAATTATTTTCATGCAGTGCATCACAGATCATAACTCGCTAAGTCAAAAATATTTCTTCAGCTTTTACTTATTCGTTTTTACGGGATGTGCGTATCGCTGGCAAGGCCAGCATTTATTGCCCATCCCTAATTGCCCTTGAGAATGTGGTGGTGAGCCGCCTTCTTGAACCGCTGCAGTCCGTGTGGTGAACGTGCTCCACAGTGCTGTTAGGTAGAGATTTCCTGGATTTTGACCCAGCGACGATGAAGGATCGGCGATATACTTGTAAGTCAGGATTATGTGTGATTTGGATGTAAACTTGGAGGTGGTGGTGTTCGCATGCGTCTGCTGCCGTTGTCCTTCTGGATGGAAGAGGTCGCGGGTTCGGGAGGTGTTACCGAAGAAGCCTTGGCAAGTTGCTGCAGTGCATCTTGTAGATGGTACACAATGCAGCCACGATGCGCCGGTGGTGGAGGGAGTGGATGTTTAAGGTGGTGGATGGGGATGCCATTCAAGCGAGTTGCTTTGTCCTGGATGGTGTCGAGCTTCTTGAGTGTAGTTGGAGCTGCAGTCTTCTAGGCAAGTGGAGAGTATTCCATCAAACTCCTTACTTCTGCCTTGTAGATGGTAGGAAGTTTTTGGGGAGTCAGGAGGTGTGACACTCGCCGCAGAATACCTAGCCTCTGAACTGCTCTTGTTGCCACAGGTATTTATGTTGCTGGTCCAATTAAGTTTCTGGTCAATGGTCAATCTCATTTAATTCGTGTCCTCTGTTTACTGAGCATCAAGATAATTGAAACAGTTTTATCCCATCTGCTCTATCAAAGTACCTCTTAGTCCTGAACACTTCAATTAAATCTACCTTTAAATTTCTCTTCACCAGTGAGAGCAATCCCAGCTTCTCTAGTCGCTCTACATAAGCAAATTATCTCTTCCCTGGTTCCATCCTGCTAAATCTCCTGCACAACATCTGGAAGTCCTTAACTTCGTTCCAATATGTGGCGTTCAATATTGCACTCATTGATCAGCTGAGGTTTAAGCAGTGCTTGATACATTTTAACATAACTTAATCCTTGTTTTCATTATGCCTCTATATATAAAGTTTAGGAAACGGTATTTTTCATTCGCCTTCGCACATTGTTCTACTTTCGCGCTCCTCCCGATTGTCTTTTACATTGAAGCCATCAGTAAAATCGGACGGGGTCTTAAAACCAGCTGCCCACTCGCTATCTACCGCGTCCCATTGCTGTACTAGTCGATGGCTGGGTATTGGTAGGAGTTCACGTGAAAGGAGGTATTGGAGCCTCATTTTAGCATCAAACCGGAAAGACGGCAGATCTAACAGTGCAGCTCTCAGTATTGCTCTGGCGTGTTACACTAGATTCTGTGCTCAAGCATCTGGAGGCGGCCTACAATTTACAACCTTCCCAAACAGAGACAAGGATACTACCCACTGAGCCAAGTATGACGCCTATTAAATAATAGTTGCCTATTATGGGTTGCCTCCCAGTCGGGGAACACTTCAGCAGTCAGGGGCAATCAGCCTCGGATCTGCGGGTAAGCGTACTCCAAGGCGGCCTTCGGGATACACGACAGCGCAAAATCATAGAGCAGAAACTGATAGCCAAGTTACGCACTCATGAGGATGGCCTCAATCGCGATATCTGGTTTATGTCACGATACCGAACGTGACTTGACATCATGGCCGGTCTTTCCAGGTTTAAAAAAAAAACTAACACAAGAACCAACACAAATGGAGAGGATATGCAGCCAGCAGGTGTTTTATCACGTTGGACCCCCTGGGACACATCTCATTGTCTTGGCTGTGCTCTTAGTGTGTCTTTGATGCAGGGAACGATTTGAATACATTTTTTCTGTGTTTATATTGTGAATTCTGGGAGATTCTCTCACAGCTACCCTACCTGAAGAAGGAGCGACAGCTCCGAAAGCTTGTAAAATTAAATAAATCTGTTGGACTATAACCTGGTGTTGTGCGACTTCTCATTTTTGACCACCCCAGTCCAACGCCGGCATCTCCACATATTAAATAATACGCAACTCCCACTAAATTTTAAAGAATATGCTATCATAAAAGACTTGCCATAAGCTTGGTCCAGCAGACGTAGATCTGAAATTTAAAAAATGTGCAAATCAGCAAAATATCTAAAACAACAACACCTTGCTTTCATATAACGACATTGGCGCTCTTCAACGTCCCAAGGCGCTTCACAGAAGCATAAGCATAATTGTCATCTAGCCAAATAAGGAGGCATTACGATAGATGGCCAACAGCTTGAACAAAGGGGTATATTTTAAGGAGCGCCTCAAAGGAGGAGAGAGCGATCGAGCGTCAGTGAGGCGGAGAGCATTCGCGTTGGCACTCTAGATCAGAGGGACAAGGCAGCTGTAAGCACGACCTAGTATCTCCATAAGTGGCTCGTTGTCAAGCATTGACTGACAGCACTCCTGCGAAGCGCCTTTTGACGGTTTACTACATTAACGACGGTGGTCCAGAAATTCGGGTCTCCACGGGTGAGTAAAAACAAATTTTGAAGAATTACGGCAGCATTTCTGCGCTGGAAACCGGAACTTCCGTTCCTTGAAGGAAGAGGTTCACAGGTCAAACGCGTGCGCCGGAGAGGCAGCGCGCACGCAGCGGAATTCCGTTCTTTTTTAGTTTTTTTTGTGAGGGCTAGTCCCCAGCAGCTGCGCGGAGAAAATCAGTCGCAAGGCCTGCTTTTAACAAGATAAGTGATGAATTAACTAAAATTAAAATATTTTTTCCACAGGTTTATTATTTTTAAATCTTTAAAGAAAGGTAAGTTTATTTTTAGCCACGTTAAAAACTGTAATTAATTTTCTCAAAAATGTAAGTTATTGTTTCAAATAGTTATTTTGTGTAATTTATACTTATTTTAAAAATGTGATTTTTTAAATATTTATTTGAAGTTTTAGTGAGGTTTTGGGGCCGATCTCTATCAAAGATTTGACAGGAATTCCTGTCAAATCTATGAATGGAGATTCCCTTCTGTGATTGGCTCTCCATGGCCCACGTGATCCCAGCGGACGCTTCTAACTAACTGCGTCACTGGGATACGCAAGCACTGCACACAGGCAGCTTGAGGAGGCCCAGGATCGGTATTCACCACAGGCCCGGAGCACAACGGCAGGCGCGCTAGATAAGTGCAGGTTGGGGGCTTGCACCCGCGGGAAACCTCCGACCTGAATTTCTGGCCCAATGGGTAGTATAAACAGATCCCTACGGGTGTTTACGCGCTGTGTACACAACCCTAGCGACATCGGTAATGCCGGTTTCAGGCATGCCAAGCGTATGCGCTGAAAACCGGCATATCCGTTCTGTCAAGAATTCTCTTGACAGATCGGATGCCTCTCTTAGAAAAGGGTCTCTGCGGGCGGATAGTTCCGCTTTCTTGAGAATCTCCGCCCGCCGAAAACAATTACAAATCTTACGCCTGGTAAAAGCAGGTGTAAGGCTTGCTTTTACCAGCATAAGTGTTGAAAAAAGTGAAAAATAATTTTTTCACACATTTATTGAAAGTACTTTTACAAAAAGGCTAAGTTTATTTGTAGCCTCGTAAAAAAACTTTTTTTTTTAAAAGCTTTTATTTTTGTTTAAAATATGAAATGTATTGCAATTTAAACTCATTTTAAATATGTGATGATTTTTTAATTTTATTTAATGTTTTACTGTGTTTTTGTGGTGATCTCCATTCATTATTTGACAGGTCTATCTGTGAAGTGTATGAAGGGAGATTTCCTTCTGCTATTGGCGCCGCATGGCCCACGTGATCACAGGGACGCTTGCGGACCGCATGCGCCCCTGGGATACGTGGGGCCTGCACATTTCGAGTTGGACAGGCCCAGGAGTGGAAGGGTCCGTACCTAGGGAGCCCTCAGATAATTCCGTAGATTTTCCTCCGCACGCAGGGAGCCTCCGATCGGAAAATGCGGTCCATTATATAAATGCAAGTAAGATTTGACGTAGCTTTGAGGCCGCTAGCAATATGGACTTCCGAGTTCAGCTATAACATTTCTTACATATTGATATCACCCTTTTGCGCTGTGTCTCTACTTCCTGGGACCCTTGCTAATAGCAGATTATTGTATTGTTTACCTGGTTATCATGGGGATTCAAATTGCCGATTTTATCTTAAGCCATCAATTTTGCACCTATTCCCTTGTTCTGCTTAGGACCACCAATTGACACTTGGGGAAAGTTCCAGCAAGTAGTTTAATGGGTGTGACTCACCATCTCTTGCGCAAACCCCTGCAGAATCGAAGAATAGTAATAGTAAATGAATGAAACATTAGAGAATAAAATATGCAGTTGGTGTCATTCCTTGTCATGTAATCTCTCATGCAGTCCACCCTATCATAGACCTTCACGTTTGTTCTGCCTCCCCTCCCGTCACTCCCCGTCACTGTACTTGTTTAATTCCTGTTACATGTATAACTTTTTCCAGTTCTGTCGAAGGGCCATCGACCTGAAACGTCAGCTATGATTCTCTCTCCACAGACGCTCTCTGACCTGCTGTTTCAGCATTTTCTCTTTTTCTTCCAGATTTGCAACATGCGCAAAATTTTGCTTTTGAATGGATTCAAGACTTCGTTTATTTCAGAACACAATTCATTCTAATGTCCAACATGATTTATATCCGTTTACCTTTCTGACACTGCTCCAGCTTTTCCTCTGTAAAATATAACGTTTTATTGTGCAGAGAGGAGCATTAGTATTTTTCTGGAACTACAATATCGGAGCTATGTTTTGCATCGCTACTTTCGAAAAATGGGGTAGCGATTTGTCTTGGGTGGAATTGATTAACTGATATGGGGAGAAGGCAGGGACAGGGTACTGAATTTGGATGAACAGCCATGATCGCATTGAATGGCGGAGCAGGCTCGATGGGCTGAATGGCCTACTCCTGCTCATATCTTCTCTGTTTCTATGATATTGCCTTGACCGCTCGTTATACTGTCCGCCTGCTATTCAGGCCCCTTGGCCGAGAAATTCGTCTCGGGCGGTCGCGCTAACCGGGCGATAGAGGACCAGCCGCCCGTTATAAGGAGAGTCTGAGTTTCAGTTCTATTGACTGCAATACCGCCAATTTTGCTCCACTGTCGAGATGAATTTCGAGGCCCTAGATTCCAATAGAAGTGAGCATCAAGCAAAACAATTGTTCTTTATAAACTGATTAAAATATGTGCAGACATAGGCATCTGTACTTGTAAATAGTTTGGAATTTTTGCAGACTAGTGATTAAAAGGGGGCGAAATTAGACATGGATGGGGTCGCAAAACGTATGCTATCGCATAGGTCGCACATTTACTCTCGCGCGACATTTAGTTCTGTTCACTTAAATAGAAGCAAATATTGTGCGGTTCGTATAACTGATGCTAAATGCACTTCTGGCTGTTTTGCATCTCCACTCATATCCAATTTCGACCCTACAATGTGCTGGAAAATGAAAGTCATGAAATTGGCTATTGATAAGCTATCCCCACCTGCAGCTTGTAGACCTTCAGTCAGTCTGTCAATTTCTGAAACACAAAACCACAGATCTCAAGTTGTTTCTTTCCTTGGCAATTAGACACAACAGGCTGCCCCGCAAGTTCTTAGCCTGCAATCATATGTACGAGAAAGAATGACGTTGGACGCTGTAGAATTCAACAACGGCAGGGCTGCAAATGGGGCGGCAGCGGATTGGTTAAAAATAGTTTGGGGCATATAATGTGCTATCGACATGTACACCTGAATATCGGTTAAATGTCACTCCATGAAATTCGGGCTAAATGCTGGTCGCTGAAAATCTGTAAGCAGAGGAAACGTGCCTGAAACAGTTGCAGGTTCAAGCTGACAATGGGGTGAAAATTGCACTTGGCAAGTGGCACAAAATGTCAAGTTTGCCATTGGCTGCGTGCTGAACGCCTCGCCGATGATTCCTTTCCACTGCAGTCCATCTTGCCCTTGTGCCAGATTAGTACAATTAGAGAGGGCAGGTGAAATATTGCATTTGCTCGCAAATCATTGCTTCTCAGGTCGAATCGTTTCTGTTTTGTTCAGAATCGGTGTGAAAAGCTCGGCGCCAGTTTCTGCGCAGACACTGCTTAAAGTTACCGAGAAACAGTGTTGAGCATGTTAAGGAGCATTTCAGGAGCGCGTAGAATTACATGGAATTTACAACACGGAGAAAGACCATTCGGCCACAACGGGTTTATGCTGCTGATTACATTGGTCAACGGAATGGAATATCGCTCGGGGCGTATACAAGCCTGCCACTGTGATATCGCGTGTTTTGAGTCTCCGTCCATGTCGAATTTGGAATCTGGCTTATTGGCCGCCGGTTTTACATCTCTCCGCATTTCAATTCAGTGAAATGTATCTTGGGCAGTTGCTCAGGACGGTTGCTGTGGTATTCCTTCCACTTATACGTCACGTCCGGTGTTTAGTTCTGTTCACTGCAATGGAACTGAATAGCAAAAGGGTGGGCAACATGCGGGCCGGTTCAACGCTGCCCGTTCAGCGCACCAACCCAAGACGTATTTCCACTCCCAGAGTTTTAGAGAGATCATTTTGGAGAATTGCGAACACGTATCCGGTTTTAATCTGTAAGAATTGGCACCGGAGATCAGCGTGTTCAGGGACAGGAGGCTATAAGCAGCAGGTCGGCATTCACGAGGCAACTGCAGTTCCTGCGACAGTTTAGCTGCTGGCGGTATCTTCAGGTGAGTCAAGTCCGTGGTTACAGGACAAGGAAGTATAAGCATGGGAATCGGTCAGGAAATATGAACATAAGAACATAGGAAATAGGAGCATGAGCAGGCCATTCGGCCCCTCGAGCCTGCTCCGCCATTTAATGGGATGATGGCTGATCTGATCTTGACATCAACTCCACTTTTTGGCCGCTCCCCATAACCCTTGATACCCCTGTTTTATCAAAAATTTGTCAATCTCCGCCTTGAATATATTCAATGACTCCGCCTCCACAGCTCTCTGGGGTAGAGAATTCCAAAGATTCAGGACGCTCTGAGAGAAGGAAATTCCTCCTCATCTCCGTTTTAAATGGGCGACCCCACATTCTGAAACTATGCCCCCTATTTCTGAGTTCCCCCACGAGGGGAAACATCCTCCTAAATCTACCCTTTCAAGCCCCCTCAGAATCGTATATGTTTCAATAAGATCACCTCTCATTCTAGTAAACTCCAATGAGTATAGACCCAACCTGCTCAACCTTTCCTCATAAGACAACCCCTTCAACTAAGGAATCAACCTAGTGAACCTTTTCTGAACCGCCTCCAATGCACTTATCTCCTTCCTTGAATAAGCAGACCAAAACTGTACTCAGTAATGAGTTAACTGTCGCTCCTTCCGTTTTCAAATGCGAGTAATCCTGACCAGCCTGCTAGAATGCAATAGCAAGCGATTCGGCCCAACTGGTCTCTGTCGTTGTTAATGCCCCACACGGGCCTCCACTCACCCTCACTCATCTCATCCTATTAATATATCCTTCTATTCCTTTCTCCCCCATGTACTGATCTAGAGTCCTCTTAAATACCTCTGTGCTATTTTCCTCAACGATTCTATGCGATAGGGCGTTCTACATTTTAACCATACCTTGGGTAAAGAAGTATCTCCTGTATACCTTATTGAGATTATTAGTGTATCTGGCCTTTAGGTCTGCGAGTTTTGGACACCCCTACAAGTGGAAGCATCTTATCCACGTCTAAACTATCGACCCCCTACAGTATTATAAATACATCGATCAGGTCATCTCTCAGGCTTCCTTTTCCGAGAGAAAATAACCCAGCCTGTTCTATCTCTCCTCAACGTTGCATCCTCTCAGTTCTGGTATCACAGAATTATAGAATTACAGAACAGTACAGCAGAGATGGAGGCCACTTGGCCCATCGAGACAGTGCCGGCTCTTTCGCAATGCAATACTGTTAGTCCCACTCCTCGGCTCTTTCCACACATCCCTGCATTTTATTTCTCCTCGACGAACAAATCCAATTCACTTTTGAAAACAACTATAAATTCTGCTTCCTCCACCCTATGACGCATTCAAAACTTAACCACTTATTGCGTACATTTTTTTTTACACATTTCGCCTCAGGTTCTTTTACCAATCACCTTAAATCTGTGTCCTCTAGTTATCGACCCGTCATCCATTGGAATCAGTTTCCCTTTATTTACTCCATCTAAACCTTTCATGATTTTAAACATCGGTATGAAATCTCCATTTAGACTTCTCTGTTTTTAGGAGAACAGCACCAGCGTCTCTGATCTGTCCACCTAACTGTAATCCTTCATCTCTCGAAACATTTGAGCAAATATCTACCGTACCCTCTCCAAAGAGTTCAACTCATTCATAAAAAGTGGTGCCCGGAATTGGTCAGAGTACTCCAGCAGGGTCTGAACTAATGTTTTCTACAGGTTTCACATCACTTCCAGGCTTTTGTACTCTAGGCCTCTATGAAACCCAGGATCTCATATGATTTATTAATGGCCTTTTTTAGTTGTCCAGCCACCTTCAATTATTTGTGCACACACACACCAGATCTCTTTGTTTCGGCGCCGCCTTTAACATGTAACATTTAGCTTTGTAGACATTTAGCTTTTCCTCAACCGAGGGTTATTCTCTACTGTGATTGACGTTGCCCTCGACCGTGTGCGTTCCATTTCCCGCACTTCTGCTCTCATCCCATCACTTCCCAAACAGAACCATGTAAGGGGTGCCCTTTTAGCTCAGAGCCTTCACAGTCAACGCATCATCCTCCGCCATTTCCGCCATCTCCAGTGTGAACCCACCACGAAACACATCGTCTCCTCCCTTCCACTTTCAGCATTCCGAAGGGAACGCTCCCTCCGCGACACCCTGGTCCACTCCTCAATCGCCCCATAATCCACTCCCCTTCCCAAGGCATCTTCCCGCACAAGCGCAGGAGATGTAGCACCTGCCCTTTTATCACCTTCTTCTCACCGTCCAGGTCCCGAAACACTCCTTCCAGGTGAAACAGCAATTTACTTGTTCTTTTTACAATTTGGTATACTGTGTTCGCTGCTCATGATGCAGGAGACCAAATGCAGATTGGGTGACCGCGTTGTTGAACACCTGCGTTCAGTCCGTAAGCGTGACTCCGACCTTCCGCTTGCCTGTCACTTTAATTCTCCGCTCCACTGCCACTCTAACCTCTCCTTCCTCGACCTCTTACATTCTGCAGAAGAAGCTCAGCATAAGCTCAAGGAGCAGCACCTCATATTTCGATTAGGCCCTTTACATCCTTCGGGACTCAAAATAGAGTTCAACAATTTCGGACCATATCCTGTGCTCCTATTTTTTCAGCTGGCAGCTGTAGAGATTCTGGTATTCCCATTTGCAGCTCTTCCAGAGCCATCTTTTTTTCCTCGTCCCATTACCATCTCCTTTTGCCTTACACCATCATCCATTGTGTCTTTTAATCTCTCCTGCCTTCCATCCTATCACAGACCTTCTCTTTTGTTCTTTCTTCCCCTCCCCTCTTTCCCTGCCCCTGCACTTGCTTAAAATTTGTTACTTCTCTAACTTTTTCCAGTTCTGAAGAAAAGTCATCGACGTGAAAGGATAACCCTGTTTCTCTCCCTACAGATGCATCCTGAGCTGCTGAGTATTTCCACCATTTACTGTATTTATTTCAGATTTTCAGCATCCGCAGTATTTTCCTTTTTGTATTGCCATTGACTCTTCTCAATCTCCCAAGCAAAATTTGTCATCTCACAAATTTCTTCTTTGTATTTCATCCACCACCATCATCCAATTCCATCAGCCTGGCTATATCCTATTGAAGTCTATTATTATGTTCCGTGCTGTTTATTACACTTACAAGTCTCATATCATCTGTAAATTTCAAAACTGTGCCCTGTCCCCCCAAGACCAAGTCATTAATTTATATATAAAAACAGCAGTGTTCCAAGGACAAATCCCTGGGTAATACCACTGTAGTCCGAAAAAAGCAGCCATTCTCCTGAACTCTCTTTTTACTACCTCTTCTCGAATTTTGTATCATTGCCGCTAAATCCTCTTTTATCCCATGGGCTTCTATTTTGCTAACATGCCATGTATGTTGTACTTTATGAAACGTTCTTTGAAAGTCTATATACACAACTTCAACTGCACTGCCTTCATCTGCCCTCTCTCAGTGCTTCTTGTTAAAGTTTGTTCGCACCTCTCCAGCGTCGAAAGTTCGTTGTCATCGTTTAGACATTTGTGTGAGGCGGCCAGAATTAATTTCAGAATACTCACCATCTGATACATTGCCTCCACCTAGTTCTGAGAAATTTCAAGTGATCAGAACAAAACCATTAATTAATGTTGGTATTTCCATTTCATAAAACGGATTTAACAAGGACAGTTCTTTATATATATATGTGTGTGTTTGTGTGTCTGTATTTACCATCGTCAATCCGACGCAGCTTCGCTTCTGAAGAAAAGAACATGATATTTTAGAAGAATTATACTAGGCTTTTACGTGAGAAAGGTAAACAGGAGAAGAGATTTGATTGGATGCAGTGCGCGTGAAGGAATTCTGGTATTCAGGTAAGCGTAACCTATGTGCTGGAGGAGCCTCGGCCCTTGCCCTTGAAATGCTGCCTGTCTGGATGAGGGAAAATTCTGCAGGATGAATGAGCAAGCTGACCGTGGCACCATGGTGCAGGAGGCCATTCAAGTGGGGGGAGTGAAAGGGAATGTAGTTATGGTCGGTGACAGTATAGATACTGTTCTATGCAGCCGCGACCGGGTGTTCCAAAGCATGTGTTTTCGGCCCGCTGCCAGGGTTAAAGACGTCTCCTCGTGTCTGGAGCAGAAATTGGATTGGGAATGGGAGTATACAGTTGTCGTTTTCCACGTAGCTACCAACGACATAGGTAGAATTCGGTATGAGGTACTGCTGAAGGAGTTTGAGGAGGTAGGGTACAAATTAAAAAGCTAAACCTCAAAGGTGATAAGCTCTGGAATGTTACCTGAGCCATGCGCAAATTGGCACAGGGACAAACAGATTAGAGTTTTAAATGCGTGGCTCAAAGAGTAGTGTGGGATGAAGGAGTTCCTGTTCATGGGGCAATGGCACTATAACTGGGGAAAGAGGGAGCTGTTCCGTTGGGACGGGCTCCACTTAAACCGGGCCGGGACCAGTGTCCTGGCGAACCGAATAACTAGGACAGTAGACAAGGCTTTCAGCTAATGAAGGGGGTTGGAGGATTCAGAACAGAGTAAATTTAAAAGCTGCGAGAGAAATGTTATGGCTCTAGAGCAGTGTGGAATTCTGGCTAATAATAAACTGAGTGGGTCAGGAAGGGACAGAGATGTAAGAAAGGTAATAAAGCATCAGTGACTAAGGTGGCATCTACGAAAAATAGAAATAAGTCAAAGCTAAAGGGATTATATCCGAATGCGTCAAGCATTCGCGACAAAATAGATGAAATAATAGCGCCGATAGAAATTAATAGGTTTGATTTAATAGCCATTAAGTAGTCGTGGTTGCAATGTGGCCAAGGTTGGGAACTAAATAATCCAGGATAATTAACTTTTCGAAGAGATGGGCAAAATGGAAAAGGTGGAGGGGTAGCCCTGATAATAAAGGATGAGATAAACACGTTTGAAAGTGATTTAGATAAATTCAAACCAGGGTTTTAAATCTAAACAATGCAAACTACGTAGGTATGAGGGGAGAGTTGGATAAGATCAACTCTGAAACGAACTTAAAAGGTATGACGGTAGAGAAGCAATGGCTAGCATTTAAATAATTAATGCATAATTGACAACAAATGTATATTTCTTTAATGTACAAAAACCCCTTTGGAAAAGTGGACCAATCGTGGCTAACAAGAGAAGTTAAAGAGAGTACTAGTTCAAAAGAAGAGGCTTATAATGTTGCCAAAAAGAGTCGCAAGCCTGAGAATTGGGAGGATTGTAGAAATCAGCAAAGGAGACCAAGAAATTGATAAATAAAGGGAAAATAGAAGATGAATGTAAACTAGCGAGAGACATAAAAATAAACTGTAAAAGCTTCTATAGGTATGTAAAAAGCGAAAGGTTAGCGAAAGTAAATGTGTTTCCCATGTCGGCGGAGACGGGAGAAATTATAATGAGGAATAAAGAAATGGAAGCGAAATCAAACAAATACTATGTGGCTGTCTTCACGGAGGAAGATACAAAAAAATGGACAACCAATGGGTCCAGCGAGAATGAGGAACTGAAATAAATAATCATTAGTGAAAAAATAGTACTGGAGAAAGTAATGGGACTGGAAGCCGATACATCCTCTGGAGCTGATGGCCGACATCCTCGGGATTTGAAAGAGCAGGCGATAGAGATAGTGGATGCATTTGTTGTCATTTTCCAAAATTCCATGGCTTCCAGGACGGATCCCACGGAATGGAAGTAAGCAAATGTAACCCCGCTATCTAAGAAAGGAGGGAGAGAGAAAACGGGGAGCTACAGAGCAGTTTGCCGGACAACAGTAGTACGAGAAATGCCAGAATCTATTATTGAGGACGTGGTAACAATGCACTTAGAAAATAACGTTATTGGGCAATCTTGTTTGACGAAAGGGTTAGGGTTTTTTGAGGTTTTTTGAGTTTGTAACTAGCAGGATAGATGAGGAGGCGCCAGTAGATGTGGTGTATTTGGATTTACAGAGGTTATTAAAGAAATTGGGACTCATGGGATTGTGGGTAATGTACTAGCATGAGTTGTGGTCTGGGTAACGGTTGGAAAACAAAGAGTATGAATATTTTTTTTGCTGGCAGACTTTAACTCGTGGGTTGTTGCAAGGATCAAGTTGGATTCAAAACTGGCTCGGAGGCAAGAAGCAGAAGGTAATGGTTGATGGGTGTTTTTGTGACTGGAAGGCTGTTTCCAGTGGGGTTCCACAGGTTTCATTACTATGTCGCTTGCTTTTTGTGGTATATATCAATGATATAGACTTCAATATAGGGGGCATGATTAAGAAGTTTGCAGATGATGCTAAAATCGGCTGTGTGGTTGATATTGAAGAAGGAAGCTGTAGACTGCAGGAAGTATCAATAATTTTGCTCAGGTGGGCAGAACTGTGGCAAATGGATTTCAATCAGGAGAAGTGTGAGTTAATTCATTTGCGGAGGGCTAACAACGGAAGGGAATACACATTAAGGGGTAGAACACTGAGTAGTGTAGAGGAACAAAGGGACGTTGGAGTACATGTCCACAGATCCCTGAAGTTAGCAGGCCAGGTAGATAAGATGGTTAAGAAGGCATACGGAATGCTTGCTTTTATTAGTCGTGGCATAGAATACAACAGCAGGGGGGTTATACCTCAACTGTATAAAACACAAGTTAGGCCTCAGTTAGAGTACTGCTTGCAGTTCTGGTCAACACATTACAGGAATGATGTGATTGCACGAAAGAGGGTACAAAGGAGATTTACAATGATGTTGCCGGGAGTAGAGAATCTTATCTATGCGGAAAGACTGGATAGGCTGGCTTTGATTTCCTTGGAATAGAGGAGGCAGAGGGGAGACCTTATTGAGGAGTATAAAATTATGAGGGGCCAAGATAAAGTGTATAGCAAATACCTATTTACCTTAGTAGAGTTGGCAAGAAACAGTTTCAGAGGGGATTTGAGGGGAAATTTCTTTACCCACAGTGTTCTTGGGCTCTGGAACTCACTGTCTGAAAGGAAGGTAGAGGCAGAAACCCTAACCACATTTAAAAAGTACTTGGATGTGCACTTGAGCTGCTGTAACCTGCAGGGCTATGGACCAAGAGCTGGGAAGTGGAAATAGGCTGTATAGGTCATTGTTGTTCGCCGGAGACACGATGAGCAGAAATGGCCTCCTTCCATGCTGGCACTTTCTATGATTTTATGGTCAGAGCTTGGGCCTCAGCTATTCACAATCTTTATCAATGATTTGTATGAGGGAGCCAAATGTAATATATACAAGTTTGCTGATGATAAAAAGTTGGGTGGGAATGTAAGTAGTGAGGTGGATGCAAAGAGGCTTCAAGGGGATAAAGACAAGCTAAGTGAATGGGCCAGAATTTGGCAAGTGGAATATAATGTGGAGAAAAATTGAAGTTATCCACTTTGGTTGGAAAAACAGAAAAGCAAAATATTTTTAAATGGTGAGAGTTTGGGAAATTTTGGTGTTCAGAGGGGCCTGGGTGTCCTTATAAAAGAATCAGTGAAAGTTAACATGCAGTTACAGCAAGCAATTAGGAAACCAAATGATATGTTTGCCTTTATTATAGGAGGATTTGAGTATATGGGTAAATACATCTTCCTGCAATTATACAGGGCCCCGGTGAGACCACACCTTGAGTACTGTGTACAGTTTTGGTCTCATTATTTAAGGAAGGATATACTTGCCATGGAGGGAGTGCAGCGAAAGATCACTGGACTGATTCCTGGCATGGGGGGATTGTCCTGTGAGGAGCGATTGAGTAGACTGGGACTATATTCTCTAGAGTTTAGAAGAACGAGAGGTGATCTCATTGAAACATAAAAAATCCTTCCAGAGATTGACAGGGTAGATGCAGGGAGAATGTTTCCCCTGGCTGGGGAGTCTGGAACCAGGGGTCACACTCTCAGAATAAGGGATCGGCCATTTAGGACTGAGATGAGGAGAAATCTCTTCACTCAGAGGATGGTGAATCTTTGGAATTCTGTACCCCATCTGTTGTTATTTTCTTATGCTCTCATGACACTCGGTAATCATTTGCCCACGTGTGTCACTGAATGGATTGCCATTCCATATATTGCAAAGTGAAAGGGTAAAAAATTAATTGTAATAATGTAAGGGCAAATCTGTTGTAATGTTTAAGATTAGTTGAACTGCTTAAAGGCCTAGAGTAAAGGTCAAAGTATCTCCCGAAAGCTACAAGCGATGGAGACAGGGGTATAATTAGATAAAGACCAGCTTGCTTGGTCTGCGGTATAGATAATGCAGACAGTGAAGAACAAAACGTGAAACATTGTTGTCTATAATAAAATAACCTCGAATGGTGTCCAATCACAAACAGACAACTCAGGTTGATCGAAGCGAAATGGCGTAAAAATAAAACCATGCAGCGCAGATGGTTAACCACCATTAGACAAAAGCAGAACTAGAATGGGTTTCGCTAACATTGTAAGATTCTAAACAGTTTGTTTTTAGAGGTCCTGACTTACGGTCACTCATGATGTAATAACTGCTGATGTTTGTATTTTCTGGCTTCTTGAAGTGAAAAAGAAGCTTTGCTGCCACTATTAAATTGAGAAGCCGGTCACCAGACCGCGAGGCTATGAATCTCCTCCCGAAGCGCTTTGAATAATAAACTCTGATCTTTTGCTTTGAGACAGTCTCGAGTGAATTAATTTTTCACCAACAAAAGTATGCAGCCATTTTCTGTTTTTACTCACCCGCGACGTTGAGAGCTTGTTTCAGTTTCTCCAGTTCTGCAAAACAAAGTCAACATAATCCAGATGGATTACATAGAATTACTTAGAATTCGTAGCAGAGAAACAGGCCCAGCTTGTCCATGGCATTGTTTGTACTCCACACGCGCCTTATCCCAACACGACTTCACGTCACCCTATCAGTATATCCTTAAATTTTTTCTCCATCCTGTGTCCATCTAATCTCCGATTCATTTATCTATGCTATTGGCCTCAACTACTCATTGTGGCAGCGAGTTCCACATTCTCACCTCTCTCTGGGCGGAGATTGGATTCATTAATAACTACCTTATATATACGGCCACTAGTTTTTGTGGTAATATTATACATTGCATATTACACATTCCCTCAAATAGTCCTTTGAGTGAAATAATTTAGTCACATCTGCCTCATGCAAAATTAGGGGCAGTTGATATAATCACTGAACTTTTCGACTAAGGTTAATCATACCCAAACCGGCCTGTTTGATAAAGGGATAATTCAGGTATGCATAGCAAATACACGGTATATATTTCCAAACAAATCTTCAAATAATTTATGAACGTTTTACCTAAATCTTTTTCCAGCAGCCGTTGTTCTGTACGGCAGTGGAGAAAAGTGGTATTTATTAAAACGCTAGAAGCATTGGTGGGAATCTTGGAGGAATAATTAAAAACGCAATTCGTTATCAATGCGCGAATCAGTCAGGAAATTCAGGGGATTAAGAGGGAAACTGCGAGTGGCAAATTTCGAGAACCTGCGCATCAATATGCGCCGCTCCACCGTTTACTTCGGATAATCAGTATCTCGTCTTTGGCCTTCTCGCTATAAATAAACCGATACAAAGATGGGAGGAAAAGCAGTGAGTGGGTAGGACATAAAAAACCTGCAAAAGGACATAGACAGGCTAAGTGAGTGGGCGGAAATTTGGCAGATGGAATAGTACAAAGGGATCCGGGGGTCCCGGTGCATGAAACACAGAAGGTTAGTATGAAGGTACAGCAGGTGATCAGGAAGGCCAATGGAATCTTGGCTTTTATTGCAAGGGGGATGGAGTATAAAAGCAGGGAAGTCTTGCTTCAGTTATACAAGGTACTGGTGAGGCCACACCTGGAATACTGCGTCCAGTTTTGGTTTCCATATTTATGAAATGATATACTTGCTCTCGAGGCAGTTCAGAGAAGGTTCACTCGGTTGATTCCGGAGATGAGGGGGTTGACTTATGAGGAAAGGCTGAGTAGGTTGGACCACTACTTATTGGAATTCAGAAGAATGAGAGGCGAACTTACCGAAACATATAAGATTGTGAGGGGGCTTGATCAGGTGGAGGCGGGGAGGATGTTTCCAATGATGGGTGAGACAAGAACTAGGGGGCATAATCTTAGAATATGAGGCTGCCGTTTCAAAACTGAGTTGAAGAGAAACTTCTTCACTCAGAGGGTAGTAAATCTATGGAATTTGCTACCTCAGAGAGCTGTGCAAGCTGCGACATTAAATAATTTTAAAACGGAGAAAGACAGTTTCCTAGCTGATAAGGGAATTAAGGGTTATGGGGAGCGGGCAGGGAAGTGGATGTGAGTCTAGGTTCGGATCAGCCATGATCCTATTGAATGGCGGAGCAGGCCCGAGGGGCCATATGGCCTACTCCTGCTCCTACTTCTTATGTTCTTATGTAAATAAGAACTTCATGGAATCATACATTCATGGAAACTGACAGCGCCGAAAGAGGCCAACGGACCTCCGTGTCTGTGTTGCCTCTTTGAAAGACCAGTCGTGATTCTTCCCACATCCGAGCGTCTTCCGTATCCCTACAAATTCGTAATTCTCAAGGACCTGTTCAACTCCCTTATCAAATTATTAATGGGATCAGCTCATACCACCTTTTCAGCTAAAGCGTTCCAGATCGTGACAACTCAGTGAGTGAAAAAAATCTCATGACTTCCCATTTAGATATTTAGCCAATGAGTTTAATCTATGACCTCTGACTATAGACCCACACGACAGAGGGTATAGGTTTTTCTCTCTATCTAACCCTCTCATGATCTTTAAATATTCTGTTAGATCACCTCTTAACCTCTCTGTTCCAAGGAGGTTACTGAGGCTGAATGCATGAAAATCTTGCTTCCACCCCGTCCCCTCCCCATAGCCTGACTCGTGTGCCGTTCTGCTTCCAGAGAATCAACAGCAAGAACCGGAGCAGCCGGTCGCCAAGGCGATGAACGAAAGCGATGGGGAGAAGAAGCGGAAGAAGAAGACACAGCGTCACTGCATCTGCCACGAGCAGACTCAAGATTAGAAATCGGCAGTATGCCTACTTCAGAGGTGAGTGCAGCAGCGGGATCTGCACAGGGTGAGGCGCCGGGCGCGTGTGGCCGTCAGACAGGGCAGGGGGCAAGTGTAGCATAGGGGCCAGGTCCCCTGAGGGCGAGCTTGCGTGAGAGTTCTGCTGCACAGGACTCAGATGCAGACCTCAATGCGACGCTGTACAGAACAAGGCATGCCCACCATATTAAACATAGAAACATAGAAACATAGAAGATAGGAGCAGGAGTAGGCAATTCGGCCCCTCGAGCCTGCTGTGCCATTCGATGAGATCATGGCTGATCATCCAAACTCAGTACCCTGTACCTGCCTTCTCCCCATATCCCTTGATACCTTTATCTTTAAGAAATATATCTAACTCGTTCTTGAATATATTTAATGACTTGGCTTCAACTTCTTTCTGTGGTAGAGAATTCCACAGTTTCACCACTCTCTGGGTGAAGAAATTCTTCTCATTTCTGTCTTAAATGGCTTACCCCTTAGCATTCGATTATGACCCCTGGTTCTGGTCTCTCCGGCCATCGGTAACATTCTTCTTGCATCTAGTTTGTCTCGACCTGTCAGAATTGTGTATGTTTCGATGAGATCCCTGCTCATTCTTCTATACTCCAGCGAGTATAAGCTCAATCGACCCAAATTCTCCTCATATGTCATTCCTGCCATCCCAGGTATCAGCCTTGTGAGTCTTCGCTGAAATCCTTCCATGGCAAGAACATCCTTACTCAGATAAGATATTGATGGGTGCCTGCTAGAGAGCCTTGTGGCAATGTTAAGAAGGGTGGAGGCGTCCGCCTACAACATTGCACGGGGCTGTGCACAGAGCTTGGAGCCCAGGATTTCCCAGCTGGATATGATGGAAGATTATCGGCGAGGCCGTGTCGACACAGACCTGATAGCTAATGTGATGGACAATGTTGCATCTGCCATTGCATCATAGGCGGAAGCTACCAAACACCTTAGTGCGGCACTCTCAGTTTGTTGCCACGCAAGCTCAGACTGCTGCCATCGCGGTCTTCTTTTCCACTGTCAACTGGGGATTGCAGGGTATCGCAGCAGCCCAGCAATCCGTGCTCCAACCGCGGGGGAGTGGCAATGGGCCTGTGGAGCTGGACAGTACTGTCCTCGCTCAGTACTGTTCCCGCCACTGCCACGCCGCCATTGCCCCATGGTAAATCAGCAGCATTCCACCATCCATGCTGCAGCCACTGGGGGAGCACTTCATTGGAGCACCAGAGTAGGAAAAAGTTCGCAAACGATTGCAGAACGATGATTCGTTCACATTGTTACTCTAAATATGAGTGAAGTGATAATTTAATAAAAAATATTACGTTTATTTGGAAAATTTTGTTGTGTCTCTCATTTCACTTCTGTGTCCAGTACGACGCTGTGAGATTTCGTGACAGAGTGATGATATGATGGGAACGTTGTGAGCAACGGGAATCTGAGATTTTAGTCATTGGAATCGGAGTCTGATGAGCCGGTCACGGACAGCCCGTCTGGAATGTGGACTGGCTGACTGACTCCTCCCTTCCTCCTCGTCCGCTTCCTCTTCTTCTTGCTCCTCTTCCTCCCTCTCTTCCTCCTCCTCCTCTTCATCGAACCCCCTCCTGAGGTGGTTCCGGAACACCTGGTGGCAAAGGCTGCACCCTCAAGATGGCCAAGTTGTGAAGCAGTACACCATGAAATGGGACACCCGCTCTGGCAAAGCTGGACGGCTCCTGCTGAGCGGTCGAGGCAGCGGACCGTTGCTTAAGTAGCCCGATGGTTTTCTTGATGATATTCTTTGTGGAAATATGGCTGCCATTATATGAGTGCTGGCCACCATTGGTCGGTTTGCAAACGGGAGTGATGAGCCAGGTGCAGAGCGGATAGCCATTGTCTCCGAGCAGCCACCCTCGAGTTTGCTGTGTTGCCTGGAAGAGTACTGGCACACCAGACTTATGTTGGATGTAGGCATCTTGGCTACTGCCGGTATAGCGGGCATTGACCATCAGGAAGCTCTCGGCGTGGTCGCACACAAACTGCACCATAATTTAGTGGTAGCATTCACATTTATGAAAGATCTCAGAATTGTTATATGCCAGCTGCAAAATCACGTGGGTGCCGTCGATGACGTCGTGCATCATGGGGAAGTGCGCTCTACTGGCAAAGCCACATGCACGCTCCTCCTGTTTCTCTTATCTCAGAGAGAAGACAAAGTTATCCCTTGTCCTGGTGTGGTCAGCCTCAGTGACCTCCCGAATCCAGCCATGGAGGGCGAACTGCGAGATGTTGGGCCATAATTTGCGGCCCCTACTGATGCGTAAAAGGTGCGCATGCGCCCGTTGCGGCCGTACAGTTTCCGGGTTCAGACATGTGAAGTGCATGCGTGAAAAGCCGGAACTTGCCATCTGTCAAGAATTTTCTTGACAGATTGCCCGTATCCACGGGAAAAGGGCAGCCGCCTGCGGAGAGTTGCGCTATTGGCCCAACTTCCGGTCGCTGAATGCCCATGAAATTCTTACGCCTGGTAAAAGCATGCGACCGGCCTGCATTTACCAGCATAAGAGATTTAAACAATAGAAAAATAAAATGTAATACTCATTTATACATTAAACACCGTGTCCAATATGGTAAGTTTAATTTTAGTCCCGATAAAGCTTATAATTCAAACATTTTTTAAAAAACTATTCAATTCAATGCCATTCCAATTAATGTTAAATATGTAAATTGTTACGTCGTTCATATGTTCGTGTATATTTTAAGTGATCACCATTCATACTTCTGAGAGTTCCGTAGATATTGAATCCACAGAAGTATGAATGGGGATTCCCCTTCTTTCTTTGGTTGGGCCGGCCCACGTGATCCCAGGGGCGTTTGCGAAACGCCGGAGAGGTCCAGGACCGCGAATCTCCGTACCTCCCGCACCAGCAGGTTAATTCGTAGATTTGTCACAGGTCGGAGGCATCCGGTCGACTGCGGGAAGCATCCGACCGCAAATTTTGCGCCTTTACCTATGTCTCCTGCTGCAGACTGGAAGGCTGCCTGCGAAGAAACTGAGAGCCAGTTTGACGTTGACTGCCATTGGGAGAGCTGTGTTCGCCCGTCTCTCAAGCAGAACGTCTGGTTGTAGGATGTGACAGAATTCTGTGACCATCTCCTTGCTGAGATGTAGTCTCCTAAAAAACTTAAATGGATGACAGAAGTGATCTCTGAAGACACGAGGTGTGTAAGGCCTCATGTTGATATCCCCTTCGTCCTCCTCGTCCCTCAGCATCTTCTGGCACTCTTCGCTGCCTCCTCTCCCTCTGCAACAGATAATCGAACGCGAGGTAGTCTGCCTGTAGAGCCAACATTAATGTGAACAAATGTTGTGAGCAGAAGCCTTGAAATAATAATCAAGGCGTTATGCACTTGCAACAAAGCTCCATGTTACCTTAAAACCTCGAAAGAGTTGCAGGAAGTTTAAGAGAGCCAGCAAAACTGAACGAACATGTCAGCCGCCTGTTTTTGCTGGTAATCCATTTAAATACCGCTGCTGGAGTCTTCCTGCTTGGCAATGCTTGCTCAGCTTTCCGTAGTTAAGGCAGGCCGCTAAGTGAAGCGGCGATGTCCAAACTCGCAGATCGAGCGTTCAAGTGAGCGTTGCACACTCACGGACGTCATAAGCTGCTTCATTTCAAAAATGGTGGTGCTCGCTGCTTTCGGCAGCGCTGCTTACCACCCTAAAATGGCAGCCGCCGTGGGCCCCACCACCAGCTGGCGGTAGAGCAGCGGCCGCCATTTTGTCGACCGATTATGGAGGTAACGGGGGTCGATAAACCACCCAAATTCCAGGCCATAGGCTTTTAATCTCGCCATTCCCTAAAGTCCCAGATGCAGAATTGTCCTCGCTTTTAACGATTTCACTTACAGTAATTTACCGTGCAAAATGATTTTGAATTGAATGATGCAGGTAAAAGTCTACTGCCATACGCCATGTGGTGCTCCCCTCCAGCAATTTCCGACTGAAGGATCCAGCTTGTTCACAAAGAATTCTGGGATACTTGACTACTACTGAAGGATCCAGCTTGTTCCCAAAGAATGCTAGGATACTTGACTACATTAATCCTCTATTTTACCCAGATAGTAGGTTTAGCTAACTAAAGCATATTTGTCGACTGAAAGGCGCCCCTTTCCTTATCAAACCTCGGAATATGTGTATTCACAGCCTCAGTCGAGCCATTGTCGAAACACAGCCTGGCCCCCCAAGAGCTAAGGATGCAACTAACAACCAACACAGTTCCAATCACGGGGTAAATCTAATATTCGAACCTGATCTCCCAAGAGATAAGGGAGCAATTAATGACCAACACGGTTCCAGTCACTGAGCGCCAAAGCCAATACGGCCTCGAGCCACCCCGCCTTGTCCGACAGTTAGGGATAAAATATGTTTTCTTAAACTATAAACTATGCCCACAAAGGGGAAGAGATAACAGCAGCAATTTGGGGAGTAGGATGAGACAACCAACATATGTGGCTGGCGTGGTTAGGAGGTATCCGAGTTCAAGGAGGGGGGGGGGCGACAGTTGAGTGACTAACCACATAACCAATAAAAAGTAACTGTAGTGACGCTGTTCGTACGTGTACGCCCCATTCTGTATTAAGTGGGCGGTGCTTAAAGAAATGTATAACATGAATGAACCGTTGCTTGTCCCTCAGAGAGTGCACCCCTAGCTGGAGGAAGCTGAGTGGCTCTCCCTTGTGCACAAGTCTTTTGTTTGTTTTAATAAATTCTGAACTTGTCCTCAATTCCGTCTCCGTCTGAGGTTTCTCCAAATTCGAATCGAACATGCACACCATTACATTCTGCAGTGCAGGAGGAGGTCATTTGACACAGTATACCTGCAATTTAACATTGCTGCACCAATCCAAATCTACCGTACGGCTCTGTTGGCATCAACATTTTTCCCTTTAGATACAATTTTCAATACCCTCTGTCTGAAGTGTTCCTTAATTCAAACATCCCTATTTCCCGCGAATTTCGTGTCGAAGTCTTAACTGCCATCGATTGGAGAAATTCCACATTTCACAGTGCCACAATGAGCTTGATTAACTGTCGTTACTTACCATCCGTTTTACACTTCCCAAACAGTTCTAAGAAATAAACGATTAAGGTGCTTAGAAAGAAAGCAGCAACCGATATTAGATTAATCATTTCAGAACAAAACAAAGAATGAAGAAAGCTTTGTGCTCTTGTACCTTCCTGGCACTGACGTAATTTAGTTTCTGCATGAGAAAAAGGTGATGATTTAGATAAAACGTGCAGCACAGAAAACAGATCATTCGGCCCAACTGGTCCATGCACGATCCACCACACGATGTACTCCACCTATCACATCTGTTCTGTAAATCTTATACCATTGGCTAACAAAAATCTCTTTGTCTCAGTTTGGAGATTTTCGATTGACCAAGACTCAACAGCGTTTTTCGGGAGACAGTTACAGATTTCAACTTCCCTTTATGTAAACATGTGCATCCTGGCATCAACCTGGTTTTAAATTTTAAAGTGATGCATTTTTTTTTGGACACCCGCATAGAGGAAATAGCTTCTCTCTATTTTCCTCATCAATCCTTTAATCATTTTTAGCACCTTAATTAGAACGGCTCGTAATATTCTATATTCAAGGGAACAAAAGCTTATTCTCTATAACCTGCCCTTATCATTTAGCATTTTACCCCTGGTACCACTTTGGTAAATGCTAGCAAGCGGCGAGGCGATGCCATCTGCTTAGTTCTAGTACCAAGCCGAATTTCGACCCCAAAGTCTGCAACGTACATTTTAATTTGCAATTAAGCATTCAATATCTTTTTCTTACCTGCACTATCCAGCTTTTGCTGCAGTTTCTCCAGTTCTGAAAAGTAGAAAGGAAAGGCTTGCACATTAGTTGATGAGTTCAGTACAGACTGCTTTTGACAACAAGGTATATTACACTTGTTTAGTGTCCATGTTTCAAGTGCGTCACTGCATTGTTCCTTTCAACAGATGTAATTCCTGGAGTAGTGAGATGGGTACTGAGAATGAAACAGGCTTCAAAACTTCCTTAGATAATCAGTGAAAGAACTAAAAGAACGTCGCGGATTTTTATTGCACCGTTCACGACCTCAGAACATCCAAAAGCGTTTTTCAACCGTTCCAGTACTTTTTCAAATGCAGTCACGGTTGCAATGTAAGAAACGCGTCAGGCAAATGAAGATCCCACCAAAAGCAATGTGATGACGAGCAGATTTTCTCTTTTAGTGATGCTGGTTTGAGGAATAAATATTGGCCAGGAAACCGGGAAAACTCCCCTGCTATTTCTGAAATTGTGTCTTTCACGTCCATCTGCTAGGGCAGACGGGGCCGCAATTTGACGACTCACGTGACAGACTTATTTCCTGTCAGTGTAGCGCCCCCTACAGACTGGCGCTGGAAGAGTCAGTCTAGAATTCGAGCTCAAGTTGCTCGAGTGCGACTTGAACTCACACCATTCTGACTCAAAGGTGAAAGAGTGCTACCCACTGAAACACTAAGATTCAAACTGCAAGTCTAGAACCGAATCTGCAATTACTTACAAAACTCTCCTATTATCGGCCAGAAACCTAACTGGACCAGCCACATAAATATTTTGGCAACAAGGGCTGTTCAGAGGCTAGGTATTCTCCGGCGAGTGTCTCACCTCCTGTTTCCCCAAAGCCTTTCCACCATCGACAAGGCACAAGTAAGGAGTGTGATGGAATACTTTCCCCTAGCCTGGATGTGTGCAGCTCCAACAAAACTAAAGCTGCTCGACAACATCCAGGACAAAGCAGCCCGCTTGATTGGCACCCTATCCACCATCTTAAAAATTCACTCCCTCCACCACTGGCGCACTGTGGCTGCAGTGTATAACATCTGCAAGATGCACTGCAGCAACTCGCCAAGTCTTCTTCGGCAGCCCCTCCCAAACCCGTGAACTCTGCCACCTAGAAGGACAAGGGCAGCAGGTGCATGGGAACACCACCACCTCCAAGTTCCCCTCCAAGTCACACACCATCCTGACTTAGAGGTTTTTCGCCGAGTCTTCTTCGTCGCTGGTTCAAAATCCTGGAACTCAATCCCGAACAGCACTGTGGGAGTACCTTCAACACGCGGACTGCAGCGGATCAAGAAGGTGGCTCAGCACCACCTTCTCAACGGCAACTAGAGATGGGCAATAAATGCCGTCTTGCCAGCGACGCCTTCATCACATAAACGAAAAAAAATAAGTGTCCTATGCGGTGAAATTTGTCATACTGCATATATGATGGGGTGGGATCGGCGGGGATGTAATAAAAGGCGGTTTCTTGTCGGTTTGCTAATTTGCACGCCTCCTCCTATTCAGCTACAGTGCCTTCTATGCCGACAATGTTCCTTTTGTCATTGATTGAAGCAATTGCATTTAACTGTAACAATAATGATGCATTGGCTGTCGCATGAATGATTTAGCGAAGGGCAAAGCTAAACAAATTTACCAAATATTACCAGTTGAGTGTTTCCAGCCTTTAATGTTGTTATTTCCGATTTCTGGCATCCGCAGTATTTTGCTATTGTAACAGCTTTATTTACCTTTTCTCGTCGCTGAATGGGCCACTACATGGCCGATGAATCCCTTTCAGAGCAGTTTGATATTTTTAACGCATGGATAAGAGAACTGGCATTTTCCGTGAGGGTGTAAATTTAATTTAACCCGGCATGGGGAAAACAGAATTGGGACCGGGCGCCCATTTTACACCGATCTTACTAACCGTTATAAGCTTAACATTGCACATGCACCTTTCTCCCCAGGGGAGAGGGGGATGGCGTCTGCAAAAACTTACTCCACAATGTCCAAATGAAAACATCAATATTTTGGAAAGGAGGACTTTTGTTGCTCAAAATAACATCGAACGCTATTGCTTCTGTGAGAAGTCGCACAACACCAGGTTATAGTCCAACAGTTTTATTTGAAATCACACGCTTTCGGAGCGCTGCTCCTTCAACTGACGAAGGAGCAGCGCTCCGAAAGCTTGTGATTTCAAATAAAACTGTTGGACTATAACCTGGTGTTGTGCGACTTCTCACATTTGTCCACCCCAGTCCAACACCGGCATCTCCACATCATGGCTATTGCTTCCGACAGAAGGTAATATTGATTGAGTCGATCATTCAGACAATCGAACCTGTTATACCATTCAATGAGGTCATGGCTGATCTGTATCTTATCTACATCGAACCGCCTTGGTTGCTTGACCTATAATAGGCTTGACGGATAAAAGTCTATCAAGCTCAGTTTTGAAAATGTCAATTGACATCAACAGAGTTTTTGGAGTGAGTGAGAGATCAAGTCTTCCGTTAACCTTCGTGTGAAAAAGTGCTTCCTGACAAAGGTGGCACCAGAGTTTTATGTCTAGAGTGCTGCAATTGAAAAGAAGGGGAGTTATGCTAACCTTGTATCGAAACTCGGTGAGACCACACTTGGAGTACTGTGTGCATCTCTGGTCACCATTTTATAAATTGAATATTGAGGCACTGGAGCGGGAGCAGAGAAGATTTACAAGGATGATACCGGAAATGCGAGGGAATAACTAGCAGGAAAGGAAAAACAGGCTGGGTCTCTTCTTACTCGAAAATAGAAGGCTGAGGCGTGCTCTAATAGATGTCTTTAAATTATAAAAGATTTTGATAGAGTAGATACAGAGAGAGTGTTTCCATTTGTGGGGAAGAGCATAAGTGGAGGCCCTCAATATAAGATAGTCACCAAGAAATCAAATAGGGAATTCAGAAGCAACTTTTTTTCCCAAGGAGTGGTGAGAATGTGGAACTGGCTACCACATGAAGTGGTTGGAGGGAATATTTTAGTTTCATTTAAGGCGGGATTAGATAAGGGAGAAGGGAACAGAGGGTTATGCTGATAGATTTAGATGAGGACAGACGGGAGAAGGCTCGAGTGGAGCATAAACGCCGGCATGGACTGGTTGGGCCGAATGGCCTTGTCTTGTGCTCTATATCCTAAGTAATCCATTGTAGACGTCTACTCTAAAGGGCCGAGCGTTAATTTTATGGTTATGCAGCCTTTTACTGGATTCATCGAAGCGAGGTAACAGTTTCGCACTATCTACCTTAACAAATCCTTTAATCTTCTTTAGCACTTCAATTAGATCGCCGCTTCATCTTATTTTATCGAGGGAATATAAACCTAATCTATGAAAACTGTTCTCATAATTTAATCCTTTAGCCCCTGTATCAATGCGGCGAATCTGTGCTGCCCCCTCCAAGGCCTATATATTACTTCTGAGTTGAGGAATTCAATCAGGTTTGATCACACTATGCAGAAGAATTCAAAGATTGCGTAAAAAAGTTGACATAGAAAAAGGATTAACGTGATTTTTTTTACCTATAGCTGCTTCCAACAGCCTTCGATCTGTCATTGGAGGAGGACGAAAATGAGACTCAATAAATCCTTAGAGATGTTATATTTGCGATAAAACTGACATCTCAGCCCATTGCTCTGCGCACATCCGGTGCTGAATCAATCCAAAATTCATCCAACTACCCCCGACACAGATCTCCATCTTAATACACCCTCGAAAGTCCTTCGACTCTTTGGGGGAATACTTGGGCAGATAAGCAAAATTGGCGGAATCGCTTTTCGGCACCAGGTAATTGACTCGCCCAAAAATCTATCAGCTGAAGTAAACAGCCCAGAAATTGCGGTGGGAGGTGTATTTTCGGAGTAGGTCTTCGACCAGTGAAGCAATTCCGTAAGTATCTCCTGCCTTCCAGGCTACGAAGAATTGCGCTGTCGGGAATCCAGGCGGAGGACAGCGTGAACCCAGGGACCAAGGCGGTTCGCAATCATCCCTGGGATCACGTGGGCCCGGTCCTCCCTTAACACAGGAGAATTCCATTGCAGTCATTTACAAAGGAAATCCCCTGATGATACGCAAAGAAATTCCGAGATAATCACACAATTTACAGAATTTCAATAAAGATAAATTTACTGAATTGGAATTTTTTTCATAATTTACTTCATTGCACCAAACTCAATAAAAATTCTTTTTTTTTCATAAATCAATTTAACATCTTAATCCAGGCTAATATTTGCATAAACGCATTTAAAGCGAGTGCACATAATTTTGCATTTTTAAAAGTTTTATTTAAGTCTTTTCTATCCCCTTAAGATCGAGCAAGCAGGCCCTTTGCCTGATTTTACTAGCCGTATGAGATTCGTGGGGAATTGCTGGGTGTTTGTTCGGAAAATCTCCCAAATCTTGGCTAGAAATACTCAGTTTTGAGGCGATTCGGCTGATCTGTCCTGGTCTACCTTGACAGATAGCAAGTTCCACATTTCACACTAAGCACATGCGGAAATCCGGAAGTTGCGGGGACTTTCAATTGGATTGCGAAGGCGTACTCTGAGAATACGCCGTCATGGAGACGGCAATTTCAGGGCCAACTGAACTTAATATCGGTCACTTTAATTCAACGCTTCACTCCCACTCTGACCTCACCGTCCTCGGCCTATTACACTGTTCCACGGAAGCGCAGCGTAAGCTCGAGGAACAGCACCTCATCTTTCGTTTAGGCACGCTACAGCCCTCTGGACTCAATATCGAGTTCAACAATTTTAGATCATAACCTCAGCTCCAATCACATTTATATTTTATTTTTTCCACCCTTTTATTTGCCCCCCCCCACCTTTTTTTTCCTCCTAGAAGCTGGCAGCTGTCCTTCATTCTGCCAGTGGATTTCACACTTCTTTCAGCCTTAATCTGTCACATTAAACCACCTCTAGCCTTCCATATCTCTTAATGTCTCTTAATGTCTCTTCATCTCCCCCTTTGTTCTTTTATCCCCTCCCCCTTTTCCCAGCTTTACTCTGGCCTTAAATCTATTTGATTTCCGGCTCTTCACAGTTCTGACGAAAGGTCATCGACCTGAAACGTTAACTCTCTTTCTCTCTCCACGGATGCTGCCTGGCCTGCTGAGTTTTTCCAGCGTTTTCTGTTGTTATTTCAGATTTCCAGCATCCGCAGTATTTTGCTATCGTATTAATATCGGGCTAAGCGTATAACGGGCGACCAATGCAACACAGCTCGATATGCTTTCCCGTCCATTCCCAATTTCAACTCCGTGCTTGTAAAAGTAATTTCAATCATTTCTTTCTCAACTATGCCCTGTACCAAAGCTTTCTATCCTCGGTGCAATTAATCATGCTAATGAAATGTGCGACCTTCCATTGCGATTTCCATTCCATGTAATCCAGGAGTGTATGGAAATAAAAATTGCCTGATGTGTTAGCGCAAAAATGACGGCATACGCACCTGTCTGATTTTCAATTGCAGAGCTGAACAACTGGCGGGGCGTATAACGGGCGCCCGATGCGATGCGTCGCGTCCACTTTGCTCTAGCACCCAAGTAAACATTTCCAGCCCTAGAATCTCTATTTTTTTATTTATATCATGTGTTGGTGTATTTTGTAAGTGATCCCCATTCATACGTACGTACGGAACTGCAAGAAGTATGAATTGGGATTCCCTTCTTCCATTGGTTCGGCTAACCCACGTGGTCGCAGGAGCACCTACAAACCGCCTGCGCCCCTGGCATACGTGGGGCTCTGCCCGCGGGAACCCGGAGAGGCCCTGGAGCGCAAGCCACCATGCCTCGCGAGCCACCAGGTACTTTAGTAGACATTGTGCAGGTAGGACGCGTCCGTCCGCGTGAAGCCTCCAATCGCAAATGTTGGCCCATTAAAATCTCTCGAACGCTGGTTCATTTGAAAAGTTGAACAGCGATCGGTGTTAGGAATCACACCATCCTCATATTTGCAGCACGCGATCTGGTCACTTCGTGATACTCACCGTCACTCTTACACTTGCTTCGTAGCTCTGAGAGGAACAATCACAAAAGGGCGAAAATGGTCAAAGCGAAAGCAGCAGTTAATGTTGGAATAGGTTTAAAAGAAATAAACACCCAGTCACATTTGTACTTATTTACCTCTTTTACACTCCTTCAGTTTTTGCCCTGAAAGGAAAGAGTGATTGAAAGTCAAGGGAAAACCTGGTTGGTTTCAGATCTAGGGTAATTTTAATTCGCAACTTGCTTCTTCACGCCTGAAAATTAGCACAACTCGCCCTTCATCATATTTATCCTTTTGGGCGAGGTTTTTAGATCACAGTACATATGCACACTATAGAGGTGACACAACAGGTTTGGTGTTAATGCTCCACATAAGCCTCCTCCCATTACACTTCCTCCATCCTTATCAGGATACCCTTCGATACGCTGCTCCCTCACTTATTTATCCAGCGGCCCCTAAATGCATCCGGGCTATTCGCTTCAAATATGCCTTGTGGTAGCGAGTTTGCATTCTCGCTACTCTCTGGGTAGAGTTCCTCTTGAATTGCCTATTGGATTTATCAGTGACTATCGTATATTCATTTGCGCTAGTTTGGAGCGGAAAGCGGGCGTGTCAATGCTGTTCAACGCTCACCACATCTAAATTCCTGCATATGTTTAATGCAATGACAAGGCTGTGGAACTGGACGAGCCGGAACGCAAAGCATGGCGTTAAAGCAACGGTAGCCCGTTATGTGCCCCGCCAGATATTCAGCTCCACCGACGTAATAGCACTTAATATTGAATGGTTGGTGAATGCGATTACGCCCGTTTTACGTTGCTACGCAAGAATTGGGACCCCAATGTCTGCACAACAAAGGCGATAATGCAGTCAGAATTTCGAATTGCAGTCCGGAATCCTCACCAACTTCCTGTAGATCTGTCTTCATTTTTTCCAATTCTGTGGTGGAAAATCAAATCACTTGATGACTGTTGATAATTTAAATTCAACATTAACATTTATTGATAATATAATCAGAGAGATATCGCATTATTGAAGGCAATGGGAACGGAAACCAATTGAGATGTATAAGGTGCTGCTGATTGGATGTTGTCACTTTGTACACATTATAAAAAAATAACTTTACATTCTGTGTGTTTTAGATATTACGGAGCCAGTTTTAACTGTCCGGCACTATCGAGGCACTGTCCGGATATGGGAACAATGCTAGTTTTACAATCCACCCGATGTTCCACCCCATTGAAGTCAATGACTGTTAGATCGAAATGCCACTGGATCCCGTTTCAATTGTCCATTTACAAACATTGGGCCATATTTTTTGACCAGGACAGGTGCCTATGAAGTGCGCACGTGCACGGAGTGTCCGCGCAAGTTCGGGTTTAGGCATGCGAAGAGCTGGCGCTAAACCCGGAATTTGCGATCTGGCAAGAATCCTCTTGCCAGATCCTCCGCCTGGTCTGGAGATGGGCTTCCGCGGGTGTAGAGTTGCGCTATTTGACCAACTTCCGCTCGCAAAATGCATGTCAAATTCTTCGGCCTGGTAAAAGCAGGCATAAGGTCTGCTTTTACCAGCATAAGGGTTTTAAAAAATAGCAACATTAAATTTTATCACACATTTATACGTTAAAAACCCTGTCCAAAAAGGTATGTTTATTTTTGCACCGTTAAAGCATACACATACTTTTTTCAATAAAGTAAATGTCATTTAAAATATTTAATTAAATGTCATTTTAATTAGGTGACATATTGTTCTTATTTATTTCATGTTTTCGTGTATTTTTAATTGATCCCCATTCATACTTAAGGGACATGATGCGGAGATGCCGGTGTTGGACTGGGGTGGACAAAAATGAGAAGTCGCACAACACCAGGTTTTAGTCCAACTGTTTCATTTGAAATCACGAGCTTTCGGAGCGCTGTTCCTTCGTCAGGTAAAGCAGCGCTCCGAAAGCTTGTGATATCAAATAAAACTGTTGGACTATAACCTGGTGTTGTGCGATTTCTCATACTTAAGGGCGTTCATGACGTACGGAACTCCCATATGTATGAATGGAAATGTCGTTATTTTATTGTTTGGGCCTGCCCACGTGATCCCAGGGGCGATTGCGAACCTCATGTTCCCCTGGGAACGTGGGCCTCTGCCCGCGCATACCCGGAGAGGCCCAGGATCTCAATCCTCCATTCCTCCCGGGCCCCCAGCTAAATGCGTAGATGTTTTTTGCA
This sequence comes from Squalus acanthias, assembly GCA_030390025.1. NCBI lineage: Eukaryota > Metazoa > Chordata > Chondrichthyes > Squaliformes > Squalidae > Squalus > Squalus acanthias. The sequence goes on from CM059453.1 coordinate 10,655,768, forward strand.
GGTCAATTGGTAGCAGGATTCGAGGGTAGTTGATAATAACTTTCTTCATGCAGAGAGTGGTGCGCGTCTGGAACTCGCTGCCTGAAAGAGTGGTAGAGGCAGCAAAGCTCATCACATTTAGAACGTACTTGGATATGCACTTGAAGTACCGTAACCTATAGGGCTAATGAACAAGGGTTCGAAGTGGGATTAGGCTGGATAGCTCTTTATAGGCTAGCACAGACTTGATGGGCTGAATGGCCGCTTTCTGTGCCGTAAATTGCAATTATTCTAAAATACCGTTGGTACGAATAATTTTACCTAAATCTTTTGCAAGGAGATGTTGATCTATAATGGACGAAAATTTGTCATTCAGTCCAAACCTCAAGGTATCACATTTTGTAGTGCAAAAGAATACAATTCAGCACATCGTGTCTGTTCTAGCAGACTGTTGGAGCAATCCGCGATGAATCCCACTATCGTTACCCAGCCACACAGACCTGCATCTTGCACCTACCCAAAAGATCCTGTTGACTTATTTTAAAAACGCCTAAATGACCTTTTCCCTAACATGTATGAGATATGATGCGTAGATGCCGGTGTTGGACTGGGGTGGACAATTTAGCTGACGAATGAGCAGCGCTCAAAAGCTCGTGATTTCAAATAAAACTGTTGGACTATAACTTGGTGTTGTGAGACTTCTCACTTATGTAAGAGATAGTGAAGTGATCATTACTACATTAGTAATTAGACGGCTAGTCTACTTACTCAAATGCACGTGAGTTCACATCCCACTCGGAATGTCTGAGAATTTGCATTAACTTAAACAAAAAACAAATCTGGAATTTCGAAACGCTGGTTCAATACTGTCCTTTATCAAAGTAGACATGCCTGGTTGTAAGTTCGCCTCCCAGTCTTTTGGCAGTAGAATGGGGTAAAAATTCGCTGCTCACGATGCGGTCTTCTCTACATTGGGGAGACCAAACGCAGATTTTGCCACCGCGTTGTGGATCACCTCGTTCACACCGTAAGTGTGACCCCGAGCTTCCGGTCGTCTGTCACTTTAATTCTCCGCTGTACTCCCACTCTGACTTCTCTGTCCTCGGCCTCTTAAATTATTCCAATGAAGCTCAGCGTTATCTCGTGTAACAGCATCTCATCTTTCGATTAGGCACTGTACAGCCCTCTGGACTCAACATCGAGTTCAACAATTTCAGACTATAGCTCCTGCGCACATTTTTCAGGCCCTATGATTCTGCCATCCCCATTTGCAACATTTAATCTTTCCGGCTTTCTACCCTTGCACAGAGTATTCCTTCAGATCCTCCCCTCCCCCCACCTCTCCCTACCTCTGCACCTGCTTAAATCTGTTACATCGCTAGCCTTTTCCGTTTCTGAAGAAGGGTCCCAGACCTGAAACGTTAACTCTGTTTCTCCCTCCACGGATGCTGCCTGGCCTGCTGTGTGCTTCCAGCATTTTCTGTTATTATTTTCAAAATTCTACTGTCTGGGACAGTAGTGAAAAACAGGCTCTGTTGTGTGAATTATACGCCCCGCCCGATATTCGATGCTAATGACCGCAATGGAACTGAAGAACGGGCGAGAAATATAATACGATAGCAAAATACTACGGATGCTGGAAAATTGTATCAACCACAGAAAACGCTGGAAAAACTCAGCAGGCCAGGCAACATCCGTGGAGAGAGAAACAGAGTTAACGTTTCAGGTCGAAATCCTTCGACAGAACTGAGAAAAAAGCAGAAATGAAACAGATAAAAAAGCAAGGGGGAGGCTGGGGGGATGAATAATAGAACAAAAGGGGTGGTCTATGGTAAGTAGAGACATTAAGAGATGCTCAAGGCAAGACGAGTTGGTGATAGGATAGGTTAAGAAACAAAAGGTGGCTCAAAAGTGTGAAGGGTGAAATGCTGGCAGAATGAGAGACAGCTGCCGTTGGGGGAGAGAGAGAGAAAAAAAAGGGAAAAGGCACAAACCAAAAGGGTAGATAAAATGTATATATATATATATATATATATGTCGTAGGGGCCGAGGTTATGACCTGAAATTGTGAACTCGATTTTGAGTCCGGAAGGCTGTAAAGTGCCTAATCGGAAGATGAGGTGCTGTTCGTCGAGCTTAGGCTGAGCTTCCGTCGAACAATGCTCGAGGCCAGGACGGTAAGGTCTGAGTGGGCGTGGAGTGGTGAATTAAAATGACAAGCGACCGGAAGCTCGGGATCACCCTTACGGACTGAGCGGAGGTGTTCCGCAAAGCGATCACCCAATCTGCGTTTGGTCTCCCCAATGTAGAGGAGACCACATCGTGAGCAGCGAATACAGTATACTAGATTGCAAGAAGTACAAGTAAATCGCGATTCGGATACATCAGATCACCCAGTTCTGACGAATGGTCATCGACCTGAAACGTTAACTCTGTTTTTCAATCCACAGATGCTGCCTGATCTGCAGAGTATTCCCAGCATTTTCTCTTTCTAGGTCCAATCACCAGTGCTGGGCACAAAAAAAGTGCTGGTCCTGCCAGCGAGAGCCACATCTCGAAAATTAATTAAATACATCGGGGCCTTGGAACGATGCATTTTCAGCGAATTGACAGTGTCATATTTTTCTCCTTACTTGGTTCGTTTACACTGGAGACCGGCCATTGCCCACTCAGTTCCTAGTGCCATCGGGGCGAAATTCGACTTGGGCTCTGGGGCAAAGCGGGCGGAATCGACCTTATCGCCCGTTGTACATCACGCCCGATATTTAGCGAGCGACTGAGAGGAAGCCATCCGCTCTGCATTCGCTGCCCGCGCTCTCTATCAGCCCCGATATGTCTTGACCGCTCACTCCCTTGTAAACATCCCAGTCACTGGATTGAAAGTTTCCCGTGAATTTGCGCCAAGCGAACAAGTCAATTAACGTTACTCACCATCGCTTTTACACTTATATTTCAGCTCTAAAGCGAACATCAGGACATAAGAACATAAGTCGTTGGAGCACGATTATGTCATTTGGCCCCTCGAGCTTGTTCCACTATTCAATAAGATCATGGCTGATCTGATCTTGGCCTCAACTCCACTTTCCTGCACGCTCTCCATAACTCTTGGCTCCCTTATCGTTCAAAAATCTATCTATCTCCACCTGAAATATAGTCAATGACACAGCCTTCTCAGCTCTCTGGGGAAGAGAATTCCAAAGCTTCACGACCCTCTGAGAGAAGAAATTCCTCCTAATTTCCGATGTAAATGGGTGCCCCTTTATTCTGAAATATACCTCCTAGTTCTAGAATCCCCCACCAGGGGAAATATCCACTCTGCATCTATACTGTCAAGCCACTTCAGAAACTTATATGTTTCAATAAGATCCCCTCTCATTCGTCTAAACTGCAATGAGTATAGGCCCAACCTGAACAACTTTCTTCATAAGAAAACCCCTTCATCTCCGGAATCAACCTCGTGAACATTCTCTGAACTTTCTCCAATGCAAGTATATCCTTCCTTAAATAAGCAGATCAAAACTGTACGCAGCAGTCCAGGTGTGCTCTCACCAATGCTCTGTACAGTTGTAACAGGACTTCCCTACTTTTATATTCATTCCCTTTGCAATAAAGGCCGTCTCTCCTTTTGCCTTCCGAATTATTGCTGTACCTACATGCTAACTTCTTGTGATTCATGTACAAGGAACCCCAGATCCATCTGTACCTCGGCATTTTGTAATCTCTCGCATTTAAATAATAATCTGCTTTTGTATTTATTCTACCAAAGTGGATAACCTCGCATTTTCCCACAGAACATTAATAACGGAGTTAAAATGTTCAGAATCGAGGCAATAGTTATGATATGGTAAGTTTCCTTGAACACTGGCCCGAAAATTAGACCTAATACGCGAGAGTACGCACTCTGTACTCTCGCGCTTTGGGTCTCCAATTGCCGGTTTCCTGCATGCATTGCGCATGCGCGGGAATTCGGCTCTTCGTGAATTCAAAAGGGGGCGGTTCCTAAGTGAACCGCGTGCGCGCTACAGGCTGCGCGCACGCAGTGCACTCAGTTATTTTTGCAGCTATGAACGCGCAGGTAAGCATGGAAGATTTTACACATAAAGAAAGGAGGCGTAAGACCCTCTTTTAACAAGGTAAGTAGTTAATTAAGTATTATTTTAAATTTTTTTCAACAGGTTTACCTTTTTTAGAGACTTTAAAGAAAGGTAAGTTTATTTTTATAACTTTTAAAAAGACTTTAATTTTTTTCAAAAATTTAATTTCTTGTTTAAAGTGGTTAATTTTTTAACATATACTTATTTTATTAATCTGATGGCTTTTTAAAAAAAATAATTGAGGTTTAGCTGTTCTTTTGAGGGTGTGTAGGTTTCATAGCTTTGACAGCCCTTGCTGTTAAAACTATGAATGAAAGATGGTGTGCTGCCATTGGCTCTAACTGTATCACGTGATCCCAGAGCTGGCACGAACTAATTGCGTCTCTGGGTCCCGCAAGCACTGCACAGCTGCATGTGGGACTGGCCTTGAAACTAAAGTTCGTGTGGGCCCGGAGGAAAAAGGTAGGCGCGGATTGAGATATCGCGGGGAAGCCTTACCCCCGCGTGAACACTCACTGTTTAATTTCTGGGCCACTATCTCCAACCACGTACGTACCTTCCTGACACAGATGAAGTTTATCTTCTGAAATTTAAAAAAATGTTGTTAGTTGAAGCGTCATATGCTTCTATTTTGGAGGATATTAGTTTTGTATGGAAAAGATAAGCAAAATAAATCTTCACATTTGTATAGCGCCTTTCACGATATCAGGTTACCCCAAACCACTTAACAGCGAATGAAATGTGGTTTGATTTTACTTTATTCGTTTATGGAATGTTGTCGTCGTTGTCAAAGCCAGTATATACTGCCCATCCCTAAAGGCCCTTGAGAAGGTGGTGGTGAGCCGCCTTCTTGAACCGCTGCAGTTGGTGTGGTGAAGGTACTCCAACAGTGCTGTTAGGGTGGGTGCTCCAGCATTTTGACTCAGCGACGATGAAGGATCGGCGATGTATTTCCAGTCAGGATGGTGTGTGACTCGGAGGCGAACTTGGAGGTGGTGTTGTTCCCATCCACCTGCTGCCCTTGTCCTTCTCGGTGGAAGAGGTCGCGGGTTTGGGAGATACTGCCGAAGAAGCCTTGGCGAGTTGCTGCAGTGCATCTTGTAGATGGTACACACTGCAGCCACGGTACGCCGGTGGTGGAGGCTGAATGTTTAAAGTGGTGGATGTGGTGCCAATCAAGAAGGCTGCTTTGTCCTGGATCGGGTCGCGCTTCTTGAGTGTTGTTGGAGCTGCACTCATCCAGGCAAGTGGAGAGTATTCCATCATACTCCTTACTTGTGCCAAAAGCTTTGGGGAGTGAGCAGGTGAAACACTCGCCGCAAAATTCCCAACCTCTGACCTGTTCTTGTTGCCACCATATTTATGCCGCTGGTCCAGTTAATGTTTCGGTCAATGGTGAGACACAGGATGTTGATGGTGAGGGATTCGGCGATGGTAAACATAGAAACATAGAAGAGAGGAGAAGGAGCAGGCCATTCAGCCCCTCGAGCCTGCTCCGACATTCAATGAGATCATGGCTGATCATCCAAATTCAGTACCCTGTCTCTGACTTCTCCCTATATCCCTTGATCCCTTTAGCTTTAAGAAATATATCTAACTCCTTCTTGAATATATGTAATGAATTGGCCTCTAATGCCTTCTGTGGTAGAGAATTCCACAGGTTCACCACTTCACTACTCTCTGGGTGAAGAAATACACTCCAGGAATTCCTCCTCCACAGTATTGTTACTAATTTGGTAAGCATAATCTTTATGTAGACTAAAGTCGCCCATGATAACTGCTGTGCTCTTATTGCACGCTTCTCTAATTTCCCTTTTAATGACATCCCCAACCTCCGTATTACTGTTTGGGGGTCTATACACCACTCCCACTAGCGTTTTCTGCCCCTCGGTATTTCTCAGTTCTACCCATACAGATTCCACATCATCAGAGCTAATATCCTTCTTCGAATTGTGTTAATCCCCTCTTTAACCAGCAATGCTACCCCACCTCCTTTTCCTTTTTGCTGATCTTTCCTGAATATTGAATACCCCTGTATTTTGCGTTCCCAGCCTTGGTCACCCTGAAGCCATGTATCCTTAATCCCAATCATATCATTGCCGTTGAATGTCAAGGTGAGGTGGTTAGACATTCATGTGTTGAAGATAGTCATTGCCTGGCACTTCTGTGGCGCGAATGTTACCTGCCACTTATCAGCCAAACCTGAACGTCGTCCAGGTCTTGCTGCAAGTGGGCATGGACTTCATCATTATCTGAGGAGTTCTGAATGGCGCTGAACACTGTGCAGTCATCAGAGAGCATCCGCATTTAGTGAGCTTATTTTAGAGGGAAGATCATTGATGAAGCAGCTGAAGATGGTGGAGCCGAGGACACTGTAACCCCTGCGTTAATGTAGGAAACGCGGCAGCCAAGTTGTTGACAGAATGATCCCACAAACAGCGGTATGAAAATGACCAGATTATCTGTTTTTATGTGGTTTTGGTTGAGGGATATATATTGGCCACCACACCGGTCGAGAACGTCAAACTGAGAAGGTCCAGCGAGCTTTAATGTTTCATCTAAAAGTGGCACGTCCAGCAGACAGCACTCTCTTTGTACCGGTTACCGAAAGGCCGGCTCAGAGGCATGAGTGATACCAACTGATCCACATCTGACACGTTAGCAGTCCAATTCAACTATGAGTGTAGTGGTTCGGCCACCCATTATCTTCTCACCTCCATTTCCTGTTTGCTGGTCAATTGGGAATAAAAATCGAGCCGGATGTAGAGCCGCTGGCAAGTCCATTCCCGTCTCTTTTGCGTCCAGCTTACGTTGACAACAAGTTCCTGATACAGTCATTCTGCGTTGATTAAATATATTATTCTAGCCGCTGCACTCTTCATACTTCAAGCAACTGTGATGCATTTCGGCAGGAAGAATGAGGAGAGACATTGGACCGGAATTTCGGAACCCCACGGCTGTGTACGAGATGTCTAAGCACCCGTAGGTGCCGCGCAACTGCCGGGTTCAGCATAACTTTTTTCATTGATTTATAATTTAAAAATACCTTAAAAAACGGTAAGTTATTTTTTAGCCCCGTTAAAAACTTTAAATATTTTTTTCAATAGATTACATTTTTGTTTAATATATTTAATTTAATGTAATTTTAACTAATTTTGAATATGTGACTTTAAAAATGTAATTTACTTAATGCTTACCTGTGTTTTAAAGGTGATCACCATTCATACTTTGGAAAGTTCTATCCATACAGATGTATTAAAAGTTTGCAGGGGGGATTCCATTCTTTAATTGGTTCCCATGGCCCACGCGATCCCAGAGACCTTTGCGAATCGCTTGCGAAACTGGGATATCTGTGCCCCTGCGCATTTCGTATTGGAGAGGCCCTGGATCGGAAGTCTCGGGACCTATGGAGCCATCAGTTAAGTGCCTGGATTTTTTCCGATCGGATGCAGCCACCCGCAGGCAACCTCCGATCTGAAAATCAGGCCCAATATAAATTAACTGTCCAAATTAAAAAGGGGTGCAGGAATAGAGAAACGTTTTGGCTTAAGCACGTCACACTTTGATGGAAGCACTGTCAGTTGAGAAGGCTGTTAAAAAGAATACAAGGTTTTCTAAATAGCGTAATACAGTACAACCGCAGAACAGTAACACATAACCTTTCCAAATCACGGGTTAGGCCTCAGCTGGAGTATTGCGGCCTGCTCCGGGCACACTTTGCAAATGATGTGAAGGTCTTGGAGAGGTTGCAGAGGAGATTGAGTAGAAATGTAAAAGGAATGAGTGAATTTAGTTACGTGTACTAACTGGAGAAGCTGTAATTGTTCTCCTTAAAGCAGAGAAGTTTAAGGGGACATTTCGTAGCGCTGTTCAAAATCACGAGAGGTTGTGATAGAATAGATAGGGATAAACTGTTTGTAAATGCTACTATTGTAGCAAAAGTTAACGTTGGCCCCTTAGAGGCTGAGACAGGAGAAATTATAATGGGGAATAGGCAAATGCCAGAGACTTTGAACAAATATTTCGTAACAGTATTCACATCAGAAGACACAAACAACATGACAAAACGAGCGACGAAACAAGGAGCTAATAAGAGTGAGGAACTTAAACTAATTAATATCAGTAGAGAAGAAATTGTTCAGAAACTAATGGTACTAAAGGCCGACAAATATCCTGAGAGTATACATTCTAGGGTTCTAAAAGAGGTGGCTGCAGAGATAGTGAAGGCATTTTTGGTGACCTTTGAACATTCCTTGGATTCTAGAACGGTCCCAGCGGATTGGAAGGTAGCAAAGGTAACCCCGCTATTCAAGAAAGGAGGGAGGGAGAAAACATAGAACTACAGGCCAGTTATCCTGACAGCAGTCGTCGAGAACATGCCGGAATCCATTATTAAGGAAGTGCCAACAGGGCAATTAGAAAATTATAATAGTTTTAGGCAGAGTTTATTTGGTTTTATGAAATGTAAATCGTGTTCAACAATTTTATTAGAATTTTTTGAAGATGCGTCTAGCAGGTTTGATGAAAGGGAACCAGTGGATGAGGAACATTTGAATTTCCCAAAATGCATTCGATAAGGTGACACATGAAAGATTGCTATGCAAGACAAGGGCTCATGGGTTAGGGGTGATATATTGTCATGAATAGAGGATTGGTTAACGAACAGCAAATAGCGAGTAGGGAGAAATGGGTATTTTTCCAGTTGAACGCCTGTAACTAGTGGGGTGCCGCAAGGATCAGTGCTTGGGACTCGGCTATTGACAAACTATGTTAATGACTTAGATGAAGGGACTGAATGCAATGCGTCCAAGTTTTCTGGATTTACAAAGCAAGGTTGAAAGGTAATCTGTGAGGAGGACATAAAGTGCTTGCAAATGGTTATAGACAGGTTAAGAATGTGAAAAATAAGGTAGCAGATGGAGTAAAATGTGGGGAAATGTGAGGTTATTCACTTTTGGTAGGAGGAATTGAAAAACAGAATGTTTTTAAATGATGAGAAACTAGTATGTGTTGGAATTCATAGAGATTTAGATGTCCTCGTACAGGAAACACAAAAAGTTAGCATGCAGGTGCAGCAAGCAATTGGGATGGCGAATTCCATGTTGGTCTTTATTGCAAGTAAGTTGCAGTACAAGGGTAAGGATGTCTTACTGCAATTGTATAAAGATTTGGTCAGACCACACCTGGAGTACTGTGAACAATTTAATCTCCTTATCTGAGGATAGGTATGCTTGCCTCTTGCCTTAGAGGCGGTGCAACGAAAGTTAACTACATTGATCCCTGGGATGAGATGGATGTCGTATGAGTAGAGATTGAATAAATTGGTGATATACTCTCTGGAGCAGGGAAGAATGAGAGGTGATCTAATTGAAACCTAAAAGATTCTGAGGACGATTGACAGGCTTGATGCGAAGAGGTTTTATCCCCTGCCTGGAGAGTCTAGACCGAGGGAGCATAGACTCAGAATAAGGGACCGGCCATTTATGACTGAGAAGAGGAGGAATTACTTCACTCAGAGGGTTGTGAATCTTTGGAATTCTTTACCGCAAAGAGCTGTGATTGCTGATCGTTGTATATATTCAAGGTTGAGATACATAGATTGTTGGACTCTAGAGGAATCAATAGATAAGTGGATCGGGCAGGAAAGTGGAATTTAGGTTGAAGATCAGCCATTATTTTGTTGAATCGTGGGCCGTATGGCCTTCTCGACCGAAACATTGTTATGTTCTTTTTTCCACTGGCTGATGAGTCGGCAGATTTAAGTAATTAGCAAAAGTAACAGTTGGCATAAGTGGTAATTTTCTTCACGCCTCCATTTGTAATGACCTGAAATGACAAGCCTGAAACAGGATTGGAAGCATATTCAGTATTAACTTTCAAAGGGGACGATGACAAAAACTTGACGGGGACAAATACAGATCGATAGGGAAAGGGCAGGCGATCAGCTCCGATGGACGGGCTACATCGTCCACATGCCCGATACGAGACTCCCAAAACAAGCGCTCTACTTGGAGCTCCGACACGGCAAGAGAACCCCAGGTGGGCACAGGAAACGCTTCAAGGTTACCCTGAAAACCTCCTTGAAAAAGAGCAACATTCCCACCTACACCTGGGAATCTCTTGCCCAAGACTGCACAATGTGGAGGAAAAGCATGGGGGAAGGCGACGAACAACTCGGGTCACTTCGCTGGGAGCAAGCAGAAGCCATGCAGAAGCGACGCAAGGATGCACGTCAATCCAAGCACTCCAACCACCCGCCAATTCAACCACCGGCTGTCCAATCTGTGACAGAGACTGTCGGTCCCGCATTAGACTCATCAGTCACCTGAGAACTCATATTTAATGTGGAAGCAAGTCATCCTCGATTCCGAGGGACTGCCTAAGAAGAAGAATTGCTAGCAAGCGGCATTTACTCACAAATAACCTGCTCACCGATGCTCAGTTTGGTGCCCGACAGGACAATTCGGCTCCAGACCTCATTACAGCCTTTCTCCAAACATGGACAAAGGAACTGAATTCCAGAGGTGGGTGAGAGAAACTGCCCTTGAAATCAAGGCAGCATGTGACCGAATGTTGCTTTAAGGAGGTCCAGTTAAAATGAAGTCAATGGATATTAGGGGAAACATCTCCAATGGCTGGCGTCTTACCAAGCACAAAGGAAAATGGTTGTGGTTGTTGGAGGCCAATCAGATAAGCCCAAGGACTTCGTTGCAGGCGTTCGGTATGGCAGTGTCCTTGTCCTAAACATGTTCAATTGCTTCATCAAGGACCTTACTTGCATCATAAAGTCAATAAGGAGGATGTTTGCTGATGGTTGCACAGGGTACATTTCCATTAGCAACTTCTCAGATAATGAGGCAGTTCATGCCTACATGCAGCAACACCTGAACAATAGTCAAGCTTGGGCTTATCAGTAGCATTTAACATTGGCGCCATGCAAGTGCCATTCAATGACCTCCTCCAAAAAGAGAAAGTCTAATCAACGCCCTTGGCATTGAATGGCATTAGCATCGTCGAATCGACCACCATCAACATGCACCGGCCTCAATTGACCAGAACCTTAATTGGACCAGCCATATAAATACTTTAGTTACAATGTCATGTCTAATTATTCTGAGGCGACTTAATCGGGTAATGACTCCCCAAAGCCTTTCCACCATCTACAAGGCACAAGTCAAGAGGGTGTTGGAATAATGTCCAATTGTTGGATGAGTGCAGCTCCAGCAACACTCAAGGAGCTCAACACCATCCAGGACGAAGCAATCCGCTGATTGGCACCCTATCCACCACCTTAAGCATTCACTTCCTCTGCACCGACGCACCGTGTCAGCAGTCTGTACCATCTACAAGATGCACTGCAGCAACTCGCCAAGGCTACATCGACAGCACCTCCCAAACTCCCGACCTCTACCACCTAGAAGGACAAAGGCAGCGGGGGCATGGGAACACCATCACCTCCAATTCTCTTCCAAGTCTCTCAGCATGCTGACTAAGAAATATATCGCCATATTGCATCGTCGCTGGGTCAAAATCCTGGAACTCCCTAACAAACAAAACTATGAGAGTGCCTTCATCTCACGGACTGCAGCGGTCCAAGCAGGCGGCTCACCACCACCTTCTCAAGCTTTTAGCGATGGACAATAAATGGTGGATTTTTCCAGCGTTGCACACATCCCGTGATTGTATAAACAAATAACAGTGCATTACCTTCGCCGAAATCCAAAATTACTATTCGGAATTAAATATTCACTGACCTGCTACTTTTAGCTTTGCCTTCATTGTTTCCAATTCTGAAAAAAAACATGTCTCGTGCTCTTTTGTTTGATTTTTAATAGAACAATTTTGGACATTACCACTTCCGCGTTTCCGGTGATGTAATTGCTGGCCGTACAGTCATTGTTTCAATTTAATAGGAGGTTGGTATGGATAATGCAACCGGTGTTATTATGTGGACAGTCTGCATATACTTGCTTTGTAGTCCCTTGAGTTTAGAAAGCTCTGCCGTGGTCTACTCGGGCACTTTATGAGGATGAATGATTCCATATGATAGATCAAGTTATAACGATTTCCTCTGGCGGAGAACATCCACAACAAGAGGGCTTGACAATAATATTAGAGCTAGGCCGTACAGCGATGGTGTCAGGAAGCTTCTTCCCGGAAAGTGTTTTGGAAATCCGGAACTTGCTGCACCTCCCCCCAAAAAAGGTCTTCCAGCTACGTCAGTGCAAAAAATAGAATCTGAAATTGATAGATCTTGTGAAGCAATGCTATCCGGGTTTGCAGAACCAAGGTGGATAGATGGGGTTAATTTACCCTTCAGCCATGATCGAATTGAATGGGTGAAAACGCTCGAGGGGCTGCATATCCGGGTCATGTTCGTATGTGTCTATCACCATCTCTGAAGATCAAAAGTAAAGACACTCTAGGATCAATATAATGGCCCGTATTTTTCAATCGGAGGCTTCCCGCCTGCGGAGGCTTCCGATCTGGAAAAAATCTACGCCCTTACCTGAGGCCTGCGGAGGTCCGGATATTTCCGCACCTGGGCCTCTGCTCTACGAAATGCGCAGGGCCCAGGTATCCCAGGGGCGCATACGATTCGCAAGCGACGTTGCGATCACGTGGGCCATGGGGAACCAATGGGAGAAACGAATCACCCCTCATACTTTTGAAAGGTCTCTCAGCTTAAGGCTGTCGAACTTATGAATGGGGATCAATCAAAAAACACATCAAGACATTAAATAAAGTTATAAAAAATCACGTTTTAAAATTAGTTAAAATTACATTAAATTAAATATTTTAAACTAATTTTTTTTTTAAATAACTAATTTTTTTGCTGGGCAAAAAATAAATTTACCTTTTTTAAAAGTATTTTTAAATTATAAATGAGTGAAACATTTTTTAACATTTTTAAGCTCTTATGCTGGTAAAAGCAGGCCTTACTCTTCAGTCCTGATTTTTCGGGGACTTCAGCCGGCGGAGGTTCTGCTGGAAGCAGAACTCTCTGCCCGCAGAGGCCCTTCTCCAGGGCAGGCGGAGGATCTGACAAGAGGATTCTTGACAGATCAGAAGTGCCAGTTTTCAGCACATGCGTACACAGCTCGTACACACCCATAGGGATTGAAAAATACGGGCCAATATTCCAGGTTCCGGAAGTTGGAATCAAACGAATTGCCAAATGAAATAGGCCAAGAAGGACCGAGTTCGATTTCTACCATCCAGGCTGTCTCATGATGCAGCTTTACTGGAGTTATTGAATAATCTTAGCAGTCAATCGATATCACATTTGATATACGGCACAGAAACAGGCCAGTCGGACCAACCAGTCCATGCCTGCGGTTTTGCTCCACTCGAGCCTCCTCGTCTTTCCTCAACTAAATCTATTCCCTTCTCCCTCATATCTTTGTCCAGCCTCCCCTTAAATGCATCTATACTATTCGCTTCAACCACCCCTGATTTAGCGAGTTCCACAATCTCACCACATTTTGGTAGAGAAGTTTCTACTGAATTTCCTATTGGATTTGTTGGTGACTATCTTATATTAATGGCCTCTAGTTATGCTCTTCCCCACAAGTGGAAACATTCTCTCTGTATCCACTCTATAACAGCTGTCATGATTTTAACGACCTGTATTAGGTCACCCCTCAGCCTTCTTTTTTAAAGAGAAAAGAGACTGAGAATTTTCATCATTTCCTGTTATATATACCCTCGTGTTCAGGTATAATCCTCGCTATCAAGTGGTCTGCAACTGACCCAGCCATGAGACGGGTGGAGTGCTTTGTGAATCATGAGTCCAAGTCACCTGCTCCTGACAAGCAAATTAAAAAAAATACGAATGTAGTGAAACTATAGCTAAAGCTAACAGTCTATTGAGTTGTTTTAATAGAAACCTTCACTGTAACTCAGAGGACATCATTTTAACACTATGCAAGTCGCTGATCAGACTACATCTAGAGCCTGGATTTTCGTCCACAACATGGTGGGTGGTATCTCTAGGTGGGTTAGAGGAACAAGGGGATCTAGGGGCACAACTACACAAATCACTAAAAGTTGCGACGCAGTATAGCAAGGCCAGAAACAAAGCAAACCAAGCATTAGGGGTTATTCCTAGACCCGAGTTGGAGTGCTGCGTACAGTTCTGGTAGCCATATTATAAAAAGGCTTTAGAGGTACTGGAGATGGTGCAGAGAAGATTTACAGGGATGATACCAGAAAGGCTCGAGTGGAGCATACACGCCAGCATGGACTGTTAGAGCCGAATGGCCTGTTTCTGTGCCGTATATTCTATGTCATCCTATGTAATATCGTGGTATTGGAATAGGTCCAGAGGTGAGCTACAAGAATGCTTCCTGGCTTAAGGAACCTTAGCTACTCAGATGAGATCAAGGTTCTCTGCCCATTTACTCTATAGACTAGAGGTGACCAAATAGAAGATTAGGAAATAATGAACAGGCGGAATAGTGTGCTCATTGCGAGATTATTTTAGTTTAATAGGTTTGGGAGCATCCGTAGATGCGAGTATAAACTGTTTCAGAGAAGGAATGGATTTGAGTACAGGGGCAAGGATGTTTTATTACTGTAATACAGGGTCTTGGTGAGAGCACACCTGGAGTCCTGCGTGCAGTTTTGATCTCCTTACCTAAGAAAGGATGTAGTTGCCATAGAGGGAGTGCGGTGAAGGTTCACCAGACGGATTCCTGGGATGGCAGGAATGTCGTATGAGGACAGATTGGGTCGACTTAGCTTTTATTCACTGGACTTTAGAAGAATGAGGGGGGATCTCAATGAAACCTTGAAAATTCTGACTGGGTTAGACAGACTGGATGCAGGGAGGATGTTTCCCCTAGCTGGGGGGTCTAGAACGAGGGGTCACAGTCTCAGGACACGAGGTAGGACATTTAGGACTGAGATGAGGAGAAATGTCTTCACTCAGAGGGTGGTGAACCTGTGGAATTCTCTACCACAGAAGACTTTAGAGGCCAAGTCACTGAATATATTAAGAAGGAGATAGATAGATTTCTAGACACAAAAGGCATCAAGTGGTATGGGGAGTGAGCGGGAATATGGAATTGAGATAGAGGATCAGCCATGAATGGCGGAGCAGGCTAGAAGGGCCGAAAGGCCTACTCCTGCTCCTACTGATCTATGTTGCTATGTTTCTATGACTGGATGTGAGGTGATTTGTCTTTTCCCAGAGTGTATTGATTCTGTGGAATAAATTACCAGCAAGTGTACTGCGTGCGGAATCTCTGTATGCCTTCAAGACGGAGCTGGCCAGGTTTTTGATTGGGACACAGACCACAGCATATAGAAGGTAAGCGTCTTTCTATATAACACCTTGTCCACGTGATCTCCTAAATTGCTTTTGATCGCGACAGGGGGCGAGTGGATTTACGAAAATTATTTCTCTCCCTCATTGGCCCTGGGTATTTTCTACTTTGTTTTGGATCATCAGGAGATGACATGGCTGCGGGCTGAATAGGGTGAGCGGGAAGAAAATGAGGATGAGGAAGTAAGTGTTTAATCATGATCGGGAAAACATCATGATGAGTGGGGCTACCTTGATGGACCAGCCGGTCTTTTCTAACCCCTCAATTTCGTAAATCCACCGTTATTGCAAAAAAGGATATTATTACTTCCAATACTTTATCGGAACTATCTGAATAATTTGAAGATTGTTTTTGCTGAACTGATAACAGGCGCAAGATTAAAATATTTTACCTAAATCTTTCTCTAGTATGCGTTTATCTGAAATGGAGAAAGAAAACACGACTTATTAAATTCTTAAATATATTACATTTTGCAATAAAGGAGGAGACCGCTCGGCCCATCCTGCCTGCAGAAACATACTGTTGGTTAAATCTACAACAAATCCGATTGCTCTCACCCAACCACGCAGTTATTTCACATTTTTAAAGGTTCCTCTTTAAGCAGGCTTTACCTAATCTTTTATAAGTAGCGACTGAACCACCTGTTCAAACACATTTATACTCCCCTTCCGCTCAATACTAAATTGAAGACAATTTCACTCAAGTATTATTTCCCTGATCTGCTTCCGGTGAATTAGACATGCATGACGTCTAAAGGAAAGTATTTTAACTGTAGGCCGTGATGTAAAATGGACGATAAATAATTGAATCATAGAATCATCGAAATTTAGAATAGTTACAGCAAAGAAGGAGGCCATTCGGCCCGTCCATCCCGTGCTGGCTCTCTGCAAGAGCACTTCAGCTAGTACCCACTCCAGCGCCTTTTCCCCTTAGTCCTGTTTTTTTCTTCTTCAGGTACTTATCGAATTCTCTTTGTAAGCCACGTTTGAGTCTGCCGCACCAGCCTTTCAGATTCTAACCACTCGCTGCATAAAAATGTAGTTCCTCACGTCGCCTTTGATTCTTTTTGCTAAGCACCTTAAATCTGTGTCCTCTGGTTCTCGACCCTTCCGCCGAAGGGGACAGTTTCTCTCTATCTACTCAGTCCAGACCTCTGATAATTTTGAACACCTCTATCAAATCTCCTCTCAAACTTCTCTGCGTAAAGCATAACAACCCCAGCTTCTCTAGTCTATCCACGTAACTGAAGGCCCGCATCCCTGGAATCATTGTTGCAAATCTTTTCTGCAACCTCACTAATGCCGTCACATCCTTCCAAATGTGCACTCCCCATAATTGGACACAATAGTCCAGTTGAGGCCGAACCAATGTTTTATACAGGTTAATCATAACTTCCTTGATTTTGTACTCAATGCCTCTATATATGAAGCGCAAGATCCCGTTTGCTTTTTTAACCAAATTGTAAGCCTGTCCTTCCACTTCAACGATTGGGCACATATACCCTTAGGTCCCACTTTAAGATTGTAACCTTTAATTTAGATGTCCTCTCTTCGCTCTTTCTACCAAAATGCATCGGTTCGCAGTTTTCTGCATTAAATTTCATCTGCCACGTGCCCACTCATATCTCTAGCCTTCATGCCCGATACGGGTCTCCTAAAGCAAGCGCCCTACACGGAGCTCCGACACGGAAACAGAGCCCCAGTTGGGCAGAGGAAACGCTTCAAGGACACCATCACAACCTCCTTGAAAAAGTGCAAGGACCCCATCGACACCTGGGAATCCCTGGCCCAAGACCGCACAAAGTGGAGGAGAAGCATCCGGAAGGCGCCGAACCACTCGAGTCTGTTCGCTGCGAGCAAGCGGAAGCCAAACGCAAGCAGCGCAAGGAGCGGACGTCAACCCAAGCACCTCACCCACCCGCCCCTTCAACCAGCGTCTGACCCATCAGTGACAGAGAATGCAGGTCCCGCATTGGGCTCATCAGTCACCTGAGAACTCATTTTTAATGTGGAAGCACGTCATCCTCGGTGCCGAAGGACTTCCTAAGCAGAAGAAGCCTGTCTATGTCTTCTTGAAGTCTATCTATTGGCCAGCCATTAAATCGCCCTTCCACTGGTGATAATTTTCAATATGGAGGATGGTACTACATGGCGGACTAATTCAAAGTTACAATTACCTCAATATATCGCTATCGCGCACTTATTTGAAAAGGTGATCTGCCATTAGTTGCTAAAGTACCCAACATGTCTTTTCTTAGCTATGTTGGCCCCTGGTCAGGCATTGAATCCTGTTTATAATGGCCATCCTTGTTTTCAAGTCTCTCCATAGCATCCCCTCCCTATTCCTGAAATCTCTTCCAGACCAACAACTCATCGAGATCAATGTGCTTCTCCAGTTCTGTCCTTCCCCTAAGCGCATCCTCGATTTCAACCGCTCCAATATCGGCGGACGTGCCTTCAGCTGCCGAGGCCCTGCGCTCTCAAAGTCACTCGCTAAATATATCTGCCTCTCTCCCTCTCTCTCTCTCCTCATTCGAGCCGCTCCTTAAAAATCTTCCTCTTTGACCAAGGATTTGCTCAACTTTCCTAGTATCTCCTTATGTGGCTCGGTGTTAAATTTCATCTGAGTAGGCCCCTGAGATGCACCGTGGGACGTTTTATTCGGTTAATGGCGCTATATAAATGCTTGTCACTCACCATCGGTTTTGCACTGATTTCTCAACTCTAAGAGGGACATAAATAATGCTGTGAATGTTATTGGATTAAAGGCAATAGTTGGTGCTGCAATAGGTTGCCTAGGATACCATATATTGTAAAGTCAGCAGCTTCTCATTATTTACCTTGCTGACAGTCATACAATTTTTGTTC
The DNA here is from genome assembly GCA_030390025.1 of Squalus acanthias. NCBI lineage: Eukaryota > Metazoa > Chordata > Chondrichthyes > Squaliformes > Squalidae > Squalus > Squalus acanthias. The sequence continues at coordinate 10,674,038 of CM059453.1, forward strand.
TGGAAAAAATGATATAGAATTACATCGAATTCACAGCACAGAGACAGTCCATTTGGTGCAATTGGTCTATGCCGGTGTTTATGCTCCACACGCGCCACGTCGCACATTATTTTATCTAATCCTGTCAGCAGATCCTTCTATTACCTTCTCCCAAATGCACTTCTGACGCTTCCCCTTAAATACCTTTATGTTTTTGGTCTCAACCCCACCACATGGCAGCAATTTCTAAATTCTAAACACTCGCTGAGTAAAGAAGTTGTTAGTGAAATATATTATATCACGAAATACACAATAGCAGCCCATTCATTCGAGGCCAAGAATTGTGTCCATCGACTTTTGGAGCCACACGCTTATTATTGTGGAAACCGAACCTCTATAAACATTTGTAAGTAAAGGTGTACCAGGTGAAATAGACACGGCAAGCGTATACAATATATATCCACATATCAGTACTTATTCTATAATGCAATACCAGGTTTGGCCTGGAGTACGAGATAAATTATCGCTTGGACAGTCCATGAGAAGTGACAGGAGACACAGTAAATCAGTCAATTAAATTACAGGCAGGCAAAGGTACGACTATGGATGCAGTGGAAAGAGATAAGGGCAAAGGCTAAAACTGATCTCCACGGATTCTCATTATCCGTACCAGATGTTGTTTAGCAGGCTCGTTCAAGGGAGAATATCAAACCTCATTAGAACGTGCTGGCATAATGACATCACGTTAGCACGTCATAATTAAACATATTAAATGTTCAGATATCGGATCTAAACTTGCTGAGACTGACATAAGCGGTCAAACCGCAACATTTGCAACCTCCACAATGACTCCTTCGTACGTGAGTTAATCAATGCCTCGAGGCATTAAGCATTGTATATAAGAGGTTGTGTTACAATTAATTGTCTTGATTTAACAACGAGATGTTTCAGTGTTTTCTAGACTAATAATTAGTGTTAGCGGTCCAACGAAAATGTCCTATCATAGCTCCACATAAAGTTCACAGTGATATACGACACTATCCTATATTACCTTCAAATAAAGCTAATAGGGATGTATAACTATAACACATTAGACCCCCTGTGATCCCACCTCATTGTCTTAGTTGTATTTTGCTATGTCTTTGATATAATGTCTTCCTGACTGACCTGATTGTCTCTCTGCCGAGGTGTGATAAAAGGCTGTCAGAAAGATTAACTGTAGTCGTCTGCAATTGTACTCTGCACTGGCATTGTTATCTGTCTATATATGCTGTGCTGATTTGTATTACTTCACTTCACCTGACGAATTAGCAGCAGCTCCGAAAGCTTGTGATTTCAAATAAAACTGTTGCACTATAACCTGGTATTGTGCGACTTCTCACTTTTGTCCACCCCAGTCCAACACCGGCATCTGCGCATCATAACTATATCCTATGATGCCTAACCTAAGGGCAATAAGGATATGTGACAATATCCTATATCAACACGCATTGAACTGTTACCTTGAAGTTTAGTTTCTATCTGGCGTGTGAGACCAATAGTCTTAAACAATTTCAACACTTTAATACAAGGATATTTTCAGAAGAATGAAGTCATCGTCTGCCTCTCATTGCTATAGTGGGGTAGAAATTCTCTTGGCTGCATCGCTAACTGGGTTGTTCTTAGAGCGAGCGCAAATTATAGGGCCCGCTTGTCATTCACTTTTATTTAAGGCGCCAGGAACGAATATGGAGCTGCGAATATAAATTACCTTTGTCCTTGAGAGCTGACCTCATTTTTTCCAGTTCTGAAAATAACCGAACAACCCTTTAGCTATTCGGATCAGAGCAATAAAGTCTATTTTGAAGTTGTTGTTGTCTCCAGTCCAAACCAACCTCGAAAGTGCCATCTAAGTAGACGCACTTACCAGCCTTGTTAAAAATGATTCACTCTCATCTCACGTAAGAACATAAGAAATTGGAGCAGGAGTAGGCCATCTGGCTCCTCGAGCCTGCTCCGCCATTCAATAAGATCTGACCTTTGCCTCAACTCCACTTTTCCGCACTGTCCCCAAAACCCTTGACTCCCCTGTCATTCAAAAATCTGTCGACTTGAATTTGTTCAATGAGTGGCCTTCCACAGCTATCTGTGGAAGATACTTCTAAAGATTCACGAACTTCTGAGTGCAGAAATTCCTCCTCATCTCCGTTTTAAATGGGCGTCCCCTTATTCTGAAACTATGCCACATAGTTCTAGATCCCCCCAGGAGGGGAAACACCCTCTCAGCATCTACCCCGTTAAGCCCCCTCAGAATCTTATATGTTTCAATTAGATCACATCTCATTCTTCTAAACTCCAATGAGTATAGGCCCAACCTGCTCAACCTTTCTTCATAAGACAAGCCCTTCATCTCTGGAATCAACTTAGGGAAACTTCTCTGAGCTGCCTTAAATGAAAGTATATCCCTTATAAATAACGTGATCAAAACTACACGCAATACTCCAGATGTGGTCTCACCAGTGCCCTGTTCAGTCGTAGCAAGACTTCCTTATTTTGTCCTCCAACACCCTTGCAATAAGGTCCAACATTCCATTTGCCTTCCTAATTACTTACTGTAACTGCATGCTAACTTTTTGTTTTTTCAGGTACGAGGAACTCCAGATCCCTCGGAAACGCAGTATTTTGTAGTCTCTCTCAATTTAATTAATAATTTGCTTTTTTATTCTTCCTACCAAAGTGGATAACCTCACATTTTCCCACATTATACTCCATCTGCCAAATTTTTGCCCACTCACTGAACCTATCTATATCCCTTCGTCGACTCTTTGTGTCCTCCTCAAAGCTTGCTTTCCCATCTATCTTTGTATCATTTTTCTGCGAACAAACCGATGTGAAATAGTTGTCGGCGGGGCAGGCTCTGAGGATCCTGATTCCGCTCAACGGTGCCATACTATCGTCAAACCCTCGGCATGCTATAAGATGGAAGATTTATAGATTGATATTGCAATTTTCCCAAACTAAAAACGTCCCAAAGCGCACAACAGGCAATGATCTATTTCGAAATGTCGTCACTTTTATAGTGTAGGAAACGCTGCAAGGATTTGGCACACCTCTACGAGCTAATTACGAGATAATGGGCCGTCATTTGCGGCCCTTACGGGTGCGTACGAGGTGCGCACGCGCTCGTAGGGCCGCGCAAGTTCCGGGTTTAGCACTGCAAAGCGCATGCGCTGAAACCCGGATCTTGCGATCTGTCAAGGTACTCCTTGACAGATCCTCCGCATCCCCGGAAAAGGCCATCGGCCGGCGGGAGATTGGCCTATTTGCCCAACCTCGGTCCAGCGAATGCCCGTGAAATTCTTATGCCTGGTAAAAGCAGGTGTACGTCCAGCTTTTACGAGGGTAAGACTTTAAAATACACAAAAAAAAATTCAATAATTTATACATTTGCAAACTTGTGAAATTAGGTAAGTTTAGTTTTAGCATTTAACAACATGTACATTTATTAGTGTTATTACATTGTTGCTTTAAATATTTAATTAAATGCCATTTTGATGAAATTTAAATTTGTGATGTTTTTCTGTCTTTATTTGAAGTTTACGTGTATTTTAAGTTGTATTCCCATTCATACTTATGAGGATTCCGTACAGACGGAATTCTCATAAGTATGTTTGGCGATTCCTTTATTTCATTGGTTGGGTCGGCCCACGTGATCCCAGGGCGCTTGCGAAGCGCACGCACCCCTACGATACGTGGAAATCTACGCTGGTCTATGCATTGAGGCTCAGGAGTGCAAGAGTCCCGAACCTCCGGGACCATCAGGTAAGTAAGTAGATTCTTGCTGGGTCAATGTATTTTACTCATATAGGGTGACGAATATTTATTTGTCTTGGAGAACATGATGACTGTCTTTAAAATAGTTTCGTGGGATATGTTACGTCCATCTTCGAGGCTAGCTTAGGTTTCGGTTTAATCTCTCATCAAACAGATTGCGCTTCCGAAAGTGTAGCACTTCCACAGTATTGGAACCGGGATTTGAGCCCGGATTATGTGCTCAATTCCCTGGAGTGAGGGGTGAACCCATATGCTTCTGACTCGGAGAAGAGACGAACTGATGCATGGCAGTAAGGTAAGATTCGAAGGGCCAATGCATGGCTGCAGGAAAGATGCAGAAGAGAAGTCTTTGATATTTTTGCGGCTGTCAAAGGGAGCCAGTAACGAAGGAAGTATATACAAACGGTTGCCCGCAGTCTCTCCAGGCCTGGAACCATTTCATTCATGGCCGTCGGGAATTACAATCTTTTGGAATGAACAGACGTCAGAAATTGCCCATTGATACTTACATCACGAAGTTGCATAAGCTCGAGCAAAATAAACAAAATTCGTGCAGGGAAATGGCTGGGACCTTCGAGGTAAACTTCTACATTTTACATTTAAAATGCAATGCTATTTAAGTCAATATAGCTGAATATAAAGCGGGGAGCCTAATGGACGGCAGATAACACACGGTCAATTCGGCCGCAGCGTCCAAGAGCTTTGTGGCCCGGAAATTCATCTCGTGCGGTGGCGCTAAATGGGCGCTAACTGACCGGCCGCGTCTTGTTCGCAGCGCCAGATATCCTGCGCCATTGACTGCAATGGAGCTGAATGTCAGGCGCTGCGTAAAACTGGCGGCGGAGCCGGCCCCGCCCCCGTTTTGCGCCACTGCTCGAGAATAATTACGAGACCTGGAAATCTAAAGTTAATGGGGGTTGAATTGGATCACCCCAGGAAACGGGCGCAGCGTTCGCGATGCGCAATTAACCTGGCCAATTAACTGCGATGGAGGCAGGACGTTAAGTCAAGTGCTGTCTGCTGTGTTTTAATGATTGCGACTGTTCAATTCAGGCACGCATAAGCAGGGTCCCGATATCAGGAACGCCGAGCGCTACATCAAGCCAGTCATGCTCAATTCCAAACCAGCAATAAGGGGCTTCATCATCTACTAAGCCACTCCCTGTAGATAATTTGAAACTATAGACAAGTATGGTAGAACTCCCAAAACGCGTCGCATGAAACCGAAGAAATAATACAGCTGTTAAACCACAGTGCCTAGAAATTCTTTTCGGGCGGTGACGCAAAACAGGCGCTATCGGATTGGCCGCCTACAATGGAACTGAATATCAGGCGCTGCATATAACGGGCGGCCGAGAATATAACACCTGAAATGAATGTCTTGGCGTAAGCCGTCCATTAACTCTTAAACTATCGCTGCTGAGGCCTCCTTCAGGCCGCTTCTGTTGATGTTCAGCTGTGCGAGGTGAACAGAGGGCGTAGGTTGTGCGTGGAGCTCTAAAATTGTTGTGCACGCGTCAAATCGGCGTTGCGCACTGACTGACGTCATGATTTGCCTGCTATGCATGAGGCAGCTCATCGTTATGGACGCGCAGGTTAAGCCCTTTACAAATATGGCGTCTGGCACAATAAAATTTGGTATTGTACATACGCAGCACAGACACCATTCTTGAACTTATGAGGCATTGCTGCGCATCAAAAGCGGGCGCTAATTGGCTCAATTTCTCCCACAATTTATTTGCGCTAACATTTACTAAATAGGATTCAGAAAGCATTGGTTCCTTTGGAAGAGTTAGTCTCATTCTTGGAAGGGCTAAAGATAGGTAAATGGTACGGTTGCATGAGAAAAATCTAGCATCAGCTATCAGTTTCTTGAAATCAACTATTTTGCGTTTAATTGGTTAAAACAATGAGTATATCTCCCGAAGACATTATAATACGTCGGTCATAAATAAGTTACAGATTGATTCAGATAATTAGATCGAACTCAGAATTTACTAAACTTTTACCTAAGTCTTTTCCAAGCAATCGTTGATCTGTGATTGATGAAAAACATGGATCTCAATAGAACAATAGAGAATATTTTATGGGATTTTTGTCAAGGAATTTCCCAACTTATGACAGTAAACGGTGGAAAATCAGCGCAAGCCTGGAATAGCGGAATTTCCTCTGATAACATGCCGAATTTATGACGACCATTCTGGAGAAGTCCAGAGGAAATTTTCGGACAGCATTTCTGCAGCACCATCTTGGTCCAATCGCGTCGGAGTCCATACATCGCTGGTTCAAAACAAATCAAAAGCCCGGCACCATCCTTAGCACATGTCTCAGCCCTCACACAAGTAAGTATTGCTGTTCTCCTACTGAAATAATGAAGCAGTCGCCGCCTTACCTCCCCATGGTGAAACATGCCATGTTCTGAGAAATTTCTACAGCCTTAGTTAGGCCACAGCTGGAGTATTGTGTCCAATTCTGAGCACCACACTGTAGGAAGCAGGTCTAGGCCAAGGAGACAGTGCACAGGACAATTATGGAATAGTACCAGGGATGAGGGGCTTCTGTTACTGTGTAGAGACTGAGAGAAGTCTGGTGTGTTCTGCATAGCGCAGAGAAGGATAATCTGGAGATATAATACAGTTGTTTAAAATCATGAAGTCATTTAATAGAGTAATCTGGGTAAACTGTTTACAGTGGCAGAAGGTTTGGTAACCAGATAACACAGATTTGATGTATTGGCAAAAATACGAGAGATGGCATGAGGGTTTTATTTTACACAGCGAATTGTAATGATCTGGAATGTGGTGCCTGAAAGGGTTGCATTCCCTTGAATATAAAATTTCAAGAGGTGACATCATTGACGTTTATAAGATGATTAATGGGTTTGATAGGGTATATAGGGAGTTTTTCTCTGTGGGTAGTCCATAACAATGGGACGTAATCTTAAATTTATGGCCAAGCAGTAGTAATTCCAGCAACCAGTTCTTCATGCAATGGACATTGTAAATCTTGAAGTCTCTCCCTTGCTGACGCTAGGTCAATTTAAAATGTCAAAACTAAGATTGATATATTTTTTTTAGGCAAGGAGATTATAGAAACATAGAAGATTGGAGCAGGAGTAAGCCATTTAGTCCCTCGAGCCTGTTCCGCCATTCGATGAGATCATGGCTGATCATCCAAACTCAGTATCCTGTACCTGCCTTCTCCCCATTTCCCTTGATACCTTTAGCTTTAAGAAATATATCTAACTCATTCTTGAATATATTTCATGACTTGGCCTCAACTACCTTCTGTGGTAGAGAATTCCACAGGTTCACCAGTCTCTGGGTGAAGAAATTCTTCCTCATTTCTGTTCTAAATGGCTTACCCCTTATCCTTAGATTATGACCCCTGGTTCTGGACTCTCCGAAAATCGGGAACATTCTTCCTGCATCTCGTTTGTCCAGACCTGTCAGAATTTTGTTTCTTTCGATGCGATCCCCTCTCATTCTTCTATACTCCAGCGACTATAAGCCCAATCGACCCAATCTCTCCTCATATGTCATTGCTGCCATTCCAGGTATCAGCCTTGTGAATCTTCGCTGAACTCGTTCCATGGCAAGAACATCCTTCCTCAGATAAGGCGACCAAAACTGCACACAGTTCTGAAGGTGCGGTCTCACCAAGGCCCTGTACAACTGCAGCAGGACATCCCTGTTCCTATACTCAAACCCTTTCGAACCAAGACGAATAGATGGAGTTAAGGTAGAGATCAGTCATGACCTCATTGGATGGCGGACCAGGCTCGAGGGGCTGTGTCCTCCTCCAGTTAACATGTTCCATGGTCCTATGATCCTAAAACACAGAACAGTTCACAATTCCTCGTTGTTGCTGCTTTCAGCTCTTGCTCCATTTTGCATTAGGTGACTGAAGTAAGAAAACTACTAGGCACTTGGTCAAAGCGTCAAACAAAGCGTTAATCAACTGTTTTACAACATGGAGATCTAGTTGTATTTTTAATTAGTTCCTGTTAAAGAATGTCCTGAGCAAGCTGGGCCCATGCCCGAGTATTTATACTCTCCCTGGAAAGCGCCACCAGCAGGCCGCCCAGTAGTATTTCATATGTCATATCCACATGAATGGCAAGTTTCATGTCAGTGATAACTGAGGATCTTAATAACTATATGGCGGCAAATTGATGCTGAACTCGAAAGCTTGAGCGAATCACAAACTTGGCCTCGCCTTCCGATATTCAAATGATGTCACTGGAACTGAATATCGGGCGGGGAGTATAAGAGCGACAGTTGAGGCCCACGGTGAATTCAAGCCTACAGCAACGCAGTCAGAAGCACAAAGTCTGAGAAAGCAGGCGGGCAATTGTAAAAATTGTGACCTGCAGGCATGTCTGTGAATGGAGCAGATGATGTGGGATTACTCACCATCGGTTTTGCATCTTCCTTCCAACTCTGTGGATGTTAGTAACAACACAGCGAAGGTCAGTGGGACAAAATCGCCACGAAATCAAAGCGCAATGTGTTCAGAACAAAAACGCGTAAGAAAAATCCACCTCTTTTGTCATTTACCTTTCAAACAGTCTCGCAATTTTGCCTCTGCAAGTAAAGGTAAGAACATTTGAAGCTCACAGAAACAAGAGATTCATTCTGCAATGAAGCGGAGAAATGGACAAGAACCGGGATGAAAAACAAGCATAATCGAGTTTGAGGCACGTGCTAGGACACGCCCGATATTGAAGTCAATGGTTACGAATATCTGGTGGAGCGTATAAAAGGCGACTGTTGCGAAAGCGCCTGTTTTGCTTCCCCGCCCGTGGACTATTGAACCACATAAGTGTTTTTATTTATTGTAGTGATGCATGATTAACGATATCTACATTACTGATTATTGACAGTATCCGGACCCTTGCATTATCCGACGCATTCCTGCTCTACAAATATTTAGTTGGCAGAAGTGTGATGTGGATCAAGTTGAACGCTGGAACGAGCGGTGACTTCTTATAAATTATCAGAATGAAATTTCGTAGCATCAATAAATTATTGGCGAAACTATCAGAGGCGAGATGCGGAGCTTTTTGTGATGCAGCGATCTGTTATGATCGTGAATGCACTGTCTGAATGAAAGGTGGAAGCAGATTCAACAATAATTTACAAACGAGAATTGGATAAATAATTGAAAGGGAAACAATTCAGGGAAATGGATAACAAGCAGGGCAGTGGCACAATTAGGTCGCTCCTTCAAAGAGCAAAAGCACGTTGTGCTTACTGACTTCCTTGTTGTATTGTTCTATGATTCTATGGAAGAGAGTAACCATAAATATTGAACTGTAAGCAGAAATTTAATATATTTTCTCACCTGCATCTTTCAGATCGTGTTCCTTTTTTTTAAGTTCTGTATATCAAAAGACAAGCAATCATCATTTTCATTATTAATTATTTTTATTATTATTATTATTATTAGTGTCTGCTGTGGCTCAGTTGGTAGCATACTTGCCTCGGAGTCAGAAGGTTGCGAGTTCAAGTCCCATTCCATGGACTTGATCACGAAAGCTAGGCTCACTCTCCAGTGCCGTTCTGAGGGAGGGCTGCACTGTCGGAGGTGCCGTTTTTTTAGATGACACGTTAAACCGACTGCTCTCTCAGGTGGAAGTAAAAGATCCCACGGGCATTATTTCGAAGAAGTCCTGGCCACTATTTATTCCTCATCCAACATATCATGGGCTGGAAACCGACACTTCATCTTGAAAGATCATCCGCCTGCCGTGGAGAAGGGCCTCTGCGGGTGGAGAGTTCCACTTTCTATAGAACCTCCGCCCTCTGAAATTCCCTCAAAAACCTTATGCGTAATGTCTGCTTTTGCCAGCAGAAGAATTTAAAGAAGTAAAAAAATATTTTTTTCACTCATTTATAATTTTAGAATATTTTTAAAAAAGGTAAGTTTATTTTTCGCCCCCTAAAATAATTGAATTATGTGCAGTAGGGTGGGCGGAGGCTCATAAGGAGCACAACGACCGACATAGACCAGTGGGGCCAAATGGTGTGTTTCAGTGAAGTCAATTCTTTGCAGAATGACGGAATGGAAATGAAGACTTTCGGCCAGCTACAAGGCACAATTAAGAAGTGTGATGGAATACTCTCCACTTGCCTGGATGAGTGCAGCTCCATCAGCACTAAGAAACTCGACACCATCCAGGACAAAGCTGGCCGCTTGATTGACACACCATCGACCACCTTAAACATTAAATCCTCCACCACTACCTACCGTGGCTGCAGTGTATACTATTTCCAAGATGCACGGCAGCAAATCCGCAAGGTTTTTTCGGCAGCACCTCACAAACACGCGACCTCTTCCGCCTAGAAGGACAAGGGAAGCAAGCGCATGGGAACACCACCAACTCCAAGTACCCCTCCAAGTCACACACCATCCTGACCTAGGAGTATACCGCCGATCCCTCATCGTCGCTTGGTCAAAATCTGGAACTCCCTGCCTAACAGCACTGTGGTATTACCTTCAACACACGGACTGCAGCGGTTCAAGAAGTCTGCTCACCACCATCATCTCAAGTGCTATTAGGGATGGGCAATAAATGCTGGCCTTGCCAGCGACGCCCACATCCCATAAAAACCGAATAAATATATATATATATATATATATATATATATCAATCGGTGTGTATAACAGGTGACAGAAAAAAACCCGAAAGATTAGCGCTTCCGCCCTGAACGAATTTCAAACCAGATGAGTTCCAATCCCAGTTTATGGCAGTTTGAAAATTGGAATTTAGTTTAATAAATGCCACACGTTAGAAGCTACTTTATTTAAAAGTGAAGGTGTGGAGAATTCCCTCGTTTACCGCAAGGTGTTAAACGCCAGGAAGCAGATCGGCTGACCCTTTCATACCCCGCTCTAATACTTTAAGCAGTAAATGAAAATTAATGAAATAGTGTTTGCAGTTTATCAGTTCAATGGAATGGTTCGCATTCTTGCTGCATTGGAACGTGTTATGGGACAAGGTGAGTCTATTAGATATCTATTTAACCTGCACCCTTCTTAATCATTATCTCATCCAAAACTTTTGCTTCCCGTATTGGAATTCGCACTGTGTCCCGTTCATCTATTACCCTTGTGCTCGCAAGGTCTCACAAACAGCAAAGAGATAATGACCAGATCATCTTTTTTGATTTTCATCCATGTTTTCAAATCGGTCTCGCACCTCCCAAACTGTGTAACCCCTTCCTGCTGTCCAGCACTGATATCGCTACCTTCCTCCAATTCTGGCCTTTTACATATTCCTGATTGCAGTTGCTCCATCATTGGCGGTCTTGCCTTCAGCTGCCGAGACCCGCAGCTCTGGAATGCACTCTATAAACCGAGCCACTCATTGCCCCTCTCCCCAAGGTGAAGATGCTCCTTAAAACGTGACTCTTTCAACACAGGTTATTGCCATCTGGCATAACGCGTCATAATCCGTCCGAAAGTTTCTGAAAGTTCTGAGTTTCTGTATGCGCTGCACATGACCGAAAACCCGGAAGTTGCAACCTGTCGCGGTTCGCCTTGACAGATCATACGATGCGACTGAAACTGCATTTTCGCGGGTGCAGAGATGGACTATTTGCACAACAACTACCGAGCAATTGCCCACCAAACTCTGATGGCTGTTAAATTAGGCTTGGGGCCTGCTAAGTGTTCTTATGAATCATAAATTAAAAAATTAAAAACAAATGATGCAAAAACAATTAAAATACGGTTATGCAAGTATTAGCCCGGATTGCATTTCTTTTCAATTAAATTTCAAATGTTTTTTAATTGTATTTGTTGTAATGAAGGGATTTTCATTTGAAAATCAGAACCTTTGCTATTATCAGACTTGTCTAAATTGTTTACTTATTTGGCGATTCCATTACATGTCATTGGGGGATTTTTTTCAGAAATGAATGCAATGGAATCCTCCTTTCTCATTGCAAGATATGGCCCACGTGATCCCAGGGAGGCTTCCGAAGCGCCTGCGTCCCTGGGACCTGTGGGTCTTTACGCAGGAGTAGCAGGAGTCCCGAGAACCCGAACTCTCCACAGCTGTAGAGCCAGGAGGTAGGTTCGTCGATTTTTCACGAGTCCGAGGCGTACGCCGCTCCAGAAGTAAGCCTCCAGCCACAAATTCAGGGCCAACATCTTCCTCTGTAGCTCAGTGTCAACTCTTGCTTGATAACTCTCCTATGAACATCCTAGGGACGTCGTTCTACGTTTAAGATACGATTGAAATGTGAGTTCTTGTTGTTGAATGTCTAAAATTACCCGTTCATTCTTAAAGAAAAAGCCTTGTGGACGAAATTGCACTTCTTCGGTAGCGCTAAACGGGCGCTACCCCTTCGGGCGCCAGTTACACGTCAACCAAACGCAATGTCGGGCTTGTCTTAAAACGGACGGCCAATATCATAGCGACAGTTTTGCTCTACTATCCAAGCAAATGTTTACATCCTTATCCGAAAAAACAGCGTCAGTTTCCACATGTATGCTGACGACACCGAGCTCTACCTCACTACCTCTTCTCTCGACACCTCCACGGTGTCTAAATTGTCAGAATGCTTGCCTGACATACAGTTCTGGATGAGCAAAAATGTTTTCCTATTAAGTATTGGGAAGACCGAAGCCATTGATTTTGGTCCCCGCCACACACTCCGTTCCCTAAGCTCTGACTTCATCCCTCTCCCTATGATCTGTCTGAGGCTGAACCACAATGTTCGCAACCTTGGTGCCATATTTGACCCTGAAATGAGCTTCCAACCGCATATCTGCAGCATAACAAACACTGCCTATTTCCACCTCCGTAACATCGCCCATATCCGCCCTTGCCTCAGCTCATCTGCTCCTGAGACACTCATCCGTACCTTTGCTACCACTAGAATTGACTATTCCAATGCACTCGTGGCTGGCCTCCTACATTCTACCCTACCTAATCTTGAGTTAATCCAAAAATCGGCTGCCTGTCTCCTAAATCGCACCAAGTCCCGATCGCCCATCACCCCTGTGCTTGCTGACCTACATTTGCTCCCGTTTAAGCAGCGCCTGGATTTAAAATTCTCATAATTGTTTCCAAATCTCTCCATGGCCTCGCCCCTTCCTATCCCTGTAATCTACTTCAGACCCACAACCACCCGAGGTATCTACGCTCTGCTAGTTCTGCCCTCTTGAGCATCACTGATTATAGTCGCTCAACCATTGCCGGCCGTGCCTTCAGGTTCCTAGGCCCCAAGCTCTGGAATTCCATGCCTAAATCTCTCCGTTTCTCTACCTCTCTTTCCTCCTTTAAGACGCTCCTTCAAACCTACCTCTTTGATAAATATTTTGGTCACCTGCTCTAATTTATCCTTATGTCGATCGGTGTCAAATTGTTTGATAAAAATACTCCTGCGCAGCGCCTTGGGAGAGTTTACGACGTTAAAGGCGCTTTAAAAGTATAAGTTGCTGCTTTTCTTGTTTTATTTTCGGTGACGAAGTCCAAAACTGCCTTAAGTGTGCCAGTGCAGCCTTCAGTCGCCTGAGGAAGAGAGTTTTTGAAGACCAGGACCTCAAACCCAGCACCAACCTCATGGTCTACAGAGCAGTAGTGATACCCTCCCTCCTGTATATTTCAGAGACATGGACCATGTACAGCAGGCACCTCAAAGCACTTGAGAGGTACCACTAACGCTGCTTCTGCAATATCCTGCAAATCCATTGGCAGGATAGGCGCACCAACGTCAGTGTTCTCCCTCAGGCCAACATCCCCAGCATCGAAGCTTTGACCACGCTCGATCAGCTCCGATTGACGGGCCACATCGTCCGCATACCCGATTCGAGACTCCCAAAACAAGTGTTCTACTCAGAGCTCCGACACGGCAAGAGAGCCCCATGTGGGCAGAGGAAACTCTTCAAGGACACCCTCAAAGCCTCCTTTAAAAAGTGCAACATCCCCACCGACACCTGGGAATTCCTGGCCCAAGACCCCAAAAAAGTGGATAAGAAGCATCCGGGAAGTTGCCGAACAGCTCAAGTCTCTTCGCCGCAAGCAAGCGGAAGCCAAGCGCAAGCAGCGGAAGAAGCGCACGTCAGCCCAAGCACCCCACCCACCCACCCCTTCTGCCACCGTCTGCCCCACCACGGACAGAGGCTGTAGGTCCCGTATTGGACTCATCATCACCTGACAACTCATTTGTTAGAGTGGATGCTAGTCATGCTCGGTTCCGAGGGACTGCCTAAGAAGGAGATAAATCCAAGTGGTTTTTGTTATTTTTTCCATAATGGTAGGAGCGCAAATGACGGTAGAATTATCGTGACATTTTCAATTACAGGATCGGTAGTTACATCACGACCTCCAGACTTCACAAAATACTTCACAGCCAGGGAAGTACTTTTGTAGTGTCATCGGTATTCTATTGTAGAAAATGCAAAAATCCAGTTTCCCACATCAAGGTCCCAAAAACAGCAATGCTGTAGCGACAAGGTAATCTTTCATTTGTTTTAGTGTTAGTGGTTGCCGTACATATATTGGCCACCAGAATTAATATTCTCCTCTTCTACCAGTATTATCCTGGAATGTTTTATTTTCACCTGAGAGCGAAAAGGGGACCTCGGTTGAACATCTCATACAAAAGACGACACCTTTGACAGTGTAGCGCTCCATCAGTACTGTGCAGGGAGTGTCAGGTGCTCGAATGATCAGGAGGGGAACTGGAATGCAGAACCATCTGACTCGGAGGCGAGAGCGCTAGCATGGAGCCACGATTAAGACTGATCTATTGGAGGGCATTTATGTTCCTTTCCAGAAGGGATATTCAACATCACAATGGTTGATCAGACAATAATGAAAAAGTTTACATTTGTTTAATCAAATCAACTTTGATAACAGAGACGTTAAGTATCGACTTACCTATAGATTTTTCAAGCAACTGTACATCTGTATTGGAGGAATATAAGTGTAACTTCATTTAAACTAATCAGCATTGCATATCCAGTTCAGGACACCGTTCATCCCAGTGTGTTTGGGCAGTCTGAAATTCGACCCTGCCCGCACCTCTGGACCTGAACCGTACTATCATTTCAAAATCATGCTCGCTTCTCTCCTCCTTCAACACACGGACTGCAGCGGTTCAAGAAGGCGGCTCACCACTACATTCTCAAGGGCAACCAGGGATGGGCAACAGATGCTGGCCTTGGCAGCGAAGCCCATGAACGAATGAACGAAAAAAAAGGATGTAAAATAATCAAAAAGGCTAATGGGATGTAGGCCTTTATAACTAGAGGACTAGAGTACAATGCGTAGAAGTTATACTGCAGCTGTAAAAAAAAACTGATTAGACCACACCTGGAGTACTGTGAGCAGTTCTGAGCAACACGCCTTAGGAAGGATATATTGGCCTTGGAGGGAGTGCAGCGTAGGTTTACCAGAATGAGACCCGACTTCAAAGTTACAGTTACGAGGAGAGATTACACACTTTAGATTTGTATTCACTAGAATTTAGAAGGTTAAGGTGTGATCTGATCGAAGTTTTCGGGATATATAGGGGAGCAGATAGGATAGATAGAGATAAACTTTTCCGATGCTTGGGGATTCTAGGACAAACGGACACATTCTAAAAATTAGAGCCAGACTTTTCAGGAGTGAATTTAGGAAATACTTCGAAATACAAAGGGTGGTAGAAGTTTGGAAATCTCTTCCTCAAACTGCAACTGTTGCTAAATCAATTATTAATCTTAAATCGGAGATTGATAGCATTTTGTTAACAAAAGGTATTCAATTATCTGGGCCAAATGGCGGTATATGGAGTTATATCGCAGATCAGCCACGATCTCATTGAATGGCGGAACAGGCTCGAGGGAATGAATGGCCTTCTCCTGTTCCAATGTGCTTATGAGTAGAAATTCCCGTTGGGCGATTGCGCTAACCGGGTATCCCATCTGCCGCACGTTATATGCCCCGACCAATATTCAGCACTGTTAACTTCAACAGAACTGACTATCGGGCGGGCCGTATAACTATACTATACTACCCGACGACTTTTTACCCCGATGGTCCATGTCAAAAGGTTGGTGAAATCACTTCTAGGATTCATCAACATTCCCGTGAGAGAAGATTAGTTCGCTCATACTCACCATCGCTTTTGCACTTATCTTCCAGTTCTAAGTATATTAATAACAAAGGAGGTCAGGACAGAATTGGCAATTAGTACAATATGGAGATTGAAACTAGGAGTGGGTCGTAGCGCAAAACAGGCGATAGCGTAAGGACCCCCCGTTATACCGCCCCTCCGATAGTGAGCTGAACGGAACCGCAGGGCCTATAATGGGAAGCCAATGCAACACCTTCCAGTTTTGTACAATCGCCTAAGACAATTTCTAAACCCTATGTATTTTTGTTGCTCATAACAGAACATAGAACCAACTTATCCCCCTTCGTTACCTTTCAGACACCGGTCCAACTTTTGTCTGAAAAAAATGGGATCACAGAGGATGTCAGTGGAACTGTGAGATTCATTTCAAACCAGGTGCTGTAGTCATTCATTTTGTTGCGAGAGACTTGCTACAGAGCGACTAGAGTTATTTACATTCATAGATTCATAGAATCATAGTAGCTTACAGCACGGAAGGAAGCCATTCGGCCCATCTTGACTGTGCTAGTTCTTTGAACGAGGGAATCCAATTTATTTAATTTGCCCCCTGCACTTAGAATCATAGAAGATAGGAGCAGGAGTAGGCCTTTCGGCCCCTCTAGCCTGCTCCGGCATTCATTGAGATCATGGCTGATCATTCAAATTCAGTAGCCTGTTCCTGATTTCTCCACATATCCCTTGATCCCCTTAGCCTTAAGAAATATATCCATCTCCTTCATGAATCTATTTAATGAATTGGCCTCTACTGCCTTCTGTGGCAGAGAATTCCACAGTTTCACCAAACTCTGGGTGAAGAAATTCCTCATCATTTCTGTCCTAAATGGCTGACCCCTTATCCTTAAACTGTGATCCCTGGTTCTGGACTCCCCGTACATCGGGCACATCCTTCCTGCATCTAGTCTGTCCTGTCCTGTCAGAATGTTATAAGTTTCAATGAGATCCCCTCTCATCCTTCGAAACTTCAGCGAGTATAAGCCCAATCGACCCAATTTCTCTTCATACGTCATTCCTGCCATCCCTGGTATTAGCTTTGTGAATCTTTGCTGAACTCCTTCCATGGCAAGAACATCCTTCCTCAGATAAGGCGACCAAAACTGCACACAGTACTCAACGTGTGGTCTCACCAAGGCCCTGTACAACTGCAACAAGACATTCTTGTTCCTGTACTCAAACCCTCTCGCTATGAAGACCAACTTACCATTTGCCTTCTTCACCGCCTGCTGCACCTGCATGCTTACATTCAGCGACTGGTGCACAAGGACACCCAGGTCTCGTTGCACTTCCCCTTCTCCCAATCTATTGCCATTCAGATAATAATCTTGCCCTGCTATTATCACCCCTTCAAATATTTATCCAATTCCGTTTTTAGCTACTATTGAATCTGCTTGCATAACCTGTCAGAAAGTGCAACAAAGATCAGAATAACACGTTGCGAAAAAAAAAATCTCATCATCTCACTCCTGGCTCGTTTGCCAATTCCCCTAAATCTGTGTCTCCTGGTTACCGACCCTTCTGCCAATGAACAGTTTCTTCTTATTTACTCAATGATGATTTCCAATGGCTCCATTTCATACCCCTTAAGCTTGTCTGCTCTTTAGAGAACAATCCCAGCATCTCTAGACTCTCCACCTATCTGACCTCCCTCAATCGTGATGCCAGTCTCAAAATTCTCCTCAGCACCCTGGCTAAGTCCTTCACATCCTTCCTACAGTTTGGTGCCCACAATTTGACACGATACTCCAGCTGAGGCCTAACCATTGACTTATAAAGTGCTGCATAACTTCACTGTTGTGTAAGCTACGCCTCTATATATAAATCCAAGGATCCCAATTCAATTCTGTCTCTGAGTCTCTGCAATGAATGGTTTATTGCCAAATATAATGTTTTATGTATCCGGAACTCTGAAGATATTCAGGTTAACCTCTTGTTCATATATTCTATTGCAAATTTCGAATTTAAGATATTAAGGAACACAAAGACATCATTGGGGTTGAAATTGAACATGGGCTGTGACGCGAAACAGGCAGTATCTCAAAATGGCGCCGGTTGCAGTTCATGGCCGATATTCAGTTCTACCGAACTCAAAAGGAACTGATTATCGGTCATGTCGTATAAAGCGCGCAGATGCAATACGGCCTGCTTTGTATCCCCAGCCATGTCGGATTTCAGTCCCTAATGAATCGCAAGTTGCTATCAGGATGAGATGTCTTTCTTACCCGCATCCTTCTGAGCTTGTTTTGCCTTTTCCAGCTCTGAAGAATAAAACGAAAGTTCTCCAGCATATAGAATGATAAATTCTTAAAGCACAAGAGGAGGGCCAATCGGCTCATGGTGGCCGTGCCTGGTCTTTTGGCAGAGATATCCAATTAATGGCACTCGCCACCTCTTTCCCGAAAGCCCAGCAATGTTATCGTTTCCAAATGCTGATCCAATTCACTTTTGAAAATTGTTAATCTACTTCCTCCACCACTGCTGGCTGTCCATGCCAGATCAACTTCTCTGCTGTAAGGAGAGCTATTATAGTTTCTGCATTTAAATGGTGCTTGAATTCAAACTAATTCAATTGGAAAAGCTTCCAATGTTTTAGATTGATGCTCAAATTTATTTGTAACACGTTCCTTTATTTTTAACAAGGTACAGAGAGTCGAGGAATGCAAAATATGTCATAGAATCATTGAATCCTAGAAATTTACAGCACAGAAGGAGGCCATTCTGCCCATCTTGTCCGTGCCGGCCGACAAAGTGCTAATCCCACTTTCCAGCACTTGGTCCGTGGCCTTGTAGGTTACGGCCATTCATGTGCATATCCAAGTACGTCTTAAATATGATGATTGATTCTGCCTCTAGCACCCTTTGAGGTAGTGAGTTCCAGACTCCCATCACCCTGTGCATGAAAAAAAAAATCGACTCAAATCCTCTCTAAATCTCCAACCAATTACTTTAAATCAATGCTCCCTTGTTATCGACCCCTCTGCTGAGGGAAATAGGTCCTTCATATTCACTTTATCTGGGCCCCTCACAATTTTATAAACCTCAATTGGGTCATCACTCAGCATCCTCTGTTCTAAAGAAAACAACACCAGCCTATCCAATCGTTCCTCATAGCTAAAAATCCCCAGCCCAGGCAACATCCTCGTAAATCTCCCATGCACCCTCTCTATTGCAATCACATCCTACTTGTAATGTGATGACCAAAACTGCACGCAGTATTCTACCTGCGGCCTAGCTAGTGTTTTAAAACTTTGAAGCGTAACCTCCCTGCTCTTATCTTCTATGCCTCGGCTAATAAAGGCAAGAATCCCGTATGTCTTCTTAGCCACATTATCTTCCTGTCCTGCTACCTTCAGGGATCTGTGGATATGCACCCCAATGTCTCTCTGATCCTCTGCACTCCTGAGTGTTCGACCATTTTTTGTGTATTTCCTTGCCTTGTTAGCCCTCCCCAAATGAATTGCCTCACACTTCTCCATTAGCCAGTGAACTGCGCATCTGACCAGTCATTGATATCTACCTGCAGTGATCTGCTTTCTTCTTCACTATTAACCACACTGCCAATTTTTGTATCATCTCCAAACTTCTTAATCATACTTCCTACATTCAAGTCCAAATCATTGATATATACCACAAAAAGCAAAGGTCCCCAGTGCAAGCCACAACTTAATCTAACTGAGTCAGCAACGTGATCAAAGACAACATCAGTTGATCAGCAGGATATATCCTGAAGAGTGACTAATGTCGGGCACCAAGTGAATTTTTTATTAAATTATATTTATGCGCCCTAGTTTTTGTTTCCACCACAAGTGGAAACATGCTCTCTCTGTCTACCCTACTAAAGCCTTTTATAATTCAAAAGGCCTCTATCAATACACCCCTGAACATTTTCATTTCTGGAAATAAATTAGCACTAGACTAAGTTCTGACTTTCACAACCGAATGACAATGTTAAATATTTTTTGCATTTCAGAAATAAAATGAATTTCGTTGATAAGACTTTATGCAAAAATAATATTTTTGTTTCACGTGTGAAAAATATGATCGTTTCTGCTTGCATTGCAATCAGGACTATGATAGCAAGTAATAAATCCAATAGGCAATTGAGGAGACATTTCTTCACCCAGAAAGTGGTTGAAATGTGAAACTTGCTACCACGTGGAATAGTTGAGGAGAACAGAATGGATGTGTTTATCGGGAAGCCATGTAAACACCGTAGGGAGAAAGGAATAGAAGGACATTATGATAGCACTAAACGAAAAGAGATGGAAGGAGCCCCGTGTGGACCATAAACACCGGCATGGACGTTTTGGCCAAATGGCCTCTGTCTGTACCGTAAATTCATGTAATTATATGTAATATATTTTATCTCAGGTGTTTGAAAAAGATGATTAAGGAAAGAATAGATTCGATCGAAATACTTGAACGGATGATATTCTATATGTTAAACAAACTCAAAATACCGCGGTGCTGTATACGCCGAAGATGGTTTCAAAAAATTTAGTATAATAGAAAAGTTAAGAAGTCATCTTACCTAAAGCCAATTCAAGCAGCTTTCGATCTATAATGGAGGGAAAGATGGAGCTGAATATATCCATATTAGCACAGTAGATTACACCAGAGCAGAGGAAAATTCGGCTTCATGCCTCAGCTTTTGAAATTATTGATTGGTCAGAAAATTACACAACACACCTGCTACCCATCCTTAGGTTGGTATCTTGTTACTAGGTAAATATTTGTCTCTTTGTTTAAAGAAGCAATGGTCTCTAGCTTAGCTGCATGTAGAAAGCCTTCCTACCTAAGAAATCCAAGTGAATTTATTACCTCATGGCCAGAGAGAGAAGTCAGATAATCATGGTTCTGGGTTGACACGGAGGTTAAATGGACACGGGATTGGACGCAAAACACGGGGTATCCTTTGCCGCCCTTAACACCAAACGCTCTATATATAATTATATTGGTCCATGGACATGAATATTGGGCGGGAGGTGAAACGGCGTCCCCAGCTCATGTCCAATTTCACTTCCCAGACTCTTAGGACGGGTGTCCAATTTTAAAAAGAAAGCACTTTCATCTATGAAATGCCTTTCATGACATCAGGGCTTCCCAAAGCACTTCACAGCCAATGAAGTATTTCTAAAATTGTAGTCACTCTTGCAATGTAGTATACACAGCAGCCAATTGGTGCACAGCAAGGTCCAACAAACTACAATGTGATAATATCTAATTGTCATGATTTTTGTTGACGAATAAACGTCAGGCAGGACACACGTGGGATCGTTTATGTCCGCCTGAGAATGCAGAAGGTTTCTCGGTTTCGCGTCTGAAACGACGGCACCTCCGACAGCACAGCAGTCCCTTAGTGCTGCACTGCAAGCGTCAGCTTCAATTTTTTTGCTCAGTTTTTTTTCGTGGCACTTCTACTCACACCATTGTGACTCAGAGGCGCGAGTCCTACCAACTGAGCACAGGCTGACGCATTTTACCCACAGGGAATTAAGGCTTAGAATGAGAATACAGATGGGTAGAGCAGGCGCAGATTGGAGAGCGCAGATAACTGAAATCACGGAGTTGGAATGGTTTTTGGTGGACGATACAAAAGAGGCAGCTCCTTTTACACCCCGACGGATTTTTAATTTTCAATGAATTCGCTGGAAAATGAAATTGAGAGGAGTATCCACATGTTACCGACAGGCTGTCGCCAGTTCTGTGCTAATGACTGATATAAGAACTTAAGAACAGAAGGAATAGGAGCAGGAGTCGGCCATTTGGCCATTCTAGCCTGCTCCGCCATTCAGTGAGATCATGGCTGATCTTCTAACTCATCTGCACTTTCCTGAACTATCCCCATATCCCTTGATTCCTTTAATATTCAAAAATCTATCGATCTCTGTCTTGAATATACTCAACGACTGAGCCTCCACAGCCCCCTGGGGTAGAGAATTCCAAAGATCTTCCTCCCTCTGAGTGAAGACATTACTCCTCATCTCAGTCCTAAATGGCCGAATCCTTATTCTGAGACTGTGACGCCTGATTCTAGACTCCCCAGACAGGGGCAACCTCCTCCATGCATCTACACTGTCAAGCCCTGTAAGAATGTTGTATGTTTCAATCAGATCACCTCTAATTCTTCGAAACTGTAATGAATGTAGGCCTGGACTACTCAATCACCGCTCATAGGACAATCCCCTCATCCCAGGAACCAGTCTGGTGACCCTTCGTTGCACTCCCTCTATGGCAAGTATATCCTTCTTTAGGCAAGGAGACCAAAATTGCACACACCACTCCAGGTGTGGTCACCTGAGCCATATATATTTGCAATAAGGCGTCTTGTCGCTTATACACTAATCCTCTTGCAATAAAGCCAACATAACATTTTCTTTCCTAATTGATTGATGTACCTGCATGTTAACTTTCAGGGATTCGTTTACAGGGACACCCAGGTCCCTCTGAACATCAAAATTTCCCAATGCCTCTCCATTTAAAAAGAACTCTGCTTTTCTATTTTTCTTCCCAAAGTGGATAACTTCACATTTCTCCGCATTATATTCCATTTGCCATGTTCTCGCCCACTCACTTACCCCTGTCTATTTCCCCTTGAAGCCTCCTTGCATCCTCCTCACAATTTACATTCCCACCCAGCTTTGTATCATCATATTTATTGCACCCTTTCCGGTTCGGGGAGGGGACAGTAAAATGGCGGCGGAAGCAAAGAAGTCGATGGTACCCAGTCAGCCAGTCGTTGACTGGATCGGATAGAAATGTTCATGGCCGTCACATGATGAACACGCGAACATTTTGGGGACGCGATCTGATTGGTTGTGTTACTCACCATCGGTTTTACACCTCCCGTCCAGCTCTAAGAATATCAGCAACAAAGAATTGAACGTCATCCAGGCAAATTCTGGCGCTAATGCAAAATAATGAACCGTCGTGGCAATATAAAGTATAGCTGCGTCATACTTTGGTCCTTTTACCTTTCTGACACAGACGAAGCTTTTCCTCTAGAAAAAAGTAGTGAAGTTATATTTTGGATCGCACAGGTCCGATTAAATTTGCTCCAAATATCAGATTTGTCTTTGTTGGTGTAGTTGATTGATGAAGGTGTGACTATTGATAAAGAATTTAAAAATGCATTTTACGACCTCAGGACATTCCAAAGTGCTTTGCAGCCATTTAATTCCTTTTGCAACGATGTCACTAGTACGATACGGAGAAGCCTATTGGAGCACAGCAATGTCCCTCAAACAGTAATGGGATAATGGCCAGCTACTCTAATAGGACCAGGAGTAGCTAATTCAGCCCCTCAAGCCTGTTTCACCATTACAACGGTCGTGACTGTAGAGTCATAGAGTCATAGAGTTATACAGCACAGAAAGAGGCCCTTCGGCCCATCCTGTCCGCGCCGGCCATCAAGCCCTGTCTATTCTAAGCCCATTTTCCAGCACTTGGTCCGGAGCCTTGTATGCTATGGCGTTTCAAGAGCTCATCCAAATGCTTCTTGAATGCTGTGAGGGTTCCTGCCTCTACCACCCTTTCAGGCAGTGAGTTCCAGATTCCAACCACTCTCTGGGTGAAAACGTTTTTCCTCAAATCCCCTCTGAACCTCCTGCCACTTATCTTGAAACTATGCCCCCTGATTATTGACCCCTCTACTATGGGGAAAAGATCCTTTCTATCTACCCTATCTATGCCCCTCGTAATTTTGTACACATCAATCAGGTCCTCCCTCAGCCTTCTCTGCTCTAAGGAAAACAACCCCGGCCTGTCCAGTCTCTGTTCATAGCTGAAGCGCTCCAGCCCAGGTAACATCCTGGTGAATCTCCTCTTTACCCTCTCCAATGCAATCACATCCTTCCTATAGTATGGCGACCAGAACTGCACACAATATTCCAGCTGTGGCCTAACTAGCGTTTTGTACAGCTCCATCATAACCTCCCTGTTCTTATATTCTATGCCTCGGCTAATGAATGCAAGTATCACATATGCCTTTATAACCTCCTTATCTACCTGTCCTGCAGACTTCGTCGATCTAGGTACATGCACACCAAGGACCCTCTGATCCTCTGTCGTTCCTAGGGACCTACCAGTCATTGTGTATTCCCTTGCCTTGGTAGTCCACACAAAATGCATCACCTCACATTTTTCAGGGTTAAATTCCATTTGCCACTGTTCTGCCCATCTGACCAACCCGTCTATATCGTCCTGTGACAGATTGTAACTTAGCTCATGACAACTGCCTTGTTTATTTACCCCTTAATAGCCTTGCGCAACAAAAATCTAGCAATCTCGGTTGTGATATTTTCAATTGACACCCTCAGACTCAACAGCTTTTTGGGGGTGAGAATTCCAGGTTTCCCCTACGCGATGTCCAAGAACCTGCTGTTTGAGGTCACCCCAGAATGCCCTCGCTCGAACCTTAAGTATCCGCCAACTTGTTCCTGACTCAGCCACCAGAGGAATACATTAACTCTATTTGCTTTATCACATCCTTTAATGATTTTAAACACTTCAGTTAGATCACCCCTTAATCTTCTACACTCGAGGGAATACAAGCCTAGTTTCTCCAACTGATTTCGTGATGTTGGTTGAATAATAATTATTGACCAGGACACCGGTTTGCACACTCCAGCTCGTCTTCCAAATAGGGCCAACTTACATTTTTCAGCAACCTGAAATGTCAAACGGTTTAACATCTCATCCGAAAGACGGCACCTCCGAAAGTGCTGCACTCCCTCATCACTGAAATAACGTGTCAACCTATAGCATGTGCTTATGTTGTGAGTATTGAATACACGGCCGTCTGATTCACAGATGAGAGCGCTACCAATTTCTTAAAATATTGATTAATAGTAGATATATTTCTATTTCCAACTGTACCGCATAATTTAATTTATTGCAAATAAATTAGTCTTGGTGCATTTTTTTTGCAAGAGGTCATCTGAAATTGGAGTTGCTGGCGGAAATTTGAATCCTTTGCTCACCCGCATCTCTTCGAGCTGTCACACACTTGGCCAGTTCTGGAAGGCAAAACCACACATCTTCAAGTAGCGTTGCTTCGGTTTAGTAAAGGACTATCTGGGCGAAATGCGAATCAACCCTTTCATTTCCTGCAATTCGGGCCACCATACGTCACAAAGGACGCCAGGGCCTTGGCGTAGGTGCAGTGGGCGTTTCCGAGAAGGTGGAGAGACTGGAGAAGCTGGGATTGTTCTCCTTAGAGCAATGAAGTCTAAGGCTAATTTTAATATAGGCGTTCAATATCAGGTGTGATTTTTTTTCTCGTAGACAGGAAGAAAATGGCAGGAGAGACGGGAACCAGACAAGACACAGTTAAAAAAAAGTGTACAAAAGCCAGATTGGACATGAGGAAAATAATGTTTATTAGCACTTTATGTTCTATTATGCACTTCCTGAAAGGGTGGTTGAAGCAGCTTAAATAGTAATTTTCAAATGGGAAAATTATTAATAATTCAAACGGAAGAAAATAATGCATGACTATGGAAAAGGCCGGGATGGTGGGACTAATTGGACTGCTAATTCAGAGCCAGCACAAGTACGATTGGCTGAAAGGCCTCCCCGTGTGCTGTATGATTCAATAAAGTTTGCGTCGATGTCCGTTTTTATGAGACCGGTGATGTGATTGGCAGTAAATCTCTAAAGTGATCAATGTGGAATGAGACAGAGAGAGTGCTCTGTAAAGGTGCAGATCATTATTCTGATTCCACGTGATAATCCGAACTCTTAAGAGAAATATGAAGGCCTAAACCTTTCCCAAATCGAAACATTTCCAATCTCATAATTATTCCATTAAACGTCTCATTAATACATTATCTTCTGTTCTGAGTGCCCTGGAGGCATACAGTCGAGCATACAGTGGTGACTGTGTGCTGGATAGGTAAGAGCAATGAGATTAGGCTAGCGTGATGAATGCGTAGCGACTGGTCTAAAGCACCAGGACAGGGCCATGATTGATTGGCACTCGAACCAGTTCTTTTTTATCGCTAGGATAAACTGCAAATGCCTATTGCGAAGCTAAAAAAAGGGCTTGTGTTAATAAAGCGCCATTGATCACCTCAGGACAGCCCAAAACGCTTGAGAACCAATGAAGTAGGTTTGGACTATATCACCTGTTTGGTGTAGGAAACCCGTGGCTGATAATTTGGGCACAGCAAAGTCCCAAAGATATAAATGAGATAGTGAATAAAACATCCGTTTTACTGATGGTGGTTCTGGATTAACTACCGTTTAAGGATACAGGGGAGATCGTCCTGCTCTTTATTAAGTTATGTCACGATATATTGTACGTCAACCTGAGTGGGCGCGACCTGTCATTGGTTTAACATCCCATCCGAAATACGGCACCTCTGACAGTGCAGCACAACTTCCGTATTGGACTGGATGTCAGCCTGGATGATTTGCTTAGGTAACATTCGCGCCACAGAAGTGCCAGGCAATGATTATAACCAACAAGCGAGAGTCTGACGACCTCCCCTTGACATTACCATCGCCGAATCCCCCACCATGAACATCTAGGGGGGTCACCATTAAACAGAATGTTCACTGGACCAGTCACATAAATAATGTGGCAACAAGAGCAGGTCAGAGTCTAGGTATTCTGCGGCGAGTGTCTCAGCTCCTGACTCCCCAAAGCCTTTCCACCATCTACAGGGCACAAGTAAGGAGTGTGATGGAATACTCTCCACTTGCCTGGATGAGTGCAGCTCCAACAACACTCAAGAAGCTCGACACCATGCAGGACAAAGCAACACGCTTGATGGGCACCGCATCCACCACGTTAAACATTCACTCCCTCCACCACCGGCGTACCGTGGCTGCAGTGTGTACCATCTACAAGATGCACTGAAGCAACTCGCCAAGGCTTCTTCGGCAGCCCGCTTCAAACCTGCGATCTCATCCAACTGGAAGGATAAGGTCGTCAGGCGCATGGGATCACCACCACCTGCAAGTTCCCCTCCAAGTCACACACATCATCCTGAATTAGAAGTATATCGCCGATCCTTCATCGTCGCTGGGTCAATATCCTGGAACTCCCTACCCAACAGCACTGTGGGAGTAGCATCACTACACGGCCTGCAGCGGTTCAAGAAAGCGGCACACCACCACCTTCCAAGGGCAACTAGGGATGGGCAATAAATGCTGCTATTGCCAGCGAGGCCCTTTTCCCATAAAAACGATTAAAAAATATCTATGGAGTGGGTTCCAAGTGTGGGTGTGTTATATGTTACCCTTTACCTGCTAAGCCATTACTTCATCGTCGCTCTGTCAAAATCCTGGCAATCATAACTAACGGCATTGTGGGAGCTCCTTCACCACATAGAATGCATCGGTTCAAGCAGAAGGCCCACCACCAATTTCTGAAGTGCAACTAGGTGTTGCCAATAAATGCCAGCTCTGCCAGCAATGGCCATATCCAGAGATGAATTTCAATATAGGCATTCAGCATTTGATGTCTGTGTACAGAAAGAAGTACGACTGAAGGAACATCCGTCGACAGTAAGAGACGCAGCCGAGAGGAAAATCTATCCCATGAGCATCTACCACGTTGGCCATTACATTATGCGACAAAAAAACAACAATTACAAAGAAAGATTTACCAGGATGATACCAGAATTGAGAGGTTAGAACTGTCAGGAAAGATTGAACGGACTTTGTCACTATTCTGCAGTAAAGAGAAGGCTTGGTGTCTATCTAGTAAGTTCTTTCAAATTATAAAGAGTTCGATAGGTTAGAAGGGCAGAAAATGGCCTAAAAAAATCGAGAGCGAAAGGGAGTTGCCGGTGCCACCCGGCCACGGGTTAACGGGCACCGAAAATTGGTGGCGCTGGAACGATTGAAAACTTTACGCTGGTGAATAATGATTATTGGACCAGCGCTAAATTGACAGTGTAACGCGCTAATTGTAGCGCTTGTCCCGGCATCAGTCTCCAACTTTGCTTCCAGATGCAGCGTTGTAGCTTCTGAAATCGAGGCTGTGATTTCGAAAGGCATTGTGGGGTGTTAAAATGGTAATGCATTACCCTTTTCTTAACGCTCAACAGTTGGACTTTATTCACTACTTAAAGGGGAGGTGCGTTGATGCTACAGCAACTAATTGTCAATCCAGATCCAACTGAAAGCAGAAGAAGAAGAAGAAAAGAAGAAGAAGAAGAAGAGGAAGAAGTGGTAACACCATCACTCGATTTCACACTCCCAGTCACGAGCTCCACAAGATCGACCGGCAAGGCCATATGCAGTGTCCCCCACTGAAAGTCAGCAACCTTCCACTAGCCATACTACAGCCATTGGGGTATCACCGCAGTAGCACTGCATAACAACAGTAGATTAGGCAAAGGCACGCACAAATAGTGGGAAAGATATGGAGAAGCAAATTTGCAGAGAGATTACAGAGAGGAGCACGAACTACAGAGTAGTATTAATTGCGGACTTCATTTAACCTAATATAAGCTGAGATCGTAATAGTGTAAAGGGCAGAGTAGGGGAGGTATTTCTGAAGTGTGTTCAGGAGAATATTCTTGATCAGTATGTTTCCGGCCCAACGAGAGAGGAGGCATTCATGGATCTGGTTCCAGGGAATGAGGTAAGTCAAGTGGAGCAAGTTTGAGCAGATGAACATTTAGGGAACAAGTGATCATAGTATTGAAAGGTTTAGATTAGCTATGGAAAAGGACAGGGAATAATCTAAAGTAAAAATGGTTAACTGGAGGAAGGCCAATTTCAGTGGAGGAGTATGGATCTGGCCGGGTAAACTCGAATCAAAGATTGGTAGTCAAATCTGTAATGGAACAATGTGCTAACTTTAAAGAGGAAAATGTTCAGCTACAATTTAGCTACCTTTCCACTAGGGGGAAAGTCAGGGCAACTAAATAAAGGGCTCCCTGGATGACAAAACAGATAGAGAAAATGATGAAGCAGAAGAAGAGCGCGTATGACATGTGTCAGTTTGCAAAAAACATCTGAGAATCAGGTTATGTATAGAAATGTCAGAGGAGAACTGCAAAAGAAAATAAGAGGAGCAAAGAGAGTGTATGAGAATAGAATGGCACCAATAGAAAAGGCAAAGCAATAGTCTTCTGTAGCCATATAAATTGTAAAAGAGTAGTAAGGGAAGCAATATGGCCGTTCAGGGACCAAAAGGTTCACCTATGCATTGAGGCTGAGGGTATGGCTGAGGTACTAAAGGAGTACTTTGCATCTGTCTTCACCAAGGAAGTGGATGCTGCCACTGACATAGTAAAGGAGGAGGTAGTGGAGAAAAATGATAGGGTAAAATTTGATAATAAATAGGTGTTAGAAAGGTTGGCTGTACTTAAAGTTGATAAATCACCAGGAGCAGATGGGATGCAAACCTAGGATGCTGAGGAACTGTGGGTGGAAATTGCGGATGCAGTTGCCGCAATATTCCAATTCTCCATAGATGCGGGGATGTGCCAGAGGACTGGAGAATTGCCAATGTTACACCCTTGTTCAGAAACAGGAGTAAAGATAAACCCAGCAACTACAGTCCAGTCAGTTCAACCTCGGTACTGGGGAAGCTTTTAGAAACAGTAATCAAGGAAAAAATTAACAGTCACTTGTACAAGTGTGGATTAATTCAGGAAAGCAGACATTAATTTGTTCCATGCAAATTGTGCTTAACTTACTTGATCGAGTTTTTTGATGAGGTAACCGAGAGTGTTGATGAGGGTAATGCAGTTGAGTGGTGTACATGGATTTCCGAAAGGCGTTCGAAAAAGTGCCACATAATTGTCTTGGCAGCAAAATTAATGCCCATAGAATAGAATGGATACGAAATTGGTTAATTGACAGGAAACAGAGAGCGGTGGTGAGCGGTTGTTTTTCGGAATGGAGGAAGGTATACAGTCGTGTTCCTCATCCGTTCCAAGATCACTGCTTTACTTGATATATATTAATGACTTGGACGTGGGTGTAAAGGGCACAATTTCAAAATTTGCAGATGAAACGAAACTCGGTTGTACAGTGAACAGTGAGGAGGTGGAGAGTAAAAAACTTCAAGAAGACATAGACAGGCTGGTGGAATGGGAGGACACGTGGCAGATGAAAATTAACACTTGTTCCACTTGGCCCACCACATTCCCCAGAACCAGAAACAGCAATCCCCATCTTGACCTGTGACGTGAATACTTTTTCTCTCTCGAACGATGTCGCCTGAAATGCTGAGTCTGTGCAGCATTTTCAGTATTCTCAGAGGCCGTCCTTTACCATGCGAGGATTTGTCAGCGTCCAGCAGCACGTGCTACGTGCTAAGAAAACGGTCATTATGTATTGCAGCAAGCGACTATTCAAGAAAATAAAAAAATCCTTTAAAAGGCTTGAATGTAAATTTCATGAAAGATATGTGACACACATCAATCAGGTAATTTACATTTAAGCTTTTTTAATGTTTTTTTTTATTTAGGAGTTACTGACAGCGCCTCTGTCAGTCTACTGAACGCTGGGTTGTCATAGAGAGCTTAGGACCCAGAGCTGAACTCAGCGCTGAGGCCCACGTTTGCCGAGGTGTCATTCGGTCGGCGTGACATCACCCACTCTCTAATTTACATTTGCAGGGCCAACGCTTTGGCAAGCACTGCTGCTGGCACAGGGAAAATGGCCGACGCCGCGGGACCCGCCACCCGCGGCCGCGATGTTTTTGCAAAACTTAGGCGGCATTCGGTGGCTTAAAACAGCCGAATTTTTAGCCATATATCTCCATTTACAGGGGACTGCAAACAGATAACAGCGTCTCGGATGAATCCAAAAGAGAACTCAGGAGAAACGCCTTTACCCAGAGTTTCGTTAGAATGCCTCGGACCTTGCTACAATGATGAATTAAGGAGAATAGTAGAGATGCATTTAAGGGAAAGCTAGATAAACATACGAGGGAGAACGACATAAAGGATGTAGTGATTTGGTGAGGTGAAGTGTGGTGGAGAAAGCTCGTTCGGAGCATAAACACCGGTATGGAGAATTTGGGCCGAATGTCCTGTTTCTGCGCTTCAGGTTCAATATAATTCTATCTAAGTCAGAATGCCCGCAATGTAACTGCAGTTCTGTTTGCGATAAGGATTTATGAATAAGAGTCTGGCTGGTGTCGGTTCCTCTGCAGGATGGAAGTATGCATCTTCTGAGAGGGATGAATGAGCCGCAATTTGGAAAATATTAACGAGGAAAGCAAAGCTTGGTCATGAACTATCGAGAACCTGAATCCTGTCATTAAAGTTTAATGGCACTGAACTCTCTGTCAGTACTGTTCCAAAGAAGATAAATGCAAGCTCGAGGAGCTGCACCATTTATTTCCATTGAGCATTTTGCTGCCTGTTAAAGAAAAAGAAAGACTTGCATTTCTACAGCGACTTTCACGACCACAGGACCTCCCGAAGCGATTTAGAGATAATGGAGTATTTTTTAAGAGTAGTCGCTGCTGCAATGAAGGAGAGGAGGCAGCCAATCTGCGCACAGCAAGCTCCCACAACAGCAAAGGGATAATGAGCAGATAATTTTTTTTTTAATGATGATGATTAAGGGAAAAGTATATTTCAGGACACCGGTGATAACTCCCCTAGTCTACTGCGAAATCGTGCCAAGAGATCTTTAAGTTCACCTATGAGAGTAGACAGGGCCTCGGTATGACATCTCATCTGAAAGACAGCGCTCCGACAGTGCAGCGCTCCCTCAGTACTGCCAGGGAATGTCAGCTTCAGTTTTTGTACTTAAGTTTCTGACGTGAAACTTGTACCCACAATCCTGACCCGGAAGCTAGAGTTTTACAAACTGAGCAAAGGCTGACAATGAGTTCAACAACGTAAGGTCATAAACACCGCCGCCATTTTCTTGGACAGCAGTTACAGGAAATGATTCTGCTGAAAAATGTTACACTTTCTCTGGACACATTTTTTCTCTATACTTTACCTATTACCAACCATTTTAGCTTTGCACAGTCATCACTTTGCTCGTTGCATATGTCCTGCACTCCTCCCTATTCCATTTTCATTTTCCTTCCAACTACTTCTCTATATTTGCTAAAAAAAATGTTAAAACTCTACATTGGATCTATAATCGAGTTCTGCTGAAAGGTTATCTTCCTGAAATGTTAACTCCGTCCTCTCTCCATAGGTGTTCTTTGACCAGCTGAGTGCTTCCAGCATTTTCACATTTCGAGCATGCGCAGTATTTTGCATTTATTAAAATTCCCTGTTTGATTGTTGAATACAAGTCCTTGGTCTTGGCCACCAGTATCTTTTTAATTCTATCATTTGATCAGAAAATGCCACTTAATTCTAAAGTTACTCAACTACATGCATTCAGTGACGGTTTCATGAAAAACTTTACCTAAATCTTTTTTCATCGCCCGATCATCTGTTGTGAAGCAAGAAGGAACATCTCAAAGTCAAACAAATGCCGCAGTCTGTATGGAAGAACATAAACTTTAAACTTTTTACTTTTTTTACTGGAAATCACAAGCCAACGACGACTCTGGGGTTACATGTAGCGTGACATGAACCCAAGATCCCGGTTGAGGCTGTCCTCATGCGTGCACAACTTTGGCTATCAGTTTCTGCAGCATTTAACACATTAGACCCCCTGTGACCCCACCTTATTGTCTTATTGTATTTTACTATGTCTTTGATATAATGTCTTCCTGACTGACCTGATTGTCTCTCTGCCGAGGTGTGATAAAAGGCAGTCAGAAAGATTAACTGTAGGCATCTGACATTATACTCTGCACAGGCTTTGTTCTCTGTCTATATATGCTTTGGCGATTTGTATTCCTTCACTTCACCTCACGAAGGAGCAGCAGCTCCGAAAGCTTGTGATTTCAAATAAAACTGTTGGACTATAACCTGGCGTTATGCGACTTCTCACTTTTGTCCACCCCAGTCCAACACCGGCATCTCCGCATAATGTAAATCTAGGCTAGCTTAATTGACTGACATTGATAGACTTTTCTAACGCAGCGGTATTAAGTGCTAAGGAATCAAGGGGTTAGATGGAGTTAGGAACCGAACAGCGATATTCTATTTGAATTGGGGAACAGGCACGTTAGTCAGAAAGGCCTACCCCTGTTCCTCTGTATGGAGACATGTCAGGAAAAGGATCATCGTTTCGCCTCCGTCAGGCAATCACTCATGCAGCAAGTCTAACTGCCATTGGTTTGAAAGCCCCATCAGTCATATAATGCGAGCAGATGATTGGCTGCAACTCTACGTCGGTTTTACATCTCCCTTTCAGCTCGATGAATAACAATAATGGCAGAGAGAATCGAACAGGAATCAATAAAGTTGTTGGCATAAATATAAATGGTTCTACCACACAAGAAACAGACAAATAAACCTGATTATTCATTTACCATTCTTGCAGTCACTGATTTCTCGCTCTAAAGTGTTTCAAAAGTAATGACATTTCAATACCATAAATTAAAGATTCCTCAGAGAAAAACAACAGAAAGAAAGGAAGAATTTATATTTATGTTGCACCATTCAGCACATCAGGACATGCCAAAGCCCTGAAAAGCCAATGAAGCCCTTGTAAAGTGCAGTCACTATTTCCTGTAGGAATCGGGGCACTCCGTCTGTACACATCACGGTCCCACAAACAGCAATGTGATAATGACCAGATCATCTGCTTTAGTGGTGCTGATTTTGGATAAATATTCGAAACGAAACCGGGGATAATTCCTGTGTTCTGCTTCAAATTAGTTCCAGAGGAAAGTTTACATTCAGCTGGGAAGGCCGAAATTATCGGTTTAACATTTCATCCCAAAGAAGGCACCTCCGAAAGTGCTGCACTCTGTCAGTACCGCACTGGAAGTGTCAGGCGAGATTTGTGCCTTAAGTCTCTGAAGTGACTCTCAAGCAATGACCTCCTAACAGTAAGATTACTGCAATCGTTCTGAGTACCTTATACCTGGGAGAGTGAAATCGGACATGGGCGCTGGCACAAAGCAGGCGGTATCGCAGCGGACGACCGTTGCACACCACGCCCAATATTAAATTCCGTTGACTTCAATAGAACGGAATATCGGGCGTGGCCTGTAACGAGCGCCAGCAGTTTTTCCGCCCATTTTGCATCCACGCCCGTTTCCAAATTCGCCAGCTATGAACCATACAGAGTTGAGAAAATTCTTACGAAGTACCTTTGAGTACCGTACGCCTCCAGAACATGAAACACTGTAACTTACGCCTTTTCCCCGACGTTTGATATCCATCAGAATAAACACTGTCAATATTTGAAAAGCTGTAATTTTCCCATACTTGTTAGAATTATTCCAAATAATAGAACAGCACAAAGTGAAAATCGCTATTCAATTTGAAGTTCTTCCCTCACCTGCATCCTTCAAATCTTGTTTCAGCTTCTCCAGTTCTATAGGGGAAAAATACATCTCTCCAGTTTCCTTGGTTCAGTTTAGTGCAGTCCCTTTTTTATATTATGAATAGACCGCTTCTTAAATCATTAATTCAATGTCTCTGCAATCACGAAATGTTGGCGGCACTTAGGTGAACGCCTGGTAGAACGTCTGTAATGAAGCTATTGTGAGTCTCAATTTAGCGCAACGGGGACTAAAACCGGAACAGGGTCAAAAGAAATAACAACAGAAAACGCTGGAAAAACTCAGCAGGCTGGGCAGCATCCGTGGAGAGAGAAACAATGTTAACGTTTCAGGTCGAAGTCCTTTCGTCAGAACCGGAAAAAAGCAGGAAATGAAATAGATTTTTAAGCAAGTTTAGGGGCTGGGAAAATGGGGAGGGGAAAAAGAACAAAAGGGAAGGTCAGCGATAGGATAGGAAGCAGGAGAGATTAAGAGACATTGAGAGACATTAAGAGATGTTCAAGGCAAGAGGAGGTGTTAATGTGACAGGTTGAGGGACAAAGGATGGCTGTAGATTAAGTGTCTAGAAGTGTCTAGAGCCATCCTTTGTTCCTCAACCTGTCCCATTTCCACCTCCTCTTTCCTTGAATATATATTGATGTCTCTCAATGTCTCTTAATCTCTCCTACTTTCTATCCTGTCACTGACCTTCCATTTTGTACTTTCATCCCCTCCCCCTTTTCCCAGCCCTAAACCTGCTTTAACATCTATTTTATCTCCTCCTTTTTTCCAGTTCTGACGAAAGGTCTTGGACCTGAAACGTTAACTCTGTTTCTCTCTCCACGGATGCTGGCCTGCTGAGTTTTTCCAGCGTTTTCTGTTTTTATTTCGGATTTCCATCATCCGCAGTATTTTGCTATCGTATCAGGGTCAAAAGAATATCTGTTCATCAGTTCATAGAGTCATGCAGCACAGAAGGAGGCCATTCTGCCCATCGTGCCTTTGCCATCTCCGTGAAAGATGTATGCAACTATACACTCCTCCTGCTCTTTCCACGAAGCTGTGCAAGTTTTTCCTTTCAGAGTAGAAAACGCTGCTCGCCCTTCACTGCACTTACAGCAGCCCACAGTCATTCTGAAAGATTTTGAACGGCAACTTCCTGTCATCGGGCAAATGGTCCAGCGAGCTGCCCTCTACCGGGGAGGTGTGACGTGTGTGCAGATGCCAAGCAACAGCGTGGCCCTGAAACAATAGGGATCAAGAATCCTCACGGAAGCACAAAAATTGAAATCCAGGTAGTATGAATTAGAAAGATGTAATCATTTGTATGATCACCTAAATAATGGGATAACTGGGCCTCTGTGGACGCGGACCTAGAGAGGCCCAAGGTCGGAAGTCTCGGGACCTACGGAGCCAGCAGGTAAGAGCGTAGAGTCATCCCCATCGGAGGCATCCACACGCAGGAAGCCTCCGATCGGAAAATCCGGCCCAATAACAGTTTATCTGTCTTGTGTATTTATGTTAATATTAATCGGACTGATACTGGTTTGTCTGTCAGAACGGAGTATACAATTATTGGAGAATCAAAGAACTTGTATGTTTAAGATTGCAATATAAGAGGTAAAACAATACCATCATTCAAACTGCAGGCGAAAATATGCGCTAGAATCTAGGCTTGCAATACTTTGGGCTAGAAATTGTCGTGGACTGTCTTGCTAAACAGGCTGTACGGGAACGGTTACATTATTTATGTTATCTTCGGCTTTGAAGGGAGTTTCTGTTAGTAATGCTCAGTTTGTAAAAAAGTGATCCTCTCAGCCAGTGGATTGGCTGATAAGTAGAAGCCACACATCTCTCTCTCTCTCTCTCTCTCTCTGATAAGTCTAGCCTTACAAAGGCGGCCTTCCATTGAGCTGGATTATTTGGTTGTGTGAATTCTGTTATGGGGGGTTATTCTTGTTAAATCTGTACTCCAGCTAATTGGATGAAGTAATACTTTGAAACGTACGATACTCACGTTGCCAGTGTAAAAGAAAGTTATAAAAGATGTTGGAATGTATATTCCAGAATAGACTAGGCAACCCGTTCCCCGCGAGACAGAATGTTATGACACAATAAATTCTACGGATATTGTTTCGTAATTGTTACAATTATATGTGTAATTATTATTAGTAATAGATACCATTTTATGCATAATTCCTATGAAAGCCAATGGACATGAAATTAGGGTGCCGATGGCGGGGTACGCACGCTATATGCTGTCAGAAGCCTTGTAAAATGCCCCGCAAGTTCCGGGTTTCCGGATCTGGTGTGCATGTGCGTAAAACCAGAACTTGCGATCTGTCAAGCTTAGTCTTGACGTGGCGTCTGCATGCGCACCAGAAACACTTTATCTGGTGCCAAGTTGGGCTGTTTCCGTTGGTTAATGGAATCCCGATAAGCTTATGAGCAATCCCCCTTCCTAATTGGTTGACCTGGCCCACGTGATCCCAGGGACGCTGCCGAAACACCTGCATCCCTGGGATCCGTGGGCCTTTACGCGTGCTTCTGCCTGGAGTCCCATGACCCGAAGATCTGGAGGCAGCAGATAGGTTCGTATTTTTTTCCGCTCAGAGGCTTACTCCGGAGGTATGCTGCTGAATACAAATTTCGGCGAATAAGTGTGTTTTAACCCTCTAATCTTGTGGAATAACGTTATAGGGCACACTTGATATTTAGTACATAGATTACATACATAGAAGATATGAGCAGCAGCAGGCCATTCGTCCCCTCGAGCCTGCTCTGCCATTCGATGAGATCATGGCTGATCATCCAGACTCAGTACCCTGTACCTGCCTTCTCCCCATATCCCTTGATACCTTTAGCTTTCACAAATATATCTAACTCATTCTTGAATATATTTAATGAATTGGCCTCAACTAACTTCTGTGGTAGAGAATTCCACAGGTTCACCTCTCTGTGCGTGAAGAAATTCTTTCTAATTTCTGTCCTAAAAGGCTTACCCCTTATCCTTAGATTATGACGCCTGGTTCTGGACTCTCCGACCATCGGGAACATTCATCCTGCATCTAGTTTGTACAGACCTGTCAGAATTTTAAATGTTTCGATGAGTTCCCCTCTCATTCTTCTGTACACCAGCGAGTATAAGCCCAATCGACCCAATCTCTCATCATATGTTTTTCCTGCCATCCCAGGTATCAGCCTTGTGAATCTTCGCTGAACTCCTTCCATGGCAAGAACATCCTTCCTCAGATAAGGCGACCTAAACTGCACACAGTACTCAAGGTGTGGTCCCACCAAGGCCCTGTACAACTACAGCAGGACATCCCTGTTCCTATACTCACACCCTTTCGTAACGCAGGCCAACATACCATTTGCCTTCTTCACTGCCTGCTGCACCTGCATGCTTACCTTCAGCGACTGGTGCACAAGGACATGTAGGTCTCGTTGCACTTCCCCTTCTCCCAATCTATTGCCATTGAGATAATAGTCTGCCTTTCTGTTTTTGACACCCAAGTGGATAACGTCGCATTTATCCACGTTATATTGCAGCTGTCACGCTTCTGCCCACTCACCCAACCTGTTCAAATCATCCTAGAGTTTCTCGGTATCCTCCTCGCAGCACACACGCCAACCAAGCTTGGTGTCATCTGCAAACTTGGAGATATGACATTTAGTTCCCATATCTAGATCATTAATGTATATTGTGAATAGCTGGGTTTCAAGGACCGATCCCTGCGGTACCCCTCTAGTCACTGCCTGCCACTCGGAAAAAGACTGATTAATTCCTACTCTCTGCTTTCTATCCGCCAACCAGTTCTCTATCCAAGTCAATACCTGGCCCCAATCCCATGTGCCTTAACTTTACACGCTAATCTCTTATGCGGGACCCTATCGAAAGCCTTTTGAAAGTCCAAATACACCACATCTACTGGTTCTCCCTTATCTATTTTCCCAGTTACATCCTCAACAAATTCCAGTAGATTAGTCAAGCACGATTTACATTTTGTAAATCCATGTTGACTTTGTCCGATCCTGTCACTGTTTTTCAAGTGCTCAGCTATTACATCCTTTATAATGGTTCTTGGAGTCAAGAGAACTTGATATCGGACGGGAACTACAACGGGCTGGCAATTCTAAACCGCCCAAGACAGATTTATACCACTTTATGTTTAGGAGATTGGTACAATCCTTAATTTTCCAGAGCGACATTGTAGATAATAGCATTCACTCAGAATGTACTGAGATTTTTTCAAGGCTTCCAATAAATTGAAAGAATGCCGAAGCTATGAAACCTCTTACCGATAGATTTTTCAAGAAGCCGCTCATCTGTGTTGGAGAGATAAGTTGCACCTCAATATAACCACGGAAATATTAAATATTACAGCACGAGCGAAGACCATTCTGCCCAGCGTGTCTGGGGTGGGGCTAACACCATTCCAACAAAGTCTGTTTGAAATTACAACGGTAGATCAGCTGGCGCCCTGTGATGAATTATGGCATGCCCTGACATTTTCTTTCTTTCACGTTAAACGTGTCACCTGCCATCTCTCATGCTCACGTTGAAAGATAGAAATTGATGAGCCTCCTTCGTGAATCCGCAAGCACAGATAATTAACAAGCCAAATGGAATGTTGCTCTTTATTGCAAGGGGGTTGGAATATACAAGCAGGGAAGTCCTCCTACAACTGTACAGGGTATTGGTGAGACGACATCGTGTGTATTGCGTACAGTATTTTAGTCTCCTTATTTAAGGAAGGATATATTTGCATTGGAGCCAGTTCAGAGACGATTCACACGATTGATTCCTGAGATAAGGGGGTTGACTTATGAAGAAAGTTTGAGCATGTTGGGAATATACTCATTGGAATTTAGAAGAATGAGAGGTGCTCTTATTGAAACATATAAGATACTGATGGGGCTCGACAAGGTAGACGCAGAGAGGATGTTTCCCCTCGTGGGGAAATCTAGAACTGGGGGCATAGTTACAGAATAAAGGGTCGCCCGTTTAGAACTGAGATGAGGAGGAATTTCATCTCTCAGAGGCTGGTACATCTGTGGAAGTCACAGAAAGCTGTGGATGCTGGGTCATTAAAATATATTTAAGGTGGAGGTAGACAGACTTTTACAAGATAAGGGAGTGAAGGGTTATGGGGAGCGAGCAGGGAAGAGGCTTTGAGCCCGAGATCAGCTATGATCTTATTGAATGGCGAAGCGGGCTCGAGGGGCCAAGTTGCCTATTCCTGCTCCAATTTCTTATGTTCTTATGATCTTATGTACCCAATTCACTCGATCACATTTATTCACTATATTCAAAATATGATTGGGACTTCCTCTTTCATACCTTCATACCTTCCCCATGCCGAAACTTCGACTGCTTTGGGTCACTATCTCCCTATAAATATTGCTCAAACTTTATCCCTTTGATACAGATTGAGCCCCCCCCCCCC
Source organism: Squalus acanthias (assembly GCA_030390025.1). NCBI lineage: Eukaryota > Metazoa > Chordata > Chondrichthyes > Squaliformes > Squalidae > Squalus > Squalus acanthias. The sequence goes on from CM059453.1 coordinate 10,713,739, forward strand.
CCACTTTTACCATACATCAGAAACAGAAAGAACTGGCATTTATATAGCGCCGTTAACATAATAAAACACCCCAACGCGCTTCACGGAGCGCTATCAGACGCAAATTGACATTGAGCCAAATAAGGAGATATTTGGACAGGAGAGCTAGGCAAATGCGACCTCTTAAAGTAGGAAGTAGCGTCGGAGGTGCATAAGGAACACATTTCAGAATTCTGGACCTGCTTCTTCTTCGGCAGTTCCTTGGAACCGAGGATGACTTGCTTCCACACTAAAAAACAGTTTGCAGGTGACTGATGAGTCCAATGCGGGACCTACAGACTCTGTCACAGGTGGGTCAGACGGTGGTTGAAGGGGTGCGTGGGTGGGGTGCCTGAGTTGACGTGCGTTCCTTCCGTGGTTGCGCTTGGCTTCCGGTTGCTCCTGGCGAAGAAACTCGAGGAGTTCGGCGCCATTCCGGATGCTTGTCCTCCACTTTTTGCGGTCTTGGGCCAGGGATTTCCAGGTATCGGAGGGGATGTTGCCCTTTTTCAAGGAGGCTTCGAGGGTGCCCATGAAGTGTTTCCTCTGCCCACCTGTCGGAGCTCCGAGTAGAGCACTTGTTTTGTGAGTCTCGTATCGGGCATGCGGACGATGTGGCCAGTCCATCGGAGCTGATCGAGCGTGGTCAAAGCTTCGATGCTGGGGATGTTGGCCTGAGCGAGAACTGTGACGTTGGTGCGCCTATCCTGACAATGGATTTGCAGGATCTTGCGGAGGCAACGTTGGTGGTACCTCTCCAGTGCTTTGAGGTCCCTGCTGTACATGGTCCTTGTCTTTGAAGCATACAGGAGGGCTGGTATCACTACTGCTCTGTACAGCATGAGCTTAGGCAGTCTGAGGTCCTAGTCCTCAGACACTTTCTTCCCCAGGCGACCGAAGGCACGGCTGCAAATAGTGGTGCAATTTTAATCGAGGAGGTGCTAGAGACCAGTTTTAGAGGAGTGCAGAGGCCGCGGACTGTTGTATGACTCGAAACGGTTGCAGAGACAGGGATTGTTGAGAGGCCGTGGAGGGATTGATAACAAGGATGTCTATTTTGCCATCGAGACACCGTCCATTTATAGAGTTTGATTGCCGTCTTTTGGCTAAATTCAAAACATTTCATGAAATAATCAGAAAGTATATTACTCACCATCAGATTTGCATTTGTCGAGCAGCTCTACGAATGTTAATGGAAACAAATTGAACGTGATCAGTATGAAATCGGAAATAAATGGAGCAACAGGTGTATTTTAATTGTTAACCTCAATTACCTTTCTCACACTGACGAAGCTTTTCCTCTGTACAAATAACAACAATACAATTTATTTCAAGCCCACGGAAACAACTGATAGATTTTCAGAGCTACCATTTCGCGACCGCAGGGCCTCTCACAAAGCTTAATAGACAATTACATACTTTCGCAAGGTAATCACTGTTGCAATTTACTAAACGTGGCAGACTATTTGCGCACAATAAGCTCCCACAGACAGCAATGAGACAAATGACAAGATCATGGGCCATATATTCCGATGCCTACGGGTGGGCACGTGCTGTGTACACAACTGTTAGGACATCGGAAATGCCGGTTCCAGGCATGCGAAGCGCATGCGTTGAAAACCGGTATTTCCGATCTGTCAAGAATGCTCTGGAGAAGGGACTCTGATGGGCGGATAGTTCCGTTTTCTGCAGACCTCCGCCCGCAGAAAACCGTTAGAAATGATACGTCTGGTAAAAGCAGCCATAAGGCCTGCTTTTACCAGCATAAGCTTGTAAAAAAGTAAAAAACAAAAACATTTTTTTGCACACATTTATAATTTTGAAAACACTTTTTAAAATGGTCAGTTTATTGTTAGCCCTGTAAAAAAATTTAATTATTTAAAAAAAAATTAGATTTTTGTTTACAATATTTAATTTATTGTGATTTCAACTCATTTTAAATATGTGATTATTTAATGTTTTACTATGTTTTTGGGGTGATCTCCATTCATACTTTTGACAGCTCTCTCTGTCAATTGTATGAAGAGAATTTCCCTTCTCCTAATGGCGCCCCATGGCCCACGTGATCCCGGGGACGCATGCGGACTGCATGCGCCTCTGGGATATGTGGGGCCTGCGTATTCAGAGTTTCGAGAGGCCCAGGAGCGGAAGTATACGCCCCTCGGGAGCTCTCAGCTAACTTCGTAATTTTTTTACAGATCTGTGGCCTGCGCACACAGGAAGCATCCGATCGGAAAATACGGGCTCATATGTTTACCTTTTCGGTCATGGGATGAATAATGGCGTCGGGACACCGATGAGAACTACCCTGCTCTTCCTCGATTAGTGTTGTGAGAGCCTTTACATCCACCTGACGGGACCTTGGTTGAGCGACTCGTCCAAAAGGCACTGGTACCTCAATTGAATCGGAAAGTTGAAAGGTCGGTAGATGACAGGACGAAGTTGCATTCAGACGGTGCTTTTCAAGACCTCAGGACGTCCCAAAGCGCTGAACATCTAATGAAGTATTTTTGAGGTGTAGTCACTTTTGTAAGGTAGGAAACTTGACAGTCAATTTGTGCACAGAAGGCTCCAACGAAAAGCATTGTGATAATTACCAGATAAGTTGTTTGTTGCTAAGTTGGTTTAGGGATACAATTGGCCAGGATAACGAGGAGAATTAGCCTGCACTTATTGGGCTTTGCCAGATGGAGTCTTTTACCTGCACTGAGTTAGCAGATGCGATGTAAAAAAATAAGAAATAGGAGCAGGAGAAGCCAAAGGCCCATCAAGCCTGTTCAAATATCCAATAAGATCATGGCTAAACTTCGACATCAACTTCACTTTCCCACATTATCCTCATCGCCCTGGTTCCCTTCGTGCCCAAAAGTCTACCGATTTCAGTCTACAGCCGTCTGAGTTATCGAATTACAAAGATTCATAACCCTCTGAGTGAGGAAATGTCCCCTCATCTCAGTCCTAAATGTTCGTTAACATATCTTGATATTTCGGCTAAAAAGATAATGGTCCAGAAATTCGGGTCCCCACGGATGAGTTCGCACTGTGCACTCATCCGTCGGGCCCCCGGAACTGCCGGCTTGCGCGGGAAAAGGTTCACTGCGCATGCGCGGGAAAACGGACCTCCCAGTCTCTTGAAAGAAGGGGTTCGTGGCTCAACCGCTTGCGCGGGTGAGGCAGTGCGTAGACCTGGACATTCCGGTTTTTTCACATGTTTCTCCCTGCGAGTAATTCCCTTGCAGCTGCGCGTGGAAAAAGCAGGTGCAAGGCTTGCTTTTAGAAACATAGAAACATAGAAACATAGAAAATAGGTACAGGAGTAGACCATTCGGTCCTTCGAGCCTGCACCGCCATTCAATGCGTTCATGGCTGAACATGCTACCTCAGTACCCCATTCCTGCTTTCTCGCCATACCCCTTGATCCCCTTAGTTGTGAGTGTTATATCTAACTCCCTTTTGAATATATTTAGCGAACTGGCCTCAACAACCTTCTGTGGAAGAGAATTCCATAGATTCACCACTCTCTGGGTGAAGAAGTTCCTCCTCAGCTCAGTCCTAAATGGCTTCCCCTTAATCCTTAGACTGTGACCCCTGGTTCTAGTTTTCCCTACCATTGGGAACATTCTGCCCGCATCTAATTTGTCTAAACCAGTCAGGATTTTAAATGTCTCTATAAGATCCCCCCTCATTCTTCTGAACTCCAGAGGATACAAGTTCAGTTGACCCAATCTTTCTTGATATGTCAGTCCGGCCATCCCAGGAATCAATCTAGTGAACCTTCGCTGCACTCCCTCAATAGCAAGAATGTCCTTCCTTAAGTTAGGAGACCAAAACTGCGCACAATACTCCAGGTGTGGCCTCACCAAGGCCCTGTACAACTGTAGCATCACCTCCCTACTCCTGTACTCAAATCCCCTTGCTATGAAGGCCATCATTCCGTTTGCTTTCTTGACTGCCTGCTGCACTTGCATTCCCACCTTCAGTGACTGATGTACCATGACGCCCAGGTCTCGTTGCACGTCCCCTTTCCCTAATCTGCCACCATTCAGGTAATAGTCCGCCTCTCTATTTTTACCACCAAAGTGGATAACCTCACATTTATCCACATTGTACTTCATCTGCCATACATTTGCCCATTCACCCAACCTGTCCAAGTCACTCTGTAGCCTCCTAGCATCCTCTTCATTGTTCACACTGCCTCCCAATTTAGTGTCATCCGCAAATTTGGAGATATTACATTTAATCCCTTCGTCCAAATCATTAATATATAATGTAAACAGCTGGGGTCCCAGCACCGAACCCTGCGGTACCCCGCTGGTCACTGCCTGCCATTCTGAAAAGTACCCATTTACTCCTACTCTTTGTTTCCTGTGTGCCAACCAGTTCTCAATCCACGTCAACACATTACCCCCAATCCCATGTGCTTTAACTTTGCTCACCAATCTCTTGTGTGGGACCTTGTCGAAGGCCTTCTGAAAGTCCAAATACACCACATCTACTGGTTCCCCCCTGTCCACCCTATTGGAAACATCCTCAAAAAATTCCAGAAGATTTGTCAAGCATGATTTCCCTTTCACAAATCCATGCTGACTTGGACCTATCATGTCGCCACTTTCCAAATGGTCTGTTATGACATCTTTAATAATTGCTTCCATCATTTTACCCACGACCGATGTCAGGCTGACCGGTCTATAATTCCCTGCTTTCTCCCTCCCTCCTTTTTTAAAAAGAGGGGTTACATTGGCCACCCTCCACTCCATCGGAACTGATCCAGAGTCTAAGGAATGTTGGAAAATGATCGTCAATGCATCCACTATTTCCAAGGCCACCTCCTTAAGTACTCTGGGATGCAGACCATCAGGCCCCGGGGATTTTTCAGCCTTCAGTCCCATCAATTTCCCCAATACCTTTTCCCGACTAATAAGGATTTCCCTTAGCTCCTCCCTCTTACCAGATCCTCTGACCCCTTTTATTTCCGGCAGGTTGTGTGTGTCCTCCACAGTAAACACCGAACCAAAGTACTTGTTCAATTGATCTGCCATTTCCTTGTTCCCCATTACGACTTCCCCTGTTTCCGACTGCAGGGGACCTACGTTTGTTTTTACTAACCTCTTTCTTTTTACATATTTATAGAAGCTTTTGCAGTCCATTTTAATGTTCTCTGCAAGCTTCCTTTCATATTTTATTTTCCCTGCCCTAATCAAACCCTTCGTCCTCCTCTGCTGAGTTTTGAAGTTCTCCCAGTCCCCGGGTTTGCTGCTACTTCTGGCCAATTTTAAATACTTTAATGAAAGGTAGGTTAATTTTAACCCCGTTAAAAGCTGTAGTTCATTATTTCAAAAATGTAAATGTTTGTTTAAAATAGTTAATTTATGTAATTTATAGTCATTTTAAAAATGTGATTTAAAAAAAAATATATTTGAAGTTTTACTTAGGTTTTGGGGCCGATCTCTATTCATAGTTTTGACATGTCTTCCTATCAAATCTACCAATGGAGTTTCCCTGTTCCGACTGGCACCACATGGACCACGTGATCCCAGGGGATGGTGCGAACTAGTTGCGCCCAGCGACACGCGAGCACTGCACACAGGCAGCTGGAGGAGGCCCAGGATCGGAATCCCACGCGGGCCCACAGCACAACGGCAGGCGCGCTATGTCATTGCACCCGCTATGCTTGCACCTGCGGGAAGCCACCGACCGGAATTTCTGGGCCAATCTAGGATCATTCAAAAATCACTCCTCATAGGACAGCCCACACATCCCATCACCTCGGTTTCACGTCACATCCGAATCAATTCTATGTAGTAGAAATTGAACACACAACTTTCTGACTCAGAGCCGAGAGTGCTAGCAATTGAGCCAATCAGCTAGAACACAATCAACTTCTAGATTTTATTTCAACACGATTACCAGCTTTAGAGAACAGACCCTTCAGAATCCTCCAACTGCAATTGAACAGTTAATTTATCTCATCACCTAGGTCTTGTACAGCTTGTCTCAGTTTTTCCAGTTCTGAAAAGGACAAAACAAAATACTTTAAACTTATTTTTTCTTTTCTTGATGTTAAGCTGCTTGCTTTGGACTTTTGTCTTCCCAGTAAAAGTTCTTGCCCATACACTTCTAGATGAATTTCTAAATTTGCGGATGACTCCAAATTGAGGGAGTTAGTCAATACCGAGGAGGACTGCAACAAGTTACAGGAGGACATTGATAAACTTGCAGAATGGGCATATAATTGGCAAATGAAGTTCAACACAGATAAATGTGAGGGATTACATTTTGGTAAGAAGAATAGGGAGGTCACTTATAACTTGGAGTGTGCGAGTCCAGGCGGGGTGGAGGAGCAAAGGAGTGCAAATACTCAAATCACTAAAAGTTGCGACACAGATTAGCAATGCCATTAAAAAATCAAACCATGCACGAGGGCTTATTTCTAGAGGGATAGAATTGAAAATTAGGGAAGTTGTGCTGAACCTCTATCGAACCTTGACTAGACCAAACTTAGCGTACTGCTTACGTTTCTGGTCGCCATATTATAATAAGTTTATAGAGGCACTGGAGAGGGTGCACAGAAGATTTACAAGGATGATACCAGAAATGAGAAAGTATACATATCAGGAAAGGATGAACAGTCTGAGTCTCTTTTCTCTTGAAAAAAGAAGGCTGGGGGGTGACCTCATAGAGGTCTTTAAAATTATGAAAGATGATGATAGAGTGGATACAGAGAGAATGTTTCCACTTTGGAGAAACGCATAACTAGAGGCCATCAATCTAAAATAGTCATCAAGAAATCCAACAGGGAATTCGAGGGAAACCTCTTTACCAAATGCGTGGTGAGAATGTGCAACTCCCTCCCACAGGGAGTGGTTGAATGGAATAGTATGGAAGCTTTTAAGGGGAGGCTAGACAAGCATATGAGGGAAAATGGAATAGAGGGTTATGCTGACAGATTTAGATGAGGAAAGACGGGAGGAGGCTCGTGTGGAGCATAAACGCCGGCATAGACTGGTTGGGCCGAATTGCCTGTTTCTGTGGCATATATCCGATTTAAGTTCTGTGTAAAATGAGAAGGAAGGTCAACTAAAATCAAAGCCATTATTTAGTTACTAGAAGTCTAGAAGTATGTGGCCGTGCCTTAAGTTGCCTAGGCCCTAAGCTCTGGAATTCCCTCCCTAAATTTAACAACCTCTCTACATCCCCTTCCTCCTTTAAGACACTCGTTAAAAGCTACCTCTTTTTGACCAAGCTCTTGGTCATCTGCCCTCAATTCGTCTCATATGGCTCGGTGACAAATTTTTATCTTATAGCACTCCTGTGAAGCGACTTGGGACCTTCTACTCCGTTAAAGACGCTATTTAAATACAAGTTATTGGTGCTCTCTAGTGCAGTTTACTGCTGTGTATTTTTTTCATTCGTTCCAGGGATATGGGCTTTGCCCTACTTGAACCGCTGCAGTCCGTGTGGTGAACGTTTACCCACAGTGCTGTTCGGGAAGAAGTTCCAGGATTTTGGCTCCATGACGTTGAAGGAACGGCGATAAATTTCCAAGTCAGGATTTTGTATAACTTTGAGAGGAACATTGAGGTGGTGGTGGTCCCATGCCCCTGCTGCACTTGTTCTTCTAGGTGGTAGAGGTCGCGGGTTTTGGAGGTGCTGCCGAAGAAGCCTTGGCGAGTTGCTGCAGTGCATCTTGTAGATGGTACAAACTGCAGCCACGGTACGCCGGTGGTGGAGGGAGTGAGTGTTTAAGGTGGTGGATGGGTTGCCGCTCAAGCGGGCTGCATTGTCCTGGCTGGTGTCGAGCTTCTTGAGTGCTGTTGGAGCTGCACTCATCCAGGCAATTGGAGAGTATTCCGTTAAACTCCTGACTATTGCCTTGCAGATGGTGGAAAGGAATTGGGGAGTTAGGAGTTGAGACAGTTGCCGCAGAATACCCGTCCTCTGTCCCGCTCTTATACACACATTATGTGTGTGGCTGGTCCAGTTAAGTTTTTACTCCATGGTGATCCCCAGGATGTTGATGGTGGGAGATTCTGCGATGGTAAAGCCGTTGAATGTGAAGAGCTGGTGGTTAGACTCGCGCTTGTTGGAGATAGTCATTGCCTGTTTTTCGGATAAGCATTTACCCTTTGAAAATCGAAGATTAAGAGGTGATCAAATTGTGTTGATTAAAATGATTAAATAAATTGATAGATTAGATAGAGATAAACTTCATCCTCTGCTGTCAACATCCCAGAAGATAATAGAGTTTGGCCATTCAGAAAGGTTAGTGGAAATCTGGAACTCTCTCCTCCAAAAAGTTGTTCAGGCTTGTCCAAATTAAAATCTCAAAACTGAGGATAACAGACTTTTCTTCGGCCAAGGTATGAATGGTTACGGAACCAAGGTGGAGTTACGATACAGATCAGCCATGTTCTGATTGCATGGCGGATCAGGCTCAAAAGCCTGAATGAAACGACATAAAAGCGGAGTTGAACATAATTTACGAAAAGTAAACTAAAACCAAGAATCATTTTACCTAATGCCTGTTCAAGTAGCCGCTGACCTGGAAAGGAGAAAGGAGAAGTTAAACGTTGCAGGCGCGGAGCGGGTGATCAAAGTGAGCAAAACGAAAAAGGGGCAGACAGAATTATACAAGCAGAGACAGCTGACTTGACATTGTAAACGGGTTGGACCAATCGGCAAAGTCAACAGATTTCATGCTGTTACTCACTATCGCTTTTAAACTTTCCCTTTAGAGCTGTGAATTTTAATGAAAAGGGATTGAATGTGATCAGGAAGAAAAAGACAGCGACTAACATTCGATTATACTTAAGAATGAACATGGAAGGCAGTTTAGCGTTTCTCTTCAGATACCTTTCTGACACTGCCGTAGCTTCTCATCTGAAAAACGAAGGACAATGATTGTGAAGACGAAATCTAGGGCAGGTTCATTTTCGAATGATCCCCGGACTTCGAGTGGTAAGTTACGTTGAAAGATTGAACAAATTAGGGTTGTATTCCTTAGAAATTAGAAGGTTAAAGAGTGATCTGATCGAGGATTTTACGAGGTTAAGGGGAACAGGTAGGGTCGACAGAGAGAAACTATATCCGCTGGTTGGGGTTTAAAGTACTAGGGGACAGAGTCTAAAAAACAGAGCCAGACCTTTCAGGAGTGAAATTATGAAACACTTCTACACACACAGGGTGGTAGGAGTTTGGAACTCTCTTCCACAAACGACAATCGATGCATCAATTGTGAATTTTAAACCGGAGGTTGAGAGATTTCTGTTAAGCAAAGTTATTAAGGGATGTGGGCCAAAGGCGGGTATCTGGAGTCAGGTCACAGATCAGCCAGGATCACATTGAATGGCGGAACAGGCTCGAGGGGCTGAATGGCCTCCTCCTGCTTCTATATTCCTATGTTTTTAGGCTATGGGGTGAAATTGGACATGTCTGGAATGAAAAACGAGCGCTTTGCATCTGTCGCCTTCTATAGAAATGAATATCGGGCTTGTCCTATAACAGGCGCCGAATGTGGTTCCGCCTGTGTTACACTCATGCCCAGGTCCACTTCATCCCCCAAGTACAGCATAACTCTACATACAGATATTTCACAAAGACCGGTATTATTGAGAAAGCCAAATGGCATACATGGTAAAATTTATAGGATGCACTCTCAAACCACAGAGACTCACAATTTACAAACTACCTGCAACATTCAATGCACCAAACCCTTTTCCAACCTACAAAACGGGACATGACGTCATCGCCAGGCGTCAGAGGGCGTTATGACCAAAAACACGTGTGATATGTAGAACTCTTTACCAGCATGCAAAGGTAGATAAACCGCTCTATCTTCTGGGGATGCAACTATATGCCTAGAAACAACGATATCCCCTATGGATGCTCGGCAAAGAGCCCCCCAATCTACTGTAAATTTTTACACGACATACAGTGGCTATTCTGAAAATAAGGTCATCTGCAAAAATGGAGAGCTGATGCCAGCCATTGAGCTCCGTAATTTGCAGGTTTCACTGTATTGGATTTGCCGGTGGACTGGAGGAATGCTAATGTGGTACACTTGTTTAAAAAGGGAGAAAAGGATAGACCGAGTAATTACAGGCCAGTCTGCCTAACCTAGATTGTGGGAAAAGTATTGGAAAGAATTCCGAAGGACAGAATAAATCTTCATTTAGAAAGACATGTATTAACCAAGGATAGTCAGCACGGATTTGTTAAGGGAATTTCTTGTCTGACAAACTTTTTTTGAGGAAGTAACACGGAGGGTAGATGAGGATAGTGCGTTTGATGTAGTGTATTTGGATTTTAGCAAGGCTTTTTATCAGATCCCATATGGAAGACTGTTCACGAATGTTAAAAGCTCATGGGATCCAGGGGAAATTGTCAAGTTAGATTCAAAACTGGCTCGGAGGCAGGAAGCAGAGTGTAATGGTTGATGGGTGTTTTTGTGAATGGAAGGCTGCTTCCAGTAGGTTTCCGCTAGATCCCTTGCTTTTTGTGGTATATATCAATGATCTCGACTTGAATACAGGGGGCATGATTAAGAAATTTGCAGATGATACTGAAATCGGCTGTGTGGTTGATAATGAAGAAGGAAGCCTTAGATTGCAGGAAGATATCAATACATTGGTCAGGTGGGCAGAGGAGTGGCAAATGGAATTCAATCCGCAGATGTGTAAGGTAATGCATTTGGGGAGGTCTAACAAGGAAAGACAATACACATTAAATTGTAGGACACTGAGTAGCGTCGAGGAAAAAAGGGACCTTGAAGTGCATGTTCACAGATCACTGAAGGCTGGCAGGCCAGGTAGATAAGGTGGTTAATAAGGCATACGGAATGCCTGCCTTTATTAGAAGTGGGATAGACTACAAGAGCAGTGGGTTATCCTTCAACTGTATAAAACAATAGTTAGGCCTCAGCTGGAGTACTGCGTGCAGTTCTGGTCACCACATTACAGGAACGATGTGTTTGCACTACAGAGGGTACAGAGGAGATTTACAAGGATGTTGCTGACAGTAGAGAATCTTAGCTATGAGGAAAGACTGGATAGGCTGGGTTTGTTTCCCTTGGTGCAGAGGGGTCATAGTCAAAGAGTCATAGATTTATACAGCACAGAAAGAGGGCCTTCGGCCCATCATGTGTGCGCCGGCCATCAAGCCCTGTCTATCCTAATCCCATTTTCCAGCACTTGGTCCGTAGCCTTGTAAGCTATGGCGTTTCAGGTGCTCATCTAAATGCTTCTGGACTGTTGTGAGGGTTCCTGCCTCTACCATCCTCTCAGGCAGTGGGTTCCATATTCCAAACACCTTCTGGCTGAAAAAGTTTTTCCTCAAATAACCTCGAAACCTCCTGCCACTTACCTTGAAACTATGCCCCCTGGTTATTGACCCATCTACTAAGGGAAAAAGTTACTTTCTATCTACCCTATCTACGCCCCTCATAATTTTGGACACCTCAATCAGGTCGCCCCCTAAGCCTTCTCTGCTCGAAGGAAAACAACCCCAGCCTGTCGAGTCTCTCTTCATAGCTGAAGCACTCCAGCCCAGAAAACATCCTGGTGAATCTCCTCTGCACCCTCTCCAATGCAATCGCATCCTTCCAATAGACTGGCGACCAGAACTGCACACAGTATTCAGCTGTGGCCTAACTAGCGTTTTGTACAGCTCCATCATAACCTCCCTGCTCTGATATTCTATGCCTCGGCTAATGAAGTCAAGTATCCCATATGCCTTTTTAACCACCTTATCTACCTGTCCTGCTGCCTTCAGTGATCTATGTACAAGCACAACAAGGTCCCTCTGATCCTCTGTCCTTCCTAGGATCCTACCATTCATTGTATATTCCCTTGACTTGTTAGTCCTCACAAAATGCAACACCTCACAGTTTTCAGGGTTAAATTCCATTTGCGACTGTTCTGCCCATCTGACCATCCCGTCTATATCGTCGAGTAGCCTGAGGCTTCCCTCCTCGCTATTTACCACTCCACCAATTTTCGTGTCACCTGCGAACTTACTGATCATACCTCCTACATTCATATCTAAGTCATTAATGTACACTACAAACAGCAAAGGATCCAGCACCGATCCCTGTGGTACACCACTGGACACAGGCTTCCAGTCACAAAAGCAACCTTCGAACATCACCCTCTGCCTCCTGCCACTAAGCCAATTTTGGATAAATGTGCCAAATCGCCCTGGATCCCATGGGCTCTTACCTTCTTGACCAGTCTCCCATGCGGGACTTTGTCAAAAGCCTGACTGAAGTCCATGTAGACAACACCAACTGCACTACCCTCATCCACACACATAGTCACCCCCTCGAAAAATTCAATCAAATTGGTTAGACATGATCTCCCTCTGACAAAGCCATGCTGACTATCCTTAATTAATCCTTGCCTCTCCAAGTGGAGTCTCATTCTGAACCTCAGAATGTTTTCCAATAATTTCCCTACCACTGATGTTAGGCTCACTGGCTTGTAATTCCCTGGTTTATCCCTACTACCCTTCTTGAATAATGGTCCTAAGTTAGATGTCCTCCAGTCCTCTGGCACCTCCCCTGTGACCAGAGAGGTTCTGAAAATGTGTGTCAGAGCCCCTGCAATCTCCTGCCTTCCCTCACACAGCAGCCTGGGATACAGCTCGTCTGAGCCTGGTGATTTATCCACGTTGAAGTCCGCTAAAACGGCTAGTAGCGCCTCCCTCTCAATACTAATTTGTTCAAGTATATCAGAATCCCCCTGCCTGATTTCTATGCCTACATCGTCCTTCTCCATAGTGAGCACAGATGCAAAATATTCATTTAAAACCCAGCCTACATCTTCTGGCTCTACACACAGATTGCCACTTTGGTCCCTAATGGACCCTTCCTTGGTTATTCTCTTGACTTTATATACTTATAAAACACCTTGGGATTTTCCATTATTATACCCACCAGTGTTTTTTCATACCCTAGCTTCGCTCTCCTAATTTTTTCTTTAAGAACCCCCTGCAATTGCTATACTCCTCTAGGGCTCCACTGTTTTCAGTCCTTTTTATCTGCCAAAAGCCTGCATTTTTTTCCTAATCCATTCTTGCATATCCCTTGACATCCAGGGTTCCCTGGGCTTGTTGGTCCCACCCTTGACCTTTACGGGAACATGTTGGCATTATACTCTCTCTATTTCATTTCTCAAAGACTCCCACTACTCTGATGCGGATTTTTCTGCATGTAGCTTATCCCAATCCACTTTGGCAGATCCTGCCTTTTCATATTTAAATCGGCCTTTCTCCAATTTAGAATCTGTATTTCCAGTCCATCTTTGTCCTTTTCCATGACTACCTTAAATCTCACCGAATTATGGTCACTGTCAACAAAATGCTCTCCTGCTGACACTTCTACCTCTTGCCCGACTACATTCCGACTACTACCCCCTCTCTTGTAGGACTTTCTACATGCTGTCTCAAAAAGCTCTCTTGGATTCACTGGAGGCTGAGAGGAGACCTTATTGAGGTGTATAAAATTATGAGGGGGCCTAGACAAAGTGGATAGAAAGGACCTATTTCCCTTAGCAGAGGAGTCAAAATCCAAGGTGCACAGAATTAATTTAATTGGTGGAAGTTTTAGAGGGGACTTGAGGAAACATTTCTTCACCCAGAGGTTTGTGGGGGTCTGGAACTCACTGCCTGAAAGGGTGGTAGAAGCAGAAAACCTAACAAAAGTTAAAACGTACTTGGATGTACCCTTGAGATGCTGGGCAACGGACCAAGAGCTGAGAAGTGGGATTAGGCTGGATAGCTCTTTGTTGACCGGCGCGGACACGACGGGCCGAAATGACCTTCTTCCCTGCTGCAACTTTCTATGATTCTATGTATCGTATTCCTGGTTCTTGCTGCGAGTTACTTATACTTCATTTCACGTGGATCCTACAGATATTAGCACTATTTTGGTTCAGCACAGAAGCTGGGTCGCTGCATTAATGTGATGCTTTCCCAAGCATGACATTAAATGACAATCAATTTAACACTCTCCATACATCTGAAGACGTTGCCAAAATGCTATTTACATACTATAATAATCCAATAAATTATCGTCAATCCGGAACTGCAAGTGTGAACTTACTTGGCTGGATTTTGTCTTGGGGTCGGGTTGGGGCTGTGTCATCTGCATTTCCTGTTCCCCCGCCCCCGACTCCAGATTAATGTGATGAATGATGCAATTTTCACTTAATTGGGCAATTGAGTTCCAGCATGTGGTAACTGATGAACTAATTAGTGGTTTCAGTCTGAAAGTCGCCTCTGATGATGTCATCATTGCTGCTGCCTGGTCTCAGAGACTGACTGGATGCTGGTGAGAGAGGACCTGCCTGTGGGAGGAGAGAGAGAGAGAGAGAGAATTTTTTTGCATCCAAGTCCTCTCACAGCAAAGGCCATGCAGTCTCTGAAGCCATTCAATGCAGCAGCATCAGAGGCGACTTTCAGACCTAATAATGATACTACCTTCACCACATCTCCGTTGTAATAGTGGACCTGCAGCTGCTAGTCAGCTATCCAGTTTTGCTCCCGCCAGGTTTCACTGGAGTGTTTCACATCAGGAGTACTTCACGTCAGAAAAGTGTTAAACTAGGTAAAACGTTTAAAAATGGCATTACAGAGCCAATTTAGAGCTTGTTAAGGGCTTTAATGGCCTCTCCCGCATCTTGGAGGGGGAACGGAATCAAGAACCCCGTGACTGATTTTGTCAAAATTGCGTGGAGGCGGGATGGGGTCGGGAACCCCGACCCCGCAAATTTAACCCCTCACACTCCTCCAAACCCGACTCCATGGGTCATTCAAAGTCCAGCCCACTATCTCTCCTTACCTGCATCTTTCAGCTGTGTTTTAAGTTTCTCCAGTTCTAGAAAAAAGCAAAACAGAAACTCTTCAGTTTAACAATAGAAAACGCTGGAAAAGCTCAGCAGGCCAGGCATCATCCGATGAGAGAGAAACAGAGTTAACGTTTCAGGTCGAAGACCTTTCGTCAGAACTGGAAAAAAGCAGCAAATGAAATAGATTTAAAGGAAGGATAAAGCTGGAAAAGGGGGAGGGGATGAAAGAACAAAAGGAGAGATTAAGAGATATTGAGAGACATTAAAAGATGATCAAGGCAAGAATGTGGCTGCGAAACCGAGTCTTGGCAGATAACTGATCAAACACAGGAAGGGAAACTCAAAGCAGTGAAGATGAACAAGGTTGAAGAGACAAACGGAGGTCCCGTCGAAGAGAAGGGCAGAACTTCTATAAGTTAGGCATTCCTAGAAGAGAGTTGGCAGTGAACCAAACACTAATACGATAGCAAAATACTGCGGCGGCTGGAAATCCGAAATAACAAATGAAAACTCTGGAATAACTCAGCAGGCCAGGCAGCATCGTGGAGAGTGAAACAGATTTAACGTTTCAGGTCGAAGACCTTTCATCAGAGCTGGAAAAAAGCAGGAAATGAAATAGATTTAAAGCAAGGATAAAGCTGGGAAAAGGGGGAGGGGATGAAAGAACAAAAGGAGACCTTAAGAGACTTTGAGAGACATTTTAATTGGTTGAGTTTGATATAATCTGTTTTGGAGATAATGGACTGGAAAATCGTCGTGAACAGTCGCGCTAATCTGGAGGTATCGCAGCGGACGACTCTTATACGCCGGTATTCATCTCAATCGCTGTCATTTGAACTGACTATCAGGCAGGGCGTATAACAGGTGGCCGTTTCGGATACCGCCTGTTTTGCGCAACCGCCCAAGGCAAATTTGTACCCCAATTATTCCCCTGCTAAGCGCTTAATCCCACACGCCATATTTCAGGAAGTACAGACAGCGGATGAATTAGATTCTTGTTGCGATTGAAGGTAGAGGAAATTACCAACTAGAGCAATGGATCGCTCGGATGTGGATGCCCAGACAGACAATATCGGATCATGAGCAAGGTCCAATCATAGAGTCATACAGCGCAGGAGGAGGCCAGTCAGCGGAGACTTTATCGGCTCTTTGAAAGATATTTCCAATTATTCCCGTTCAACCCCTCCTTCCTCACAGCCTTGTCGTTTTCTTCCCCTTAATTATTTACTTAAATCCCTTTTTAAAGTTACTATTGAATCTCCTTCCACCACGCTATCTGGCAGTGCATTACACATCATAATAACTTGCAGCGTGCAATTAGTTATCCTCGTCTCCCTTCAGGTTCTTCTGCCATTGACGTTGGGGCTGGCTTTTACCAACCTCGGCAGGTTTGTGGTGGGTGATGTCGGTGGCGGGTCCCGGCTTTGCTGCCGGCTCCCGGCCACGCTGCCGGCTCCATCCCGCTGTCCAAAATGATTTCCCCCTCATGATTGAGCTTGTTAATGCCGCCCAGCGCGTTTGCCGGCCAATTGAAGTAAGAGGCTCGGATGACGTCATTTGATGACGCGCCCTCAGCACGTTTCCTTAAAAGGAACGTGCGTAAACAAATTCGCACATTTGTGCTGTCAGTGTTCTACTGCATTAAGGTGCTGCAAACACTGACAATAACTGCACAGAGGTGCCACGGCTGCACCCAGGCTCTCCCATGACGCCATACATATATGCTTATGGAGGGAGTCTCAGCACACGCAGGGAGGTTCTGTTCTCTTCCAATGGGCGGAAGAGACTTCCCCAGCAGACCAACGCAGCCTGGTCGGACATTGCACAGGAGGACACAAGCAGGGATGTCGTCAGGAGGACCATGCTGCTGTGGCGCAAACCTTTCACTGATCTCAGTAGATTACGAAATGTTAGCACAAAGCAACACTTAACCTCGTCCTGCTGTGCCACTCATCACATCATCATCACTCTGACTTCCCTACGCCACTCCTGCTCTTCCCTCATCACACCAACTTACCTTGCAGCTCTACCCATCCATCTCTAACTACAATATCAGTTGCCCATCTCTCTGGCCAACCCTTATTCTAACCCTCATCCGAGGGCAATCATACCAACTCACAAAACACAAGGGAAGGCACTTGGGTGTTTTATACATTAATCATGTCTAATTTCTGGTAGTGCGTTGTCCAACATTGAATCATTTATTTTAAACACTTTGCGTTCTTGGACAGATTTGTGTGCACATTTGGAAGTCGCTTAGTGAGTTGCAGTGAATGGTGAGACATAAAGGTACATTCCGCAATGACGATGAGTGTGAATGGAATAGCTTGGGCATTGTCAGAATGCTTTATTTTGTTGGTGTGGTGCGGTGCCAACCTGGAGCATCATGTAGCAGCCAGGGTATACAGCGTCAAATGAAGTAAATCTGGCCACGCTGAGGCCATCCCTGGCCTCCCGGGCAGCAATTCGGTCTGTCTTGTACAGCATTAGTTGATTGTGGAGAAGGTTGCTGTTGTTGGTGGTGCTGCTGGTGTGCCCGGTGCTGCTGGTGTTGTGGCTGATCGCTTCAGATTCTGAGGACCAAGGTGACGGAGTATAAACCGTACCCATTCTGATGTACTAGATAGCAAGAGAACTTGAGATGAGAGAAGTTATCTGTTCATGGTGAGAGAGTTTGTTCCAATGAGGTGACACTGGAAACAGAGATTATCCAAACACTTGCAAACAGCATGAAGCTCAATCCGTCTTCCAAATGCAACCAGCAACAGCTTCTGGGCTTGGAAAGTGAACAGATTTGCGATGGGAGCTTTTAGAGCACTTTCCAGCTGTCAAGTAATGAGATGCTTCCATGGCCATTCAACTCCCGCCCTGCTAACCTCAGGTGATCCCCGAACAGCGTGGACCCCCTGGGCGACCTGGTAAACTCTGAAGGTGAGCTCAAACTACTTCTTAATTGTCTGATAAGAAGGTTATGATGACCGTATTTGCTACCCCGACGCTGCATCTCGGGTCTGCTCAGCGATGTCAAACCCGACATTTGGGAAAGATGCGTGGCGGCTGGTTCCAGAGCCGTTGTCAATTTTTTTTCCCCACCCGACCCGCCACCGATCGCGCCTGCTGAAACGCTGGAAGATCCCCCCCCCCCACTTAAGCCTGTTACCCACTGAACCACAGCTGAGAACTGAAGTCAATTGAAACAAAAATATCTGGAGAGGTGACACAGGTGGCTGATGGGATGGCGCCTTTTTTACACAATCGCCCTAATTGAAAATTGCCACCAATTTTCAATTTCATTCCGACATGTGAATATTGCTTCGTAGGAACGAGTGATACAGTTCTGAAATCGAGCAAACAGGGAACGTGATGCCGACTGCCAATGTATTTGCACTTCTTACACGACTGTTATTACTTGGGTGCACTGAGATATTGATGCATAGTTTGCTGCTTGCATTAAAACACTGTAGTACATCTTCCAGCTTGTTCTTCGTGTTAAAGAGGGTAATAAAAACTGTCATTAATCGTTGGATATTCGGTGGAGTGTCTAGCTGTCAATACCAAAGTAACATCATTATCTATAATAATAGATAGCCCTATTTATAAAATAGTCACTAATGCATTAAATGGGGAATTCTCTAACCAGTGAATGGTTAGAACAGTGATGTCGCTACCAGATGGAGTAGTTGAGGCAAATAGCATCGATATATTTCAGGAGACGTTGGATAAGCCTTCGAGAAAGAAGGATTAGAAAGTTATATTGATAGCGTGGGAGGTGGCACGTTTGCAGCCTTAACAACAGCACAGACCTGCTGGACCGAATGCACAGTTTCTGTGCTGTACATTCAATTCATTCCATCGGTATATATTCTGGTGCAAAAGGTCAGAGACGGAAGCGAGTTTTCCTTACAAACATATTTCATCCTAACATTTGCTAAGAGCGTACTCAATTCTCTCAGGATTGATGCAAATGAATTGCTGGAGTACAGAAGTTAAGAAGCAATTTACCCAAATCTTTTTCAAGTAGTCTGTGATCTGTAATGGAAAACATAGCGCCACTGAAGAGAATCTTAGAGATATTAGAATTTGCAACAGGGAAGAGCATTTCATGTCTGGGCTGGTGAAATTTATCTGAAACGATTCCATCAGCCCAGTACCTACCGTTAGCTCTGTACCTTGCTATCATGTATGTATATATATCTATATCTCCCTTTCTTTTAAAATACAATGCTCTCTGCTTTGACTCCGGATGTGGGTGGTTAAGGGTAGGGACCTTAATGGCTGGGATAAAATAAATAACTAATTGAATGTGTTTGAAGGTCATTCAACAGGTATTGAAAAGTGGAGCCCTAATCATTATCGCTTGGCAGCAGAAATTCAGGGCCATGAATTTCAATTGATATGACAAGTAATCATAGAATCATAGAATAGTTACAACACGGAAGGATGTCATTCGACCCGTCTTGCCCGCGTTGGCTTGCTGCAGGAGAACTTCAGCTCGTCCCACTCCCCCCGACCTTTCTCCGTAGTCCTGCAATGTTTTTTCTTCATATTGTTATTCATTCCCGAATGAAAGCCACGATTGAGTCTGCCTCCAACCGCTTTCCAGGCCGTGCATTCCAGATCATAACCAATCGCTGCGTAATTGTTTTTTTTTTCTGATGTTGCCTTTGATTCTTCTGGCGCTCAACTTGAATCTGTGTCCTCTGGTTCTCGACCCTTCCGCCAATGGGAACAGTTTCTCTCTATCTACTCTGTCTAGACCCCTCATGATTTTGGACACCTCTATCAAATCTCCGCTCAAACCGCTCTGTTCGAAGGAGAACAGCATCAGCTTCTCTGGTCTATCAACGTAACTGAGTTCCCTGATTCCTGGAACCACAATTGCTAATCGTTTCTGCACCCTCTCTAAAGTCTTCACATTATTCCGTAAGGGTGGTTTCCAGAATTGGACAAAATACAAAAGTTGAGGCCAAAATTGTGTTTTATAAAGCTTTGGCATAACTTCCTTGCTTTTGTAATCAATGGGCCAGAAATTCGGCACTTGCCGGGTGAGTACGCGCTGTGTACTCACACGTAAGGCCACCTGAAGTGCCGGTTTCCTGCAAGCACTGCGCATGCGCGGGAAACGGGAACTTCCGTTCTCCTGAAAGGTGGGGTTCAGATGTGAACCACGTGCGCGGGAGAGGCTGCGTGCACGCAGCGAACTTCGGGTTTTTTTCAGGGTTCTCCGGGAAGATAAGTATGGAAGAAGCTGCGCTCTTAAAAAGGAGGTGCAAGACCCGGTTTTAACAAGGTAAGTGGTTAATTAATTACAATTTTAAAAAAAATTCAATACGTTTATCTTTTTTAGATACTTAAAAGAAAGGTAATTATATTTTTAGCACTGTTAAAGAGTATTTTAACGTTTCTTTTAATTTTTTTTTTAATGTAGTTAATTTATTTAACTTATAGTTATTTAAAAATGTGATGTTTTTTTAATTTATTTGAAGTTTAGGTGTTGTTTTGCGGTTGATTTCAATTCATAGATTTGACAGGTCTTCCTGTCAAATCTATGAATGAAAGATGGTCTGCTGCCATTGGCTCTCCATGGCCAACGTGATCCCAGGGGACGCAGCACACTAACTACGCCCCTGGGATACACAAGCACTGCTCGCCGGCAGCTGCAGGAGGCCCAGGAGCCGAATTCCCCGTGGGCACGGAGGTCAACGGCAGGTGCGGTAGGTAGGTCCGCGAGCGACCCTTGCACCCGCGGGAAGCTAGGGAGCCTAATTTCTGGTACAATGTCGCTATTTCTGAAGCCTAGGATCCGTATGCTTTTTTAACTGCTTTTTCAACCCGCCCTACCAGCTTTCACGATTGTGCACATATATCACCAGGCCTCACTGTTCATGTTCCAATGTTTAGGATTGTACTCTTTAGTTTATAATACCTCTCCTCGTTCTTCCTACCAAAACGTATCACTTTGCTTCGTTAACTTTCGTCTGCCACGTGTCCGCCCATTCCACCAGCTTGTCTATGTCCTCCTGAAGTCTATCACTATCCTCCTCACTGGTCACTGTACTTCCAATTTTGCATCATCTGCAAATTTTGAAATTGTGCCCTGTGCCCCCACATCCAATTCATTAACATTTATCTAGAAAAGCAGTTCTCCTCGTACCACGTTTCCAAGTGACTGTTAATTGTTTCCCTGATTATCGTTTGTAAAAGTTTCCCCACTACCGAGGTTAAACCTACTTGTCTGTAGTTGCTGCGTTCATCTTGACACCATTTTTTGAATCAGGGCTTAACATTTGCAATTCTCCAGTCCTCTGGCAGCGCCCCCGTTATCTAAGGAGAATTGACAGTGTATGGCCAGCATATCAGCCTTTTAATTCCCTCAGAAGCCAAGGATGCATCCCATCCGCTCCTGGTGATAATCTACTTTAATACAGACAGCATATTTAGTACCTCCTCTTTATCAATATTTCTCCCATCCAGTATCTCAACCAGGCTCTTCTTTCACTATGAACTTGGCAGCATCTTCTTCTTTGCTAAAGACAGGTGCAACATACTAATTTTGTCCCTCAGCCATGCACTCTGCCTCAATTCATAGCACTCCTTTTTGGTCCCTAATTGCCCCCCCTCCTCTTGCTACCTGTTTACTATTTATCTGCAGATAGAAGACTTTTGGATCCCCTTTTATGTTAGTTGCTGCTTTATTCTCGTACTCACTCTTTAGCTCTCTTATTTTCTTTCTCACTTCCCCTCTGAAGTTTCTATATTCAGCCTAGTTCGCACTTGTATTCTTAACCTGACATCTCCCATGGGCGTCCTTTTTATGCTTCATCTTATTCTCTCTTTCATCATCATCCAGGGAGCTCTGATTTTGGTTGTACTGGCTATCACCCTCGTGGGAATGTACCTCGACTGTACCCGTACCATCTCCTCCTTAAAGGCATTGATCAAATTTGGTTTCAAATAGTTAATTCTGGAAATCGGGATAGTGGGACAGTCTGGTGTAGAAATTCCCCTTGGAGTTCGCGCAAAACATAATGGACTGCCCCTGTACACCCCGCCCCAAGTTTAGATAGATTTATTTTAGGTAGGTTTACTATTGGTTACGGAAACAAGGCAGGTGGCTGGAATTGCGATAC
This sequence comes from Squalus acanthias, assembly GCA_030390025.1. Taxonomy (NCBI): domain Eukaryota; kingdom Metazoa; phylum Chordata; class Chondrichthyes; order Squaliformes; family Squalidae; genus Squalus; species Squalus acanthias. The sequence continues at coordinate 10,735,730 of CM059453.1, forward strand.
AGATCTGCCATGATCGAACGGGAGGACGGAACAGCCTCGAGACGCTGAAAGGCCTACTCCTTTTGCTATGATCCTCTCTTACAATGTTCAGTTCCATTGAAGCAAACGGGACTAACTAACGGAATCGGAGTGCCACGGGCGGCCGACCCGATACCGCTGGCTTTGCGCTTTTGTCCAAGACGGATATCGACAGCTTCTACTTCAAACAGGTAAGGGATGACGAGGGAAATAACGTCAGGTAGAAGATTTAAATTGTGACCACTGCGTCTGACAAGTTAGATGTGTGATTACAGGGCGACGGAGATGGAAAATGGGGATGGGACCAGGTGCGGAACGAGATTGCAGGACCGGCTGGTCGTGGTCAAAGTTTAACAGCCCTCAGTTTCACATGTACAACGGTTGGAGCAAGCCACAATTTTTTCCCTTACGGGAGAACGATTATTGGATGTTACTCACCATCGCTTTTGCACTTCTGTTCTAGTACTATGAATGTCAATGATAACAGAGTGAAAAAGCATCATAATATAGTCAGTAATTAGTGTCAGATACATTTCTCCAGATTAAAACTTATCATAAAGGCGACTTATATATTCATTTACCTTTAAGGCAACGGGCCAACTTTTGCTCTGAAAAAATGATATAACAGTGAGAGTAGATACAGTATCCTGCTAATTCTGCTTTAATGGTAAGAGTTCAACAGGACAAGTCTGAATAATTTATCAGGCTGGAATCAATAACAGTCATTGAACAACTAATGGAAATAATGTTGATTAATAGGCGCATTATCAGATAGGTTGGATACGGGAAAGCAAAAACATGAATTTACTTAGCTGGGAGATATACCAAAGCTATCAGAGAATGAAGAACATGTATAACATTCATGAAGAGAGAAAAATTGACAGAGATAGATGCTGCTGCATTGGTGCGGTTGAGAATAAGTGGTGGGAACGTCACTTGGCGTCATGACGTGTTAGGTAAGCATACTCACCTATTAATTACATGTCGGTACGTCGCGCTGATGTAATAACTTCAAGTTAGGAAGACGTAAGGAACCCTGTAAAGATACAACACTCTGGAGCCCCTCAGGTTTCTGCTGGGACTTGCTCAGGCTGGCGTGAGCGTTCAAAGCAACGTGCTTACGACACCTGGTGAGTGGGTTGCACACGTGTTACTGTTGGTACCAGTCTCACGGGCACTGCACAGTTCTGTCAAAGAATTGATGAATATTGATATTAAACAGACGTAGTTTAAATATTACTCCTAGACCTATTTTAATAAGGATACTGATAAAAGACTATTCTGTAAATAAAACAGCTCACGATAACAGGAAAGGCAAATTCGTTTAGAGCCCTTATAGTAAATATTCTTTCTGAGTTAAATAAAGAAAACATGATCGCTAAAACTCGTAAGAGTTTCTTTTTAATTAAGTGCAGTACCGCTGCATTAAATTGATACAATTTAACTATTCGTTCTTCAAGGAAGTGGGATAACAAACAGTTTAAACATATTTCAATATTTGTATAATTTCCAAAAATTCAAGGGTTGCATTTTTCAGGAGAAAAAGTCAATAAAAAGTCCTCAGTTCCTGTCACAGACTATGGGTAAATTTATCTTCGGCTTCAGCACATTACGGGCGGTATCTCTCCTATCGCCCGTTGCACTCACCAATTTATATTCTTACCCGTTGCCTTCAATTCAACTTAATGTCAATCGGGACATATAACGGGCGGCCGATGAAATACCGGCCGTTTAACGCTATCGCCCCAATCGACTTTCTAGCTCAATTTCTGTCCTCACCTGCGTCTCGTAGAGCATTATTCAGTTTCTGCAGTTCTGAAATGCAAAAAGCAAATCTATCACTGCGTCTTTTCATCAGTTTAATAGACTGCTTTGGAATTTCTTATAACTCAAAGGAAGGTTTCGTGACAGATACTAACTTTCAGGGCGGGTACAGAATGGGCCCGCAATATAATTGCGTGAATTGTGCTCAATGGACGTTCTATTTGGAGCAACAAGGGCTGAGACAGCCTGGGGCAGAAGCGATAAAAAACAGCAGCAACTTCTACATGCATAGTTTTAAATTAGTAAAAAGTCCAGCTGTGCTTCATATCAAGCAACATTTGACACCGAGCCACATGAGGAGAGATTAGGACAGGTAACCAAATGCTTGGTCAGATGGGTAGGTTTTAAGGAGCGTCTTAAAGGAGGAAAGAGAGGTAGAGAGGTGGTAGTTTTTTAAAACGTGCATTTATATATCGCCTGTCACGACGTCAGGACGTCTCGAAGTGTTTTAAAGCCAATGACATGCATTTGAAGTGCAGTCACTCTTGCAAGTTAGGGAGGAAATTTCAGAGCTTAGGGACGAGGCAGCCAGTGGTCTAGCGATTAAGGTTGGGTTGCGCACAAGGCCAGAATTGGACGCGATATTGGGCTGGAGGAGCTTACTGAGATTGGGTGCGTTGAAGGCCACAGAGGGATTTGAGGACAAGGATGCAATAGACTATTGTTGAATCGTGGTCGAACTAATGACGCTTCCTTTCTGGGAGATAATCATTTCTTGCCTATAAAAGTGAATGCTTGCTGAAAATGGGAAGGTCCAAATCAAAGGTGCAGCATTAAATAACTTTTTAGTTATTAATCTGGAGAAGGAAAGAGACTGAAACTGCTGGGACGGATTGGTTTAGCAGGTTAATATAAAACTTCAATTATTTCTAAGCGATATTTTCTACCTTAAGATTTGCTCAAGTAATGCTGAATATTTTACAAATTGATGCAATGGAGAATCACTAAATATGTTTACCTAAATCTTTTTCCAGAATGCGTTCATCTGGATTGAGCAAAATAGTACAATTAAATAAAACATGAAGTCACTAAACGTGAATGCACGAGGAGACCATTCCATACATTTGGAAAAGGTTTACCTTTTGGTTATAATACAAATCGTTTTTGGCTCTCACCCAAAACGTACAGTATCGCATCGAGTGCCCGTTAAACTCACCGCCCGATATTCACTTCAATTGACTTTACTATTACTGACTATCGGGCGGGGGAATGCGACACAGCTCAGGGCGAATTTTTGCTCACAATATCTCCATCCCTAAGTCAGTGTGGAGAAAGATATGAGGCTTGATAAATATTTTCTTGTACTGTTGGTACAGCACAATTGGAACGTTGAAGATGTTGCAATACGGATTTACAAGTGTGACACCAGAACTGTGAAGTTATAATTATCAGGGAAGGATGAACAGTCTTGGACTGTCTTCCCTAAAAAAGTGAAGACTGAGTGGTGAGCTGAGAGAGCTCTTTAAGATTAAGAAAAGCGTTTGAAAGATTAGAGGCAGAGAAGATGTTTACACCCATGTGGGAGACCAAAACTAGGGACCATGAATATAAGACAATCACTAATAATTCCAATAAGCAATTCAGGAGTAACTTATTTACCCAGAGAGCCATTAGACTGTGGATCACGCTACCACATGGAGTAGTTGAGGCGACTAGCATAGATGCATTTAAGAGGAGGCAACATAAATACTTCATGGAGAAAGGAATATAAGGTTACGCTGATAAGGGTAGATACATTTGGGTGGGAGTCGGATTGTGTGCAGCTTAAACACCGGCATAGGTGTCTTGTGTGGATCCAAAACTCTGGCATGAACCATTTGGGAGAATTTGGCCTGTTTCTGTGCAGTAAGTTTTTTGCAGCTTTATGTGGTTCCATGTAACACACTTAAGGTGGATTCTCCATCATTGTGATCTGGCACCAGGTGGCTAAGAGATAGCCTGAGGACGTTATGGAAAGTTTATTTTATGTAGAAAGAATCAGCTCTCGACATGCACAATATTCGGAGACTGTGGAAAGCAAAACAGAAAGACTTGCAATGATATAGCGCCTTTCAACACGTCAGGACGTCCCAGCGCGTTTTTCAGCCAATGAAATACCTCTGAATGAAGTCACTGTTGCAATGTAGGTAAAGCGGGAAGCCAATTCGCGCACAGCAAGCTCCCACACAACAATGCGATAATAAGCACATAATCTCACTTAGTGATGTTGATTGATGGATAAATATTGGACAGGGCACCGGGGATAACGCCACTGCTCTTCTTCTACAAATGGACATGGGCTCATTAACGTCCACCTCAAGATGAGATTACCTAAGGAAGGATATACCTGCCATGGAGGGAGTGCAATGAAGGTTTACCAGACTGCTTCCTGGGATGGGCGAATTGTCCTATGAGGCGAGATTGAGTAGACGAGGCCTCTAGCTTTCAGAAGAATGAGAGGTTACCTCATTGAAACATACAAAATGCTAGCAGGACTTGACAGGTTAGAAGCAGGAAGGATGTGTCCCCTGGATGGCGTGTATAGAACTATGGGACACAGTTTCAGAATAAGGGGTCGGCCATTTAGGACTGAGATGAGGAGGAATGTGTTCACTCAGCGGGTGGTGAATCTTCGGAATTCTCTACCCCTGAGGGCTGTGTAGGCTCAGTCGTTGAGTATATTCAAGAGGGAGATCAATAGTTTTTTCAATATTAAGGGAATCAAGGGATATGTGGATAGTGCAGCCAAGTGGAGATGAGGTAAAAAATCAGCCATGAACTTATTGAATGTTGCAGAAGGCTCGAAGGGCCATATGGCCAACTCCTGCCCTTATTTCTTATGTGCCTTTGTTCTTATGTACAACTTTAAGAACAGACGGGGCCTCGGTTTAAGATTTCATCTGAAAGACGGCATATTCGACAGTGTAGCGCTCCCTCAGTACTGCAATGGCATGTCAGAATAGATTTCCTTTGTGCTCAGGTCTCTGGAGTGGTGCTTCAACCCACAGGCATTTCAGTCGGAGTCGAGAGTGCGACCCACGAAGCCACGGCTAATAGAAGAGGCAGAAGAGCAAGTGAAGATAAAAGAAGTTACACTGAAAGATCATTAAGTGGTAACCGCTTTGAACAAGTTAGCTGCGTGGTTGTGACGACACAGATATCGATTGAGACCCGACAGGAGCGGAGCCAGCAGTCCATCAGGCCAGACATAAAGATAATCCATCGATTTCACCCGTTCATTCATCGTGCAGAAAGTTGGATTGCCATCGTTTGGGGAAATCCCCAGCATTTCGGAGAAGCGAACAGATTATAGATTATGAATTCACCTTTGGCCGGCAGCGCAAAGCAGACAATATCGCATGGGCCGCCTCTTATTCATCTCCCACCGAATAGTGTTCCATTGGAATCAACGGAGCTAAAGATTGGGCTGGACGTTTAACGGGAGACCGATGTGATATCACGTGTTTCGAGGTCAGCCCATGAACCTTGTCTATTGTTACTCACCATCGGTTTTGCACCTGCCGCTCAGCTCTAGGATTATTAATAATAATAACTGTGTTCACTTGATCAGAATCAGTCGTGTTATTGGCACAAAATGTTATTCAGAATAAATTGTGTCAAAATAAAGCACCCCCCCCCCCACCACACACACTATATAGAAACATAGAGATAGGAGCAGGAGTAGGCCATTCAGCCCCTCGATCCTGCTCCGCCATTCAATGAGATCATGGCTGATAATCCAAATTCAGTACCCTGTCCCTGCCTTCTCTCCATATCCGTTGATCCCTTTAGCTTTAAGAAATATATCTAACTCCTTCTTGAATATATTTAATGAATTGGCCTCTACTGCCTTCTGTGGTAGAGAAGTCCACAGGTTCAGCACTCTCTGGGTGAAGAAATTCCTCCTCATCTCAGTCCTAAATGGCTTACCCCTTATCCTTAGACTGTGAACCCTGGTTCTGGACCTCCCGGCCATCGGGAACATCCTTCCTGCATCTGGTCTGTCTAGTCCTGTTAGAATTTTATAAGTTTCAATGAGATCCCCTCTCATTCTTCTAAACTCCAGTGAGTATAAGCCCAATCGACCCAATTTCTCCTCATACGCCATTCTTGCCAACCCGGGTATCAGCCTTGTGAATCTTCGCAATACTCCCTCCATGGCAAGAACATCCTTCCACAGATAAGGCGACCAAAACTGCACACAATACTCAAGATGTGGTCTCACCAAGGCCCTGTACAACTGCAGCACGACATCCTTGGTCCTGTACTCAAACCATTTCGCTACGAAGGCCAACATACCATTTGCTTTCTTAACCGCCTGCTGCACCTGCATGCTTACCTTCAGCGATTGGTGCACAAGGACACCCAGGTCTCGTTGCACTTCCCCTTCTCCCAATCTATTGCCGTTCAGATAATAAGCTGCCTTCCTGTTAATGAGACCAAAGTGGATAACCTCGCATTTATCCACATTATATTGCATCTGCCATGCTTCTGCCCAATCACCCAACCTGTCCAAATCATACTGGAGTTTCTCGGCATCCTCCTCACGGCACACACTCCCACCCGGCTTTGTGTCGTCTGCAAACTTGGAGATATTACATCCAATTCCATCGTCCAGATCATTAATATATATTGTGAATAGCTGGGGTCCTAGGACCGATCCCTGCAGTATCCCTCTAGTCACCGCCTGCCACTCGGAAAAAGACCCATTTATTCCAACTCTTTGCTTTCTGTCTGCCAACCAGTTCTCTATTCAAGTCAATATCTTGACCCCAATCCCATGTGCCTTAACTTTACACGCTAATCTCTTATGCGGGACCATATCGAAAGCCTTCTGAAAGTCCAAATACACCACATCCACTGGTTCTCCCTTATCCATTTTACCAGTTACATCCTCAAAAAATTCCAGTAGATTAATCAAGCACGCTTTGCCTTTTGTAAATCCATGTTGACTTTGTCCGATCCTGTCACTGTTTACCAAGTGCTCTGCTATTACATCTTTTATAATGGACTCTAGCATTTTCCGCACTACCGATGTCAGGCTTACTGGTCTCTAATTCCCCGTTTTCTCTCTACCACCTTTTTTGAATAGTGGGGTAACATTAGCTACCCTCCAATCCATGGGTACTGTTCCAGAGTCTATAGAATTTTGGAAGATGACCAGCAATGCATCTCCTATTTATAGTGCCACTTACTTAAGTACCCTTTTATGAAGATTATTAGGCCCTGGGGATTTATCGTCCTTTAATCCCGTCAATTTCCCTAACACTATTTCCCTACAAATACTGATTTCTTTCAGGTCCTCCTTCTCATTAGACCCTATGTTCCCCGACATCTCTGGGAGGTTATTTGTGTCTTCCTTTGTGAAGACAGAACCAGAGTATGTATTTAATTGGTCCGCCATTTCTTTGTTCTCTATTATAAATTCCCCTTATTCTGACTGCAAGGGACCGATGCTTGACTTCACCAATCTTTTTCTCTTCACATATCTATAAAAGCTTTTACAGTCAGTTTTTATGTTCCTCGCAAGCTGGCTCTCATACACTATTTTCCCCCTCTTTATTAATTCCTTTGTCCTTCTTTGCTGAATCTTACACTGCTCCCAATCCTCAGGTTTTCTGCTTTTTCTGGCCAATTTATATGTCCTTTCCTTGGATCTTATGCTATTCCTAATTTCCGTTGTTAGCCACGGTTGAGTCACCTTTTTGTTTTATTTTTATGCCAAACTGGGATGAACAAATTCTGTAGTTCATTCATGCGATCTTTGAATGCTTGCCATTGCCTCTCCACCATCAACCCTTCGAGTCACATTCCCCAATCAATCCTACCCAACTCGCCCCTCATACCATCGTAGTTTCCTTTATTTAAATTCAGGACCCTAGTCTCTGAGTCAACTACTTCACTCACCAAATTAATGAAGAATTCGATCATATTATGATCGCTCCGACCCAAGGGGCCTCGCACAACAAGATTGCTAATTAATCCTTTCTCATTACATAATACCCAGTCGAAGATGGCCTGATCAGTAGTTGGTTCCTCGACATATTGGTCCAGGAAAACCCTCCGTATACACTCCAGGAATTCCTGCTCCACAGTATTGTTACTGATTTGGTTCGCCCAATCGATATGCAGATTAAAGTCGCCCATGATAACTGCTGTGCTCTTATTGCACGCTTCTCTAATTTCCATTTTAATGCCATCCCCAACCTCCGTATTACTGTTTGGGGGTCTATACACCACTCCCACTAGCGTTTTCTGCCCCTTGGTATTTCTCAGTTCTACCCATACAGATTCCACATCATCAGAGCTAATATCCTTCCTTACAATTGTGTTAATCCCCTCTTTAACCAGCAATCCTTTTTGCCTATCTTTCCTGAATATTGAATACCCCTGTATGTTGAGTTCCCAGCCTTTGTTACCCTGGAGCCATGTTTCCGTAATCCCGATCATATCATATTCGTTTACCTCTATTTGCGCAGCTAATTCATCCACCTTATTACGAATGCTCCTCGCATTAAGACACAAAGCCTTCAGGCTTGTTTTTTTTAACGCTCTTAGACCTTTTCGAATTTTTGTTTACTGTGGCCACGTTTGATTTAAACCCTTGATTTCTCTGACTGACACGTTTGTTTTTTTCCTTCCTTACTTTTGCTTCTATTCTTGTTTCCCTTTCCTCTGTCTCCCTGCTCAGGTTCCCAACCCCGTGCCATTTTAGTTTAAAACCTCCCCCAGAGCACTAGCAAACACTCCCCCAAGGACATAGGTCCCAGTCCTGCCCAGGTGCAAACCGTCCGATTTGTACTGGTCCCACCTCCCCCAGAACCGGTCCCAATGTCCCAGGAATTTGAATCCCTCCCCATTGCACCATTCCTCTAGCCACGTATTCATCTGAAATATCCTTCTATTTCTACTCTGAATAGCACGTGGCACTGGTAGCAATCCTGAGATTACTACCTTTAAGGTCCTATTTTTTAATTTATCTGCTAACTCCCTATATTCAGCTTTTAGGACCTCATCCCGTTTTTTACCTATATCGTTGGTACCTATATGCACCACGACAACTGTCTGTTCACCCTCCCCTTCCAAATTGTTTTGCAGCCGCTCTGAGACATCCTTGACCCTTGCACCAGGGCGGCAACACACCATCCCGGAGTCTCGTTTGCGGCCGCAGAAAGGACTATCTGTTCCCCTTACAATAGAATCCCCTATCACTATAGCTCTACCCCTCTTTTTCCTCCCGTCCTGTACAGCAGAACCACCCCTGGTGCCAGGAAGTTGGCTGCTGCTGCCTTCCCCTGATAAGCCATCCCTCGCAACAGTATCCAAAGCTGTTTGTCTGTTTGAGAGGGGGATGTCCACAGGGGACTCCTGCACTACCTGCCTGCGCCTACTACTCTGCCTGGTGGTCACCCATTCTCTTTCTGCCTGTGCAGCCTTTACCTGCGGTGTGACCAACTGGTTAAACGTGCTATTCACGACGTCGTCAGCATCTCGAATGCTCCAGTATGCATCCATTGGCAGCTCCTGCGCCGCAATGCGGTCTGCCAGTAGCTGCAGCTGGATACACTTCCCGCACACATGGTCTTCAGGGACACAGGAAGTGTCCCCGATTTCCCACATAGCGCTGGAGGAGCATAGCACGGCACTGAGCTGTGCTTCCATGACTTACCCTTAATTAATTGATCTTAAATTATATCGAATCAATCCCACCAATTATACTATAATTAAATGATATTTAGGGCCCTTGTTACCAACTGTCCCCGCTGCACCACAGAGACCCTAGAAACTATAAACCAAAAAATTTAAGTTTGGAAAATGGAGAAAAAGAGAAATACTTACCTTCTTGACACTGGCGAAGTTTTTCCTCTAGATTAAAATAAAAGGAAAATGACGGGTGAAGCTCACAGAAAGGGCAGATTCAATGTAATCCAAGTGCCCTGCCGACCCTTGTGGGTGTGACTGACATGATTAGGGACACATGAACCGTATAGTGATCAGACTAGTTTTGATGAGGTACAGTAGCCCGTCTCCAACATTGTCTGCAGCTGGAAGTGAATGAAAAATTGTCAAAGTTGCGGACATTTGAAGTCGGAATATTTTTATGGATTGAACCATTGCAGATTACAGACAAGTTGCGGTAGAAATTCCTATTGGGCAGTAGAGCTAAAAGGGACCTATTCAATCGGACTCTTCACTTGATATTCAATAAGTTCCATAGCAGAAAATGGAACTGAATATCGGGCATGTCCTATAACGGGCGGCCAATACAAATCGGTTCAATTTGTGCTAAGGGACAAGCCGAATTCCAACCGCATAATCATCATTAATTTGGAATTTCTATTGGGCGCTTTATTTCCTTTCTCACCTGTCGCCTGTAGAGATTGTCTCAACTTTTCCAGCTCTGAAAGGCAAAATTAAAAGCATCAGCTAATGTGGTTCAACAAGCAACTCTCTGCTTTGGATGTTGCACCATTTTGGTTTTCATTGCAAATTATTTCTGCGAACTACTGATAGAATCATACGGCGCAGAAGGAGACCATTTGGCCCACCATACCTCTTTAAAAGAGCTATCCAATTAGCTTAACTTACCCCACTGTTGCCCCATAGCCCTGCAATTGACACTGCTTCAAGTATATAGCCAATTCCCTTTTGAAAGTTACGAATGAATTAGCTTCCAACAGCCTGTCAGACAGTGCGTTGCAGATCACAACAAATTACTCAGTAAAAAAAATTCTCCTCGTCTTCCCAATGACGTTTTTGCGAATTAGCTTCAATCTGTGTCCTCTGGTTAATCACCCACCTGCCAGTGGAAACGGTTGCTCCTTATCTACATAATCAAAACCTTTAATGAGTTTGAATACTTCCATAAATCTCTCCTTCACATTCCCTGCTCTATGAAGAAAAATCCATGGGACGGATATCCCGATCCCTACGGGTGGGTACGCGCTGTGTACGCACCCGAAGAGACAACGGAAATGCCGGTTTCAGACATACACAGCGCATGCGCTGAGAACTGGCATTTACGATTTGTCAAGTATGCTCTTGACAGATCGGACGCTTACCCTGGGGAAGAGCCTCTGCGGCAGATAGTTCCGCTTTCTGGAGACACTCCGCCCGCAGAAAACCGTTTGAATTTTTACTCCTGGTAAAAGCAAGCTTTAGGTCTGCTTTGACCAGGATGTAAGTTGAAAAAATAAAAATAAATTATTTTCACACATTTATCATTTAAAAATACTTTTAAAAAAGGTCAGCTAATTTTTAGCCCCGTAAAAAAATGTAATTATTGTTATTACAAAATACATTTTTTGTTTAAAATATTTAATTTATTGCAATTTCAACTAATTTAAAATAGGTGATTTTTTTTTCAATTTATTTTAAGTTTTACTGTGTTTTTGGGATGATCTCCATTCATATATTTGACAGGTCGATCTGTGAAGTGTATGAAGGGAGAATTCCATCTTCTATTGGCTCCCCATGTCCCACGTGATCCCAGGGACGCTTGCGAACCGCATGCTCCTCTGGGATACGTGGGCTCTGCGCACTTGGTGTTGGAGGAGCCCAGCATCGGAACTCCACGCACCGCGGGAGCCCTCAGGTAAGTGCATAGATTTTATCCAGATCAGAGGCCTCCGCATGCTGGAAGCCTCCGATCGGAAAATACGGCCCAGTGTCTCTAATCTCGGCCCTAAACTGAATTATTTCCATAATAACTATACTGTTTCCACAATTTAAAAACAATGCAAATCTTAAAGGAGATCAAACATTTGGCAACAGTAAAATAATTTGGATGCTGGAACTCTGAAATATAAACAGAAAATGCTGGAAATACTCAGCAGGTCAGGCAGCATCTGTGGATAGAGAAACAGAGTTATCGTTTCAGGTCGATGACCCTTCGTCAGGTCTGGAAAAAGCTGGAGATGGATCAGGTTTTCAAGCAAGTGCAGGGGCAGGGAAAAGGGGGAGGGGAGGAAAGAACAAAAGGGATGGTCTGTGATAGGATGGAAGGCAGGAGAGATTCAGAGAGATTAAGAGATAGTGCAAGGGGAAAGGATATGGTAATGGGACAAGTTAAGAAACAAAAGATGGCTCCAGATGGAAGGCAGGACTGCTGACAGTTGCTCTGTGAGAGTGAAAGTGATACAGATCCGGAAAGGAACTTGGAGTACTCATGTTGAATGTGCAATGTTCACCCTTAAAGCTTGCCCGCCCACCCATGCCCAAACAATGAAATAGTTTAGCACGTTCCAACAAGTTGTTATTCTATTCCGAAATCCAGTTAAAATTTTGTTTTAACATTTGGTCAAAAATAATTCAAGCAAAATTAGCGGAATATAGAAGTGATGAAAATTTTTACCTAAAGCGTACCCAGCGTAACGTTCATCTGTATGGGAGGAACAAAAACAATAGAACCAGGGCGGCATTCAATTTTGGACGAAGCAGTTCGACACAGCCTGAGGATAGGGTGCACAGACAGGGCATGTACTTCCCCAGAGTATAGAAATGGTGATATAATTGAAGTGTTTGAATGACTAAAGGAGTTGTAATGGTAGATAGAGTTAAATTATTTCCTCTGGTACGATGTCCAGAACAAGGGGGCATTGACTTAATATTAGAACTAGGCCGTTCGGGAATGCTGTCTGGAAGCACTTCTCAAAGTGTATTAGAAATCTGGATCTCACCACAGAATTCTGTTGATGTTAGGCCAAATGAAATTTTCAAAACTGAGATTGAGAGATGTTTGCTAAGCGAGGGCATTTAGGATTACAGAGCCAAGGCGGGTTGATGGACTTTACATTCTGCAGCGTAGATGGAATAGTAACATTACAAAGAGATATTGGCCTGAAATTGCTCTCAGTGTACACTGTCGTATTCCCTTTGAAAAGCCCCACAAGTTCCGGAAATCCAAAAGTTGCGATCTCTCCATGTAGGCCTATTTGACCGACAATTGGCCAGCATTTGCCCACGCAACTCTTGCGCCCTTAGCTGAGTGCTCAAGAGGTCCGACCATTTCCCCCCTGGGCCTCTGCTCGACCTGATGCGTTGGGCCCAGGTATCACAGGGGCGCATGCTGTATTCGCAAGCGTCCCTGGAATCACGAGGGCCATGGGGAACCAATGGGAGAAGGGAATTTCCCTTCATACTTTTGATAGCTTAGACCTGTCAAAATTATGAATGGAGATAACTCCAAAAACAAATCAAAAAATTAAAAAGTTTTATAAAAGTCACTTTTTTAAAATGAGTTAAAATTTTATAAATTAAATATTTTGAAAAAAAAAATAATTTTTTGAAAAAACAAATGCAGGTTTTTTTGGGGGGCTGAAAATAAACTTCCCTTTATTAAAAGTATTTTTAAATTATAAATCATTGAAATATATATATATATATTTTTACTTTTTTTCAATCTTTTGCTGGTAAAAGCAGGCTTTACACCTGCTTTTACTAGGCATAAGATTTTTAAGGGATTTCAGCGGGCAGAGCTTCTGCAGAAAGCGGAACTCTCCACCCACAGAGGCCCTTCTCCAGGGCAGGCGTGCGATCTGTCCAGAGGATTCTTGACAGCTCGGATGTGCGGGTTTCAGCGCATGCGCTTCGCATGCTTGAAACCGGCACTTGCGAGGTCCCTACGGGTGTGCACACAGCTCTTACACACCCGTAGGGATCGGAAAATACTGGCCGATGTTTTAAATGATTTTGCAAAAAAATACATTTTTATTGAAGTTGGTGCAATGAAGGAACGTATGAATAAAATTGCAATTCTATAATTATTATAATTCTGCAAGTTGCATGATTATTGGAATTATGTGCATTGTATAATTATTTGGGGATTCCATTGCATATCATTGAGAGATTCGCATCGTAAATGATAGCAATGGAATTCTTCTTTGTCATTGAAGGACAGGGCCCACGTGATCCAACGGATGCTTTCGTAAATGTTCTGTGGGTCGGAGGCGTACTCCATTGGTACGCCTCCAACAGTAATTTCTAGTTCATTACTAGATTAAGCGAATTGGCATAATTGTGCCAATTGGATTGCAATGTCCGCTAATATCAGGTCATCCACTTTGGAACTAAAAAAGATAGAATAGAGTGCTTTCAAAATAGTGAAAAGCTGCAAAGATTGTTGGGCCAAAAAGACTTGGGTGTTCATGCACATAGATCGGTAAAATGCCATGGACAGGTAGAGGAATAATCAGAAAGACCAATGGAATTCTGGACTTTATAGGTAGATAACTAGAATACAAGGGGGTAGAATTTATGCTACAGCTCTACAAAACCCTGATTAGACCAAACCTGCAGTATTGTGAGCAATTCTGTGCACCAGACTTTCGGAAGGATATATTGGCCTTGGTGTGATTGCAGCGTAGATTTGCCAAAATGATAATAGGACTCCAAGGACTTGAAATTAATTATAGCCAAACAATGGGTCATGTCAGTAGAAAAGTTTGATTATTTGCGCCAGGCATAAAATGCTTTTCACTGCATGAAAAATTCGTGATCTCTCCTGAATTGAATGATTGGAGTCCTAAATCCATTCTTAAAACGCAAGCTCATTGCTGTTAGAATTAAATGGTCAATCAATATCGGGTGCAGTCTAATCGCAACTCATCATGGACACAGGCTTTTTTCAACACATAAAGGGGAGGTTCGTTGATGCTGCAGCACCTCATTCTCAGCATTGCTGGCTGTGCAGCTGCCTCAGCAACTGGAAGCAGAAAACAGGAGAAGGTGCTGGACGACTGAATCTGGTGTGCTCATAGCAAATCCGAGCCCCAGGGAGAGAGCACGCAGATTCTCCGATGAAGCATTGGAGGCGTTAGTGTTCGCTGTGTAGAGATGGAAGGAGGTGCTGTACACAGCAAGTGGCAGGAGGCCCTCGCCACAAGACGTCCACCCCATGTGGCGGGTGGTAGCGCAGCACGGCTCTGGCAGCAATGTGGTCCCCAGAACCTACACACACTGCAGAAAAAAATTAAGGACCTCAATTGGGTGGTCAGCATGAGTGAATAATTAAACAAATGCAACATGCCACTATCTGTACCACGAGATTCACACACTGCTCAAAGCACCACAAAACCAGCACTCGCCCAACAACAATCTCTACCGATCAGCACTCACACCCACATCTCACACCTTACAAACAATGAGAGCAATTCAACTATGGAAGTCACAAGGTTCATTAGGCATTAGAATTCTTGTGATATGTGCGATAGGTTTATATATACATTTATTAATGTTCCTTAGAATATTTTGTGGTATCTCTCATTTCACATTTGCAGCCAGGGGGACGCTGTTATACACCATGAAACAGGGATCGTATGCTGGTGATGTGGTAAGCTACGGGGATCAAGGGATTTATTTATGTGAATCGGAATATGATGAGACGGAGCCGGAGAGCGCGACCAAATGGTCGATTTTCTCGCGGCCTCCTCCCTCCCTCCTTTTCCTCCTCCTCCTCGTCCTCTTCCTCCCCGTCTTCATAGAAACATAGAAACATAGAAAATAGGTACAGGAGTAGACCATTCGGTCCTTCGAGCCTGCACCGCCATTCAATGCGTTCATGGCTAAACATGCTACCTCAGTAACCCATTCCTGCTTTCTCGCCATACCCCTTGATCCCCTTAGTTGTGAGTGTTATATCTAACTCCCTTTTGAATATATTTAGCGAACTGGCCTCAACAACCTTCTGTGGAAGAGAATTCCATAGATTCACCACTCTCTGGGTGAAGAAGTTCCTCCTCAGCTCAGTCCTAAATGGCTTCCCCTTAATCCTTAGACTGTGACCCCTGGTTCTAGTTTTCCCTACCATTGGGAACATTCTGCCCGCATCTAATTTGTCTAAACCAGTCCGGATTTTAAATGTCTCTATAAGATCCCCCCTCATTCTTCTGAACTCCAGAGGATACAAGTTCAGTTGACCCAATCTTTCTTGATATGTCAGTCCGGCCATCCCAGGAATCAATCTAGTGAACCTTCGCTGCACTCCCTCAATAGCAAGAATGTCCTTCCTTAAGTTAGGAGACCAAAACTGCGCACAATACTCCAGGTGTGGCCTCACCAAGGCCCTGTACAACTGTAGCATCACCTCCCTACTCCTGTACTCAAATCCCCTTGCTATGAAGGCCATCATTCCGTTTGCTTTCTTGACTGCCTGCTGCACTTGCATTCCCACCTTCAGTGACTGATGTACCATGACGCCCAGGTCTCGTTGCACGTCCCTTTCCCTAATCTGCCACCATTCAGGTAATAGTCCGCCTCTCTATTTTTACCACCAAAGTGGATAACCTCACATTTATCCACATTGTACTTCATCTGCCATACATTTGCCCATTCACCCAACCTGTCCAAGTCACTCTGTAGCCTCCTAGCATCCTCCTCATTGTTCACACTGCCTCCCAATTTAGTGTCATCCGCAAATTTGGAGATATTACATTTAATCCCTTCGTCCAAATCATTAATATATAATGTAAACAGCTGGGGTCCCAGCACCGAACCCTGCGGTACCCCGCTGGTCACTGCCTGCCATTCTGAAAAGTACCCATTTACTCCTACTCTTTGTTTCCTGTGTGCCAACCAGTTCTCAATCCACGTCAACGCATTACCCCCAATCCCATGTGCTTTAACTTTGCTCACCAACCTCTTGTGTGGGACCTTGTCGAAGGCCTTCTGAAAGTCCAAATACACCACATCTACTGGGTCCCCCCTGTCCACCCTATTGGAAACATCCTCAAAAAATTCCAGAAGATTTGTCAAGCATGATTTCCCTTTCACAAATCCATGCTGACCTGGACCTATCATGTCGCCACTTTCCAAATGGTCTGTTATGACATCTTTAATAATTGCTTCCATCATTTTACCCACGACCGATGTCAGGCTGACCGGTGGTCCTCATCCACATCGTCCACTGCCTCGTCCTCTGTCTGAGGTGGTCCCGCAATCCGTATTTGGAGGGACAGCGCCCTCATGATGGCAAAGTTGTGGAGCATGCAGCAGATCATCACTGAATGGGACACCCGCTGAGGCGAGTACTGCAAGGCTCCTCCCGAGCATTCAAGGCAGCGGGACCGTTGCTTCAATAAGCTGAGGGTCTGCACGATGATGTTCCTTTTGGCAGCATGGCTCTCATTACATGAGTGCTGGGCGCGAGTGTTGCTGTTTCAGAAGGGAGCCATGAGCCAGGTGGAGAGCGGAGAGCCCTTGTCTCTCAGCAGCCACCATCGAGCTTGACGTGATGGCTGTAATAGTGAGGGCACATCGAGATTGTGCAGGATGAAGGCATCGTGGCTGCTGCCAGGACAGCGGTCATTCACATTGAGTGTTCACTGTCCGTGGTCACACACCAACTGCACATTTAGTGAGTGGCAGCCTTTGCGGATATGGAAGACCTCATGGTTATTATGTGGTGCCCACAAAGCCATGTAGGTGCAATCGATGGCACCTTGCAACATAGGGATTTCCGCTATCCTGGGAAAGCCACATGCACGGTCGTCTTGCCTCTCTCTGGTGAGTATGGAAGCCGATGTATTCACTTCTCCTGCGGCAGAGAAATTCAGTAACCTCCAGGATGCAGCGCTGGACGGCGAACTGTGAGCTGTTATATTTGTCTTCTGTTGCAGACTTGAAAGATCCACTGGCGAAGCAATTGAAGGCCAGAGTGACCGTGAATTCCACTGGGAGAGCCGTGTTACCCCTGGTCTGAGGCTGGTGGTCTGGTTGCAGGAGGTGGCGGAGCCCCCTGACAACCTCATTGGTGAAGTGAAGCCTTCTAATATACTGCCTCTCGCTTAATTGAAGGTAGGAGAAGTGCTCTCAGTATACTCTCGGAGGGTAAGACCTCCTGTTGAGAGCCCTGATGACCCTTCTCCTCCCGCATCGCATATGTTCCCATATTTCTCGCTGTCGCTGCTACCTCTGCCATAGATGCTGAGTGGTGAGGTGGCATGCCATTACAGCTGGTGAATTAAGTGGCGGGAATCAGTTATGCAAATCGGGTGGTCAGTGAGCGAAGCACACCCACTGACATCACAATCTACCTGGCATTAATGTTCCCGGCTATACTGCTTACCCGTGGCGCTATTTGGCATGCGGTCTTGGATTTGCATAGCCCCAGCAATACTGGTTTAGCATCCCATTAGCGCTATCTACTGGTGTTAATGGGAGGCGCTAAGCAGACGAAGTTTTCTCCCTGAAACGTTAAATTACGAGGAGCGTTTGCACAAACTAGTGTTGTATTCCCTGGAATTTAGATGGTGAAGGAGTATTTGACTGACGTTTTCAAGATATTAAAGGGAATAGATCGGGTAGATTCGTCTCAGGCGGTTGTGTAAAGCGGGCGGTATCGGATTGTCTTCCCCTTAAAAGCAGCCCCTGATAGTCAGAGCTACATGAAACTGACTATCAGGCGCATCCTATAACAAATGTGAGAAGTCGCACAACACCAGGTTATAGTCCAACAGCTTTATTTCAAATCACAAGCTTTCGGAGCGCTGCTCCTTCGTCAGGTGAAGTGAAGAGATGCATATAGGAACAGCATATATAGTCAGAGAACACTGCCAGACGATTACAAGTGAATCATTCTAACAGCAGACAGAGGGACCCGCAGTGCAGTAACCGAAGGCAGAGAGAAAGATTAACTGTAATCCTCTGGCAGAGTTCTCTGACTATATATGCTGTGCCTTCATGCATCTCTTCACTTCACCTGACGAAGGAGCAGCGCTCCGAATGCTTGTGATTTTAAATAAAGCTGTTTGACTATAACCTGGTGTTGTGGGACTTCTCACATTTGTCCACCCCAGTCCAAAACCGGCATCTCCACATCATCCTATAACAGGCGGCCGATCCGATAAAGCCCTTTTTTCGCCACGGCCCGAGACGAATTACTAGGCCAAACTAATTTTGCTGAAAGGGGCTTCCAATACTAGGGGCATTGTCTAAAAATAAGAGACAGGCCTTTCAGGACTAAACTTCGGATACACTTCTCGATGCAAAAGTTGGTCGAAGTTTAGAACACACTTCCGCAAATGGAAATTGATGCCAGGCTAAGCATAAATTTTAATTTTGAGGTTGATAGATTTTTGTTGATAAAGGTATTAAGAGATATGGGGCAAAGGCGAGTAAAAGCAGTTCGGTCGCAGTCCAGCAGTGATCTCACTGAATGGCGGGCATGCTCGAGGGGTTAGTGGCCTACACACCTACTATTTTCTTATTACTGTATCATTCAATGACTAAACATCCTGAGGTGGGGTTGAATCCAGCAATTATCTCTGGAGATAAGGATACGTGGAGACTGAGGGGTAGGAATTAGTGTTGCCTGGCAGCGCTTAAAAGATGGCATCACATCCGCCGCCAGGTGTAGGACGCCTCTGGTATTCAGTTCTGTTGAATTTCACGGACATGAATAGCAGGTGGATATATGATGTGCGAGCGATACCATACCGCCCGTTTGGCATTCTCAACAGTGTCCTATTCAAGCACTGAGCGGCAAAGCAGACCCGACAGAGAGTGAGGGTAATGGAAGTTCGGCAAGGAATTCAGTTCCTAGAAGCTGCTTCAGATGAGCTAGGTATATTATTGTAGGACACTACATCTACACTACAATGGACGTGTAGGAGGCATGAAACGTGTTTCACAGTCTATACAGACTATTTCAACGGCTATTTTTATTCACTCGTTCATGGGATGTGGACGTCGCTGGCAAGGCGACCATTTATTACCCATTCCTAATTGCCCTTGAGAAGGTGGTGGCGATCTGCCTTATGGAACCGCTGCCGTCCGTGTGCATAAGGAACTCCTACAGTGCTGTTAGGGAGGGCGTTCCAGGATTTTGACCTAGTGACGATGGGGGAACGGCGATATAATTCCAAGTCAGAATGGTGTGTGACTTGGAGGGAAATGGAGGTGGCGGTCTTCCCACGCGGCTGCTGCCCTTGTCCTTCAAGGTGGAAGAGGTCGCGGGTTTCAGAGGTGCTGCCGAAAAAGACCTTGGTGAGTTGCTGCAGTGCATCTTGTAGATGGTACCCACTGCAGTCATGGTGCGCCGGTGGTGGAGGGAGTGAATGGTTAAGTTGGTGGATGGGGTGCCAATCAAGTGGGATGCTTTGTCCTGGATGGTGTCGAGCTTCTTGTGTGTTGTTGGAGCTGCACTCATCCAGGCAAGTGGAGTGTATTCCATCACACACCTTACATGTGCCTTATAGTTGGTGGGAAGAATTTGGGGAGAGAGAAGGTGAGACACTCGCCGCAGATTAACTTGCCTAGACCTGTTCTTGTTGCCGCAGTATTTAGGTGGCTGATCCAGTTAAGTTGCTGGTCAATGGAAACACCAAGGATGTTGATGGTGGTGTATTTGTGGATGGTAAAGCCGTTGAATATAAAGGGGCGGTGGCTAGACCAATGCTTGTTGGAGATAATTATTGCCTGGCACTTGTGTGGCGTGAATGTTACCTGCCACTTATCAGCCCAAGCCTGAACGTCGTCCAGGTCTCGTTGCATGTTGCATACCTCTCTGTCACTCGCTCACTCTGTAGAAAATAAGTAAAGGGCTGCATAACGTCCCAATTAGTAGATTATTCCAGATTTGCAGACTGAGGTGGACCAGGGAACATGAGTTTTGACTTTGGAAAGGTACGACTAGAATCGATGTTGGGAAGTTCTTCATTTCACAGGCAATATTGAGCCTGCAGAATGCATTGTTGGCTGGCCTGATGGGTGTTGAATATATCCATGCTTTCAATATTGTTTTCCGTACAGACCCCAGCATCTGCCACAATTGAACCCTTGTGACCCCACCTCATTGTCTTTGATGCAATGTTTTCCTGACTGACCTTCATGGACACCATCCACACCTTTGACAGCCGTGATTATCTCTCAGCCGAGGTGTGATAAAGGGCAGTTAGAAAGATTAACTGTAATCATCTGGCAGTGCTCTCTGACTATATATGCTGTGCCTATATGCATCTCTTCACTTCACCTGACGAAGGAGCAGCGCTCCGAAAGCTTGTGATTTCAAATACAGCTGTTGGACTATAACCTGGTGTTGTGCGACTTCTCACATGTGTCCACCCTAGTCCAACACCGGAAGCTCCACACAATAGGGATCAGGAAGAGCTCACGACTGGGGTAGAGATGGATTCTTATTGAAGGTAGGAATCTTGTTCGAGTACACTTCGTCCATTTGACGTTCGGAATGGGTTCCGCTCGCCTGAGGGGTTGGAGACGAATTTAGCGGACCTGGTCGTTTTTGTTGTGCTTTTTTTCCTCTCCATGGAGATTGCATGGCAGCAGGAATGGCCGAGTGTTGATAGCGGGGGGCGGTGATAGAGATGTATTAGAATGTGGGGGACGGAGGAAGTGTTTATTTGTGACGGTACGGCCACCATTGTGCGGGGCAGTCTTGCTGGACCTGCTGATCTCTTCCTGACCTGTATTGTCATATGGTGCTAAAGGTTGTTGCAGTTTGGACAACTCCTCAGCTCTCCCGTGATTGGTGACAATTAATTGTCTTTACTCACCATCGGTTTTGCATTTAGTTTGCAGTTCTAAGAACAATCACAACGATCGAGTTAATGACGTCAGGCGAGAACAAACAATGAGCGTGACAATTCTTTATTTTCCGCTCAGACCACGTGGGAACGTGAAAGCTGTATCTCCTTTTACCTTCATGACACAGACGCAGCTTTTCCTCTGCAAAATGAAAGCGATAATTGTATATATATATTTGTATAAAAGAAAGGTTTATTTTAGAACAAATGTCCAGTTTGGGTTTGCTGATGCATTTCACGAGACTTGGAGGGAAACAGAAGCATAGGAATATATAAACATGAAAAGAGCAGCAGGCACTTCAGCCCCATGAGTCTGCCTGGGGTCGTCCACCAGATAAAATAGTTTCACTCTAACCCTATGGAATCCTTTGCTGTTATTAAGCATCTGAATTAGATCATGCCTAAATCTTCCTGATTCCGTTGAACATAAGCCTAGTCTATGTAATCTATCTGCAAAATTTAATATTTTCAGCCCCAGGATTGATTCTGTAGGAAAGGCGCTACATCTGCAGCAAGACAAACTTTTCCTTCCAGAGCTGTGGTTTCCAGAACTCAATGCAGTATTCCAGATAAGATACCACAACAACAACAACAACTTTTATTAAAATGGATCCTTTAAAATAGTAAAACGGCACAAGGCGCTTCACAGGAGTATTAAGACATAAAAATTGAAAGGAGGAAAGAGTGGAAGAGAGGTGGAGAGGTTTAGGCAGGGAATTCCAGAGCTTAGAGCGAGGCAACAGATGGCACGGTCACCAATGTTTGAACTATTACAATCAGGGATGCTCAAGTGGGCAGAATTAGAGGAACGCCGATATCTCGGGGTGAATGTGGGACTGGAGGATTATACAGAGATAGGGAGTGGAAAAGGCCTTGGAGGGATTTGAAAACAAGAATGAGAATTGTTAAATCGAGGCGTTGTTCAACCGGGAGCCAAAGTAAATCTGCGAGCATAGGTGTGATGCATGAACGGGGCTTATTGTGAGTTAGGACACTGGCAGCCGAGTATTGGATCACCTCTAGTTTACATAGTGTAGTATGTGGGAGGAATGCCTGGAGTGCATTGGAATAGTCAAGTCTAGAGATAACAAAGGCATGTATGAGGTTTTCAGCAGCGGATGAGCTGAGGCAACGGCTTTATACAACTTTAACATAGCATGTGATATAGTAGAACATGAAATTTGGGGACATGTTGTGAGGTGGGTTGGAAATGGCTTACGAGGTAGGAGTTAGAGGGTAGGTATACGGCCTGCATTCCCCAATTGGTGGTATGTGACTAATGCTGATCCCTGCGCTTTTGTATGGCGGACTCATTCCACCCCCCCCCCCCACCACACATATATATTAATCACTGGAAGAAATAGAGAGTTGCATATCCGCGTTTCCAGATGACATAAATTTATGAGGCACAGTAAATTGTGTGGATGGGAGCACTAAGTTGCAAAGGGACATAGACAGACTCAGTGAATGGGAACATTTATGACTGATTAACTTCAATGTGGGAAATGCGGCGTCTTCCAGCTACCTCTGGTGTCACCCAGGTGTCTATCCTTGGCCCCCCTTATTTGTAATCTACATGCAGCCCTCGACGACATCATCAGGAAACACAGCATCAGTTTCGACATGTAGGCTGACGACACCCAGCTCAAACTCAACATCACCTCTCTCGACGCCTACACTGCATCTAAATTGTCAGACTGCTTCTATGAAATCCAGGACAGGATCAGCAGAAATTTCCTCCAACTAAATATTAGGAAGATAAAGGCCATTTTCTTCGGTCCCCGTCAGCAAAACTTTTCCCTAGCTACCGACGCCATCCCTCTCCCTAGCTAGTGTCTGAGACCTGAACCAGACTGTTTGCAACCTTGGTTTCATATTTGACACATGATGAGCTTATCCAAGCCATCGCTAAGGCCTCGTAAATCCACATCTGGAATGTCGCACAACTCGGCCTCTGCCTCAGCTAATCTGCTGCTGACACGCGCTTTGTTAACTCTATACTGGCTACTATAAAGCACTCCTGCGCTGCCTCCAACGTTCAACCCTCCGTAAAATTTAGTACATCCAAAACTCTGTTGCCCGTGTCCTTACCAGCACCAAGTCCCATTCACCCACCATCCCTGTGTTCCTGGTTAGCAACGCCTCTAAATTAAAAAAAAATATTTTGTTTTCAAACCCTCAATGACCTCGCCCCTCCCTATTTATGAAATCTCCTACAACGCCAGCGCCCTTCGAGATATCCGTGCGCCTCTAATACTGGCCTCTTTAGCAGTCCCGATTTCAATCGGTCCACCATTGGTGGCCACTAAGCTAGTAAATGGAGCTGAATATCAGACGCTGTATAGAACGGGCGGCCGATCCAATACCGCCCGATTTGCGTCACCGCCCGAGATGAATTCTTGGCTGCAAAATATAATCAAAAATGCTAATGGTACGTCGGGCGTTATCTCATTGAGATCAGGAAGTATAGGCTCCGTGTTGCAGACCCTTGGATACTTTGAAGCACCAAACATCAGGAAAGGTATATCGACCTTGACGTGGTACAGCAGAGATTCACCTGAATTATACAGTGGTCAAATTATTTTGACAGGTTGCATAAATATGTCTTGTATTCCTTGTGCTTAGAAGATTCACGGGATGGTCATTTGAGGTAGGTAAAATGATTAACAGGTCCATTAGTTAGATATAGATAAATTATTTCTGCTGGTTGAAAAACAGAACAATGGGGGCATAATCTTAAATTAGAGCTGGGCCAATTTAGGAATGCAATTTGTAAACACTTTTTCAAGAATGTCAGTAGAAGTCTATAACTTGCCCAGAAAAGGCTATGGATGCTGCGAAGATCGAAACTTGTAATACTGAGATCGATAATTTTTTATTAGGCATGGTGGGGGGGGACAATGGATATGGAAGAAAGGCGGCAAAATCTGGCTCAGGTAGAGAGCAGCCAAGATCTAATTGGATATCGGTCGTAGCTCGAGGTGTTGCATGGGCTACTCCTCTTTCTAAGTTTCGACAGTTGAGGTAAAGGAAATGACGTACATTTTGGAAGAAGGATTCTTGCCGACCCTTCAATTAGCATCGGTCATTTAATCGCTTTACTCACTTAAATCTCTGAGAGAATCTTTCAGTTTTTCCAATTCTGCAAGGCAAAATTCATAACTTACTTTCATTTATTTATTGGGTTGTGTATAATAGAGTCTGCTTGCTACTTTACGACTTCCCTTGTACTAGTATCGTTTATGCCTCTAGCTTTTGAAAACAATGGGAGGATGAAATCACTGCTGCCATTTTGACAATGCAACATCTAATATTGGGGCAATGGGACCGTGTTAGAAATTGATTGAAAGACAAGCACTTCCATCAGTCGGATACAAACTGCAACGGCAAGTGGTGGAAATTGGTATCGAGTGGTAGCGGCCCGCAGGGAATCAGTAATCCAGGGATAAAACTGACTGGAAGGCAAAACCGAAAAGAATTACATTTTGCCACACAATAGGTGTCAGCTGTGCCTCAGTTGGTATCACTCTCGCCTCTGAGTGAGAAAACGTGGATGCAAGCTGCACTCCTGATAATATGGCATAAACTCTAGTCTGACAAGCCCACTGCCAGTACTGAGGAAGCGCTGCACTGCCAGAGGTGCCATCTTTCAGAGGAGATTTTAAATCGAGGCCACTCCTTCCCTCTCAAGTGGATGTAAAAGATCACTCGGCACTATTTCCAAGAAGATTACGGGAGGCCTGGCTAAAATTTACCTTTCTAAAACCTAAAAAAAAACAGGTTATGCAGTCATTATCACATTGCTGCTTGTAGGCATCTTGTTGTGTGCATTTTGGCCGCCATGTGTCCTACAAGACAACAGTAACTACATTTTAGTGGGCGGCATAGTGGTTAGCACTGTTGCCTCACAGCGCCAGGCACCCGGGTTCGAACCCGGCTTCGGGTGACTGTCTGTGTGGAGTTTGCACATTCTCCCCGTGTCTGCGTGGGTTTCCTCCGGGTGCTCCGTTTTCCTCCCACAGTCCAAAGATGTGCGGGTTAGGTTGATTTGACTATGATAAATTGACCCTTAGTGTCAGGGGGTTTAAATACATGGGGTTACGGGGATAGGGTGGGATATGTGTTGGTGCAGGCTCGATGGGCCGAAATGGCCTCTATCTGCACTCTAGGGATTCTGTGAGGATTCTGTGATTTGAAAACGATAGCTCGTACAGCGCTTTGGGATGTCATGATATTGTGAAAGGTTTTCTATGAATGCAAGTCCTTTCCTTCTATTACACAGCACAGATGATATTCCAATATGGTGGAAATGAATATCGGGCGCTGCATATAATGGGCAACTGAAGCGTTGTCATCTATATTGCAGAGGTGCTCATGTCCTACATAAGATGTAGGAGCAGGAGGAGGTCATTTGGCCCCTCGAGCCTGCTCCACCATTCAATAATTTCATGGCTGATCTGATCTTGGCCGCAACTCCACTTCCCTGCCCGCTCCACATAACCCTTGACTTCCTTATCGTTCAAAAATCTGTCTATCTCCACCTCCTTTCCGATTGAAAAGGGTGCCCCCATATTCTGAAATTATGCCTGCTAGTTCTAGATTCCCCCAAGAGGGGAAACATCCTCTCTGCATTTACCCTCTTAAACTCCTTCAGAATCTTAAATGTTTCAATAAGATCCCGTCTTGTCCTTCTAAACTCCAATGATTATAGGCCCAACCTGCTCAATCTTTCTTCATACGATAACACCTTCATCTCCGGAATCAACCTCGTGAGCCTTCTCTGAAGTGCCTCCAATACAAATATATCCTTCCTTAAATAAGGAGACCAAAACTGTATGCAGTACTCCAGGTGAGGAATCACCAACGCCGTGTACAGTTGCAACAGGACGTCCCTACTTTTATATTCCATTCCATTTTGCAGTAAAGGTCAAAACTCCATTTGACTACCTAATTACTTGCTGTACCTGCATGCTAAATTTTTGTGATTCTTGTACAAGGACCCACAGATCCCTCTGTAACTCAGCATTTTATAATCTCTCCCCGTTTAAATAATAATTTGCTTTTCCATATTGCATGCCGCTGTGTTTCAGCACCGCCCAAATTTATTTTCATCGAAACATAGAAACATAGAACATAGGCGCAGGAGTAGGCCATTCGGCCCCTCGAGCCTGCTCCGCCATTCAATGCGATCATGGCTGATCATCCAAATTCAGTACCCTGTCCCTGTTTTCTCCCCATATCCCTTGATAACTTTAGCCTTAAGAAATATAATTAACCACTTCTTGAATATATTTAATGAATTGGCCTCAACTGCCTTCTGTGGTAGAGAATTCCACAGGTTCACCACTCTCTGGGTGAAGAAATTCCTCCTCATCTCAGTCCTAAATGGCTTACCCCTTATCCTTAGACTGTGACCCCTGGTTCTGAACTCCCCAGCAATCGGGAACATCCTTCCTGCATCTAGTCTGTCTAGTCCTGTTAGAATTTTACAGTTTCAATGAGAACCTCTCTCATTCTTCTAAACTCTAACGAATGTAAACCTAATCGACCCAATCTCTCTTCATACGTCAATCCTGCCATCCCAGGTATCAGTCTGGTGAATCTTCGCTTCACTCCCTCCATGGCAAGAACATCTTTCCTCAGATAAGGCGACCAAAACTGCACACAGTACTCAAGGTGTGGTCTCACCAAGGCCCTATAAAACTGCAGCAAGACATAGTTGCGCCTGTACTCGAATCCTCTCGCTATGATGGCCAACATACCATTTGCCTTCTTAACCGCCTGCTGCACCTGCATGCTTACATCAGCGACTGATGCACAAGGAGACCCAGGTCTCGTTGAACTTCCCCTTTTCCCATTCTTTTGCCGATCAGATAATAACCTGTATTAATTTCAATTGAAACTGGGGAGCAAAGCAGTTTGCCGATTCACGTTGCACTAATACCTAAAGCAAGTTTATGCAGCGCACCCAGTAGAACTACAGAGACCAGGTTAATTTTAACCTAACGCTCTTGACGGGGAACTGACAGAACCAGATCGGCTACCCATTGTAGATTAGTTATGGTGAAAATGTTTCCTGGGACAGGAGGTGTGAGGCCAAAGAACACATAAATAATAAATTGGTAAAAAGCCAGCGGCTGATAGAAGGAGAAATGTTCTTGAATCAGAGAGCTGCTAAAATCTGGAATGCATTGCCTGAAATGATGGTGGAATCAGACTCAATAGTAACTTTCAAAAGGGAACTTGATATCAACAGGAAGGAAAAAAATGCAGAACTATGGTGAAAGATAAAGGGTTTGTGGGAGTAATTTTATCAGCTCTTTCAGATAACCGGCACAGGCACCATGTGCCAAATCATCCCGTTCTGTGTTTCCTGATTATATAATTACAATTTGGAGACATGCAACAGTTCCAGCTGAATCTGTAGTTTATTGAGCAACACGGAAGTAGCAGATTCACAGCCAGAGTAACTGCTCATTTCCGGTTTACAGACAGATTGTAGGGCAATGGATGCTCCATCTTGAAAATGAGAATGCACGAAGCTAAATGGCAGCACTAAATATCAATTCTGCTTTACTGTGAATGGAGAGCAACTGAAAATTGGCTTGAAATTATTTAGATTTACGAAGTTAAGAAAAAACCTCTCCTTATACTTTCAAAGAAGAGTGGGACAGGCAATTGATTATCAGCAAATTACAGGGTTATGGTAAAAAAATGGGGAATTGCGACTAAGCATGTCTGCTCATACAAAGAGCCAGCACAGGCATGCCGGGCCGAATGGCCTACTTCCGTGCTGCAATATCTATCAATCCACAAATCTACTGAGACAATGATTTCCACGGTAAAGTGTTACTTGAGCGGCGACGCAAAACTAGCTATATCGCATTGCCCACACATTAATGGACTACTTCATGGAACTGAACATCGGTCAAGGAATACAACTGGCTGCAGATCGAATACCGCCTGAGTTGCGTCCGCTCTCACCCCTTTTCACTCGAACCTGAGCTCAAACAAAGATGAATAACTTGAACATTGTTTGACACAAATCAACCAAATATCAATTTCTTGCAAAGATTACCTAACGCTTGTTCAAGGAGCCTTTGGTCTGTATTGGAGAGAAAATGCACAACTCCGTTGAGATATTCAATTTTGCAGTGTATGATTGGCCAATCCTGCTTTAAACTGTGCACACGCTGGTTGGTTATCGAAAACGAATCGTAGCGCCATGCTCACGGTGCTAGGCTGGACTAAGTGGCAGCAGTCTCGCCTCTGAATCATCAGGTTGTGGGTTCCAGTGCAGGGAATTTAACACATAATATATGCTGGCAGTCCAATGCAATACTGAGGAAGTGCTGCAGTCACGTTGGGGTGTAATCTGTCGGATGATATGTTAAACCGAGGCTCCACCTTCCCTCTCAGGTGGATGTACAATATTTCACATCACTATTCAATAAAGAGCAGTGGAGTTCTCCCTGTAGTCCTGGCCAATACTTTCTATGATTCTATGATTCCACGAAACAGTCACCCCGGCCCTGCTGCACAAACCTTTCCAGCTTATCCCGACAAGGCTTTACCCTGCTCCCTAAAACATGCGTATTGCCAGTTTTCCCATTCACACATCCAGTAAATATTGTATTCTCCTCAACATTCATTTGTTCTAAATTTACTGCAGTCCCTGAGCGCAGGTCTGCTCCAAAGCATTATCTTTGACCCTAAGATGAACTTCCAAACCCTTATGCTCTCAAGCACCAAGACCAAATACATCCACCTCCATGTCACTGGAGAAACTGCTGTTAACAGCCTCATCCGTGCTTTTCTTATATCCAGACTCCGCTATTGAAATACGTTCTTGGCCGGCCTCACATCTTTTACCTTCCATAACTTGAGGACATCTGAAATTCTACTGAACGTATCCTAACTCGCACCAAGACCCTTACACCCATCACATCCGGGTTCAAGGAACTGCAATGCATCCCGGTCTGGCAACGCCACGGTTTGAAAATTCTCATGTTTCAATCCCTCCATCGACTCGTGCCTCCCTAACTCTGTAACCTCCCCCAGCCATAAAAACTGCGTAAAATGAGCTTTCCTCCAAATCTGGACTATTGCCCATCCCTCATGGTCCTCGTTGCACGATTGCTGTACGTGCATTCAGATATCTCGGCCCGAAGCTCTAGAATTTCCTCCATAAACATCTCCGTCTTACCATCGCCCTCTCATCACCTCTCTCTCCACCATTAAGACTCTCCTTAAAACCTACCTTTCTGACCATTGTTGTGCTCCCCTTCCAATGACTTCTTCTTTGGCTCGATGACAAGTTTGGCCTGATTATCTGATGTTCGCTTTTTACGACGTTAAAGGTGCAATATTAGTGCAATTTGCCTTTTGCTTTTGTTGTTGTGCCTAGTTCCCATTCTTCCCGTCTTCCTTATGTGCAATTTCGACAGTCCATGTGAAGGAAGTTTACATTCAGTGATATTGTTTTACTGGTTTACATAGACTTTACAGCACAGAAACAGCCCGATCGGCTCAACCGGCCATTGTCGTTGCATATGCCGCACATGAACATCATCCTATATGTATGACATTGTATTATTTTCTGCTTCATGTACTTATCTAGCTTCCCCTGAAAAGCGTCTCTGCCATTCGCCTCAACTACTCCCTCTGGTGGCGAATTCCACATTCCAAACAATCGTTGGGCAATTTCCAACTCTGCATTTGTAATCTAGTGAAAAACTTATATTTATTGGCCCCTAAAGATATTGATTTTTAAGATATATTTTAAGGTAGTGATGATTGTTAAATCAATGCCAACTAACCTCTCTGGACCAGCAAGGTTACAATTTAAAGACTTGAGCTTTATTCCTTCATGTAGTAAATTGGTCTCAGTGTTTATTTTCTTACTTTTCCTTTCTATCCCTTTTTCCCTCTCTTAATCCAGCCATTCTTTCCCATGCTTTGGGCCCGGAGTTTGCGGTCTGATGCGAAGTGACGGCGACCGCCACTGACCTCACATCTCTTGCAATCTCTGTGGCGAATACTCAAACTTTCTCGAGCATAATTTGATTGCAGCGCCATCAAAAGGCGATCTCCAGCATACGTTAGCAGTGATTTCGTAAAGCTGTCTAAGCAGCCAATCACACGGAAGATTTCTAACAGACACCAAACCAGGAAGTAAAAGGCACTGATTATTATTTAACTTTTAAAAAATACAGATAATAAAGAAAAGATCGGGCATACACACGGGGTTAAGGTAGAAACTGAAACATCCGAAATAAACTTTTAGAGTATGTGTATTATTATTTTAAAAATCTAATATTTTTTATCATAATGGAGAAATTTTAAATGCCACAGATATGAAATAATTTATTTTAGGGCCAGACGGGCTGTTCAGCATCCAATACGCCGAAAAAAACCCAAAAAGAACTATTTCAGCAAGATTCAGCTATTTATGGGCTGTTTAACAGTCATTTTACAGTGGACAAATGCGTCGTTTTCGTTAGTTCAACAGATTTCATTGATTGCATCTATGGGGAGTTCCAAAGCGCAGCCTCTGGCACAGCAGTAAAAGACTTACCGCAACTTCAGGATTTCCGTGTTTGTCTGCACATGCGCTAAACCCTTAAGTTACAGTCAATTTCAGAGGCGAAATGATGGCGAACACTAAAAGTTTTGCTGTCATTAGCAGCGCAAAATCCGGGCCTTTATCTCTCCATCTGTACCTGGATTGATTCTAATTCAGCCTTCTTGTGCGTCAATGCTCTATTCCTTTTTGTTTCCATAATCTCATTTGTTAAGGAGTTTGGTAGTCCCCGCGTTCACTGAGGTCCAAGAACACCCGCTTCCGTCGCCATACTAGACAGGGTACAGAGGAGATTTACGAGGATGTTGCCAGAAATATAGAATATTAGCTGCGAGGAAAGACTGGATAGGCTCGGGTAGATGTATTTTGGAACAGCGGCGGCTGAGGGGAGACTTGACTGAGATGCATAAAATGACGAGGGACCGAGATAGAGTGGACATGAATGATCTATTTCCCTCAGCAGAGAGGTCAGTAAACAGGGGGAATAGATTTAAAGTAATTGGTATTAGGATAAGAGGCCAGTTAGGGAGAACGTTTTTCACCCAGAGGGCGGTGGGTGTATGGAACGCACTGCCTCAAAGGGTGGTAGAGGCAGAAACGCTCATCACGTTTATAAAGTACTTGGATATCCGCTTGAAGAGCCATAAATTGCGGTGCTACGGAACATGAGCCGGAACGTGGAATTAGGCTGGATAGATCTTTTACATCTGCTACAGAAACGATGGTTCGAATGGCCTCCTTCTATTCCATAAATTTCAATGATTCTATAGGCTCGCAATACCAGCAAGTGACGGTGCAACTTATATTGGATCCGAAGGGTGAAGGGAAATGTCGAACAAACAGCGCACGCGCGAGATGCTCTGCTGCAGCAAGAACTGACCAATCGAAATGGCATCATTTGGAGGAATCCCGAGTGTTTGCTGGACGAGATCTGTTACTCACCATCGATTTTACATTTTCCTTGCAGGTCTAACAATGTCAATACAACGAATTACAAGTGATCAGGATAATTTCTGTTATCAACAGAAGAAGAATTTAACAGAAAATCACAGATAGAAAATTTAACTTTAGGCCAACGTTTACCTTTCAGACACTGACGCAGTTTTGCCTCTGTATACATATAAAAAAAGGTAATGATGTTGCAGTACTTTCCAACATTTCCCTGTGCGCCAAATTACCAATCAGTGCAAACAATGTCCATTGTTCAACTTCTGAGCATTTGAATAGAATGGAAGTGCGTAGATTGCAGGATAAGCGGTCATCGTCAATCGTCAATTGTCACAGTGAGTTGAATTTGTTACCTCACCTGCATCGTTTAGTTGTGTTTTCAGTTTTGCCAGCTCTGTAAAACAAAAACAAATCTCCAGCATTTTTTTTGGGACTTGGCTGTTTTAGAAATTACGGGGATGAAATTTGTCTTGGGCGGTCGGATAAGCGGACGGTGTCGAATCAACCACCCGTTAAACACCCCGCCCGATATTCAGTTCCTGCTGTGTCATCCGTGTCGCCATATTGGCACGCTCGCCTCTGAATCTGAAGGTCGTGTGTTCAAGTCCCATTGCAGCGACTTGAGCACAACATCAAGACAGGGCACTGCCAGTGCTTGTACTGATGGAGGGCTGAACTCTCGGTCGTGCCGTTTTTGTTCCAATGAGCTGGTAAACCCAACCCTCTCAAGAGGACGTAAGCACATCCAAAGGCACTACAGACACATAGAAACATAGAAACACAGAACAATAGGAGCAGGACTAGGCCATTCAGCTCTTCGAACCTGCTCCACCATTCAATATGATCACGGATGATCCTCTATCTCAACACCATATTCCCGCTCTGTGCCTATACCCCTTGATGCCTTTTCTGTCCAGAAATCCATCTATCTCCTTCTTAAATATATTCAGTGACTTGGTCTCTGCAGCCTTTTGTTGGAGATAATTCCACATGTTCACCACCCTCTGAATGAAGACATTTCTCCACATCTCAGTCCTAAATATCCTACCCCGTATGCTGACACTGTGACCCCTCGTTCTAGCCACCCCAACCACCCCCCCTGCCAGTGGTAACATCCTCCCTGCATCCAGCCTTTCTAGCCCTGTCAGAATATTAAACGTTTCAATGAGATCCCCTCTCATTCTTCTAAACTCTAATGAATACAGACCTAGACGACCAATCTCTCCTAATACGACAGTCCTGCCTTCCCAGGAATCAGTCTGGTGAGCCTTCGCTGCACTCCCTCTAATGTAATTATATCCTATCTTAGTTAAATGTGAGAAGTCGCACCAGGTTATAGTCCAACAGCTTTATTTGAAATCACAAGTTTTCGAAGCGCTGCTCCTTCGTCAGGTGAAGTGAAGAGATGCATATAGGCACAGCATATATAGTCAGAGAACACTGCCAGATGATTGCAGTTAATCTTTCTAACTGCCCTTTATCACACCTCGGCAGAGAGATAATCACGGCATTCAAAGATGTGGATGGTGTCCAAACAGGTCAGTCAGGAAAAAATTACATCAAATGTGGCAAATGCTGGGGTCTGTATGGAAAACAAAAAAGATTTCACAGCAGGTCCGACCGCATCTGTGTAGAGAGCACAAGCCAACGACGAATCGAGTCTGGATGACTCTACGTCAGGTGGGGTTACATGTAGCGTGACATGAAACAAAGATCCCGGTTGAGGCCGTCCTCATGGGTGCGTAACTTGGCTATCAGTTTCTGCTCAACAATTTTGCGTTGTCGTGTGTCTCGAAGGCCGCCTTGGAGAAAACTTACCCGAAGATCGGAGGCTGAATGTCTTTGACTGGTGAAGTGTTCCCCGACTGGGAGGGAACACTCCTGCCTGGTGATTGTTGCTCGGTGTCCATTCATACGTTGTTGCAGTGTCTGCATGGTCTCGCCGATGTACCTTGCTCCGGGGCATCCTTTCCTGCAACGTACGAGGTAGACAACGTTGGCCGCGTCACATGAGTATGTACCATGTACCTGGTGGGTGGTGTCCTCGCGTGTGATGATGGTATCTGTGTTGATGATCTGTCATGTCTTGCAAAGGTTGCCGTGGCAGCGTTGTGTGGTGTCGTCGTCGCTGTTCTCCTGAAAGCTGGGTAATTTGCTGCGAACGATGGTCTGTTTGAGCTTAGGCGGCTGTTTGAAGGCGAGTAGTGGAGCCATGGGGATGGTCTTAGCTAGGTGTTCGTCGTCATCGATGACATGTTGATGGCTGCGAAGAACATGGCGTAGATTCTCCGCTCTGGGGAAGTACTGGACGACGTAGGGTACTCTGTTGGTTGTGTCCCATGTTTGTCTTCTGAGGAGGTCTATGCCATTTTTCGCTGTGGCCCGTCGGAACTGTCCATTGACGAGTCAAGCGTCATATCTCGTTCTTACGAAGGCGTCTTTCAGCGTCTGTAGCTTTCCATCGCGTTCCTCCTCGTCTGAGCAGATCCTGTGCATTCACAGGGCTTATCCATAGGGGATGTCTTCTTTAACGTGGTTAGGGTGGATGCTAGAGAAGTGGAGCATCGTGAGGTTGTCTGTGGGCTTGCGGTAGAGTGAAGTGCTGAGGTGTTCGTCTTTGATGGAGGTTTGTGTGTCCAAGAATTAAACCGATTCTGAGGAGTAGTCCATGGTGAGTTTGATGGTGGGCTGGAACTTTTTGATGTTATCGTAGCGTCTTTTCAGTGATTCTTCGCCGTGTGTCCATAGGGAGAAAATGTCGCCGATGTATCTGGTGTATAGCGTTGGTTGGAGGTCCTGTGCAGCGAAGAAGTCTTGCTCGAAATTGTGCATGGAGATGTTGGCGTATTGGGGGGCGAATTTGGTCCCCATGCCTGTACCGAGTGTTTGGGTAAAAAACTGGTTTTCGAAGGTGAAGATATTGTGGTCAAGGATGAAGCGGATGAGTTGTAGGATGGCGTCTGGAGATTGGCTGTTGTTGGTGTTGAGCACTGAGGCTGTCGCAGCGATGCCGTCATCGTGGGCGATACTGGTGTAGAGTGCCGAGACGTCCATCGTGGCGAGGAATGTTCCTGGATCAACTGGTCCGTGTTTTCTGAGTTTTTGTAAGAAGTGTGTAGTGTCACGACAGAAGCTGGGGTTCCTGTACGATGGGTTTCAGGATGCCCTCAACGTACCCAGAGAGGTTCTCACACATGGTTCCGTTGCCTGATACGCTAGGACGTCCGGGTGTGTTGGGTTTGTGTATCTTTGGGAGGTAGTAGAATTCTCCCACGCAGGGAGTACGTGGGATGAGAGCGTGTAGGGTGCTTTGAAGGTCTGGATCGAAGGTCTATTGAGTTTGCGAGTGTGTTCTTTGGTCGGCTCTGCGGGTAACTCTCTGTAGTGTTCCTGGTTGTCCAGTTGCCGGTATGCTTCTTTGCGATAGTCCATTCTGTTCTGTATGACGTTGGCTCGTCCTTTGTCCGCAGGTTTGATGAAGCTGCTGCGGTTGTTCTTGAGAGCGTGGATGGCGTTGCGTTATGCTCGGGTGACATTCTGGACTGT
This sequence comes from Squalus acanthias, assembly GCA_030390025.1. Lineage (NCBI taxonomy): Eukaryota > Metazoa > Chordata > Chondrichthyes > Squaliformes > Squalidae > Squalus > Squalus acanthias. Next base: position 10,771,166 of record CM059453.1, read on the forward strand.
CTTGTGATTGCGGCTGAAGAATCTGGCGTTGATGCATCTCTGACAGCTTGAGCTTACATGTCAAGCTTAGATCAGCGACCCTCCGGAGGGACCCAATTTGACTCTATCTTCTTCGGTTGATGCACTGCGGGTCCCTCTGTCCGCAGTTCCGGATCATTGATTGTCTCATTGGTTTCGCTGCTGACATCTTGTAATTCGTGGACCTAAGTTTCCTACTCTCTTAGGTAAGGAGACCAAAACATAACACATAACTCCAGGTGTGGTTACACCAAGGCCCTGTATAACTGTAGTAAGACATCCTTGCTCCTTTACTCAAATCCTCTTGCAAGGAAGGCCAACATACCATTTGCCTTCCTAACTGCTTGCTTAACCTGCATGTTTGCTTTCAGTGACTGGTGTACATTCAGGTCCCTGTGTACATCAGCATTTCCCAATCTATTACCATTTAAACAATACTCTGTCTTTCTGTTTTTACAACCGAAGTGGATAGCTTCATATTTATCCACGTTATACTGCATCTGCCATGAATTTGCCCACTCAGTCAACTTGTCTAAATCGCCTTGAAGCCACTTTGCATCCTCCTCGCAACTCACAATCCCACTTAGTTCCGTGTCGTCAGCAAACTTGGAAATAATACATTTCGTTCTCTCATCCAAATCATTGATATATATTGTGAATAGCTGGGGCCCAAGCATTGATCCCTGCGGTACCCCACTAGTCACCGCCTGCCACCCCGAAACAGACCCATTTATTCCTACCCTCTTTTACTGTCTGTTAACCAATTTTCAATCCATGCCAGTATATTACCCCAATTCCATGTGCTTTAACTTTGCCTGCTAACCTCTATTCCAAAGAAGAGCTGCCGAGTATTCCCCGGTGGTCTGGCCAATATTTATCCCTCAATTCAACATCACTAAAACAGATTATCCATTCATTATTACTTTATTGTTCCAGGGAGATTACTGTGCAGAAATTGGCGGCTATGTTTCCTATTTTACAACAGTGACTACACTTCAAAAGTATTAGTTGGCTGTAAAGCGAATTAGGACGTACTTGGGTCTTGGAAGGCGCTATATAAATGCACGTCACATTCCCTGCATTGCAATGGAACTGAATATAAAGGGTGGTGAAAATCAGGCGTTGTTACCACAGGTTTGGTGCCTAACACGCATTTTTATCCCGATACATTTGATCGCAGCATTTCATCACACAATACTGATTCCAATAAGATATTTTCAGTTGAGTTGAAATGAGAGAAACGTTAAGAAGCAATTCACCCAAATCTTTTTCACGCAGCTGTTGATCTGAAAAATAGAAAGAAGTGGAACTGAATTGTTCGCTATTAGAATTAACATTTTGAGCAGTACAGGAGCAATTTGTTCCCATGTCTGGGCTAGTAAATGCTTGAAAGATGAATAAAATGCGAATCTCATGGTCTCACTCTCAACTGCCTCTTGTACTATGATAGCACACTTGACTCAGGGCCTTTAGAAATGCAATTATAACTGACTAAAGACCTTGTGGGAAAGAAGTTCCCGTTAGACTAAGAAATTCGTGCAATTGCCTCCCTACATTTTTCATGCTCCCGCAAAAAAACTGGAGACATTGGGCCGGATCTTCGGACCCCAACGAGTGCGTACGAGATGTGCGCACACTCGTTGTGGCCTCGCAAGTGCCGCTTTCAGGCATGCGAAGCGGATGCGCTGAAATCCGGCACTTGCGATCTATCAAGAGAATTCTGACTGCCCGGGATAAGGGCCTCCTTGGGCGGAGATTGCGCTTTTTCAACAACTTCAGCCAGCTGAAAGGCCATAGAATTCTTAGGCCTGGTAAGGCCTGCTTTCACCAGCTTAAAAGTGCTGAAAAATAGAAAAAAAAAATTGACAACTCAATTGTAAATTAAAAATAGACTTTAAAATGCTACGTTTATTTTGATCCCAGTAAAAACGTTTAAAACTTTTTTCAAAGAATTAAATTTTTGTTTAAAATATTTAATTAAATGGCTTTTTAATTAATTTTAATGATGTTATTTTTTTTGAAAATGGATTTAATCTTTTAGTGTGTTTTTGATCCCTATTCCTATTTTTGACAGTTCTGTCCCTGTGCTCCTATCAAAAGTACTAAGGGGGATTCCCTTCTTTGATTGGTTCACCTGGCATACGTGATCCCAGGGGCGCGTGCGAACCGCATGCGCCCCTGGGATACCTGGGCCTTGGAGGATTTTCAACAGGAGAGGCCCATCGCATGCCTCTTGAGCGACGGAACCAGCAGGTAGGTGCACAGTATTTTTTTCCAATCGGAGGCATCCGCCCGTAGAAAACCTCCGATCGGAAATTCAGGGTCATTATTGCTTATGAATCGATGCCAATTAACCTAAAGCACCTGACGTGAAATTGAAAGGATCAGATGGAAAACCATAGCGCTCCCTACACCATTTACCTCACCACCAGCTTAAAATTCGAGGGAAGGAAAGAGCTCGGTAGCCGCGATCCTGCTCTAGTCCTCCCTGAAAGTTGGGTAAAAATTAACTCCAGGGTCCGGCGGGAATCTGATGGAATCCTTTGGATTGCCAATTTTACTACACGCCGGATATTGCTCTCCACTGTGTTAACTGGAGAGTAAAACAATGGCAGGGCGTCATTAGGGCGTATGATTCGTACCTGTTAGTTTTCTGCCATGTAGGTTAGCTGAATATAACGCCAATTGACTTCCAGAATCCCAGAATGATACTGCATAGAAGCTGGCCATTTGGCTCGTATTGCCTGTGCCGGCAATATGCTAGAGCTATCCAATTAATCCCACTCCCTGATCATTCCCCATTACCCTTCAAGTAGTTATCTAATCCCGCTTTGTAAATTACTATTGAATTTGCTTGTACCTCCATTTCAGGCAGTGCATTCCAAATCCTAACAGTTCGCCACTTAAATAAAAAATTCTCCCCATCTCTCCTCTGGCTCTTTTGTCAATTACCTTAAATACGTGACCTGTACTTACCTAAATAATTTCTGCTTATCTACTACGTCCATATCTTTCATGATTTGGAACGCCTCCATTACATCTTCCCTACAACTTCTCTTCTCCAAGGAGAACAATCCCAGCTTCTCCAGAACTGCAGTTCATCACCTCTGGTATTATTTTAGAACGTTTAATTGCAACGCCTTGGCGTAATCCACAGCGTTTCCATGATATGAGCGGATTATTGGACATTACTCACCATCACTTTTACATTTCCCTTCCAAATCTAAGAATATTAACGATAACGGGGGCAAAAAATGATCAGAACAACATCGGCAATTCATTACAATTTTTTTTTCACAATGCAACATAGACCAGAGTCATAATGTTTTGCAGAAGTTTACCTTCCTGCAATTTGCGAATCTTATCCTCTGTATAAAAGAAAACGCAATACTTTTGGTCATGGTACAAAATAAGCGATATTACATCGGCGACCCTTTAATACAACCGAGCTAGTTGCCCTTTCCATTGACTACAATGCAATGCAAGAGTTAGGCGAGGTGTATAAAGACAAACTTGAAGCTATTGTCAAACATAAAATTACACCCAGCGATATTGCGTGCAGTAAATTGGATGCAGTATTTTCCAATCGGAGGCTTCCAACGTGAGGAGGCCTCCGATCTGGAAAAAATCTACGCCCTTAACTGAGTGCTAAGGAGGTCCGGTCATGTCGTCTCTGCTCTAAGAGATGCGCAGGGCCCAGGTATCCCAGGGGCGTATGCAGTTCGCAAGCGTCCCTGTCATCACGTGGGCCATGGGGAACCAATGAAAGAAGGGAATTCCCTATCATACTTTTGACAGGTTAGACATGTCAAAAGTTTGAATTGGGATCACTCAAAAAACAGGTTAAAACATTGAAGCAAATAATTTAAAAATCACTTTTTTTAAATTAGTTAAAATGACATTAAATTACATGTTTTAAACAAAAATTTAATTTTTTGAAAACAAAGTTAAAGTTAATTATGGTGTTGCAATAAACGTACCATTTTTAAAGTATTTTTAGATTATAAATGAGTGAAAACATCTTCTTTTACTTCTTTGAAATCTTATGTTGGTAAAAGTAGGCCTAACGCCTGCTTTTACCAGACGTAAGATTTTTAAGGGATTTCAGCAGGCGGGGGTTTTGCAGCAAGCGGAACTCTCCACCCGCATAGGCCCTTCTCCAGGGCAGGCGGATGATCATTCAACAGGATTCTTGACAAAGCGGTAATACCTGTTTTCGGCGCATGCGCTTCCCATGAATGAAACCGGCACTTGCGCGGTACCTACGGGTATGTTCACAGGTCGTACACACCCGAAGGGATGGGAAAGTCAGGGTCAAGAATTTTAGAGACGGCTGATTCAATGTCGATCTTTCAACAGCTTGCTTTCAGATATCGTCTGTATTGTAATAAAAGCTCTCCTCGGCACTTCACACGAGCGGTGTCAGAAAATACTTTACACCGACCCACACAAGGGAATACTAGAACAGCTGACCAGAAACTCGAGCAAATAAATAGTTCTTTAAGGAGCATCTTCATGGAAGGAAGAGAGAAAAAGATCCGACGGAATTTTAGTGCAGCATTGCAGAGTTAAGGGCCACGGATGCTAAAGACACGGCCGCCAATGGTGGGGTGGTGGCATTAGGGGACACAACAGAGACCATAATAAGAGAAGCGCAGATATCTCGGCATTGCAGTATAAAGGGATATAAGGTTGTGTTGAGTGGGTGTGCAAAACTGAAGGCAGATAACCGGCGGGCCACTTTGTACTCCCCGCAGTATTCGGTGACATCATGCTTTTGCTCCATGTCCAAGACCACTTTACATCCCAATTTCCGAGATAGCAACGCTGCCCAAATAACAACAGTTTAGATTAAGTCCAGATCCCCACTCCCTGTATCAAATTACGTTCCAATTTCGAATGTTCCTGCTATGCACGTTGCTATAATAATCGGGTTAGTTACTCCTCACATGCGAATATATGTATTTTCGAAAAGAATGATTAGATTGCAGGGTAATTATTCATGCGAAATACTCAATTGCTTTTGAACTATACAGTTCTTGCCTCACCTGCCTGTTTTAAATCTGTCTTCGCTTTTTCCAGTTCTGAAGAGGAAAACCGAAAAGGGTAGAGTTAGTTTATTCCTAACTCTTTCAGAAATTTCATTTCCCCAATTTTTTAAATGCCATGCTTAAAGCACTCTGCTATGAAAGTTAAATCGTCTTCGTGTATCCGTCCCTTATCATAAATTCAAACGGTTGCGACCATCTATTTCAGAGATTGAATTACTGGTATGTCACTTCGACAATTCAAAATTAGTTTTATTAACCAGGCTGACAATGGTTATACAAGGAACGAACTACAGTAATAAACGAGTTCAAGTAGGTTGTTCCCTCGTGTTGGTTCTCTCACCACCTGTCACAGGCCCAGACTGGCAGCTATGTTCTGCAGGACTCGGCCAGCTCGGTCATTAGTGATGCTACCAAGCCACTCTTGGTGATGGACATTGTAGTCCCCCACCCAGAGTACATTCTGTACCCTTGCTACTCTCAGTGCTTCTGCCAAGTGTTGTTCAACATGGCGAATTTTTGGTTCACCCCGTGTAACATAAGATGATAGTCTGTTATCGGAATATTGCCACTTTTTCAGCGTATACATTTAAATAATGTAACAGGGACTGAGGTCGAAAAATCTTCTCAGGCTCATCTGCAAGATCAATCAACAACAGCAACAACAGTAACTTTCACGGAGGTGCATAGATATATTTACAAAGCGTATACATTATGGGACCGGTTATTTTCCTATCTGCTCTATGCCAATTCTAAATTACCACACGAATCTCCACCCTAGCTAAAGCATCTAACCCTATCAGCATATCCTTCTATTCATTCTTCCTTATGTACTCATCGAGCTTCGCCTTAAACGAATCTATTCTCCTCAATAAATGCGTGTATTTTTATTCATTTATGGGATATGAATGTCACTGGCAAGGCCACCATTTATTGCCCATCCCAAATTACACTTGGGAAGGTGGTGGTGATCCGCCTACTTGAACCGCTGCAGTCCGCATGGTGAAGGTACTCCCACAGTGCTGCTAGCGAGAGTGTTCCAGGATTTTGTCCCAGCGACGATGAAGGAACGACCGATATATTTCCAAGTCAGGATGGTGTGTGACTTGGAGGGGAACTTGGAGTTGATGGTGTTTCCATTCGCCTGCTGCACTTGTACTTCTAGGAGGTAGAGGTCGCAGATTTGGGAGTTGCTGCCGAACAAGTCTTGGCGAGATGCTGCATGGCATCTTGTAGATGGTACACACTGCAGACACGATGCGTCGGTGGTGGAGGGCGTGGATGTTTAAGTTGGTGAATGGGCTGTCAGACAAAGGGGCTGCTTTGTCCTGGATGGTGTCGATCTTCTTGAGTGTTAGTGGAGCTGCACTCATCCAGGCAAGTGGAGAATATTCCATCAGGCTCCTCACGTGCCTTGTAGATGGTGCAAATGCTATGGCGAGTCAGGAGGGGATTCACTCGCGGCAGAATACCTAGCCTTTGACTAGCTCTTGAAGCCACGGCATTTATGTTGCTGGTCATGTTCAGGTTTTGATCAGTGGTGATCTCCAGGATGTTTATGTTGGGGGGTTCGGCGATGGTAATGCAATTGAATGTCAAGGGGGTGATGGCTAGACTTTTGCTGGGGATTTTTATTTCCTGACCTATGAGTGGCGCGAATGTATTAAGAGCCCAAGCCTGACTGTTGTCTTGGTCTTGTTGCATGCGGGCATGGACTGCTTCATTATCTGAGGAGTTGAGAATGGCACTGAACACTGTGCAGTTATCGGCGAGCATCCCCATTTCTGAAATGATGGAGGGAACATCATTGATGAAGCAGCTGAAGATGGTTGGGTCTGGTACAATGCCCTGAGGAAACCCTTTTTAATTTTGAAGAGCGCTATGAGGTCTCCCCTCAGCGTTAGATTTTCTACAGATGAGGCTGCTAGTCTGTTGAGTTTTCCTGATAATTGCCCGCTTTCAATTCTGGTATTATAGTTGAAAATCTTTATTGCAGTTTCCCCAGTGCTTCTCTATCCTACAGCATGTGTAAAACATTGGCATCGACTAGGGATCCAGTCTTCCTATAGGTTTCCCATGTCTCTAGTATTCTCCTGCCTTCCCCAGGAATTCAACGTACATCTGAAGGACACTGTTTTGAGAAAACCCACGAGATAAGGACAAAATGAATGTTTGACTGAATGAATGAGCCAATCGCGTAACCAAGTTTAATTTTCCGCCCCCACGCGTGCGTACGAGATGTGCAGGGGCCTCGCAAGTGCCGATCATCCGCCTTCCCGGGAAAAGGGCATCTGCGGGTGGAGAGTTGCACTTTTTGCTGAACTTCCGCCCGCTTAATGCCATCGAATGCTTATGCCTGCTAGAAGCAGGTGCAAGACCTGTTTTTACCAGCTTAAAAGCGTTGAAAAATAAAAAAAAAATACATTTGATTTCTCATTTATAAATTAAAAATACTGGTCAAAAAGTTGAATTTATTTTTAGACCCGTAAATTTTTTATCAATTTAAAAAAAAATATTTACTTAAGTCGAATTTTAATTAATCTTAATTATGCAAGTAAAAATATATATTTAATGTTTTAGTGTGATTTAAATGTGATCCCCATTTATACTTTTGACAGTTCTGTCCCTACAGCCCTGTCAAAAGGATGAAGGGAGATTCCCTTCTTTGATTGGTTTGCCTGGCCCACGTGATTCCAGCGGCGCTTGAGAATCGCATGCGCCCCTGGTATACGTGGGCTTCGGTGCATTTCCAACAGGATTTCGAGCCTTGGGATCTACGGAACCAGCAGGTAAGTTAGTAGATTTATTTTTTCCGATCAGAGGCATCCGCCCGCTGAAAGCCTCTGATCGGAAAGGAAGTGCCATTTTGTTTGCTTTTCAATTGTCCGGGGGAGTGCTGGACGCTCGCCAATTGGGCCATGTTGGGCGGACATTCGTTGGTGCGTGGTGCAGGAGGAGGGAGGGCAGGGGAGAGAAAAATGAAAGTTTACGCGATTAAACCTCCAGGAATAAGTCCAACCAGAGGCTTCACCATTGGCTATCAGAAAATTAAAGACACTGAACCTGAAATAAATCTTACTGGCCGGGCGGGAAACTGTTGATCTCGATATAGAGTAAAATCGGACAGAGCGTTAAACCAGCGTTGCACCAAAACACATCAGTCTGCCGACAGACGAATTAGGTTAAAACTGCCCTTGAATTTTATCAGCTGTGCCTAACTCAAACAGATCCGGATCATTTCCAGCTTAAAATAATTTGAGACACTCTTTGCTCAATCAATTCTCTATCATGTAAACTTCGGTGAAAATAAATTCACCCTGTGCGTGGTTTTCACAAGGTTTACCTAAAGCTTTTTCCAGCAGCCGTTGATCTGTATGGGTTATATAAAAAAAAATCGGAACTCATTATAACTATATTTAGAATATGAGTATTATATCATCGTACAGCAAAGAAGGAGGCCATTCGTTGCACCCTACCAGAGCCAGGTCTTCCAAAGTTCTACCTAATACGTCTCACTTACCTACTCTCTCCCCAAAGCTCTGCAATTTTTTCAACTTCCAGTATTTATCCATCTACCTTTTAAAATCCTCTATTTAATCTGCATCCACTACACTTTCAAGCAGTGCATTCCAGATCAGACCAACACTGCGTAATAAAGCTTCTCTCACCTATGGCTCTTTTGCCAATATCCATAAATCTGTCTGCTCTTATTACCGACACTTCCGCTAGTGGAAACAGTTTCTTCTGATGTACTGGATAAAAACCCTTCATAATTTTGAACGCCTCTATCAATTCACCCCATGAAAATATGTGCTGAAAGTAGATCAATAGCAGTTTCACTACACTCTCCGCAGAAGTCCCTCAGCCTTGGTACCATTCTGGTCAATCTCCTCCGCACCATCTCCAAATTTGGACGCAATATGTAATAAATCTCAAGGCATAGGTAAAAAAAAAGGAACATTCATCTCATTCTATCTTGATTGGTGCAATGTGGCAGCAGTCCTAAACTCCTCGGTCAATGTGGAGTTTAAAGTGGGGAAACTGAGATCGGATAAAGTAATATCGAATACCAGTGAGAGAATAGGATAGTGGAGGAGCACAGGGACTTGCGGGTCCGTGTACACACATCACTAAATGTTGGTGCAATGTTACAAAAAGGATGATGAAATGCTGGATTTTATTTCAAGGGGATTGAAATACCAAGGGGAGGATGTTGTACACCATTTGCTTAGAGCCTTTTTTCAAATCGCATCGGTAGCACTGCGTTCAGTTGCAGGCAAGAAACGTGAAAGACATACGTCATTGTGTGGAATGGCTCATATTCAGCAGAATGACACCTCTCATTCTTCTAAACTCCAGCGAGTATAAGCCTATTCGACCCAATCTCTCCTCATACGTCATTACTGCCATCAAAGTTATCAGCCTGGTGAGTCTTCGCTCACTGCCTCCATGGCAAGAACATCCTTCCTCAGATAAGTTGACTTCAGTAGAATTTAATATCCAGTTGGGCATATAGCAGGCGGCCGAAGCGATAAAACCCGTTTAACGCTACAGCTCAAGATGGAATTGACCCGACAGATTTTAGCAATGTCACTTGTTGAATGTTGGCTCCTTGTTGTTAATAACAAAATCTGACGTCACAAAGTGCAAACGGTGATCCAAAATTGTGTGCTAATTACACCAACACCGTGCGCAACAACACTGCAAGAGTCCGAGATCGCTGGATAGAAATATGCTTTTATTGGCATCGCAAATCGATCTGAAACAGATCGGCTGCCCAATAGAGGCCCGTCCTGTTATTCATTTCTATTCGTCCGCAATAGAACTGAATATAGAAGGGTCCGTTTAACGAGCAGGAGATGCGTTGTGCGCCACTGCTCAAGTCGTACTTCCACCCCGGTTCCTTACATTCCAGGGCAGTTAATCTCCGCGATCGGAGATAGAGAAATACACAATTAATTTCAATTGACAGAGAATTAGCGCTGGGAATCAGGCTACGCGGAGACAATGGCTAGCGAAACAGTGAACTGATGTCCAAAGATGTACTGAAGTATCATTTTCCAGCAGTTGGTTGGAAAAATTCAGTTGTATTGGTAGAGAACAACAGCGAGAGACACATGGGAACGTTTAAGTCAGCGGGAAATTCGGAAGTCAGTCTTACTGGGCATCTAAGTCGGTCAATCCGGAATTAGAAATTTCAATCGCTTTACGTTTCCGTCAAGCAAATAGATTATTGAATTTTACTCACCGTCGGTTTTGCACCGCCTTTCCAGCTCTAAGAATATTAAAAATAGGGGTGTGAAAAGGATGAGAATTAAATGAATCAGGCTATTATCATATTGTTTCAGAAGCTCGCACAAGTAGTAAACTGAACCTTCTGTTCTCCATTACCTTTCTGACATATGCTGAGCGCTAGTTCTGGTTAAAACAGAAATAAAGACAGTTTGATTTCAAGGTATCTGTTCAGGCAGGGGCTATTGACTGAAAATTGGTAGAAACATGGTGTGGGCTGGAAATTTGTTTCGGGCGGTGGCACAAGACAGACGTAATTGGATCGGACGCCCGTTGTCATCCCCGCCCGATGTTAGAAAACATAGAAACATAGAAAAGTAGGAGCAGGAGTAGGCAATTTGGCCCTTCGAGCCTGCTCCGCCATTCAATATGATCATGGCTGATCCTCTATCTCAATACCATAGTCCCGCTCTCTCCCCATACCCCTTGATGCCCTTTGTGTCTGGAAATCTATTTATCTCCTTCTTAAATATATTCAGTGACTTGGCCTCCACAGCCTTCTGTGGCAGAGAACTTTACATGTTCACCACCCTCTGAGTGAAGGAATTTCTCCTCATCTCAGTCCTAAATGTCCGACCAAGTATCCTCAGACTGTGACACCTCGTTCTAGATCCCCCAGCCAGGGGAAATATCCTCCCTGCATTCAGTCTGTCTAGCCCTGTCAGAATTGTACAGGTTTCAATGAGATCCCCTCTCATTCTTCTCCAGTGTCTGTGGGACCCTTAACCCAGTGAAAGTCAGTGACTGTGGAACCCGCAACCCCGCGAGAGTTCAGGTCTATTGACATCAATACAACTGAATAGCGGGAGGGGATCATGAGGCGCTCAAAAATGAATTTCTAACCCATAAAAGCCGTTAAAAACGAAACCAGCAACAATTTGGATTGATGTAGCTCCTTTAACATAGTAAAACCTCACCAAGAGCTTCGCACGAGAGTAATCAGACAAAGCTTGGCAGCGAGACACAAAAGCAGACATTAGGACTGGTGCCAGAAAATTCGGTCAATGAATAGAGTTTGCACGGAGCTGAACATCAGGCGCTGCGTAAAACGGGCGGCTGATCCCATACCGCCTGTTTTCCGCCACCGCCGATCGAGAGGAATATCAAGACAGCAGGCCTTAAGCAGGAGAGACTGGAAGGCTTGTTTAGGGAAGGAATTCAAGAGCATTTCAAAGCATAGCCGGCAATGGTGGGGCCATCAATAGTGGGGATGCACAAGAGGCCGGTATTGGAGGGGCGAGGAGATCTCGGAGGGTTGTAGGGATGGGGGAAGGTGTAGAGATAGAGAGGGGCGAGGCTATTGAGGGATTTGAAAAAAGGATGAGCGTTTTAAAATCGAGGCGTTGCCAGTCCATGGGCTACTGTAGGTTCACGAGTGCAAAGTTGATGGATGAACGGGACTTCGTGCGAGTTAGGATTCGGGCTGCAGAGTGGTGGATGACCTCACTTTATGGCGGTGGCAATGAGGAGACCAGCCAACAGAGTATTAGCCCAGTCGGGTCCGGAGGAAGCAAAGACATAAGTGAGGGTTTCAGCAGCAGATAAGCTGAGGCCGAGACAGGGAGAGGATTTATTAGGGAGGTCCAAGATGGGATGCAGCCCAAGAATTCATTGGAATAATGTTAAACCAGTACAGTAACACCTTCCACGCATTAGATTGATCATTTTGTGTCTAACTAGAATTACTAAATCAAAGTGTTTTAAAAGGTTTTTTTTTTAATGCTACAACGTCTATCTTTTAATTGGTAGGCTTTACATTACGTTGCATTGCATGAACTCGTGATTAATCGCGAAACATTTTGCCATATTTCATTTCCCTCCTCACCTGCATCTCTCAGCGCTGACCTCAATTGTTTCATTTCTGAAGAAAGCAAAACCATAAAATCTTCAACTGCATTAGGTGTGATTAAAAGTGTCTGGGGAGAAATATATCTTGGGGGCAAAACCGTAAGTATGGATTCGAGAGAGTCAGGTATAGTTCCTGCCAGATATTAATTTCTACTAACGTTAATTTAACTGAATCTCGGGCGGGGAGCTGAACAGGAGGCCAATGTGGTACTGACCGTTTTTACGCTACCGCCCAGGAAGGACTTTTACCGTAATGTTCCGAGCAGCATCAGTCTCCATATGACAGAAAATGATACAGAGGCAATGGAGAGGGTTCAAAACGATTCACAAGGCAGATACCAGAAATGAAAGGCTATACCTATCAGGAAAGATTGAACTGGCTGTGGAACTATTCTCCAGAAAAGAGAGGGCCGAATGGCGACGGAATAGAGGTTTTTAGGATAATGACAGTTTTTGATAGGGTAGTTGAAGTGAAGTTGTTTCCACTTGAGGGGCAATCAAAACCAAGGTAACAGCAATAATAGTCACAGATAATTGCTAACGAAATTCAGGAGAAGCTTCTTTCCTCAGAGAGTGATGGTTATGTAGAACTCGCTATCACATGCAGTAATTGAGGCCAATAGCATAGATGCATTTAAAGGGAAGCGAGGTAAGTAATGAGGGAGAAAGACACAGGAGAATATGCTGAGATGGTTGGAAGGAAAATGTTCGGAAGAGGCTGGCGTGGAGCATAAACACCAGCATGGGCCTACGGGCCTGTTGCAGTGCTGGATGTTCTATGTAATTCTATGCCCGTGTAGGTTTAGGGGTTCAAATACATGAGCATTCTTTCCACAACTCATAATTATTGATCCTATCATTTTATCAGACAATGCCGAACAATTCGAAAATTCTTTCAAATAAATTATGAAAGATTTTACCTAAATCGTTGTCAAGCAGCCTTTGATCTGCGAAGCAGGGAAACTGAACTGAATCAAACCCACAGAGGCATTGCTAATTAAAGTGGCACCTCAGCTGAACTCAGCCCACTCTCCTGCTGTCCCCACCTGGGAGCATATTTTTCCACCAGTAAAATAAGTATCGACAGAGATGCACTGGCCGCTGTTCCATCTCCTTCTGTGAAAGATTCCGTGGCTCCAGCAATTACTGGTTTTTCCAACCTCTCTCGTAGCCACATTGAACGATTTCTAACTCATGAATACACGCCACTCAAAAAGAACAAATCATCATCCTCTTCACTCACTCAAAACATAGAAACATAGAAGATAGGAGCAGGAGTAGGCCATTCGGCCTCTCGAGCCTTCTCCGCCATTTGATGAGATCATGGCTGATCATCTAAACTCAGTACCCTGTACCTGCCGTCTCCCCATATCCCTTGATACCTTTAGCTTTAAGAAATATATCTAACTCATTCTTGAATATATTTAATGACTTGGCCTCAACTGCCTTCTGTGGTAGAGAATTCCACAGGTTCACCACTCTCTGGGTGAAGAAATTCATCCTCATCTCAGTCCTAAATGGCTTACCCTTATACTTAGATTATGACCCCTGGTTCTGGACTCTCCGATCATCGGGAACATTTTTCCTGCATCTAGTTTGTCCAGACCTGTCAGAATTTTATAAGTTTCGATGAGATCCCCTCTTATCCTTCTATACTCCAGCGAGTATAAGCCATTCGACCCAATCTCTCTTCATATGTCATTCCTGCCATCCCAGGTATCAGCCTTGTGAATCTTTGCTGAACTCCTTCCATGGCAAGAACATCCTTCCTCAGTTAAGGCGACAACAACTGCACGCAGTACTCAAGGTGTGGTCTCATCAAGACCCTGTACAACTGCATCAGGACATCCCTGTTCCTATACTCAAACCCTTTCGCTATGAAGGCCAACAAACCATTTACCTTCTTCACCGCCTGCTGCAACTGCATGCTTACCTTCAGCGACTGGTGCACAAGGACACCCAGGTCTCGTTGCACTTCCCCGTCTCCCAATCTATTGCCATTCAGATAATAGTCTGCCCTTCTGTTTTTGACACCAAAGTGGATAACCTCGCATTTCTCCACGTTATATTGCATCTGCCACGCTTCTGCCCACTTACCCAAACTGTCCAAATCATCCTGAGTTTCTCGGTATCCTCCTCGCAGCACACACTCCCACCCAGCTTTGTGTCATCTACAAACTTGGATATATTACATTTAGTTCCCTTACCTCGATCATCAATGCATATTGTGAATAGCTGGGGTCCAAGGACCGATCCCTGCAGTACCCCACTAGTCACTGCTTGCCACTCGGAAAAAGAACCATTAATTCATACTCTCTGCTTTCTGTACGCGAACCATTTCTCTATCCAAGTAAATACCTTGCCCCCAATCCCATGTGCCTTGACTTTACACGCTAAAAACAGTTCACTGTTTTCGGAACCAATCTTGGTCTTCGCTGTAAAATGATCTTCCTACAATTTTTCAGTTCGAAAGCAACTCTGTAAGGAGGATGTCACTGCCCTGCAGTGGAGGAAGAGGAGATTTTCTAGAATGGCACCATGAATGAGGAATTTCATATTCGTGGACAGAGCAGAGAAGCATCATTTATTCTCCTTAGAGCCGAGAAAGTTAAGGGGAGACTCAATATAGTCGTTCACATTCATAAAGTGCTTTGATAAAGTAAATTAGAAGACAGTGCTTCCTTTGGCGGAAGAGATGGTAACCAAAGGACTCTGATTTAAGATAATTGGCACAAAATAACAAGAACTATGATGGGGAGTGACGTAAGAAAACTACTAGGCACTTGGTCTAAGCTTTAAACAAAGCTTTAATCAACTGTTTTTCAACATGGAGATCTAGTTGTGTCCTTCACTAGTTCTGTCTAAAGAATGTTCTGAGCAAGCTGGGCCCATGCTCGAGTATTTATACTCTCTCTGGACAGCGCCACCAGCAGGCCGCCCAGTATTATTTCATAAGTCATTTCCAGAGAAATGACAAGATACATGTCAGGGAGTGCTTTTTTTTAAGCAGCGAGTTAATGGGCCAAAAATTCGGCACTTGCCGGGTGAATTGGCCTTGTTTACTCACCCGTAAGGCCTCCTGAAGTGCTGGTTTCCTGCATGCACTGCGCATGCGCGGGAAACCGGAACTTACGGTCTCGTGAAGGGAGCGGTTCAGACGTGAACCCTGTGCGCGGTAAAGGCTGCGTGCACGCTGCGAACTTTGTTTTTTTTTCAGTTTCCACCGGGAGGGTAAGTATTGAAGAAGCTGCGCTTTTAACAAGGAGGCGCAAGACCCGGTTTCAATAAGGTAAGTGATTAATTAATTACAATTTAAATGTTTTTTTAACAGGTTTATCTTTTTTAGATATTTTAAAAAAAGGTAAGTTTATTTTTACCACTGTTAAAAAGTATTTAATTCTTCAAAAAAATTACATTTTTGTTTCAAATAGTTAATTTATTTAACTTATAGTTATTTGAAAAATGTGATGTTTTTTTTTGATGTTTAGGTGTTGTTTTGGGGCCGATTTCAATTCATAGATTTGACAGGTCTTCCTGTCAAATCTATGAATGAAAGATGGTCTGCTGCCATTGGCTCTCCATGGTCCACATGATCCCACGGGACGCATTGCACTAAACACTGAGCGCGGCGGATGGGGGAGGCCCAGGAGCAGACGTCCCAGTGGGCCCAGAGGTCAACGGCAGGTGCGGTGGGTAGGTGCGCGCGGGATCCTTGCACCCGCGGGAAGCCAGGAAGCTTAATTTCTCCGTGAGTGTAAGTCCCTAGCAGATGCGTGTTGAAAAAGCAGGAGCAAGGCCTGCTTTTAACAAGGTAAGTGCTGAATTAAGTAAAATGTAAGTATTTTTTACACAGGTTTATCTTTTTTGAATACTTTAAAGAATGGTAAGTTTATTTTTAGCCCCGTTAAAAAGTATAAGTATTGTTTTCAAAA
Organism: Squalus acanthias; assembly: GCA_030390025.1. NCBI lineage: Eukaryota > Metazoa > Chordata > Chondrichthyes > Squaliformes > Squalidae > Squalus > Squalus acanthias. The sequence goes on from CM059453.1 coordinate 10,787,304, forward strand.
ATTTAAATTTTTGTTTAAAATAGTTAATTTATGTAATTTATAGTTATTTTAAAATGGTGTTTTTTTTTTAATTTATTTGAAGTTTTAGTTAGGTTTTGGGGCCGAGCTCCATTCACAGATTTGACAGGTCTTCCTATCAAACCTATGAATGGAGATTGGAGATTCCCTGCTCCGATTGGCTCTCCGTGTCCCACGTTATCCCAGGGGACGCTTCGACCTAACTGCACCCTTGGGATACGCAAGCACTGCACACCGGCAGCTGGAGGAGGCCCAGCATCGGAATCCCACACGGACGCACAGCACAATGGCAGGCCGCGCTAGGTAAGTGCAGGTCGGGGGCTTGCACCCGTGAGAAGCCTCCGACACGAATTTCTGGCCCATTAGTTCTCTGGTGGATGTAAAAGATCACCCGACCACTACTTCAAAGAAGAGCAGGTGAGTACTCCAAGGTGCACTTGCCAATTTCATCCCTCAACCAACTCCAATAAACAACAGATTTTCTGACGCAGCTCTGACATTATAATCATTCATACCTTGGGACCGACTGAATTCGTGAAACACGCTGGATAAATGTAAAGCTACTTTCTTTCTTTCCTGTCATATATATCGTGGTAGCGCTTTGCGAATGATTTCAAGAGAAAAAAATAAGAGCACAAATCGGAGACAACTGAGTTGGATTCCGTAATTTACTGAACCAAAGGGATTAAAGGCGTTTTTGTCACTCATAAAATGACTTTTTTTCAATTCGTTCATGGGATTGGGCGTTGCTGGCAAGGCCAGCATTTATTGTCCATCCCTTGTTGCCCTTGAGTAGGTGGTGGTGAGGCGCCTTCTTGAAGGGCTGCAGTCAGTGATGGTGCTCGCACAGTGCTGTAGGTAGGGAATTCCAGGATTTTGACCGAGCGACGATGAAGGATCGGCGATATAATTCCAAGTCAGGATGGTGTGCGACTTGGAGGGGAACATTCAGGTGGTGGTGTTCCCAGGAGCCTGCTGCCCTTATCTTTTTGGTGGTAGAGTTCGCTCGTTAGGGAGGTGCTGCCGAAGAAGCCTTGGCGAGTTGCTGCAGTGCATCTTGTAGATGGTACACACTGCAGCCAAGGTGCGCCGGTGGTGGAGTGACTGAATGTTCAAGATACTGAATGGGGTGTCAATCAAGCGGCCGGCTTTGTCTTGGATGATGTCGAGCTTCGTGCGCGTTGTTGGAGCTGCACTCATCCAGGCAAGTGGAGAATATTCCATCACACTCCTTACTTGTACCTTGTAGCTGTTGGAAAGGATTTGGGGAGTCAGGAGGTTGGACACTCTCCGCAGAATATACAGCCTTTGAACTGCTCTTGTAGCCACAGTAGTTATGGGGCAGTATCATTCACTGTCTATCGCTTTTTGGAAGCATAAAGCACTGAAGCAGGCCAATCGGACCATCGTGCATGTGTCAGTTATTTGAAAGAGTTATCCAATTCGCTCCACCACCTGGTCTTTTCCTATAGCCCTGAAACGTTTGTTCCTTTCCAAGTATATATCCAATTCAATTTTGAATGTTACTATTGAAACTGTTCCCTACTCTCTGTCAGGTAGTGCATTCCCGTTCATAAAAACAGGATGCTAAAAACATATTGGGCCAAAAATTCGGCACTTGCCGGGTGAGTACGCGCTGTGTACTCACCCGTAAGGCCTCCTGAAGTGCCGGTTTCCTGCATGCACTGCGCATGCATGGGACACCGGAACTTCCGGTCTAGTGAAGGGAGGGGTTGAGAGGTGAACCACGTGCGCGGGAGAGGCTGCGCGCAGGCATCGAACTTAGGTTTTTTTCCAGGTTTCTCCGGGAAGGTAAGTATGGAAGAAGCTGTGCTTTTAAAAAGGAGGTGCAGGACCCGTATTTAACAAGGTAAGTGGTTAATTAATTACAATTTGAAAAAATTTTCAACAGGGTTATCTTTTTTAGATACTTTAAAGAAAGGTAAGTTTATTTTTAGCACTGCTAAAAAGTATTTTAATTTTGTCAAAAATTTAAATTTTTGTTTAATGTAGTTAATTTATTTTACTTATAGTTATTTTAAAAATGTGATGGTTTTTCTAAATTTATTTGAAGTTTAGCTGTTGTTTTGAGGCCGATTTCAATTCATAGATTTGACAGGTCTTCATGTCAAATCTATGAATGAAAGATGGTCTGCTGCCATTGGCTCTCCAGGGCCCACGTGATCCCAGGGGACGTTTCGCATAAACTACGCAACTGGGATAAACAAGCACTGCGCGCCGGCAGCTGCAGGATGCCCAGGAGCTGAAGTCCCCGTGGGCCTAGAGGTCAATGGCAGGCGCGGTAGGTAGTTGCGCGAGGGATTGTTGCACCCGCGGGATGCCAGGGAGCCTAATTTCGGGGCCTACAATCTCATCTCCCGTCTGGTTATTTTGACAATTACGTTAAAACTGTGGCCTTTGGTTGCCGACCGTGCTGCCACTGTAAGTAATTTCTCCTTATTGTGAAAACCTGTTTTCCATCATTCAGTGACCTTCTCTGATTTAAGGAGAGCCATCTCAGCTACTCTAGAGTGTCTACATAACTGAATACCTCCTCCCTGGCACAATGCTAGTAAAGATCCTCTGCACACTCTCTGAGGACTTGACAACCTTCCTAAAGTATGGTGCCCGGAATTGTCAACAATACTTTAGCTGTAACCTAACCAATGAGTTAAAAATCTTTAGCCTAGCTTCCACGTGTTTGTACTCTATACCTCTATTTGAAAAGGCAAGGATCTAGTAAGATATTTTAAACAGCCTTCTCAACTGGTCATACCACCTTTCAAGATTTGTGTTTCTGCAACATTTGGGTCTCTCTATTCTTGCACTATCATTAAAATGTTACCTTTTTTTACGCTTAACGTTTGAAATTCAACAGATTTTAAGCAAATTTCAAAACACCAAGTGACAGAACTAGAAATAAAAGAGATGGACTAAAGGTCTCGTAGCACACGGGAGTGAACCTCTGCGAAAAACAATCGTAATTGCTCACGCTATCTGGAGATAAAAGCTGCTCATATATAAGCAGGAATTCTTATCGCGTGGAGGCTTAGCACTGACGTGTAAAACATTAATGTCAAAGGTCAGATCAAGCACCACATGGAACCGAAGTGTCATGACCACAAAACTGGGTTGTCAACCCTCCTGGAATGTCCTGGTGTCTCTGGGAATTAAGGATTTATCTCCAGTAACCAATTTCGATCAACCCCGAGACAGAAATGCAAGCATTAACACGAATGCGTCATTGTCTTAGGCAAGCAAAAATATCCTTATTGTAAATGGGGGGATTGATTTGATTGAACAAAGGTCAAGGTTCAGCCAATCGGCTAATGAAGACTCCGTTTTTTTTCAGAATTGGCCTTGGGACATTAAAAATCGGGAGCGAGGGTGCGGGGCGCTTGAAAATCACGTGACAAAAACTTCATAGAATATGTCTAAGCAGTGTGCACAACCCTACTGCATGGTGGGAATAAGTATTTGCCTGCAGAGGTAGAAACGTGCAACATAATTGAGACAGCAAACGGACCATCATCGATTCAAAGAGGCATAGAAATTTACAGCACAGAAGAAGGCCATTCGGCACATTGTCTCTGTACCAGCCCAGAAAGAGCTAACCAGCCTAATCCCACGTTCCAGCTCATGTTTCGTAGCCTTGTAGGTGACAACACTTCAAGTGTATATCCAAGTAATTCTTAAATGCGATGAGGGTTTCTGCCTCTCGCATTCTTGTAGGCAGTGAGCTCCAGACCGACAAGACACACCAGGTGAAAAAAAATGTCCTGAACTCTCCTCTAAACCTTTACCAATTAATTTAAATCTATGGCCCCGAGTTATTGATTTTCCTGCTATGGGTTATAGATCCTTGCTATCCGCTCTATCTAGAGCCTCATAAGTTTATACACCTCAATTAATTCTCCCCTGAGGCTCCTCCTTTTCAAACAGATCAACCCAGCCTATGCAATCCTTCCTCATAGCAAAAATGTTCCAGTCTTGGCAAAATCCTCGTAAATCTACTCTGTACCGTCTCGAGTGCAAATACAGCTTTCCTCTGATGTGGTGACCAGAACGGTACACGGTACTCTAGCTATGGCCTAACTAGTGTTTTGTAAAACTCAAGCATAACCTCCTTGCTCTTATGTTCTACGCCTCGGCTAATAAAGGAATGTATGCCGTATGCCTTCTTAACCACGTTATCTACCTGTCCTGCTACCTTCAGGGATTTGTGCACATACACTCCAAGGCCCCTCTGTTCCTCAACTCTTCTCAGTATCCTACAATTTATTGTGTATTCAAATGCCTTTATCACCATCCCCTAATGCATTGCCTAACACTTCTCCTTAACTGAATTCCATTCGCCACTCTTCTGCCCACCTGACCATTGATATCTGCTTGCAGACTACAGCTTTCATCCTCACTCTCAACCACACACAGCGAAAATCATCACTTCTGCGGCTGCGCTGAAAGTGTAATCGTTCTCCATCACTCTCCCATGAAATGGAATATAAAAGAAGGAACTGGAATTTATATTGCGCCTTTAAAAACCTCAGGACTCTCCTAAGCACTTTACTGTCTAGGTGGGAATCGCGGCAGCGAATGTGCGCAGAGCAACCTCTCGCAAACAGAAAAGGAGACAATGACCAGATGAGCTGTGTTCGGGATGTTAGTTGGGGGAATTAATGTTGGCCCAGGACACCGGGGAGAATTTCCAATTCGCTTACAGAAATATTGGTGTTGGGATCTTTTACATCAAACTGAAAATGCAGACTGGGCTTCAGTTTAATGTCGCATCCGAAAAAATTGGCACCTCCTGGAGTACAGCTGTCCCTGAGTAGCACACTGAGAGTACCAGTCTAGATATAGAAAGTTGAATTAATATCGTTTGCAGAAGGCCCCTGCCATTCCGTGAAGTATTCAACTTTACTCACCATCCGTTTTGCATTTTCCGTGCAGGTCTAAGAATATCAATAAGAACAGAGCAACGATGATTGGGATAATAACTCTTCTTAGCAAAAAATAAGCTTCCCAGACTACAAACAGCAGCAACATGTCGCTCTAGTCCCCATTTACCTTTCAGGCACTGACGCAGTTTTGCCTCTATATTAGAAATAGAAAAGATAATGAGGTCCACTGATATTTCAGATTCTATTCACATGAAATGTGCAAAAACACAAACTGCCCATTCGGCCCAAGTGGTCTTTATGCTCCACACGGGGCTCCTCCAACCCTACTTCATCTCACCGTAGCAGCATAACCTTCTATTGCTTTCACCGTTATGGGTTTATCTCGCTTCCCCTTCAATCCATGTCAGTTGTTTCCTATTATTACTCTATTTGGAACGAGTTACACATATGAACCCGTCCGGAAGCGGAAGCATTGCCTCCTTATTTAATCTATCAAACACTTCATGATTTTCAACAGATCCATTAAATCCTCACTTAACCTCTTTTGTTCTAAGGAAAACGGCCCCAGCTTCTCTATTCTCGCCACATGATCTTAATTCCGCAGGAAATGTTGCCTATAACCTGCTGGGTACCAATGACAATAATTAAAAATATCCACCGCAGCAGCACTTAGGGCAATACCTTTCCAGACACGTTAACACATTGTCACCTGGTGACATCCTTTGATATTTTTCATGTTTCACCGTGACAAATGTTCCTTTGATTTTCCTCATCAGTGACTTCAGCCTTATACATCCTGATTGAGCTTTCAATCCATTCCTCATGCTGTTGGCTGTTGCCGAAATTCATGGGCCGTAAAAAAAACTTGATAAACCTCCTGTGAGGAATCTCACCCTAGGCCAGATTCCTTTCGACAGATGCCGTCTCCCAAGGTGGCCATCGCATGCCGCCGTTTATGTATCAATTCAAACACACTCAAGTTTACAGATGCCACACCATCGAAAAATTTGAGAAGTCGCACAACACCAGGTTATAGTCCAACAGCTTTATTTGAAATCACAAGCTTTCGGAGCGCTGCTCCTTCGTCAGGGGAAGTGAAGAGATGCATATCGGCACAGCATATATAGTCAGAGAACACTGCCAGATGATTACAGTTAACTGACTATATGTGCTGTGCCTATATGCATCTCTTCACTCCACCTGACGAAGGAGCAGCGCTCCGAAAGATTGTGATTTCAAATAATGCTGTTGGACTATAACCTGGTGTTGTGCGACTTCTCACATTTGTCCACCTCAGTCCAACACCGGTATCTGCACATCATCGAAAAATTGTCACACACTCTTGTCCCTGTGAAGTTAAATTATGAATAAACTACAAGATGACGTTCAGTATAACCACCGACTTGCACCCTTAAGCCTCCCAATGTATTTTAACAGGAGCCATCCATATCAATGGGTTAATAACTCTACTAGTGAGACCAGCCCTAATACATGAACCTTGAATTGTTATCGGCATTTACATTGCTTTTCTCACCCGCATCTTTCAGAGCTTGCTTGAGTTTTTCTAACTCTGAAAGGAACAATCACAACTCTTCAGCTTCTCTTTCTTTTACTTTTAGGTCATTAGGACTTCCCCCATTCAAATGAGTATTGCTACAAGCATCTAGTCAGTGAATGCCTGGTGGGCGTGTGTGCTGCGAGGAGGATACCGAGAAACTCCAGGATGATTTGGACAGGTTGGGTGAGTGGGCAGAATCGTGGCAGATGCAATATAACGTGGATAAATGCGAGGTTGTCCACTTTGGTGTCAAAAACAGAAAGGCAGGCTATTAACTGAATGGCAATAGATTTGGAGAAGGGGAAGTGCAACGAGACCTGGGTGTCCTTGTGCAACAGTCGCTGAAGGTAAGCATGCAGGTGCAGCAGGCGGTGAAGAAGGCAAATGGTATGTAGGCCTTCATAGCGAAAGGATTTGAGTATAGGAACAGGGATGTTCTTCTTCAGTTGTACAGGGCCTTGGTGAGACCACACCTTGAGTACTGTGTGTAGTTTTGGTCGCCTTATCTGAAGAAGGATGTTCTTGCCATGGAAGGAGTTCAGCGAAGATTCACCAGGCTGATACCTGGGATGGCAGGAATGACAAATGAGGAGAGATTGGGTCGATTGGCCTTATACTCGCTGGAGTATAGAAGAATGAGAGGGGATCTCATCGAAACATATAAAATTCTGACAGGTCTGGACAAACTAGATGCAGGAAGAATGTTCCCGATGGCCGGAGAGTCAAGAACCAGGGGTCATAATATAAGGATAAGGGGTAAGCCATTTAGGACAGAAATGAGGAAGAATTTCTTCACCCAGAGAGTGGTGGACCTGTGGAATTCTCTACCACAGAAGGTAGTTGATGCCAAGACATTAAATATATTCAAGAATGAGTTAGATATATTTCTTAAAGCTAAAGGTACAAAGGGATATTGGGAGAAAGCAGGTACAGGGTACTGAATTTGGATGATCAGCCATGATCTCATCGAATGGCAGAGCAGGCTCGAGGGGCCGAATGGCGTACTTCTGTTCCTATCTTACATGTTTCTATGTTTCTGTGCACGGGAAATATAATTGTGTCCAATTACTTGTTTCAATTAACTTCGTAGAGCAACAACAACATGCATTTATATCATGCGTTCACAATAGAAAAAATATCTAAAGCGCGTTCCAAGTGTGTTATCAAACAAATATTAAACCGAGCAATATAAGCAGGAAACAGGACAGGTGAAAACAAGTTTAGTCAAAGAGGTAGGTTTAAATGAGATTTTAAAGGATGAGAGAGAGAGGCAGAGAGTCACAGAGGATTAGGGTGTGAATTCCAGACCGTAGGAGGCAGACAGTTGAAGCACAAGCGCTAATTGTGGATTGATAAATATTGATAATGTGCAAGTTGACAGATTTGGAGGAGCACAGAGTTCACGGAGGCTTCCCCGTCTGGACGAGGTTGCAGAGTAGGGTTTTGGGTTGGGGCAAGGTCGTGGAAGGATTTGAAAACAAGCATGACATGCTTTGAAATCGAGGCAACAACAGAAAACGCTGGAAAAACTCAGCAGGCCAGGCAACATCCGTGGAGAGAGAAACAGAGTTAATGTTTCAGGTCGAAACCCTTCGTCAGAACTGAGAAAAAAGCAGGAAATGAAACAGATCAAAAAAGCACGGGGGAGGCTGGGGCGAGGAATAACTATGGTAAGTAGAGACATTAAGAGATGCTCAATGCAAGACGAGATGTTAATGGGACAGGTTAAGAAAAAAAAGGTGGCTAGAAGTGTGAAGTGTGAATTGCTGGCAAAATGAGAGACAGCTGGCGTAGGGGGAGAGAGAGATAAAAAGGAACAAGGCATTGTTGCACTGCGAACCAATGTATGTATACGAGCACAGATGTGATGGGTGAACGGGCCTTGTTGCGAGTCAGAATACGGGCCACAGCGATTTGGACGAGCTCAAGTTGGTGGAGGGTGCGAGATGGAAGGATGCCCATGAGAGCATTGGAATATTCTAGTCAAGAGCAAATAGATAGCTCTTTGAGGAGCGGATCGGAAGAGGCAGGGGCAGATATGGGATAATTTGTAGAGGTGGAATTACGCGATCTTGGTGATGGTCAGGCTATGGAGTCCTAAGTTCAGCTGAGAGTGAAATTGAAGGCCAAGGTTTCGAACTTTCTGGTTAAGCATCAGAGAGAGGCCGGGGAGATCGAGATAGCTAAAGGTTCAACGAAAAGATTAACTTAATAGTTCTGTGCAAGCTGGTAAGGTAACATAGGCAGCCTGGCGGAATAATTAGTTCAAATCCATTGAAAAACATGGAAGTTATCACACTTTTTACCTATAGCTTGTTCAAGCACACGTGAATCTGTAACGGAGGTAAGAGTACAATTAAATTGATGCATTATATGTTGCAGGAGATGAATAGTGTTCAGAGCAAGTAAAGAATGAGCAGTAAGGCAGGAATCGTACCTTACCCACCAAGCGGGAACCAGCCGTATTTTGACTAAATGGGCGGTTGGCCCGAAGTGGCCCAAATCGGTTGAGATTGACAATTTCGTGGGGGAGTCGGAATGCGTCTGTATTATGATGTTGTGAAACAGCAAGAGTTTGGGAATGACCCCAGCAGTTGAGTGATGCGAGCAAAAAAAATCCTCTTGAATTTATACAGCACGTTGAACACAGTAAACACGTCGAAATTAAAACTTATAAAATTCTAACAGGTCTGGACAGACTGGATGCAGGAAGGATGTTCCCGATGGCGGGGGAGTCCAGAACCAGGGGTCAAAGTCTAAGGATAAGGGGTAAGCCACTTCGGACTGAGATGAGGAGCAATTTCTTCATCCAGTGAGTGGTGAAACTGATGAATTCTCGACCACAGAAGGCAGTTGAGGCGAATTCATTAAATATATTCAAGAAGGAGTTAGATTTATTTCTTAAGGCTAAAGGGATCAAGGGATATGGGGAGAAAGCAGGGACAGGGTTCTGAATTTGGATGATCAGCCATGATCTCAATAAATGGCAGAGCAGGCTCGAGGGGCCGAATGGCCTACTCCTGCTCCTATCATCTATGTATCTATGTTTCTATGAAGGCGCTTCACAGGAACACTGTCAAAATGTGATATTGAGTCACATTAAGAGATATCAGGACAGTTGAACAAAAGCTTCCTCAAACAGGTAGGTTTTAAGACTCGAATTCAAGGAATCAAGAGTTGGAAAGGATAAGCGAGTGATTTCCAGAGCTAAGGGCCTCGGCAGCAAAAGGCACAGCCGCAAATGGTGGAGTGAGGAAATCGGGGATGCTCAAAAGGCCTGCACTTAAAATGCGTAACGAGATCGGAGGGCACAGTGGAGGTTACATATACAGAGAGGGGCCTGGCCATGGAGCGATATCAACACAAAGATGAATGTGTGTTACTCACCATCGCTTCTACACTTCCATTTCAGCTCTAGGAATAATAATGTTAACGGATTGAAATTAATCAGTGCAGAAGAATACGTACATTTTCTTTCTGTATTTGTTATACTGAAACCAAGGCAAAACGGCTAAAGGAAATATTAAGTGCAGGATAAAATGTAATAAATAAAGTTCGCCTTTATGAAATCCTTAACTGAGGATCAAAAATGTTGAGGAAACATACAGGAATCCTAACTTTCTTAAGCTGCGAGCTGCCAGCTAGGTAATTGAAGATCGTTGACGCTGTCCAAAAGGGTGATCATTTTAGACAATGGAACATGTTATTGATAAGGCTATGTGCCCGATGGTTTTGAGCTTCAGCAATCGTACTTCAGGTTCACAAGAACAAACTTGATGACTTAAGTGAATTGTGGATGTCAAAAATGTGACTGCTTACTGTGACGAGGGGTAGAATGATGCACCTTCGGGAGAAAGCCTCGGAAACGAGCTGAGTGTCCCAAGTATGTAATTGTCTATTCAAAACCTAATTGATGCATATATTGGGCCAAAGATTCGGCACTTGCCGGGTGAGTTCGCGCTGTGGACTCACCCGTCAGGCCTCCTGAAGTGCCGGTTTCCTGCATGCACTGCGCATGCGCGGGAAATCGGAACTTCCGGTCTCGTGAAGGGAGGGGTTCAGAGGTGAATCGCGTGCGCGGGAGAGGCTGCGCGCACGCAGCGAACTCAGGTGTTTTTTCAGGTTTCTCGGGGAAGGTAAGTATGGAAGAAGCTACGCGTTTAAAAAAGGAGGGGCAAGACCCGTTTTTAACAAGTTAAGTGGTTAATTAATTACAATTTAAAACATCATTCAACAGGTTTTCTTTTTTAGATACTTTAAAGAAAGGTAAGTTTATTTTTAGCACTGTTAAAAGTATTTCAATTTTTTCAAAAAATTAAATTTTTGTTTAAAGTAGTAATTATTTAATTTAAAAATGTGATGTTTTTTTTAAATTTATTTGAAGTTTAGGTGATGTTTTGGAGTCGATTTCAACTCCTAGATTTGACAGGTCTTCCTGTCAAATCTATGAATGAAAGATTGTCTGCTGCCATTGTCTCTCCATGACCCACCTGATCCCAGGGGACGCATCACACTTACTGCGCCCCTGGGATACACAAGCACTGCGCGCCGGCAGCTGCAGGAGGTCCAGGAGCTGAAGTCCCCGTGGGCCCAGAGGTCAATGGCAGGCGTGGTAGGTAGGTGCGCGCAGGATCACTGCACCCGCGGGAAGCCAGGGAGCCGAATTTCTGGGCCATTATAAAAGGTATGCAAGACATTGTTATCTGTCTGTTAATGAGCCTAACTAATTTTGCATGGACTTAGACGAAAAAACTAATATTTCAAAGTGGCGTTCATTAGATCCCAGACTTTAACACTTAGTATGCAAGGGGTTGTGTGTTATTATAGCATTGACTTAATTTAATACAATCCATGAACCAGGCATCTCAGTGTCCCTCAGTCATTGAACTAGTATTAGAGATAAAAGCGGCTATTCCATATCCTGTAAAAAGCTCAAATAAGGGCAATATGGATATCAGGAAAAATCGTTTTATAATTCCTAATAAGACAGATAGAGATACATGACAATATCCTGTAATAAGACTGCATGAGGGCAACAATTTTGTCTTGCAATATCCTATAATACCCCCATTTAGGGGCAATATGAATGTATGACTATCTCATATAATACATTCGCATAAAGGAAAGAGGAGTAAATTATGCTATCCTATAATACCCAATACATAAGTGCAAAAGGGATATATGTCAATATCCTATAATACCTCCTAGGACAATAGGGATGTATGATTATATCATATAATAACTCCACATAAGGCCACTACGGATGTATGAGAATGTCATATAATAACTTCACTTAAGTATACTAGGGAACATATGAAAATGTGATGTAATTCCTCCATATTTCGAAAATATGGATATATAACAAATTGACTATGTCCCATGACTACTCCACAATCGGCCAATTAGTATTTTTGACACTATCCCAAAATAGCTTCATAAATGACAATATCAGATAATTCGTCCTCATAAGGGTAACACGGATGTATGGAAATAGACTATACTACCTCCACATACTGGCAAAGATGATATAGGACAATATCCAGTAACACCTCGAAATATGGGTCATCTGGATATATGATAACATCCTATCATACCTCCACACAATGACAATTGCGATTTACCATAGAATCATAGAATCTTAGAAATTTATGGCAGAGAAGGAGGCCATTCGGTCCATTGTGTCTGCGGCGGGTGAAAAAGAGCTATCCAGCCTAACGATAACATCATTTAATACTCCAACATATGGGCAATAATGATTTATGATTATATCTTATAATACATCTACAGAAGAGCAATAGGGATATATGACAACATCCTATTACATCTCATGATAAGGGCAATAGGCATATGCGTTTGTGACAATATCCTATATATATATAAAACTAACAATCAGGAAAAAATGTGGGATAAATGTTTCCAAACAAAGCATATAACAAATTCGATCACTTGTCTCAATTACCTTCCCGACACGTGTTCAGCAGTTCTTCTGTAAAACCAATGTTACAATACTTAAACGTCACAGTACCGTGAAGTTAATTGTGGATAAAGTATTAGGTTACATATAATTACATAGGACATATGGCACAGAAACTGGTTATTCGGCACAACCAGTCGGTGCCAGGGTATATGCTGCACACGAGCCTCCTCCCGTCTTTCTCATCTAAATCTATCAGCATAACCCTCTATTCCTTCTCCCTCATATGCTTGTCTAGCCTTCCCTTAAATGCATCTAAACTATTCACTTCAACCACTCCCTGTGGTAGCGAGTTCCACATTCTCACCACTCTTTGGGTAAATACGTTTCTTCTGAATTCCCTGTTGGATTTCGTGGTGACTATCTTATATTGATTACCTCTGTTTATATTCTTCCCCAGAAGTGCAAACATTCTCCTTGTATCCAATCTATCAAAACCTTTCATAATTTTAAAGAGCTCTATTTGGTCACCCCATAAGCCTTCTTTTTTCAAGAGAAAAGAGACGCAGCCTGTTTATTCCGTAGCATTAGGAACATCATAACTGGACAAAAGGTATGGAAATAAGGATACAGGAAAACAGAGATATCTGAATAAACCAGAGATATCCATTCGGCCGCTCAATATACGCTTCTTCCAATATTCAGTCCTGTTGACAGCAATGGAGCTGAATATCGGACGTGAGAGTAATTAGGGGTACCGCCCGTCTTGCACGACTGCCAAAGACGAATTTCTACCTCCATAGAATGATGAACAGGTTTGATTAAATGCTGCAGCTACACAACGTCCTGATTAGACCACATTTGGAATGCGGTGTACAGTTGTGGGGCCGCACCTTCGAAACCTTGGCAGGTGCGCAGCGCAGATTCACCAGAATGTTACCTGGGTTCCAAGGTTTAAATTATGAGCAGGGATTACGTAAACCTGAATTATATTCCCTGGAATATAGAAAGTTTAAGGGTGCTATGATTGAGATTATAAGATTTTGCAGAAATTAATACGATAGATTAAGAGAACCTTTTCTCTACTGGTGTGTGTGTCTAGGGCAGGGGGAACTAGCATTAATATTAAAGTCGAAAATTCAGGACAGAAGTTTGCAAGCACTTCTTCACACAAAAGCTGGCAGAACTGGGGATACTTCTGCCACTGAAAACAACAGATCCTTGTTAAATTAATAATTTGAAATCTGAGATCGATAGAATTTTGTTAGCTAAGATTGCTGAGAGACACGCAGCCAAGGCGTGTAATTGGCTTTGGAGACAGATCAGATGTGATCGAATTGAAGGACGGACGAGGAACCAGGGGCTGAACGCTTTAATCCTGATCTTATGTTCCTAGTTGTATCCCTGCATCAAATAATTACTTGGAAAAAAATAGTTAGCCACAAGTGTGATGCTCAGTGTTGCACACACTCAAATGCATGATGCTTATTAGAATAATGCGCAAGAAATGAACTGAATTAAAACGGAGTGTTTCAATCTCTTTCCCCACCTGCTGCTTTCAGAGCACGTTTCAGGTCTTCAATTTCTGAATCGCAAAGAAAAATCATTTCAGCTTTTAGCAATTGAATCACAGAATTATAGAATCGAATCGCACAGAATGAAGTCATTCGGCCCTCTTTGAAAGAGCAATCCAATTAGTCCGAATCTCCCCATAGCCCTGCACTTTTCTCTCGTTCAAGCATTTAACAATTCACTTTTGAAAGTTGCTACTGTATCTCTTTCCACCCTGCTTTCTGGCAGTGCAATCCAGATAATATACATTCGGAAGGTAAACCGTAAGCAGCATCGCCGTAGAACTCTCTTCTCATTAGCTTCCCGCTTATAGTTCGATGCCACATGCGCATTCTCATCACCTGGAGAAAATGGAACTGCAATTAGCGGAATTTAGTTTGAGAGAATCTCGTGAACGAAGACACGTTGCGGTAGATATTCTTCATGGACGGTTGCGCTGAAGGGGCCGAATCACATTGTCCGCCTCTGTTTCCACTTGTGGGCGATATAGAAACTGGGACCATCGGTATTAGATAGTCACTAATAAATCTGTTAGATTCGAATTTTTGGAGCAAAACCAAACGGAGACGGAACTGAAGACAAAGTAAATGTTTATTAGAAACCAGCCAGAAGGCCTTGTGCACAAAGGGGAGAGGTTGGTCTCCTCAGACTCGCAACTAACTCTCAAAGGAAAACATACCTACAAGCATTGATATACCTTTCGATAGGCAACACACACCGGCTACAAAAGTGGGCGTACACATACAAACAGCGTCGCTACCATTCCTCCCTTATTGGTTAGTGAGCAGTCGCTCAATGTTGGGAGCCGCCCTGAAATGTTCTGTGACATTAAACATAACACATAGTTGTTACTGATGGGTCCTTCATCTAGTCTTTGGGAGCAAGGTAACCAGACTCCATCTTGTCTCTCAAGCGAGGTCATACCACGCTTAACTTTCCTTTCCCATGCGGTTGTACTGAACCAACACTTCATTAATTCTCTAGAAAAGCTTATTATGGTACACAATGTCAGTTCCAAAGGGAGATAAGGCGTCTGAGGCCAAGAGAGGAATGGCCGACTCCCTGTGAAGTTCAGTTTCCCTTATCTCTTCAAATCCAATAAGGAATTAAAGAGAATCGAATTTACCCAGTGGGTGGTTAGAATGTGAAACTGGCTGCAACAAGGAGCAGTTAAGGGGAATATTATAGATACGTTTAAGGGGAAGCTTGTAAGCACACGGGAGAGACAGGAATAAACGGTTATGCGAATAGTGTTAGATGAATTAGGGTGGGAGGAGGCTCGTGTGGTGCATAAACACTGGCATAGAGCAGATTGGCTTCTTGGTCTGTTTCTCTGCACTACCTTGCTGCTCTGGGAAGGTTCATAATGATACAAGATCTGATTTGCATTTCTAGAGCATTCACTCTCTGAGTAGGCTGAGGTGAAGTGAGCACACTGTACTGTTATTGTTTAAAAAGCGTCCGAAATTTATCACCTGAATCTTCACATGAAAGAGCAATATTGTCGAAGCAGACAGAGGGATTAACTTTAACCCAATCGGCCAGCTGGAAAACAGAAGCTATCGGGTCATATGCCTGCTTGACAACCTGACTAACTAAAGTTAACTGAAAGTAATATTACGGGGTGGGTTGTCAAACAGGCGTTCGACCAAATAACGTCAGTTTCCCGCCCAGGCAGATTTGGGTAAAATTCCCCCCAGCTGCTTTCTTGTCGCTGAAATCCACCCTCGCCTCGGAAAGCAAAGGTTCAGCCTTGGGATCCGCTCATTTATAGGAGAAAGATTCCTGTGAAGTACTTTAGCGCGTGAGTTGCAACAAATGGGTGTTTTGACATGTAATGCGCTGTCTGAAAAGGGGAGTGCAAACAGATTCAATGGAAACTTTCAAAAGAGAATTGGATAAGTACTTAAAATGGAAAGTGAACCTGGCGGTGTGGAAAGAGCCAGGAGAGTGTGCTTAATTGGATAGCTCATTCAAACAGACGACAGGTGAATTATGTGGCTAATGGCTGGCTTCTGTGCTCTTTGGTTCTATTCTAAGGTTCTATTCTCTGATTAAAAACCAGCCCGCCAGACAGGCATCTGATGGGACGGGAACAGGCTGCCTGGTTTACACCCTACCCGGTTTTCTCCCTTTCATTTGACTTTGCTGCACTTCAAAACCGGGCAGGGTATAAGAGGGAAGGATGACCGGACACGGCCCATTGTCTGCCTATCCACAACAACAGCAACAACAACAGCAGCAACTTCCATTTGTATAGCGCCTTTAACATAGTAAAATATCCCAAGGCGGTTCACAGGATAAAACGAAGTTCGACAAATGCCCCAAAGGTCGTTCACAGCGTTACGAGGTATTCTGCCTCTTAAATCAAGATAGGCAGGGGGTGGGGGAGAGATTTTCGAGAGGGAAATCCAGAGTTTCGAGCCCAGAACTGGAGAACAGCAGAGATTTTGGTGAGTTGTAGGGCTGCTGGAGGTTACAGAGGTTACAGAGATAGAAAGGGGCAATCCAAGGGGAAGGTTAGAAACATAGAAATATAGAAACATAGAAGATAGGAGCAGCAGTAGGCCATTCGGCCCCTCGGGACTGCTCCACCTATCAATGCGATCCCTTGATCCCTGTAGTCATAAGAAATAAATCTAACTCCTTCTTGAATATATTTAATGAATTGGCCTCAACTGCCTTCTGTGGTAGTGAATTCCACTGTTTCACCACTCTCTGGGTGAAGAAATTCCTCCTCATCTCAGTCCTAAATGGCTTACCCCTTATCCTTAGACTCTGGCCCCTGGTTCTGCTCTCCACCACCATCGGGAACATCCTTCCTGCATCTCGGCTGTCTAGTCATGTTCGGATTTTATAAATGTCAATGAGATCCCCTCTCATTCTTCTAAACTCTAGCGAATACAAGCCCAGTCGTCCCAACCTCTCTTCATACGTCATTCCTGCCATCTCAGGAATCAGTCTGGTGAATCTTCGCTGCACTCCCTCCATGGCAAGAACATTCTTTCTCAGATAAGGCGATAAAACTGCACACAATACTCAAGGTGTGGTCTCAACAAGGCCCTGTACAACTGCAGCAAGTCATCCTTGCTCCTGTACTCGAATCCTCTCGCTGTGGAGGCCAACATACCATTTGCCTTCTTAACCGCCTGCTGCACCTGCATCCTTACCTTCAACGACTGGTGCACAAGGACTCCCAGGTCTCGTTGCACTTCCAGTTTTCCCAATCTTTTGCCGTTCAGATAATAACCTGCCTTCCTGTCTTTGCCACCAAAGTGGATAACCTCGCATTTATCCACATTATAGTGCATCTGTGATGCATCTGCCCAATCACCTGGAATACTGCATACAGTTTTGGTGTCCATACTTAAGAAAATGCATATTTGCTCTCGAGGCATTACAAAGAAGGTTCACTCGGTTACTCCCGGGGATGAGGGGGTGGACATATGAGGATAGGTTGAGTAGACTGGGACTCTACTCATTGGAGTTAAGAACATAAGAACATAAGAAATAGGAGCAGGAGTAGGCCAATCGGCCCATCGAGCCTGCTCCGCCATTCAATAAGATCATGGCTGATCTGATCCTAACCGCCAATCTACTATCTATCACAGAAACATCTCCTGCATCTAACAGAATTGCACACACGAAATAGGAGCAGAATCAGGCTACACAGTCCCTGGGCCCGCTCCACTACCCACAGGGCCATGACCGATCCGAACCTAGACTCATGTCCAAATTCCTGCCCGCTCCCCGTAACCCTTAATGCCCTTTACTTCTAGGAAACTGTCTATTTCTGTTTTAAATTTAATTAATGTTGTAGCTTCTACAGCTTTTTGTGGCAGCATATTCCATGGACCTACCACCCTCTGAGTGAAGTAGTTCCTCCTCATCTCAGTTTTGAAAGAGCAGCCCCTTATTCTAAGACTATGTCCCCTAGTTCTCGTCTCACCCGTCATCGGGAACATCCTCCCCGCATCCACCCGATCCAACCCCTTCACAATCTTATATGTTTCAATAAGATCGCCTCTCATTCTTCTGAACTCCAATGAGTAGAGTCCCAATCTACCCAACCTCTCCTCATATGACCACCCCCTCATCTCCGGGATTAACCGAGTGAACCTTTTTTGCACTGCCTCGAGAGCAAGGATGTCTTTCCTTAAGTAAGGACACCAAAACTGTATGCAGTATTCCAGGTGCGGTCTCACCAATACCTTGTACAACTGAAGCAATACCTCCCTATTTTTATATTCTATCCCCCTAGCAATGAAAGCCAACATTCCATTTGCCTTCTTAATCACTTGCTGCACCTGCATACTAACCTTTTGAGTTTCGTGCACCAGGACCCCCAGATCCCTTTGCACTTCAGTACTCTCCAGTTTCTTGCCATTAAGATAAATAATAATAATAAGAAGAATGAGAGGCGATCTTATTGAAACAAGTAAGATTGTGAAGGGGCTTGATCAGGTGGATGCGGTAAGGAGGTTCCCAAGGATGGGTGAAACTAGAACTAGTGGTCATAATCTTAGAATAAGGGGCTGCTCTTTCAAAACTGAGATGAGGAGAATCTTCTTCACTCAGAGTGTAGTAGGTCTGTGGAATTTGCTGCCCCAGGAAGCTGTGGAAGCTGCATCATTAAATAAATTTAAAACAGAAATAGACAGTTTCCTAGAAGTAAAGGGAATTAAGGATTACGGGGAGCGGGCAGGAAATTGGACATGAGGCTGTGTTCGGATCGGTCAAGGGCCTGTGTGTGTCGGAGCGGGCCCAGGGGCTGAGTAGCCGGGTCCTGCTCCTACTTCTTGTGTTCTTTAGATTTGAGGTTAGGATCAGATCAGCCAAGATCTTATTGAATGGAGGAGCAGGCTAGAGGGGCCGATTGGCCTACTCCTGCTGATATTTCTTATGTTCTTATCACCCAACTTGGACAAATTATACTGGTGTTTCTCTGCATCCTGCTCACAACACACACGCCCACCCAGCTTTGTGTCGTCTTTAAACTTGGAGATATTACATCTAGTTCCCTTTTCTCGATCATTAATATATATATTGTGAATAACTGGGGTCCTAGCACCTAACCCTGCGGTACCCCACTAGAAACCAAGTATCAACATTTTAAATTGTGGCCATGTAGTTCAGGGAACACAGGGGGCATGGGTGACAGGGGCCTGTTGTGAATTAGGATGTGGGCAGCAGGTTTGTGGATGAGCAGAAGTGTATCAAGGGTGCACGGCGGGATTCCAGCCTGCAGAGATATGACACAGCCGAGCCTGGATGCAACAAAGGCTTACGATTGGGGAAGCAGCGGCAGATGAGCTGAGGCAGGGGTGGAGACTAGTGAAATTACAGAGGTCGCTGTAGACCGTCTTAGTGATAGGAGGATGTGAGTTTTGAATCTAAGCTCATGGTCAACTGGGGCGCCATCTTTATGAAGGAAGACCGATGCAGTCGGTGGCTAGGTAAAAAAGACAATGCTTTCGGCCTACCCAATATTAAAGTCTAGGTAAAAAGAAATTAAGTAAGCCTTGCATTTCTACAGCCACTTTAACAACCACCGGATATCCCAAATCGCTTTAACAAACGAAGTGCATTTTGAAGTGCAGTCACTCTTGCAATGCAGGAAATGAGGCAGCCAATAAGCGCACAGCAAACTCCCACAAACAGAAATGTCATAAAGACCAGATAATTTGTTTTAGTGCGGTTGATTGAAGGATAAATATTGGCTGGGACACCGGGAATATGCAACGGCAGCGGCAGCCGCGAGAGGATAAAGAGCGACACGAGAGCGGACCTGAATTAAAGCAGTGGCAGCGCGAGGCTCCGATTCAAAGACAACAAAAAAAAGTCAAAGCGTGACGTAACATTAGAGCAGGTAGGTGATTGTTTGGTGAGAATTACGGCTCTTTTTGCTCTCTAAGTTAGGGAAGAGGTTAAATTAAGAGCTGACAAACTGTAACTTGCTTGTACTTATTAAATTAATAACTTAAACTAGATAAAATTATCAAGAAATTAAACTAAAATATCAATTGAATCAAATATGTAACTAATTAATTAACCAATAAAATAAGGCTAGAGATGGCAGGGCATGTGGTTTGTGGCAACTTCAGCTTTTGGGAGTCCGTGGAGATCATCGCGATCCCGAGCAACCACATCTGCTGTAAGAGTCTGCAATTCGAGGGACTTCGCCTAAGGTTTATTGAGCTGGAGTACGAGCTGCAGGCTTTGCGATGCATCAGCGAGGGGGAGAGTTACCTGGACACTTTGCTCCAGGAGTCAGTCAAACCCTTTATGTTGAGTAGTACTTTAGAATTCGTTAGTGGTCAGGGAAAGGAGGGTGTGTCTGCCGGTCAGGCAGGTATGGGAACACAGGATGTAGTGTTGGAGAAAACTGAGCCCTTGACCTTGTCCAACAGGTACGAGGTACATGCTACCTGAGGAAAAGTACTACAGTGAGGTTGGGCAAATTGACCACGGCACCGTTCTACAGGGGGCCATCCAAGTGTGGGGAGAAGGAATGTGGTAGTGGTAGGGGACAGTAAAGTCAGGGGAATGGATACTGTTTTCTGCAGCCGTGAAATAAATTCCCGAAGTCTGTGTTGCCTGCCTGGTGCCAGGGTTAAGGAATCCTCCTCACTGCTGGAGAAAAACTGGGAGTGAGAGGGGGAGGATCCAGTTGTCGTGGTCCATGTGAGAACCAACGACATAGGTAGAACTAAGAGTGCGGTTCTGCAGAGGGAATTTGAGGCGCTAGAGCCAAACTAATTAGCAGAACCTCAAGGTTAATCATCTCAGGATTACTACCTGAGACACGCACAAATTGGCATAGGGTCAAGCAGATCAGAGAGTAAAATGCGTCGCTGAAAGATTGGTGTGGGAAGAAGGGGATTCAGTTCATGGGGCACTGGCAACAGTACTGGGCAATGACGGAGCTGTTCGGTCGAGGCAGGCACAACATATACGGGGTTGGGAACAGCGTCCTGGCAAATCAAATAACTAGGACTGTAGATTGGGCTTTAAACCTAAAAAGCAGGTTAGGGGTCAGGATAGGGAAAATGTAGAAATCTAAAGAGAAACGTCAAGGCAATAGAGCAGTGCAGCGATTTGGGTAAATAGAAGCAGAGTGTGACAGGAAGTGAGAGAAAGCTTAACGGTAGCAACGCAGCAGAGAGTAAGATCAAAGCGGGGAATAATGGTAAAACAATAAATTACTCGCTCTTTAGCTGAACGCACGAAGCATTGGTAACAAGATAGACGAACCAATGGCACAAATAGAGATAAGTGGATTTGATCAAATAGCCATTACAGAGACGTGGTTCCAAGGTGAACAAAGTTGGGAACTAAATGTTCCAGGGAACTTGACGTTCCGAAAAGACAGGCAGTATGGGAAAGGAGTGGGAATAGCCCTGATAATACTTGGTAACCTAAGTAAAGTAGAGATAAAGGGTCTCGGCTTGGAAGATCCGCAAGTAGAATCAGTAGGGGTGGAGATAAGGAAAAGCAAGGAGCAGAAAAAATCTGGTCGGGTAGCATATAGGCCCCGTAACAGTAGCTATACCGTTGGACAGAATATTTATCAAGAAATAGTAGGAACTTGTACCAAAGGTAATGCAATAATCGTGGGGGACATTGATCTTCCTATCGACTGCACAAATCAAATTGTCGAAGGTAGACTGGAGAACAAGTTAATGGAACGCATTCGGAAAAGTTTCCTAGAACAATACGTCATGGACCCAACCAGGTAACTGGCTATTTTAGATCTTGTATTGTGTAATGAGACTGGGTTAATTAGCAATCTCATAGTTAAGGATACTCTGTTGTAGAATGATCAGAATATGATAGAATTTCAGTTTAAATTTGAATACAATTTGCCTAAGTTCGAAACCAGAATCTTAAACGTAACTAAAGCACATTACATAGTTATGAGGGACGAGTTGGCTAAGGTAGAATGGAAAAAGAGATTAAAAGGTATGTTTCTCGAAAAGCAGTGGCTGGCATTTAAAGGAATATTTCATAATTCTTAAAAAAAAATACATTCCATTGAGAAATAAAAATTCCGTGGGAAAAGTGATCCATCCTTGACAACTAAATAAATTAACCATGGTATTGGATAGAAGAAGCTTATAATGTTGCAAAGAATAGTAGTAAGCCTAAGGATTGGGAGAGTTTCAGAAAGCACCAAAGGATTGATAAAATGGAATAAAATAGAATATGAGAGAAAGTCAGTAGGAATTAGAAAAACAGATTGTAAGAGCGACTACAAGTATGTGCACAGGAGGAGAGTAGCAACTGTAAACGTTGGTCCCTTAGATGCTGAGACAGGAGAAATTATTATGGCGAATAAGAAACTGGCAGAAGCATTAAACAAATATTTTGTATCTGTCTTCACAGTAGAAGACACAACAAACTTACCAAAAATGGTAGGCAAATGAGCATGAGAAACTTATGTAATTAATATAAGTAGAGAAAAAGTACGAGATAAACTAATGGAACTAAAAGCCGAAAAATCATCTGGACCTGACGGCCTACATCCTAGGGTTCTAAAAGTGGTGGCTGCAGAGATAGTGGTTTTGGTTTTGATCTTCCAAAATTCTCTAGATTCTAAAACGGTTCCAGTGGATTGGAAGGTAGCAACTTTAACACCGTTATGCAAGAAAGGAGTGAGAATCAAAAGAGGGAACTACAGGCCAGATAGCCTGACATCAGTCGTCGGGAAAATGCTGGAATACATTGTAAAGGAAGTGATATCAGGGAAATTAGAAAATCATAACATGATTATGCAGAATCAACATGATTTCATGAAAGGCAGATCGTGTTTGACAAAATTATTAGAGTTTTTGAAGAATGTAACTAGCAGGATCGATAAAGGGGAACCAGTAGATGTAGTATCTTTGGATTTCCAATGGAATTCGATAAGGTGCCACATAAAAGGTTATTACTCAAGATAAGGGCTCATGGGTTTGGGGGTAATTTAATAGCATGGATAGAAGATTTGTTTACGGACAGAAAACAGAGTCGCGATAAACGGTTCCTTTTCAGGTTGGCAGGTTGTAACTAGTGGGGTGCCGCAAGGATCAGAACTGGGGCCTCAGAGATTTACAATCTATATTAATGACCTATATGAAGGGATGTACTGTAATGTATCCGGGTTTGCTGATGATACAATGCTCGGTGGGACAGTAAGCTGTGAGGAGAACACAAAAAGTCTGCAAAGGAATATAGAAAGAATAAATGAGTGGGCAGTAAAATGGCAGATGGAGTATGTACGGAAATGTGAGGTTATTCACTTTGGTTGGAAGAATAGAAAAACAGAATATATTTTGAAGTGTCAGGAACTTTTAAATGATTGTGTTCAGAGAGATTTGTGTATCCTCGTGCAAAAAGCACAGAAAGCTAGCATGCAGATGCAGCAAGCAATAAGGAAGGCAAATGGCATGTTGGGCTTTATTGCAAGGGCATTGGAGTATAATAGCAAGGAAGTCTTGTTACAATTGTACACACCTGGATACTGTACACAGTTTGGTCTCCTTATCTAAGGCAGGATCTACTTGACTTGGAAGTGGTGCAATGAAGGTTCACTAGATTGATTTTTGGGATGAAAGGGCTATCCTAAGATGAAAGATTGTGTAGAATCGACCTATACTCTCTGGACTTTACCGGAATGAGAGGTGATCTCATTCGATCATAGAGGAATCTGCAGGGGATTAACAGGATAAATGTTGAGAGATTGTTGTCCCTGTATGGAGTGTTTAGAAATAAGGGGCATAGTGTCAGGATAAGGGCGACGCCATTTGAGACCGAGTTGAGGAGTTATTCCTTCACTCAGAGGGTTGTGAATCTTTGGAATTATCTGCCCCAGAGGGCTGTGAATGATGAGTTTTTAAGTATATTCAAGGTTGAGATAGATAGATTTTTGGATTCTAGACGAATCAAGGGATATGGAGATCGGGCAGGAAAGTGCATTTGAGGTCGATGATCAGTCATGATCTTATTGAATGTCGCAGCAGGCTCGAGGGGCAGTATGGCCGACTCCTGCTCCTATTTCCTATGTTCTTAAATCCCCTGCTCTTCTTCTAAAACGTGTCGTGGAATATTTTACTTACATCTAAGAGGGCAGACGTTTTAACGTCTCCTCCTGAAGCCAGCACCTCTGACGGTGCAGCACTACCTCAGCACTGCACTGGAGTACCAGACTATATTTTTCCTGCTCAAGTCTCTGGATTGGGGCTTGAACCCAGAACCTTCTGATTCAGAGACGAAAGTACTACCCACTGAGCCACAGCTGACATCCTCAGAGGATAAAATTACCCCCATTGATATATTTATTCTCAACATTGAATAAGATGATACTGAATAACTAACGTATGTTTCAGCTAACTTTGTATAATACGATGTTATGAAAACAGTTACCTAATTCTTTTTCAAGTAACTGTTGATCTACAAGAAAGAATACATACAAACTGAATACTTCGTTTCTGGTATGTTATTTTGCAGCAGAGTATTTGCAACTCGAGAACATGTCACCGCCAGTGACTTCCTTGGTAGTGCAAATCTAATCTAAATGCCCTCCTCTCACACCGTGCGAGTGTACAACTATTTGTCTCTCTTACTTCCAAAGCTGCCATGATTTCTGCTTATTCAAAAAAAACCTGCGCTTGCTCCGAAATTAACGGTAAAATATTCCTCTTGAGTCTAAGCACAAAACTGGCGGCATCGTATCAGACGGACATCGCATGACCCCCCTCCCGTTATTCAGTTCCATTTATATAGCGCCTTTCAGGATCTCAAGAACTCCTTAAGTACTTTACAGCCAATGAAGTGCTTTTGAAGTATATTCACTGTTGTGAAGCAGGAAGTGTGACAACGAATCTGTGCACAGCATGGTCCAACAAACAGCAATGTGTTAATGATCAGATAATCTGCTTTTGATGGTGAAGTTGGTTGAGAGATAACTATTGGCCAGAACACCAGGGACAACTCTTCAATTCGTCTTTGCAATAACAGCTTGGGGACTTTTGCGTCCACCTGAGAGGACAGATGGATTCTTTTCGATAAGATGGCGCCTGCGACAGTGCAGCTGTCCGCCAGTATTGGCACTGTGAGTGTCAGCCTAGATTTGTTGCTTAAGGCGCCGACTCAGAGGCGAAAATGCTACTAACTGGCTAAGGCAGAAATGGCAAATGAATGGAACTGAATATAGGGCAGGGTGCTGAACAATCGGTCGATGCAATACCGTTCCCAGGCAAGCAGGATATCCAACCCACAATGATTTAAGAAACTTCTCAGGATTTCTCTCATTCTCCGCTGAGGGGACAGTGTAAACCGCAACCACCCGTTGGGAAACTGACGGCATCAGGAGCTCCGGTTGAAGTCAACAGAGAGTAATATTCGGCGTGGTGTTAAAGCCGCATTCCATCCGATCCCCTGGGATTCCTGCCCTGTGAGTTAGGATACAAGCTTAGGTTTCGTCAGCACATCCCAAACCCGCGACCTCTAACACCTGGAAAGACAAGGGCAGCAGACGCATGGGAACACTACCACCTCCAAGCTGCTCCAAGTCCAGACCGTCCTGACACGGAAATATCATCGACAGTTCCTTCATCGTCGCTGGGTTGAAATCCTGGATCTCCCTCCCTATCAGCAATGTGGGAACACCTTCACCGCACGGACTGCAGCGGTTAAGAAGGCGGCTCACCTCCACCTTCTCAAGGGCAATTAGGGATGGGCAACAAATTCTGCCCTTGCCAACGACGCCCATATCCCGTGAATTAATAAAGCAATAGTTGTGACGTGGACACCCGATATTAAATTAAACCACCGAGATGGGATATGTGATCTTACTCACCATCGCTTTTACACTTCTCTCCCAGGTCTGACAATACAAATAATAATAATAATAACGGTAATAATGCGTTGAAAGTAACGTGGAGAAAATGTGTCTTTATTTGCAGCTCAGAATATTTGTAGCAAAGTCTAATGTTTTCCTCCATTACCTTCTTCACACTTGCGCAGTTTTTGTGCTGAGAACGAAAATTATACTTGAACTCTTTAGAAACATATGATTCCTCCTAGACTACGTCATTTCCGATTGTTGTCGCTTTGAGTGACTAATAATTGGGGAAGCGGGAACTTTGACAGGTTAGCTGTCAGGAGGTGGTGATGTTCCCACAGAATAGTTGGTCACTCGGATAGACTGTCTGCTCGTGCGGTGGACGCCGATTTGCTAAAATCCTTCAAACGACAACCTGTTCTGGTTGAGGGGGAGGGGGAGGAATCACCTCTTACACGAGATATGAACCTCGCGACATTAATCAGTGTTAAATTGATCACCTGGACTAGCTTTACATTGCCTAAGGGGGTCGGAGAGGAATTTGCCTGGTGATATTTACCTCAAATTGGCTTGGGCTTTGCAATTGGGTTTTCACCTCTCTCAGGAGATTTCCTGGGGTTTGGGTGGGCGCGGCGTGCGCGGGGGGGGTGGGGAGTGAGATGGGGTAGATTAAGTGTTTCTACAGTGATGCGCACGGTAACGCAATTGTGTGGGACATGCTGGATGTTCCAATGTGTCGTTTCCTGTGGCGTCCCTGATGTTCATACTTTCGTATGTAGAATGCAGAACAATTTTAATTAAGCACTTTAGCCTCACTCCTGTATTAAACTGATATTTTACAACTAATCTGTGCTCCGAAAATTGTGATAAGAATCAATTCAAATAAAGAGTTCCGTTTTAACATTTATGGATATCAATGGAATTGCAGTTTTCAGTTTAAAGGAGAAAACCCATCAACAGTGAATTTATTTAGGGAATGAATTTTGCTTCCTCACCTGCCTCTTTTAGACCCGATTTCAGTTGTTCTATTTCTGAAAAGCAAAAGTAAAATGTCTCCAGTTTGTTTTCATTTTAAGCTCAGGTCGATAGATGCTGCTTCGGAAATGACAAACGCACCGGTAATATTTCTCATTTAGAATGCGATGTTTTTTACCTATAATTACTTAGAATTTACAGCACGGAAACAGGCTATTCGGCTCAAGTATTCCACGACAGTGATTATGCCCCAACCACACATCTTCCAACCATAACTCATCTAACCCAACCAGCTGAACCTTCTATTCCTTTCACCTCGTTATGGTTATCGAGCACCTTCCTAAATGCCTCGATGGAATTCGCACGAACTACGCCATGTGGCATCATTTTATGTATTCTTACCAAACTTCAGATAAAGAAAGTTCTCCGGATTTCGTAATTGAATTTATTTTAATCTTATTATGGACTTCCCACACGTGCAATAATCTTCTCTAGGACTACAATATCAAACCATGTAATAATTAAAATTATGCTAATGGACCAGAAATTCGGCTGTTGTCGAGTGAGTACTCGCTGTGTACTCACCCGCAAGGACATCTGAAATGCCGGTTTCCTGCATGTACTGCGCATGCGCGGGAAACAGGAACTTCCGTTCCCCTGAAGGGAGGGGTTCAGAAGTCGTACGCGTGCGCGGTAGAGTCTGTGTGCACGCAGCGAACTTCGATTTATTTTCAGGTTTCTCCGGGAAGTTAAGTATGGAGAAGCTGCACTTTATAAAAGGAGGCGCAAGGCATGTTTTTAAAAAGGTAAGTGGTTAATTAATTACAAATTAAACATTTCTACAACAGGTTTATCTTTTTTAGATACTTTAAAGAAAGGTAAGTTTACTTTTAGCACCGTTAAAAAGTATAATTCATTTTTTCAATAATTTAAATTTTTGTATAAGTAGTTAATTTATGTAACTTATAGTTATTTTAAAAGTGTGACTTTTTTAATTTATTTGAAGTTTAAGTGTAGTTATGGGGCCGATCTCTATTCATAGATTTGACAGGTCTTCCTGTCAAATCTATGTATGAAAATGCCCTGCTAGGATTGGCTCTCCATGGCCCACGTGATCCCAGGGGACGCTTCGAACTAATTGCTTGGGTTGACGTGCGCTTCTTGTGCTGCTTTCCCTTGGCTGTTGCTTGCTCCCGGCGAAGAGACCCGAGGTGTTCGGCGCCTTCCTGGATGCTTCTCCTCCAGTTTGTGCGATCTTGGGCCTGGGATTCCCAGGTATCGGTGGAGATTTTGCACTTTTTCAAGGAGGCTTTCAGGGTGTCCTTGAAGCCTTTCCTCTGCCCACCTGGGGCTCTCTTGCCATGCCGGAGCTCCGAGTAGAGCGCTTGTTTTGGGAGTCTTGTGTCGGGCATGCAGACGATATGACCCGTCCATCGGAGCTGATCGAGCGTGGTCGAAGCTTCGATGCTGGGGATGTTGGCTTGAGCGAGAACACTGACGTTGGTTCGCCTATCCTGCCAATGGATTTGCAGGATCTTGCGGAGACCGCGTCGGTGGTACCTATCCAGTGCTTTCAGGTGCCTGCTGTACATGGTCCATGTCTCTGAGGCATACAAGAGGGCGGGTATCACTGCAGCTCTGTAGACAATTAGCTTAGTGCCGGGTTTGAGGACCTGGTCTTCACACAGTTTCTTCCTCCAGCGACCGAAGGCTGCACTGGCACACATAAGGCGATGTTGGACATCGTCATCGACGAAACTAATGCGAATTTTTCGGCAGGGGTAGGGTTACAGATATAGGGAGGGGCGAAGACTTAGAGGGATATGGAAAAGATGATGGACATTTTAAAATTGAGTCACAGCTGCGCCGGGAGCTAATGTAGGTCCGCGTGCAGATGGGTGAAAGGGACTTGGTTCGTGTTAGGTTACGGGCAGCTCAAGTTTACAGAGGTTTCAAGGAGGGAAAGTGCTGCGCAGAGACATTAGAATAGCTGAGAACAACAACAACAAAACAACAATGAAAGGGAAGTTTTTTCTGTCTTAACTATGTTATGAATAATATTCCAATTAATGAAGTGCTTGTCCTCCCATCAACGCTCGAAATGGAAACACCTAGGGCCAAAAATTCGGCACTTACCTGGTGAGTACGCGCTGTGCACTCACCGGTAAGGCCTCCTGAAGTGCCGGTTTCCTGCATGCACTGTCCATGCGTGGGGAAACCGGAACTTCCGATCTCGTGAAGGGAGGGGTTGAGACGTGAACCGCGAGCGCGGGAGAGGCTGTGCGCACGCAGCGAACTTAGGTTTTTTTCAGGTTTTTCCGGGAAGGTAAGTATGGAAGAATCTGCGTTTTTAAAAAGGAGGCGCAGGACCCGTTTTTAACAAGGTAAGTGGTTAATTAATTACAATGTAAAACATTTTTCAACATGTTTATCTTTTTTAGACACTTTAAAGAAAGGTAAGCTAATTTTTAGCACTCATAAAAAGTATTTTAATCTTTTCAAAATTTAAATTTTTGTTTAAAGTAGTTAATTTATTTAACTTATAATTATTTTAAAAATGTGATGTTTTTTTTTTAAATTTATTTGAAGTTTCGGTGTTGTTTTGCGGCCGATTTCAATTCATAGATTTGACAGGTCTTCCTGTCAAATCTATGAATGAAAGATGGTCTGCTGCCATTGGCTCTCCATGGCCCACGTGATCCCAGGGGACGCATCGTATTAACTGCGCCCCTTGGATACACAAGCACTGCGCGCCGTCAGCTGCAGGAGGCCCAGGAACTGATGTCCCCGTGGGCCCAGAGTTCAACGGCAGGCGCGGTAGGTAGGTGCGCAAGGGTTCCTTGCAACCGTGGAATTTGAGGGAGCCGAATTTCTGGGCCCCAGAATCTAAAACGATATTCATTCTTTCTGGAAAGGTAATTTTAAACCAAAAATGCGACAAGACAGTGCTGCTCAATCTAAATATTGCTTGAATTAATCGCATACACTGTTAGTAATCATATTACCTAAATCTTTTTCCAGCAGGCGTTGCTCTATGTTGGAGAAATGAAAGTGCAGCTCAGCAGACGCATAGAGACATTAGATTAAGCAGCAGCAGAGGCCATTCAGCCCATCGTCTATGGCCCAATGCAATGCTAGAACGACACAAACATTATCCCTCTGCTTGGCTTTCACCACGTATTTCCATGCCAGCAGATCATCGAAATATATATTTTGTTTCCATCAAAGACCCAACTGTCTAACCCCTGTGTGTGATGCATCCCAGCTCTAAGATACTTTTGATGTGGAGATGCTGGTGTTGGACTGGGGTGGACAAATGTGAGAATTCGCACAACACCAGGTTATAGTTCCTCAGCTTTATTTGAAATCACAAGCTTTCGGAGCGCTGCTCCTTCGTCAGGTGAAGTGAAGAGATGCATATAGGCACAGCATATATAGTCAGAGAACTCTGCCAGATGATTACAGTTAATCTTTCTAACTGCCCTTTATCACACCTCGGCAGAGAGATAATCACGGCAATCAAAGGTGTGGATGTTGTCCAAACAGGTCAGTCAGGAAAACATTACATCCAAGACAATGAGGCGGGGTCACAAAGATTAACTGTAATCATTTGGCTGTGTTCTCTTACTATATATGCTGTGCCTATATGCATCTCTTCACTTCACCTGACGAAGGAGCAGCGCTCCGAAAGCTTGTGATTTCAAATAAAGCTGTTGGACTATAACCTGGTATTGTGCGACTTCTCACTAAGATACTTTTCTGTGTAGAAATTTACCTGCCCTGTCCCAAGAATTAATTCAGGAAATGCAATGATTATTGTAACATTGGTAAAACAGCAGCCAAACTGCGGGATCGCGCGAAGAATTAGGAGATTGAAGATGTGATAATTGGTCTCAATGATAAATGTTGGCCAGGGCACTGCGAAAACTGCCTTGTTCTTCATCAAATGGTTCTGTGGGTCCAGCACAACGATGTGAGCCGGAAGTCGGGGCTTCGGTTAGACTTCTCAGTACTGGAGTGTCAGCTTAGCTATCGCGCTCAGTTCTCCCGAGTAGGACTTGACCAGACAACCTTCTAATGCACCGTTGGTTGTGTTAGCACTGAGGACGCAGCTAACACCTCGGCTTGTCACGAATGTAGGGTCTCAGTTTCACATCTCAAGAGAATATCTCATCATCATCACATTGGCATAGCAACACGGTGGCATAGTGGTTAGCACTGGTGCCTCACAGCGCCAGGGACCCGGGTTCGAATCTGACCTCG
This sequence comes from Squalus acanthias, assembly GCA_030390025.1. Lineage (NCBI taxonomy): Eukaryota > Metazoa > Chordata > Chondrichthyes > Squaliformes > Squalidae > Squalus > Squalus acanthias. The sequence continues at coordinate 10,818,329 of CM059453.1, forward strand.
GATGACTGTCTGTGTGGAGTTTGCACATTCTCCCCGTGTCTGCGTGGGTTTCCTACGGGTGCTCCGTTTTCCTCCCACAGTCCAAAAATGTGCGGGTTAGGTTGATTTGGCTATGATAAATTGGCCCTTAGTGTTAGGGGGGGATTGAATATGTGGGGTTATGGGGATAGGATGGGATATGTTAGGCGGAATTAAATACTTGGGGTTACGGGGGTAGGGTGGGATATGTGTACTGTGGTGATTATAGCAGGGACAGGGTAATGGACTTGGATGATCAGCCATGATCGTATTGATTGGCGGAGCAGGCTCGACGGTCCGAATGGCCTACTCCTGCTCCTAGATTCTATGTTTCTATGTTGTTTGGAGGAACATGCTGATTACAAATGGCCTGCCACGTTCCCTCCATTGTTAAAGTAACTAAACTTGAAAAAGCGCTTCATTGATTGCAAAGCGCTTAGTGAATTCATGAAAGTCGCTATAGTTTTTCTATTTTTTTTACAGTAGAACTAGATATCTGGCACTTCCTATAACTACCAACAAAAGTGATTCTGCCTGTTTGCCTTCTCGCCCAATGTCCGATTTTAACCCTCAGCTATCCATGTGTATATCCCTGAAATCTCAAATCACTGTCACTCACACACCGAGACATGTAGAGCAACAAGTGTCACAGTTTGGTGAATTCCTCATTGGTTCCATGCTGCGATCAGAATAGGCTGTGTCACTCACCGTCATTCGGAAATCTCCCTTGCAGTTCTGAGAAGATTAAAATAATGGAATTGAATTGATCAGCATGAATTGCGCTTTTAATTTCAAAAGACAAAAATGTTTTTTTGAACATCAGTAATAGCAACTGAAGCTTTCGGACGCATTTACCTTTCTGGCATTTACGCAGTTTTTCCTCTGTTGGGAGGGGCAAGCGATAACGTTACTTGAAGTCCTAATATACGTCACTTTCATTTTAGACCCAAAGGTCGGAGTTCGTCTGCAGCTGTAGTGCAAGAAACGAGCGGGATTGAATTGGTCGCCCGATGCAAATTCCGTCAATTTTCAGGTCTATTGATTACAATGGGGCAGAACATCGGACAGGGCGTATAACGAGCGGTCAGTGTGCCCACACCTATTCAGCGCGAACGCACAATGCAAAATTTCACCCCCCACATGTATTTATCCCTGTTGCTTGCTGTTTAACTATTTTCAGATCGGCAGTTTTGATTTAGTAAAGTAGCGATTCTTCGAAAATGTCAATACTGCCCAAGATTCTTCTATGCTCGGAAGTCTGATAAAAGTCATTTTAAACAGTATCAACTCTAGAAATGTATGTTACATAGAATTTACCACAGAGAAGCAGGCCATTGTATGCTGGTGCTTATGCTTCACACGAGCCTCCTCTCAATCCTGTTTGTCTCACCCTGTCAGTATATCCTACTATTGCTTTCTCCCTCATATACTAATCTAGCTTCCCCGGAAATGCATCTCCGCTATTCGCCTCAACTGCTCCTCGTGGTAGCGAGTTTCACATTCAAAACACGTCCTGGATGAAGAAGTTACTCCGGAATTTTCCATTTTTTACTGACTGATGCAAGAAAACTATTAGGCACTGGGCCGAAGCGTTAAATAAAGCTTTAATCAACTGTTTTTCAACATGGAGGTCTAGTTGTGTCCTTCACAGTTCCTGTTAAAGAATGTCCTGAGCAAGCTGAGAGAAGGCGGGGATGGGATACTGAATTGGAGGATCAGCCATGATCTCATTAAATGGCGGAGCAGGATCGAAGGGCCGGATGGCCTACTCCTGCTCCTATCTTCTATGTATCTATGTATCTATGTAAGCTGGGCCCATGCCCGAGTATTTATATTCTCCCTGGACAGCGCCACCAGCAGGCCGCCCAGTATTATTTCATAAGTCATTTCCACATAAATGAAAAGATTCATGTCACTGACTATATTATATTCCTGTTCCCCTATTTTCGCTCACCCTGTCAAGTGGAAACATCTTCTATACGTCTACCCTCCCAACCCTTTTCAGAATATATGATTTAATTGATTGAATTACCATGGAACGTAGAACAGGAAGTCGTCATGAGACTGCAATAGCCAACTCCGACGTCAACTCTCGCCTCACCTGCATCTTTTAGAGCTTGCTTCATTTTTTCTAGTTCTGAAAAGCGAAACAAAAACTCTCCAGTTTCTTTGGTACAGTTGAATTCAGACCGTTTTTGAAATCATGACATCCGTAAAAAAAATCCCATGCTTAAAGATTCAGACCACATGCTACTTTTATCGAAGGAAAATAATACAAGTGTTTTATCAGGAACGATTTTACTGGGAAATTTCTGATACAGTGACTTGGATACAGCCTCAGTTTAGCAGTCCAATCCGGCCTGAACAATATGGAGGGGTCGTTTTAACGTTGCACGGTGGTGTACATTGAGGCGGCGGGTGACGATGTAGTCGCTCATTCTCCAACCTTGCTCTATTTACCCCTCCTGTTGACGTCAGTGAAAAGGAAGTTCGAGCGTGTGCTATAACGGGAGAGCTAATTTAACATCGGTCCGTTTTACGCTCCCACTCAAATGCCAGGTTATGAAAAGACAAGATAAATTTGGTGCAGGTCTAAACTCGTCTAACAATTCATCGTTTGCATCGTAATTTTATTTCCGTGAGCGACTCATGGTGAAAATAACTGCATAGCCTCCCTGGCTGTGAACACAGAGGCTTTACTTCCTTTGACAGGCAGAAGGGAGAACGATAAGACTAAGGGGTCAGGGTGTACGTGCTGGGTTGACGGACGAGGGGTTTCTTAATATTTTTGAGGCCATTGAGAAGAGTCCTGGAGTAGAAGTTCGCCAGTAGCTGTGCCTGCTGCATTGATCTGTGCTCCTTTTGTGGAACACTGATGATTTTTAATGAGGTTTGCAATAAGCAGATGCTTTCAGTCGCTGCATCTGCCGGTGCGCCATCGATTGGCCAAACAAAACAAATAGGTAGATAATGCCACAAACATAAGTCTAATTCATTCAGTATAAAAAATCGGAATTGTGACGGCTCCTCTCTGAGAATGAAGTGAAGTAATTTTAATGACTTGATTGTGCCAGTCAATACTTTAGCATTAAGTCATAATGTATATTAAAAGTAAGGAGCCAGAACTTGATAGAGCATATTTTAAACTTTGAAGGTTACAAGAAATTCTAATTAATTCCCGAAAGAATAGGTCGAAATTAGTACTGGGCGGTAACGCTAAATGGGCGGTATCGCATTGACCGACTGTTATACGCCTCAATTGATATTAAGGCAATGGAACTGAATATGGGTTGCAGAGTATCACTGACGGCCGATAACAGAGCGGCAGATTTGCCCTCTCAAAGCATATTCTTACCCAATGGCATTAATCTTAATAATTTGCTCAGACAAGGATTCCATTAAAGCAACAATAATATTAAAATACTGAAGGTGCTGGCAATCTACAACAAAAGCCGAGCCGCAGTAAGTCGTGGGAAATCTGTAAAGAAGGGGCAATACGCTTTTTCAGGCATTACCATCAGCAACACTTGCATTTGGTTTCCAACAGCTGCCTGGTTTGCTTATTGTGTCCAGAATAACTTCAAGACTGCTTCGAATCAATTAACCAAATGCAATAGGCAATGAGACAGTTTACCTAGGTCCTTCTCTATCAACCGTTGATCTGAAATGGAGAGGAGACGTGAAGCTCAAGAGAAATACCTAGAGACATTAGATTTTACAAACACAGGAACGAAACGTGTGGACCATCGCGGGCGACCTATCCCATTAATGAAGTCACATATTGCTAACAATACCGGCCTGCTCACACAATGTAGATCAATACCGGGCAACCATTGAAATATGCATATGCCTTTTATGAAAGTGTATGTTCTGGGAATTAATTTCTTGAGGAATAGAATTGAAAAGCAGAGAAGTTATCCTGAACCTGTATATAACCTTGGTTGGATCACAATTGCTGTACTGCATACAGTTCTGGTCTCTATATTAAGCAATAATATAGAGGTATTGCAGCAGGTGCAACAAGGATTTGCAAGTTTGATACTGAGAGGTTATAACTATCAGTAAAATACTGAGGAGGCAGGGGCAATTTTCTCTAGGACAGAGAAGTCTGTGGACTGAACTTATTGAGGCCTTAAACATTATGAATGGGTTAGCGTACGCCAACGTAAGGCTCGTATAATGCTCTGCAAGCTTTGCATTTCTGCATGTGCTGTGCATGCGCGTAAAGCTGAAACGTGCAGTCTGTCGATGTTTGACTTGATAGATCATCTGAATTGAAAGAAAAATCACTTTCGTTTGTTGCAGATTTGTGGTATATTTTATTTAAATTGCTTATGGGATCTTAGCGTCGCTGGCAAGGCCAGCATTTATTGCCCATCCCTAGTTGCCCTTGAGAAGATGGTGGTGAGCCGCCTTGTTCAACCGCAGCAGTCCGTGTGGCGAAGGTCCTCCTTCAGTGTTGTCTGGTAGGGAGTTCCAGGATTTTGACCCAGCGACGATGAAGGATCGGCGATATACTTCTAAGTCAGGATGGTGTGTGACTTGGTGGGGAACTTGGAGGTGGTGGTGTAACCATGCGCCTGCTTCCCTTTGTCCTTCTAGGTGGTCGAGGTGGCGGGTTTGGGAGGTGCTGCCGAAGAAGCATTGGCGAGTTGCTGCAGTGCATCCTGTAGATGGTACACACTGCAGCCACGGTACGCCGGTGGTGGAGGGAGTGAATGTTTAATGTGGTGGATGGGGTGCCAATCAAGCGGGCTGCTTTGTCTTGGATGCTGCCGAGCTTCTTGAGTGTTTCTGGAGCTGCACTCATCCAGGCAATTGGAGAATATCCCATCACACTCCTTACATGTGCCTTGTAGATGGTGGAAAGGCTTTGGGGAGTCAGGAGGTGAGACACTCGCCGCAGAATGCCTAGCCTCTGACCAGCTCTTTATGCCTCATTATTTATGTGGCTGGTCCTGTTAAGTTTCTGGTGAATGGTGACACCCAGGATTTGATAATGGGGGCTTCGGCGGCAGTAATTCCTTTGAATGCCAAACAAGGGCCCAGCAAATGCGTACTAAACACTTCTGTCTGGCGCAGGCCCTGCTTTTAACAGCGTGAGGGTGAATATAAATGCTATATAAAAAATTTAACAACAAAAAATCAATGACAAACATTTAAAATTAGTTCATTTAAATTTTAGCCCGGATTAAGATATATATGATTATTTTACCAAACGTTAAAATGACCTTTTAATTAAATGTCAAAATGGGAACATATATTTTCTTTAGTTTTGTGTAAATTATTTAATTATTTTCGGGATTCCTCTTATGCTAATGAGGATTCTGTTCGTAAATTGAATCCCCGGAAGCTTGATGAGCAATCCTTCTTTCTGATTGGAGGAACTGGCCCACGTGATCCCAGGGACGGTTCCGAACCGCATGCGTCGCTGGGACTCCTGACACTTTTTGCAGGAGGACAACAGCAGACCTTGGACCCAATGTCTTCGAATCCCGGGAGCCAGCAGGTAGGTTTGTATTTTTTCGTGTCAGAGGCATACTCCGGAGGTACGCCATTCACCGCAAAATTCCGCTCCACGATGGTTAGGAAGTTTGAACATAGTTTCATGATAGGGAAATCATGTTTGACAAATTTATTGCAGTTTGTTGAGGATGTTACTAGCAGGGTAGATAAAGGGGTACCAGTTGATGTAATGTATTTGGATTTCCAAAAGGCATTCGATAAGCTACAAAAAAGTGATTGTTACTCAAGCGAAGGGCTCATGGGGTGGGGGTAAACATAGAATGATAGAGTACGTGCCATACTGGTCCCAGGAGAGCAAAACACTGCTGGCAGACTTCAATGTCACTCAAGACCCGGATACAGCAACAGCAACATAGATTCCCTAGACAAATGCAGATTGGCACGATGTTGCGGATACATCGAAAACATGGATTTCTCCCGCTCCAGCAGGAAGCCCTGGAAACTGCTCCGCCGGGTGGGCGCCACCTCACTGACCCCACGTCACGCACCAGAGCTCAGTGCAGATGCCATTGCGTCCTGCTTCCTAACCAACTCAAAGTCAAAGACATCCACTGAGAACGAACGCAGAGTGAAAAAGTTGCTTCAGCTCTCTCTGCTTAAAGCCGCACCACCCACGACTTTCCCAGCGGCGCTCACCAGAGAATAGGTGGACACTGCACTGACAGGCATACTAACATAGAAACATAGAAGACAGGAGCTGGAGTAGGCCATTCGGCCCCTCGAGCCTGCTCCGACATTCAATGCGATCATGGCTGATCATTCAAATTCAGTACACTGTCCCTGCTTTCTCCCCATATCCCTTGATCCCTTTCGCCTTAAGAAATATATCTAACTCCTTATTGAATGTATTTAATCATTCGGCCACAACTGCCTTCTGTGGTAGAGAATTCCACAGGTTCACCACTCTCTGGGTGAAGAAATTCCTCCTCATCTCAGTCCCAAATGGTTCATCCCTTATCCTTAGACTGTGACCCCTGGTTCTGGACTACACCCCGCCATCGGGAACATTCTTCCTGCATCTAGCCTGTCTAGTCCTGGGAAAGCCATTGCCAGCGATGGCATCTCGCAGCATTCGTCATGAACCAGGTCCCAAATGCAAGGATGTGTTTTGTCAAACTTGCCTCCGGCAACCTTGACACTGGGATAATCCCGGAGGTCTCGCGTGTCATTCCAAAATCATTGCCAACCGAAAGCCAGAAAAACACGACCAACATTCGCAACAGCTCCCGCCCCTCCGCCCTTTTCTCTACGGTCAGCAACGTGTTCGAACGTCTCGCCCTTAACTGGATAAAACCGGCTTTAGAGAGGGAAGAAGCTGCTCGGACCAGGTCCTTGCTTTCGCTACCAACATTGAGGTAGAGTTCCAGAAGCAGCTGACCTCTTGAGCTGCCTTCATGTACTTGGCATCGGCAGAACACACTGTCTGAGGCGAAGGCCTGCTATGGAACCTTTCACCCATCAGCCAATGCGGCAAGACTCTCAGGCTTATTGCCACCCTAACCAGCAATCCTCATTTCCGTGTTTATCTCGTTGACTATGACCGCCAAGCACGGTCACTCAACAACGGTCTGTCACAGTCGTGGGTGCTCGCAGCAAGGCCCGGAAGTTCGCCTAAGCCGATGAAGTAGCACTGCTGACGCACGCATCAACGCTAAAGAAAGCAAGTAGGATGCTAACAAGCGACCTGTAACCACTGGAATGATGCTTCCGGATCTGGTGCCTCTGCCACAATCCGGGGAAGACAGTTGTGTCAGCGTTCTCTCTGAACTAACAATGCCGCCGGGAAAGAACTTAACGTTTCATTTTGCCGGTATCCTAATATGCAGCAAGTCCCGTTCACACATTCCGATTGTGCTCGCCGGTTGTTATTGTCTCCCGGATCTGCAAACGGCTCAGCTTTAAAAATTGTCATTGTTTCTTTTTAAATCTCTCCGAATACAGAACTCAATATCAGTTGCTACTTATAACAGGCGGGCGTTCCGATACAGCCCATTTTGCGCCACCGCCCGAGACGAATTTCTAGGCCTCAACCTTTGGTTTACGCCCGACTTTCAACAGCAAACCGTTTCTCCCTACTTGATGCATCAACATAATTTAATGAATCTATTACACCTGTCTTTAGGTCCCCTCTGTTCTAAGGAAATCAGTTCCAACTTCTCTAAACCCTCCAAATAGCTGAAGACCCTCATCTCCACAATCGTCCTGATATCCTCTGTACACTCTCCAAGACCTTGTCATCCTTCCTAAGGTTTAATACCCAGAAATGTACACAATACTCCAACTGAAGCCTAACCTGTGATTTTGTATACCTCAGCCGTGAATCAGTTGGTAGCACGATCGCCTCTGATTCAAAGGCTATGGTTTCATAGTCCCATGCCTTCAGAATATAATTAGTCTTGAAGATTTAAATTCAAAATTATATTTTCTAAGTTTTTACTTTTACTGACTCTATTTTAATCCCTTTATCTTAATCACATCTTTCTTCCCACTTCGATATCTTTACACGATTTAAATCTACTTCAAAATTCCAGGTTGAGAATCTGTGCACGGCAGTGAGAATTCTGCCATCTGATTGGTTGAAGGGATCCCCCTTTAGATTATCCTGTGCATAGACGCCAAAGATGGCCTGTAGAGGGCGCCGTGCTGGATCAGCGGACAGATGCCATCAAGTCTCGTCTTCAACATCTTCAAAATCTCTGTGGACAGCTGTCTATGAACGGCTAGTGCTGTTCCTTCGCCGATGCCCTCACAAACCGGGCCTATGTGTATCTATTTTCCGAATAGCCTATTATGAGGTAATTTGCACAGTGTTCAGCGCAATTCACAACTCCTCAGATAATGAAGCAGTCCAAGCCCGCATGCAACAAGAACAGGACGATGTTGCTGCTTGGACTGATAAGTGGCACGTAACAATCGCGTTACACAAGTGCCAGGCTGTGACTACCTCCAACAAGCGAGACTCTAACCACCTCCCTTTGACATTCAATGGCATTACCATCGCCGAATACACCAACATCCATATCTTAGGTGTCACCATTGACCAGATATTTTACTGGACCAGCCACATAAAAAATGTGGCAACAAGAGCAGGTCGGAGGCTTAGTATCCTGCGGCGAGTGTCTCGCCTTCTGTCGTCCCAAATACTTTCCACCATCTACAAGGCACAGTCAGGAGTTTGATGGAATACTGTCCACTTGCCTGCATGAGTGCGGCTCCAACAACACTCAAGCAGCTCGATACCATCTAGGACAAAACAGCACGCTTGATTTGCACCCATCTTGATTTGCACCCCATCCAGCACCATAAACATTCACTCCTTCCACCACCGGTGTACCGTGGCTGCAGTGTGCACCGTCTACAAGATGCACTGCTGCAACTCGCAAAGGTTTCTTCGGCAGCACCTCCCAAACCCGCGATCTCTTCCACCAAAATGTACAAGGGCAGCAGGCGCATGGGAGCAACACCACCTCCAAGTTCCCCACCAAGTGGCACACCATGCTGACTTGGAAATATATCGCCAATCCTTCATCGTCGCTGGTTCAAAATCCTGGAATTCCCTCCCTAACTGCACTGTAGGAGTACCTTCACCACACGGACTGCAGCGGTTCAAGATCGTGACTCACCACCACCTTCTCAGGAGCAATTCGGGATGGGCAACAAATGCTGGCTTTGCCAGTGACGCCCACATCCCGTGAATGAATAAAATAATCTTGATCAAATGACTTTTGGGAGTCCATTTACGCACGAACTTCATCAAAACTCTCTGTTAATTCATCAGCTTGTCAGGCACGATTTTATTTATCATATCCGTGAAACCTTTCCATTATTAAACCATGCTACTCCAAGTGAGAATTTTTTCTGTTGTTGAAAATGGTCTCGAAAAGTTTTTCCAACACAGACGTTATAATCATTCGCCTGCCGAACCCAGTTTTATCCCACTGCCCTTTTTTAAAAATCGTGTTATAACATTTGCCACCCTTTGTCCTCTAGCACCAGTATTATATCGAAGTTGATTTGAAAGGTTGTTTTCCGAGCTTCTGATCACTCCACCCTAGCCTCCCTCAGCAACCTAGGATGCATCCCACCTGGCCCAGGTGATTGTTAAGTTTGAGTGATGCTTACCTATTTACGTCCTCCTTTCTATCTATTTTGTCCTATCCAATATCTCTACTGCCCCATCCTTTACTTCGACATTAATTTCACCCTCTTATTTCGTGAGGACAACTTCAGGTCCACAGTCATGTCCTCTGCCTCCAGAGGAAGATGCCATTCTTGTCCCTAATCGGACACCATTCCTTTAACTATTACTTCAAATTTCTGTGTTTATAAAAGATTATGGCATTCCCTTTTATGTTATCTGCTAATCGTTCTCGTATTCTATTCATTTATGTTGCTCCTTATTTCTTATCTCTTTCGCCAAGCTTTTTCCCACCTGTCCCAGCATTGCCCTAGGTGGGCCAGTGTACATTTTTTTGAATACGCACTTGTGAAGCGCCTTGGGACGTTGCACCAAACTCGCTATGTAATTTCAAGTGGATATTGTTGTTGCCTAAACATGTCCATTTCATTAGCTGTCTATCCATCCTCGAATCCTGATGATATAGGATTTCTTTCGATAGGGAACAAGGAGGAAGATGGTGAGGAGATGAACGGTGCACCGAGTGACACTTCACCGCATGAGGGACATAAATTGGCTTTGGTAAGGGTACTGTACAGAAACGGCGGAGTGCTACTAAGACTGAAACGGTTGCATTCTGAGGAGAGGTGGCGTACACTTGAGTTACATTCCCTCGAGTATAGCAAAATAAAGGGTGATGTAATTGAGGTGTTTAAGATAACGAAATTAATTCGGATGTATAAATAGAAATAACATATGTCGTCTGGTGGTGTTTCGGGAACAAGGGGGCATACAGTTAAAATTAGATCTCGGGATGTCAGTGGTAATCTCAGGGAGCACTTCTTTACACAGAGGACAGCGGCAATCTGTCTAAAAGTCTATTAAGACTCGGGTTCAATTGCAAATTTCAAAACTGAGATTGATAGATTTTTGGCAGGCAAAGTTTTCAAAGGATGTGTGAACAAGGCGCGAAGATGTAGTTTAGATGCAGTTCAGCCATGAAACGCTGAAAGGCTGTTCAAACTCGAGAGGTTGCATGGCCGAATCTTGTTCACCTTCCTTGCAGGAACTGGACTGGAAGCTACACTTCTCGAATCATTTAGGATAATGGTGAAAATTGCATGAATCACTTCGACTGCTGGCATACGGACAACTGCCACACAAAAAGGAAAAACAGAACCACGAACAAAAGGATGGTGAGCGCGACCATGGAAGCAGATGAAAGAGGACGGGGCCATGCTCCAGCACTTGGAACCAAAGGGACATCAGTGAAGGGTCTGAGCAACATTTGCTTTAACTACGAACAGAAGGGGAAGATGCAAAAGCTCGTTCTGACACAAGCAAGGCTCTCTTATACTGAGAGAACTCAGGAGACTGGGATGGAGTTTCCGCTTTGAGCACAAACGATAAATTGCGCCAAAAACGAGCGCGAATTTCGTTGGTTATGATATCGTTCAAGTTACAAACAAAATTAATTTGCCTAATTACAAACTTAAAATGTTGCTTAAACCAGCACAATGGAGGAGTTTAAAAAAACCGTCCTCATTTCCAAGCTCTCCTTTACATAAATTAGCATGTCTTGCTGTGTTCACGTGTGGTGAGCTGGAGCAGTTTTATTAATACAGCTGAGAATGGGTTTATCAGCAAAAACAAGTGTTTTGAATGTGGGTGTCCAGTCCCACACCTGTGAGTAACTTAATATAAAATCTCCGAAAATAATCAAAGGAAAGTAGTTCCAGGCGTAAAATCTGCTGCCACCCGTTGTACATCATCAAGAAAAGTTAAACTTTTAATGTTGATACAACTAACCGCAGAGACAGTATCATCAGGATCTGATAACTGAGGTTAATATTGAAAGAATCACACAATCGTATTTAACAGCAGGAGGCCATATCGTGATTAAGCCAGAAGGTTGACAGAGCTATCCGATTAGTCCCACTCCCCTGCTTTGTCCCCTAGCTCTGCACATTTTAGTTTTAAGTAGGGATCCAATGGCACATAAATTCCCTTCCCTTTACTCCCTGTGTATTCACCCGTAGGGCCAAAGGAAGTGCCGGTTTCACGCATGCACTGCGCATGCGCCGGAAACCGGAATTTCCGTTCTCTGAAGAAAGGGGTTCTCAGGGCAAACGCCTGCGCCGGAGAGGCAGCGCGTACACCTGGAAATTCGGTTTTTTTCGCAGTTGATGCAGTCCGGGTAAGTCGGTAGCAGTTGCGCCTGGAAAACCAGGCGCAAGGCCGCTTTTAACAATGTAAGAGGTGAAGAAAGTAAAATATTTTTTTTCACTTATTTATCATTTTAAAATACTTTAAAGAAAGTAAGTTTATTTTTAGCCCCGTTAAAAACTTTAATTATTTCTTCCAAAATTTTAAATTTTTGTTTGAAATGTATGTAATTTATAGTCATTTTAAAAATGTGATTTTTAAAACATTTATTTGAAGTTTTAATTATGTTTTGAGGGTGATCACTATTCATAGATTTGACAGGTCTTCCTGTCAAATCTATGAATGGAGATTCCCTGCTCCAATTGGCTCCCCATGGCCCACGTGATCCCAGGAACGCTGCGAACTGCCTGCGCCCCTGGGATACGCATGCCCTGCGCACCGTCAGTTTGAGGAGGCACAGGAACGCAATTCTGCGCCTCTCGGGAGCCCTCCCGTCCAGGCGCAGGTTTTTCAGGATCTCAGCCCTCCGCCCGCGGGAGGGCTGCGAACGGAATTTCTGGGCCAACATCTTTTTGAAATTCACGATTGAAGATTTTTCCACCACCGTGTCTGGCAGTACATTCGAGATCATAACTATGCATTGATTAAATAGAATTGTCTCACTTCCCATCTGGTGTCACTTATTTTAAATCTGTTTTCTCTGGTTAGCGACCCAGTTGCCAGTGGACACTGCTTGTCTCTTTCTTCTGCATTAAGCACCCGGTATAATATTGACTACCTCTATTAAATGTTCCCTCAACCTTTTCTGCCCGAAGAAGATCAATCTCAGATTCTCTGTTCTCTCCACCTATCTTAAACCCCTGATCCTTAGTACAGGACTTGACAGCGCCCAAAATTGGGCACAACAGTCCAGCCTGAAGCTAACCATTGATTTATAAAGGTTAAGCATAATTTCCATGTCACGTTATTAAAAGTGATCAATTTTGCCCTCAGATATTTGGGAACAGAATCCCGCTGATGTAGAATGGAATGAGGAGCTCACAAACGTTAGTTGAAAACTTTAGTTGTCCTCAGTGTCTTCAGAGTTATTAGCTGCGTGGTTTCAGTTAGTATCATAAGGATCAGATTAGACAGAGAAATATGTGTCCATCAGTCCCAGCTCACAGTCTCGTGCATTCAGTTAATCACTCTATGTAACAGAAACACTGGGGTTATTTAGAAATGGCTTGCAGTTACACGACCTCAGAACATCACAACGCGTTTTACAGCAAATTAAATTATTTTATAAAGTGTGGTCACTGTTGTAATGTCGGAAACATGAAAACCACATTGTGTGCAGCCAGCTCCCACAATCAGCAATGTGATAATGAGCAGATAATCGGTGTTGGTTGAGAGATAAATACTGTCCAGCACACCAGGAGAACACCCATAGACTTCTTCCATATAGTACTGAGGGAACTTTTATATCCCCCCAAGAGGTCAGATGGGGCCTGGGTTTAACATCTCATCAGAAAGACGGCACCTCCGACAGAGCAACTCTCCCTCAGCACTCGTACTGGACTTCGTCAGGCTAGAATTTAGCTCAAGTCTCTTGATTAGGACGAGAGTTCCACACGCTGAGCCACGGCAGTGACGTAAACTAACGACCCACCGCAGGGCAGAAAGTGGCAAGGAGCGTGTCAAACGCCAGTTCATTCTCTATGAAATTGTGGAACTAGCGTGCGACACTGTCCCGTCAATTTCCCGCTGGACTGGCTAGTTCAAAATTACGACCAATTGCCTTAATTATAAGAAAGCTGCTAGCATCTCCCTGATGTGTGAGAAAGATTTGATATTACTCACCGTCGCTTCGACATTTCCCTTGCAGTTCTAAGAACAGGAATAAAATAGATTTCACGTGATGGGAATGAAATCAATAATTCATGCGATAATATGATGTTGAAAACACAAATTGAAGTCAAATATTTATCCCGGTTTACCTTTCTGACACCGATGCAGTTTTTCTTCTGTAACGATAACACAATGATAGTGAAGCTCAGATAAACGTCAGATTAATTCAGGACAAAGCATCGAATTTATCTTTCTTTTCTCACGGTAGATTTATATTGGGTTCAGACAATCCATTTGATCATCTATGATGCACGACAGAAACGCATTCCAAAACATTTCCTTTACAATAAATAACTTAAACAACCAGCTTAAAAGGGTTAATTTAGTACGGTGTGCAAATGTAATACCGCATTTCAAGCAAGATGTGGAGATGCCGGTGTTGGACTGGGGTGCAGAAATGTGAGAAGTCGCACAACACCAGGTTATAGGCCAACAGCTTTATTTGAAATCACAAGTTTTCGGAGCGCTGCTCCTTCGTCAGGTGAAGTGAAGAGATGTATATAGTCACAGCATATAAAGTCAGAGAACACTGCCAGATGATTACAGTTAATCTTTCTAACTGCCCTTTATCACACCTCGGCAGAGAGATAGTTACGGCAATCAAAGGTGTGAATGGTGTCCAAACAGGTAAGTCAGGAAAACATTACATCAAAAACAATGAGGTGGGGTCATTGTCTTTGATGTAATGTTTTCCTGACTGACCTGTTTGGACACCATCCACACCTGTGATTGCCGTGATTATCTCTCTGCCGAGGTGTGATAAAGGGCAGTTAGAAAGATTACCTGTAATTATCTGGCATTGTTCTCTGACTATATATGCTGTGCCTATATGCATCTCTTCACTTCACCTGAAGACGGAGCAGCGCTCCAAAAGCTTGTGATTTCAAATAAAGCTGTTGGACTATAACCTGGTGTTGTGCGACTTCTCACATTTTTCAAGAAAGAAGTAAGGTTGCCTGACATCAATCGTAAGGGAAATGTTGGACTACTATTGTTAGCAACATGGTAACAGAGCACTTGGATAATCATAATATGATTTTTTGCCTATTTATTCCAGGGATGTGGGCGTCGCTGGAATGGCCACCATTTATTGACCATCCCTGGTAAAATTGAAAAGGTGGAGGAGAGCCGCCTTCTTGAACCGCTGCAGTCGTTATGGTAAAGGTGTCCTGGAGGGAATTTTCTGGATTTTGACACAGTGACGATGAAGGAACGGCGATGTATATCCAAGTGTAGCTAAGAGGAGACCCTCCAGGTGATGATGTTCCCATTCTACTGCTGCCCTTGTCCTTCTAGGTGGTAGAGGTCGCGAGTTTGGGAGGTGCTGCCGAAGTTGCCTTTGTGAGTTGCTGTAGTGCATCTTATAGATGGTAAACTCTGCAGCCACGTTACGCCGGCGGTGGAGGGAATGAATGCTTAATTGTGGGAATTGGGTTCCAAAAATGCGGGCTGCTTTTTCATGAATGGTACGAGCTTCTTCAGTGTTGTTGGAGCTGCACCCATCCAGGCAAGTGCAGAGTATTCCATCACACTCCTGACTTGTGCTTTGTAGATGTTGGAAAGATTTTGGGGAGTCACGAGGTGAGACAGTCGCCGCAGAATATCCAACCCCTGACCTGCTCTTGTTGCCGCCGTATTTATGTGGCTGATCCTGTTATATTTCTGGTCAATGGTGACCCCCAGAATGTTTAGGGTGCGAGGTTCGGCGATGATTAGGATCAAAATCACTGCCTGGACTGCGGATTGCTTAACACACAAAAAAAAACGGGTTCTAACTGTTAGAGTGCCACAAGGCTCTGTGATTGGACCTCGAATATTTACAGACTGTATCAATATTTTAGTTGAGTTGAGCGAGTATAATTTATCCAAGTTTACTGATGATATAAAGCTAGCTGGGAAAGTAAAATGTGAGGCTAACGCAAAGACACTGGGAAGCGATATCGAACGCTTAAGTGACGGAAAAACAGTTGGGATATAATTTCCGTAAACGTGAAATTATCCACTATGATGGGAAGAATAGAACGACCGATTTTTTTCAAACGTTGATAAACTATTAATTGCTGGTTTTCAGAGGGATTTGAGTGTTCTTGTAGACGAATGGCAGAAATTTAACATGCAGGTACAGCATGCAATTAGGAAGGCAAATGGTTTGTTCGTATTTATTGCATCGAGGTCGGAGTATAGGAATAAGGAAGTCTTGCTGCAAGGATATAGGTCTTTACTAAGACCACACATGGTGTACTATGTACAATGTTGGTCTCCTTTCCAAAGAAAGGATATACTTGCCTTACAGGGCGTGCAAAAATTTCACCAGATTGATTGCTGGGATGAGAGAGCTGTCCTATTAGAGGAGATTGAGTAGAATGGACTTATACTGTCTGGTGTTTAGAAGAATAAGTGTTGATCTAATTGAAGAGCATGCAACTCTTAAATGACTTGACAGGGCAGAGGCTGAGAGCCTGTTGCCCTTGGGTGGAGAGTCTAGAACTACGGGTCACAGTCTCAGGATATGGGGTCGCCCATTTAGGACTTAGATGAAAAAGAAAAAAAAGAAAGACTTGAACTTCTATAGCGCCCATCACGATCACCGGACATCTCAAAGCGTTACCGCCAATGAAGTACTATTGGAGTGTAGACACTGTTGTAATTTAGGAAACTCGGAAGCAAATTTGTGCACAGCAAGCTCCCACGAACAGCAATGAGATAATGAACAGATAAGCTGTTCTTGTTACGTTGATTGAGGGTTAATTATTTGCCAGGACATCGGCGATAACTCCCCTGCTCTTCTTCGAAAGAGTGCCATGGGATATTTTGCATCCAATTGAGAGAGCAGACGGGGCCTCGATTTAACGCCTCATCCAAAAGATGGCTCCTCCTACAGTGCAGCACTCCCTCAGCACTGCAATGGCGTGTGATCCTAGGTCTTTGTGCTCATGTCCCTGGAGTGGAACCTTCGGACTCAGAGGCGAGCATGCTACCCACTGAGCCACAGCTGACACGGCCCCTGATGAGGAGAAATGTATTTACTCAGTTGGTTGTAAATCTTTGAAATTCTTTACCCCAGATGGCAGTGGGTGCTCAGTCGTTTAGTGTACTAAGGAGTGAGAACGATAGAATTTTGAGCCCTAAGGGAATCAATGGAGATAGAGAGAATGTGGGCAAGTGGAGTGACGTAAAACTTCAGCCATGATCGAATTTAAATGCGGAATTGGCTCGAGGGGCCGTATGTCCTATATCTGCTCCTATTACTTATTTCCTTATGTTCTCAAATGAAGAGAATATTTTGCATAAACTTGGCTGATATTTCCTTGACTATATAAGATTTGTGGGTGATCTAATTGTGTTATTTAAGATGATTAATGGTGTTGTAAGGATAGATAGAGATAAACTGTTAAATCTGGTGAGGGAGTCCAGAGCAATGGGGTGTAACCTTACAATTAGAGTGGTGCCATTGCGGGGAGATGGGTGTAAGCAGATATTGAGGCAACGTTTAATTCAATTTAGTTCAATTCTGTAACCCTCATCCCAAATAGCTATTGATGTTTATTCAAATGAAATGTCAAACATAAGATTGGTATATTTTTGTTAGGCACTGTTAGTAATGGTTAGAGAACCAAGATACAGTCGTTATCGAACTGAATGGTGGAAGAGGCTATGGGGCTAAATTTACTACTTCCGTTCCAATGTTGCTAACTTCAAGACTATCAATTTTTGATTTTCTAATCAGTCTATCTAAACATAAAACGGAGAAGCGGGTACTGTGGACTTTGAGTGAAAGTGCCAGGAAAGCAAAATGGCAGCCCGTTTTGCATCTTTCGTGTTTTGTATTTCGACCGAAGTCAATGGAAATCAAAATCGAGTGTTCGAGCCGAAGTTGCCCGTTTTACAAAACGGTCCAAAAGTCTACACCGCCCCAATGAACTCAACTTAAATCCTGAATGAAAGCTGGAGAATTATTTGATTTCCTCACCTGAATCTTTGAGAGCTTGTTTCAGTTTTTCTAGTTCTGTAAAAAGCAAAATCATTACTTTAGAGACGTGGTTCCGTTCACTGCAGTCTATTTCCGGCATTGTGACTTCCTGTTGCTTCATGGGTAAACTTGTTGCTACAACCCGCTCGTCACAAAAGGAGAGCGTGTCTTAGACAATCATTTGATCTCAGTCCTTGGTCTATATAATATCAATTTAAGGAGCAACATAAACTCAGAGAAAGGCGGTGTTGATTACATGAATGTGCTCGCTGACCTAATTTGCCTTCCAGTTTGGCAATGTATTCATTTGAAATTCTCCTTTTTTTCAAATCCGTCCGTGGCCTCCCTCTCCCTATCTCTGTAACTTCCATTCAGCGTTACAACCCTCTGCGATATCAGCGCTCCTCCAATTCTGGCCTCTTGCGCATCCCTGATTTTCATCACTCCACTATTGTGGGCTTTGGTTTCAGCTGCATGGGCCCCAAGCTCTGGAAATCTCTCCCTCAACCGCTCCGGCTCTCTACCTCTCTTTCCTCCTTAAAACTATCTGTTTGACCAAGCCTTTGGTCACCTTTCCAAGATTTAATTCCGTGGCTGTCAAATTGTGTTAGATAATGCACCTGTGAAGCGCAATAGGACGCTTAACTATGCGATATAAATGCAAAGTGATGCTGTTGTTGTTGATGTTGCTGTTGCTGATGTAAGAGAAAGTTGTTAGAAATCTGGAAAATTCGGGAGTGAGTCAGGCTTAGGGAATTATTCTTGTTAAAACTGATATAATTAAATATATAATATGCTGAGGTAATCCTGTCCTAACATATGAATTTGCAGTTCAGGAACCATATGTAAAGAGGTGATTAGAACAGATCATTCAGATTTCGACAAACCTTGTGAGCCATTAACATTTCGTTAACGGAAACCATATCGTTTGAGTTATTTAGTACATGGCACCATAGGAGTCCCAAGTTTAAGTGTAGTTATCTTTAGAGAAGTTTATCGTTGAATATGTATAACTGTTGGTATTAGTGATTATCATTCTATTCTTAATTTCTATAATTTCCAATAATTGCCTTTTTGCGCTCTATTAACTTGTGGAATAGAGTTTAGAATCAAAGAATCATAGCATCATACAGCCCAGAAAGAGGACATTCATCCCCTGTGCCGGCACTTTCAAAGAGCTGTCCAATTACTCGAATGATTAAGGTAAATGGAATGCGCAAAAGAGTGACAAATTGATTTCAATGTAGGCAAACGTGTGGACATCCACGTTGGACCTAAAACGGATAGAGCAGTGTACTTTCTAATCGGTGAAAAGCCAGAAAAAGTGGAGGAACAAAGAGACATTGGGGACCATGTACATAGATCAATAAAATTTAATAATCAAAAAGCCTAATGGAAAGCTGGCCTTCATTTATATGGGACAAGAAGAATTGTTGGCAGATGTTATGCTGCAGATATACAAAATCCTAGTTCGACCACACCTGGAGTACTGTGAGCCGTCCTTGGCTTCAAACATTAGCAAGAATATATTGGCCTTGGGGAGAGAACAGCGTAGTTTAACCAGAATGATACCTTGACTCCAAGGTATAAATTATGTGCAGTGATTACATAGACTAGCGTTGTATTTAATGGATTTATATTTATTTATTCTTAGGATGTGGGCGTCGCTGGCACGGCCACCATTTATTGACTTTCCTAGTTGCCCTTGCGAAGGTGGTAGTGAGCCACCTTCTTGAACCGCTGTAGTCCGTGTGGTGATGGTGCTACCATGCTGCTTTTAGGTAGGTAGTTCCAGACTATTAACCCAGTGGCGATAAGGAATGGCCATATATTTCCAGCACTGGCTGGTTTGAGATTCAAAGGGTAAATTTGAGGTGGTGGTGTTCCCATGCGTCTGCTGCCCTTGTCCTACTAGGTGGTAGAGGTCGCGGTTTTGGGAGCTGCTGTCGAAGATGCCTTCGCGAGTTGCTGCAGTGCATCTTTTGGATGGTACACACTGCAGCCACGGTGCGCCGGTGGTGGAGGGAGTGAATGTTTAAGGTGATGGATGTGGTGCCAATCAAGCGGGTTGCTTTGTCCTGGATGGTGTCGAGCTTCTTGAGTGTTGTGGCAGCTGCAATAATCAGTGTAAGTGGAGAGTATTCCATCACACTCCTGACTTGTGCCTTGTAGAGGATGCAAGGCTTCGGGGAGTGAGGAACTGAGGCACTCGCCGCAGAATACCTAGCTTTCGACCAGATCATTTAACCACAGCATTTAAGTTGCTTGTCCAGTTAGGTTTCTGCCTCGATGCCCTGGGTTAGTTGAATGGCCAACAACAACTTCAAACAACTTATGTTGTGCTCGGTAGGACTCCAGCCATTGGAAAGTCCCCCCCGCCCTACCCGATTCCCATAGACTTCAATTTTACTAGGGCTCCTTGATGCCGCACTCGGTCAAATTCTGCATTGACGTCAAGGCAGGAACTGTCACCTCACCTCTGGAATTCAGCTCTTCTATGACTTCACCTGACGAAGGAGCAGCGCTCCGAAAGCTTGTGATTTCAAATAAAACTGTTGGACTGTAACCTGGTGTTGTGCGACTTCTCACATTTGTCCTCCCGTCAGTTGTTCAATTAGAAGATTACAGGGGTGATCTGATCGAATTTTTCACGATATCAAGGGGAACTGATAGGGCAGATTTTGAACCGCTCCATTCAATCGCGACTAACCTTCTAAGCTCTAAGGAGAAGAAGCCCAGTTTCTCTCTTTTTTACCATTTTTCTCTCTCTATTACATGGCAGCTGTCGATCATCCTGCCATTGCCATTTGCACGTCATCTAGAGTCAACTTTTGTTTCTTAAACTTGTCCCATTACCATCTCCTTTGGCCTTGCACCATCATCCCTTTTGTCTCTTAACCTCTCCTGCCTTCCATCCTATCACAGACCTTCCCTTTTGATCTTTGCTCCACTGTCCCCTTTCCCTGCCCCTGCACTTGCTTAAAAACCTGTCCCATCTCCAGCTTTTTCCAGTTCTGACGAAGTGTCATGGACCTGAAACGTTAAATCTGTTTCTCTCTCCACAGATGCTGCCTGACCTGCTGAGTATTTCCAGCATTTTCTCTTTTTATTCCAGTTTCTCTCTGCAGTTTCCACATCTTCCGTTAATTATGGTGCCCAGAATTTATAAAGGTTTAGCATAACTTAGAATAACTTATTTATAAATGTATAAGTAATAACAAGGGCTCCATTAAAGCAGCATATGCTCTGAGAATTCTTTATTGACCATTTGCTGAAACGTGCAAGGATAAAAAAAAATCTTGTATTTATGTAGGCAACTTTCGCGACCACGGCATCTCCCAATGCGCTATATAAATGAATTATTTTTGAAGTGCAGTCACTGTTGTAATGTAGGAAACGCCGCAGCCAATTTGTGCACAGCAAAACCGCACAAACAGCAATGTGGTACTGACAAAATAATTTGTTTAATTTATGTTGATTGAGGGATAAATATTGAACAGGACACCAGGGAGAACTCCACTGCTCTTCATCGAAATAGTGCGTCCAACCCGAGAGAGTCGACGGGGCCTCTGTTTAATGTCTCATCAGAAAGACGGCCCCTCAGACAGTACAGCATTCCGTGAGTATTGCTCTGGATTGCCAGGCTAGAATTTTTGACAAGTCTCTGGTATGGAACTAGAAACACACAAGCCTTCCTGGCTGCTAGGCGACAGTACTACCCGCTTTCTCACTGGCTGATAGACTGAAAGACTGGAGAAACACTGACCATGTGGATCCCGAGCTTGAGGCATGAAGGAAGGCAACACATTGGAGGCGGTTGTGCAAATGCTTAAACATTCTTGTTAACAGTTGTTCCTATGTGGAACTGCGATCTCTATGTTCAAGCCTGTGATGACTATCAATGCATTTTGCAATTAATGCCCTTTATGGTTGTTGCAGTAACTTTGAAAATAAGTCCAGTTGCAAAATTTGGACTAATGTAATTCCCGGTCGTGCAAATGCTCTAGCCAATGGGAATGTCAAAACCAAAGGTTAAACATTAACCATTAATGGACGGTATGTGCAATTTGCTCGATAGCAAAATTGTCATTATCGATTTGATCGTGCTCTGTAAGCCCGCCTGATGTTCCCTTCCATTCATTGAGCAGAAACAAGATAAATGGCAGGCTATATAATGGAAGGTTAGCTCGATATTTTAAACCTGCTGCTAAAATACAAACTACACCCAAAAGGTCCGATTTTGACATCTGCAGTGTCAGATGTGGCTCGTTCGCTAGCACACTCTCCTCTGGGTCAGAAGGTTGTGGCATAAAACAAGTTCTTCCAGTGACAACCTTTGTCGTAAAATGCAGATTATGGACAACGGGATCACACCAGGTTGTGAATCCTCCGCCCCCCCCCCATTGGTGAAGTAGCCATTGACATTCACAACGTGGCTGACGTGTAAAAGAGTGGCCCATTTGCGGGAGAGGATGAAGGCGGGGCAGCTGGCTCCTGTGGAACTGCACCCCTCTCAGAGTCAAATGCCTTCACGATGAGGGGAGGGGTCATGAGAAACAATTGAGAAGAAATGGGGATTGCAGCAGTATTGCTAAACAGGGGAGCGGAATATTAGGGCAGAGCGCCCTCAGGCAGTTGATGTACAGTGTAGTTACCTCATCAAAGCTGCATAAGCTTCTCAGACTGACAGCAATACCTTGGGCAGCTGCTAAAAATGCTGAATGCAAATATAGTCACTCCCTTCAATCACAGCTCACTTTCTGCGTTGATTTAAATCCAGGAGGTACAGTGGTCCCAATATTTATGGGGAGGCGTGGAGGGAGCGGGGGCATGTGCTCCACTCCAGAGACTTGAGCACCATAAATCTAGGCTGACACGCCAGTGGACTGCTGCACTGTCGAGGTGCCGTCTTTCGGATGAGGCCCCGTCTGCCTCAGGTGGACATAAATTGATCCCATGGCACTATTTGGAAGAAGAGCAGGGGGAGTTATCACCAGTATTCTGGCCAATATTTATCCCTAAATCAACATAACAGAAACATCATTATCACATGGCTGTTTGTGGGAGCTTGCTGTGCGCTGATTGGCTGCCTCGTTTCCCACATTACAACAGTGATTGCACTCCAAATGTAATTCATTGGCTGAAAAGCGCTTTGAGACGTCCGGTGGTCGTGAAAGGCGCTACAGAAATGCAAGTTTTCTTTATTTCTTTCTATGTGTCTGCACTCGGAAGAAGAAAGGCTGAAGCCGGCATGACGTAATTTAGGTTCAACAGTTCAAAGTAAATCCGCCTTCTTTCACGACACGACATTTTTGATGCTGGCAGTTGCTCAAAATAGGTATGAAGAAGATAAATGGAGCTTGAAGTCTATTGATTGAATACCGAATTATGAAAGCTTTACCTATTTTTTTAGCCAGCAGCTGTTGATCTGTGTTTGGAGAAAACAAAGTAACATCTCAATCCAACCAGAGAGGCATTCATTTCAGTGGAACCGGAAGTGACATTTCAGACCACCAGCCTCCAACACTGTTCTCATGAAGCTCAACGCAAGCTCGAAAAACAGCTCGTAATCTTACCGTTTAGCACTTTATACACTTCCGGCCTGAACATTGAGTTCAACATCGCTACGTCATAATCACTGCACGCGTTTCTCGGGCAGCAGGTGCTGGAATTGGTTCCGCATTTACACATCCTCTGGATCCATCTGCAATTCTGCCACCATCACCTCCTTTTGATTCGCAGCATCGTAACTTTAGTAAGTTAATAACTACTGCCCTCCACCCTTTCATCCAACCACGATTTTCACTGGCTCAATGGAAGCAAATGGGAGGTCAGCCACCTTCGACCGAAAAGGGATGGAACAGGATACTTTCTAAAAGGTGGAAAGCTAAAAACATTGGAGGTCGAAAAACAATCAGGGTTGCAGGTACATAGATCATTAAAATGTCATGAAGAGGAACAGAAATAATCAAAAAGTCTAATGGAATGCTGGCCTGTATATCTAGAGCAATAGAGTACAAGGGGGTAGAAGGTATGCTGCAGCTATACAGAACCCTGATTCGCCCACACCTAGAATGCTGCGACCAGTTATTGGCACCAAACCTTAGGAAGGATATACTGGCCTTGGAGGTAATGCATCATAGTTTTACCAGAATGATACCTGGGTTTCAAGGCTTACTTTACGTGGAGAGCTTATAGAAATTATGGTTGTATTCCCTGAATTTAGAAGGTTAAGGGGTGGCCTGATCGAAGTTTGCAGGATATTAAAGGGAACAGATAGGGAAGATAGAGAGAAACTATTTCTACTGGTTGGGGAGTCTAGGACTAGGGGGCATAGTCTAAAAATTACATCCAGACGTTTCAGGAGTGAAATTAGGAAACACTTCGACACACAAAGGATGGTGGCAGTTTGGAAGTCTTTTCCGCCAACTGCAATTGCTGCTGGGGATCAATTGTTAATTTTAAACCTGAGATTTATCACTTTTTGTTAACCAAATGTATTTTGGGATATTGGCCAAAGGCGGGTATTAGGAGTTAGATTGGAGATCAGCCATAATCTGATTGAATGGCGGAACAGGCTCGAGGGGCTGAATGGACTACTCCTGTTAATATGTTCCTAAGGCAGTGTACTTGCTTAAAAACTGTTAAATGTCTAACTTCTTCCAGTCCCGTTGAAAAGTAATCGACCTGAAACGTTAGCTCGGTTTCTCTCTCCACAGACGCGGCCTGACCTATTGAGTATTTTCCGGCGTTTTCTGTTTTTTTCATTTGAGATTTACACAATCCAAAATATTTTTGATTGGTTTAGCTCCTTGTGCCTGGGCCAGTGCATTGCTGGAAATATTTGAAACTGACTTCACCCAGCTCATTTCACTACTTATGTATCTGCCATCATCCCTTTGGCGAGTTGAACTCTCTTTCTCGGTTCCCTGTGTTACAGTGTTCGATGTTCTGAGTAAATCCCGTGTAAAGTTATGCATCCTAAGTCCTGTCATTGTTCAACAAAGAGTATAAAAAGGAAAAAAAAAGGCTCCTCACTATTCCCGAGCAAAGGGACAAAACTTCTTTATCCAGTCTACCAAAAGATCGAAAGAACCGAATCAATTCTCTACCCCAGAGGACTGTGGAGGCTCAGTCGTTGTGTATATTCAAGACAGAGATCGATAGATTTTTGCATATTTGGGGAATCAAGGGATATGGCGATACTGCAGGAAAGTAGAGGTGAGGTAGAAGAACAGCCATGATCTTATTGAATTGCGGAGCAGGCTCGAGGGGCCGAATCGCCTACTCCGTCTCCTATTTCTTATATGCTTATGTTCGTATATAATTTACATAGTTTTACCTATTATCTACAGCACAGATGGTCTAACTGGTCCATGCTGATGTTTAAGCTTCACAGGCGACGCTTCACAAACTTCTTCAAATGGCCCTATCAGCATATCCTTCCATACCTTTCTCCCTCATGCACCTTTTTAGCTTCCCTTGAATTACCTCTCCTTCAATTAGCCAATCACGTTAAACGGCTGATCGCCTTTGGTTGGAGGACTCGGCAACATATCCCTGGAACGAGCAGATTATTATGTGGTACTCACCATCGCTTTTACACCTCTCTTCCAGTTCTTGGATTAATAATGAGAACGGATTGAAAATGATGGAATAATATGTATTTTCTATGTAAATATCCAATTTTCTGGCGTCAGCATCCATGAAACAAAAAATGCTTTCCTCGCTTACCTCTTACGCAGCGACCTAGCTTTGCCTCTGTTCAAAAACCAAGCGAATGAGATTTGCAAAGGTATACAGTTATACAACAATTATACAGGGCCAGCTTACTACAGTTATACAGGGCCTTGGTGAGACCACACCTGGAGAACAGTGTGCAGTTTTGATCTGCTTACCGAAGAAAGGATAATCTTGCCGCAGAGGGAGTGCAGCGAAGGTTCATCAGATTGTTTCCTGGGATGGCAGGACTGTCGTATGAGGAGAGATTGGGTCGACTAGGAATATATTCAGTAGAGTTTAGAAGAATGAGCGGGGATCTCATTGAAACGTATATAATTCTGACAGGGCCAGACAGACTGGACGCAGGGAGGATATTACCCCTGGCTGGCGTGTCTAGAACGAGGGGGCACAGTCTCAGGATAAGGGGTAGGACATTTAGGACTGAGATGAGGAGAAATTCCATCATTCAGATGGTGGTGAACCTGTGGAATTCACTACCACAGAAGGCTGTGGAGGCCAAGTCACTGAATATATTTAAGAAGGAGATAGATAGATTTCGAGACACAAAGGGCACCAAGGCGTATGGGGAGATAGCAGGAATATGGTATTGAGATAGAGGGTCAGCCATGATCATATTGAATGGCGGAGCAGTCTCGAAGGGCCGAATGGATTACTCCTGCTCCTATTTTTCTATGTTTCTATGTTTCCATAGCAACACAAATTTTAGCCTAGTTATCTAATGTTTCCGGAAAAAGAGCTGCTGATAGAGAATTGGACACCCGCAAACCATTTAGCGATCAGAACAGCTCTGATTAAACTCAGAACCCGGATCACTTCAATAAAATAACATTTTGAAATTCCTCCAGCGCGATTTTAAGCGATTTAAACAATATGGGGGCGTGGGTTGGGGGCGTGAGCGTATCGGCCTCCCATTATAGACTTCAAGCCAATATTCAGTTCAATTGACATCAACATAGCTTAATATGAAGCGGGGAGTAAAAAAGATTTCCGATGAAATTTCGCTGGCTTAATTGCTTCCGTCCACGACGATGTTCTACCGTAATATCAATGGCCCTGAAATCGTGGTGCACGTGACGGCCTGAAAATTAGTATTGCTAGGACAGAGTTGGGCTATTTGACCAACAACTTTCCAGCAATTGTCCACACAATTCTTAAGGCTGGTAAAACCAGACACAGGGCATGCTTTCATCAGCATAAGCTTATATATATATATAAATATGTTAAATAAAATAATTAAACATCCAAAGTTATGCAAATACAGTTTACATGCGTCTATGTAAATATTGGCCCGGAATAAGATGTTTAAAATGAGTTATTTGATGTAATGAAGGGATATATGAATAACATTACAATACAGAACATTTATATTTATTAGAATTCTGTACATTGTAGACCGATTTGGGGATTACTTTGCCTATCATTAGGGAATGCCCTTCTGAAATGTTTGCAATGGTATCTTCCTTTGTCATTGGAGGGCCGGTCCCACGTGTTCCAATGGACGCTTCCGAACCGCTGGCGTCCAAGGGATCCGTGGGCCTTCACGCTGCCCCCCGCCAGGAGGCGTTGTGCCGCAACTCCTCACCGCTTGTCGCCAGGGTCTAATTCTGAATTGCTTCACGGGTCGGAGGCGTATTCCACAGGTAGGCCTCCCATCGCAATTTTCAGGCTAATATTTCTGAGGAAAATTCTTTATTTGGAATTATATCGCAAGAAGTCATTAGAAGTCTTGTACCGCACTTAGACACTATTGTCCTCACGTGCATCTTTTAGAGCTGTCTTCAGTTTTTCCGCATCTGCAAAGCCATAGGAAAAATGTTTCTAGTTACGGGATATTGCGGGCAGAGGCGCACAACCGGCATTAGCGCATTGGCGGCCTGTTTTATGTCCTACCATAGTCAGAGCCTTTCAATCAATGGAACTGACTATCGGGTGGAACATTTAATCTGCGGCCGATGTGGCACCGCCCTACTCACAGTTCCATGAGAAATGTGAAAACTGCCCTGTTCTCGCTGCTCAAGCGAGGCATTAACGGCCAAAATTTAATACTGGCGAGGATGCAAAGCAAACGGTATTGCTTGGGTAGCCGGTTACACGTTCTGCGACACATTTAGCTCCATTGACCATTAGAACTGAATTTCGGGCGTGCAATATGACGGGCGCTAACAGCGATTCCGCCTGTTTTGCGTCATAGCCCATGCCCGGTTTCACACCCAGTATCTAGAGATATGTTGCTTTCATTCGCCTTGGGAGCAGGGACTAGGTGAAGCTGTAACAATGTTTCAATTTTGGTTGAGGTACATAGGATGGAGATGGGAACCTAACGGGCATAATTGATTGGGACTACTGCTCACAAGTAGGATAATCGCCAACACCTTCTTGTTGGCCGTAAAGAGCTGTTTGTTTGCTGTCATTTCGAAGGACTCTTTGAAATCCATGTAAGGACTGGAAATAATGATAGCAGGGAAAAGGATATCATTGTCTGCATCAGTTATATATGTAGTTTGTGGAAGTGCTAGACAAAAATAATCGCGCTTTTGTAACACTAGTTCTTTCTGGCTTAAATATTGTCTTTAAAGTTCAAGCATTTACATTGCTCTTCAAACCGAAGAGCCACAATTTGGGAAAGTACTATTTCATAGAATCGTGCAGCGCACAGGTACGTCATTCCACCCAACATGACTGTGATGGCTCTTTGAAAGCGTTATCAGCAACTGCCCACTGCCCTGCACAACCATGCAATTTCGGCCCCTTCAAGCATCTGTCCGTTTACCATTTTAAAAGTTGTTATTGCAAACTTATCCTTTCAGGCAGTGCATTTGTGATCAAAAAATTCGCTGTCAAAAACATTTCCTCATGTCGTCTAAAGCTTTTTTCTCCATCACCTCAAATCCGCTGGTTATCGACCCTGCTGCCAGTGTAAAAGCTTTCTCCTCAATTACTCTATCGGATAGCAATTTGGGGAAACTTGCGGTTGAAAATGCACGTTAATACATTCAATGAACGCGAGTAATCGTTAGTTTGGTGGGCTGGCGAGTGCGGGGTTGTAGCTGCAGCGCCACCCACTGTTTGCAATTCATGAGTGCAATTTTATCATAAACTCGAGACGGGATCCGTGCGTTTTCATGTAGGCCGCATGTTTTTCGCCACCGCACGATTTCACTCCATTGAAGTGAAAGGAGCAAAGTCGGCCAGGGGGTAAGACGGAGAGCTGACCTTAGACCTCTCAATTCAATGGGTTCAGTGTGGGTTGGCTATCGCGAAATTGGGAGAAAAATAGGGAGCGATGCAAAATCGGTTTTAATATCATGCAGGTTGTGTTAACCTGAACTCTGTCGCGCATCGAGCAGTCATGTTTTTGTATGCTAGCGGAATAATTATTGTTGAGCCCCCAGTGGCTGGATTGATAAACGCTTTGAGCAATTCGAGAATAGTTTGGAATGCCCAAAGCAAATTCTCAGCTTTGTCTATGAATTTATCTGAAATCAGAAAGGAGTGATCCTAAAATTAGAGCATCCAAACCGACACATGGGAATCCCTGGCCCAAGTGCCCACAAGTGGAGAAGAAGCATCCGGGAAGCTGCCAAACACCTCGGGTCTCTTTGCCGGGAGCAAGCACCTCTGGGAGGATCTATACGGCCACTGTGAGAAAGCGATTGAGGAGGAATCTTCCGATGACTTCAATGGAGCATAACATTGAGAGATGTGTAGAAGAGGGTCTGCCCCTACCGCTTAAGCTTAACGAGATTGCAACCTTTCCCGACATGTTCACATGTATAGAGCCAATGCTTATCAACTGAAATGTCACTTAGAGGAAACTGAGTTATCCAACATTTTACCTAAATTTTTCTCCAGCAGCCGGTGATCTGGAATGAGAAAGAAAGGGCAAATCAGGCTTTTAATTTGGGGTTTAGGAGACCATTCAACCCCTAGTGGCTGGGCTGGTAATTCGCTGGAGCAATGTGAAACTCCTCCCACCGCCCGGCACGTGATCTCCTGCACCCAATTGACAACAGTTGACCTTATCTCTATCCGTCCACTTCAGAATTGCTTACACTCAAATTGATCAACTACAAAATTGACTACATATATTGTTCTCATATCAAGAGCACCATCTTGATATGCACTTTGGCAGGAAAAATCCTAGAGCAATTTATTATCTTAATGGCAAGAAACTGGAGAGTACTGAAGTGCAAAGGGATCTGGGGGTCCTGGTGCACGAAACTCAAAAGGATAGTATGCAGGTGCAGCAAGTGATTAAGAAGGCAAATGGAATGTTGGCTTTCATTGCTAGGGGGATAGAATATAAAATAGGGAGGTATTGCTTCAGTTGTACAAGGTATTGGTGAGACCGCACCTGGAATACTGCATACAGTTTTGGTGTCCTTACTTAAGGAAAGACATCCTTGCTCTCGAGGCAGTGCAAAAAAGGTTCACTCGGTTAATCCCGGGGATGAGGGGGTGGTCATATGAGGAGAGGTTGGGTAGATTGGGACTCTACTCATTGGAGTTCAGAAGAATGAGAGGCGATCTTATTGAAACATATAAGATTGTGAAGGGGTTGGATCGGGTGGATGCGGGGAGGATGTTCCCGATGACGGGTGAGACGAGAACTAGGGGACATAGTCTTAGAATAAGGGGCTGCTCTTTCAAAACTGAGATGAGGAGGAACTACTTCACTCAGAGGGTGGTAGGTCCATGGAATATGCTGCCACAAAAAGCTGTAGAAGCTACAACATTAATTAAATTTAAAACAGAAATAGACAGTTTCCTAGAAGTAAAGGGCATTAAGGGTTACGGGGAGCGGGCAGGAATTTGGACATGAGTCTAGGTTCGGATCGGTCATGGCCCTGTGGGTAGTGGAGCGGGCCCAGGGACTGTGTAGCCTGATTCTGCTCCTATTTTGTGTGTGCAATTCTGTTAGATGCAGGAGATGGTTCTGTGATAGATAGTAGATTGGCGGTTAGGATCAGATCAGCCATGATCTTATTGAATGGCGGAGCAGGCTCGAGGGGCCGATTGGCCTACTCCTGCTCCTATTTCTTATGTTCTTATGTTCTTATCTGACCCCCTGCATGCAGTCTTAGCTTTCTAAAAGTGCCGTCTTCCCACGTCACGTCCGACCCGTCCATCCCTCCATTCTCGCTGTCCAACAATTCCAAATTTGTGTCTTTACCATGACCCAATTCATATCCACAATTTCCTTTTGCCCGTTTGTTGTTGGAAAGTCCGAGGCCTTTTAATCTGACCGCTTGCATTTGTTGCTCTAATGGTGGCCTTGCCATGAACAGGTCAGGTACTGTTTTCTCAACATTTCCATTTCTCAAGGCCAGTCTATAATTTTAAGAGGGTGAAATTGGATATATGCGGGAGTACAAAATTGATGGAATGGCATCTGCTCCCCGTTATACCACCCGTCCTGTATTCAGTACCATTTTATTCAGTAGAAATACATATCAGGCGGGGCGTATTACAGGCGGCTGGTGCAATGACGCCTATTTAGCGCTACCACGTAGATCCAGTTCCAACCCAGTAATCATTGTCAAAAGTCATTTTGCTGATCTTGTTTTTCACTCCCTTGTAATATACTATCACAGACAGATATAGAGCAATACACATATTCTCTTTCAAATCATTCTGCTTCTTTTTAATATACTGCTCAATCTCCTCCGAACCTGCACAAGATCAACCACCATTAACTGTTGTTTCATTCAGCAGCGCAATTAGAACAACATGGGATTTACAGCACAGAAAAAGGCCATTCTAACCAACTGGTCTGTACCAGTGCTTATACTGCTCACGGGCTTCCTACCACAAATCTTCGTCTAATCATAGCAGCATACCCTGCTATTGCTTCACCGCCCCCCCCTCCCCCGCGTGTGCGGCCCTACCATTCCAGTAAAGGCATCGAAGCTATCCGCCTCAATTATTCATTTTGGAAGCGTGTTCCACATTCCTACCACTCTCTCGCAAAAAAGATTTTCCTGACTTCCTTATTGGTCCTGTGACTGAACATTTTATATTCATGTGTACTGGTGGTGGTTTACGCCACAATGGGAAATATCTTGTCGACATCTAGCCTATCGAAATAATAGTCTGTTCATCAGTGCTGCTAAAAATGGTACACACGCTGGCAGTAATCCCAACAACTAAACGTGTCGCCGTACTTGTTCGAACATAAATAATGAGCCGTATTTTCCGACCCCCACGGGTGTGTACGAGCTGTGTACACACCCGTAGCGGCCTCGCAAGTGCCGCTTTCAGGCATGCGAAGGGCATGCGCTGAAAACCGGCACTTTCGATCTCATAGAGTCATAGAATCATAGAGTTATACAGCACAGAAAGAGGCCCTTCGGCCCAGCGTGTCCGCACCGGCCATCAAGCCCTCTCTATTCTAATCCCATTTTCCAGCACTTGGTCCGTAGCCTTGTATGCTATGGCGTTTCAAGCGTTCATCTAAATGCTTCTTGAATGTTGTGAGGGTTCCTGCCTCTACCACACTTTCAGGCAGTGAGTTCCAGATTCCAACCACCCTCTGGTTGAAAAAGTTTTTCCTCAAATCCCCTCGAAACCTCCTGCCCCTTACCTTGAAACTATGCCCCCTGGTTATTGACCCCTCTACTAAGGGGAAAAGTTACTTGCTATCTACCCTATCTATGCCCCTCATCATTTTATACACCTCAATCAGGTCCCCCCTCAGCCTTCTCTGCTCTAAGGAAAACAACCCCAGCCTGTCCAGCCGCTCTTCATAGCAGTAGCATTGCAGCCCAGGTAACATCCTGGTGAATCTCCTCTGCACCTCTTGACTGATCCTCCACTTGCACTGCAGAAGGGCCTCTGAGGGTGGAGAGTTCCGCTTTCTGCAGAACGTCCTCCCGCTGAAATTCCTTAGAAATCTTACGCCTGGTAAAAGCTGGCATAAGCCCTGTTTTAACAGCATAAGTGTTTAAAAAAATAAAAAAAATGTTTGTTTTCACTCAATTATTATTTAGCAATACTTAAAGAAACTTAAATTATTGTTTTTTAATTATTTTTAATTAATGTAATTAATTTTTGTTTACAAATTTAATTTAATGTAATTTTACCTAATTTTATATCCGTGATTTAAAAAATAAATATTTAATGTTTTAGTGTGTTTTTTGAGTGATCCCCATTCATACTTTTGACAGATATATGCGGAGAGACCTGTCAAAAGTGTGAAGGGGGATTCCCTTCTTCCATTGGATCCGCATGGCCCACGTGATTTCAGAGATGCTTGCGAACCCCCTGTGCCCCTCGGATACCTGGGCCTCTGCGCGCGCCGACCAGAAGAGGTCCAGCATCGGAAATGTCGGGACCTTTGGAGCCAGCAGGTATGTTCTTAAATGTTTTCCTGATTGGAGGCATCCGCACGCAGGAAACCTCCGATCGGAAAATCCGGGCCAATATTAAAGTTTTGTGTCTTATCATTGCTGTCAGCAAGGAAAAGAAAACTATAAAGTGGAATTGCCAGGCACACACAGTTAGAGGCAAATGAAGCAGGACTGTATGGTTTACTGTCCAATCGGGCTGACATTATGTTTAACAATCTGCAATAAATAGGATGCATACATTGACAGCACTATTCCAGACCAGAATGGAGATGATTGCACAATGTTCTCCGCCATTCAAGTCTGCAGACCGCACTGCTGTAAGTGACTGAGACTGATTTTCTGCACAAAATTTGCATTATGTAACTAACATCCACTCAATGCGTCTTGCTAGAGAAATAATCAAATTGTATTAAGTAACTGTCCTGCACTCACTTTTTTTTTTCTGGAGGAATAAACTTTTTTGGGGGAGATTTTGCTAAAGTTTCGGTAACGAGTTCAATTCACGGAATTTGGTAGAGAGCCTGTTTAAGTAGATTATGCTTGCTTTCATAGAATCATAGAATCATAGAAGGTAGGAGCAGGTGTAGGCCATTCGGCCCCTCTAGCCTGCTCCGTCATTCAATGCGATCATGGCTGATCATCCAAATTCAGTACCCTGTCCCTGCTTTCTCCCCATATCCCTTGATCCCTTTAGCTTTAAGAAATATATACAACTCCTTCTTGAATCTATTTAATGACTTGGCCTCGACTGCCTTCTGGGGCAGAGAATTCTACAGGTTCCCCACTCTCTGGGTGAAGAAATTCCTCCTCATTTCTGTCCTAAGTGGCTTACGCCTTATCCTTAGACTGTGACCCCTGTTTCTTGACTCGCAGACCATCGGGAACATCCTTCCTGCATCTATTTATTCCTGTCCTGTCAGAATTTTATAAGTTTCAATGAGATCCCCTCTCATTTTTCTAATCTCCAGCGAGTATAAGCCCAATCGACCCAATCTCTCTTCATACTTCATTCCTGCCATCACAGGTGTCAGCCTTGTGAATCTTCGCTGAACTCCTTCCATGGCAAGAACATCCTTCCACAGATAAGGCGAACAAAACTGCACACAGTACTCAAGGTGTGTTCTCAACAAGACCCTGTACAACTGCGTTTAGAGAGACTCTTAAAATATATTCTGTTGGATGAGTACATACACTGTTTGCTGTCTTGTAGCTAAATAGACTGTTTGCTGGGTGATAGAGTCTGTTTGCTGTAGATCACTGATTACCTAGAGTGTTTGCTATAAGACTCTGTTTCAATAGCCTATGTTTGCTGCAGCGTGTAGAGTCACCGCTTAAATAGACTCTGCTTTCTGTTTGCTCAATAGATGGAATTTACAAGCTCTGAAATTGGATCTGTTGGCGACGTGTCGCATCCCGCCTCCAACTTTGTTGTTGACACAATCCATCTCATTGTGCGACAGGTCGAGGTGTCGTTTTCTAAAAATATGGAGCTGCACTAATGGCTGCACAGGAAATCGATTAATAAACAAACATCCGCTTAATAGTTAGAAGTGCCTGCACTTTCGGATGCAAAAGAGCATCTGAAACAAGCAAAGGCAAAACAGCATTGCACCCCGTAGGATGTTTTGCACTGACGTGAAATGGATGCATTTGAAGCGTAAGATCCAGGAGCAAATGCAAGCAACATGAGCATCACTGCAGGACGGTGGCGAAGGAATAGAGAGCACGAGCGCTGACACATGGAGAAATGGAGCCGGAACAGGGCAGCTAAAGAGCCAAGTTTCCTGCTGGCTGGTGTTCAAATTTCAACCTCACTGTCCACGAAGCACAAAATTGCGAGATGTGTAGAAAGTGTCTGCCCTTCCCCGCTTAAGATTAACCCCTTTAAAACATTTCAGTCGCTGACTCACAGTCCCCAGCATTTAGTTCTTCCTACTCACCACTGGTTTTACACTTTGCTTCCAGATCTAAGAATATGAGGGGTAATGAAGTTCAGTGATCAGGAAAAGGCAATCAGCTTTCCAGAACGCATAGCACACTTACATTTTTATCATCATCTACCTTTTTTACACTGCTCCAGCTTAATCTCTGAAAAATAATAATAAGCATAATTTCAATAAAAAAATTATATTAATACATATATAATTAATAATAATTAATTAGATTATTAATTGTAATTAACTATAATAATTAATAATAACATGAATTTATTTACTTCGCTCCTAGGATGTGGGCGCCAATCCCTATTTATTGCCAATCCCTAATTGCCCTTGAGAAGGTGGTGGTGAGCCACCTTCTTGAACCGCTGTAGTCCGTGTGGTGAAGGTGCACTTGCAGTGATGTTAGGGAGGGAGTTCCAGGATTTTTGCCCAGCGACGTTGAAGGAATGCAGATATATTTCCAAGTCATGATGCTGTGTGAGTTGGCGGGTCACTTGGAGGTGATGGTGTTCCCCTGCGCATTAGGGAGGTGCTGTCGAAGAAGCCTTGTCGAGTTGCTGCAGTGCATCTTGTATATGGTGCACACTGCTGCCACGGTGCGCCGGTGGTGGAGTGATTGAATGTTTAAGGTGATGGATGCAGTGCTAGTCAAGCGGGCTGCTTTGTCCTGGGGGGTGCTGAGATTCTTGAGTGTTGTTAGAGCTGCACTGATCCAGGCAATTGGAAAGTATTACATCACACTGATGACTTGTGACATGCAGATGATGGAATGGATTCGGGGAGTCAGCAGCTGAGTCACTCGCTGTGGAATACCCAGTCTCTGTCCTGCTCTTATGGCTACAATATTTATGTGGCTGGTCCAGTTAAGATTCTGATCAATGGTGATCTCCAGAATGTTGCTGATTGGGGATTCGGCGATGATAATGCCAGTGAATGTCAAGGGGATGTGTTTACATAAGAACATAAGAACATAAGAAGTAGGAGCAGGAGTAGGACATATGGCCCCTCGGGTATGCTCCGCCATTCAATAGGATCATGGCTGATCCAAACCTAGACTCACGTCCACTTCCCTGCCCGCTCTCCATAACCCTTAATTCCCTTATCAGCTCGGAAACTGTCTATCTCCGTTTTAAATGTATTTAATGTCGCAGCTTCCACAGCTCTCTGAGGTAGCAAATTCCATAGATTTAATACCCTCTGAGTGAAGAAGTTTCTCCTCATCTCAGTTTTGAAACGGCAGCCCCTTAATCTAAGATTTTGCCCCCTGGTTCTAGTCTCACCCATCAGTGGAAACATCTTCCCCGCCTCCACCCGATCAAGCCCCCTCACAATCTTATATGTTTCGATAAGATCGCCTCTCATTCTTCTGAATTCCAATGAGTAGAGTCCCAAACTACTCAACCTTTCCTCATAAGTCAGCCCCCTCATCTCCGGAATCAACCGAGTGAACCTTCTCTGAACTGCCTCGAGAGCAAGTATATATTTTCTTAAATATGGAAACCAAATCTGGACGGAGTATTCCAGGTGTGGCCTCACCAGTACCTTGTATAACTGAAGCAAGACTTCCCTGCTTTTATACTCAATCCCCCTTGCAATAAAAACCAATATTCCATTGGCCTTCCTGATCACCTGCTGTACCTGCATACTAGCCTTCTGTGTTTCATGCACCACGACCCCCAGATCCCTTTGTACTGTAGCACTTTGCAGTTTCTCTCCATTTAGATAATAACTTGCTCTTTCATTTTTTTCTGCCAAAGTGCATAATCTAACACTTTCCAACATTATATTAAATCTGCCAAATTTCCACCCATTCATTTAGCCTGTCCATATCATTTTGCAGGTTTTTTATGTCCTCCTCACTCACTGCTTTTCCTCCCATCTTTGTATGGTCAGCAAACTTGGATACGTTGCACTCGGTCCCCTCCTCCAAATCGTTAATATAGCTTGTAAAGAGTCGGGGTCCCAGCACTGACCCTCGCGGAACACCACTAGTTACTGATTGCCAACTCGAGAATGAAACATTTATCCCAACTCTCTCTTGTTGAAGATAATCATTGCCTGGCACTCCTGTGGTGCGATTGTTACCTGCCTCTTACCAGCCCAAGCCTGAACGTCTACCAGGTCATGTTGGATGAAGGCACGGACTGCTTCATTATCTGAGGAGTTGCCAATTGAACTGAACATTGTGCACTCATCAGCGAACATAAGTATTGCTGAGCTTAAGATGGAGGGAAGTTCATTGATGAAGCAGCTGAAGATTGTTGCGGCTAAGGCACTGCCCTGAGGAACTCCTGCACCGATGTCCTGGAGCTGAGATAATTGACCTCCAACCACCACCAGCATCTTCGGTTGTACAAGGTGTGACTTGAGCCAGTGGAGAGTTTTCCCCCTGAATCCCATTGACTTCAATTTTACTGTGTGTCCTTGAAGCCACACTCGGGCAAATGCTGCTGTTTTGATGTCAAGGGCCGTCACTCTCACCTCACATCTGGAATTCAACTATTTTGTCCATGTTTGGACCCAGGCTGTAATTAGGTTCTGGAGCCGAGATTTCCTGCGGGAACCCAAACTTATCTTCGATGACCAGGTTATTGGTGACTAAGTGCCACTTGATAGCACTTTTGATTACACCTTCAATTAGTTTTCTGATGATTGAGAGTAGCCTCCTGGGGTGGTAGTAGGGCGGATTGGATTTGTCCTGCTTTTTGTGGACAGGACATACAGCAGCAGTTTTCCACATTTTTGGGTTAATACCAGTGTTATAGCAGTACTGAAACAGCATGGCTAGAGGCACGGCTAGTTCTGGAGCACAATCCTTCAGCACGACAGCCGGGATGTTGTCGGGACCCATCGCCTTTGCCATATCCAGTGCGCTCAGCCGTTTCTTGATATCACGTGAAGTGAAGCGAATTGGCCTGCGGCAGGATTCTGTAATGGTTGGGACCTCAGAAGGAGGCCGAGATGGATCATCCACTCGGCACTTCTGGCTGAAGATGGTTGCAATCGTTTCAGCTTTGTCTTTTGCACTCACATGCTGGGCTCCACCATCATTGAGGATGGGGATATTCATGGAGCCTCCTCCTCCCTTTGGGTGTTTAATGGTCCACCACCATTCACGTCTGGATGTTGCAGGACTGCAGAGCGTTGATCTGATCCGTTGATTCTCAGCCCTCACCTGTATCATTTAGAGCTGTTTTCACTTTTTCCAGTTCTGAAATGTAAAAGCGAATCTCTCAAGATAATTATATTAAATCTTCCACTATCTAAGTTAGGATTTCGAATCCAATAGTTTTGGCTTCCATGATTCAAAATGGTGCCTTACTGTGGACGTATATTTTAAGTAGCATTTAGTGGAGGTTATTTTAAATTTGGGGGACTATTTTAAACTGGCGATATTGAATTAGCCACCCGTTATGTGTCCTGCATCATTATCCTCCCCGTTGTAATGAAATCGGGAGAAATGTTTAACTTGCGGTCGGTTCGTCATGACCCTTTTTACCCCAATCTGTGCAAATTGCTACGTGGAGCAAAGAGGCAGTGAGACAGGATCAGACTGAACAATACCACTGGGCTGTTATTGGACATGGCCAGGGAAGTCAAGCAGATAGAAATGCTCTTGCCGTCCGGTTAAACCACACGCCAGATATTCAGTTCAACAAAGGCAAAATACTACGGATGCTGGAAATCCGAAATAACAAGAGAAAACGCTGGAAAAACTCAGCAGGTGAGGCAGCATCCGTGGAGAAAGAAACAGAGTTAACATTTCAGGTCGAAGACCTTTCGTCAGAACTGGAAAAAAGGAGGAAATGGATTACATTTGAAATCAAGTTTACGGGCTGGGAAAAGGGGGAGGGGATGAACGAACAAAACGGAAGGTCAGTGATAGGATAGAAAGCAGGAGAGATTAAGAGACATTGAGAGACAGAAAGAGA
This sequence comes from Squalus acanthias, assembly GCA_030390025.1. NCBI lineage: Eukaryota > Metazoa > Chordata > Chondrichthyes > Squaliformes > Squalidae > Squalus > Squalus acanthias. Next base: position 10,856,980 of record CM059453.1, read on the forward strand.
TATTCAAGGCAAGAGGAGGTGGTGATGGGACAGGTTAAGGAACAAAGGTTGGTTGTAGAAGAGTGTGAATTGCGCTGGCAGAATGAAGGACAGCTGCCATGTGGAAGCGAATAAAAAAGGGCCAAACAAAAAGTGTGGGTAAAAAATATATATAGATGTGATAGGGGCCGAGGTTATGACCTGAAATTGTTAAACTCTATGTTGAGTCCAGAGGGCTGTAAAGTGCCTAATGGAAAGATGAGTTGCTGTTCCTCGAGCTTACGCTGAGCTTCCGTTGCACAATGCAAGAGGCCGAGGACGGTGAGATCTGAGTTGGAATGGAGCGGTGAATTAAACTGACAGGCCACCTTGAGCTCGGGGTCGCCCTTACGGACTGAACGGAGATGATCCCCAAATTTCTATTTATATCCGGAGATATTCAGTTCTATTACTCAAGGGGACTGAATATCGGCCGAGGCATCTAACGGTCTGCCGAAGCCAGAGCGCCCACTCCGCGCTACCGCATAAGATGTACTTCTAACCCCAGGGGTGTTAGCAGATGTTTACCTGCATCTGTGCATGTTTTGCTTAATTGCATGCCGGGCAAATTCAGGTGGAACTGATTGGGGAGGAGTTAATGTGAGGATTGAGGGCTGCAGTGCGAGGCAGAGATTCACATTGTTGGGGCATTGGGACGTCTACTGGAATAGCAGAAGTGACACTCAGATGTTTACCCACAGCATTCTACATTAACCTGAGGACTTCAGGATTGCAATTGACCTCTGCTTTAAAGCAACAACTGGCAGTTACCCAGTCGATGCTATATCAGCAGGACTTGAGGGAGTGAGTGGCCTCCTGTTATTCATGTTCAGTCAAATGCAAACAAAAGAATAAAATAAATCTACGCCACACATGTAACACTGGTTCTTTAATTTGTGAGTCATTGCTAAATCCCCATCCTCTAGACTCAACTATTCCAATGCTCCCATGGTCGGAATCCCTGCTTCTCCCTTCCTTAAATTTGAGCTCATTCAAATTCTGCTGCTCGTATCTAGATGGCACCAACTTCCACTCCCACTCACCCCTGTGCTCGCTGGCCTGCATTGTCTTGCGGTTTTGCAAGGCCTCAATTTTAATATCCTCATCCTTCTTTTCAATTCCCTGCAAAATCTCTGCTAGCTCCAAATCTGGACATTTGAGTATTATATATTTTAATCTCCCCACCATTGCTGGCCGTGCCTTCAGCTGCCCAGGCTCTGGAATTTCGTCCCTAACCCTCTCCGCCTCTCTACTATTCTCTCGTTTAAGACGCTCCATAAAACCGACGTCTTTGATCAAGCTTTTGGTACAGCTATTCTAATATTTCTTCATGTGTTGTTGTTCTCCAAAAGCTGACCTGTACTGCGTTGAGTGATATAATCGGGCAGAAATTCCGTTTCCTACGGGTGTGTACGCGTTGTGTACTCACCCGCAGGGCCAACGAAAATGCCGGTTTTAGGCATGCAGTGCGCATGCGCTGGAAACCGGCATTTCCGATGTGTCTAGAAAGCTCTTGACAGATCCTCCGCCTGCCCGGGAGCAGGGCCTCTGCGGGTGGAGAGTTCCATTTTTCGGAGACCCTCCGCCCGCAGAAAACACTTTCAAATCTTGCGCCTGGCAAAAGCAGGCGTAAGGTCTGCTTTTACCAGGATAAGAGTTGAAAAAAGTTAAAAAAAATTTCCACTGATTTATCATGTAAAAAAACTTTTAAAAAAGTAAGTTTATTTATAGCTCCGTTAAAAACCTTAATTATTTTTTTGAATTTTTTTTTTTAGTTAAAAATGCTTAATTTATTGTAATTTAAAGACATTTTAAAAATGTGATATAAAAGAAATATTTAAGTTTTGCTATGTTTTGGGAGTGATCTCTATTCATATATTTGACAGGTCTTCCTGTCAAATGTATGAGGGAAGAGTCCCTTCTCTGATTTCCTCCCCATGGCCCACGTGATCCCAGGGACGCTGCGAACCGTCTGCACCTTTGGGATACCTGGGCCCTGCGCACCGCGAGTTTGCAGAGGCCCAGCAACAGAACTTTGCGCCTCCGGGGAGCCCTCCGATCCAGGCGCAGATTTTTCCAGATCGCAGCCCTCCATCCGCGGGAGGCCTGCGAACCGAATTTCTCGGCCTACAGAATACTGGGAAGAAGCAGGGAGCGGGAATTTTGAAATTCATAAGTTCACATTAACTATCACTTATACAGACAAAGGCAATTTGGAGCGTGAGATTAAACTTGAGCGGTAGGTCAGAACAGGCCTTAGCGAATTGTTGGATATTAATTTCCATTCGTACATTATTGCTACGAAGTTTAATACAGGCGGGTGGTATACTAACGCCTACCTTGCGATATCGACAAGGTTTTTTACCCATACAGTCTAAGGTTCTAAATTGGGGAAGGCCGATTATAATATGATAATGCAGGATCTGGCCAAAGTGGACTGGGATCAGCTACTTTTAGGAAAATCCACATCAGAGCAGTGGGAGTCATTCAGAAAGGAAATAGAGACAGTACAACGCCAACATGTTCCGGTAAACGTCAACGATGGTACGAACAATTCCAATGAATCCTGGATGTCAAGGGATATACAAGAACGGATTAGGAATAAAAGGGTGCCTTTTGGCACATACAAAGTGCTAAAGGCAGTGGAAGCCCTGGAGGTGTATGGAAAGTGCAGGGGGGTAATTAAAAAAGATATTTGGAGAGTGAAGAGGGGGCATGAAAAAACACTGTCGGGAAAAATAAAGGAAAATCGCAAGGTGTTTTATAAGTATATTAAGGGCAAGAGGATAACCAGGGAAAGAGTAGGGCCATTAGGGACCAAAGTGGCAATTTGTGTCTAAAGCCGGAAGATGTAGGTGAGGTTTTAAATTAATATTTTGTATCTGTGTTCACGATGGTGAAGGACGATGTAGGCATATAAATCAGGCAAGGAGATTGTGATATACTTGAAGAGTTTAGTATTGAGAGGGAGGAGGTACTAGCGGTTTTACCGGGCTTAAAATTGGATAAATGCCCAGGGCCAGACGAGATGTATCCCAGGCTACTGTGTGAGGCAAGAGAGGAGATCGCAGGGGCTCTGACACAAAATTTGCAGAACCTCTCTGGCCACAGGGGAGGTGCCAGAGGACTGGAGGACAGCTAACGTAGTACCATTATTCAAGAAGTGTAGTAGGGATAAACCAGGGAATTACAGGACAGTGAGCCTAACATCCGTGGTCGGGAAATTATTGGAAAAAAATCTGAGGGACAGAATCAGTCTCCACTTGGAGAGGCAAGGATTAATCAAGGATAGTCAGCATGGCTTTGTCAGGGGGAGATAATGTCTAACCAATTTGATTGAATTTTTCGAGGGGTTGACTAGATGAGTGGATGAGGGTAGTGCAGTTGATGTAGTCTACGTGGACTTCAGGAAGGCATTTGACAAAGTCCCGGATGCGAGACTGGTCAAGAAAGTAAGAGCCCACGGAATCCAGGGCAATTTGGCACACTGGATCCAAGATTGGTTCAATGGCAGGAGGCAGAGGGTGATGGTCGAAGTTTGTTTTTGTGATTGGAAGCCTGTGTCCATTGGTGTACCGCAGGGATCGGTGCTGTGTCCCTTGCTGTTTATAGTGTGCATTGATGATTTAGATATGAATGTAGGAGATATGATCAGTAAGTTAGCAGATTACACGAAAATTGGTGGAGTGATAAATAGCGAGGAGGGAAATCTCAGGCTACAGGACGATATAGACGGGTTGCTCAGATGGGCAGAACAGTGGCAAGTGGAATTTGACCCTGAAAAATGTGACGTGATGCATTTTGGGACAAGGCAAGGGAATACACATTGAATGGTAGGACCGTAGGAAAGACAGAGGATGAGAGGGACCTTGGTGTCCATGTAAATAGATCCCTGAAGGTAGGAGGACAGGTAGATAAGGTGCTTAAAAAGGCATATGGGATACTTTCCTTCATTAGCCGAGGCATAGAATATAAGAGCAAGGAGGTTATGATGGAGCTGTACAAAACGCTAGTTAGACCACAGCTGGAATACTGTGTGCAGTTCTGGTCGTCACACTAAAGGAATGATGTGATTGCATTGGAGAGGGTGCAGAGGAGATTCACCAGGATGTTACCTGAACTGGAGCGTTTCAGCTTTAAAGAGAGACAAGACAGGCTGGGGTTATTTTCCTTAGAGCAGAGAATGCTGAGGGGGGATCGGATTGAGGTGTACAAAATTATGAGGGCATGGATAGGATAGATAGAAAGGAACTTTTCCCCTTAGTAGAGGGGTCAATAACCAGGGGGCATAGTTTCAAGGTAAGGGGCAGGAGGTTTAGAGGTGATTTGAGGAAAAACGTTTTCAACCAGAGGGTGGTTGGAATCTGGAACTCACTGCCTGAAAGGGTGGTAGAGGCAGCAACCCTCACAACATTCAAAAAGCATTTAGATGAGCACTTCAAACGCCATAGCATACAAGGCTACATACAAAGTGCTGGAAAATGGGATTAGAATAGACAGGGCTTGATGGCCGGCGCGGACACGATGGGCCGAAGGGCCGCTTTCTGTGCTGTATAAATCTATGACTCTATGACTCTAAACGCTGCATGAGATATCTTAGATATACAAGATGACAACAAAACCCATTTTCTTAGCATGAAAGAATATTTTTGATATAACATTTGCTGGGAAAAGGTTCAGACGTCTCAAGATGACTTCAAATAGATTGGTTGAATGCAAAAGTCATGAAAGGTTTTACCTAGAGTCTTTTTAAGCAGCGCTAATTCTGTAAGATGGAAAAAATGGAGCTCAGTTCAGTCACAGTGTCATTCAATGTTTGTCTACCGCTTATCACATTAAATATTCTTAGCAACCCAACGTTTCACACTGCAACATAGCTTTCAAAGGTCGCATATCTTCGATTTCTTAACCAGCTTGCAATATATTCTGCTGCAGTACAACAGTGACGACACATCAAAAATGATTTCATTCGCTGTGAATCGCTTTTGGACATACTGATGTCGTGAAAGGCGCTATATTATGCAACTCTCCCTTCCTTTGTTGCTTTGTTTCTTTCTTTATTTCTTTTTTTCTTTCTTTCATTCTTTCTTTCTTCCTTTCCTTGTTTCTTTCTTTTGTTTTTCTTTCGTACTTTCTTTCTTTCTTTCCTTCTTCTGCGCTCAATCCACCTCCAAATGCGTTTTACAAATGCATCTCGCTGCTGCAGCTGTCAACCACCATCTCAATTCCAATCTTCCTATCTTCTATTCCTTCCGCCGAAGCTCCATAGGAAGTCTCCTTACTATTCTATGAGCTTGCAAATTGCATGTTATTATTTCGTTTCGTCGGTTACCGTGCACCCTTATGTGTAGCTGTAATTGATGTGGTCCATCTTCGGAAGCAACGCGCAATGCTGAATACCATATGGCAAAAATGTTGCAGTAAAGGCTAAATTCCATATGCTAATCTCACTGATTGATCGCGAGATGATACACATATCCCGAGAATGAATTACAATTGCTCAGGATCATCCAATTGGCAGTTCTAGCTGAAGAAATGTGAGAAGTCGCACAACACCAGGTAATAGTCCAACAGCTTTATTTGAAATCACAAGCTTTCGGAGCGCTGCTCCTTCGTCAGGTGAAGTGAAGAGATGCATATAGGCACCGCATATATAGTCAGAGAACACTGCCAGATGATTAGAGTTAATCTTTCTAACGGCCCTTTATCACACCTCGGCAGAGAGATAATCACGGCAATCAAAGGTGTGGATGGTGTCCAAACAGATCAGTCAGGAAAACATTACATTGCCGTGATTATCTCTCTGCTGAGCTGTGATAAAGGGCAGTTAGAAAGATTAACTGTAATCATTTGGCAGTGTTCTCTGACTATATATGCTGTGTCTATATGCATCTCTTCACTTCACCTGACGAAGGAGCAGCGCTCCGAAAGCTTGTGATCTCAAATATAGCTGTTGGACTATAACCTGGTGTTGTGCGACTTCTCTCAATTGTCCACCCCAGTCCAACACCGGTATCTCCACATCCAGGCTGAAGACGGTTGCGAATGCGTCAGCCTTGTCTTCTGTACTCATGTACTAGGCTCCACCATTATTCAGGATTGCAAATTTCATGGAGACTCGTCATCACGTTCATTGTTCAATTGTCCACCACCATTTTCTATGGTGTACGGCAGGACTGCAGAGCTAGCATCTTATCCATTGGTTGTGGGATCGCTTAGCTTCATCTATAGCATGCTGCGTCCGCCGTTTAGTATGACTGCATTCCTCTGTTATGGCGTCAACAGTTTGGCAGCTCATTTTCAGGCTTGGCTACTGCTGCTCCTGGCTTAGTCTTCTAAACTCCCCGCTGAACCAACTTTGGCTGTCTGGCTTGATGTTGAAGGAGGAGTGAAGGGCCATGAGGTAACAGACTATGGTGTAATATAATTCTGCTGCACGTGATGAAAAACAACACCTCATGGATGCTCAATTTTGATCTGGTATCTCTGTTATGAGTCTGTCTTTTTTAGGAATTTTGTTTTTCTCACAACAGGACAAGTATCAACCTCACACTTGCCACAACTTTGCATTTCTGACACTGATAACGTTTTCCCCTGGATAAGAAAACAATTGTGCAGAAACTCGTTGTTTGAACTGGCGCTAATCTGGCGGATCACATCTCTTGTCTGTTATAAGCTCCGCCCGATATTCAGTTCAATTGAGGTGATTGCAATTGGGCCGGGGAAAATAGCAGATGGTCGATACAATTGGACGCACTTTCCGTTACTGGATAAAACGATTTTGCAACCCACTCTCTAAATAAGAATCCAGGTTTATTCAATTTATAGAACCGTGAAAGTACCATGCATGGTGAACTGCTTTCAGCCACAATATGTCATTGCTCCCCGTTCTATTTCATAGTAAGCTTCAGATCCTCCAGTTCCGTAAAGCAAAAACGCAAATCTCTTGAGTTTCTTCGTGTACCGTATGAAGAGACTGTTTTTTTTTAGACTTTAATGGGGAGAAATTTATCTTGGGCGCTAACGCAAATCGGGCGATAGCACATCGCCCGCCTGTTAAATACCCCACCCGATATTCTCTTCTGTTGACCTCCATGGACCTGATCATCTGACAGGGAATATAGCACGCGAATTTCACTCTACTGCCCGTGTTGCACCAAATCCCAAGACGGAATCCTACCCTGTGGTTGGGCAGTGCGTAATGAGCGCAATCTCATCGACTGCCTGTTGCACACCATGCATGATATTCAGTTCGAATGAAATCATTCAATATCGGGCGAGCTGTATAACAGGTGCTCGACACAGTAAGACGTACTATACCAGCCGCTTTTTATCCTCACCTTGATCTCTCCCGGAATCATTCACATTGCCATGGTCTGAAAAGCAAGCACAAATCTCGCCAGTTTCTTCGGTGAAGATATAAATAGTCTGGTTCTCGATTGTATTTGGAGAAATCTCTCTTCCACTGTAGCACAAAACGGCTACTAATGCATCTGCCGCCTGTTATACCCACCGCCCAACATTGAATTCTGATCACCTCAGTGAGGCTGGTAATCGGGCGTGACGTATAAGAGGCGGCCGATGTCATACAGCCCATTATTCGCTACTACGCAAGGCCAATTTATCCCCTAAGTTTTCCCCCTTTTTTAACGCGTTGCTTAAACAATGAGGCCACGAGCAGTAGAGAATCTCCGGCTTAGGTAACGCTTGTTGCCTCCTGTACCAAATGGAAATTTCTCAGTCGGGAAATGTGGAAGGAGCTCACATCACACTCAAATGCCAACATCAGTTTATCCGTCGCAGCTGACAACAGTTCGAATCTAATAGGGCAAGTCAAATGTGGAACTGTGATATTCTCGACCTACAGCAAAGCTCCCACCAAACATCACAAATTTATTTCTGTCAGCACCTTATTGTTAATATATTTGTCAGTGCATCGATTCATGTGAGGAGATTTACCGTCTGACACATCTCTCCTCATCGGCCTCCTAACTTGTAATCTCAATAAACTTGACCTCATCCAAAACTCTGCTTCTCCTAACGTGATTCTCACAATGTGCCATTCATCCACCCCCACCGTACACGTCGACCGACACTGACTTCCCGTCCGGCCAAGACTTGATTTAGAAATTCTCACCGTCGTGTTCAAATACCACCCCGCCCCCACGGTCTCACCCCTCCCAAACTCTTCAAATCCTTCTGGTCTAAACCCCTCCACGATCACTGCGCTTCTCCACTTCTGGCCTATTGCTCAACCGAACTTGCTTCCCTATCAATATCCGCCTCCCTATCTTTATCCGCCTCTCTATCGCACTTCTGCCTTTAAAACGTTCCTTAAAACCTACCTCTTTTACCAAGATTTTAGTCACCTGTCCTGTTACCGCTTTATGCGGTTCGGTTTCAAATTTCAATTGATAACGCTGCCGTGAAGCTTCTTGGGACTGTTATTATATGTTCAAGGCTATAGAAAACCAATTTCTGTTGTTGTTGTTTCCCCCACTACCGATGTTAAGCTGACTGGCCTCCAATTACTAGGTTTATCCTTCTCCCCCTTTTTGAACAAGGGTTTAAGATTTGCAATCCATCGGCACCAGTTCTGTATCTAAGGGGATTGGAATATTGTGGCAAGCATCTGCACAATTTATACCCTTGCTTCTCTCAGCAACCTAGGATGCATCAGATCCTGACCCAGTGCCTTACAAACAGCCAGATTTTCTAGTGCCTCGTCTTTAGAGATCTTTATCTCATCCAGTATCCCAGCAACCTCCTGGTTTGCCATAGCCTTGGCACAATCCTCTTTCTTTGTAAACACTGATGCAAAGTACTCAATTAGTACCTCAGCCATGCCTTCTGCCTCCATCAATAGTTATCCATTTTGGCCCATAATTGGCCCCACCTATGCTCTGACAACCCTTTCAATGTTAATACGCACATAGAAGACCTTTGATTCCCTTCTACTTTAGCCGCGCGACTGTTCTGGCACTGGCTCTTTACCCCTCTCATTCCCTTTTCATTTCCTCTCTACTTTTTCTATTCACCCCGATTCTCCCTTGTAATATCAAGCTGACATCTGTAATACGCCTCCATTTTCTGCTTCACCCTACTTTTTGCCACCTTCGTCATCCAAGGATCTCTTTCTTTGCTTACCTTTCCTTTCCCCTTTGTTGGAATTACTGCCTGCCTCTCTTTGACTCCAATTTACCCGGACACATCCCTGCTCAATTGGCTAAAATCAGCCAATCTCGAATCAAGTATTTTTTTATTAAAGATTGCTCGTGTCCTTCCCCGTAACGAATCCAAAGCTTACGATACTATCATTGTTATTCCCGACTGTGACATTTCCCACTTGACTCATTTCATTCCCCAGGACCCGAACCCGCAATGCCTCCTTCCTCGTTGGGCCGGAAACATACTGATCACGAAAAATCTCCTGAACACAAATCAAAAATACGTTCCCTTCTCTGCTCTGAACACAACCGCTTCCCAATTTAATATTGCTGTGTTTAAAGTGTCCCATTATCACTATTCTATAGTTTTTGGACATCTTAGTAATTTCACAGCAAATACGCTTCTCCATCTCCTTGCCACTATTTGGTGGCCTATGAAATATACGAAATAGCGTTATAGCCCTTTTATTGCTTCCCTAATCCAAACAAATAGAGCGTTGATCCCTTAAGGACATGATCTCGTTCTAGCAAGGTAATACTTTCCTTAATGAAAACTGATATCCCTCCTTCTTTCTTTCCTGCCCTATCTTTCCTGAATACATTGCACTGAGAATATTAAGTATCCAATCATCCCCTTTTTTGAGCCAGGTCTCAGTTATCGATCATGCATCATATTCCAATGTCACTATTTACGCCTGCAGCTAGCCAACCTTAGTTACCACACTTCGTGCATTTACGCACATGCACTCAAAACCTAAATTAGACTTCTTTGTATTTTCTATGATCCTACCTAATGCTATACTGTGTCGTATTCTAACTGGTTCTAGCGAACCTCTATGCACCTGGTTTCTACATTCAATACTGCATCTTGGTGCTCAACCCCCCTGCCGAACTAATTTAAACACTCACCACAGCACTAGTTAAGCAGCCCGCAAGGTTATTGTTCCCAGCACTATCCAGCTGCAACCCTTCCATCTTGAACAGTTCTCACCTGCCACAAAATAGTTCCCAATGTACCAGGATAGACTTCAGGACAGGCTCGAGGAATGGGCGGTCACGTGGCAGTTGAAATTGAACCCCGCAAAATGCTAAATGATAAATTTTGTTAGGTTGATCGAGGAGAGGCAATATAAACTAAAGGGTATAAATCTAAATTGGGTGCATGAATAGAGAGATCTGGGAGTAAATGTGCAAAAATCCTTCAACGTGGCAGGGCAGGTTAAAATAGCGGTTAAAATAGCATGTGGGTTCCTGGGCATTATAAATAGAGGCATAGATTACAAAAGCAAGGAAGTTATGATGAACATTTATAAAACACTGATTCGGCTTCAATATTGTGTCCAATTCTGGACATTGCACTTAGGAAGGATGTGAATGCCAACGAGATGGTGGAGAGGCGATTCACTAGAATGGTTCCTGCAGCATATGTCGAGCCACGCTTGAACCTGCCATATCTTCCTGTTTAAGCCAACATAGCGTGTGGCACTGGGGGTAATCCAGAGAGCGCATGCTCTGAGGTACTGATTTGTAACTTACTCCCTAGCTCCATAAACTGACAGCCGCACGCAAAACCTCTTCCTCCCTATGCCTTTGGTTCTGAAATGCACCACGATATCTGGGTCTTCCCGTTCCACCAGCAGGCTGTTCTGCACCCTCTCAGTGATGTCCGTCACCCTGGCACCAGGGAGACAACAGCCCAGACGGGTATCACGTCGACGGTAGCAGAATTTCATGTCTATACAACTGACTAACGAATCGCAATTTACTAATGCAATCATAGACATTGCTGCACCCCACTAGGGAGGGGCAAGGCCACGGAATCGTCAGCATTTCCACGATATCAGCATATTATTCGATGTTACTCGCCAGCAGGTACACACTTTCCTGACAAGAGCCCAGAAGTTCAGATCGCAGGCCTCCCGCGGGCGGAGGGCTGCGAGCTGGAAAAATCTGCGCCAAGACCGGAGGGCTCCCGGGAGGCGCAGAGTTCCGCTGCTGGGCCTCTACAGACTGTCGGTGCGCAGGGCCCAGGTATACCAAAGGCGCAGGCGGTTCGCATCGTCCCTGTGATCAAGTGGGCCATGGGAGCAAATCAGAGAAGGGAATCTCCCTTCATACATTTGACAGGAAGACCTGTAAAATATATGTATCGAGATCACCCCCAAAACATAGTAAAACTTTAAATAAATTTAAAAAAGAACATCACATTTTTTAAATGACTTTAAATTACAATAAATTAAGTAGTGTAAACAAAAATTTTATTTTTTGAAAAAAATAATTACAATTTTTAACGGGGCTAAAAAAAAACTACCTTTCTTTAAAGTATTTTTAAATGATAACTCAGTGGAAACATTTTTTTTTACTTTTTACAACTTTTATCCTGGTAAAAGCAGGCCTTACACCTGTTTTACCAGGCGCAAGAATTGTAAGTGTTTTTTGCGGGCGATGGGTCTCCAAAAAACGGAACTCTCCACCCGCAGAGGCCCTTATCCTGGGCAGGCGGCGGATCAGTCAAGAGCTTTCTTGACAGATCGGAAATGCCGGTTTCCAGCGCATGCGCAGTGCATGGCTGAAACCGGCATTTCCGATGTCCCTACGGGTGAGTACACAGCGCGTACACACCCGTAGGGATCGGAATTTCTGCAACAATATTAATAGTCACGGTTTTTAATTAATCAGAATGAAGGGAATCTGGGGTGCAGAAGAATTGGAGGTGCACAGAGATATTTAAGGCTCATAGGACAGGAGGAAGTTACAGGTTTGGGGAGGGTCAGGGACAATTTCAGGCAGATGTTACATTTCAGGTAAATGTTTGGCCATGGAACAACAAACATAACGTCATGAAAGTGCACAGGACTGGAAAGAGGCAGCAGTCACAATGAATGGGATCAACGGCTAATGGTCTCCCCCACTCACTGGCTCACAGCAGAAAGAAACTTCACCTGCCATCATTTCAGGAAGTGTCAACATTTACGCGATATCAGCAAATTATTCGAAGTTACTCACCATCAAGTTTGCTCTTTCCTGACAATATTAATAATCACAGAGTTTAATAACTCTGTATAAAATGATAGAAACATAGAAACATAGAAAAAACGGAGCAGGAGTTGGTCATTCGGCCCTTCGAGCATACTCCGCCATTCAATATGATCAAGGCTGATCCTCTATCTGAATACAATATTATCGCTCTCTCTCCATACCCCTTGATGCCTTTTGTGTCTAGAAATCTATTTATCTCCTTCTTAAACTTGGCCTCCACAGCCTTCTGTGGTAGAGAATTCCACAGGGTCACCACCCTCTGAGTGAAGACATTTCTCCGCATCTCAGTCCTAAATGACCTGCCCCGTACCCTGAGACTCTGTCCCCTCGTTCTAGACCCCCCAGCCAGGGGAAACATCCTCCCTGCATAGAGTCTGTCTAGCCCTGTCAGAATTTTAAATGAGATCCCCTGTCATTCTTCTAAACTCGAGTGAATACAGGCCTAATCGACCAAATCTCTCCTCATACGACAGTCCTGCTATCCCAGGAATCAGTCTGGTGAGCCTTCGTTGCACTCCCTCTTTGACAAGTATATCCTTTTATTAGATAAGTAGACCAAAACTGCACGCAGTACTCCAGGTGTGGTCTCACCAAGGCCCTATATAACTGTAGTAAGACATCCTTACTCCTGTGCTCAAATCTTCTTGCAATGAAGGCCAACATACCATTTGCCTTCCTAACTGCTTGCTGCACCTTCACCGTCAATTCGTATTAACTCTGCGATATAGTTGCGATCTCTATCAACGAAGAGGCTCTGTGGAGCGAGTTTCTGAAGCGTCACTCAGAACTCCATCACCATCATGTTCAAAAAAAGATCTATATTTTTGAATAAACCTGTGAAAACATTCTGGAGAGGATTCTTTACCTAGAGAGTAGTGAGGTTGTGGAATTTGCGACAACATGTTGAGGTTACGGGGAATCTTGAAGATGCCTTGGAGGAGAAGCTAAAAAAGTACAGGATGGAGAATGGAATAGAAGAATATGCTGATGGGTGAGATGACGTAGACTGGGAGCGCGGGGGCTCATGGGGAGCATCAACGCCGATACAGACCGATTGGCCCGAATGGACTTATTCTGTGCTGTACATTGCAAGTAATGTAACACGTGTTTCGTTTATTAACACATCATAAAGGAAAGTCAGCTAGCAGTCCTTATTTACCTGGAACACAGTCGAGTAACTTTGGCCTCTGCATTTGAAAGGAAAGAAGCCCAATTTAATGATTCATTAATTTCAGAGCCCGCTTCGTATTTATCCTGAGCTTTTTGTTTAGACATAAAATCGGAGTTGAAAATCACTTCTGGGTGAAATCTGACGTAGCCAGTTAAAGCAAAACAATGTAAGCGCTTTTGCTTCCCGTTATAGGAAACGGACGATAATCATTTCTATCGCAGTCAAAGGAACTGAACATGGGAAGAGGCTTTTAACGAGCAAGTCTCGGCAATATCCAATATTAACCTTTATATCCAGCAGCACAAGAACGGGTTTAATTAATTACCTCTCCCTGCTCTACTTTGATAGATTCCACCTTCTTTTTCACTCTGATTAGAAGTCGGATACCAACCAGTTTCAATATTCCAGCATTTTTGCAATCTGTATACTGGGCCAAAAATTCGGCAGTTGCCGGGTGAGTACACACTGTGTACTCACCTGTAAGGCCACCTGAAGTGCCGGTTTCCTGCATGCACTGCGCATGCGCGGGAAACCGGAACTTCCGGTCTCGTGAAGGGACCGGTTCAGAGGTGAACCGCGTGCGCGGTAGAGGCTGCGCACACGCAGCAAACTTAGGTTTTTTTCAGCTTTCTCCGGGAGGGTAAGTATTGAAGAACCTGCGCATTTAAAAAGGAGGCGTAAGACCCGTTTTCAACAAGGTAAGTGGTTAATTAATTATAATTTAACATTTTTTTCAACAGGTTTATCTTTTTTAGACACTTTAAAGAAAGGTAAGTTTAATTTTAGCACTGTTAAAAAGTATTTTAATTTTTAAAAACATTTATATTTTTATTTAAAGTAGTTAATTTATTTAAATTATAGTTATTTTAAAAATGTGATGGTTATTTAAAATTTATTTGAAGTTTTGTTGTTGTTTTGGGGCAGATTTCAATTCACAGATTTGACAGATCTTCCTGTCAAATCTATGAGTGAAAGATGGTCTGCTGCCATTGGCTCTCCATGGCCCACGTGATCCCAGGGGACGCATCGCACTAACTACGCCCCTGGGACACGCAAGCACTGCGCGCCGGTAGTTGGGGCAGGCCTAGGAGCTGAAGTCCCCGTGGGCCCAGAGGTCAACGGCAGGCGCGGTAGGTAGGTGCGCGCGGGATCCTTGCACCCGGGGGAAGCCAGGGAGCCTAATTTTTGTACGTTATTGAATAAATCATCACCAAGTTAATTTACTATGGAAAGTTTTGATCATTTGCTTACCCATATCTGCTACCATCTTTTTCAAGTCATCCAGTTCTGAAAAGAATTCTCCACTATCTTTAGTCTGTCTTGCACTTTACGACATACACGTCCTCAGTTCCTTGCGTAAAGCCTATGGTCACAAGACATCACTCACTCGATGCAGAGAATGGTGATACAATAGCTTTCCTTCAGCTGTTGGACATTTCTGCATGGAAAGTCGGAGACTGAGACAAATTCTAATGCATTGGCCCGTAATTTCCCATAGGAGGCTTCCTGCGTGTGGATGACTCCTATCGGGAAACAAATCTACGCCCTTAACTGAGGACTCCCTAGGTCCGTACTCTCCGCTCCTGGGCCTCAGCTGGACGGCGCACGCAGAGGTGCAGGCAGTTCGCAAGCGTCCCTGGAATCACGTGGACAAGGCGAGCCAATGGGAGAAGGGAATCTCCCTTCATACTTTTGAGAGATCTACCACTGTGGGGTTCACTGAAAAAAGACACTACAACATTAAATAACTTTTTTTTGAAAATCACTTTTTAAAAATGAGTTAAACTTACATTACCTTAAATATTTTAAGCAAAATGTAATTAAAAAAAAAAAATAATTAAAGTTTTTTACGGGGCTAAAAATAAGCTTACCTTTTTTAAAAGTATTTTTACATTGTTCCTGATATTCCGATTGCAGGCCTCCAGCGGGCGGAGGGCTGCGATCTGGAAAAATCTGCGCCCTTACCTGAGGGCTCCGGGGTGGTGCACAGTTCCACTGCTGGGCCTCTCCAAACTGCCGGTGCGCAGGGCCCACGTATCTCAGAGGCGCAGGTGGTTCGCAGCGTCCTTGGGGTCACGTGGGCCATGGAGAGCCAATCAGAAGAAGGGAATCTCCCTTCATACATTTGACTGGAAGACCTGTCAATTATATGAATGGAGATCACCCCAAAATATGGTAAAATATCAGATAAATTGTTTAAAAAAATCACGTTTTTAAAATGACTTGAAATTACATAAACTAACGATTTTAAACAAACATTTTAATTTTTAAAAAAATAATCAAAGTTTTTAACGATGCTAAAAATAAACTTACCCTTTTTTAAGTATTTGTAAATGATAAATCAGTGGAAATGTTATTTTTTACTTTTTTCAACTCTTATCCTGGAAAAAGCAGGCCATACGCCTGCTCTAACCAGGCGCAAGAATTGTAATTGTTTTCTGCGAGCGATGGGTCTCCAAAAAGCGGAACTATCCGCCCGCAGAGGCCCTTCTCCCGGGCTGCCGGAGGATCTGTCAAGAACTTTCTTGACAGATCGGAAATGCCGGTTTCCAGCGCATGCGCAGTGCATGCGTGAAACCGGCATTTCCGATGTCCCTACGGGTGTGTACCCACCCGTAGGCATCGGAATATCCGGCCCATTATAAATCAGTGAAATAAATATGTTTTTACTTTTTGAAACTGTCATGCTGGTAAGATTTATACGTGATTTCAGCGGGCAGTTGTTCTGCAGAAAGCGTATCTCTCCACCCGCTGAGGCCTTTCTCCAGGGCAGGCGTCCGATCTGTCTCGAGAATTCTTGACAGATCGGAAGTGCTGGTTTGCGGCGCATGCGCTTCACATGCTTGAAGCCGGCACTTGCGAGGTCCCGACCGTTTTGTACACAGCTCGTACACACCCGTAGGCATCGGAATTACGGGCCAATATTGATTCGTCAGTCCGACACAACGGTGAAAGGTAGATCCATATAGACAAGTAGTATTGCAACTTCGTTATATAGACAAGTAGCATTGCAACATCGTTATACAGACACGTAGCATTGCAACATCGTTATATAGACAAGTAGCATTGCAACAACGTTATATAATACCAAGGCAACATAGTAACCAGTAACTTGGCAACATAGTAACATCGCAAAATATTAAAGTAGGAAGAGATGAATTTAGGGCTATCGAACATTTTTAGGCAGGAGACCCCCTTTGATTCATAACTCCAACCGATCCACAATGTCGTCTTGCTGCATTTTATAAGGACCCTTATGTTCAATTTGTTGATAACCTGTCTAGCTCCAGAATGAAACACACTGCGGTATAAATTTGACTTGCCCGGCAGCGTAAATTGGCTGGTATCACGTGGGCAGCAGGTGGTGCTCCCCGCCCATTGTTTAGTCTTGTTGAAGTCAGTGGGACTGAACATGGGGCGGGGCGTATAACGGGCGATTGCTGCAATACTGTCCGATTGTGTTGCTGCCCGTGTTTTAATTTCACTCCCTCCCACCACCATTTGATTTGCTTGGCCAATGTATCCATTCTAGAAACAGAAACAGAAGGTGCCACAACTCACTGTAAAATGTTTTACAAACAAGAGGTTTATAAATTCTTGTTCTTTACTAAAATAATATTTTCTGCTCTTATTCTATGCTCAATCAATACTGAATACTTTAAAAGATTGTGTCAAAGGATTGATAATTTAGGAAAGAGACGAGGCGAATTACCTAAAATTTTTTCAAGAAGCTGTTTATCTGTAAAGGAAAACAAGCATATTGAGGTATCACTTGCAATACATGAGGATCATCCATTCCAACATGGATGCAACAATGCTTTACTTGTGCCATGTAAAACCTAGGCTACCAACTCTTTGGGCAAAAAATTCGGCATTTGTCTGGTGAGTACGCACTGTGTCCTCATCCGTAAGGCCTCCGGAAGTGCCGGTTTCCTGCATGCACTGCGCAAGCGCGGGAAACGGAACTTCCGTCTAGTGAAGGGTGCGGTTCAGAGGTGAACTGCGCGTGCGGTAGAGGCTGCTCGCACGGAGCAAACTTAAGTTTTTTTTCATGTTTCTCCGGGAGGGTAAGTATTGAAGAAGCTGCGCGTTAAAAAGGAGGCGCAAGGTCCCATTTTCAACAAGGTAAGTGGTTAATTAATTACAATTTCAAACATTTTTCAACAGGCTTATATTCTTCAGATACTTCGAAGAAAGGGTAATTTATTTATACCACTGTTAAAAAGTATTTAAATTTATTCAAAAATTTAAATTTTTGTTTAATGTAGTTAATTTATTTAACTTATAGTTATTTTAAAAATGTGATGTTTTTTTAATTTATTTGAAGTTTAGGTGTTGTTTTGGCGCTGATTTCAATTCATAGATTTGACAGGCGTTCCTGTCAAATCTATGAATGAAAGATGGTTTGCTGCCATTGGCACTCCATGGCCCACGTGATCCCAGGGGACGCATCGCACTAAGAACGCCCCTTGGGACACGATGCACTGCGCTCCGGCAGTTGCAGCAGGCCCAGGAGCTGAAGTCCCCGTGTGCCCATAGGTCAACGGCAGGCGCGGTAGGTAGGTGCGCGCGCGATCATTGCACCCGCGGGAAGCCAAGGGAGCCTAATTTCTGGGCCATTATCATTGCGTAATTCAGAGCGCAATACGAGGTTCTTTCCCTGAGGCTTGCGACAGAAAGCAATACTACTTTATTAGAATTATTTCCCCGTATGTAATTACAAGATGAACGGTTGTGTTTTCTTCAATATAATAGTAAATAAGACGGGTGCGATACAACTGAAAGATGGACTAATGTAGATTGTTTCCAGTAGTTGAAGGTTATAAACCGAGTGGTTACAGATAAAATAATACATAGGATTATAGCGAAAATACGGCACAGAAACACGCCATTCGGCCCAACCAGTCCATGCCGGCGTTTATGCTCCACACGAGCCACCTCCAGACTTTCCTCATCTAAATCTATCAGCATAACACTCTATTCCTTTGTTCCTCATCTGGTTGTCTAGCCTCCCCTTAAAAGCATCTATACTATTCACTTCAACCACTCCCAGTGGTAGCGAGTTCCACATTCTCACCTATCTTTGGACAAAGACGTTTCTTCTGAATTCCGTATTCGCTTTCTTTGTGACTATCTTATATTGATGGCCTCTAGTTATGCTCTTCCCCACAAGTGGAAACATTCTCTCTGTATCCATCTATCAATATGTGTCATAATGATAAAGACCTCTATTCGTTCACCCCTCGGCCTTCTTTTGTCAAGAGAAACGATACCCAGCCTATTCATTCTTTCTTGAAATATTTACCCTCGGATTTCTGGTACAATCCTTGTAACTCTTCTCTACACCCACTCCAGTGCCTCTATATCTTTTTTATAATATGGCGACCAGAACGGTACGCAGTACGCTAAGTGTGGTGTCACCAAGGTTCGACACAGGTTTATGATAACTTCCCTACTTTTCAATACTATCCATCTAGAAATAAACCCTAGTGCTTGGTTTGCTTTTCTTTATGGCCTTGCTAACCTGCATCGTAACTTCAGTGATTTATGATTGTGCTCCTCGATCCTTTAATCATTCCGAAAGATATGGAGGAGACAGTAAGAATCTTCCTCACACAGAAAGTTGCGAAATTGCGCGATTCACTTCCAGGGTTAGCCGTTCCGTTAGAATCGATGACAGCAACAACAACAACAACGTGTTTACATATAGCGCCTTGAAACGTTGTATAACATTATAATGCGCCTTACAGAAGCATTATCAGACAATATTTAAAACGGTGCTACATAAGGAGATATTCGGACAGGAGGCCGAAAGCTTGATCAAAGAGCTAAGGTTTTAAGGAGCGACTTCAAGGCGAAGAGGGAGGTAGAAAGGCGGAGAGCATTAGTTGCGGGAATTCCAGAGATTCAGGCCAAAGCAGCTGAAGGCACGGCCACCACTGTTCCAGCGAAGGAAATCGGGGATGAGCAAGAGACCAGAATTAGTTGAGCGCAGAGATCTCGGAGGGTTGTAATACTGGAGGAGAGGAGGAGGTTACAGAGATAGAGAGGGGGGAAGATGCCATGGAGGGAGTAGATCAGGCGGATGAGAATTTCAAAATTCGAACGGACAGGTCGATAAAGTTGATGAAGTAATTCGTGGATAGGTGCGGACAAGTGATTGGCCGACGTGCTGTAGTAATGGGTTAACAATGACACAGAATGCTGTAACCGCTCCACAATACTCACCACAGATTTTGTTCTTTTCTTCCAAGGCTAGAAAGAAAAAGAATAACAGAGGCGATGTGTTCAGGTTTAACCCAGGAATTAATGATTGGATGGGATTTAACAAACAGATCATGTGGAAAACTGATAGCCGCATTTACCTCTCTCACACTTATTCAGTTTAGCTTCTGCAAACAATAAGAACATGCTATTTAACGGCGACAATAGCAGCATATTTACTTGAGGCCGAGTGGGAGAAATTCCTATTGGGTGGTTGTTCTAAACCGGCGGTATATAGAAACATAGAAGATAGGAGCATGATTACGCCAGTTGCCCCTCGCGCCTGTTCTGCCATTTAATGTGATCATGGCTGATCATCCAAATTCAGTACCCTGTCCCTGCTTTCTCCCATATCCCTTGATCCCTTTAGCCTTAAGAAATATATCTAACTCCTTCTTGAATATATTTAATGAGTTGGCCTCAACTGCCTTTTGTGGTAGAGAATTCCACAGGTTCACCACTCTCTGGGTGAAGAAATTCCTCCTCATCTCTGTCCTAAATGGTTTATCACTTATCTTTAGACTGTGACCCCTGGTTCTGGACTCCCCCGCCATCGGAAACATCCTTTCTTCGTCTAGTCTGTCTAGTCCTGTTAGAATGTTATAAGTTTAAAGAGATCTCCTCTCATTCTTCTAAACTCCAGGGAATATAAGCCCAATCGACCCAATCTCTCCTCATACGTCATTCCCGTCATCCCAGGTATCAGTCTGGAGAATCTTCGCTGCACTCCCTCCATGGCAAGAATATCCTTCCTCAGGTTAGGCGACCAAAACTGCACACAATACTCAAGGTGTGGTCTCACCAAGGCCCTGTACAATTGTAGCAAGACATCTTTGCTCTTGTACTCGAATCCTCTCGCTATGAAGGCCAACATACCATTTGTCTTGTTAACCGCTTGCTGTACCTGCATGCTTATCACAATGTCCAGCAGTTAAACACACCAATTGATATTCAGCTCGATCGAAGGTGATAAAACTGAATATCGGGGGTGGGGGGTGAATAACGTTCGCCCGATTCAATACCATCGGTTTGGCACTTCCGACCAAGATGAATTTCTACACCCCAAGTATCAGATTCTTCATTTTTCGACCGAGCGACACATCATTGGAGAAACCCGGTGTAGATTCTATTTCTCAGAGTGCAGTGCTAAATGCGCAACATCGCTGCGAAAGCCCATATAATGCCCCACTTGCTATTGTTGGATCGAATTCCACTCCAGAAGAGTTGCTGCAAGAGTGCCGTCTTTTGCATGATATATTAAACCGAGCCCCCGTCTGCCCACTCAGATGAACGTAAAAATCAAATGTCTCGATTGAAGAAGAGCAGGGGAGTTATACGCCAAGTCCTAGCTTTTAGATATCACTCGAACAACATCTCTAAAAGTGAATCTTAGCCCAGAGAATTGTGTGGGACCTTGCTGTGCTCAAATTGGATGCGTAGTTTTCTACATTAGAACAGTGACTATACTTCAAATGTGAGAAGTCGCACAACACCAGGTTATAGTCCAACAGCTTTATTTGAAATCACAAGCTTTCGGAGCGCTGCTCCTTCGTCAGGCGAAGTGAAGAGATGCATATCGACACAGCATATATAGTCAGAGAACACTGCCAGATGATTACAGTTATTCTTTCCAACTGCCCTTTATCACACATCGGCAGAGAGATAATCACGGCAATCACAGGTGTGGATGGTGTCCAAACAGGTCAGTCAGGAAAACATTACATCAAAGACAATGTGGCAGATGCTGGGGTCTGTATGGAAAACAAAAAGCCTTTTTTGCTGGAAATCACAGCAGGTCCGGCCGCATCTATGTATATAGAACAAGCCAACGACGACTCGCGTCTGGATGACTCTACGTCAGGTGAGGTTACATAATTCAAGAGCAGAAATTCGTCTGTGGCGTTGGCGCAAAACGGGCGTTATCGTTCATAGAAACGTTGAAAAATCGGAGCAGGAGTAGTCCATTAGGCCCTTCGAGACTGCTCCGGCAATCAATAAGATCACAACTGATCCGCTATTGCAACACCATATTCGCGCTTTCTCCCCATACCCCTTGATGCCTTTTGATCATATAAAACTATCTGTCTCCTTCTTAAATATATTCAGTTACTTGGCCTCCACAGCCTTCTGTGGTAGAGAATTCCATAGATTCACCACCCTCTGAGTGAAGACATTACTCCTCATCTCAGTCCCAAATGTCCTGCTCAGTACCCTGAGACTATGACCCGTCGTTCTAGACCCCGCAGCCAGGGGAAAGATCCTCCCTGCATCCAGTCTGTCTAGCTCTGTCAGAATTTGATCCGTCTCAATGAGATCCCAGCTCATTCTTCTTACTCTAGTGAATGCAAGCCTCGTCGATCCAATCTCTGCTCATATCATAATTCTGCCATCCCAGGAATCAGTCTGGTGAAACTTCGCTGCACTCCCTCTATGGCAAGTATATCCTTTCTTAGCTAAGGAGACCAAAACTGCGCACAGTACTCCAGGTGTGGTCTCACCAAAGCCCTGTACAACTGTAGTAAGAGATCCTTGCTCCTGTACTCGAATCCTCTTGCAATGAAGGCCAACATACCATTTGCCTTCCTAACTGCTTGCTGCACCTGCATGTTTGCTTTCAGTGACTAGCGTACGGACACTGTGCATTTCTGTTTTTCTAGATTTTATTCTGCACCATATTATTAATCTCCTGCTAGAACTCGATTCGTTCCGTGGGCATTTATGTTTATTCTGTCGTACACATTCTTTTCTTATTTCAGTTATATGTATGCTTGTTCCCCTAATTGTAGATCAATTTATATATTCTAACACTTTATTTTTTTTATCTTGAAGTTTAAAGCTCATCACTGGAAATCATTGTCAACATTTGAACATATTTCATGCAATGAAATTTGCAAAGTACATTTAAAGTTAGAGTGGATCTTGGGTTGCTATTTCCGATTTCTTCCTTACCTGCATCATTCAGTTTTTGTCTCATTTTCTCCAGTTCTGAAAATTGGAATCACATCACTCTTCATTTTGTTGATTTTGGTGCAGTTTAACTCGAGCAGAGAAGGTTAAGGGGCGATTTAATGGAGGTGTTCAAAATGATGACGGGTTTTGATAGAGTAAATACGAATGACTTGTTGTTAGCAGCAGAAGGGTAGGTTACCAGAGCACACCGATTTAAGGGAATTGGAAAAAAGCATTGTGCTGAGAAAACATTTTTCTACACAGCGAGTTATTATGATCTGGAATGCACTGCCTGGAGGCGGAGTGGAAGAAGATTCAATGTAAACTTTCAAAAGTGTATTGGTTAAATGCTTGAAGAGGAAATATTTTCAGGGGTATGGAGGAAGAAAGAAATTAATCGGACGAATTAAATTTTTCTTCCAAGACCCGGCACAGGCCCGATGGGCGGGATGGCCTCCTTCTGTGTTATATCATTCTATGGTTCCATGATTTCAGGAAATACGTTTCGAAATTGCGAGATCGCACAATTCATGTTTTATTCATTATTCGTTCATGGGATGTGGGCGTCTTGGCAAGGTCAGCATTTATTGCCCAGACCTAGTTGCCCTTGAGAAGGTGGTGGGGAGCCGTCTTCTGGAACCGCTGCAGTCCGTGCGGTGAAGATACTCTCACAGTGCTGTTAGGCTGGGATTTCCAGGATTTTAACCCAGTGACGATGAAGGAGCGGCCGATATATTTCACAGTCAGGATTGTGTGTGACTTGGAGTGGAACGTGGAGTTGTTGTTATTCCCATGCGCCTGCTGCCCTTGTCCTTCTAGTTGGTGGAGCATGCGGGTTTGGGATGTGCTGTCGAAGAAGCATTGACGAGTTGCTGCAGTGCATCTTGTCGATGGTATACCCTGCAGCCACGGTACGCCGGTGGTGGAGGGAGTGAATGTTTAAGGTGGTGGATGGGGTGCCAAACAAGCGGGCTCTTTTGTCCTGGATCTTGTTCAGATTCTTGATGTGTTGTTGGAGCTGCACTCATCCAGGCACGTGGAGAGCATTCCATCAGACTCCTTTCTTTGCCTTTTAATTGTTGGAAATGCATTGGAGAGTCAGGAGGTTAGACACTCACCGCTGAAAACCCAGCCTCTGACCTGCTCTTTTTGCACCATTATTTATGAGGCTAGGTCAGTTAAGTTTGTGGTCAATGGTGACCCCCTGGATGTCCATGGTTCAAAATGGTTGTCGGTTGATGCATCTCCCAGAATAGTGAGACAGGGTGCAAATGAATCATGGCATTTTTTTGCTTCAACCTCTCCAAATGCAGCATCGGATATTGTTATACAATTAGCTACAGAGACAACACGGTGTAGAAAATCGTCTTTAGTTTTGGTGCGGAATGGGCGGTATCACACCGGCCGCCAATTATGTATCCGCGCTGGTCTACCAAACCATTGTGAAGGAAAGCATGGACTGCAAAGGACAATTATAGCAAACAAAGGGGGTGAAATTGGACAGGATCGCATTGGTCGCCAGTTATAGGCCCCACCCCTGATTGAGTTCCATTGCTTTCAATGTAACTGAATATCGGGCGTATGGGATCACGCCCGTCAAAACTAATTCCGATTGTGTTGCATCTCCACACATTTCCAATGTTGTCCTGTCTGAATTCAATTGAACGGAATATCGTGGAGGCTGATAAGAGGCGGCCAATGGGAAAGCGCCTGTTTAGCACTAGAGCCGACGAACAAGTTCTACCGATACATTTATATAAACTGTGATAAAGCAAAAGTTATTCAATTTTTACCCAAATCTTTCTGAAGCAATCGCTGATCTGTAACGTGAAGAAACGTGCACATTCTTTGAGACATGCAGTTAATACACTTTGTAAAGCAAAAATACAGAGAATGAGAGACGGACGGACAGAGGGGATGAAATGGATAGAGAGATGGGAATATAGGGAGTGAGAGAGCGATGGAGAGAGGGGAGATAGTGAGAGTGGGACAGAGAGAGGGACATTGGGGGACATCATATTTATATAGAAAGAGAAGAATAGACGGAATGAGAGATGAATAGAGAGAGTGGGCCCGTGATTTTCCGTGACAATATTTTATTATAACCATCCGAAAAATTAATTCTTCTCCTGTATTTTGTTTTGGAATCAGCATTTAACATCGCATGTGACCACACAGTTATTGTCGTTCTGAACACAGAGTTGCCCGTGAGCGGAACTGAATTAAAACAGTGGCAGCGGCGAGAGGATAAAGATCGGCCCGAGTGCGGAGCTGAATTAAACAGCGACGTCACAGTAGAGCAGGTAAATAATTGGTTGTTGACTATTACACCTATTTTTGCTCTATAAGTTAGGGAAGAGGTTTAAATTAACAGCTGAGAAACTGTAACTTGCTGGTAATTATTAAATTAACAACTTAAATTAAATGAAATAATCAAACCATAAAACTAAAATGTCGATTGAATAAAAGCTATAACTAATTAATCAATAAATAAAACAAGATTAGCGATGTCAGGGCAGGTGGTTTGCAGTAACGGCTGCAGGTGGGAGTTTGTGGAGAGCATCGCGATCCCGAGCAACCACATCTGCAGTAATTGTCTGCAACTCGATGAACTTCGGCTCAGAGTTGTTGAGCTGGAGTACGAGCTGAAGACATTACGCTGCATCAGGGAGGGGGAGAGTTACCTGAATACTTTACTCCCAGAGGCAGTCACACAATGTAGGTTAAGCAGTACTTTAGAGTTTGTCAGTGGTCAGGGACAGGAGGGTGTGACGGCGAGTCATGCAGGTATGGTGGCAAAGGATGTAATGATGGCGGAGCCTAAGCCCTGGACCTTGTCCAACATGTACAAGGTACTTGCTACCTACTGATGAGGAAAACGGCTGCAGGGAGGATAAGAAAACTGACCCGGCACTATGGTACAAGGTGCCATCCAGGTGAGCGGAGATGGAAGGAATGTGGTAGCAGTAGGGGTAAGTATAGTCAGAGATCATACTGTTCTCTGCAGCCATGAAAGAGATTCCCGAAGGCTGTGTTGCCTGCCCAGTACCATGGATAAGGATATCTCCTCGCGGCTGGAGAAGACTTTGGAGTGGGAGGGGCCATGTAGGAATGAACGACATAGATAGAACATGGAATGAGTTTCTGCTGAGGAATTTTGAGGAGCTAGGTTCTAAATTAGTAAGCAGAACCTCAAAGCTAATAATCTCTGAATTACTACCTTAGCCACACGAAAATTGGCATAGGGTGAAGCAGATCAGAGAGTTCACACTAATTTCATGTTAATTTTGAGAGCGACTTGCATAAGTCCGAAACTAGAGTCTTATAAATAAATAAAGCCAATAATATAGGTATGAGCGGCGAGTTGGCTGAGGTATATTGGAAAAATATATTACAAGGTGTGACGGTAGATAAGCAGTGGCTAGCATTTGAAAATATATTTCATAATTCTCAACCAAATTATATAAATTGAAGAATAAAAACCCCAGGGAGAAAGTGATCCATCCCTGGCTAACTATAAAAGTTAAGGATGGCACTAGATTGATAGAAGAAGCTTATAATGTTGAAAAGGTTAGAGGTAAGCCTGAGGATTGGGAGAGTTTCAGAAACCAGCAATGGATGACCAAAAAATTGATAAAAAGGAAAGAAATAGAATGTGACAGGAAAATGGCAGGAAATATGATAAGAAATTGTAAGAGCTTCTACAAGTATGTGCAGATGACGAGAGCAGCAAATGGACAGGTTGGTCCCTTAGAGGTTGAGACAGGAGGCATTATTACGGGGAATAAGGAAATGGCAGAAACGTTAATCAATAGAAGCAAAAAACGAATTCCAAAGATGGTTGGGAATCAAGGCTCTAATGAGGGTGAGAAACTAAACGTAACTACTATAAGCAGATACAAAGTAATACAGAATCTAATGGGACTAAAAGCCAATAAATCCCCTGGAACTGAAGGCCTACATCCTATGGTTCTGAAAGAGGTGGCTGCAGAAATATTAGACGAAATGGTTTCGATCTTCCAACATTCCCTCTATTCTAGTACGGTGCCAGCGGATTGGAAGGTAGCAAATGTAACACAGAATGCAAGAAAGGAGGGAGAGAGAAAACAGGGAACTGCAAGTCAGTTAGCCAGGCATCATTCGTCGGGAAATAGCTGGAATCCATTGTTAAGGATATTGTATCAGGGCACTTAGAAAATCATAACATGATTTGGCAGAGTCAAGCTGGTTTTATGAAAGGGAAATCGTGCTTGACAAACTTATTAGAGTTTTTTGAGAATGTAAAGAGCAGGGCAGATAAAGGGGAACCAGTGGATGTAGTATATTTGGATTTCCAAAAGGCATTCGATAAGGTGCCACATAAAAGGGCATTGAACAAGATAAGGCCTCATGGGGTTGGGGATAATATAATATCATGGATAGAGAATTGGATAACGGACAGTAAACAGAGAGTAGGGATAAACGGATCTTTTTCAGGTTGGCATACTGTAACTAGTGCCACAAGGATCAGTGCTTGGGCCTCAGCTATTTACAATCTATATTAATGATCTACGTGAAGGGACCGAGTGGAATGTATCGAATTTGCTGACGATACAAAGCTAGATGGGATGGAAAGCTGTGAAGAGAACACAAAAAGTCTGCAAAGGTATATAGATAGACTAAGTGAGTGGGCAATAAGGTGGCAGATGGAGTATAATGTACGTAAATGCGAGGCTATTCACTTTGGTAGGCAGAATAGAAAAACATAATATTTTTTAAATTGTGAGAAAATGTTAAATTTTGGTGTTCAGAGAGATTTGGGTGCCCTCGTGCAAGAAACACTGCCCAATTTTATTACAAAAAATTAAATTTTTGTTCGACATAATTAATTTAATGCAATTTTAAATCATTTTAAAAACGTGATGGTTTTGCAAAATTATTTAATGTTTTAGTCTCTTTTTTCAGTCATCCCCATTCATACTTTTGACAGGTCTATACTATGTAGATCCATACTGAGTAAGACTGCGATATATTACAAGATGACATTAATAAACTTGCAGAATGGGCATGCAATTGGCAAATCAATTTTAATGTAGATAAATATGAATTGGTGGACTTTCTTAGGAAGATTAACGGGACCGCAGAATTCTTGGAAACTTGAGTCTAAATGGGGCAGAGCAGAAAGGTGATCTAGGTCTACAGGTACAGATCACTGAAAGTAATAGCAGAGATTAATAAGGCCATGAAAAAAGCAAGCTCAACGTTGAAGGTAATTTGAAGCAGGACAGAATAAAAAGCAGAGTAGTTAGGTTAAACCTCTATAGAACCATGATTAGACAACACTGTAGAGTGTTGTGCACAGATATGATGTCCATATTATGAAGAATGGACACGTCATCGATGTCTGCCCTTGTTCACAGTAGGCTCCCGAGGTATGGCTTCAGTGTGCCAGTGCAGCCTTCGGTCGCCTGGGGAAGAGAGTGTTTGAAGACCAGGACCTCAAACCCAGCACTAAGCTCATGGTGTACGGAGCAGTAGTGATACCCGCCCTCCTGTAGACGTAGACATGGACCATGTACAGCAGGCACCTCAAAGTACTGGAGAGGTACCACCAACGCTGCCTTTGCAAGATCCTGCCAATCCATTAGCAGGATAGGCGCTCCAACGTCAGTGTTCTCGCTCAGGCCAACATCCCCAGCATCGAAGCTTTGACCACGCTCGATCAGCTCCGATGGACGGGCCACATCGTCCGCCTGCCCAATTCGAGACTGCCAAAGCAAGCGCTCTACTCGGAGCTCCGACACGGCAAGAGAGCCCCAGGTGGGCAGAGGAAACGCTTCAATGACACCCTCAAAGCCTCCTTCAAAAATTGCAACATCACCGACGACACCTGGGAATCTCTGGCACAAGACCGCACAAAGTGAAGGTGAAGCATCCGGGAAGGCGGCGAACACCTCGAGTCTCTTCGCCGGTAGCAATCGGAAGCAAAGCGCAAACAATGGAAGGAGCGCATGTCAATCCAAGCACCCCACTCACTCGCACCTTCAACCAGCGTCTGCCGCAACCAATGACAGAGACTGTCGGTCCCGCATTGGACTCATCAGTCACCTGAGAAGTCATTTTTAGTGTGGAAGGAAGTCACCCTCGGTTCCGAGGGACTGCCTAAGAAGAGAAGAAGTTTATGAAGAATGTATAGAGGCAGTAGAGAACTTGTAAAAAAAAGGATGATATCAGACCTGAGAGGTTATACGTATCAGGAAATATTGAACAGGCTGGAGCGTCTTTTTCTCTACAAATGAGTAGGCTGAGGAATGACCTGATAGAGGACTTTAAATGTTTGAATGGGGTTGATTGAGTTAACACAAAGAAGCTGTTTCCTCCTGTGGGTAATCCAAAGCGAAAGTTCACAAACATAAAATGGTCAATAGTCTAGCCAATACAGAATTCAGGGAAATATGTTTTACAAAGAAAATCGTGAGAATGTGCACTTTGCCACAACACGGAGTGTTTGAGGGCATAGCATAGAGTTCTTTAAGGAGAAGCTCGGTAGGTACATGAGGGAGAAAGTAATAGACGGATATGTTGACATTGTTAGATGGAGTAAGGTGAGCGGATGTTCGAATGGGCTAAAACATCGGCGTAGACTAGTTGGCTAGAATGGCCTCGTTCTGTGCATTCAATTTAAAGTAATTCTGTATAATTGTTCATGATTTTGCCTGAAAAATATTAGGAACAAAAAAATAGCAGTACAAGCAAGGAGAACCGTAGTGCCAAAACAATAATTTCATAAAGGAGTGTTATATACAGCAGTTCAGGTAAAAACTGTGGTATTAATGCATACCGGTAAATGAGGAAATCCTTATAGTATGTGTTTTTATTTTTTTATTCGTTTATGGGATGTGGGCTACTCTGGTAAGGACGGCATTTAATTCCCGTCCCTTATTGGCCTTTAGGAGGTGGTGCTGAGCCGCATCCTTTAAACGCTGCATTCCGTATAGTGAAGGTACTGCCACAATGCTGTTAGGGAGGGAGTTCCCAGATTTCGACTGAGCGACGATGAAGGATCAGCGATATACTTCATAGAATCATAGAAACATAGAAAGCTGCAGCACGGAAGGAGGCCATTTCGGCCCATCGTGTCCGCGCCGGCCAACAAAGAGCTATCCAGCCTATTCACATTTCCCAGCACTTGGACCGTACCCTGCAGGTTACAGCATTCCAAGTGCACATCCAAGTACTTTTTAAATGTGGTTAGGGTTTCCGCCTCTACCGCCCTATGAGGCAGTGATTTCCAAACCCCCACAACCCTCTGGGTGAAGAAATTTCCCTTCAAATCCCCTCTAAACCTTCCACCAATTACTTTAAATCTGTGCCCCTGGCTTTTGACCCCTCTGCTAAGGGAAATAGGTCCTTTCTATCCACTTTATCTATACCCCTCATAATTTTATACACCTCCCTTTGCTTGTTAGCCCTCCCCAAATTCATCACCTCACACATCTCTGGATTGAATTCCACTTGCCACTGTTCTGCCCACCTGACCAATGTATTGATATCTTCCTGCAGTCTACTGTTTCCTGCTTCAGTATCAACCTCAGAGCCGACTTTAGTAATATCTGCAAACTTCTTAATCAAACCCCCTATATTCACAGTCAAGATCATTGATATATACCACAAAAAGTAAGGGATCTAGTACTGAGCCTGTGGAACCTGACTGGAAACAGCCTTCCAGTCACAAAAACACCCATCAACCATTACCCTCTGCTTCCTGTCTCCGAGCCAGTTTTGAATCCAACTTGACACTTTGCCCTGGATCCCACGGGCTTTTAACTTCGTGACCAGTCTGCCATGTGGAACCTTATCAAAAGCCTTGCTAATGTCCATATACACGACATCAAACGCACTACCCTCATCAACCCTCCTTGTTACCTCCTCAAAAAATTGAAAGAAGTTTGTCAGACACGACCTTCCCTTAACAAATCCGTGCTGCCTATCCTTGAATAATACGTGTCTTTCTAAATGAAGATTTATCCTGTCCTTCAGAATTCTTTCCATTAGTTTTCCCACCACCGAGGTTAGGCTGACTGTCCTGAAATTCCTGGGTCTATCCTCTTCTCCGTTTTAAAACAGGGGTACTAGATTAGCAGTGCTCCAGTCCTCTGGCACCACACCTGAAGCCAGAGAGGATTGAAAAATGATGGTCAGGCCTCTGCTATTTCCTCTTTTGCTTCGCTTAACAGCCTGGGATACATTTCATCACGGACTGGCGATTTATTCACTTTTGAAGCTGCTAAACCCACTAGTACTTCCTCTCTCACTATGTTTATTTCATCTAGTATTTCACACTCCTCCCCCCTGATAGCAATGTCTGCTTCGCCCCTCTCCTTTGTGAAAACAGACGCAAAGTATTCATTAAGAATCCTGCCGACGACTCCCGCCTCCACACACAGATTACCCTCATGATCTCTAATAGGCCTTACCCTTTCTTTAGTTATCCTCCTACTCTTAATATATTTATAAAACATCTTTGGGTTTTCCTTGATTTTACTTGCCAAGTATTTTTCATGCTCTCGCTTTGCTTTCCTAATAGTTTTAAATGCACCCCTGCACTTTCTGTACTCCTCCAAAGATTCTGGAGTATTTAGCCCTCGGTATCTGTAATAGGCCTCCTTTTTTTACTTTATACTACCTTGTATGTCTCTAGACATCCAGGGGACTCTAGATTTGTTAGTCCCACCTTTTTTCTTTAAGGGCACATGTTTGGTCTGAAACCTCGGATCCCCTCATTGAATGCCTCCCACTGCTCTGACACTGATTTACCTTCAAGTAGCTGTTTCCAGTCCACTATGGATAAATCCCCTCTGAGCTTAGCAAAACTTGCTTTTCCCTCATTCAGAATTTGTATTCCTGGTCTATCCTTGTCCTTTTCCATAACTAGCTTAAATCTAACAGGATTATGGTAACTAGCACCAAAAAGCTTACCCATTGATACGCCTTCTACCTGCCCATCTTCATTCCCTAAAACTAAGTCCAGAACCGCCCCCTCCCTTGTTGGGCTTGCTACATACTGGCTAAAAATGTTCTCCTGGATGCATTTTAGAATTCTGCATCTTCTATACCCTTCACACTAATTTCATCCCAGTTAATATTGGAGTAGTTGAAATCCCCTACTGTTACTGCCCTATAGTTTTTGCACTTCTCAGAAATGTGTCTATATGTTTGTTCTTCTATCTCCTTCTCACTGTTTGGGGGTCTCTAGTACACTCCCAGCAGTGTGATCGCTCATTCTTTGTTATTCAATTCGACCCATATGGCCTCGTTTGATGATCCCTCCAATATATCATCCCTCCTCATAGCTGTAATGGTTTATTTAATCAATACCGCGACACTACCTCCCTTTTGACCTCCCTCTCTATCCCGTCTGAAAATCCTGTAACCAGGAAAGTTGAGCTGCCATACCTTCCCCTCTTTCAGCCACGTCTATGTAATAGCTATATTGTCATAGTCCCAAATATCTACCTTTGCCCTCAGCTCATCTGCTTCTTCGCTATACTCCTTGAATTGAAGTATACACCATTTAGTACAGGAAAACACCCTTGTTGACTACTATCTAGCCGTTGTTTCCTCTGTCCTTCCAATTTACTTTCTACGTTTCTGTTCTCCAATTCCAGTTTTTCTTCCCTCCTATTGACTCCATACTTCGGCTCCCATCACCCTGCAAAGCTAAATTAAACCCTCCACAACAGCACAAGCAAACCCTCCCGCGACGATATTGGTCCCGTTCCCGTTGAAGTGCAACCCGTCTGGCTTGTAGAGTTCTCACGTCCCCCAGAAACGGTTCCAATTCCTCAGGAATCTATAGCCCTCCTCCTACAGCCATCTCTCCAGCCATGCATTCTTCTGCTCTATCTTTCTATGTCTGTACTCACTAGCACGTGGCACTGGCAGCTGTCCAGAGATTACTAAATTTGAGATCCTGCTTTTTAACCTCTTTCCTATCTCCCTAAACCCTGCCTGCAGGATCTCATCCCTCTTCCTACCTATGTCGTTGTTACCGATATGGACCACCACGTTCACCCTCCCCCCTCAGAACAATGCCCTGAAGCAGTTCAGTGACATCCTGGACCTTGTAACCAAGGAGGCAACAGAACATCCTGGAGTCACGTCTGCTGCCGCAGAAACGCCTATCTGCTCCCCTAACTATTGAATCACCTTTCATTATTGCTCTACCTCTCCCTCCCCCCCACACCGCCTGTGCAGCTGAGTCTTCCATGGTGCTGTGGACTTGGCTCTGGCTGCACTCCCCAGAGGAACCATCGCCCTCACCAGTACACAGCACCGAATACTGTTTGGTGAGCAAGATGGGCGCAGGGGACTCCTGCATCACCTGCCTGGTCTTCCTCTTCTGTCTGGCGGTCACCCATTCCCTCTCTGCCTGCACACTCTTATACTGCGGGGGGACCACCTCCAGAAACGTGCTATCCACGTAGCTCTCAGCCTTGCGGATGCACATTAGTGACTGCAGCCGCCGCTCAAGCTTCATAACCCGGTGCTCGAGCTGCTGCAGCTGGCGACACTTCACGCACATGTGTTCGTCCAGTCCATTGGAGGTGTCCAGGACTTCCCACATGGCACAGGATGTGCATTCCACGGAAAATGAGCCGCCCTGCCATATCTATAATTAACCGCTACCTTACTTACCTAGTTGGAATAAACTTTAAAACGATAAGAAAGCCAAGTAAAAATACTTACCAGATACTCACCAATCAGCTCCCTCCCCTTGTTGTGACGTCACTTTTGACTACTGACGTCACTGTATAAAAATTCTGCCGGTGCTGAGTTTGGACCGCCGCCGCCTCGCCGCTTTTCCCAGGTCCACTCTGCCTGCCCTGCTGCTGCTTCTAAGTCATGATGATGTGTGACTTGTAGGGGAACTTGGAGGTCGTGCTGTTCCCATGCACAGCTACCCTTGACCTTCAGGTGTAAGAGGTCGCGGGTTTGGGAGGTACAGCCGAAGAAGCCTTGGCGAGTTGCTGCAGTGCATCTTCTACATGGTACACACTGCCGGCATGGTACGCCGGTATGCCGGTGGTGGAGGAAGTGAATGTTTAAGGAGGTGAATGGGGTGTCAATCAAGCGGGCTGCTTTAACCTGGAGTTGGCTTATCCACAGTTGGAAATGGCTTCTCTACGTCTACACTATCAAACCCATATATTATTTTGAAGTCCTTATTTGACAAGCACCAGCATATGGGGGCACTGTCACGAAAAGGCAGGGAACAGAAAGCTCAAGAGCTGTTGCTAACAATATTATCTAAAAGAGTATGGAAGTGCAAGATCAGTGTCAGTGGTAGCTCCGTGGTAACCATCTCGCCTCTGGGTCAGAAGGCTTAAGTTCCACTCAGAGACTTGAGCACAAAATCTAGGCTGACACTCTCGGTGCTGTACTGTTAGAGTGCGGCACCGTCGGAGGTGTCGGTTCTCCAATGCAATGTTAAAACGAGGCCCCGTCTTCGCTCTTAGTTGAACGCAAAAGATCCCGTGGCACGATTGACGGCAGACTCCGAGCTCTCACCGGTCTCCTGGGCCAATATTAATCCCTCGCCCTTCATCACTGAAAAACGGATTATCAGGCCGACATCAGAGTGCCGTTTGTGGGAGCTTACTGGGTGCAATTTGGCTGCCGAGATTCTACATTACAAGCGTGATCATGCTTCAAGAAAGTACTTTATTGGGCCAGAAATTGGGCCTTTGTCGGGTGAGTAGGCGCTGTGTAGTCCCCCGTAAGGACACCTGAAGTGCCGGTTTCCTGCATCCACTGCGCATGCCCGGGAAACAGGAACTTCCGTTCCCCTGAAGGAAGGGGTTCAAAAGTCGAACGAGTGCGCGGGAGAGGCTGTGCGCACGCAGCGAACTTCGTTTTTTTTTCAGGTTCCTCGGGAGGGTAAATATGGAGAAGCTGCACTTTTAAAAAGGAGGCAGAAAGCCTGTTTTTAACAAGGCAAGTGGATAATTAGTTACAATTGAAACATTTTTTCAACAGTTTTATATTTTTTACATACTTTAAAGAAAGGTAAGTTTATTTTTAGCACCGTTAAAAAGTATAATAATTTTTTTCAAAAATTTTAATTTTTGTTTCAAGTAGTTAAGTTATGTAACTTATAGTTATTTTTAAAATGTGATTTTTTAAATAATTTATTTGAAGTTTTAGTGTGGTTCTGGGGCCGATCTCTATTCATAGATTTGTCAGGTCTTCCGGTCAAATCTATGAATGAAAATGCCCTGTTAGAATTGGCTCTCCATGGCCCACGTGATCCCAGGGGATACTTCAATCTAACTGCGCCATTAGGATACGCAAGTACTGCGCGCCGGCAGCTGGAGGAGGCCCAGGAGCCGAAGTCCTCGTGTGCCCAAAGCACAACGGCAGGCGCGGTAGGCAAGTACGCGCGTGATGCTTGCACCCGCAGGAAGCCGGAAAGCCGAATTTCTGGCCCATTGTCTTTGCAAGATCCTGAGTTAGCGAAAGGCGCTTTATTTATGTTTTTCTCTCATTTTTCAAAAATAAGCTCCTAAATATAATGGCGAAAAAATTATCAAGATTCTAAGCGTTAGTAAATTATTATTCGTACAGCACAAGTGGACCTGGGGAACAGTGGCAGAGAGATTTCCACAGGTAGTGAGTGGGGAGGCCTTGGAACAAGTGCCAGTTAGTGAAAATTGAACGCTGCCTTCCATCTAGTGAGTTGGAAATTTGTCCTAGGCGGCAGCGAGAAATGGGCGGTATCACATTAGCCTCCCGTTATACTCCCCGCCAGGTATTCATAGAAATATAGAAACATAGAAAATAGGTACAGGAGTAGACCATTCGGTCCTTCGAGCCTGCACCGCCATTCAATGCGTTCATGGCTGAACATGCTACCTCAGTACCCCATTCCTGCTTTCTCGCCATACCCCTTGATCCCCTTAGTTGTGAGTGTTATATCTAACTCCCTTTTGAATATATTTAGCGAACTGGCCTCAACAACCTTCTGTGGAAGAGAATTCCATAGATTCACCACTCTCTGGGTGAAGAAGTTCCTCCTCAGCTCAGTCCTAAATGGCTTCCCCTTAATCCTTAGACTGTGACCCCTGGTTCTAGTTTTCCCTACCATTGGGAACATTCTGCCCGCATCTAATTTGTCTAAACCAGTCAGGATTTTAAATGTCTCTATAAGATCCCCCCTCATTCTTCTGAACTCCAGAGGATACAAGTTCAGTTGACCCAATCTTTCTTAATATGTCAGTCCGGCCATCCCAGGAATCAATCTAGTGAACCTTCGCTGCACTCCCTCAATAGCAAGAATGTCCTTCCTTAAGTTAGGAGACCAAAACTGCGCACAATACTCCAGGTGTGGCCTCACCAAGGCCCTGTACAACTGTAGCATCACCTCCCTACTCCTGTACTCAAATCCCCTTGCTATGAAGGCCATCATTCCGTTTGCTTTCTTGACTGCCTGCTGCACATGCATTCCCACCTTCAGTGACTGATGTACCATGACGCCCAGGTCTCGTTGCACGTCCTCTTTCCCTAATCTGCCACCATTCAGGTAATAGTCCGCCTCTCTATTTTTACCACCAAAGTGGATAACCTCACATTTATCCACATTGTACTTCATCTGCCATACATTTGCTCATTCACCCAATCTGTCCAAGTCACTCTGTAGCCTCCTAGCATCCTCCTCATTGTTCACACTGCCTCCCAATTTAGTGTCATCCGCAAATTTGGAGATATTACATTTAATCCCTTCGTCCAAATCATTAATATATAATGTAAACAGCTGGGGTCCCAGCACCGAACCCTGCGGTACCCCGCTGGTCACTGCCTGCCATTCTGAAAAGTACCCATTTACTCCTACTCTTTGTTTCCTGTGTGCCAACCAGTTCTCAATCCACGTCAACACATTACCCCCAATCCCATGTGCTTTAACTTTGCTCACCAATCTCTTGTGTGGGACCTTGTCGAAGGCCTTCTGAAAGTCCAAATACACCACATCTACTGGTTCCCCCCTGTCCACCCTATTGGAAACATCCTCAAAAAATTCCAGAAGATTTGTCAAGCATGATTTCCCTTTCACAAATCCATGCTGACTTGGACCTATCATGTCGCCACTTTCCAAATGGTCTGTTATGACATCTTTAATAATTGCTTCCATCATTTTACCCACGACCGATGTCAGGCTGACCGGTCTATAATTCCCTGCTTTCTCCCTCCCTCCTTTTTTAAAAAGAGGGGTTACATTGGCCACCCTCCACTCCATCGGAACTGATCCAGAGTCTAAGGAATGTTGGAAAATGATCGTCAATGCATCCACTATTTCCAAGGCCACCTCCTTAAGTACTCTGGGATGCAGACCATCAGGCCCCGGGGATTTTTCAGCCTTCAGTCCCATCAATTTCCCCAATACCTTTTCCCGACTAATAAGGATTTCCCTCAGCTCCTCCCTCTTACCAGATCCTCTGACCCCTTTTATTTCCGGCAGGTTGTGTGTGTCCTCCACAGTAAACACCGAACCAAAGTACTTGTTCAATTGATCAGCCATTTCCTTGTTCCCCATTACGACTTCCCCTGTTTCCGACTGCAGGGGACCTACGTTTGTTTTTACTAACCTCTTTCTTTTTACATATTTATAGAAGCTTTTGCAGTCCATTTTAATGTTCTCTGCAAGCTTCCTTTCATATTTTATTTTCCCTGCCCTAATCAAACCCTTCGTCCTCCTCTGCTGAGTTTTGAAGTTCTCCCAGTCCCCGGGTTTGCTGCTACTTCTGGCCAATTTGTATGCAACTTCCTTGGTTTTAATACTATCCCTGATTTCACTTGTTAGCCATGGTTGAGCCACCTTCCCTTTTTTATTTTTATGCCAGACCGGGATGTACAATTGTTGTAGTTCATCCATGCGATCTCTAAATGTCTGCCATTGCCCTTCCACTGATAGCCCCTTAAATATCGCTTGCCAATTTAACCTCGCCAATTCACGCCTCATACCCTCAAAGTTGCCCTTATTTAAGTTCTGGACGATGGTCTCTGACTTAACTGTTTCCTTCTCCATCCTAATGTAGAACTCCACCAGGGGGCCTCGTACCACAAGATTGCTGATTAGTCCCTCCTCATTACACAACACCCAGTCCAGGATGGCCTCCCCTCGAGTTGGTTCCTCAACATATTGGTTTAGGAAACCATCCCTTAAACACTCCAGGAAATCCTCCTCCACCGTATTGCTTCCAGTTTGAGTAGCCCAGTCTATATGCATATTAAAGTCACCCATGATAACTGCCGTGCCTTTTTTGCACGCACCTCTGATTTCCTGTTTCATACCCTCCCCCACCTCACTACTGCTGTTTGGAGGTCTGTACACAACTCCCACTAACGTTTTCTGCCCTTTGGTGTTCTGCAGCTCAACCCATATTGATTCCACATCCTCCAAGCTGATGTCCTTCCTAGCTATTGCATTAATCTCCTCTTTAACCAGCAATACTATCCCACCCCCTTTTCCTTTTATTCTATCCTTTCTGAATGTTGAATACCCCTGGATGTTCAGTTCCCAGCCTTGATTGTTCTGGAGCCACGTCTCTGTAATCCCAATCACATCGTATCCGTTAACATCTATTTGCACAGTCAATTCATCCACCTTATTACGGATACTCCTTGCATTAAGACACAGAGCCTTTACCCTTGTTTTATTAACATCCTTTGTCCTTTTAGACTTATGATTTAGTATGGCCCTTTGTGTTTCTTGCCTTTGTTTACTCGGCCTTCCCCTATTGTTTCTCACCCTTCTAACATTTGTTTCTGACTGCATATTACTTCCCCCTGTTTCGCTACATAGGTTCCCATTCCCCATTCAGTTCTATTGCAGCCATTGGAATATCAGGCCTGGTTTATAACGGACGGTGCTCTTCATTGTTATAATTTAATGCCACAGCTTTAGAAGGGATAACTCGTAAATGTTACAGAAACTGTCCAAAAAAATCGTCAACGGATTATCTCCATCTTGGGGATCAAGATACTCGGGTACAGTAGGAAAAACAAGAAGGCAGAGTATTATTTAAATTGTGATAGATTGGAAAATGTTGATATACAGAGGAACTTCGGTGCCCTTGCACAACAGTTCCTGAAAGCAAACATGCAGGTGCAGCAAGCAGTTAGGAAGGCAAATGGTATGTTGGCCTTCATTGCAAGAGGATTTGAGTACAGGAGCAAGGATGTCTTACTACATTTATACACGGCCTTGGTGAGACTACACCTGGGATACTTTGTGCACTTTTGTTCTCCTTACCTAAGAAAGGATATACTTGCCATAGAGGGAGTGCAGAGGGAGTGCAGCGAGTGCAGACTGATTCCTGGGATGGCAGGACTGTCGTATGAGGAGAGATTGGGTCGACTAGGCCTGTATTCACTAGAGTTTTGAATGAGAGGGGATCTCATTGAAACGTATACAATTCTGATAGGGCTAGACAGACGGGATGCAAGGAGGATATTTCCCCTGGCTGGGGATTCCAGAACGATGAGTCACTGTCTCAGGATAAGGGGTAGGACATTTAGTACTGAGATGAGGAAACATTTCTTCACTCAGAGGGTGGTGAACCTGTGGAATTTTCTACCACAGAAGGCTGTGGAGGCCAAGTCACTGAATATATTTAAGAAGACGTTAGACAGATTCCCCAGACGCAAAAGGCGTTAAGGGGTATGGGGAGAGAGACCGGGAATATGATATTGAGATAGTGGACCAAGCGATGATCATATTGAAAGGCGGAGCATGCTCGAAGGGCAGAATGGACTACTCCTGCTCCTGGTTTTCTATGTTTCTATGTTTTCTATAAGTAGTGAGGAACTGAGCAAAGTTCTGCCGGTCGTTTTGTTTCTGGAAGCAGCTTGCTGGCCAAAACTGAATGCAGCGCTCCAGATAGGGTCCTAACCAGAGCTCTGCAAAGCTGCAGTTTAACTTCAACGCTTCGTTTTCCGGATCAAATCCAACATTCCATCGGGCTATTTAATCAACTTTTGCACCTGTCCGCAGATGCAGGTAGCACGTTGGGATTAACCAGCACAGGAAACCGAGACAGCTGCATATCAGGCTAATACATCTCAGCCACGCACTCATTCTGTAGAACGGTTCATTGCCAATGGTTGGAGAAATCCCCAGCATTTGTGTGAAGCCAGAATATTATTAATTGTTACTCACCATCCGTTTTGCATTTCCCTCTCAGCTCTAAGAAAATGAATAATACAATTCAGATTTTTATTTATTAATGTTGGAATATTAACAACAAATACTTGTATTTATATAGTGCCTTTAACGTTGTAAAACGTCCCAAAGCTTTTATAAGACTAACAATTGACACCGTGCCAAATAAGGAGAAATTAGGGCTGATGACCAAAATCTTGGTCGAAGACGTAGGGTTTAAGGAGCGTCTTAAAGGAGGAAACAGAGTTAGCGAGGCGGAGAGGTTCTTGCCCGGGAATTCCAGAGTTTAATTCCGAGGCAAAAGAAGGCACGGCCACCAATGTTTGAGCGACTATAATCCGGGATGCTCAAGAGAGCAGAATTAGCTGATCGTGTCAAAACGTATAGCATAGAATCATAGAATGTTACAAACAAAAGTAAGCCATTCGGTACATCTTGCTGTGTCGGCTCAATTTGGAAGAGCAATCCAAAACACCCCTTCCAGGTGAAACAGCGATTTACTTGTACTTCCTGCAATTTAGAATAATGTATTCGCTGCTCACTATGTGGTCTACATTGGGGAGGCCAATCGCAGATTGGGTGAATGCTTTGCGGAACACAACCGTTCAGTCCGTAAGCGGGACCGCGAGCTCCAGGTGGCCTGTCACTTTAATTCACCGCTCCACGCCCACTCTGACCTCACCGTCCTCGGCCTCTTGCATTGTTCCACGGAAGCTCAGCGTAAGCTCGAGGAACAGCACCTCTTTTTTCGTTTAGGCACCCTGTCGCCCTCTGGACTCAACATCGAGTTCAACAATTTAAGATCATAACCTTGGCCTCTATCACACATATATATTTTTTTATTTTATTTTTTCATCCACCCGTTTGTTTGGCCTTTTTTTTTTCCCTCCCAGAAGCTGGCTGCTGTCCTTCATTCTGCCAGCCCAGTTCACACTTCATCTAGCCTCAACCTGTCACATTACCACCTCCTCTTGCCTTGATTATCTCTTTATGTCTCTTAATCTCTCCTGCTTTCTATCCCACCACTGACCTTGCCTTATGTTCTTTCATCCCCTCCCCCTTTTCCAAGCATTATACTTGCTTTAAATCTATTTCATTTCCTGCTTTTTTCCAGTTCTGACGAAAGGTCTTCGACCTGAAACGTTAACTCTGTTTCAATCTCCACGGATGCTGCCTGGCCTACTGAGTTTTTCTAGCGTTTTCTGTTGTTATTTCAAATAGTCTCAACCTCGCCCCACTCCCCCCACCCCGTTCTTTCACCAGAACACTGCATTTCCCCCCTTTGCAGTAAGATGCAATTCTCTTTAGAAATTACTCTTGTATCTGCTTGCAACAGTCTCTCAGGCATTGCATTCTAGATCATAACAAATCGCTGCCTGAATAAAAATCTAATTTATCCTCTGGTTCATTTAACATTCATCTTAAATAGTTGTCCTCTGTTTATCTATATTCCAGCCAGTGGAAACATGTTTCCGCTATCAATTCTATCAAATGCCTTCAACCTTTTGAACACCTCTACTAAATCTCCCCTGAAACTTCTCTGCTCTAAAGAGAACAGATCCATTGTCTGTTGTCACTTCACGTAACTGAAGGGTCCCTCAGCCATGGTACCATTCTGTCAAATCTCCTTTGCAGCCTGTCCAAGGTCGTGACATCCTTCTTAAAGCGTGTGCCCAGATTTGGCACATTAGTGTTGCCTGACAAGGGAAAGGGTTTGTAACTTGTAACTTAACTTGACCAGCCACATAAATACTTTGGCAAAAAGAGCAGGTCAGAGGCTGGGTATTCTGCAGCGAGTGCCTCACCTCCTGACTCCCCAAAGTATTTCCAGCATCTACAAGGCACAAGTAAGGAGTATCGTGGAATATCCTCCACTTGCCTGGATGACTGCGGCTCCAACCACACTCAAGAAGCTCCACACCACCCAGGAAGAAGCAGCACGCTTGATTTACACTCCATCCACCACCTTATACATTCGCTCCCTTCACCACCAGCGGAACGGGGCTCCAGTGTGAACCATTTACAAGATTCCCTGCAGCAACTCGCCAAGGCTTCTTCGGCAGTACTTCCCAACCGGCGATCCCATCCTCCTAGAAGGACAAGGGCAGCTGGCGCATGGGAACACCCCCACCTCCAAGTTTCCCTCCAAGTTACACACCATCCTGACTTGGAAATATATCCGCCGCTCCTTCATCGTCGCTGGGTCAAAATCCTGGAACTCTCTCCTTAACAGCACTGTGGGAGTACCTTCAGCACACATACTGCAGCGGTTCAAGAATGCGGCTCAACACCACGTTCTCAAGGGGCAACTAGGGATGGGCAATAAATGCTGGCCCCGCCAGCGACGGTCACAACGCAGGAATTAATTTTTAAAAAGTTACCTTTCTGACACTGACGCAGATTCTCCTCTGAAAAAAATATAATGTTTGATCCATACGGAAACGCCACATTAAATTCAGGCCAAGGCTCAAATCTGGCCTTTGAACGGAGTTGTGTACGTCTGTGGATTC
The DNA here is from genome assembly GCA_030390025.1 of Squalus acanthias. NCBI lineage: Eukaryota > Metazoa > Chordata > Chondrichthyes > Squaliformes > Squalidae > Squalus > Squalus acanthias. The sequence continues at coordinate 10,899,295 of CM059453.1, forward strand.
ACCAACTAAATTCAGAATAATTTGAAATACAATACCCCGCGTGCACATTAAAAATAAATTGGGCCAGAAATTCGGCTGTTGTCGGGTGAGTACGCGCTGTGTACTCACCCTTAAGGCCATCTGAAGTGCCGGTTTCCCGCATGCACTGCGCATGCGCGGGAACCGGAACTTCCGTTCCCCTGAAGGGAGGGGTTCAGAAACCGAACGCGTGCGCGGGAGAGTCTGCGCGCAAATAGCCAACTTCGATTTTTTTTTCAGGGTTCTCCGGGAATGCAAGTATGAAGAAGCTGCGCTTTTAAAAAGGAGGCGCAATGCCTGTTTTTAACAAGGTAAGTGGTTAAATAACTCCAATTTTTATAAAAAATGAACAGGTTTATATTTTTTAGATACTTTAAAGAAATGTACGTTTATTTTTAGCACCGTTACAAAGTATAATAAATTTTTTCAAAAATTTTAATTTTTTTTTCAAAGTAGTTAATTTATTTAACTTATAGTTATTTTAAAAAGGTGATGTCTTTTTAAAAATGTATTTGAAGTTTAATTGGTTTTTTTTGCCGATCTCTATTCATATATTTGACAGGTCTTCCTGTCAAATCTATGAATGAAAATGCCCTGCAAGGATTGGCTCTCCGTGGCCCACGTGATCCCAGGTGACGCTTCGAACTAACTGCACCCCTGGTTTACACAAGCACTGCGCGCCGGCAGCTGCAGGAGGCCCAGGGTCCGAAATCCTCGTGCGGCCAAAGCACAACTGCAGGCGCGGTAGGCAAGTACGTGCTCGATGCTTGCACCCGCAGGAAGCCGGAAAACCGAATTTCTGGCCGATAATTTCCAGGTTTCCCCGATACCCCGAAGTCTGATGCTAGTCAAATTAAACACCATCTACATATAAACATGCATATATTTTAATATAACTACTTTTAGTACATTACAGTGCAAGATGAAGGTAGGTGTAACGGGCTAATACCAGAACTGAGGTGTTATAAATATCAGGAAAGATTGAACAAGCTGACGTTCTTCTGTCGAGAAAGTAGTCAGCTGAGTGATGACCTAATACAGATCTTTAAGAGAATGAAGCGGTTTGATAGGGTAGTTAAGATGTTTCCATGGGTGGGGAGTCCAAACTATGGCACAGCAATGCAAGATAGTGACAAGAAAATCCAATATGGTATTCAGGAGCTAATTCTTGACTCAGAGAATGGGGAGAATGTAGAACCTGCTACCATAGGGAGTGGTTGATGTGAGTAGCATAGATGCTGTTAAAGGGTAGCTGGATAGGTACATGAGGGAGCCAGGAATAGAAGGATATGTTTAAAGATTGGATGATTTAGGATGGGAAGAGGCTCGTGTGGAGCATGAACACGAGCGCAGACCAGTTGGGCCGAATGGCCTATTCCCGCACATTCTATGTAAATAATCATTTAACTTTAACTACGATCTCAATTTCAACTGTGTTCTCACCCGTATCTTTCTGAGCCTGTCTCAATTTGTCCAGTTCTGAAAAGCAAAATGAAAACTCTCCAGACGTTTTCGACTGAGGTGTGTTAAAATTGCCTTTAGTACTTTCCACTTTTTATTTTACTGCTTACCAATTGCTGGTAATACGTCCAGTTTTTCACGAGATGCCCGCGCCCGATTTTCATCACAATTGGAAGTCAACGGATGGGAAAATCGGGCGGGACGTGTAACGGGCGGCCAGTTCTATATCGCCCATTTTACACTGTCACGCAAAGGTTAATACTTCCCAATGGGTGGTTGATATAATGGCTGTCCTTTGTTCCTGGAAGTCTGTAAGTGGAGTAATGGGTGTGGCCGTAGTAGCTGGGTCAAAGCCAACAATGGATTAATCAGTTGTATCCAAGGTAGAAAGAGAGGAGTGGGTGTAGAAAAGGACACGGGTGGGGACGCAAAACGGGCGATATCTTAAAGGTCGCCGTTATACGCCCCGCCCATTATTCAGTTCCATGTGACTCCAATAGAAATGTATTTAAGGGGAAATAGATAAACACAGAAGCGGGAGAAAGGAATAGAAGGTTATGATGAAAAGCTTAAATAAAGATGGATGAGGGAGTCTCATGTGAAGCACAAACACCGGCATGGTACAGCTGGGCCGAATGGTTGTTTGTGTGCTGTGCATCATGGGTAATTCTATCCAAGTGAATATCGGGGGGGAAACGACAACACTCGGCTAAAGTCATTACACTTGTTTTGCTTCCCCTCCCATTTCCAAATCCACCTGTCTGCCCAGCCCGGCCCAGAATCTGAGAGGAGAAAGGAAAATGTTAAACGCCTCTCACAAAATTATACTTTCTCCTGTCACGATTTATTTCTGGGCAAAATTCATCCTTAACATAGGCCCGTAATTTCCGATAGAATGCTTCCTTTCGTGCGGATGCCTCCTATTGGGAAAAAATCTACGCCCTTACCTGAGGGCTTCCGAGCACCGGCCATTTCCGATCCTGGGCCTCTGCAGGACGAAATGTGCAGGGACCATGTATCCCGGGGCGCATGCGGTTCGCAAGCGTCCCTGGGATCACGTGGGCCAGGCGAGCCAATGGAAGTAGTTGCATTGACGAGCCTGGCATTCCTTTCATACGTTTGACAGGCAGACCTGTCAGAAGAATGATTGCGGATCATTGAAAAAAGACACTAAAACATGAATTACATATTTGAAAATCACGTTTTTAAATTCAGGCAAAAATACATTAAATTATTTTTTTTTTAACAAAAATTTAATTTTTTGTAAAAAATAATTAAGATATTTTATGGGGCTAAAAATAAACCTGCCTTTTTAAAGTATTTTTACATTGTAAATAAGTGAAACAGATATTTTTTTACTTTTTTAAACACATGCTGGTAAAAGCAGGCCTTACGTTTGCTTCTACCATGCGTAAGATTTCTATAGGTTTTCTCCGTGCGGAGGTTCTCCAGAAAGCGGAACTATCCGCCAGCAGAGGCCCTCCTCCAGGGCAGGCGTCCGATCTGTCAAGAGCATTCTTGACAGATCGGAAATAGCGGTTTACAGCGTATGCGCTTCGCATGCCTGAAACCGGCATTTCCGATTTCACTACGGGTGTGTACACAGCCCGTACAAACCCGTAGGCATCGGAATATCCGGTCCATTGGGTCGGGAGCGGGCGAAGGTCCATGAGAAATATAACTGGGTTAAATCCATCATTTATTAACAGAGATGGCATTGACTAGCCTGGCATTCCCTTTTATGCAGAAGATTAATTTATGATCTATTTGAGGTGTTTAAAAAAGATAAAAAAAGAAACGAAAGGCTTGAATTTATTTAGCGCCTTTCACGACCATCAGACTGAGAAGTATATCGCCGATCCTTCATCGTCGCTGGGGCAAAATCCTGGAAATCCCTCCCCAACAGCATTGTGGGAGTAACTTCACCACACGGACTGCTGCGGTTCAAGAAGGCGGCTCACCAGCATCGTCTCAAGGCAATTAGGGATGGGCAATAAATGTTGACCTTGCCAGCGACGCACACATCCCATAACGAATTTATAAAAAGTGTCTCAACGTGCTTTAAAGGCTTTTTGAGTGCAGTCACTGTTGTCTTGTAGGAAACGCGGCAGCCTGTTTTCGCATAGCGAGATCCCATAAACTGCAATGTGATAATGAGTAGATAATCTCATTTTGTTACGTTGATTGAGGGATAAATAATAACCTCTACACGGGGTAGAACTACCCTGCTCTTCTTCGAAAAGAGTGCCATGGGATTTTTTGCGTGCACCTGAGAGAGCAGCCTGGGCCTCGATTTACCGTCTCAACAGAAAGACAGTAGCCTTCCCTCAGTGCAGCACTCCCTCAGCACTGCACTGTAGTGTCAGCCTCGATTTTGCTGTTCAAGTCTCTGCAGTGGGATTATCAATCCACAACCTTCTGACTCAGGAGACCAGAGTGCTACACACTGAGCCACAGCTGACACATAGTTTAAGATACTTAAAGGAGTTGGTTGGGTAGATAGAGAGAAACTATGTCTTCTGGTGTGGCAGTGAAAAGCAAGGCGCAACCACATTAAAGTTAGAGACAGACTGTGATGATGTCGGCAAGCGTTTCCCCACGAAAATGATAATGAACTCTATCCCTCAAAAAGGTGTTGAGGCTAGGTTAATGAAACATTTCACAATTCAGATTGAAAGGTTTTTGCTAGTCAAGAATATTAAGTGAGACAGAACCAAGGCGGGTAGATGCAGATGAGGTACAGATCATCCAAACATAATTGATGGCGGAGCAGGCTCGAGGATTGGAATGACCCATTCTAGGTTTGTCTTCAATGCGGGCGCACTCCAGAAGTGTTCTTGGTACTGGAAGGGTTCCCGAACAATGTCGTTGAATGGAGCTGTTTGGCCATCGCTGTACTTAAATGCCAACGGTGCATATGCAGGGAGTGCAATTGTTTATTGTAATCAGATAAGGTGTCCAAAATTATTTGGCTTGGTAACTCGTTTTGCGCCCCACCTGATATGGAAACCCATTTATTGCATCGGAACTGAATATCGGGCTGGGAGTACACTGGGCGGCCGATGAGATACCGCTCGTTTTGCGCCACCGCCCGACAGCAATTTCCAACCCGTTATCGACAGTTCAAAACGAAAGATGCAAAACTCGTAGGAAATGTTTCAGCTTAAGTACGTTTTCTTTTAAAAAAGACTCGTCATTTCGTGAAAGGATCTGTTACATTACTGCAGTCGGTCAGGAAATAGGCCATAAATCAAGGATTACTTGAAACAAATTGGAAGAGAGAGGACGTCGTGCGATATTGTACCTGAGGCTTGCTGCGTCAGGCGTTCATCTGAAACCGATTGACAGAAGAAGCAACTCATTGTAAATCTAGAGAGGTAGTAGATGTCATCATATAGGAGCAGACCATTTAGCTGCCCCTGTCTTGTTTGCTGCACTGCTTGTTCAATATATAACCAATCCCACACCGAGCTCTAAACAATTGGGTCTGTGCCGTGTTGCCAATTTCAATATCTCTCTCTCGGAGGATGAAACAGCTCAGAAGGAGGCCATTGTGAACCTCGTGCCCGTGCCGGCTCTTTCAACGAGCTATGCATTCAGTCTCACTTTCCTGATCTTTCCCCATAGCCCTGCGTTTTGCTCCACTTCAAGCTTCCACGTCCATTCCTTATTCTCCACGTCAACATCAGTTCTACAGGGGAGATATGTAAAGTATAAGCTCTCTCGTTCCAATCAGTCTTTCTCACCTCTGTCCTCAAACTAGTAAATGCACATTATAGGATCCCTTTATTCACTATAATTAGATGTGGAGTCTGCTTGTAATAAACCCTAGAAATCGCACAACACCAGGTTATAGTCCAACAGCTTTATTTGAAATCACAAGCTTTCGGAGCGCTGCTCCTACGTCAGGTGAAGTGAAGAGATGCATATAGGCACAGCATATATAGTCAGAGAACACTGCCAGATGATTACAGTTAATCTTTCCAACTGCCCTTTATCGCACCTCAGCAGAGAGACAATCACGGCAATTAAAGGCGTGGATGGTGTCCAAACAGGTCAGTCAGGAAAACAGTTAGAAAGATTAACTGTAATCATCTGGCAGTGTTCTCTGACTATATATGCTGTGCCTATATGCATCTCTTCACTTCACCTGACGAAGGAGCAGCGCTCCGAAAGCTTGTGATTTCAAATAAAGCTGTTGGACTATAACCTGGTGTTGTGCGAATTCTCACATTTGTCCACCCTAGTCCAACACCGGCATCTCCACATCATGTAATAAACCCAGCTTTGCTCTAACCATGCCACTGTTCAGATTTCACAAGCGGCATTACTTATATATTGAATCAATTGATGTATAAACCTCAGCTCTAAATGTTCTTTCCTCAGACCGTTCCCCCGTGTGCTTCCACTTTGAAATTCCGTTGTTTCTGCTCTCTGCATCTTCCTGTTCCTCATTCATTTGGCGATGAAGCTTTTTACTGTACATTCATCATTGCATTCGGATCCCACCATAGACTCGCCCCTCGCAATCTCTGCTACCTCCTCCATCCCTACAGACCTCTGGTATCTCGGCGCTGCTCCAATTTTGGCCTGTTGCACAAACTCGATTTTCATCACTCCACCATTGGCGGAAGTGCTTACTGCCGCCGAAACCATGCGCTCTGGATTTCCCTTGCTACACCTCTCCAGCTCTGCACACCTCTCTCCTTCTTTAATACGCTTCTAAAAAGCGATCGCCTTAACCATGCTGTTGTCACCTGCCCTAATGTCTACTTATGAGGCTGCGAGTCAAGGTATGTTTGGGAACGATCCTGTGTGAAGTTGACCCGTGTTAAGTGCGTGATGTTGCTGTTACTCCACAACGGGGATAGTTCAAATGCAAGTTTGTGCAATTCCCTGCGTTGGCCCGCATCTATAACATTTCGCTGTGCTATTTCGTGCAATTTTCTCCAGCAATTCCGTACATTATTCTTCCCAATTTACCGCAGCTACAAATCCTCTGCGATCATAACAGTTCAACGTCATTATGTTGCGCCGTTATAGCTTGGAAGCAGGTCGCTTATCACAAAATGCCTTCCCAGTCTAAATCGCATGAAAATCCTTTAGTGTTGTCGTTGATGTTCCTTGCAAGTTTTTTCTTGCATTCCCTTTTTGCAGTTTTTACTACTGACTTTCATTGCTTTGCTTCCCTTTACATCTCTCCCAGTCCGGGGTGTCTGCACATCCTCTGCATTCGTGTAAAACCTCTCTTCTAGGTTTATACTCTCTCTGACCTCTCTTGTTGAACAATTCATTCATTTACTCACTCTTTCACTCATTCCCTCAGTCACTGATTCACTCGTTATTTCACTCACTCAACCAGTCATTGAGTCTTCCACCCTTTCACTCTGCCACTCAATCATTCACTCATTTACTAATGGACTCACTCGCTCACTCATTCATTTCGTCAGTCGCCCTCTCAATCAACCACTCATTCAGTGAACCACTCACGCACTCAAACAACTAATCACTCATTCATTCAAACATTCACTCACCAACTCACTCACTCAATTTATCACTCACTCACTCAACCACTCACTTAGCCACTCACTGACTCACTCACTCACAAACTCCCGCACTCACTCGTTCATGGTGCACATTCAACTTCAAGCGATTCGACAATTAACCAGAACTTGAGTGATGCTGGAAGGTTGGATCTGTTACTCACCATCTGTTTTGCACTTCGCTTGCAGATCTAAAAAAATAATTAGCATGCGGTTGCAAAGCGACGAAAATAAAATCTATTATTCCCATAACATAATTTACTTTTCCAGAAGAGAAACACTTCAAATTGGACGGGAGACGGGACGCAAAATGAGCGATATCACATAGGTCGCCCGTTGTACTCCCCGCCCAATATTCAGTTCCGCTGACGTCACTGCAGCTGATAATCGGGCGTGCCTTATAAGGAGCGCCAAAAAATATTGCGCCTCTTTTGCGACCCCCGCCTTTGTCCAATTTCACCCACTTAATGTGGGAAAGTTAAACGATTCTCCTCACTTACCTTTCTCACATTGCTTCAGTTGGCTCTCTGGAAAATAGAAAATATCAGACCACGTACCTCAAGCCCACCGATATTGTTTCCTTAATATCCTAATTATCAAAGTTGTGCTTCACTTATAATTGAGTAACCATTTCAATAAGTAGCAATAAGTGCTCTTTTTATTCGGTACAGCAACTGCACTAAATTGAGTTGTCAACATTTGCTGTGCCCAGAAGTATGATAACAATCATAGGAGAATAGGAACAAGTGTAGGCCATTCTGCCCGTCTATCCTGTTCCGCCATTCGATTAGACCATGGCGGATCTGTACTTAACTTTATCTACACGCCTTGGCTCCGTAACGCTTAATACCCTCACCTAACTGAAACCTAGCAATCTCTCTTCTGAATTTTACAATATACCTACCCGCAGCAGTATTTTAGGAGAGAGAGTTACAGTTTTTCACTACTCCTTGTGAAGAAGTGCTTCCTGACATCAACCCTGAGCGACCTAAATCAAATTTTAAGGAAATGTTCCCGTGTTCTGGACTCCACCAACAGAGGAACTGGTTTCGTGATATCTACCCGACAGTACTCCATGTAATATTAGCCGAATCTCTGTAACCTCTACTTATAATGAAAGCCTCTTAGCCGCGGTATTTCTGGAGAATCTGCACTGCACCTTCTCCAAGGCCAATATATCGTACCTGAGATGTACTGAGCATAACTGAATTCAGTACTTTAAATCGGGTCTTAGCGAGCTTCATATAACTGTAACTGGTTTTACACTGTCAACATTTGCACATCTATGCCTTTTAAAGAAGGAAGGTTGTGGTTTGTAGTACCAGAATGGCGCTGTCACATCGACCGCCGATAATAGGCGCCTCTTGATATTCAGTTCTATTGTGCTCTGCTCAACTCTACTTAATTCCATTTCAGTGGAGGAATAATGGCAGATAAAGCACCGACTGACTTGGCCTATCGCCAGGTGTAAATTCTACCCAATCGTCTTCAACACTCCTGGATTTTTTTTATTCTTTTATGGGATGTGGACGTCGCTGGCAAGGCCAGCATTTATTGCCCATCCCCAATTGCCCATGAGAAGGTGGTGGTGAGCCGCCTTCTTAAATCTCTGCAGTCCGTGTGGTGAAGGTGCTCCCACAGAGCCGTTAGAAAAGGAGTTCTAGGATTTTCATCCAGCGACGCTGAAGAATCGGCGATTTATTTCTAAGACAGGATGGTGTACGACTTGGAGGGCAACTTAGAGGTGGTGGTGTTCACATGCACCTGCTGCCCTTGTCCTTCTAGCTGAAAGAGATCGTGGGTTTGCGAGGTGCTACGAAAGAAGCCTTGGCGAGTTGCTGCAGTGCATCTTGCAAATGGTACACACTGCACCCACGGTACGCCAGTGGTGGAGGGAGTGAATATTTAAGGGGGTGGATGTGGTGCCGATCAAGCGGGATGCTTTGTCCTGGATGGTGTAGAGCTTCTTGAGTGTTGTTGGAGCTGCACTCATCTAGGCAAGTAAAGAGTGTTGCATCACACATCTTACTTATGACTTGTAGATGGTGGAAAGGCTTTGGGGACTCAGTATGTGAGATACTCGCCGCAAAATACCTAGCCTCTGACCTGCTATTGTTCCCACATCATTTATGTGGCTGGTCCAGTTAAGTTTCTGGTCAATGGTGACCCCCAATGTTGATGCTGGTGGATTCGGAGATGGTAATGTCGTTGAATGTTAAGTGGAGTTTGTTAGACTCTCGATTGTTGTAGATATTCATTACCTGGCCCTTCTTTGGCGCGAATGTTACCTGAGCAACATTGCTATTGGACATTGTATTTCTGTGCTCACCTGCAAGTTTCAGCTTTGTTTTCATTTCTTCAATTTCTGAAAAGCAGAATCGAATTTCTCTTGAGATTCATTGTTTAAGTTTAAGCACATCTGATTTGGACATTGATTGAAGAGGTCCTTACTTTGTATTGCGGGCGATTTTGAATTTGCCACGTTATATCCCCACCCGATTGTCGCTTCATTTAGACAGAAAGTTCCTCACACAAAGTGGCCATTCGGCCTATCTGGTCGCTGCCGATATTTACACTCCACGGGCCGAAATGTCCGATCCCTACAGGTGGGTACGCACTGTCTACCCACCCGAAAAACATCGGAAATGCTGGTTGCAGGCATGCACTGCGCATGCGCTGGAAACCGGCATTTCCGATGTGTCAATAAAGCTCCTGACAGATCCTCCAGCTGCCCTGGAGCAGGGCCTCTGCGTGCGGATAGTTCCGCTTTTTGGAAACCCACCGCCCGCAGAAAGCACTTACAATTATTGCGCCTGGTAAGAATTGAAAAAAGTTTATTTTTTAAATTTCCACTGATTTATCATTTAAAAATACTTCAAAAAAAGGTAAGTTTATTTTTAGCCACGTAAAAATCTTTAATTATGTTTTTCAAAAATTTTAAGATTTGTTTAAAATAGTTAATTTATTGTACTGTCATGTCATTTTAAAAATTTGATTTTTAGAAAAATGTATTTAAAGCTTTACTATATTTTGGGGTGATCGCCATTCATGTATTTGACAGGTCTTCCTTTCAAATGTATGAAGTCGCACAACACCAGCTTATAGTCCAACAGTTTTATTTGAAATCACAAGCTTTCGGAGCGCTGCTCCTTCGTCAGGTGAAGGAGCAGCGCTCCGAAAGCTTGTGATTTCAAACAAAACTGTTGGACTATAACCTGGTGTTGTGCGACTTCTCACTTTTGTCCACCCCAGTCCAACACCGGCAGCTCCGCATCATTTCAAATGTATGAAAGGAGATTCCCTTCTTTGATTGGCTCCCCATGGCTCACGTGATCCCAGGAATGCTGCGAGCTACCTGCGCCTCTGGGATACGTAGGCCCTGCGCAGCAGAAGTTTGGAGAGGCCCAGCATCGGAATTGTCCGCGTCCGTGAGCCCTCAGGTAAGGGCGCAGATCTCTCTAGATCGCAGTCCTCCGCCCGCGGGAGGCCTGCGATCGGAATATTTGGGCCCACATTAGCATCCTCCCACCTTACTTCATCGAACACTGCAATAGCTTCCATTACTTTCCCCCTCATGTACCCATCTCGCTCCACCTTCATGGATTCAATATTCTTCCTTCAAACACTCCTTGTTGCAGAGAATTCCATATTCTCGACATTCTCAAGGTAAACATGTTTCTCCTGAATTCTTCTTTGATTATGTTATCTTTATGACATCTAGCGGATTACCCACAAATGGAAACAGCTTCTCCGTATCTATCATATCAAAACTATTCAAAATTTGAATGACCTCCATCAGACCCTCCATTTATACAGAAAGAACCCCAATCTGTTCAGTCCTTTCTGCTAGTTACAATTTCTGAATTATGATAGCATGCTTGTAAATCTGTATTGCCATTTCTCCATATCGTTTTTTAACATTGATATCAATGGACAACTACATCGTGTTGCTGTATAATGGCTGGCAAACTTGATACCGCCCAGTTAATACCATCACTCAAAGGTAACATTGCCCCATTCCCTCTTTTGAACTCCACACGCAAAAATTGCTGCCACATGCGGATTGGCTTTTCAGCCAGTGGAGACAATGGACAGGTGTTGTCCTTTCTAACATTTAGTCAGGGCACATTAGTAAATAGCACAACGTGGAATTCAGTCAGAAGCAACGTGTGTTCATCCGTCGGACCGAAATCTTTGACGGCGACAGTACAAGTTGATAAGGCAAAACGCAAAGGGGATCCTGGGTTTTATAAATAGCGGCATAGACACCAAAAGGAAGGAAGTTATGTTAAACCTAAATGAAACACAGGCTCCATCCCAGCGGAGGTATTGTGGCCAATCAGGGCACCACAGTTTAGGAAGGATGGCAAGGAATTGGGGAGGGTGCAGGTGAGATTTACCGGAATGGTATCTAGGAGGCGGGACTTCAGTTATGTGGAGGGATGAAATAAACTGGAATGTTTCTCATATGAGTAGAGAAGGTTAAGTGGAGATTAGATAGACTTGATAACTCGAAAAGGGTTTGGACAGAATAAATGAGGAGAGTTGTTTCCAGTGGCAGAAGGGTTGTTAAAGTAATTTAAGGTAATCTGCAACAGAAGTGACATGAGATATAAAAAATATTCATTGGCTTGTTATAATCTGGAATTCTCTGCCTGAACGGCACTTTCTTAAGGAATTGGCTAAATATTTAAATGTTAAAAATTTACTGGGTCCTATCTGAAGAGCATGGCAGTGGGATTGATTGGATAGCTCTTTCAAAGAGCCTGCGCCGGCACGATGGGCAGAATGTCCGCCTTCTGATTCTAAGATTCTATGTCAAAGGCCAGCTTTTAACATCACTGCGTTGGACCATTTGCTCTATAGCTGCAATCATTTTTACAGCTGTCTTAGAAATTATTCGCGGGCGGAGATGCAAAACCGGAGCGAATGGGACGAACGCCCGTTTCACGCAGCACCTGATAATCAGTTCCAATGACTGCAATGCAACTGAATATCAGACGTTGCGTGTAACGGGTGGTAGCGCCAGTTTAGCGCCATCGCCCGAGTCGAAATTCTCGCCCAGCTATAATCCCACCGCCCAGTTTAAAATGGGCGGGGCTAATCGAGCACCCGTTTCACACAACATCCGGTTTTGGCTTCCATTCGCCACTTGACGGGCCATGAGTCACCGCCCAACTTCCGCATGGCAGCGTGAATAATCCCGCCGCTTTGTTGACGATCCGCTTGATGAGGTAGGGAGAATAACAATGGCGCCTAATCCTTCTGTTGCAATAACGGCCTGTTCATGGCGCTCGCCGTTTTCAGTGCACACAACAGCCGGCAAATTCAGCGTTCGATTAGTTCTGCCTGAGTAACGAATCTCCAGAACATGCTGGTCGACTGAGGCGCCTTTGTACCAACAGCATCTCTCCCTTAACCAACCCGTTATTTTTAAAGAATTTTTGGATTTGCACAATAAACTCGAACTCAACTCCCCACACAAAGTTCGTACTGATAAATTACAGCGTACGCATCAGTGTCAGTCATCGTTCGAGCCTAACAACCTTCTCGTTCGGAAAGGGAGCAATTTAATTTGTCGTGAATTAATTCTGCTTTTAGTAAATTATTGTTATAAATGTTAAACAATTATTTTATTTAAAAAATCTTTATTTTACATGCTGTCTCGTTGTGTTCCCTCTCTCTTGAAGCAACCTTTCTTTCCCTATCTTTATTTATCTTTCTGGAACTGATTTGAGTCTAATTCACCCTCTCCAATTAACTGATTCCTCTCTGCCATCGCTCTGATTCTTTCTCAGTATAAATATCTCATCCTATAAGAATATGTACTGTTGGTCCCAGCAATCACTAGCCTCCCAGATGCCCCGTTGCCCTCGATGTGCCGTTATCAGCAACACTTCCAGCAATTTATGAAGAAATTATATTCAAGCTGAAGAGTGTGGAAAAATGTAACTAATGAGGCGTTTGCAGAATATTCAGCAGAGTATAAAAGTCGTGAAGCATTTACCTAAACCTTTTTCAAGCACCCTTTGATCTGTAAAATAGAAAATTGTTCGACTGAATTTTGGCAGTATGTACCACTGCAACACAGAAAGAGAATACACAACACATCGTGTATTGGTTGACGGATTAGTTCGATAATTCAAAAATAATCCCATCTCCCTGCTTCACCCAATTGAATCCTTCCCACAATATCATTTGAACACCAAACGCTGTTCCATCAAACGTCTGGATTCTGAAGTCGCTCATTAAATGACGAGCGAGATATTCAGTTCCCTTGGTCAATGGAGCAATGATGAGCGGGTCATTAGAACGGCAGGGCTATGCGATAGCTGTCTCGCTGCCGACCCAAATTATGCTCCAATATTTCCAGTTCCTGCTCATGGCATTGCAACCATGTGTTGGTGGTTTACATACTTCAATCTGTTTCCTGCGAGGAGGATACCGAGAAACTCCAGGATGATTTGGACAGGTTGGTTGAGTGGGCAGAAGCGTGGCAGATGCAAGATAACGTGGATAAATGCTTGGTTATCCACTGTATTGTCAAAAACAGAAAGGCAGACTATTATCTGAATGGCAATAGATTGGGAGAAGGGGAAGTGCAACGAGCCCTGGGTGTCCTTGTGCACCAGTCGCTGAAGGTAAGCATGCAGGTGCAGCAGGCGGTGAAGAAGGCAAGTGGTATGTTGGCCTTCATAGCGAAAGGGTTTGAGTATAGGAACAGGGATGTCCTGCTGCAGTTGTACAGGGCCTTGGTGGGACCACACCTTGAGTATTGTGTGCAGTTTTGGTCGCCTTATCTGAGGCAGGATGTTCTTGCCATGGAAGGAGTTAAAAGAAGATTCACAAGGGTAATACCTGGGATGGCAGGAATGACATAAGAGGAGAGATTGGGTCGATTGGGCATATACTCGCTGGAGTATAGAAGAATGAGAGGGGATCTCATCGAAACATATAAAATTCTGACAGGGCTGGACAAACTAGATGCAGGAAAAATATTCCCGATGGTTGGAGAGTCCAGAACCAGGGCTCCTAATCTAAGGATAAGGGGTAAGCCATTTAGGACGGAAATGAGGAAGAATTTCTTCACCCAGAGAGTGGTGAACCTGTGGAATTCTCTAACACAGAAAGTAGTTGAGGCCAATTCATTAAATATATTCAAGAATGTGTTAGATATATTTCTTAAAGCTAAAGGTATCAAGGGATATGGGGACAAGGCAGGTGCAGGGTATTGAGTTTGGATGATCAGCCATGATCTCTTCGAATGGCGGAGCAGGCTCGAGGGGCCGAATTGCCTACTCCTGCTCCTATCTTCTATGTAAAATGATTACTTCTCAAAATTTGCCTTTTGCAGCACCTGGTGCAGGGGCGAAAGCGCCTACTCAATCTTTGTTTCGACAGAGAGTCTAATTCGAATACAATTCATTGACTACCTACTGCTTGAACGTATATACCAATACGAAGGGGTGAAATTGGACCTGGGCGTGTGCGCAAAACCGGCGGTATCGCAATGTTCGCCCGTTATATTCCCGACTGAAGTTAGTTTACTGAATAGCGGGTGTGACCTTTAACGGTTGGCAAAATCGATTCTGTCTGTTTTAAGATCCATCCCATGTTTAGTTTCAACTCCGACCCCACCCATGTGCGCCCACTCGTACAGAATGACTACTTTGAAAATTAATGGAACGTGTACAGTGGTAGCGTCAATGAATCAGCTCTGGAGAGGAAGGCACTGGTCGACTGAGTGAGAGCCGAGCAGATGTAAAACGGATGGAGGTGATTAGAGATCTCCTGTTCGCGAGTGCTTGAGACCAGTTCGGTCATTGGTTACAGGACAATAGAGAGAGTGTTGTTGCCTTTAACCTGAGAACACGGCAGGGCACTAAAGGTTACTGCAGCCCATCTGTGTGGGTTCAAAGTTTAATGTCTCATTTTTACTCAGTCACTCAATCATGTAAAAAAAGGAATTTGGATCATAAAGCGCTTTACACGACCGCAGCCGTCCTACAGCAATTTAAAGTCAATTAAGTATTTTGTCTTGATATTTGCTCACGGTTGCAATACATGAAATGCGGCAGTAAATTTGCGCACAGCAAGCTCCCACGTACAGCAATGTGATTATCACCAGAATAACCTTTGCTTTTTTGTACGTTGGTTGCATGATAAAGATTGGCCAGAGAAAGGTCAATTGTTCGGGAGAAAGCCTCAGTATTTCCGTGATGCGAGCAGATAAAGTTGTATTACTCACCATCCGTTTTGCACTTATTTCCCAACTCTAATGGTGTGAATAATAGAGGATTGTAAATGATGAGGACAAACTCAGTAATGTATCAAAAACAACAACAACTTGCATTTATATGACGCGCTTTAAATGTAGTAAAACGTCACAATGTGCATCGCAGCAGTATTGACAAAGTCATTTGACACCGAAGCAGATGAGACAATATTGGGACAGGTGAGAAAAAGCTTCCTCGATTGGTTGCTTTTATGGCGCATCTTAAATGAGCAGAGTTAAGTTGAGGAGTTAAGAGGAATACAACAACAACAACAAACACTTGTATTTATATAGCGCCTACAGAGGAGTATTAAAAGACAAAACAATTGACACCGAGCTACTTAAGGAGAAATTACGGCAGGTGACCAAAAGCTTTGTTTTTAGAGGTAGATTTTAAGGAGCGTCATAAAGGAAGACGTGATGTAGAGAGGAGCGCGTTTTAGAGATGGGATTCCAGAGCGAAGGGCCTATGCAGCTGAATGCACGGCCGCCAATAGTGGAGGGATATCAATCAGGGATGCGCAGTGCACCAGCATTGGAGGGGACAGAGATCACGGAGGTTGGGTGCTGGAGGATGTAACAGAGATGGGAAGGATGGAGGCCTTTAAAATGAAGGAGAGGAATTTTCAAATCGAGGCATTGCTGCTTTGGAAGCCAATGGAGTCAGTAAGTACATGTGGTGACGTTTGAATGGAACTTCGAACGAGTTATAATACGGACAGCAAGAGTATTTGATGGAGCTCAAGTTCACAGCGGGTGCAAGGCAGGAGGATTCGATGATTAGGTATTATTTTTAAAGGGGCTGGCATATTACGAGGTGAAACTAGATCATTTCTTACCTTCCTGACACTGACTCAACTTCTCCTCTGAAAAGGAAAATTATAATTGAAACCGAGGGAAAGCTGATTCATTTAGCCCTGAGAATAAGCTTTGAATATTGGATGGGGTACGACAATATGATGTTATTATTTTAACGATTTAGACTTAGGAGTCGAAAACACAAGTTCTAACTTTGTGGATGACACCAAATTTGGGGGAGGGGTCGGGGGTTGCGGGAAGTAAATACTGAGGAGGACTGCAACACGCGACAGGAGGACATTAATAAACTTGAAAAATTGGCATATAATTGGCAAATGATAATCAACACAGATTTATGTGATGTACTACATTTATGAAGGAAGAATAGGGAGGTCACTTATAACTCGGAGGCTGGGAGTATAGGTGGAGTAGAGGAACAAAGGGATCTAGGAGTACAAATGCACAAATCAATAAAAGTTGTGACACAGGTTAGCAAGGCCATAAACAAAAGCAAATCAAGCGCTAGGGTTTATTTCTAGAGATATAGAAATGAAAATTAGAGAAGTTATCCTAAACCTGTTTCGAACCTTGGTTGGAGCACATTTAGAGTACTGCTTACAGTTCTGTTCGCCATGTTATAAAACGGATATAGAGGCTTTGTAGAGGGTGCAGATCAGATTTAAAAGGATGATACCTGAATGCAGTGTATACATACCACGACTGGATTAACAGGCTGGGTCTCTTTTCTAATGGAAAAGCAGGCTGAGTGGTCAGCTAATAGAGGTCTTTAAAATTATTGAAGTTTTTGATAGAGTCGATAAATAGAGAATGTTTCCACTTGTGGGGAAGAGGTCATCAATATAAGATAGTCACCAAGATATCCAATAGTGAAATCAGAAGTAATTTCTTTACCCAAAAGCTGGTGAGAATGTGGAACTCGCTACCACAGGGAGTGGTTGAAGCGAAACGTATATATGCATTTAAGGGGAGGCTAGAGAAGCATATGGGGGCGAAGGGAATGGAGGGTTATGCTAATAGATTTGGATGAGGAAAGACGGGAGGAGTTTGCAGTGGAGCATAAACACGGAAATGGACTTGACGGGCCGAACGGTCTGTTTCTGTGCGGTATATCCTATGCAAACCGATGGAATCCAATCTAAAAGCATAGAAAAAATGGCGTAATCTAATCAGGAGTTCTGGAAGATATTCCTAAAGGAACTTAGGAAATGAAGAAGGCCTTTCAGCCACTGAGAATGTACCACCATTAAACGAGAGCATGACTGAACGGTATATTAAAGGCTTCGATCAGCCTTGGCTCTGTATCCCTTAATAACCTTGCCTAACAAAAAGTTATCAATCTGAGATTTGAAATTTGCCATTGAACCCAGATTCCACAACTATTTTGGACATAGAGCATCAGATTTTCACCACCCTCTGTATGAAGAAATGTTTCTTGACCATATCCGTGAATGGTTCAGCTCTAATCTTAAGGTTATGCTCCCTTGTTCTGTACTCCACCTCGAGATGAAATAGATAATCTCTATCTACCCTATCAACTACTTCAATCATCATAAAATCCTCAATGAGATCATTGCTTCATCTTCTATAACCATGTCAATGCATGCCTTATCTATGCAATCTGTCCACTTAAATTAAACATTTTGCGTCCCGTTATCATGCATGTGAATCTGCGCTGCACCCCTCCCAATGGTCACCGGGGAGAATCCCCCATCTTCCAAATCATACATAATAGATGGTAAGACACAAATCATCAAAAAATTATGCGGTAGAATTTCGTCCCGGAAAGTAGTGCAAATGGGTGGTAATTTATCGACTGCTGCTTGCACCCTCCGCCGGATGTTCAGTTCCTTTGGAGTCATTGGCACTGAATATCAGGCGCGGTATATGCAGGACTGCCATGCAATACCGCCAGTTTGCCCCCTGGTCTTAAGACGAATTTCTGCCCAATCATTGCTATGGGGCTTTTATTCTTTGAGCCTTACCTGCATCTTGTAGTTGTTTTTTCAATATTCGCAGCTCTGAAAGGCACATTCGAAGCTTTGTTTTTTGTTTCGTTAAGTTCAATTTAGACTCCCACATACCATTGATTTCTTAGAGCACGCAGCCACGTGACAGACTTCAAATTTGTCAGGGGCGGGAGCACAAAACGAGCGGTATCGCCCCGCCCGTTATACGCCCCGAACGATATTTAATTCTGTGGCAGTCAATGATAGTCAACATCCAGACAGGCCTATCACGAGTGGCCGATTTGGCAGCGCCACTTGTCATGCGACCGCCGACGACCAGATTTATTCCCTGATGCTTTTCGTGGAGAACGTGCAAAGGCGTTGGACGTTAAAACACAAGATCAGATACGGGTATGGTGGAACTAAGACAATAGCAGCTACAAACACAACATTGCATCCTCTGTAGGATATAAGGTGCGAGGCTAAGCACTAATTTGATCCTAACCCGTTCAGACAAAAAAAATGCGTGTGCATCCTGCCCAATTTGGTCCACAATGAATAAACTAACGGGGCTGGTTAGGGGAAAATGAACCCCTTACAACGGAAATCGTCAAGTCACTGAAAGTTGCGCCATAGGTTAGCAAGACCATTAGAAATGCAAACCGAGGAAGAAGAACGATTTCAAGAGGGATAGAATTGAAAAGTAGGGAAGTTATGCTGAACCTGTATGGAACCTTGGTTAGACCACACTTGGAGGACTGCGTACGGTTCTTGTCACCACATTATAGCTGAGAAAATACGGGAGGAGGCTCATGTAGAGCAGAATCGCCGGGAATGACTGGTTTGGCTGAATGGCGTATATCCTATGTAATGTAATCCGTTGAAACATGAAACTGCATCTTTCTAAACCTTAGGCAAGTGATGAAGGAGTAAATATGTGCGACGTTGGTAATGGCAGAGCCGATCTATTGCCTTAATATAATCGGCCCGACATATATTTTTTTTGTCCGTTAAAGGGATGAAGGTGTCGTCGGCAACTATTGCCCATACTTAATTGCCCTCTAGAAGTTGGTGGTGCTAATTCATAGGGCAGATAATACCCAACCGCATTGATGCCGTTCTGGAGTCACACATAGGCCAGACCAGGTAAGGGCGGCAGATTTCCTTTCCTAAAAGAAATTAGTGAACCAGTTGCGTTTTTAAAATAATCCAGTAGTTCGATGGTCAACATTACTGATATTCCAGATTTTATCTAATTAACTGAATTTAAATTCCCCAACTGCCGTGGTGGAATAACAACTTAAATTTTCGGATAATACGTCCAGGCCTCTGGATTACCAGTCCCATAAGATAACCACTATAGTACCGTAACCAGTATTGTTGAAATACAACAACATACAAATTGCATTAAATAGCGCCTGTACCAAAGTAAAACGTGCAAAAGGCGATTAACAGCAGTGTGACTAATAAACCGATTTGACACGTATGAACGGAAAGAGATATCAGGACAGATGAACAATAGCTTGATCATAAAAACATGGAAGATAGGAGCAGGAGTAGGCCATTCGGCCCCTCGAGCCTGTTCTGCCATTTAATGAGATCATGGCTGATCATCCAAATTCAGTACCCTGTCGCTGTTTTCTCCCCCTATCCCTTGATCCCTTTAGATTTAAGAAATATATCTAACTCCTTCTTGAATATATTTAATTAATTGGACTCATCTGTCTTCTGTGGTAGAGAATTCCACAGGTTCACCACTCTCTGGGTGAAGAAATTCCTCCTCATCTCAGTCCTAAATGCCTTACCCCTGATCTTTAGATTGTGAACCCTGGTTCTGGACTCCCCCGCCATCGGAAACATCCTTCCTGCATCTAGTCTGTCTCGTCCTGTTAGAAATTTATCATTTTCAATGAGATCCCCTCTCATTCTTCTAAACTCTAGCGAATACAAGCCCAATCGACCCAATCTCTCTTCATACGTCATTCCTGCCATCCCAGGTGTCAGTCTGGTGAATCTTCGCTGCACTCCCTCCATGGCAAGAACATCCTTCCTCAGATAAGGCGACCAAAATTGCACACAATACTCAAGGTGTGGTCTCACCAAGGCCCCGTACAACTGCAAGAAGACATCCTTGCTCCTGTACACGATTCCTGCCCGCTATGAAGGCCAGCATAACTTTTGCCTTCAAAGAGTTAAATTTTAGAGTGCTTCTTATAAGAGGAGAGAGATATAGAGAGGCGGTGGGGATTCAGGGAGGGAATTTTAGTGCTAAGGACCAAGGCAGCTGAAAGCACGGCCGCCAACGTTGGAATGATTAAAATCGGGAATGTCCAACAGATCAGAGGTGGAACAGTGCAGCAATCTGGAAGGATTGTAGAGCTGGTGGAGGTTACAGAGAGAGGGCGAAGTGAGGACATGGAGGGATTTCAAAGCAAGGATGCGGAATTTGAAATTGAGGCGCTGTCAGACAGGGATCCAATGTAGGTCATCAAGCACAGGGTTGATGGTTGAACGAATCTTGGTGTGAGTTAAGACACGGGCAGCAGAGTTTTGGATGAGACCAAGTATATGTAGGGTGGAAGATGGGAGTCCGGCGAGGAGGGCAATGGAATAGTCTGGAGATAACAAATCCATGGATGACGGTTTCAGCAGCAGATAAGATGAGGCTGGGGTAGATTCGTGAGATGTTACGAAGGTGGAAGTGGGCAGACTTGGAGGTGGAGTTGCTATGTGTTCGGGTCAAACACAACACCAAGGATGCATACGGTCTGGTTCAGCTTCAGACTGTTTCCAGGGATGGATTCGGTGGTCCGAGAAGGCATTTTCTATCGGGGACCAAGGACAATGACTTCAATCTTCCTAATATTTAGAGTAAAAAATGTCTGTTCTTCCGATTTTCGATGTGTGACAAACTGTATCACAAATCAGAGACAGTGGAGGGGTTAAGAGAGGTGATGGTGAGGAGTAGTTGAGTGTCCTCAGCGTACGTGTGGACCCTTACAATTTGCTTTTCGTGATGTCGCCGAGCGGCAGCATATGGATGAGTAACAAGAGAGGGCCAAGGATAGATCATGGCGGATTCTAGAGCTAACGATGCGGGAGTGGGAAGAGAAGCCATTGTAGGTGATTCGTTGGCTACGATTGGATAGATAAGAATAAACCGGGCAAGGGCAGCTCCACTCGGCTGGACAACGGAGGAAAAGCGTTGGAGGAGGAGGGTTTGTTCAACTGTGTTAAAGGCCGCTGGTTAACACGGTGAAGTCAACTATGATGCCATTTGCGGCTTTAATAAGGGCCTTTTCAGTGCTGTGGCAGGGGCTGAAGCCTGATTGGGGGATTCAAACATGGAGTTCTTGGAATGATGGGCACGGGTCTGAGTGGCAACAGCACCTTCAAGGAATTTGGAGAAGATTGAGTGGTTGGCGATCTGACGGTAGTTTGCAAGGCTTTTTTATGACAAGCGGGGTGATGACGGCAGATTTCAAGGGGAAACTACCTGAGGAGAGGGAGCCATT
Source organism: Squalus acanthias (assembly GCA_030390025.1). Taxonomy (NCBI): domain Eukaryota; kingdom Metazoa; phylum Chordata; class Chondrichthyes; order Squaliformes; family Squalidae; genus Squalus; species Squalus acanthias. The sequence continues at coordinate 10,920,872 of CM059453.1, forward strand.
AACAACATCAGCTAACATGGGGAACAGGAAGAGAATTTGGGTCACAAACAGAAAACGCTGGAAAAACTCAGCAGGCCAGGCAACATCCGTCGAGAGAGAAACAGAGTTAACGTTTCAGGTCGAATCCCTTCGTCAGAACTGAGAAAAAAGCAGGAAATGAAACAGATAAAAAAGCACTTTAAAGCCTTCCGGACTCAATATCGAGTTCAAAAATTTCAGGTCATAACCTCGGCCCCTACCACATATATACTATTTATCCACCCCTTTTGGTTTGTGCCTTTTCCCTTTTTTATTTATCTCTCCCCCGACGGCAGCTGTCTCTCATTCTGCCAGCATTTCACACTTCACACTTCTAGCCACCTTGTGTTTCTTAACCTGTCCCATTATCATCTCGTCTTGCCTTGAGCATCTCTTAATGTCTCCACTTACCTTAGACCACCCCTTTTGTTCTTTTATTCCCCAGCCTCCCCCTTGCTTTTTTGTCTGTTTAATTCCTGCTTTTTTCTCAGTTCTGACGAAGGGTTTCGACCTGAATCGTTAACTCTGTTTCTCTCTCCACGGATGTTGCCTGGCCTGCTGAGTTTTTCCAGCGTTTTCAGTTGTTGTTTCAATTTTCCAGCAACCGCAGTATTTTGCTATCGTAAGAGAAGTTGGGTGTTCAACAGTTTGGACGGCATATGGCTGTGGGAGCATGACGTCAGTCTCCTGGTCAAGATGAGCTCGGAGTGAGCTCGAACGGAGATGGGAGAGAAACTGGAGAGATATGTAAGTTTACGGGTAGTGGACAGGCAATATAAGATAATTTTGGCCCGATGGGCTAGGGGAAGGGAGAGAAGCGGCAGAGGCAGCTCAACAGATGATCTCGATATTATTGACGAAAAAGTCCATGAGTCATCGCACTTCCGGTTGGAGGTGAAGGTGGAGAAGACAGTTGAGAGAGGTTGAGAGAAGCTTTTTTAGTGCAAAAGAGAAGCCGGTAAGTTACTTTGAATTCCAGGATGATCTTTGAATATCGAGCAGTTTTGACAAAGGAAAGGAAGATCCGAAATTGATTTATGTGATCCAGCCACATCTGACGGTGAAAGTTCAACCAGTTGGGCGCATTAGACATTCAAATCAGCGTCTCATCGAACTACGTCAGCGGAGATAACAACAGAAAGCGTTGGAAAAACTCAGCAGGCCAGGCAACATCCGTGGAGAGAGAAACAGAGTTAACGTTTCAGGTCGAAGACCCTTCGTCAGAACTGAGAAAAAAGCAGGAAATGAAACAGATGAAACAGCATGTTTGGAGGCTGGGGGAGGGAATAAAAGAACAAAAGGGAAGGTATGTGGGAAGTAATGAGAAATTAGGAGATACTCAATGCGAGACGAGATGGTAATAGGACAGGTTAAGAAACAAAAGATGGCTCTAGAAGTGTGAAATGCGCTGGCAGAATGAAAGACAGCTGCCATGTGGGAGGGAGAAAAAAAAGGGAAAATGCACAAACCTAAAGTGTGGATAAAAAAAAAATATATATATATATATATATGGTAGGGGCCGAGGTTATGATCTGAAATTGATGAACTCGATATTGAGTCCGGAAGGATGCAAAATGCCTAATCGGAAGAGGAGGTGCTGTTCCTCGAGTTTACGCTGATCTTCCGTGGAACAATGCAAGAGGCCGGTGACGGAGAGGTCTGAGTGGGCATGGAGCAGTGAATTAAAATGACAGACGACCGGAAGCCCGGGCTCACCCTGACGGTCTGACGGAAGTGTTCTGCAAAGCGGTCAACCAATGTGCGTTTGGTCTCCCCAATGTAGAGGAGACCACATCGTGAGCAGCGAATACAGTATACTAGTTTGCAAGAAGTACAATTAAATCGCTGTTTCACCTGGAAGGGTTGTTTGTGGCCCTGGAGAGTGGGAAGTGGGGAGGTATAAGGGCAGGTGTTGTCAGCGGAGATGTGGGAAATACCAGGGGGTCGATTGGGGAGAGAGAGAGAGTAATGGTTTCAGTGCAGACAATGTCATCAAAGGTGGATGAGAGTGTGTGATTTAGCAAATCGGAAGCTGCAGATATCGGATGAGAAATCGCTCGGTGCACAGGCTGAGGGAGGAAAGCAGAGAAGAGATCTCTGTGCCAAACCTGCCGTGATACATGTGTGGGCGGTACGGAACAAGGAATTTAAATGAGAGGCATGAGGGATTCAACAAGGGAAGATGCTCAAAGGAGCAGAATTTGCCAGACGAGTACGAAGACAGACCAAGATGTGATTAGGAGATAAGGGCTACGAAAGCGCGGCAGCGGATTGAGAACGGCGAGTGTGGCATTGTATTGCCCGCCCGTGGAGGTTTCATTATGAGGAAAGGTGTAATGACGCCTCGGCCATGTCTCCATCAAAGACATGCTGTCGATGTGATCATCACATAAATATATGTGAGAAGTCGCACAACATCAGGTTATAGTCCAACAGCTTTATTTGAAATCACAAGCTTTTGGAGCGCTGCTCCTTCGTCAGGTGAAGTGAAGAGATGCATATAGACACAGCATACATAGTCAGAGAACACTGCCAGATGATTACAGTTAATCTTGCCACACCTTTGATTGCCGTGATTATATCTCTGCCGAGGTGTGATAAAGGCCTGTTAGAAAGATTAACTGTAATCGTCTGACACGCTTCTCTGCCTATATATGCTGTGCCTATATGCATCTCTTCACTTCACCTGACAAAGGAGCAGCGCACCGGAAGCTTGTGATTTCATATACAGCTGTTGGACTATAACCTGGTGTTGTGCGACTTCTCACATTTGTCCACCCCAGTCCAACACCGGCATCTCCACATCATGACATAAATATATAGCATTGTACCGAATGTACAGCACTGAGAGAGGCCATTCGGCCCAACTGGTCCATACTGTTGTTTATGCTCCCCACTAGCCTCCTCTCACCCTCTCCATCTAACTCCAGTAGCAGATCCTTCCATTCATTTTCCCTTCTGTGTTTATCTCTCCTTCCGTTAAATGCATCTATGCTATTCGCCTCAACTAGTCCTTGTGGTAGGAAGATCCACATTCTAATAATGAAGTGAAAACCTAACGGATTCCAGAGTAATGGGACAATCCACATCTCCAGTATCAGCACCCAGGTGATAAAAGCATAAATCCGCCCCATGTGTCTTTCTTGCTGGAAGTGATGTGTACATACATTTTGATCACACAAACAGCCTAGATATCAGAACAGCTTTCAGTAAGCTCTGTACCGCAAAATCTATACCAAATCGTCACTTAGGGTTCGAAATTCATCGCAGGTGGCAGCGGTGAGACGGGGGGTATCTGTTCTATGCCCCGCCTGATATTCAAATCCATTGACTTCATTGGAAGTGAATATTCGACGTGGTCAATAACGGACGGACGACACAATAGCGCCTTTTTGAGTTGTCACTTGAGCTGACTTTCTACACCTTTCAAACACGGCTACCAATCCGTTCGAACACTGTCACAAGAAGTCAAAAAATCCTTAGCTTGTTACCGAGAGACGAGTATCTTTGCTCACCTTCATTTAAAGCATTGCATTTGGCTTTTTCCGCAACTGAAAATCACAATCAAAATGCTACATCTATTTTACCTGAACTTAATAAAGCCTGTTACGCACGTTAGTATTTCCAAGTCATTTTGCAGGTTCATGGTTAACGGCCTCGAAATTGCGAGTGGAGGCTAGCCGCCCGTGTACACCTCCAAACTGCAAGAAAACTCTGTACTTACCTGATGGCTCAGGAGCTTCGGACTCTGACGGACCTGGGCCTCCAGGCGTAAAGGCCCACGCATCCCAGGGGCGCTTGCGGTTATCAAGCCTCACTGGGATAACGTGGACCAGACCAACCAATCACAATGGGGGTTTCAGATTGCGCTTATGGGGATTTCATTTACAAAAAGAATCCCCGTAAGCATAATAAAAATCACCTAATAAATACAATGTCACAACAATGAAATAAAAATAAATAATCACAGATACAAAATTAATTAAAACAGCCTTTAATAAAACGTTTAAAATAAAAATATAGTTTTATGAGAAGTAAATGTATACATTTTTAAACGGGAAAACTACAACAGAAACTGTTTTAAATGGAAGTGAATGCTTAAGTCAATTAAAGAAAACATATTTTATCGGCAGGTATTTTCCGATGGCAGGCCTCCCGCGGGCGGAAGCCAGCGATCTGGAAAAATCTACGCGCTTACCTGAGGGCTGCCGGGACGCACAAGCTTCTGATCCTGGGCCTCTCCAAACTCCAAGTGCGCAGGGCCAATGTATACCAGAGGCGCATGTAGTTCGCAGTGTCCCTGGGATGACGTGGGCCATGGGGAGCCAATCAGTGATGGGTATCTCCCTTCATACATTTGACAGGAAGGCCTGTCAAATATATGAATGGAGATCATCCCAAAAACATAGTAAAACTTTAAATACATTTTAAAAAATCACATTTTTTAAATAACTTGAAATTACAATAAATTAATTATTTTAAACAAACATTTAATTTTTTGAGAAACGTAATTAATGTTTTTTACGGGTCTAAAAATAAACTTACCTTTTTTAAAAGTATTTTTAAATAATAAATCGGTGAAAAACTTTTTTTTTACATTTTTTCAACACGTATCCTGGTAAAAGCAGGCCTTACGCCTGTTTTTCCCAGGCGTAGAAATTGTACGTTTTTTGTGCGGGCGGAGACATTCCAAAAAGCGGAACTATCCGCCCGCAGTGGCCGTTCTCAAGGGCAGCAGGAGGATATCAAGACCTTTCTTGACAGATCGGAAATGCCGTTTTCCAGCGCATGCGCTGTGCATGCCTGAAACCTGCATTTCCGATTGTCCCTACGGGAGGGTACACAGCGCGTACCCATCCGTAGGGATCGGAACATCTGGGCCAACATTTATTTAAACACTTATGCTGGTAATGGAAAGCTATATGTGGGTATCGGGATAGGCATTAATTTGGGAAATAGCCCAACTCTGCGCTAGTGAAAGTGAATTTCCAGCGGATGAATACGATCTGTCAAGGAGAAACTTGACAGCTCGCAAGTTCCCAGTTTTCGTGCATGCGCATCGCATTATGACGTCATAAAAACCGGGCAAAAGATGGCGGCCACATTCTGCTTTATATGAAATTGTGTCAATGGACCATTGATCTGAGTTGAATTTAAACCACGCCCTTTTTCTCCCCCTCGATTTTCACTAACCACGTTTTATAACCACGCCCACTTTACACTCCGCCCTCTTTAATACCCCGCCTCTTTTACGATCGCACCTTTTGTACCACATCCGTTTTATACCGCGCATGCTTTCCGAAGCGGTAACTCTCCACGTGGACCGTTTAACGATTGTTTTTACACATTCATAGTAAATAGCCTGCTGAAAATACGTTACCTAAAGCATCTTCAACCTTCCGTTGACCTGCAATGAAGAGAAAGGTAGAACACATGAGGTTTAAAAAATATAACACGAGGAGTGACAAGAATCTTGTCATTCATGTGGAATTTACTTATGAAGTAATACTGTGCGGCCTGCTGTGGCGCTGTCTAGGGAGAGTATAAATACTCGGATATGGGCCCAGCTTGCTCAGGACATTCTTTGACAGGAACTATGAAAGGACACAACTATATCTCCATGTTGAGAAACAGTGGATTACTGCTTTGTTTAATGCTTAGACCAATCGCCGAGCAGTTTTCCTACGTCAAGGAGGCCACTGAAACACCGGGTGGAACATCGTCAGGCTGTAGATCGGAACGTTTGGGTTTTGTATCAACCGTCCGTTATACGCCCCGCCCGTTATTCATCCATGGGGCCCAACATCGGGCAGTGCCTACAGCTGAATCGCCCATGATAGCACCTGTATGGGCGTCTGTCAGGAGAATTTCTAATCATTCCTTACACACGTTACTGATACAATATCAAATTTGTTTACAAAGCCGCCCATTGCATCTGCCCTCCCTATCTCAGTAACATCTCTACAACCCTCCGTGATCTTGCTCTTCTCCAATCCCGGCCTCTTGTGCAACCCAATCAGAGGAACTGCCAACATTTGGCTAGGTTGCTCCCGGCACTGACACTCTGGGTCGAATGACCTCCTTCTGTGCCGTAAATTTCTCTGATTCTATGATTCTATGTTCTCAGTTGCAATGCTAAACCTCTCCGCCTGCCTACCACTCGCTCCTCCTTTAAGACACGCCTTGACACCAACCTGGTTGATCAAGCTTTTGTTAACTTTCCTAATATCGCATTATGTGGCTTGTTGTCAATTATTTCTTGATAACCTTCCTGTGAAGCGCCTTGGGAGCTTTTGCTACTGCACATGTACAAGTTGTTATTGTTGTTTTCTTCCCACTGCCGTTCTCTCAGCACTGATATAATTTGAATAATCCGTGCTCAGTAAAAGTTGAAAACCTATCTTCCTCAAATATTCCTAAGCACAACTTTCTCTTCTCTAAGCACTAACTATGCAGCGAAATACCTACTGAGCATTGTCAGACTTACCTCAGTTGGTAGCACCCTCGCCCACGAGTTGGAAGGTTGTGTGTCTCAGACCCACTGCAAATTTATGAGCATACATTTAAGGCCGACAATTCCAGTGCTAATACTGAGGGAGTGCTGCATTGTCGGAGATGCCATCCTTTTGATAAGACATTAAGCAGTAAAAGATTCCATGGCTCTACTTTGAAGTAGATATGGGATTTCACTCTATTGTGTTGATCCATAGGACCTGACAGCATAGAAGGAGGCCATTTAGCTCATTTTGCCTTCTGCTGGATATTTGAAAGTGCTGTCGAATTAATTTACTTCCTTTCACTTTCCAATAGCCCTGCACTTTTTAATTAATAGCATAACTAATAGGAGCAGGGGTAGGACACTTGGCCCTTCGAGCCTCTTCCGCCATTCAATAAGAGCATGGCTGATCTTCTACCTCATCTCCACTTTCCTGCACTTTCCACAAATTCCTTGATTGCCTTAATATTCAAAAATCGAGCGATCTCTATCTTGAATATATTCAAAGACTGAGCCTCCACAGCCCTCTGGGGCAGAGAAAGCCAACTATTCATCACCCTCTGAGTGAAGAAATTTCTCTTCATCTAAGTCTTAATTGGCCGACCCCTTATTCTGAGACTGTGACCCCTGGTTCTAGACTGCCCAGCCAGGGGAATCACCCTTCCTGCAAATACCAGTCAAGCCCTGTAAGAATGTTGTATATTTCACTTAGATCTCCTCTCATTCTTCTAAACTCTCGTGAATATCGACCTAATCTACACAATCTCTCCTCATAGATCAACCCCACCCACATCCCAGGAACCAGTCTGGTGATCCTTCTTTTCACGCCCTCGATGGAATGTATATCCTTCCATAGGTAAGGAGATCAAAACTTCACACAATACTCCAGGTGTGGTCTCACCAGGGCAATATGTAATTGCATATCCAATAATTATATATCCAAATCCGTTTGGGAAGTTGTTATTTAATCCACTTTCAACACGCTTTCAGACAGTGCCCTCCAGATCATAAAAACTCGCTGCGTAAAAAAGGTAAATCTCCTCTTTTACCGCTATTTTGCCAATTATTTTGCAGCTGAATCCTCTGGCAACCGACCCTCCTGCCAGTGGGGACAGTTTCTCCTGATTTACTCTAACAAAACCCACCTATTTGTGAGCACCTTTATTTAATACTCCCTTAACCTTCTGTGCTCTAAGGAGAACAATCGCACCTTCGCTGGTCTCATCGCCTAACTGAGTTCCCTCATCCGTGGTAAAATTCTGGTCAATCTCCTCTTCAGCCTCTGCGATATGTTGACATCCATTCAAAATTCGAAACGCATGAATATCAGGTGCAGAGTAAAACGGGATGCCGTCGCTTCCGTCCGTTTGAGTTGCCTCCCACGGCAATTGGTAACCATTTGTTCTGTTGCAACTCTCTATCAAACAAGACGGCAGACAATCCCAGTCATCCGCTTCTCCCCATTGCCTTCCATGATTCACTGCTCACCAGAGTTTCTCGGTTACTCACCATCGGTTTTGCACTTTTCTTCTCGTTCTAAGAACATTTGTAACATTGGAATATAAGGCATCCGTTTATTATCAATGGTTAATGGAGAATGACTTCGGTAGCGCAACTAATTTTTGTACAACTAAAAGTCAAGTTGCCACTTTTTACCTTTCCGACAATGTCTCCATTTATCTTCTGCAGAAGTAAAACAAAGGGGGATGAAATTGGCCGTAGGCGGAAAGGAAAAAAGGGCTGGTCGCTTCCGCCCGTTATACTCTTCCCCTCCTCCCGATATTGAGTTCCATTGACTTCAATAAATCTTAATGTTAATCAGGGCTTACAACAGGCGGCTGATGTGATACCACCTATTTAGCGCCACCGCCTTTTAACAGTCACGTTACGAAGAATTGCATAGTGCCTACATTCACAAAATTCCATTCGGCCCATCTGGTCAATGCTGGCGCTGATGCTCCCCACGAGCATCTCAAAGTAACTCTATCAGTTCTTCTATTCCTTTCTCCCGCATGTAGTTATCTAGCGTCTCCGTCAGTGCCTCAATACATCTTTTTTCTTCATTCATGGGATGTCGGCGTCAATGGCAAGGGCAGCATTTATTGCCCATCCCTACTTGCCCTAGACAAGATATTGGTGAGCCGCCTTCTTGAACCGCTGCAGTGACAGCATGGTTTGCTAGTGGCCATTTCAGAGGGCTGTTAAGAGTCAACCACTTTGCTGTGGGTCTTGAGTCACCTACAGGCCAGACCCGGTATGGACGGCAGATTTCCTTTCCAAAAGGACCATAGTGAACCAAATGGGTTTTTACAACAATTGGTAGTTTACTGGTCAACATTAAATGCAGTAGCCTTTTTTTAAATTCTAGATTTATTTAATTAACTGAATTTAAATTCCCCAACTGCCGTAGTGGAATTTGTACTTGCGTCTCTGGATTTTTAGTCAAGCGCTCTGGATTACCAATCCAGTAAAATCGCTACCTCAACTGGTTCCTTGTGATAGTGGGTTCCACATGTTCCCACTCTTTGGTTCAAGTAGTTTCTATTGAATTAGCTATTGCATTTATTGGTGACTTACATATATTTATGGCCATGGTTGTGGTCGTGCACACCAATGGAAATAACCTCTCCACGTATATCCTATAAAAGCACTTCATAATTTTTCAAGACCTCTATTACGTCAGCCCTCAGTCTTCGCTTCTCCACCACAAGATGCGTGGTGCCAGCAGAAACGTGAAGTACAGTGAAGGACAAGTGGCGTATTTGTCGTTTTGAGGTGACTGCAACTTATTGATGGGCAAAAAGAAACCAGTTAGAATGCAAAGCATTTTTGAATCAATAGAGTTCAATCCAACAGCCATTAAGAACATAAGTACATAAGCAATAGAAGCAGGAGTTGGCCACTTGGCCCCTCGAGCCTGCTCCGCCATTCAATAAGATCATAACTGATCTTGCGCTCAAAGCCACTTCCCTGCCCGCTCCCCATAACCCATCACTCCCTTATCTTGTAAAAATATGTCTATCTCCACCTTAAATGTATTTAATGACCCAACCTCCGCGGCTCTCTAGGGCAGAGAATTCTACAGATTGAAGATCCTCTGAGAGAAGAAATTCCTCCTCATCTCAGTTCTAAAAGGGCGACCCTTTATTCTGAAACTAAGCCCCTGAGTTCTAGATTTCCCCACGATGGGAAACATCCTCTCTGCCTCTAGCTTGTTGAGCTCCCTCAGTATCTTATATGTTTCAATAAGATCACCTCTCATTCTTCTAAATTCCAATGAGTATAGGCCCAACCTGCTCAACCTTTCTGCAAAAGTCAACCCCCTCATCTCAGGAATCAACCGAGTGAATCGTCTCTGAACTGCCTCCAATGCAAGTATATCCATAATCTTTTATTCTCCTACCTCCTTCCACAGGTAACTAATGCCATACCAGACACCCTGATCCCCTTAAAAATGTCTCCTTCATTATTTGTATAGATGTGGAATTTGTAGATTCAACTAATGTAAAATGACACCAAGCATTGCGGTTGATGTGGTAGAGCTTTGTCACTCGCCTCACCTGCATCTTTTAGAGCTTTTTTCAATCTTCCCAACTCTGCAACGCAAATCCCAAAAGGTCGCCAGCTGTTTCAGCACTTTACAAATTCTGCTGTTTTATTTCCGAACTTACAATTCACGACGCGCCCAGAATTTGCTGAAAAGATACCTGTGTGTGATGACGCACCGCTGTATTAATGGAGGAAATGTCCACCAACTTGTGGCGAGGTAGAGATATCGCTTGAATTGCGAATCGACAAAAGTTGCAGGCCTATTGGCGCCGCTCCTCCAACGAAATCTTCTCGAAAACGGCATCTCTCCCTCAATCTCACCTCGATTGGCATGACGTTACAACATTTGCTCATTAACTGCCAATCAGCCTCGCCAAAGAAAGTTACGGCTAGTAACAAACAGCGTAAGTACCTGTTAATGATGTGACAATTGTCACTGGCGGCCAATCAACCTCTCTGGCCCAGGAAGTGAACATTCCTTCAGGTAGTGAATTATTTTTCTCAGATTTAAACACTAAATTGTTTAAATGCCTTACATTGCCTTTATGCCTAATGCATCTCTCTCTCTTTATCAAATTTCCGGCATTAGAATGGAATGTGTTGAGTGTAGGCAAAAGGGAAATTGTTAAAAGTTGACAAAAATATGATTCTGTTCAAAATGTTTAAAGATTTTTTACTTATTCGGTCTTGGAATGTTGGCATCGCTGTCAAGGCCAGCATTTATTGCCCATCCCTAGTTGCCCTGGAGAAGGTGGTGGTGAGCTGCCTTCTTTAACCGCTGCAGTCCCCGTGGTGAAGGTACTCCTACAATGCAGTTAGGGAGGGAGTGCTAGGATTTTGACCAAGCGACAATGAAGGAACGGCGATACACTTTATAGTCCGGATGGTGTGTGACTTTAAGTGGGACTTGGAGGTGGTGGTGTTCCGATGCGCCTGCTGCCCTTGTCCTTCTGGGTGGTAGAGGTCGCGGGTTTTGGGAGGTGCTTCTGGAGAAGCCTTGGTGAGTTGCTGCGGTGCATATTGTAGATGGTACACACTGCAGCCACGGACATCCGCTGATTGATGGAGTGAATGTATCAATCAAGCGGGCTGCTTTGTCCTGGATGGTGTTGAGCTTCTTGAGTGTTGTTGGAGCTGCACTCATCTAGTCAAGTGGAGAACATTCCAACACACTCCTTACATGTGCCTTGTAGATGTTGGAAAGGCATTGGGAATTGAGGAGGTGAGACACTCGCCACAGAATGCCCAGCCTCTGATCTGATCTTGTGGTCACAGTATTTATGTTGCTGGTCCAGTTAAGTTTCTGGTCAATGGTGACCACCCCCCCCCCCCCACCCCCGCCTCCCAGGATGTTGATGGTGGGGAATTCGGCTCTGATAATGCTGTTAAATCTCAAGGGGCGCTGGTTAGACGCTCGCTTCTATCCTGAGTATTTCGCTAATTGATATGTTTTCCCCCAGATTTCACTGACAGAATCCTCGGTATCTCATAACTATTTGAAAGAATTGAACATCTCGGGATTTAGAAAATAAATTACCTAAGTTTTTGTCAATTAAGCGTTGATCTGTATAGTAGAACAATAGTGGCCATTAGTTCAAACTTAACCTGATTTTGTCTAGATTATCACCTTGTCATAAAACAGGATTTGGACTAATTTATATCGGATATTGTTGTAAAATGGACGATATCCTACTAACTGCCCTTAATACAGCTCCCGATCTTCATTCCCATTAGTCACTGGAAACCAAAATCGAGCGGGATTCAAATGGATGGCCAAACGGAAACTGTCCGTTTGCCAACCAGGAAGTGACGTTGACAAAATACAGGCCTCGATTTTAACCGTTTTCTCCTTACGGGCCTTACGTGCACGGGGCGTCATGGTTACAATATCAGGATCGGCAATCCCAACAGAATTACCACCCCTTTAAAATTTCAAAATACATAAATCAGGCCATTGTCGAACATGCCGCATAAGGCTGGCGGGGGACATAAGCAACAGTAGAAATTCGCGGAATGATAAAATAAACGGTGCGCAACTTAAAGTTAACGGGAAGGGAGTGGGTGGCTCGAGGCGGGAGCGGCTGACTCCGCAGAATAAGTGCAAAATACATATTTCTTTAGCATTCCACTTGGTTTTGAAGGAGCCGGTGTGCACCCTCACCCCAGCTTCCCAATGGAGCCTTCTGCCTCCGGTAGCTGATCATAGCCTCTCCCCACAAGTGCAGATTTCCAGCATCACCCCTCCCTCCGGGTAGCGCTTCAGGCGCTAATGCACCCTTCATTGAGGCGCGTACCATCCCCGGGTGCAGCCTCCCGCTGGCCGCCAGACTGTCCCCGGAGCTTTGTTATTCTCGGGAGCCTCATGTCTACAGCCATGCCCGGAACTGGCCAAGACAGGATGGGCCAAAATTTCGGCACTTGCCGTGTGAGTACGTGCTGTGTACTCAAACGTAAGGCCACCTGAAGTGCGGGATTCCTGAATGCACTGCGCATGCGCGGGAAACCTGAACTTCCGGTCTCGTGAAGGGAGGGGTTGAGAGGAGAACCGCGTGGGCGGGAGAGGCATCGCACACGCAGCGAACCTAGGTTTTTTTCAGGTTTCTCCGGGAAGGTAACCATTGAAGAAGCTGCGCTTTTAAAAATGAGGTGCAAGACCCAGTTTTTAACAAGGTAAGTGGTTAATTAATTACAATTTAATAAAATTTTCAGCAGGTTTATCTTTTTTAGATACTTTAAAAAAGGTAAGTTTATTTTAGTACTGTTAAAACTATTTAAATTTTGTTAAAAATTTAAAATTTTGTTTAAAGAAGTTAATTTATTTAACTTATAGTTATTTTAAAAATGTGATGTTTTTTTTATTTATTTGAAGTTTAGGTGTTGTTTTGGGGCCGATTTCAATTCATAGATTTGACAGGTCTTCCTGTCAAATCTATGAATGAAAGATGGTCTGCTGCCATTGGCTCTCCATGGCACACGTGATCCCAGGGGACACATCGCACTAACTACGCCCCTGGGATAAACAAGCACTGCACCCGGGCAGCTGCAGCAAGCCCAGGAGCTGAAGTCCACGTGTGGCCAGAGGTCAACGGCAGGCGAGGTAGGTATGTGCGCGCGGGATCCTTGCACCCGTGGGAAGCCAGGGAGCCTAATTTCTGGGCCAAAGCTCAGATATTAATCTAACCAAACTGGAAATGGAACTTGACCTACAAAGACCGGTTTACACTCGCCTGATTTCAGCTCCGTTGAAAAATAGGTAGGTAGAGGAGAAAGGTACCCGTCCTGGCCGGATAGTTTGAACTCAGTTATCTCGCCGCTAGACTGATCCTGAAATAAATGTGAGGGAACCAAACGGAAGCAGCAAACCTCTTGAGCTCCTTTCCCCAGTTTGAGAGCTCCTTTGCCCTTATTCCGCTGGTGACATCAACTCGAAAGTTCATCAAGTGAGATCAGGAGAAACAACCCACCATGGATAATGTTGCGCTCATAGACTATGTTTTGGACACTTGTGGCTGGATTTTCATTGACCCGTGGTGGCGGGTTTGGAGGCGTGTGGAGGTTTAAAATTGCTAAAATTATCGGGCGGGCACGATCCGCCTCCATTCCGCCTCCACGCAATTTTCATTAAATCGTGTCTGCTGGTCCCGACTCCGTCCCGCCTTTAAGCGGTGGGATAGGCTGTTAAGGCCCTTAACAAGCATTAAATTGGCTCTATAATGCCATTTTGAAAGGCCTTTCTGATTTTAACCCTTGTTCGACATGAAGCACGCCTGTTCTGAACCACGAATGTGAAACCTGGCGGGAGCATATTTAGAAAGCTGACTATCAGCTGCAGATCCACTATTACAACGGAGTACTAGTAGTAGGCGGAAAAATATCTGGGAGCAGACCTAGGGCTGCTGCTGCTCATTTTGCCTTCAGGTCCTCTCACAGCAAAGGGAAGGCTCTCTCTCTCTCTCTCTCTCTCTGGGCTGCTGCTGCTCATTTTGCATCCAGGTCCTCTCACAGCAAAGGCCAGGCAGTCTCTGAAGACCTTCAATGCAGCAGTAATGATGACATCATCAGAGGCGACTTTCAGACTGAAAACACGAATTGGTTCATGGGTTCCCACATGCTGGAACTGAACTGCCCAATTAGGTGAAAATCGCATCAATCTCCCACATCCAATTGCAGTCGGGTGGATAACACGAAAAGTGGATGACACGAACCCAACCCGCCCCAGTATCAAAATCCAGCCCATGGAGATCGACCGAATGTGTTACAATGTTCGTTCTTTGCGCGAGGAGGCACAAAGCACTCCAATGAAGCTGACACTCTCCAATGGGTCTCCAGGCGGCTTCGCATATGTCTCTCCAGCGCGGCCAGCGGGCTGACCTTCCCTCTAAATTTGGTGGAATCTTTCAATGAAACGTAATTGGCAGCAGCTGACCTCACGTCTGCAGCTTTGTTATTTAATGTGCGCTGGCTTCCGTACTTCAATCGTTTCTCCGACCTAAACTGCTTCCCGTCAGTCAGCACTGAATTAAGCGAGCCCCGTGCATGTAAATATAGAGGGAAGTTTAGCTAGAAAACAGGAGGAGGCCGGGTCACATCTCCTCACAGCTGATAGACCGAAACACACCTATAGGTAGGGCAATTTGCGTTCAGCTTGACAAAGCATTGTTCCATTGGTGCATTGGACCTCCTGTGATCACTGATCTATTTTGGAGACTAGGTCCTCATTGAACTATATTGGATCTACTGTGCTCACTGACCTATATTGGAGCCCCGGTCCTCACTGATACATATTGTTGCCCCTTTACCCACTGACCTATATTGGAGTCCTTGTGCACAGTTAGAAATCTTGGAACCCCTCTCCTCACTGACCTATATTGGACCCCTGTGCCCACGTATAATTTTCCACTTTCCATAACTTGGGAGCCTACTGTCAACAAGGTCAGACGTCTATGACGATGTCCAACACCGCCTTCAGTGTGCCAGTGCAACTTTCAGTCGCCTGAGGAAGAGTGTGTTTGAAGACCAGGACCTCAAACCAGGCACCAAGCTTATGGTACAGAGCAGTAGTAATACCCGCGCTCCTGTATGACTCAGAGTCATGGACCATATACACCAGGCACCTTAAAGCACTGGAGAGTTACCACCAACGCTGCCACCGCAAGATCCTGCAAAACCATTGGCTGTATAGGCGAACCAACTTCAGTATTCTCGCTCAGGTCAACATCCCCGGCATCGAAGCTTTGACCACGCTCGATCAACTCCGATGGACGGGTCACATCGTCCGCATGCCCGATACGAGACTCCCAAAACAAGCGTTCTAATCCTTGCTCCGACACGGCAAGAGAGCCCCAGATGGGCAGAGGAAACGCTTCAAGGACACCCTCAAAGCCTCCTTGAAAAAGAGCAACATCCCCACCGACAACTGAGAATCCCTGGGCCAAGACCGTAAAAAGTGCATAAGAAGCATCCGGGAAGGAGCCAAACACCTCGAGTCTCTTCGCCGCGAGCAAGCGGAAGCCAAGCGCAAGGAGCGCACGTCAACACAAGCAACCCACCCACCCGCCCCTTCAAACACCGTCTGCCCCACCTGTGACAGAGATTGTAGGTCCCGCGTTGGACTCATCAGTCACCTGAGAACTCATTTTTAACGTGGAAGCAAGTCATCCTCGGTTCCGAGGCATTGCCTAAGAAGAAGAAGAAGGATTGGACCCCTGCTCCTCACTGACCTATATTGTTCCCCCTTTACACACTGACCTATATTGGAGACCCTCTGCCCACTGAAATATATTGTAGCCCCAAGCACCATGACCGATATTGGCTCCCTTTGGCCACAGACACATATTGTTCCCCAGTTCTCACTGAAATATATTGAAGCCCTTGTGCCTACTGACCTATATTAGAGCCCTAGTGCGCAGTGACCAATATTGACTGCCTATCCTCAGTGACCTATATTGACGATTGGATAGCCACTCAGTAAACGAATGGATAGACATTCAGTAAACGATTGAATAGACACTGAATTGTTGATTGGACAGAAACTCAGTAAAGATTGGACAGACACTCACTAAACGTTTCCATAGACAGTCAATAAATGATTGGATAGACACTCGGTAGACGATTGAATAGACACTCAGTAAACGATTGGATAGACACAGAGTAAATGATTGGATAGACAATCAGGAAACGATTGGATGGGCACTCAGTAAACGATTGGATAGACAATCAGTAAACGATTGGATAGACAATCAGTAAACGATTGGATAGACCATCAGGAAACGATTGGATAGACAATCAGTAAACGATTGTATAGACACTCAGTAAACGATTGGATAGACAATCAGTAAACGATTGAAAAGACACTGAATAAAGGATTGGATAGACACTCAGTAAACGATTAAGTAGTAACTCAGTAAATGATTGGATAGACACTCAGTAAACGATATGATAAACACTCAGTAAACGATTGGACGGACACTCAGTAAACGATTGGATAGACACTCAGCAAACGATTGGATAGACACACAGAAAACGATTGGATAGACATTCAGTAAACGATTGGATAGACACTCAGTAAACGATTGTATAGACACTCAGTAAAGATTGGATAAACACTCAAAAAATGATTGGATAGACACTCAATAATGTTTGGATAGACAGTCAATAAATGATTGAATGGACACTCGGTAAATGGATGGATAGACACTCAGTAAATGGATGGATAAACACTCAGTGAACGATTGGATAGAAACTCAGTAAACGATTGGATGGACACTCAGAAAATGGATGGATAAACACTCAGTGAACGAATGGATAGAAACTCAGTAAACGATTGGATGGAAACTCAGTAAATGGATGGATAGACACAGTGAACGATTGGATAGACAGTCAGTAAACGATTGGATAGACAGTCAGTAAATGATTGGATAGACACTCAGTAAACGATTGGATAGACATTCAGTAAACGATTGGATCGACAGTCAGTAAACGATTGGATAGACAATCAGTAAACGAATGGATAGACACTCAGTAAACGATTGGATAGACACTCAGTAAACGATTGGATAGACACTCAGCAAACGATTGGATAGACAGTCAGTAAACGATTGGATAGAAACTCAATAAACGATTGGATAGACAGTCAATAAACGATTGGATAGACACTCAGTAAATGGATGGATAGACATTCAGTGAACGATTGGATAGACATTCAGTAAATGGATGGATAGACACTCAGTGAACGATTGGATAGACACTCAGTAAACGATTGGATAGACAGTCAGTAAACGATTGGACAGACACTCAGTAAACGTTTGGATAGACACTCAGTAAACGATTGGGTAGACACTCAGTAAACAATTGGATAGACAGTCAGTAAACGATTGGATAGACAGTCAGTAAACGATTGGGTAGACACTCAGTAAATGGATGGATAGACAATCAATAAACGATTGGATAGACACTCAGTTAACGATTGGACAGACCCTCAGTAAACGATTGGATGGACACTCAGTAAATGGATGGATAGATACTCAATAAATGATTGGATACTTACTCAGTGAACGATTGATTAGACACTGACCTATATTGGACTCTGTGTGTGTCCACACTGATCTATATTGGACTCTGTGTCCACACTGATCTATATTGGACTCTGTGTCCACACTGATCTATATTGGACTCTGTGTGTGTGTCCACACTGATCTATATTGGACTTTGTGTGTGTGTCCACACTGATCTATATTGGACTTTGTGTGTTTGTCCACACTGATCTATATTGGACTCTGTGTGTGTGCCCTCACTGACCTATATTGGACTCTGTGTCCACACTAATCTATATTGGACTCTCTATGTCCACAAACCTATATTGGACGACTTGTGCTACTGACCTACATTGGATCTCCTGTCCTCACTGTGCAATATTGGATCCCCTGCGCCCACTGAACTATATTGTATCCCCTGTGTCCACTGACCTGTATTGGATACCCTATACCCACTAGCCCAAACTGGACTTCCTCTCCTCACTAACCTATATTGGACTCTGTCCACAATAATCTATATTGGACTCTCTGTGTCCACAGAACTATATTGGACGACTTGTGCTACTGGAACTCCTGTCCTCACTATGCAATATTGGAGCTCCTGCGCCCACTGAGCTATATTGGATCCCCTGTGTCCACTGACCTGTATTAGATACCCTGTACCCACTAGCCCAAACTGGACTCCCTCTTCTCACTGACCTATATTGGACTCTGTGTCCACACTGATCTATATTGGACTATCTGTGTCCACAGACCTATATTGGACGACTTGTGCTGCTGACCTCCATTGGAACTCCTGTCCTCACTGTGCAATATTGGATCTCCTGCGCCCACTGAACTATATTGAATCCCCTATGTCCACTGACCTGTATTTGATACCCTGTACCAACCAGCCCAATATTGTACTCCCTCTCCTCACTGACCTGTATTGGACACGCAGTCTTCACTGACCTAGAGTAGGGCGCCTCTGCCCATTAAACTACATTGATCCCTGTGCCCACTGACTCATAGTGGACTCCCCGAGCCCACAAACGAATTTTGGATGCCGCTGTTTTCACTGACCTATTTTCTACGCCCTTTGCTGACTGACAGATATTGGACTCACGCCCCTCACTGACATATATTGTAGCCCCTGTGTCCACTGAAATATCATGGACACCTTTTCTCGCTGACCAACATTGGCCCCCTTTGCCCACTGACCTATATTATACTCCCTGCTCTCACTGACATATATTTCGAACACTGTGTCCACTGACCTATAGTGCGACCCTTGTGTCCGCTGATCTATTTTGGAGCCCCTGTGACTGCTGACCTACATTGACTCCCGGTGCGGCAAAACGTCGATTTTAAATGGCTCATCCATGTTTTTCAATATCTTCCAGCCTTGCCGATCTCTGTAAACCCCCTGCCTCAATACAACACCCCCAGATCGCTGAGATCTTGCATTTTGGCCTCTTGTGCATTCCCTATTTTCAGCCCTCCACGATTGGCCGCCGTGCCTTCAGCTGTCGAGGCTCCAAGCCATGGGAATTTCCTTCCTTTAACCATTCCACCTTTGCGCCTCGCTCTACTCGTTTAAGTAGCTCTTGAAAAACTATCTGTTTTTACCGAATGTTTTGGCGACAAATTTTGCAGAACAACGCTCCTTCGAAGCACTTTGGGAGATTTTTCGACATTAAAGGCGCCATATCAATGCAATATGTTGGAACAGATATTTTGATTTACTCACCATCACTCTTGCACTTCCCTTCCAGCTCTGAGAACATTATTATAATGGAGGGAGCATGATCACAATCAATTTAGTAATTAATGTATGAATAAAATACTCAGAACGCCGCATAAAAAAAATATCTGCTATCATTGCTTACCTCTTTGGCACTGCCTGAGGTTTTGCTCTGAAAAAATGATTGCACAGAAATTACAGCAATGAAAGAGACATTCGGCATTTCTGTTTTATGCCGATCCTTATATACGTGCCCCCTCCCACCCTACTTCATCTGAATCCATCAGCATATGCTTCTATTCCTTTCTATCAATCATTTTCCTCCGGTAATTTCTCACCTACATGTTGTCCACCTGCCGACATCTTCCGAAAACACAGCATCAGTTTCCACATGTATGCTCACGACACCCAGCGCTACCTCACCGGCACTTCTCGCGACCCCTCCAAGGTCTATAAATTGTCATGATGTGGAGATGCCGGTGTTGGACTGGGGTGGACAAATGTGAGAAGTCGCACAACACCAGGTTATAGTCCAACAGGTTTATTTGAAATCACAAGCTTTCGGAGCGCTGCTCCTTCGTCAGGTGAAGTAAAGAGATACATTTAGGCACAGCAGATATAGTCAGAGAACACAGGCAGATGATTTCCTGACTGACCTGTTTGGGCACCATCCACACCTTTGATTGCCGTGATTATCTCTCTGCCGAGGTGTGATAAAGGGCAGTTGGAAAGATTAACTTTAATCATCTGGCAGTGTTCTCTGACTATATATGCTGTGCCTATATGCATCTCTTCACTTCACCTGACGAAGGAGCAGCGCTCCGAAAGCTTGTGATTTCAAATAAACCTGTTGGACTATAACCTGGTGTTGTGCGACTTCTCACATAAATTGTCAGACTGCTTGTCCGACAACCAATACTGGATGAGCAGAATTTTTTTCCAATTATATATTTGGAAGACCTGAACCATTGTTTTCGGTCCCCACCACAAACTCCGTTCCAGTGCGATAAACTCCAGCCCTCTCACTGGCATCTGCAGTGGCTGAGCAACACTGCTCGCAAACTTGGTGACATATTTGACCCTAAAATGAGCTTCCAACCGCTTGTCTGCGGCATAAATAGTGACCATCTATTTGCACCTCCATAACATCGCCCGTCTCCGCCCTTTCCTCAGCTCATGTACTGCTGAAACCCTCATCCATGCCTTTGTTACCTAGAGATTTGACTATTCCAATGCAACCCTGGCTCTGCAATACGTAAACATGAGATCATCCAAAAGTCGGCTGCCCGCTTCACCAATCACCCCTGTGTTCGCTGACCTTCATTTTCGCACAGTTAAGCAAGTCCTCTATTTCAAAATTCTCATCCTCGTTTTCAAATCCCTCCATTGCCTCGGCTCACCATATCTCTGTAATCGATCCAGCCACACAAACCCCCCCCCCCCCCCACCCCCCGCCGAGATATCTGCGCTCCTCTAATTCTGCACTCTTGAAAATCCCTGATTTTAATTGCTCAATCATTGGTGGCCTTGCCTTCTGTTGCCTGGGTCCTAAGCTCTGAAAGTCCCACCCTAAACATCTCCGCCTCCCTCGCTCTCAATCCTCCTTTAAGACGCTTCTTAAAACCTATCTCTTTGACTATGCTTTTGTTCTCCCAGCCCTAACATCTCCTTATGCGGCTCGGTGTCAAATTCTTGTCTTATAATACTCCTGCGAAGCACCTTGGGACGTTTCACTCCGTAAAGGCGCTATATAAATACAAGTTGCTCTTGTTTACGTTTCTGCCTCATATACTTATCTAGCTTCCGTTTATATACGTCTATTGTTCCCCATAAATTAATCTGTGTTTCCCCTTCAATGCATATATGATGCATATTTGAAATTGAAATATATATGGGATCCCAATGATTCAGTTATGTGGACGGACTAGATAAGCTGAGATTCTGCGCCTTTGTGATTAAGGGGAGATTTAATAAATGTGTTTAAAATCACAAAGGGTTGTGATAGATTAAAACAGGCAGAACCGGTTTCCAGTGGCAGGAGGGAAAGTAATCAGAGTACACAGATTTAGTGTAATTGGCTAAAGAATCAGAGGGACGATGAGGATAAACTTATAAGATGCAGCGAGCTTTTATGATCTGGAATGCCTTGCCTGAAAGGTTGTTGTGACAGATTCACTAATAACTTTCAAAATTGTTTTGTATAAATACTTGAAGCGAAGCAATGCTGGGCTCTGGGGAAAGAGCAGGGGGATTGGAACTGATTGGTATTCAAAGAGCTGACACAGGCCGGATGTGCTGAACGGCCTCCTTCTGAGCTTTATCATTCCATGATTCAATGATTTGAAATCCACGGAGATCCCTGTTTTATTGTAAACCAAGTATGTCATTGATCCGTGTGAACATATGCCTCACCCGTTTCTGTCAAATCTGCTTTCAACTTATTCAATTCTGAAAAAAAACTGAAAAGCTGAGATTTTGCCCCGATTGTATACACATTCCTGACGGGCAGCACAGGGTCGTGGGAAGGTTTTAAGTATCACGATTAGGAAAAAGGACCCAACTAACCCCTAATCTGAACCCTCTAGATTTCAATGTGTAAATATCAGGCCATGGTCCAGAAGCATGCAAAAGTTGGACGAGAACCTAATTAACTTTCCAAAGTCGCGGCCTGATGACGAGCAGGCGACTTAATATTAATAGCAACCAAAGCAGAGGCCCGACCTGTGGGATTCCCTGCAGCTGAAGCATAGAAGATAGGAGCAGGAGTCGGCCATTCGGCCCCTCGAGCCTGCTCTGCCATTTAATGAGATCATGGCTGATCATCCAAATTCAGTACCCTGTCCCTGCTTTATCCCCATATTCCTTGAGCCCTTTAGCCTTAAGAAATATATATATCTCCTTCTTGAATATATTTGATGAATTGGCCTCAACTGCCATCTGTGGTAGAGAATTCAACAGGTTCACCACTCTCTGGGTGAAGAAATTCCTCCTCATTTCAGTCCTAAATGGCTTACACCTTATCCTTCGATTGTGACCTCTGGTTCTGAACTCCCCAGCCATTGGGAACAATCTTCCTCCATCTAGTCTGTCTAGTCCTGTTTGATTACGGGAGGAGCCTAAGCTAAGTAATGTAGATGAGCTGCTTATAGTACCCATTTTAGGCCAGGAGGAGGATTGCTTCCCCTAGATCCACAACCCCACCCCGGCAGCACAAGTAAGCCTCGACCACGGACTCGATCTGTTGAATCTAACCCCCAGACCCGATCATGGTCTCTGTCTTCCATCTCTACCGATCTGCCACCCCACCGACTACTGACGGCCAGGGACAGTCACCACTGGTAATTAGCAGAACGAACACACAAAGTAAATATTGGGATATGGTTTCAAATTATTTACCGTCATCCTTTTCAATTAAAATGTTTGCTGTAAATGGTAAAAAAATTGCTTAATTACAGAAGCTTTTTTCACTAATTATATAATAAATTATGAACATAAATCTTTCATTCTAGATTACTTAGTAATGCGCTGCTGTTAATTAATGCAATTTATTGCATCTAGGGACAGATTATTTTCACGTTCAGGATGTGGTAAAAGTGATAAAAGGGTTAAAATATCAGGACAGTTTACACAGATCCGAATCCTCTATCATCTGGACACCGACCAGTATAAACAATGTTATTTCTCTCTACCCTATCAAAACTCCTCATCATATTGAACAGCTCTGTTAAATCCCCCCTTAACCATCGCTGCTCTGAGAGCATTTCAAATGATAAAATTGCCAGATAGTGAATAGTGTATCGATCAATGCATCGATTTAAATAATCAAAGCATTTGAAACAAAATAAGAGATGAAAGAATTAAAAAATAATCCCAATCACTCCCTCCATTAAAAGCGTTGAAACTGATTCGAAACTGAGCATTGGATTGAATTGGAATGGAACGAATTGGAAACTGAGCATTGGATAGAATTGGAAAGGAACGAATTGGAAACTGAGCATTGGATTGAATTGGAATGGAACGGATTGGTATCTGAGCATTGGGTTGATTTGGAATGGAACGGATTAGTATCTGAGCATCGTGTTGAATTGGAATGGAACGGACTGGAAACTAAGCATTGGATTGAATTGGAATGGAACTAATTGAAAACTGAGCATTGGGTTGAATTGGAAAGGGACGAATTGGAAACAGCATTGCATTGAATAGGAATGGAACGAATTTTCACGGGAATTACAGTGTAGAGCTGAGGCACTGTGCGATTGTGAGGTGTCAGTGGGCACGGTCAGGACAACTATTGTCTCAATTCCAACCATGTAGATGATCTTTTTTCCCCTCGAAATCTTTGCTTAGAAAATAGAAAGCTGAGGGGTGATCTCATCGAGGTATTTCGGGTTTATGATGGGGTCAGATAGTGTCGACGTAGAGAAGATGTCTTCACCTGTGGGTAGGGCAGAACTAGCGGCCATAAACTTCGGACCGACACCGATAAATCTTTTCCTGAGAATGTGTAAGTCGTTATCAGAAGCCGTATTTTAGGTGAACAGCGCGGATGCATTTTAAGGATTGCTGGATAAGTACATGAGAAGAAACAAATAAGCTGATAGGGTTTAGATGAAAAAGGTGGGTGGAGGCTCGTGCGAAGCAGAAACACTAACCTAGACCAGTTGGGGCTAATGTCCTGTTTTGTGATGTAGATGCTATGCAATTCTATGTATCAATTACTTCCAGAATTTAAAAAAATTACTTACTAAGTGATTCCGATAGGTTTTCCAAATCTTAGAACGATAGATGAAGACGAATTAATTATCACAAAAAATAGTTTTATCGCCGTTCCATTAATTATATTTCAATTTCTATCCCTAAAAATAATTGCCCCAGACAATTCCTGATAAAAAGAAGTTACGCTAGCTACAACAACAACAATAACAACAGCTTGCATTAAAAAAGCGCCTTTAATGCAGTAAGATATTCCAACGATTCTCACCGCTGAATTACCAAACACAATTTGACACCGAGCCACAAAAGGAGATATTAGGGCAGCTGATAACAAGCTTGGTCACAGTGGTCGGTCTTAAGGAGCGTCTCAAAGGAGGAAAGAGATGTAGAGAGGCAGAGAGGCTTAGAGAGTGAATTCCCGAGTCCATGGCCAAGGCAGCTGAAGACACGGTCGCTAATGGTGCCGCGATTTAAATCGCTCTTAACAGATCCGACGCCTGCCTTGGAAAAGGCCCTCTGCGGGCGGATGCTTCAGCTTTCTGGAGACCCTCCGCTCGCAGAAAACCCTTAGAATTCTTGCAACAGGTAAAAGCAGGCATAAGGCCTGCTTGTACCAAGATAAGAGTTGAGAAAAGGAAAAAAAAAATTCTATCATTTGACATTTAAAATACTTTAAAAAAAGTAAGTTTATTTTTAGCCCCGTAAAAAACTTTAATTGTTTTACTCAGAAAATTAAATGTTTTTTTAAAATATTTAATTTATTGTATTTTCAACAAATTTTAAAAAGGTGATGATTTAAAAAAAATTGTATTTGAAGTTTTGCTATGTTTTTTCATTGATCTCCATTCATATATTTGAAGGTCTACCTATCAAGTGTATGAAGGGAGATTCCGTTCTTTGATTGGCTCCCCATGGCCCACGTGATCCTAGGGACGCTTGCGAAGGGCATGCATCCCGAGGACACGTCGGCTCTGCGCGCTTGGAGTTGCAGAGGCCCAGCATCGGAAGTACACGCACCTCGGGAGCCCTCAGGTAAGTTCTTACATTTTTTCCAGATCGCAGGCCTCCGCACGCGGGAAGCCTCCGATCGGAAAATACCGCCCATTGATTGTAAAACCAGCGCAAACGTCGCGGGAACTGGACTTGCACGGAATGAAATTTACGTGACCTTTTGCCCAGGTTATGCCGATATCGAGAGAATTGCACCAAAAACAGCACCATCACGCAGAAAAACTAGGCCAACATTTTTCTCTTTATATAGCGAAAGGCCATGGGGCTCATAGTAATCTGGCAGGAAAGTGACGGAAATGGGTTCCACACCCGCCCTATATTAACCTCCATTGGAATTGGGTCGGGTGTACAAAGGGCGAATGATCCGATCCCGTGCGTCTCCCACCTAGTGTGGAATGCGAAAATGCAGCAGCCATTTGCGCTCACAAACAAAAGTATTTCAGATTGATAATTAAAGTCACTTGACCACTTAAACTTAACTCGCCAGGCGGGGAACTCATCGGATCGGGTGGAACGCTTTTCGACCTCGCCCGATTTTACTCTACATTAAAGTCAATAAAATCGGGCAAGTGCTAAACCAGCGTTGCACCCGAACCCGTCAGGTTAGCGACAGATGCATTTTGTTAAATGTGCAAAACTGAGACAACCTGTATGGTCGGAGGTGCCGCCTTTCACATGAGATTTTAAACCGATGTCCGGACTGCCCTCTCAGGTTGGGCGTAAAACATTCCACGACACTATCGAAGAAAAACAGATTATTTCGCGTCGGTGTCCAGGCGAGTATTTATCCCTCAAACCTCATCATTAAAAATTGATTATCTGGTCATTATCACATTGCTGTTCGTGGGAGCTTTCTGGAAGCACATTGGCTGTTGCAGTTCCTACAATACAACAGTAACTATAATTTAAAAAGTATTTCATTGGCTGTGAAGCGCTTTCCGACTTCCTGAAGCTGTGAAAAGCGTTGTAGAACTGCAAATCTTTCTCTTTCTTTCTGTAAGTCTCACCTTTGACTCTATCACTTCTGTCTTCCCCTGTCGTTCCACCTCCTGCGGATTAAGAAGATATTGCAATTAAATTTTATCTCCAAGCTGAATCCATTCAAACCAATTAAAATTGTCGTGATACTGACTGCGATTTAAGGAAAATACTTCAATAGGATTGATCAGGTTCGTCTTAAGTTGTATTATTTACTATGATGGCGGACCTTAGAAAGGATTTATGATTATACCGGTGTTTTCATGTGGAGGAGGCAGTCCCACTGAGCTCATAATTAAAGTAATGCTTATTCATAGGACAGACAAATCTGGTTGGTCATATTCCAGGAGGTGTACCCACATGACCTCCTGCCTTCAACCACCCTTCCCACAATCTCCCGGCACTGGTCCTCCAAAACGTCCATTCCAGCGATGCCTCGACTTCGCACAGACGATTGGAAAGAGCTTAATGAGATTCACCTTAAAGACATCTACGCTAATTCGTCTCAACTACTCCATGTGGTAACAATTCCACATTCTCACAACTTTCTGGGTGAAGAAGATTCTTTGGCAGATAAAATCAAAGAGCAAGTTATTATCTAAATGGAAATAAACTGCAAAGTGCTGCACTACAAACGGATCTGGGGGTCCTGGTGCATGAAACACAGAAGGTTAGTATGCAGGTACAGCAGGTGATCAGGAAGGCCAATGGAATCTTGGTTTTTATTGCAAGGAGGATGGAGTATAAAAGCAGGGAAGTCTTGCTTCAGTTATACAATGTACTGGTGAGGCCACACCTGGAATACTGCGAACAGTTTTGGTTCCATATTTAAGAAAAGATATACTTGCTCTCGAGGCAGTTCAGAGAAGGTTCACTCGGTTGATTCCGGAGATGAGGGGGTTGACTTATGAGGAAAGATTGAGTAGGTTGGGCCTCTACACATTGGAATTCAGAAGAATGAGAGGCGATCTTAGCAAAACATATAAGATTGTGAGGGGGCTTGGTCGGGTGGAGGCGGGGAGGATGTTTGCACTGATGGGTGAGACTAGGACTTGGTGGCATAATCTTAGAATAAGGGGCTGCCATTTCAAAACTGAGATGAGGAGAAACTTCTTCACTCAGAAGTAGTAAATCTATGGAATTTGCTACCTCAGAGAGCTGTGGTAAATGCGACATTTAATAAATTTTAAACGAAGATAGACAGTTTCCTAGCTGATAAGGGAATTAAGGGTTATGGGGAGCGGGCAGGGAAGTGGATGTGAGGCTAGGTTCGGTACGGCAATGATCCTATTGAATGGCGGAGCAGGCCCGAGGTGACATACTCCTGCTCCTACTTCTTATATTCTTATGTTCTTATGTTCTGAGTTGCCTATTGCATTTATTGGTGACTATATTATTATGGTGACTCCCAGTTTTGGACAACCATACAAGTGTACACATCTCCTCTACATCTAAACTATCGAATCCCATTCTTAATGTTAAAGAGCTCTATTAGGTCACATCTCCAGCTTGCTCAGTAATAGTGCAAAGTGGACGGTACATTCTGATTTGCACTTCCACCCAGGACTAGTTTCTCGTCCAAAAACGTTTTTACTCTGGGATACAGTCAGCTTAGAGTTCTGAAAAATATTAATAACTGGAAGATTAATGAGATTATCAAATTCATAAAACTAGCTACAAAATAGATAAACTATTTTAGACTTCCGAAAAGCATATGTTCTTGTAATGAACAGTCAGACAACAGTCGCAATGCAATGCAATGAAGAATGAAGTCCTACATAGAATTACTTAGAGTTCAGAGCACAGAACCAGGACAATCATCCAATCTGCTCTGTTCTGGTGTTTATGTTCTATACGATTCTTTTCTCAACCTACTGCATCTCATCCTATCAGCATATCCAGCTATTCCTTTTCCCTCATTTTCTTAATTTGATTCCCCTTCAAAGCATCAATGATATTCGTCTCAAATACTCCATGTGGTAACAAGTTCCACCTTCTTACCAATTTATGGTTGTTCTATGTTGGGGAAAATACGAGTGCATATATAAAGAAAAGATAACGATAGCGATCAAAATATATATTTCCACGTAATTGTAAATGTGGTTAGATGAAGAGAGAAAAAGACATATGCCCTGAATTTGCGATCGGAGGCTGCCCGCTAGGAAATGCCTTCAAATCCACAAATAAAATGCCAGCGTATCTGGTGGTCCAGGTGGTACGGATACTCACAGGTCCTGGGCCTCTCTGGGTAACCGCGGATAAAAGCCCACCTATCTCTGGGTGCAGTTGTTTCGCAAGCGCCCCTGGGATCATGTGGGAACCAATAAAATAATAGATTCGCCAATCATGCTTATGGGGATTCCGTAGCTCCGGAAACCCCAAAAGCATGAATGGGTAATTCCCCAAAATAGATGTACACATCAAATAAATAAAACATAAATCGTTACATATTTAAAATTAATTAAACTGTAAATTACTTAAATATGTAAAACACAAAAATATATTTTGGAAAAATAAATTTAAATGTTTTAAATGCGACAACAATAAAATTATCTTATTGGACAGTGATTTTAACGTATACATGATTGATAATTTTTTACTGCTTTTTTAAACATTTACGCTGGTAAAAGCAGGCCTTCCACCTGCTTTTAACCTGCGCAATAATTTTGCGGGTATTCGCTGAGTAGGTGTTGGGCAAATAGCCCAACTCTCTGCCCAGAGATGTCCTGTTCCCTGGTATGTGGATGATCTGTCAAGAAAATCTGTCACTTACGCATCCATAGGGGCCGCGAATTAAGGCCCATAGTTTTGGAATTCGTCTTGTGCAGTAGTGGATAACAGGCGGTACCGCATCGGCAGCCCTTACTCTCTGCGCCCCATCTTCACTTATGTTGACTTCTAGAGTTGGGAACATGAAGTGTGTCGTATCGCAGGCAGCCGATGCAATGCTGCCCATTAAGCGCAACTGCCCGAGGCACATTCCTATGGCATTGATCGTTGATTTCCATGGGCCCTCTCCGGATTTTCCCCCATCACTTTGGTGGATGAAGCGTGGACACGAAGCTATGGAAAGGAACCTATTGTGAATTTTCCGCTCACTTTACAATCCATCGATTATCATTTTCCAATCAATACCTTCATCAGGAAAACGGGGCCTAGTGTAAAACGGGGCGGCCACTTCGCTATCGCTCAAGATAAAACGACTCCCAATGTGCACACTTCTCACAGGTTCCATTCACTATAGTTATCAGAGAAACGTGGTTATACACCGGGGGGGGAATTATATCCCTATATGGAATGGCAGATAATGGAACCGCTGAGGATATACAATGAACCATCAATTGGACCAAAGTGCTGTACGATTACGGACACCCATTTATAAAAAAAAGGAAAATAAACCAGTAGAGAATGTAGACTGTTTATTCACCAGGCTGATGATCCGAGATTTCAAAATGTTGAGTTGCAGAGAGACTTGCCCTCCTAGGATTATTCGCTATGGAGCAGAGAAGGCAACATGGGGATTATTTTATTCGTTCTTAAATCAAATTAAGTATTGTCGAGGCATTACAAAGCAACTATGCAGGTGAAATTGGACTTGGTCCGGACGGAAAACATGCGGAAATAATTTGCCGCCGAGACACGACATATCCAATATTCAGCTCCATTGCTAAATGCCACTGAATATCTGAAGGGGGTTTAACTGGTGATACCGCCAGTTTTGGAATATTGCCCATGTTGATGTTTTGTTGCAATTGCTCTGGTTAGGTTCCTGCCACAATTAAGAGATAAAGGCCTGGAAATTCGTCTCGGGCAGTGGCGTAAAACAGTTGGTATTGAATCTCCCGCCCGTTATACTTAGCGCCTGATATTCTGTTCCATTGCCCATAGCGCTGCCTATAACAGGCGGCCGATCAAATTTGCGCGACCGCCCGAGACGAACTTCAAGCCCATAGAGAGAGATGAGGTTATTTTTTTTTGCTGGCGACAAAATAAAACATCTCCAGGTAGAATTTCGTCTTGGACAGTACCGCGAACGAGGCTGAATTGCTGCTGACACGTTCCATATGCTCCGTTAAAATATGACTTTAACGGAACGAAATTTCATGCGCGGGGTACAATGGGCGGCCGCTGCGATTCCTAATGTTTTGCGCTACTAGCCATACGAATATCTACCCAAAATGCTTTCTGTAGGAAATGATTGAGGAGGAGATCATTGCATCATTTAAGGGTGCATTGGTTCCTTACTCGGCACAGACAAAGGGACAAAGCATGAGTGCGAGGAGCGATCATGATTGTGGGACAGGTTTTGAATTTAAATGGAGAAACAGTTGGCATGGCTTCCTTTTCTGTTATGAACATCTGTACCAATTGCAAACTTTGCCCCACTTTACCTGCTAGACAGGCCTTCAGCTGGCCATCAATAAAGTAAGCAGTTGTGTTTGAGGACAAAGATAATGAGCTTAACTCCCTTTCATATTAATATGCAACAATGACTCGGAATAGCAGATGATGGCTGGCATAGATTAAAGCTGCATATATGATGCAAGATTGACTTGATAGTTCGACAGGTACAATTCTCGCCTTTCGAAAAAATAATAGCAATAATAGCACTGATATTATATATTCCTAAAAAAAATGACAAAACAGAAAAAATGCAGTCATCTATTACAGATATTTTAACTTAATTATTTCAAAAAGAAATGAAGTTTGTCATGAAGCACCATATTGCCATCTTGACCTTACCTTCTGCTTTCAGTTGATCTTCCAAAACTTTCACAACTGAATGGGAAAGTCAAACTGGTGACTGCTGACAGTTCCAGGGAAAATGCAAATTTTGCGAAATTGCTCTTCTCCCGAATTGTGGTGGAAACTCCGACTGCGGTCTCAAGTGGATTATCCCCAAACACTTGTAATTACAAAGTTTTCCAATTGGCCACATCAAACTCAATAAACCCTAAATGGTATTTTTTAAATTATTTGTTGCAGACTTGTGACTAAATTTGATTGCACTTACCATTCTCTTTCTCAAACAGAGATTCCACTGTGAAATGAATGCAGGACTCAATTTATTAATGATTGCAACTGTAGGAAGGACATTGATTATACATATTCATTTTTGAATGATAACTGTTGAAGAACATATGAATGTAGGAGGTATGATCAGTAAGTTTGCAGATGACACGAAAATTGGTGGGGTGGTAAATAGCGAGGAGGGAAGCCTCAGGCAACAGGACGATATAGACGGGTTGGTCAGATGGGCAGAACAGTGGCAAATGGAATTTAACCCTGAAAAGTGTGAGGTGATGCATTTTGGGTGGACTGACAAGGCAAGGGAATACACAATGAATGGTAGGACCCTAGGAAGGACAGAGGATCAGCGGGACCTTGGCGTGCAAGTTCATAGATCCCTGAAGGCAGCAGGATAGGTAGATAAGGTGGTTAAAAAGGCATATTGGATACTTGCCTTCATTAGCTGAGGCATAGAATATAAGAGCAGGAAGGTTATGATGGAGCTGTACAAAACGCTAGTTAGGCCACAGCTGGAATACTGTGTGCAGTTCTGGTCGCCACATTATAGGAAGGATGTGATTGCATTGGAGAGGGTGCAGTGGAGAGTCACCAGGATGTTACCTGGGCTGCAGCGCTTCAGCTATGAAGAGAGACTGGACAGGCTGGGGTTGTTTTCCTTAGAGCAGAGAAGGCTGAGGGCGTACCTGATTGAGGTGTACAAAATTATGAGGGGCATAGATAGGGTAGATAGAAAGGAACTTTTCCCCTTAGTAGACGGGTCAATAACCAGGGGGCATAGTTTCAAGTTAAGGGGCAGGAGGTTTAGAGGGGATTCGAGGAAAAACTTTTTCACCCAGAGGGTGGTTGAAATCTGGAACTCACTGCCTGAAAGGGTGTTAGAGGTAGGAACCCTCACAACATTCAACAAGCATTTAGATGAGCACTTGAAACGACATAGCATACAAGGCTACGGACCAAGTGCTGGAAAATGGGATTAAAATAGACAGGACTTGTTGGCTGGCGCGGACTCGATGGGCCGCAGGTCCTCTTTCTGTGCTGTATGACTCTATGACTCTATGAATCTATGACTATAACATAACATTTTTGCTACACGTAGTTTTTTTTCTTTTATTGAGTAAGCATACTGTAAAGGAAATCGCCTCTGATCTAATATAATCACAGATGGTGTATTCTAATTACAGAGGAAGTCGCATTGAAATGAAGCCAGTTCTTGAAACTCCTTGACCGTGTTATTGCCTCTCAAATCCGTGCCCATTTTCCCCTCAATTCCATGTTTGAACTCCCCCAATCAGGCCTCTACCCGTGCCACTGTATTGAAACTCACTTTTGCAGATTCACATAAGACATCCAACGTGACATATAACATTGGTAAACTATCCCTTCTCCTCCTCCTCGACCTGATTGCAGCCTTTGACACAGTTCACCACACTTGCCTCCTCCAAGTCCTGCTAGGTGGGGCCGCCCTCGCCTGGTTCCATCTTGATCTTTCAATCCTTAGATCAAGAATCATCTGCAATGGCTTATCTTGCCGCATTCGCACCGTTAAGTCTGGAGTCCCCCAAGGAATTATCCTTGACCCCTCCAATTTCTGATTTACTTGCTGCCACTGGGTGACCGTGTCAGGTTCCACATGTATGCAGATGATACCCAGCTGTACATTACGAGCACCTCTCTCCAACTCTTCACTGTCTCTGATTGGTCATGTGGCTTGCCCAATATCCAATAATTGATGAGCAGATATATCCTCCAACTAATTATTAGGAAGACCGCAGCCATTGACTTCGGTCCCCGCCACAAGGTCCATTGACTAAATCTTTCTCCCTGGCAACTAACAGGTGCGGAACCAGATCCTTTGAAGCCTTGGATTCAAGTTTGACACTGAGATGACCTTCTTGCCACTTCCCCGCTCCATCACAATAACATCATCTGTCTCTGCCGCTGCCTCAGCTCAGCCGCTCCTGAAATTCTAATCAATGACTTTGTTACCTCTAGACTTGACTATTACAATGTTATCCTAGCCGGCCTCCCTTCCTCCAACCTCCATAAGCTTGAGCTCATCCAATTACATTTCCACATATCCTAACTCGCACCAGTTCTAGTTCAGCAATCACCCTGTGCTCACGGAAATACATTGGCTCTCATTCTGGCAAGGCCTCGATTTTAGACTACCAATCATTGTTTCCCAAACCCTTCATGATTTCACCCCTCTCTATCTCTGTGACCTCCTCCAGCCCGACAACACTTCGAGTTCAGCGTGCTCCCAGAATTGTGGCCTTTTGCACATCACCAGTTTTAATTGTTCACCATTGGGGGTCGTGTCTTAGAAATATGGAAACATAGAAGATAGGAGCAGGAGTAGGCTATTCAGCCCCGCGAGCCTGCTCCGCCATTCAATGAGATCATGGCTGATCATCCAAATTCAGTGTTCTGTACCTGTTTTCTCTCCATATCCCTTGATCCCTTTAGCTTTAAGAAATATATCTCAGTCCTTTTTGAATATATTTAATGAATTGGCCTCTACTGCCTTCTGTGGTAGAGTCTTCAGCTGCCTGGGCCCAAAAGCACCGGAATTCCCACCCTAAAAATTCCGCCTCTCTACCACTCTCTCTTCCTTTAACACGTTCCCTTAAATTCTAAGTCTTTGATGAACCTATTGCTCACCTGTTATAAAATCTCCTTATGTTGCTCGGTGGCAGATTTGTGATTGATAACCCTCTTGTGAAGTTCCTTGGGACATTTTACAATGTTAAAACGCTTTATGAATGGACATTCGCTGTTGATGCTCGCAAGTTTCCAGCATTAGAATATCCGGCAGAAAAATCAGATTCTGTGCGGGAGAGTGGAAAGGACAATTGAAACGGCATGTGCGATGGGCAGCTGATCCTGGAAGTATTCTAAAGCTTAACGGGTGCCACTATCGACCTGTTGGCTGCGGGACACTACTGGACAATAAGGTATTTCCAGCCTAGTTAAATTAATGATTTGCACCCGTTTTCATAGAAGAGGAACGGGAACAGAATACCAGCGATACGAGGGAAACAAAAAGTTATTCAAGGGAAGATGGGAATAGAGAAACGGGTGCAATATCGTTGCCAATAAGGTCAAGTTCAGTTTTGAAATTAACAATTGACCTTCAGCCTCAACAGATTTTTGGGGAACATGGTTCCAGATTTCAACTAACGGGGTCATTTAACCACCCCCCCCCCCCCGCAAATGGTGAGTTGGGTTCGTATGAGATAGAAAAAAAATGTAGATATCACAAATCCCAAGGTAATCCGCCTCAATCGGCCCACTTGCGCGTATATTGGATGCAGAATAGGAGGGGTACAGATAAACCTTCCCATGAGGCAAGATGGACATTGAAATATGATGAGGAGGCTGGGAGCATTATATTCAACCTTTTTTGCAGGTATTACCTTGGTAGATTTGGATTCCCAGGTCTAAGGCAAACCAACAGCTCAAGGAAGGCGAGAACAGATTCGTGGAATGGGTAGGTGCTGTTTTTGGGTCATGAGGAGCGGGTTTGCATCCTCATGGCCCCCTCACATTACTGTTTTCCACAGCACTCATTCAAAGGCACCTCCCGTGTTCGAGGATCGGAATCCACTGAGATTGGAACCCAAATCCCTGGATCAGGGTTTGGTACCCAACCACCGCCCACCCACCCCCCCCCCCCCCCACCCCGCCACACACACACACCCTCACACCCCCCTCCGAGATCGGACCCTCCATCCGGGGTCTGTATTCCAAATCCCCCTCCACGCCGGTTTTGGGCATAGTACTCACCCCTAACGCTCATTCTAGCAGCTACACGCTCCGGACCTGTGGCTGCGACTGTGGCTCCGGCAGTCAGAGCATGCTGGGAGACAAGCCTGTCAATCAAGCTGACTTCCGGGTGAGAATCCAGTTGTAAAGAAAGACACATGCTGTTGAGCTCAATCTCCAAATCATCCAGGGAAATCTGGACTCCCGAAATAATATCCGCTTTCCCTCCCACCCCCCAACCGAAAATCCATCTGAGTCAATATCTGGACCGAAGTGCTTTCTGACTTCACTTCTCTAACTTTAGGTGTAGGAAGTCAAAGGTAGCTACAGATATGTAAGTAGAAATTTACTTATGGAGAACTTACTGGGATCAGAGTGTATTGGCAGATTGGGGTAAATTGAAAATGTTATACGCTGTGACCGTTCGTGATAGCAAATTTAAAGCCCAATTTACACTATCCCAGGTGTTCATTTGCATTGCAGTCAATTCGAGGTACGTTAGCATAGTGGATATGTTACTGGACTAATAATCCGGAAGCTCGGGTTAATAATCCGTGAGAAAGTGATTTCAAATCCCATCATAGCAGCTGGGAATTTAAATTCAATTAATTTAATTAATCTCGAATTAAAAACTAGTAATGTTGACCTTGAAACTATAGGATTGTCTTGAAAACCTATCTGGTTCATTAATGTGCGTTAGAGAAGGAAATCTGCCTTCCTTACCTGTTTTGCCGATATGTGTCTAGACCCACTGCAATGTGGTTGATTCTTAAGTGCCCTCTGCGGTTCAAGAAGGCGGGTCACCACCACCTTCTGAAGTGCAATTACGGATGGACAATAAATACAGGCTTTGCCAGCGACGCCCACATCCATTGATAGACTGAAAAAAAATCTGCTGCCTCCGAAATGTGCCACTGAATAATTCTTGCAATGTTCCCATCTCTATGGCAAAACAGGTAAACGCACTTGCGAGGGGGATCAAATTGAACATGGCGTAGGGGACGAAAAAAAGGTGGAATTCCTTTCGCTCTCGTCAGACGAAACGCCGATAGTCTGTTGAAGTGCATGGAACTGACTATCACATGGCTTGTGTAACAGGTTTCCGACACATTAGCCCGTATTTTCCGCGGGCGGAGGCCTGCGGTCTTGAAAAATCTGCGCCGTTACCTGACGACTCCCGGGACGCACACACTTCCGCTCCTTGGCCTCAGCAAACTTGAGGTGCGCAGGGCCCAGGTATCTCAGGGGCGCATGAAGTTCGCAGCGTCCCTGGGATCACGTGGGGCATGGGGAGTCAATCACAGAAGCGAATCTCCCTTCATACATTTCACAGGAAGACCTGTCAAATATATGAATGGAGATCAATGAAAAAACGGAGGTAATTTTGAAATTCATCACATTTTGACTTGAAATTAAAATAAATTAAGTATTTTAAACAAAAATGTAATTTTTTGAAAGAAATAATTGAAGTTTTTGCAGGGCTAAAAATAAACTTACCTTTTTTGAAAGTATTTTTAAAAGATAAATGGGAGAATATCTTTTTTTTACTTTTTTCAACTCTTATCTTTACCAGGCGCAAGAATTTTAAGGGTTTTCTGCGGGTGGAGGGTCTCCAAAATGCGGAACTATCCGCGCGTAGAGGCCCTTCTCCAGTGCAGCCAGAGGAACTGTCAAAACTACTCTTGACAGATCGGAAATGCCGGTTTTCAGCGCATAGCCACCCGTAGGGTACGGAATATCCGGCCCATCTCATCTTCACCGTGTCCAGATTCGCCCGTGTATGGTCTACGTTTTCATTTGAGGCCAATGCCAACAAAGATCAGAAACTCAAAGAAGCAGTTGTAGAACAGCACTGCAAATCCGTGTGTGCTTGGCGATAAGTTTTCCATTTTTTGTCGACTGGAATTCTGCACCGCACTAAAGATGTCTGACATGGCTCAGTGGGTCGCACTCTCACCTCTAACTCCAAAGATCGTGGCATCAAACTCCACTACAGAGACTTGAGCACGTAATATTTGCTGAAAATTCAGAACAGCCCTGACGGACTGATAGAGGTGCCTTCCTTTGGATGGGAAATTAAAGAATAGCGATATCTTTCTCCTCAGGAGAATGTCAAAGATCCTACGGGGCCATTTGAAGAACAGTAGAGAGTTCTCCCGGCGTCCTGGCTCATGTGCATGTCACAGCCAAAACATAAAACAGATTTTCTAGTCAATTATTTAATTAATGTTTTTGAGATCTTGTTGTGCGCAGCTTGCCAGCCGTGTTTGATAGATAGATAGATGGATAGATAGATAGATAGATAGATAGATATATAGATAGATAGATAGATAGATAGATAGATAGATAGATAGATAGATAGATAGATAGATAGATAGATAGATAGATAGATAGATAGATAGATAGATAAATAGATAGATAGATAGAAAGATAGATAGATAAATAGATAGATAGATAGATAGATAGTTAGATAGATAGATAGATAGATAGATAGATAGATAGATAGATAGATAGAAAGACAGATAGATAGATAGATAGTTGATTGATAGACAGACAGACAGAGAGAACGATAGATAGATAGATAGATAGATAGATAGATAGATAGATAGATAGATAGATAGATAGATGGATAGATAAATAGATAGATAGATAGATAGATAGATATATAGATAGATAGATAGATAGATAGATAGATAGATAGATAGATAGATAGATAGATAGATAGATAGATAGATAAATAGATAGATAGATAGAAAGATAGATAGATAAATAGATAGATAGATAGATAGATAGATAGATAGATAGATAGATAGATAGATAGATAGATAGATAGATAGATAGATAGATAGATAGATAGATAGATAGATAGATAAATAGATAGATAGATAGAAAGATAGATAGATAAATAGATAGATAGATAGATAGATAGTTAGATAGATAGATAGATAGATAGATAGAAAGACAGATAGATAGATAGATAGTTGATTGATAGACAGACAGACAGAGAGAACGATAGATAGATAGATAGATAGATAGATAGATAGATAGATAGATAGATAGATAGATAGATAGATAGATAGATGGATAGATAAATAGATAGATAGATAGATAGATAGAT
Organism: Squalus acanthias; assembly: GCA_030390025.1. Classification (NCBI taxonomy): domain Eukaryota; kingdom Metazoa; phylum Chordata; class Chondrichthyes; order Squaliformes; family Squalidae; genus Squalus; species Squalus acanthias. The sequence continues at coordinate 10,958,806 of CM059453.1, forward strand.
AGATAGATAGATAGATAGATAGATAGATAGATAGATAGATAGATAGATAGATAGATAGATAGATAGATAGATAACACTTTTTCAAACAGATCCTAGTCGAAATCTAAAACTGTCTTGCTATAGCTGCAGTAGATAATGGATACATTTAGTCAATAAGTAAGGGTATGAAGGGATATGAAGGGTAGACGAGCAAATTGAATTGAGTTGCAAGTCAACCAGTGTTCAATGTCATGCAATGCTTCAATTACTCCCGCAAATCTGAAACCAACACTGTCCGGGGCATTCGCAGCTCTACATTGTGAATAAACATTGTGGCTACTTACTGGTCTGTTCCAGAAGTTCCTGAAGTTCTGAAAAATAAATGTATGCCGATGATTTAATAGTTCAGTGAAACACAAACAAGAGTCAACTCTTGATCTTAATTTGAAAATGTGCATCGAAAGTGAAGACTGCGAGGGAGAAAATGGACGGGCGGCAGCGCAAAACGCGCAGTGTCACATTTCCCTGCATTATAAGGTCAACCTGCTATTCCAGTTTTGCTGACATCATTGACGTCTTCCAGACGAGAAGCAAAGTCAAGTATCCCAAAGGCTTCGTTAACTTTGTTTGCCAACTGCAGTCCGTGTGATGAAGGTGCTCCCACAGTGCTGTTGGGAAAGGAGTTCAAGGATTTTGACCCAGCGACGATGAAGGAATGGCGATATATTTCCAAGTCCGGATGGTGTGTAACTTGGAGGGGAAATTGGAGGTGAAGATGTTCCCATGCGCTTGCTGCCCTTGTCCTCATTACATTAAAACAACACATTCGGCTGACTGATATTCACCGCTGGCCGATAAGGGACGATAGAAGTTGTGTTGACCATGATATAGCTCAGCTCATTGACTACCATCATAGGGGAAATCGTTTCGCTGGAGAACGGGCGGCAGTTCCTCAGCCGCCACCACCGAATGTTACATCTACCCATTTCATTGATCGTGCATTCGTCACCCCCCCACTACGTACTTCGTATGCAGGGATATGTGTTACGGAAGCCTGTGCCTCAAACACTGTTAAGCATTCATTTCGCATTACCTAAATGCCCGTTGTGTTATGTGCTGGACAAGACTACAACTGATTTTACACGCAAATAATGATTACCTGCGTCAGCTTCATTCGGTTCCCTCCCTTCAAACAAAATAATTTAAAAAATAAGGATAACAAAGAAGATAAATGTGAGAAGTCGCACAACACCAGGGTATAGTCCAACAGCTTTATTTGAAATCACAAGCTTTCGGAGCGCTGCTCCTTCGTCAGGTGAAGTGAAGAGACGCATATAGGCACAGCATATAAAGTCAGAGAACACTGCCAGATGATTACAGTTAATCTTTCTAACTGCCCTTTATCACACCTCGGCAGAGAGATAATCACGGCAATCAAAGGTGTGGATGGTGTCCAAACAGGTCAGTCAGGAAAACATTACATCAAAGACAATGACGCCATGAACATGCATCAAAAGAAATCAAAAAGAGAATTTGGATTCCGAGTACACGAGACATATAAAGCAGGTAGACGGTACAGATAGTAAGCATGAAGTGTCATGGATTGTTAGTTGTCATCTCCAAGGAGACTGGAATACAACGGGCACCTTTACATACCATGTGCGGTGGAAATCTGGAAACATTCCCAAGTAGGCCGTTGGACGCCAGGAGTCAACTGGTGCTATCAATACCGTGAATGGTAGATTTGTGTTTGATAAGGCTTTGAAGCGATATATTGCAAAGGTGGTTGTATGAAGTTGAGGTACAGATCAGTCATGATCTAATTGAACACCGGAACGGATTCGAGGGGCTGAACGATCTAATCATGTTCCCATGCTCTGGCGACATAGTGAAGAAATCAAAGACAATTGGCCCGAAAATATTGAAGCTTAACTTTGAATTTGAACTGTGGGGTAATAGCGTAAAACCACTGACATGAATCTTGTCATTCATGTGGAAATGACTTATGAAATAATACTGGGCGGCCTGCTGGTGGCGCTGTCCAGGTAGCGTATAAATACTCGGGCATGGGCCCAGCTTGCTCAGAATATTCTTTAACAGGAACAAGTGAAGGACACAAGTAGACATCCATGTTGGTAAACGGTTAATTAAAGCTTTGTTTAACGATTAGACCAAGTTCCTAGCATTTTTCTTACATCAACCGCTGAATGGGTTGTTGGAAATGCCTCTCTCTCTCTCTCCCACTCTCTCTATGCTTCAAGAAAATTGAAATTCCTCTCGAGAACAATTCCATTCAGTGAAAATATGAAAAGTGTGTTCGAGGTGGGGTACAGGACTTTGAGGATACGGGCATGATAGAGGAGTAGAATCATAGAATGATATAGCACAGAAGTAACTGCGCCATCTCTTGAAAGAACTATACAATTAGCTTCCAATTCCCTTTTGAAAGTTAATGTTGAATCTGCTTCCACTACCCTTTCAGGTAGTGAATGTCAGTTCATTACATCTCGCTGCGTGAAATAATCTCTCCTCATCTCACCTCTGGTTCTTTTACAAATTACATTAATTCTGTATCGCTTGGTTACTGACCTTTTTGCCACTGGAAACAGTTGCTCCTGAATTTATCCATCAAAACTGTTCATGATTTTGATCACCTCCATTAAATCTTTCCTTAAATTACACTGTGCAAAGGAAAACAAGCCAAGCTCCTGTTGTCGCCTCAAGTAACTGAAGAGCTGAGAGTGTTTACGTTAAATGGAATGCTTCCCCTTCCGAAATGCATAGGCGAAATTGTGAAGTATTATTGGACAGGTTTTATACCGTTTGGTGGGAAACTGAACATGAGCGGGGCGGAAAACAGAAGGAATCACTTTTGCCGCGTGCTATAGCGCATGACCGATATTCCCGATATTCAGTTTGGTTGAGTTTAACAGACTGATCCGCATAAAATTAAAATACCTGTTTTCATTTGTTTGGTTCTTACCTTTTTGTCTTTTGTTCAGCTTTTCTTCTGCAAAGACATAAACACATATTGTAGAATGCACACTAAGTAATCATAATCATTCTCCATTTTATACCGTTCAGTTCTAAATGATAAATATGCCACTACTATTTCATTGGGAACGGATTCTATTATAAGTATGCATTTCTGATGGAAGTATTTAAATCAGGCTATATTGCATGAGATTCAAATGGGTGCATTCATTCAGTACAATTAACCCGTTCGCTCGAACAATGAGCGGGTGCAGGAACATAGAGACCCAAATATACAAATCTCTGATTGGATCACTTACGCTCTTTTAACAGCATTGTTGTACAATCTTGAAAGATTTATGTACACGCACTCCCAGATCTCTCTGTTGCTCCAGCCCCTTTACTTTGGTATCATTAATATCAGATTAATTCTCTTCATTCTTCATAACAAAATGAATCATTCTCATTTCTCTCAGTTAAATTTAATCTGCCGTGTGCCAACCCATTTTACCCGGCGGTCTATGCCCTCCTGTAATCTGTTGCTATCATTCTTATTTTTTCACTACATTGCAGAGTTTCCTATCATCTGAAAATGACACTTGCTTTCGAAAGACTGCGTGGGTATCTAGCAATAGTTTAACTTTACGCTTGATGGTTCTAATGACAACGAAGAAAAGAACGCATACATCTAATAAAGCGCCTTTAAATCAGCAAAACGGTCAAAGGCGCTTCACAGAATTGTTATAAGAAAATTTGGGCCAGATAAGGAGGTAACAGGGCAGTTGAGCAAAAGCTTGATCAAAGAGTCAGACTTTAAAGAGCGTCTTCAAGAAAAAAAGCTAAAGAGAGTGGTAATGTTTAGGGAGGGAATTCCACAGCTTATGGCCATGGCAGCTGAAGGCACGGCCGGCAATGGAGGAGCGATTGAAATCGGGGATGTTCAAGAGGCCAGCATTAGAGAAGTGCAGATACCACTGAGATTTGTGGGGCTGAAGGAGATTACAGAGATAGAGAGGGGCGAAGCCAGGGTGGGAATTGAAAGCAAGCATGAAAATTTAAAAACATAGGCGTTTCTTAACCGGGAGCCAATGTAGGTCAGCGACCATAGGGGTGATGGGTGAACGGGACTGGCTGCGAGTGATGAAATAGGCAGCAGATTTTTGAATGAATTCAAGTTTAAAGAGGGTGGAACGTGGGAGGCTAGCCAGGAGTCGCTGGAATCTACAAGTGTAGAGGTAACAAAGGCATAGATAAGGGTTTCAGCAGCTGATGAGCTGAGGCAAGGGCAGAGACAGGCGATGTTACTGAGGTGGAAATAGGTGGTCTTAATTATGCCACACATATGTGGTCGGAAGCTCATCTCGGGCTCACATATGACAGTAAGGTTGCGAACAGTCTGGTTTAGCCTCAGACAGTTGTCGGGGATAGCGTTGGACTCGGTGACTAGCGAAAGGAGTTTGTGGCGGGAACCGAAGACAATGGTTTCGTTCTTCCCAATATTTGGTTGGAGCAAATTTCTGCTCATCCAGTATTGGATGTCAGACAAGGATTTTGACAATTTAAATAGAGTGGAGGAGTCGAGAGAAGTGGTTGTGATCTGGAGATGGGTGTCGTCAGCGTACATGTCGAAACTGACGTTTTGTTTTCGGATGATGTCGCCAAGGGCCAACATGCAGATGAGCTATAGGAAGGGACCAAGGATGCATCCTTGGGAGATTTACCAGAATGGTTCCGGGGATGGGGGATCTCAGCTACAAGGGCAGGTTGGAGAAGCTGTATTCTTTTCATGTTGTCTTCGGAAGTTGCAATTGTATACAAGAAAATGCTACTCGTGATGTCTAGAATTAGCAGATTCCGATTCAATAGCTGGACTTAATGCTTTCAGCCAATCATCCGATCTTAGTTCAAGTAAATACTGTTCAGAATTAAAATTCTCACCCAGATCTTGGATTTGCTTTTTCAGTTGTTTGCTTTCTAAAATCAAAGGTCATAAAAAGAAACAAAGGTTAATTCAAGGCATTACCTAATGCGGATTTCAAACACGGCAAAAATGCATTTTCATTTATATCCCGAGGCACGCATTGCACCTGTTGATGTACAATGTTAATAAATAACATAATAGTATGCATTCTAGTAATTACTTGGAACGCCATTCCACGTTTGCTAATTAGCTTGGCAATACAGTTTAGTTGTGAATAATTAGGTAGATTAGCAGTGGAATAAATTCCATTTAGTCATTTTCTAGCAAATTCAACCTGGGATTAATTTCTAGAGGAATTGAAATCAAAGGCAGGAAAGTCATGTTACAATTGCATAGAATTTTGTTTAGACCGAACTTAGAGTATTTTTTCCAGGCAAAAGTTTGGCAGATGGAGTGTAATGTGTGAAAATGTGAGGTTGTCCACTTTGGTAGGAAGAATAGAAAAGCAAAATACTGTTGTTTAAATGGAGAGAGACTGCAGAATGCTGCGGTACAGAGGGATCTGGGTGACCTCATACATGAAACACAAAAGGTTAACACGCAGGTACAACAAATAATTCTGAATTCAAATGGAATGCTGGCCTTTAGTGCTAGGGGATGCAGTATAAAAGTAGTGAAGTCTTGCTACAACTATACAGGACGTTGCTGAGACCACACCTGGAGTGCTGCCTACAGCTTTGGTCTCTTTATTCAAGGAAGCATACACTTGCATTGGAGGCAATTCAGCGATGGTTCACTAGGTTGATTCCTGGGTTGAAGGGGTTGTCTTACGAGGAAAGGTTGAGCAAGTTGGGCCGATACTCATTGGAGATTAGAAGAAAGAGAGGTGATCTTATTGAAACACATACAATTATGAGGGGACTCGACAGGGTAGACGCTGAGAGGATGTTACACCTCGTAGGGGAATCTACAGCTTGGGGTCATAGTTTCAGAATAAGGGGTCGCCCATTTATTACGGCTAAGAGGAGGTATTTCTTCTCTCACAGGGTCGTGAATGTTTGGCATTCTCTACTCCAGAGTGCTGTGGAGGCTGAGTCAGTGAATGTATTCAAGGCGGAGTTAGACAGATATTTGACATACAGGGGAGTCAATTGTTATGGGGAACAGACAGAAAAGTGGAGTTGAGGCCAAGATCAGAACAGCGATGATCTTATTGAATGGCGGAGCTGGCTTGAGGGGCCGATTGGACTATTCCTCATCCTATTTCTTATGCTCTTATGTTCTGTCTCAATAATACAAAAAGGACAGCGAGACACTGAAGATGGAGCAACACGTATTTACATGATGATACGAAAACGGCGAGGTGATAACCATCAGCAAATGCTGAACAGGTTTGGGTTCTTTTCTTTAGGTCACCAGAGAGATGTCTTTAAGATTATGAAAGCTTTTGAAATGGTAATAGTAGATCAGATGCTTCTCCTTGTTGGAAGTCAATAACTTGGGTTCATAATAATAAGCGAGTCACTAATAAATCCAAATGGGAATTCAAGAGAAAGCTCTTTACTCAGAAAGTGGTTAGAATGTGGAACATGCTACAATATGAAGTAATTGAGGCAAATAGCTTAATGCAATTTAAGGGAATGCTAGATAATTACATTAATAGAGTAGATACTGAGAGGTTGTTTCCTCTGGCTGGAGTTTCTAGATCTAGGGGGCATAGTCTCAGGATAAGGAGTAGGCAATTTTAGACTGAGAAGAGGAGGAATTTCTTCACTCAGAGGGTTGTGAATCTTTGGAATTCTCTGCTCCAGAGGGCTGTGATTGCTGAGTCTTTGAGTATATTCAAGGCTGAGATCGATAGATTTGTGTACTCTGGAGGAATCATGGGATATGGAGATCGGGCGGGAAAGTGGAGTTGAGGTCGATGATCAGCCATGATCTTATTGAATGGAGGGGCCGTATGGCGTAATGCTGCCCTTACGTCTTATGGTCTTATGTATATGAGGGAGAAAAGAAAAGCATGTTTTACAGGTATGGTTAGAGGAAGTTGGCTGAGAGGATTCATACATATTGGCTATTATCAGTTGGGCCGAAAGCTTAACTTATAGTTATAAATTCTATGCAATTATGCATGATTTCAACGACCTTGTGTTGACATTAAAGCAGAAGATCGAGAGAACCCTCCAGGTGAATCCTACCATCAAATGACTTGAACAATACATTGTGAAAGTGGATACTACCAATTCCATTGTATTTTATGTAAATCCTGCGCGAGTCAGGGGCACTTCAGTACAAAACGTAGTAACATAGACATACTTTATAACAAGCCTGCCTTGGAGCTGAACTTCTGCTGAGATTGTCCCACACTAAAATTAGGCGTAGAGGCAACAGAAAGATTGGAACGTGTCGTGATTGATAATAATTTTCCGTGGGTTTATTGAGGTAGCAATTCCTCAAGCACGCTATCCTAAATAGGCGGAATTGAACCTTCAACCAGCTTTCCGCCACACCTAGTATTCAGCTCCTTGGTGGACGATCCAATACCACTCTCTTTGTGATAACACGAATTTCCACCCCATTCTTGTTTTTTAACCAATTGCTGAACATTTGTGCAAAGTTAACCCCGAATTACGTTTGTGTGTAGAATGCAAATATGTACTCCCTTACCGGAAAAGAACGAATCAAAATATTATTCAATATAAAAAATGGCGATCATCAGTGAAATGAGGAGTGTTCTGGCGGTGGTCAATTGGGGTCAAATACTGTCAGGCAGAACTGCAATGGAGCAATGGCTGGCCTTTCAAGAGGAGAAGGTACGGGTACAGTCTAGGGACATTCTTACACGGGGGAATGGGAGGACAACCAAAGCCAGAGCTCCGTAGGTGAAGAATAGTCTGAGGCAAAATAAGGGGGCATATGACAGACGTCAGATTGGTAATACATAGGAGAATCAGGCTGAATATAAAAAGTGCAGAGCAGAAATTAAATAGGAAATAAGAGAAGCAAAGTGCTAGTTTGAGAATAGATTTGTGGCTAGCATAAAAGGGAATTTAATAATATTATATAGGCATATTAACAGTTGAAGATTTGTTAGATGAGCGGTGGAGCTATTTAGGGACCAACACGGAGATAAAATAAGAACATAAGAAAAAGGAGCAGGATTAGTCAATTTGGCCCTTCGAGCCTGCTCCGCCATTCAATGCGATCATGGCTGATCTTCTAGCGCATCTCCACTTTCCTGCACTATCCCCATATCCATTGATTCCCTTATTATTCAAAAATCTATCGATCTCTGTCTTGACTGTAATCAATGACTGAGCCTCCACTGCCCTCTGGGTAGAGAATTCCAAAGATTCAACACCCTCTGAGAGAAGAAATGTCTCCTCATCTCGGCCCTAAATGGCCGTCCCTTCATTGTGAGTCTGTGACCCCTGGTTCTAGACTCCCCAGCCAGAGGGAAACGTCCTTCCTGAATCTTAGCTGTAAAGCCTTGTAAGAAGTTTGCATGTTTCCATGAGATCACCAGTCATTCCTCTAAACTCTGGAGAATATAGTGATAGTCTACTCAATCTGTCCTCATAGGACAATTCCCGCATCCCAGGAACCAGTCTGGTGAACCTTCGTTGCACTCCCTCTATGGCAAGTATATCTTCCTGAGGTAAGGAGACCAAAACTGTACACAATGCTCCAAGTGTGGTCTCACCAGGACCCTATATAATCGCATTAAGACCTCTTTACGCTTATCTATTGGTGGAAGCAGGAGTGATGGCTCAAGCACTAAATGAATACTTTGCATAAATCTTTACCGAGGAAGAGGATTTTATCAAAGCTATGGTGAACGAGGAGTTGGTCGGGATACTACATGAGAGAAAAAAATATTAAAACAGAGGTACTACTTTGTCTGGCACTACTTGAAGTGGCTAAGTACCCCGCTCCGGATGGGATGCATCCTAGTTTATTGTGGGCAGCAAGGTTATAAACTGAGCATGTGCTGGCCAATATCTCCCAATGCTCCTGAGATACAGAGGTGATGCCCAGATGCCGGACAAATGTCACACCTTTGTTCAATAAAGGAGACACGAATAAACCTGGGAATTACAGTACAGTCAGTTTAACATCGATGGAGCGGAGGCTTTTAGAATCAATAATCAGATAGAAAATTAACAGCCAATTGGTCAAGTGTGGACTATTAAAGGGGCGCCAGGGATATGTTAAGGGCTAATCGTGTTTGACTAATTCGATTGAGTTGTTTTGATGAGTTATCAGAGAAGATGGATGGGGGCAGTGCAGTTGATGTTATGCATATGGACATTCGCAAGGATTTTTATGACGTACCACAAAATAGATTTGTTAGCAACATTGAAGAGCATGGGATAAAAGGAGCTGTAGCACATGGTAACAACATTGTCTAAGGGATAGAGAACAGAGAGCACAGGTGAATGGCATTTTTGCGACTGGAGGGAGGGATAAAGTGGTGTTTCACTTTGTTCAGTACTATGACCAATGGTGTTTTTGTTATACAGTAGTGACATGTTTATGATGAACAAAACACAATCTTGAATTGTGCAGATGACACGAAACTTAAACCGTGAGGGTGATTGTTATCGACTTCAAGAGGACATCGGCAGGCTGGTGGAATATGCAAACACATGGCGGATGAAATTCAACGCGCCAACCGAGAGATCTGGAGGATTTTGTGCACAATTCTTTGAAGGTGGCAGGACAAGTTAAACACAAGCAGTTAATAATGCACATAGGATCAGGTGCTTTATAAATAGTCGCATAAAGTGCAAACGCCAGGACGTTATGCTGAACCTGCATAAAACTCCAACTGGAATAATGTGTCCAGTACTGGGACTGACACTTTAGCAAGGGCGAGAACCCTTTCGGGAGGAAACAGAAGAGGAATGAGAGATTGCAGTTACATAAACAGACTGTAAATCTAAGGTTAATCTCCTTAGAGCAGAAAAGACAAAGTGGTTTGTGATAGAGGTGTTTAAAATCATGATGTGTTAGATACAGTAAAACTGTTTCCAACGATTGAAGGGTAGATAACCCGCGGGCACAGATTTAATGTGATTGGGTAAAGAACCAGGGCCGACGTCAGGAAAAGAAAAATGCAAAAAAAAATTGCAATGTACTGCCTGATAGGGTGCTGCAAACAGATACAACTCCAGCTTTCATCAGGGAACTTATTAAGTACCTGAAGGAGAACAAATGCAGAGATATGGAGAAAGAGCGGGGGAGTGGGAGTAACTGGTTTGCTCTTGTTAAATGCCAGTACCAATGGCGCGAATGGTCTCGTTCTGTGCTTTATTATTCTTGGATTCCAGTATTAGTACCAGCTCATTTCGGTTGCTATTACTTCAATAATTTGCAGCAAATATAACGATTTTTTTAAATAACAAGTGCAAACATTAAATTCCTTGACTTTCCCGTCATGAATATATTAGATTAGTACCGATTCTCATTATTACACTGCTGTTGGTGCGACCTTGCTATGTCCTAGATGTTTGGTGAAACAGCTTGGCTTGCTCGGCTATTTCAGATGGAAGTTAAGAGTCAACCACAAGTTGCTGTAGGTCTGGAGTCACATGTAGTGTAGAAGAGGACTGAGTTTCCTTTCCTATTACGGACGTTAGTGAACCAGGCTGTTATTTACGACATCCGGTCGATCCATCGTCACAAAACTGATACTAGCTGTTACATTTCTAGATTCATTTAATTAAGGTGCACGAAGTGGGATTTAGATCTCACGTCTACGTGATCATTAGCCAAGGCCTCTAGATTACTCGTCCAGTAACGTAAACACTATGCTACCGCTCCCGTTGCTGTATGACAACAATTGTAATGTATTTCATTTACAATCAAACACTTTGCGACGTCCGGATTTCTTGAAAGTTGCTATATCAATGCAGTTCTTTATTTCTTAATTCGTTTCGATCCACTTCCTCCCTATCTTTCTTTCTGTTTTTCTTTCTTTCCATCAATCTTTTTTTCTTTCTTTCGGTGTTTCTTTTTTTCTTTCTTTCTATCTTTCTGTCTTTCTCTCTTTATTTCTTTAATTCTTCGTGGTTTCTTTCTTTCTCTAAATCTTGTTTCTTTGTTTATTTCTCTCTTTATTTCTGCAATTCTTCGTGTTTTCTTTCGTTCTGCAAGTCTTGGTTCTTTCTTTCTTCCTTTCTCTCTTTCTTTCTTTCGTTCTTTCTTTGTTTCTTTCTGTATAAGAGGTGCTGGGAAACGTAAGCTGGGAAGGAGAGGGGATGTTGCCGAATGGTCAATATCTTCGACAAACTTGCCAAGGCCCAACATTTGCGGTCCGAGATTTCCCGCGGGCGGATGCCTTCGACCAGCAAAAAAATTACCTGGTGGCCGGGGAGGTATGGAGACTCGCAGTCCTGGGCCTCTGCGGCTACCCGCGGAGAGAGGCACACGGATCTCAGGGGCGCGGCGGTTAGCAAGTGCCCCTCAGATCACGTGATTCGGCCCAACCAATTAAGGAAATGGAATCCCCATTCATTGTAGTGGAGATTCTGTACGTACGGAACATTCATAAGTGTGAATGGCGATCACTTAAAAAAAACACGAACACATGGAATAAATAAAAAGAAATTACATATTTAAAATGACATTTCATTAAATATTATAAATAAAAAAGTATTTTATTTTTAAGATTAAATGTTTTAATGGGTCTAAAAATGAAATTACCTTATTGGACTAGGGTTTTAATGTATAAAAGTGTGATAACATTTTTTTCTACTATTTTAAATCTCTAAAGTTGGTAACTGCAGCCCTTACACCTTCTTTTACCAGGCGTAATAATTCCAAGGGCATTCTCTGGGCAGAAGTTGTGCAAATAGCGCAGCTCTCCGCCCGCGGATGCCCTTTTCCCGGGGATGTGGATCATCTGCCAAGAGAATTCTTGACAGATCGCAAGGTCTTGGTTTTAGCGCATGCGCTTCGCATGCTTAAACCCGGAAGTTGCGCGGCCCTTGCGGGCGCGTGCGTCCCTCATATGCAAATTACGACCCAGTGTGTCTTAAAGGAGGAGAGTGTGGTGGAGCATTGGGCATTTGGAAGGAAATTTCAGCGGCTGCAGTCAACTCACTTAAAGGAATGGGTGCCAATTCGTGACCAAATAGGGTGACGCTTAATCAGCGAGCGTCAGATTAATGGTGTTTACAGCAACAGCGATATGTGGGCTGGAGGATGTTCTACAGATAGTGATGGAAAGGATATGGCAGAATTCAGGACAAGGACTGGGATTTTAACGTTGATCATTTGGGAGAAGCAGAGCTAACTGTGGTCAGCGTGGACTTGGGTGATTGACCGGTGGAATTGTGCTGGTGAGGATCCAGGGGATTATTGCACTCAGCTAATTGAGGAACAGGTAGTGAGATTGTAATAGTCTAGTTCAGCCCAAAACAAGGTGGCTAATTTTGATTTTGTACGTAATCTCGCACGTGTGACGGCGAAGCGGCAGTCAATTTTACAAACCTCCTGATTTTTATTTCCGTTAGGGTCAGTAGTTGGAATAGCGGCCGCAACAAGTGAGAACAAGCGGAATTTGATATTGTGTGATTCGCTCCCCGGGGTTTATGCCATAGTTTCGACTTTAATGTTTTTTTACCTGCATCTCTCGTATCCAGCACGTCATCTGTGATCAATAAAATGCCATTAGTATTTCGGCCATGCTCTCCGTGAACTGGACAGCAATATGTATTGAATCTAATTCCGGATATCATAGATTCATAGAATCAAAGCAATTTACAGCACAGAAGGCGGCCATTCGGCCCATCTTGTCCGTGCCGGCCGACAACGTGCTATCTACCCTAATCCCACCTTCCAGCGCTTGGTCCGTAGCCTTGTAGGTTACGGCGCTTCCATGAATATCCAAATAGTTTTTTAATGTAATGAGGGTATCTGCATCTGCCACACTTTCAGGCAGTGAGTTCCAGACGCCCACCACCCTCTGGGTGAAAAATATTCATATCAAATCCCCTCTAAACATCCGACCAATTACCTTACATCTATGCCCCCTGGTTATTGACCTCGCCGCTGAGGGGAGTAAGTCCTTCCTATCCACTCTATCTAGGCCCCTCATAATTTTATACAACTCAATTAAATCTCCCCTCAGCCTCCTCTGTTCCAAAGAAAGCAAACCCAGCCTATGCAATTATCCTCACAGCTATACTTCCCCACCCCATGCAACATCCTCGTAAATCTCCTCTGCACCCTCTCTAGTTCAATCACATCCCTCCTGTAATATGTTGATCAGAAATGCACACAGAATTCTAGCTGCGGCCTAACTATTGTTTTATACAGTTGAAGCATAGCATCCCTCCTCTTATATTCTATACCTCGTCTAATAAAGGTAAGTATCCCGTATGCCTTCTTAACCAACTTATCTCCCTGTCCTGCTACCTGCAGGGCTCTGTGGCCATGCACTCCAAGATCCCTCTAAACTTCTGCACCTCTCAGTGTCCTACCATTTATAGTATATTGACTTGCCTTGTTCGCTCTCCCCAAATGCATCACCTCACACTTCTCCAGATTGAATTCCATTTGCCACTGTTCCACCCACCTGACCAGTCCAGTGATATCTTCCAGCAGTTTGCAGCTTTCTTCTTCATTATCAACCGCACGACCAATTTTTGTTTGATTTGCAAACTTCTTAATCAATCTTCCGACATTCAAGTCCGAAACATTGATATATACCACAGAAAGGTAAGGACCCTGCGGAACCCCACTGGAAACAGCCTTCCAGTCACATACCGCTCTCTATTACAGCATCTGTGACGTCACAGATTTCAAACTGAAGACTACTCTGTAGGTGTAATTTTGATTTCTGATGATTCTGCAAAACAGGCGAGATCGGCTTATGTCACCTGTTATAAACATCTCGCAATTTCCACTGCATTGATGTCAAAGGGGCACATGACATCGACCGGAAGTGAATTCCCTCAATCTCCATATCCCTCTAAATCACAAAAACGGCTTTATTTCTAACCTTTTTTCTTCAGCACGTCTCTCAGCCTTTCCACTTCTGTAAGGAACAAAACAACGATTCTGTGCGGTGAATTTGATTCTTATTCAGACTTGCACCTCAGCCATATAACTCCGATGATGGGCCAATATTTTCATTCAATGTTCTTGATATCGGAAGTGTGTAATGCTCATATGTGACAATCTGGAACAGGCACTGCCAAGCTTGAGTAGCTGACTGGACCCTTGACGATCGGACCCTGCTCACCTATTGTTCAATAATTTACTCCAGGAAACAGCTGAGTTGAACAGAACAAGACGGCCTCCTGGATGGGAGTTCCGAAGAGGAAAGGTGCTAAGGAGATTGGACATAATGGGGCAGAAATTCACCTTATGTGCTGGTGAAAACGGGCTATAACGGATCCATCACCTATTATACTCCCCGCCCGATAATCAGGTCCATTGATTTCAAGAGAGCTGAATATCAAAGTTTTGCGAGGACCGTGTCACTGGCGGTCAATGTGATATCGCCCATTTTGATTTATCAGTCACACCGAATATTTAAACCAACATCTCTTTCAAAAACACATAGGTGTAAAAATTTGCATTTTGCACTAGCGGAAAATGGGCGATTTTGAATCGGCCGCCGATAAATACCCCGAAAGATATTCAGGCCCGTTGCCTTCAACCGAACTGAATTTCAACAGAGGCGTATAACAGGCACCACATGCAGTACCTCCCATTTAACGCCACCAAGCAAGCCGAATTTCTCACTCATTAAGTTAGAATGTTATTAACAATTTTACCTTTATTTTGTTCAACCAGTTTCACATCTGCAAAGAGGTGAGAATTGGATTTAACGGATTGTTTGACAAATCTCTCATATAAGTTGATAATTGTAATTATAACCGACTGTGTAAATTTGTCAATACCGAACTAAAAGCCCATTATACACATCGCCTCGTTTTCCTTGCCACTGACGTCATCAGCGAGCTGTTCGATGGGAGGCCAATTCGATATCGTCTATTTTACACCGTCGCACGAATAAAAAATACCCACAATCATGCTTATGTGAAGATTACCAGACTATGAGAGAATCGATGTTCTACAGTTCAAGGTATAACCAGAATTTAACACGGGCTCGAAATTCCTATCACCGGGCCTATTGTTTTCGGAACAGAGGAATATCGAAATATGAGCACCCCAGATCAGCAGTATGCCTGCCATTCAGCCCCTCGAGCCTGACCAACCATTCAATGAAATCATGGCTTATAGATGCAGGAAGGATGTTCCCGATGGCGGGGGAGTCCAGAACCAGGTGTCACAATCTAAGGATAAGGGGTAAGCCATTTAGGACTGAGATGAGGAGGAATTTCTTCACCCAGAGAGTGGTGAACCTGTGGAATTCTCTACCACAGGAGGCAGTTGAGGACAATTCATTAAATATATTCAAGAAGGAGTTAGATATATTTCTTAAGGCTAAAGGGATCAAGAGATATGGGGAGAAAGCAGGGACAGGGTACTGAATTTGGATGATCAGCCACGATCACATTAAATGGCGGAGCAGGCTCGAGGGGCCGAATGGCCTACTCCTGCTCCTATCTTCTATGTTTCTATCTGCGATCTATCTCCATATCCCAGCGTTTGGCCGATATCCATTAATGGCCCTTAATTTCCGATAGTAGGCTTCCTGCCTTCGGATGCCTTCTATCAGAAACAACAGAGTCGGAAATTACCTGAGGGCTCCCGGGGTCCGGACACTTACGCTCCTGGGCTTCGCCACAGTCGAAATGCGCAGGGCCCACGTATCCCAGGGGCGCATGCAGTTCGCAACCGTCCCTGTGATCACGCAGGATAGGCCAGCCAATAGGAGAAGGGAATCTCCCTTCATACTTTTGACAGATAGAACTGTCAAATATATGAATGGAGATCACCCCAAAAACACAATACATCATTAAATAAATTTTAAAAAACCATCACGCTTTTAAAATGAATTAATATTACATTAAATTAAATATTTTACACGAAAATGGCGGTAGTTAGGGTTACGAATACTTCTGCATTGCCCTGGAGTGACCCGGAATTAAATATTTATCCTCAGAGCACTGCTGCTAACAAACACTGGAGAAAAAATAGCATAGGATATTTATTTTTTAAAATTTCTTTGAACACGTTTGTTATAGTTTGGTTATAAAATATCGGACGTGTGAAAGAATTCTGCATGATCACGAGTCAAGATTCGCCCAATCATACAAACATAGAATGGTTACAGCACAGAAGGAGGCCATTCGGCCCGTCGAGCCCGTGCCGACTTTCTGCAAGATCACTTCAGCTCGTCCCACTCCCTCGCCCTTTCCCCAAAGCCCTGTATTATTTTACCTTCAGGTATTTTTCCAATTCCCTTTGGAAAGCCAAGATTGAATCTGCCTCCAGTGCCCTTTCAGGCAATGCATTCTAGATCCCAACCACTCGCTGTGTAAAAAAAGTTTTCCCTCCTATCGCCTTTGGTCATTTCGCCAATCACCTTGAATCTGTGTCCTCTGGTTCTCGACCCTTCCTCCAATGGGAACAGTTTCTCTCTATTCAATCGAGTAATGAAGATCTATTCACTTTCCAATAGGTATGGGATGATGGTGTGCCATGAGGACGGATGTCCTGGACGACCAGTGGCGGTAGAGTGCGGGCGGGGGTGTTGGAGTCAGGAGTTCATGTGACGAAACCAACACGACTATCTCCAAGCAAAGGTGGCAACACATGCGATGGCAAATGGAGAAAAACATAGAAACATAGAAAAATAGGAGCAGGAGTAGGCCATTCTACCCTTCGAGCCTACTCCGCCATTCAATATGATCATGGTTGATCCTCTATCTCAATAACATATTCCCCGCTCTCCCCATACCCCTCGAAGACTTTTGCGTCTAGAAATCTATCTATCTGCTTCTTAAATATATTCAGTGATTTGGCCACCACAGCCTTCTGTGGCAGAGAATTGCACAGGTTTATCACTCACTGAGTGAAGACATTTCTCCTCATCTCATTCCTAAATGTCCTACCCCGTATCCTGAGACTGTGACCCCTCGATCTAGATCCCCCAGCCAGGAGAATCATCCTCCCTGCATCCAGTCTGTCCAGCCCTGTCAGAATTTTACACGTTTCAATGCGATCCCCTCTCATTCTTCTAAACTCAAGTGAATACAGGCCTAGTCGACTCAATCTCTACTCATAGGAAAGCCCTTCCATCGCAGGAATCAGTCTGGTTTACTTTCGCTGCACTTCCTCTATGGCAAGTATATCCTTTCTTAGGTAAGAAGACCAAAACTGCACTCAGTACTCCAGGTGTGGTCACACCAAGGCCCTGTATAACTGCAGTAAGAAATCCTTGCTCCTGCACTCAAATCCTCTTGCAATGATGGCCAACATATTATTTGCCTTCCAAACTGCTTGCCGCACCTGCATGTTTGCTTTCAGTGACTGGAGTACAAGGACACCCAGCTCCTTTTGTACATTAACATTTCCCAAACTATCACCATTTGAACAGTACTCTGCCTTTCTGTGTTTCCTACCGAAGTAGATAACTTCACATTTATCCACATTATACCGCATTTGCCATGTATTTGCTCACTCACTCAACTTGTCTAATTCGCTTTGAAACCTCTTTTCATCCACCTCAAATCTCACAATCCCACCTAGTTTCGTATCGCCAGCAAACTTGGTAATATTACATTTGGTTCCCTCATCTAAATCGTTGATATATTGTGAATACAGAGGTGGGCTGAGGGAAAGTTTCAGCTCTCATCTTACTTCTTGAGTGGTTCATCAATGCTACACAGGGAGATGAGTGGAGGCTGCCCTCACTTCTGGCCCCGACATAGTTGGACTATTTTATTGGGGAGACCAAACGCAGATTGTGTGACCACTGTGCGGAACACCTCCGTTCAGTCCGTAAGGGTGACCTCGAGCTTCCGATGGCTTGTCATTTTAATTCACCTCTACACGCCCACTCGGAACTCACTGTCCTCGGCCTCGTGCATTGTTCCACGGAAGCTCAGCGTAAGCTCGAGGAACAGCAGCTAATCTTTCGTTTAGGCACTTTACAACCTTCCGGACTCAATATCGAGTTCAACAATTTCAGCTCATAACCTCAGCCCCTACCACATATATATAAATACATTTTATCCACCCTTTTGGTTCGTGCCTTTTTCTTTTTTTTCTCTCTCTCGCCCTACTGCAGCTGTCTCTCATTCTACCAGCATTTCACACTTCACCTTTTGTTTCTTAACCTGTCCCATTACCATCTCGTCTTGCCTTGAACATCTCTTAATGTCTCTACTTACCATAGTTATTCCTCCCCCCAGCCTCCCCCTTGCTTTTTTATCTGTTTCATTTCCTTCTTTTTTCTCAATTCTGATGAAGGGTTTCGACCTGAAACGTTAACTCTGTTTCTCTCTCCACGGATGTTGCCTGGCCTGCTGAGTTTTTCCAGCCTTTTCTGTTGTTGTTTCAATTTTCTAGCATCCGCAGTATTTTGCTATCAGACTATTTTAAATGTTCGCCGGTGACGTACCGACATACTGCTAAGTTTAACTCACCATCCGGTTTACATTTTCCCATGAGTTCTGGAACAAAAACAACAACGAACATTTATGGAGAATTTAGCATCTTGGATTCCAAAAAGAAATTGTGCTGCGCAGAAAAGGAATAATATGCGCTGTAAAGCATAAACCTTATCCCCATTTACCTGACTGCGCAAGATCAAGCTTGTGTTCTGTTTAAATGGAAAGGAGAAGTAGATATTTTCAAAGCAAACATTGCAAATTCTCCAACAAAGTTCCCACGACAGTATTTTAAGCAACATGTCAGCCTTGGATTCCCATAGAAGATCCCCAACGTAAGCTTGGCCTAACCACTGTAGTAAAGACATAGGTTCGGATTTTCCGACCCCCACGGGTGCGTACGAGCTGTGTACGCACCCGTAGGTGCCGCGCAATTTCCGGTTTCAGGTATGCGATGCGCATGCGCTGAAAACCGGCACTTGCGATCTGTCATGAATTCTCTTGACAGATCAACCGCCTGCCCGGGAATAAGGGTTCCGCGGGCAGAGAGTTCCGCTTTCTCCACAACTTCCGCTCGGTGGAAATCTTTAAAAATCATACACCTGGTAAAAGCAGGCATAAGGCCTGCTTCTAGCAGCATGAGAGTTTAAAAAAATAAAAAATATAAAACAATATTCACTCATTTATACTTTTAAAATACTTAAAAAAAGATAAGTTTCTTTAAAGCTCCGTAAAAAACTTTAATTACTTTTTTCAACAAATGCAATTTTTGCTTAAAAATTTAAATTAATGTAATTTTAACTAATTTTAAACACGTGATTTTTAAAAAAAGTTTTTAATGTTTAAGTGTTTTTTTTATCTGATCCCCATTCATACTTTAGAGGCCTGTCAAAAGTGAGATTCCCTTATTTGAATGCTTCCCCATGGCCCACGTGATCCCAAGGGCGCTTGCTAATCGCATGCGCCCCTGGGATACCTGGGCCTCTGCGCATTTCGTAGAGCAGAGGCCCAGGCTCGTAAGTCTCGGGTCCAATGCAGCCAGCAGGTAAATGCGTAGATTTTTTTTTACGATCGGAGGCATACGCCCGCAGGAAGTCTCCGATCCGAAAATCAAGGCCATTACTTCAAAAGATTGCGCTGATGTTATGCTGATCGGGAGAATCCCCATGGACACCGCACAATTACTCTGCCCCACACGGCACGCAGTGTGCTGGACCATGGGCCGGATATTCCAATCCCTACCGGTGGGTACGCCCATAGGGACATCGGAAATGCCGGTTTTAGGCATGCACTGCGCATGCGCTGGAAACCAGCATTTCCGATCTGTCAAGAAAGCTCTTGACAGATCCTCCGGCTGCCCTGGAGCAGGACCTCTGCGGTAGGATATTTCCGCCTTTTGGAGACCCTCCACCCGCAGAAAACACTTACAATTCTTGCGCCTGGCGTAAGGCCTGCTTTTATCAGGATGAGAGTGGAAAAAGCTAAAAAAAAAATTCCACTGATTTATCATTTAAAAATACTTTTAAAAAAGGTAAGCTATTTTAAGCCCCGTAAAAAACTTTACTGTATCCTCCTCACAGCACACACGCCCACGACACAAAGCTGGGTGGGCGTGTGTGCTGTGAGGAGGTGGCAGAGAAACTCCAGTATGAATTCGACAGTTTGGGTGAGTGGGAAGATGCATGGCAGATCCAGATAAATGCGGATAAATGCGAGGTTATCCACTTTGGTGGCAAAAACAGGAAGTCAGATGATTATCTGAACTGCAATAGATTGGGAAAACGGTAAGTGCAACGAGACCTGGATGTCCTTGTGCACCAGTCGCTGTAGGTAAGCATGCAGGTGCAACAGGCGGTTAAGAAGGCAAATGGTATGTTGGCCTTCATATCGGGAGGATTCGAGTACAGGAGCAAGGATGTCTTGCTGCAGTTGTACAAGGCCTTGGTGAGACCACACCTTGAGTATTGTGTGCAGTTTTGATCGCCTTATCTGAGGAAGGATGTTCTTGGCATGGAGGGAGTTCAGCGAAGATTCACGAGACTGATATCTGGGATGGCAGGAATGAAGTATGAAGAGAGATTGGGTCGATTGGGCTTGTACTCACTAGTGATTAGAAGAATGAGAGGGGAGGTCATTCAAACTTCTAAAATTATAACAGGACTCGACAGACTAGATGAAGGAAGGATGTTTCCGATGGCGGGGGAGTCCAAAACCAGGGGTCACAGTCTAAGGTTAAGGGGTAAGCCATTTGGGACTGAGATGAGGAGGAAATTCTTCACCCAGAGAGTGGTGAATCTGTGGAATTCTCTACCACAGAAGGCAGTAGAGGCCAATTCATTAAATATATTCAAGAAGGAGTTAGATATATTTCTTAAGGCAAAAGGGACCAAGGGATAGGTGGAGAAAGCAGGAACAGGGTACTGAATTTGGATGATCAGCCATGATCTCATTAAATGGTGGAACAGGCTCAAGGGGCCGAATGGCCTAATGCTGCTCCTATCTTCTATGTTTCTATGTTTAACTACTTCTTTCAAAAATTTAAATTTTTGTTTAAAATAGTCAATTTATTGTACTTCCAAGTGATTTTAAAAATGCGATGTTTTTAAAAAGATTTTTTATTAAGGTTTACTATGGTTTGGGGGTGATCTCCGTTCATATATTTGACAGGTCTTCCTGTCAAATGTATGAAGGGAGATTCCCTTCTTTGATTGGCTCCCCATGGCCCACAAATCCCAGGGACGCTGCAAACTAACTGCGCCTCTGCGATACGTGGGCCCTGCACACTGGCAGTTTGGTGAGGCGCAGGAGCGGTATTGTGCTCCTCCCGGGAGCCCTCAGGTAAGGGCGCAGATTTTTCCAGATCGCAATCCTCTGCCCGCGGGAGGCCTGCGATCGGAATATCTGAGCCAATGCTTATTTTGAAAAATTTGACGATAGAATTTGTCGCACAAGTTGGGCTGTATCGAATCGGTCGCCGGCGATACTCCCCACCCAATATTAATTTCCAATTAATTTGAATGGAACTGAATATCAAGCGGGGCGTATAACAGGCGATCGGTGCGTTATCACCCGTTTAGCGCTACCCTTCAGGACGAATTTTCACCCCATATGTCTCCGCCTGTTGGAAATATTTTTACTCAAAGTGTTCAAACGGATATGAGTATCGTTCACGCTTAGTTTTCTCACCTAACTTTTTCAGCTTTGATTGCAAGGCATTCAGTTCTGAAATACAAACGGAGTTACTAGATATGTGCTCTTCGGCTGCAAAGCGTACGATTGCAAACTACTTCAAATTACGGCACCTAATTACATTTTGTAAAAATACTTTCATTTGTATAGCGCCTTTCGCTACTTATGGTCATGCTACTACGCTTTATAGCTAATGAATTACGTTTAAAATATTGTCAGTGTTAAACTGTGGCAAAGGAGGCCACCAATCTGCAAACAGCAATGTACTATAAACAGTATTGTGATAATGACCGGATAATCAATTTTTAATGAGGTTAGTTGTGGGAGAAATATTGAGCTGCACGCCAAGGGGAACGCCCCTGTTCTTCTTTCAAATACAGCCATGGGATAATTTTAATCCCGCTGAAAGACGGCACCTCTGAAAGTGTCAGCCTAGATTATGTGCTCAAGTCTCTGGAGTTCAATCTTGAGCCCACAAAATTCAGACTCGGAGGCGAGAGTGCGACCACTGACACTAACAGCGTGAAAATGTAGCCACTTGTGCACAAAATGTAGGATCCACCCCGCCATATTAACACCCATGGTTGGACCGGATAATATTAACCTTGGACAATGGTGCAATATGGGGCGCTTCGAAATGGTCGACAATTTTCGCCCGCCTGATTTTCCTACCACTGCAGTCAATGGAACCAAAACTAGATGCACCCATTTTACATCATTGGACAAAATTGGAGACTAGCCCTCCCCACAATGTAGACGAAATTATCAGACGTCAGGGTGCGTTTAGATTTCCTGCACCAGCCTGCATCCAACCCCGCCGAATGTTCAGCCAGTCCAAATTCTAATGCTGCAATCACAGAAATCACCTCGCACCGAATATATCCTGCTCGGTGTTCACTGTAGCTCAGGGGGCAGCACTCTCGCCTCTGAGTCAGGAGGTCGTGGGCTCAGGCCCCACTCAAGATACTTGAGCACATAATCCAACCTGATGCTTCAGTGCATTGCTGAGGGTGTATTGCGCAGATGGAACTAAGACATTGTGTGAAGCCTGAACGGTATTCTAAGAACCCTTCTACCCCCTCAGAAGGACGAAAGAGTTTTAAGGTTCAATTTCGAAGCGGATCAGGGTTGTTTTTCCTGGTTACCGGCTTCAATATATAAAATTCTCCCAACATTACTAAAATAGATTATCTGCTTATTATTGCTGTTAGTGGAATCTTGCTTTGCACAAATTCGCTGCCGCGTTTCCCTACATTACAGCAGTGACGACACTTCAAAAGTATATCAATGGCTGTGAAGCACGTTGGGACGTGGACCTAATAAGATTCCTGGCCTCAGGCGCGAATTAATTGCTATCTTTCGTGCCGCAGGGTGAGAAGATCGTGGGTACATACTCCCACTCCAAAGCCCTGAGAAAAAATATCCAGCTAATGCTGCACTATCCGATGTGCCGCCTTTTGAATGAGACATTAAGCCAACCTGCCCTCTCAGGGAGACGTGAAAGATCCTACTGCACTTTTCAAAGAAGAGCAGGGGAGTGCCCCCAAAGTGTCCTGGACAATATTTATCGCTCAACTAAAAGATTAGCTTGTCATCCTCAGGCCGTCCCTCGGAACCGAGCGTGACTTGCTTCCACACTAAAAGTGTGTTCTCAGCTGACTGATGCATCCAATGCGGGACCTACAGTCTCTGTCACAGGTGGGGCAGACGGTGGTCTGGTCTTGAGGTCCTGGTCTTCAAACACTATCGTCCTCAGGCAACCGAAGGCTGAGAACTCTTTTTTAGTGTAGAAGCAAGTCATCCTCGTTTCCGAGGGACTGCCTAAGAAGAAGAAGAAGACTGCGGGTAAAGCCAAGTACACTCCTATAAGAAGGAATGATGGGGCATCTTAAGCTAGAGCCCCCTGACTGACGAAGGACATAGAGATAAAGATAAAACATAAAAAGAGGTTAGTGGCAAATGCCGTGTGCAGAATACAAACCAACACCACGCATTAATTCAGAGAGTGAAAGCGGAAATTGAAAATGGATAAAAGAAGCGCAAAGAAAGTGTATAAAAAATAGCGGGAACATAAAAATGAACCTGACGCCTTTCATAAACATAAGAACAAAACGAATGTTAACAAGGAATGGCGGGACCGATTAGGTACAACAAAGGAAATCTTCAAATCATGGCGGAGGGCGTGACTGAGGTACTGAATGAGAACTTTGCATCTGTCTTTACAGAAGAACAGGATGAATTTAACGTCACAGTACAGGAGGGGGCAGTAAATTATTAGATTGGTTAAAAATAGTAGGAAGGAGTTGCTAAGCTTGTTGGCATCACTGAAAGTTAACAAGTCGCCTGGTCCACGTTCGATGCATTCTAGTTTGCTACTGGAAGCGAGGGTAGAGATAGCAGAAGCTCTGATCACAATATTTCAATCCAACTTGTATATGGCATTGGCCAAAATGGACTAGATGATTTCAAATGATAAACACATGTTAAATAGTGGGAGACGGATCAACCTGGTAACTACAGGCCAATCAGTCTGGCATTAGTGGTGTGAAATCTACTACAGACCATTGTCAAGGACGAAATACAATTCAACGCAGTAAGTAGTGAGCAGGATAGTATCAAATTTCAGGTGGAAGAAAACAAATTGGTAAAATGAGAAGACATATGGCAGTTTAAATTTAATGTGATTGAAGCAATTGGTAGACACGATATGGAGAGGCAGTGCAGATTAAATGGTGCTT
The DNA here is from genome assembly GCA_030390025.1 of Squalus acanthias. Classification (NCBI taxonomy): domain Eukaryota; kingdom Metazoa; phylum Chordata; class Chondrichthyes; order Squaliformes; family Squalidae; genus Squalus; species Squalus acanthias. The sequence continues at coordinate 10,983,144 of CM059453.1, forward strand.
TTTGAAGAGGTGCATATTCGAAAATATTCGATGGTGGCAGGGCAAGTTGATGAAGTGATTAAGGAAGCATATTTGGCTTTGTAAATAGAAGCATTTATTACAAAGCAGTAAAGCTATGCCAATCTTTTTTCAAATCTCTGGTTCGCCCTTGGCTGAAGTATTGTATATAATTCTGGGCACCACACTTTAGGAAGGGTGTCAAATATCTTCTGAAACGATGTTTAAAGACGTCTCCAGTGGTCTTGCTCACAGACTTGCTGCTTTATTGCTCAAAAGCAGGGGAAATTAACCTAGCTAAAGCCGATAGGTCGAAGGTCAATGGTCGCTGCGGAGAGTCCAAGGCACAAGCAAGCAGTGTGATGGAATACTCTCCACTTGCCTGAATGACTGCAGCTCCAACAACACTCAAGAAGCTCGACACCATCCAGGAAAAAAAGCATCCCCCTTGATTGGCAACCCCTCTCCACCTTAAACATCCACTCCCTCTCCCACCGGCGTACCGTGGCTGCAGTGTGTACCATCTACAAGATGCACTGCAGCAACTCGCCAAGGCTTCTTCGGCAGCAGCTCCCAAACCCGCGACCTATTCCACCTTGAAGGACAAGGGTAGCAGACGCATGAGAACACCATCTCCAAGTTCCTCTCCAAGTCACACATCATCCTTCATCGTCGCTATGTCAAAATCCTGGAACTCCATCCCTAACAGCACTGTGGGAGTATCTTCACCACGCGGACTGCAGCGGGTCAAGAAAGCAGCTCACCACCACGTTCTCGAGGGGCAATTAGGGACGGGCAATAAATGCTGGCCTTGCCAGCGACGTCCACATCCCATAAAAACGAATTTAAAAAAGCCTTGGAGAGGGTAGAGAGGAGGTTTACCAGAATGTCACCAGGGGTAAAGGACTTCAGTTATGCAAATGTGAGAAGTCGCACAACACCAGGTTATAGTCCAACAGCTTTATTTGAAATCACAAGCTTTCGGAGCGCTGCTCCTTCGTCAGATGAAGTGAAGAGATGCATATAGGCACAGCATATATAGTCAGAGAACACTGCCAGATGATTACAGTTAATCTTTCTAACTGCCCTTTATCAGAACTCAGCAGAGAGATAATCACGGCAATCAAAGGTGTGGATGGTGTCCAAACAGGTCAGTCAGGAAAACATTACATCAAAGACAATGAGGTGGGGTCACAAGGCTTCAAATGTGGCAGATGCTGGGGTCTGTATGGAAAACAAAAAACTTTTTTTGCTCGAAATCACAGCAGGTCCGGCCGCATCTGTGTAGAGAGAACAAGCCAACGGCGACAAGAGTCTGGATGACTCTGCGTCAGGTGGGGTTACATGTAGCGTGACATGAACCCAAGATCCCGTTTGAGGCCATCCTCATGGTTGCGGAACTTGGCTATCAGTTTCTGCTCGACGATTTTGCGTTGTCGTGTGTCTCGAAGGCCACCTTGGAGAACGCTTACCCGAAGATCGGTGGCTGAATGTCCTTGTCTGCTGAAGTGTTCCCCGACTGGGAAGGAACACTCCTGCATGACGATTGTTGTGCAGTGTCCGTTCATATGTTGTCGCAGTGTCTGCATTCTGTTATTATGCAGAGAGATAGCAGAAGCACAGAAGCAGAGAAGGTTAAGGAGAGACATAATAAGGGGCATTACAAATTATGAGTGGTTTGCAAAAGCAAGTAAGGAGTAATTGTTGCCAGTAGGAAATACGGCAGTAAGCAAAGATCATAGTTCAAAACAATTTCCAAATGAACTGGAGGGAAAATTAGATTACAGTCTTTCACACAGAGGGCTGTTAAGATATGTAACGCACTTCCTGAAAGGGTGGTGGAAGCAGATTCCATAGAAATTTAAAAGCGCAATTGGATAGGTATTTGAAGAGGGTTAATCTCCAGGGATGTGCGGAAAAATCTGCGGAAGTGCGAGGAATTGGGGCAGTTCTTTCCAAGTTCTGGAAAAGCACGATTGACCGAATGGCCTCATTCTGAGGTGTAAGATTCTGCGATTCTGAAGTGCAGTCACTGTTGAAACGTAGGAAACGCAGCAGCCAATCTGCGCACAGCAAGCTCCCACAAACTGTAACGTGATAACGAATGGTTTACTGATGTTGAGCGAGAGATACATATTGACCAGGACACCGCGGATAGCTCCCCTACTTTTCTTGGAAGTATTGCCGTGGGATCACTGACGACCACCTGAGAGGGCAGATGGGGGCCTCGGTTCGACGTCTCTTGCGAAAGACGGCACCTCTGCCAGTGCAACACTCACTCAGCACTGCACTGCAGCGCCACGTCTAGATTTTTGTGCTCAACTCCCTGGAGTGAAATTTAGAACACACAACCACGGCTGACAAAACAAAGGAATAGAAGTGATGCTGATAGGTTAATATGAAGAGGGGTGGGAGAAGGCACGTGCGGAACAGAAACACAGACATGGGCCCGTTGGACCGAATGTCATATTTCTGTACTGTGCAGTCCAAGTAATTCTCTGTAATAAAGTGTACTTGTCAGCATTCCTAACATTCTGAGAGCCAATATTTCGAATACATGAAACATTACCAACCATTTTCGCACTGAGCCAATGCTTCACCTGTAACAATGAATTATTAAATACATATGTAAATCAATGTGACAATGATTGAAATAATTAATTGATAAGCTCGTAAATATATGAATAAGTAACTGAATAAATAAATTCTATGCAAAAGTACAATGGGCCGCATTTTCCGATTGGATGCTTCCTGCGTGCGGAGGCCTCCGATCTGGAAAAAATCTACGGACTTACCTGAGTGCTCCTGAGGTGCGTATACTTCCGCTCCTGGGCCTCTCCAACTCGAAGTGCGCAGGGCGCACGTATCCCAGAGGCGCCGGCAGTTCGCAAGCATCGCGGGGATCACGTGGGACATGGGAAGCCAATAGGAGAAGGGAATCTTCCTTCAAACACTTGACAGATAGACCGGTGAAATATATGAATGGAGATCACCCCAAAAACACTGTAAAGCATTAAATATATTTTTTTTAAATCACAATTTTAAAATGAGCTGAAATTACAATTAATTAAATATTTTAAACAAAAATAAAATTTTCTGAAATAAATAATTAAAGTTTTTTACGGGGCTAAATAAAATTAACTTTATTTAACAGTATTTTTAAATAATAAATGAGTGACAAAACATTTATTGCCTTTTTGCAAATCTTATCCTGGTAAAAGCAGGCCTTACGCCCTCTTTTTACCAGGCGTAAGATTTCCAAGAGTTTTCTGCGGGCGGAGGTTCGGCAGAAAGCGGAACTATCCGCCCGCAGAGGCCCTTCTCTCGGGCAGGCGTCCGATCAGTCAAGAACATTCTTGACAGATCGGAAAGGCCTGTTTTCAGCGCATGCACTTGGCATGCCTGAAACCGCCATTTCCGATGACCCTACGGGTGTGTACACAGCGACTATACACCTGTAGAATTCGGAATATCTGGGCCTATGTTGCTTAAAGTAGGCAGATAATCTCGTAGTTATATATGTTTACAGTTTCGGAAATATTTTAGACAATTTAATGTGGGGACGTATTTTATCATCTTGACAATAGATCATGACGTGCTGTGCTAGAAATACATAGTTTGCAAAGGAGATGTACTACAATAGCATAAAGGATCAGTAACTTCCGTTACTTGGAGGTAGTAGAGAAGCTGGGATTGTTGTCCGAAAAGCGTTTAAAATTATGAGGCGTTTTGTTAGATTAAATAGTGAAAATTGTTTCCCAGTAGCATGAAGGTCGGTGACCAGAGCCCACAGAGTTATAGTCATTGGTAAATGAGCCGGAGTCGCGATGAGGAGGATTGTTTTTATGCAGTGAGTTGTTATGATCTGGAATGCAGTGCCGCAAACGGTTGTGAAAGCAGATTCAATAGTAACTTTCAAAAAGATACTGGATGAATACGTGAAAGGGAGAAAATGGCATGGCTATGGGGGAAAGGGCACTGGAGTGCGGCGAAGTGGATAGCGCTTGCATGGAGCCGGCTCAGTCAAGATGGGCCGAATGACCTCCTTATGTGTAATACGACTCTATGATTATCTGAGTACAAGTGAATACAGACTGCAAAAAGGTCATCTTACGAATGTAAAACTGGCGCGAAGTGTCCAGCTATTGAGACATTCATTACACTATGTGTAGATAGCAGTTGTGTGAGGAATCAACTGTACATTATGTATGTTATTTACGACAATACAGAGGAGCCAATTGATTGTCTCTAACCATTCTTCTGACGATCACTTTCGCACTTTTCCAGGGCTGGCAAATAGAATGTAGAATCGTCAGAAAATAAAACATTGTTAATGATCCTTCCTTTTGCACATTATGCAGATGGTGAAGTTAGTCATGGATGCATTTAACATTGCTCCTGAGTTACGTCGTTGCAATAGAAAGTAAGGCAGGTGTAAAGCGGTCTATCGTTTCTCAGTGAGCATGTTCCGCGCTCCTGACATTGAACAATATCTGACACTGCAAGCGCTGACATTTCCTGCACTGGATAAGTCCCTTACTTTTTCTGGCCAACCGGATTATGGCAGCTACCTATTACCCATTAAAGTGTGAAGCATGGAACAGTTGGTGGCACTTTCGCCTCTGAATCAGAAGGTTGTGGGTGTGAGCTTCATTCCAGGGACTGGAACGCAACAACTAGGCCCACACTTCAGTGCTTCTTTCAGTTGAGATGTTAAAAACGACTTCCCGTCTGCTCCCTCAGATGGACGTAAAAGATCCTAAGGCATTATTTTTAACAAGAGCAGGGGAATTCTACCCAGTATTCCGTCCAATATTTGCCCTCAACCAACATAACCAAAACAGTCTGTCTGGTCGTGATCACATTGCTGTTCGGGGGATCTTGTTGTGCGGAAATTGGCTGCTGCATCTACTACGTTGCAACAGTGACTGCACTTCAAGAAGTACTTCATTGGCTTTAAAGCAAGTTTGGGACGTCCGGCGGCCGTGAACGGAGCTATATAACTGCAAGACTTTCTTTCTTGTGGAGCAGAACTTAATTATTGTGACTTTTTCCAGGGCAGAACGTCCCTGTCAGTGCACCATACGCCATAATCAAAAGAAGTCCACAGCTTGGAAATCACAGCAGTAAACTGGCTGTATCATTTTGGACGCCTGTTTTATGCCCCGATAGATAATCAGTTCAGTTGCCCACGCCCAACGTGTGTTTCTACGCATTTCAATCCCTGAAAGTTATGAGAATAAATAATGCTTAAATGCCCGTGGATGAATATTTGGAAATACAGGACATTAACTCGTTAAATCACGGAGAAGCAGCGTCACATGATCTGCCCCTGTTGAAACGTGACCATCCATACATTCATGCTTGGCAATATTGTCTCTTTTGCAAACGCATATCGGGAGGACTGTAAAAGTGCCTGCCGATTCACGACTGACTGTTTCACCTCGAATTACATAGAATGCACAGCACGAAAACAAACCATGCAGCCCAACTGCTCCAGGCAATTGTTTATGCGGCACAGGAGTCTTCTCCGAGCGCATTTCATCTAACCGTATCAGCATAACCACCACTTAATTTCGACATTGTGGGGCGGCTTAAGTTAAAATTCACGCTTTAGTTTACATTACGTTTTAAAGTGTTACATTCTGATTCTCTTCTGTGCTGGTTACAGTTCCAATTAACTATTTCGCAATAATGTGGATATGCCAGTGTTGGACTGGGGTGGAAAAATGTGAGAAGTCGCACAAGACCAAGTTATAATCCAACAGCTTTATTTGAAATCACAAGCTTTCGGAGCGCTGCTCCTTCCTCAGGTGAAGTGAAGAGATGCATATAGGCACAGCATATATAGTCAGAGAACACTGCCAGATGATTATAGTTAATCTTTCTAACTGCCCTTTATCACACCTCGGCAGAGAGATAATCACGGCAATCAAAGGTCTGGAATGTGTCCAAAAAGATCAGTCAGGAAAACATTACATCAAATAAAATGTGGCAGATTCTGGGGTCTGTATGGAAAACACTTTTTGCTGGAAATCACAGCAGGTCCGGCCGCATCTGTGTAGAGAGAACAAGCCAACAACGACTCGAGTCTGGATGACTCTACGTCAGGTGCGGCTACATGTAGCGTGACATGAACCCAAGATCCCGGTTGAGGCCGTCCTCATGGGTGTAGAACTTGGCTATCAGTTTCTGCTCGACGATTTTGCGTTGTCGTGTTCTCTGACTATATATGCTGTGCCGAGATGCATCTCTTCACTTCACCTGACGAAGGAGCAGCGCTCCGAAAGCTTGTGATTTCAAATAAAGCTGTTAGACTATAACCTGGTGTTGTGTGACTTCTCACATATTTCGCTATAGGCTGTTAAACAGTCCTGCTGTTGTCTGTTCCTTTGCAGTTCTTTGCCCATCAATTAATAAAAATCTATATGAAATAAGATAGTATTAGCTCCTGTTGCTATGAGTTCCATACCTTGCTCTGTTTCAAATAGCGCGTCCACTGAAAAACAGATTGATTGCATAGATTTACATGCAATATGTGCATTAACGAAACAGGCAATTGTCCCTAAATTGTCCCCAATTTGACCATGCGAGCAACCTCTGACCACTCTTCATCTAACCATATCATTATAACATTCTATTATAGTCTTTCTTTTATTCCTTTCTTTCTTATATATTTATCTTGCTTCCCCTTAAAGTCATTCTATTAACAATAATGTATATAGGCCGGATTTTTTGCTCTCAACGGCGAAGTAACGGGATCTTCGTTCAGCTCGCTGACAGTTCCCACACAGTTTCCGCGGGGCTGTCAGCGGAGATTTTACCTAGTCCGGCGTCTGTTTCAGTTTGGTGCCCTCGACAGCGGATCTGTGGTGTCTATGAGACGGGGATACGTGGCATCTGTGAGCGTGTAAAGCAAGAGCGAGACCCTTCAACCTTTCAGATTGAAGAAACCTCACTGATAAACGCAGCATCCAAATCAGGAAGTAGAAAGCAGGAAATATAAATGAGAGTTAAATGGAGTGCAGAATGAGATATAATATTGGAAATACAGAAGGGATTAAGGGAGAGAAGGAACATAGACAAACAGACAAACCTGAAAATTCATATTGTTTTTCCAAAATCTCCATCATAAATTGTATTTTGACTGAATGAGGCTCCACATTTGTAAAACGATTTTTGAAGTGCCAGCGAGGTTGTTCCGCAGTAATTATCACTTATTATGCCGCTGGAAGCTCATTTACCCCTGAGATAATAGCCCTAACTTTTAAGCCGCTTTTAGTGCTGAACGTGTGGGCACGTATCCCAAATTCACACCGATGCAGTCATTTCAATCCACGTGTACCTGTAAAATACATGCTCTTAGTAAAAACCTTGCGTCATCAAGGCAGCGTTCCTATATTGCGCTGAAGCAAATGAAATGAGCAAGGTGAACTTCACAAATATAAGCGCAGATCAATGTATCATCTATACAATTGTTTGCTTGTAACTCAATGGTCTTACCACTAAAGCAGTCGGCTAACATTTGGTGCACTCTAGTTCATGTGGGGTAGAAGCTTTTTGAGACCACCTGTTGTACGCTGCACCTGATATTGAGCCATGTTGAGCTCAATCGACTTGAATATCGGATGGGTTGTATAATGGGCGGCCGAGGTATTACCGCCCGTTTTGTGCTCCCGACCGAGAGGAATTTCGGACTCGTGATTCGTTTTATTTCGGCAAAAATGAGATGACATAGGCTGAAGACTGTTATTTATCAGAATTTATCTTCCGATGTTGTAGGCAATCAATATTTGCTGGTAATTTGACCCTTATACTTACTTGTCTTTTGAAGAAGGCTCTGAAGCCCTACAAAAAAAATAGCAATTTAACATAAAGGTTAGGCAAACAACACACTTACATTTGCTTTTAACTTGAGCCTTTAACATAATGGCACATAATTTCCGATCCCTACCGCTGTGTACGAGTTTTGTACACACCCGAAAGGACCTCCCAAGTGCCACTTTCAGGCATGCTAAGCGCAAGCGCTGAAAACCGGCACTTCCGCTCTGTCAAAAATCCTCTTGACTGATCAGCCGCCTGCCATGGAGAAGGGCCTCTGCGGGTGGAGAGTTCCGCTTTCTGCAGAACCTCCTCCTGCTGAATTCCCTTAAAAATCTTATGCCTGGTAAAAGTAGGCGTACAGCCAGCTTTCACCAGCATAAGAGTTTAAAAAGTAAAAAATATATATTTTTCACTCATTTATAATTTTAAAATACTTTTAAAAAAGGTAAGTCTATTTTTAGCCCTGTAAAAATATTTAATTATTTTTTTCAAACAATTAATTTATTGTTTAAAATATTTAATTAAATGTAATTTTAACTCATTTTAAAAAGGTGATTCTTTTTTAAAATTAATGTAATGTTTTGATGTCTTTTTTCATTGATTCCCATTCATACTTTTGACAGGTCTATCTGTCACAAGTATGAAGGGGGATTCCCTTCTCCAATTGGCTCGTCTGGCCCACGTGATCCCAGGGCTGCTCGCGAACTGCCTGCACCCCTGGGATACCTGGGCCTCTACGATTGCGCACCAGGAGAGGCCCAGGATCGGAAATGGCCGGTCATTGGAACCCCTCAGGTAAGGGTGTATTTTTTTTTCCTCCATCGGAGTCATCCGCACGCAGGAAGCCTCCGATCGGAAATTACGGGCCAAGATAACGTCCCAAGCAACATCAAAGGAGCATTCGCAATATTTGACACCGAGCCACATAAGAAGATATTGGGCGAGGTGACCAAAATGTTGGGCAAACAGGTAACTTTTAAGGAACGTCTTGAAGGAGGGGAGAGTGGTGTCGAGGCAGATAAGTTTAGGGAGGGAATTCCAAAACTGCAGACCGAGGCAGCTAAAGGCGCGATCTCCAAAGGGGGAAAGTTGTAAACTGGAGAAGCACATAAGATCAGAATTGGAGGACCGCAGTGACCTAGAAGGGCTGTAGGGCTGGATCAGTTTGCAGACATCAGGAGGAGCGACGTCATGGAGAGATTTTAAGACAAGGAGCCGGATTTTCTAACCGAAGTTTGCCACAGCGGGAGTTGAGTTCAGCGAGCACAGGGGTATATGCATGAACGAAAGGTTCCTTTATGCTGGCCACCAAAGGTTATACAGAGTGAAGAGATTCGGTGAATTAGGACGGTAATGATCAGATGAATCCAGACCATGGAATGTAAAACCCTCTACGTAAATGCAAAAGAGACACTTATGGTAGAATATAGCTTCAGACGTGAGCATCTCGTAAAGAGCAAATAATATAAAGCAGGGCCAGTTGATCTAAAAGGGTGCACATTCATGAAAAATTAGAAATGAGTCAGACTGCATATTCTTGCCCTCGCATAGAATTACTGAGAATCACACAGCAGATACAACACTGACACTAGCCATTCCCCCCAAGTGATATTTATTCGCCACATGAGCCTCATTCCATCACTCTTCATATAAACCAACCAACATATTTCCATTTCAGTGATGTTCTTATCTTGTGTCACCTATGCTTTTCGCCTCAACTTCTCCTCGCTGTAGCGAGTTCCACATTATAACCACTTCTGAAATATATCATGAATTAGCTATTAGATTAAGAGCATAAGATCATAAGAAATAAGAACAGGATCCTCGAGCATGCTCCACCATTCAATAATATCATGGCTGATCATCAACCTCAACTGCACGTTCCCGCCCAATCTCCATATCCCTTGATTCCACTAAAATCCAAAAATCTATCTATCTCAGCCTTGAATATAGTCAAACACTCAGCATTCATAGCCCTCTGGGGCAGAGAATTCAAAACATTCACATCCCTCTGAGTGAAGAAATTACTCCTCATCTCTGTCTTAAATGGCCTACCACTTATCCCGAGACTATGCCCCCTCGTTCTAGACATTCCAGCCAGGGGAATCAACCTCTCAGCATTTACCCTGACAATCCGCTGCAGGTTCTTGTATGTTTCAATTAGATCACGTCTCATTCTTCTCAACTCCAGTGAGTATTGGCACATTCTACACAATCTCTCATCACATGACAGCCCTCTCATCCCAGAAATTAATCTAGTGAACCTTCGTTGCACCGCCTCCAAGGCAAATATAACCTTCCTTAGATAAGGAGTCCAAAACTGTGCACAGTTCTCCAGGTGTGGTCTCACCAATGTCCTGTACAGTTGTAGCAAGAGTTCCTTACCGTAATACTCCAACCCCCTTGCAATAAAGGCCAAAATGCCATTCGCCTTCCTTATTGCTTGCTGTACCTGCATGCTAGCATTCTGTGGTTCTTGCACGAGGACACACAATTCTCTCTGAACACCAACATTTTAAAGTTTCTCCACATTTAAAAAATATTCTGTTTTTCACTTCTTCCTATCAAAGTATATAACCTCACATTTCCCTACATTATACTACATTTGCCACCGTACTGCTCACTCACTTAGTCTATCTGTATCCCTTTGCAGACTCGTTGTGTTCAACTCACAGCTTACTGTCCCACCTAGCTTTCTATCATCAGCAAACTTGGACACATTACACTCGATCGATTCATCTAGGTCATTAATAACGATTGCAAATAGTAGGGGTCACAACACTGATCCTTGCGGCACACTACTAATTACAGCCTAGCATACTGAAAAAGATATGTTTATACGTACTCTCTATTTTCTGTTCGTTAACCAATCCTTAATGCATGCTACTATATTATCCCCAACGACATGAGTCCCAATCTTGTTTAATAAACTTTTATGTGGCACCATATCGAATGTGTTTTGGAAAACCAAATATAATACTTCCGCTGGTTACCCTTTATCTACTCTGCGAGTTCCTTCCTCAAAAATCTCTAATAAATTTGTATAACACGATTTCCCTTTAATAAAACCATGTTGACTCTGCCTAATCATGTTATGATTTTCTAAGTGACTTGATGCCACTTCTTTAACAATAGATTCCTGCATTTTCCCGACGACTGATGTCAGGCTAACTGGCCTGTATTTTCCAGATTTCTCTCTCCCCCTTTCTTGATTTAGTAATAACTACCATGTATTTAAGGCCTTAGCTTTGGACTCTCACTCAAGTGGAACAATCTTCCCTAATTTTACATTCGCAAAACCCCTTTATAATCTTAATGACCTCCAGCAGGACAACTCTAAGCCTTTTGCTCAGAGAGAAAATAGATCCAGTCTGACAGGTAAAAACTCTCAGTGCTGGAATCATTCTAAAAAGCAGCGAGGGGAAAAGTAAGTTACGGGGTAACAGGTACCAAGAGGAGCTTGAATGGACAGCAGAACTCAGATTGAGACAGACAAAAAGGATAAAGAGGGAGTGCGAGCGAAACAGAGAGAGAGAGCAAATGTGTGAGGTCATTTTTTTTGGAGTGGCAGCTCAAACCGGGCGTTATTTCATCGGCCGCTTGTTATACGCCCCGCCCAACATTCTGTTCTATTACAGACAATGGAATTAAGTATCAAGCGGGGTGTATAGCGGTCGATCCGATATCGCTTTGTATGGCCCACCACCCAGGCTGAATTTAACCCATTAAGTTTAATTTGGCGACGCTTGCCATAAAAACTACAAAAATGTCCGTCAGCATTAGGACATTATTGTGCCCATAAACGCTAATACATCCAAGAAGGAATTCAGGAGAATCTTCTTTATCAATAGAGTTGTTAGAATGTAGAATTCGCTATAACACGGAGTAGTTGAGGCAAATAACATTGGAGCATTTAAGGGGAAGGTAGATAAATACAGGACAGAGAGAGAAATAGATGGAAATTCTGATTGCATTAGATGACATTGGGTGGGTGGAAGCTTGCCTGAACAGACACACCAACACAGACCAATTGGGCTGCTGGTCTGTTTTAGTCATTTCTGTTGCCATTCAGTATGAGTCGCTCTTTACACAGAAACATATAAACAGAGAAGATAGGAGCAGGAGTAGGCCATTCGGCCCCTCGAGCCTGTTCCGCCATTTAATGATATAATGGCTGATCATCCAAATTCAGTAACCTGTCCCTGCTTTCTCCCCATATCCCTTGATCCCTTTAGCCTTAAGAAGTATATCTAACTCCTTCTTGAATATATTTAATGAATTGGCCTCAACTGACTTCTGTGGTAGAGAATTCCACAGGTTCACCACTCTCTGGGTGAAGAAATCCCTCCTCATCTCTGTCCTAAATGGCTTACCACTTATCCTTAGACTGTGACCCCTGGTTCTGGACTCCCCCGCCAACGGGAACAGCCTTCCTGCATCTTGTCTGTCTAGTACTGTTAGAATTTTATAAGTTTCAATGAGATCCCCTCTCATTCTTCTAAACTCTAGCGAATACAAGCCCAGTCGACCCCAACCTCTCTTCATACGTCACTCCTGCCAACCCAGGTATCATTCTGGTGAACCTTCGCTCCACTCCCTCCATGGCAAGCAAATCCTTCCTCAGCTAAGGCGACCAAAACTGCACACAATACTCCAGGTGTGGTCTCACCAAGGCCCTGCACAACTGCAGCAAGACATCCTTGCTCCTGTACTCGAATCTTTTCACTATGAAGGCCAACATACCATTTGCATTCTTAAGCATCCGTTTTAATTGCTGTAGCTACACGAATGTACACCTTGGATGCCGACGAGAAGTTTCAATTCAGCAATCGGCCGAAGCGATACGACCCATTTTGTGCTGATGCCCGAGAATAATGTCCAGCTCCAGAATGCTTAGCATGATAATTATTCCTTCAACCACGGTACGGTTCGTTCCAAGCCAATTGCTTCTGATTTGCTTCTACTTACCCTCTTCATCACCTTTCCCTCCATGTTCTGAAAGGGTGATTATCAATAGTAACATATGAAGCATGAAAAACTGCCTGTATATCAGTTCTACATTATATTAATCCATTGAACGCAATTGTTTAGGACATTTATAAGAAACTCGGTAATTGTAATTTCGCAGCGTACATACCTTTCAACCTTTCCTTCTCCGCTTCTTTTGTTTCGAATGATAAAAACAATAAATTTCGCGTTAATAAAGAGTCTGAGGCAGGAAGCAGATGTCCGATAATTTCACCCTTTATGCTGCAGAGCGACGACACACACAGCTGGAAATATTATACTAGGTGTTTGGAGGTTCCATAGTTGATGGACGGATCGAGTAATGCAGTCTCCAAACGATGAAAGTTGGAATTGGACATGAGCTGGAGGGGCAAACGGGCAGTAGATCACTCGCCGCCCGTTGTATGGCATCCCCGCTATTCAGTTCCGTAATAGTCAATGGGACGGAATATGAGGCGGGCGTGTAATGGGCGACCATGCGATAATGCCTGTTTTGCTTCCCTTCATTTGCACCGGCAATCAACATGCTCAGCAACAGCAACAACAACAACAATTACAGCCACTTGCATTTGCTGACGACTCGAAACTAGGTGGGATTGTGAGTTGTGAGGACGCCGCAAAGAGGCTTCAAGGCGATTTAGACAAGTTGAGTGAGTGGGCAAATACATAGCAGATGCAGTATAACAGTATAAATGTGAAGTTATCAATTTCGGTTGGAAAAACAGAAATGGAGTGTATTATTTAAAGGTGGCTTGATTGGGAAATGTTGATGTACAAAGGAATCTGGGTGTCCTTGTACACCAGTCACTGAAAGCAAACATGCAGGTGCAGCAAGCAGTTAGGAAGGCAAATGGCATTTTGGCATTCATTGCAAGAGGATTTGAGTACAGGAGCAAGGATGTCTTACTGCATCTGTGCAGGGCCTTGGTGAGACCACACCTGGAGTACTGTGTGCAGTTTTGGTCACCTTAACTAAGAAAGGATATACTTGCCATAGAGAGAGTGCAGCGATGTTTCACAAAACTGATACCTGGGATGGCAGGATTGTCGTATGAGGAGAGATTGGGTCGACTAGGCCTGTATTCACTAGAGTTTAGAAGAATGAGAGGGGATCTCATTGAAACGCATACAATTCTGACAGGTCTATAGACAGACTGGATGCAGGGAGGATGTTTCCCCTGGCTGAGGGGCAAAACCGAGGGGTCACATTCTAAGGATACGGGGTCGGACATTTATAACTGAGATGAGGAGAAATGTCTTCAATCAGAGGGTGTTCAACATGTGGAATTCTCTACCACAGATAGCTGTGGAGGACAAGTCACTGAATATATTTAAGACGGAGGTAGATAGATTTCTCGACACAAAAACCATCAAGGGGTATGGGGAGAGAGCGGGAATATGGTATTGAGATAAAGGATCAGCCATGATCATATTGAATGGCGGAGCAGGCTCGAAAGGGCCTTTAATGAAGTAAAACATCGCAAGGTGCTTCCTAAAAACACGTCTATAAAATGAAATACTCGGAAATTCGTCTTGCACATTGGCGCAAACGTGGCATAATCGTGACGGCCGCTATATTTCAGTCGTTGCCTATAACGGGCGCCCGATCCAATACCGCCTGTTTTGCCCCACCGCCCGAGAAGAATTTCTTAGTCTTTAGGGCAGGTGACCAAATGGTTGGTCAGAAAGTTAGGTTTTAAGGAGCGTCTTAAAGGAGGAGAGACAGATTGAATGGTTTAAGGAGGAAATTCCAGAAATTACGTTATAGGCAGCTGAATGCACGGCTCCCAATGGTGGAGCGTAAACATCGGGAATGCGTAAGTGGCCAGATTTGGAGGAGTGCAGAGATTTAATGTGTTTCGGCGTTGGAGGAGATTACAGAGGACACGAATAGAGTGGAACCTGAGGTCCAGTTTAAAATTAATTTGCATGTTGAGGGGAGCCCCGAGGGCTCTCGCTTCTTATTGGAAGCGCCTAGCAGCGAGGTGCGATCCCATTTTTGGACGGTAGCAGGTGGCGAGCATGACTCGGGTTGTCGAGAGCGGCTAAAATGTTTAAAATATGAGGACAGGTTGCTTAGAGTAGTCTTGTATTTATTTGAGTATAGAATATCAAGAGGAAATCCAATTCAATGTTTAAATTGATTAAGGGAATTGATAGGGTAGAGAGAGAGAAGTATTTCATCCGCCTGGGGAATCCAGCGTGAGGGAGCATGACCTGAAAATTAGAGCCAGGCTGTTCTGCTGTGTTATCAGGAAGCAACGCTTCACACGAAGGGTCGTGGAAATTTGGAACTCTCTTCCCATAGATCTGCTGAGGCTGGGTGTCAATTGGACATTTTCAGAATGAGATTGATAGATATTTGTTGGGCACATACATTACAGTACCATGGCCGGTATCTGGAATTAAGATACAGATCAGCCGTGATCTCACTGAATGGAAAAGCAGGCTCGAGGGTTGAATGGCCAATCCTTTTCCGTTGTCCCACTGTGACGCAGGTGTCCTAAGCCGAGTAAAGGGGGCGGTAAACTCCCGCAGAACAGAATGGCAAATGCTGACTTGATCTTGATCTTTATACTCAGTATTAATACAAAACGTGAAAGCGGTGCATCCTGATTTTTCTGATTTCTTAGGTTTTAATTTGGAGTGTTCAGAAATGTTTCCACGGGGATATCAGGATTCTGCATGGTAAGCGTTCATAGTGGCAGTGCTTTTTGTATCCTTCTATTATATGCTCTTCCTACTATTATATAGTATAATTGAGCCAATGGTTGATTATTGCAATAGGGAACATGAGCTGGCTTTAGAACTTCATGTGTCAGGCTTACTGATATGCTACCCTACCCTAATGATAAAGCACAGGAAGAGGCCATTCGCCCTACTGTACCTCTGCCGGCTCTTTAAAAGAGCTATCCAATTATTCCAATATTCCTTCCCTTTCCCATAGCCCTGCAATTTGTACATCTTCAAGTAATTCGCAATTGAAAGTTATGGGATCTGCTTGCACCGCCCTGGCAATGCACTCCAATCATATCATCCAGCTGTATGAATAAAATCTCCTCGTTCTGCATCTGGCTGGTTAGCGAATTACCTGAAATCCGTGTCCTCTGGATTCCGACCCTACTGCCGCTTCAAACAGTTTCTCCTTATTTACTCTGTGAAAGCCCTTCATGATTTTGATCACGACTTGTGAAACACCCTTAACCTTCTCTGCTGTAAGGAGTTGTGGCAATAGTAACCCTCCGCTGTATGGGAGGAACCGCAGGTTCAGACATTAGAGGGTAGAAATTCTCCCTGGGGGCAGCGCAAAACGGGCGGTATCAAGTCGACCGACTGTAATCGGTCCTGCAGAAGTCAATATATTGGCATGTCTGACAGGGCGCGTAACAAGCGGCCGATGTGATACTTCCCGAGTGGCACAACTGCCCAAAATGATTTTCAGCCCTTTCTATATGATATTAGCTGAGGAGACAATGGTGCAGTGCAACCATCTGTTGGAATATGGCTGAACGCCTGTCAAGCTGATTTTCCCCAAAAAATAACAGACCCCTACCGTTATGGAAAGCGATCTCCGTTTGGCTTGGGATTACCAACTCTGTCAGTGGAAAAGTGTATCCATTTTATAAGGATATTAATTAATGCGCCAAAACGTCGGCACTTGCAAGGTGAGTACGCGCTGTGTACTCACCCGCTCGGCCTCCTGAAGTGCCGGTTTCCTGCATGCACTGAGCATGCGTGGGAATCCGAAATTCCGTCCTTGTGAAGGGAGCAGTTCAGAGGTGAACCGCGTGCGCGGTAGAGGCTGTGCGCACGCAGCAAACCTAGTTTTTTTTTCAGGTTTCTCCGGGAGGGTAAGTATTGAAGAACCTGCGCTGTTAAAAAGGAGGCGCAGAACTGTTTTCAACAAGGTAAGTGGTTAATTAACTATAATCTCAAATTTTTTGAACAGTTTTATCTTTTTTAGATACTTTAAAGAAAGGTAAGTTTATTTTTAGCAATGTTAAAAGGTATTTTAATTTTTTCAAAAATTAAAATTTTTGTTTAAAGTAGTTAATTTATTTAACGTATAGTTATTTTATAAATGTGATTTTCTTTTAAATGTATTTGAAGTTTAGCTGTTCTTTTGGGGCCGATTTCAATTCATAGATTTGACTGGTCTTCCTGTCAAATCTATGAATGAAAGATGGTCTGCTGCCATTGTCTCTCCATGGCCTACGTGATCCCAGAGGACGCATCGCACTAAATACGTCCCTGGGACACGCAAGCACTGCGCGCCGGCACTTGGAGCAGGCCCAGGAGCTGAAGTTCCCGTGAGCCCAGAGGTCAACGGCAGGCGCGGTAGGTAAGTGCGCACGTGATCCTTACCCCCGTGGCAAGCCGGAGAGGCGAATTTCAGGGCCACTATGTTTCACTATGTTTTTTATTGTTAATACTGTAGGAATATAGGAGCAAATTGAGGCTGCCCATCCTGGTCCACCAATTAGATACATCATGGCTGCTTTGTAACTGAGCTCAATTCACCCGCCTTGATTCAGTGAAGGATCTTTACCAGATAAACATGTTCATGTTTTATGGAGCAGACATTCCTCTGGTAAAAGCATGCCTTACACCTTCTTTTACCAGGCATAAGATTTCTAAGGATTCTCTGCGCGCGGAGGTTCTCCAGAAACCGGAACTAGCCGCCTACAGAGGTCCTTCTCTGGGGCAGGCGTGCGATCTGTCAAGAGCATTCTTGACAGATCGGAAATGACGGTTTTCAGCGCATGCGCTGTGCATTCCTAAAACCGGCATTTCCGATGTCCCTGCGGGTGTGCACACAGCCCGTACACACCCACAGGGATCGGAATATACTGGCCTTGGAAGGAGCGTAGCGCAGATGCACCACAAGGCTCAGAGGGTTAGATAATGAGTTAAGATTATATTAATTAGGCTTGTGTTCCCTGATATATGTAAGATTAAGGGGTGATTTTATTGCGTCTTTTTAAAGATTTTGAAAGAAATTGAGAGGGGACAGAGAGAGATAGATTTTCGTTGAAGGGCGTGTCGAGGATAAGGGGACATGACCATAAAATCACAGCCAGGCGATTCAGAACAGAAGTTAGGAAGAAGTTATTTACCCAGATGGTGGTAGAAGTGAGGAACTGTCTCCCACATAAAGCAGGAAATGATAGCTCAACTATTAATTATAAATCTGGGATCGATATATTTTTGCTAACGTGGGCATCAACGGATTTGGAGGCAAGGCAGATGGATAGCGTTAAAACGAGGATCAGCCATAATTTAATTGAAAGGCGGAACAGGCTCCAGGGGTTGAATGGCCTACTCGTATTCCTATGTTCCTGGGTTACACTATCACCATCATATTCAAAATACCGTGCACATTCCTAATTGCAGTGGTCTTTCTGATTAACCGACTCAATTAAATTTACAAAGGGAAAACTGAGAATTAAAATGGTCGAAGATTTTACCCAGCCGAATTTCTGGGCCCGAACTTTTTAAAACAATTTGCTCTTTCAAAAAGGAATGGAAGGGTAGATTGAGCTGTGACATGAATCTTGCATTCATGTGGAAATGACTTATGAAATAATACTGAGTGGCCTGCGGGTGGCGCTGTCCAGGGAGAGTATAAATACTCGGGCACGGGCGCAGCTTGCGCGGTACATTCTTAACAGGAAATAGGTAGGACACAACTAGACCGCCATGTTGTAAAACAGTTGATGAAAGCTTTGTTTAACGCTTAGACCAAGTGCATAATAGTCTTCTTACGTCAAGCTGTGTAATGGGAGTTGAATTCTATATCGCTCGTTCTCGACCATTCCAGTGATGGAATAGTGACTCATTTTGCCCATTACTTATCGCGAAGTTAACAGCAGTTGTAATTAGTGAAAATGTGTTACAAGGACAGTGGTTTGAATGCCGAGTAATTTTCTGGAGTAAGAATGAAAGTTTACTCAGTCTGTAGATAGGTCGTGCAGAACTTTCCGGGAGGGCGTACATGTTGGGGAGTTGTCAGTTACCATATCCATCTTTGATCTGGAGGGAGGTGCGAAGAAATCTGTATAAACAATTCCTCATAGCACGGTTTTGTGCTTTTTCCGTGTCTTGACAAATATTCTGGAAAGATTGAACTGAAAAACTGTGAGCCCGTCGCAGATTTACTTCAATGTAACAGCATTTGCGGCCATACCGCTGGAGTGTAGACCAGGGAATAAAAAAAAGACTAGGCTTTATTCCCCTTAAATATAGAACATGATGCGGAGATGCCGGTGTTGGACTGGGGTGGACAAAAATGAGAAATCGCACAACACCAGGTTATAGTCAAACAGTTTTATTTGAAATCACGACCTTTCGGAGCGCTGCTCCTTCGTCAGGTAAAGTGAAGGAATACCTTCACTTTACTTCACTTTACTTCACTTTACATATTCCTTCACGTTACCTGACGATGGAGCAGCGCTCCGAAAGCTCGTGATTTCAAATAAAACTGTTGGACTATAACCTTGTTTTGTGCACCTTTTCATTTTATATATAGAAGATTAAGGGGTGGTCTAATTAAGGTAATTAAGATTATCAATGCAGTAGATCAGGTCGATAGAGTGAAATTATTCCCTCTGGTGAGGGAGCCCTGTTAATTGTACCTCGGAGGTTGCTAATAAATATTATCTGTTTAAGTAGGCGGAAGGATTTAGTGTGGAGACACAATTTGTTGATTGTGGTTGCACGAATAGATAAGGTCACCAAACAGCAAAGGGAAACTTGCAGGAGCGGGTGCAGTGTTGGTTTTTACACTTGCACCACTTTGTACCGCATTGAATTAGATTAAATCCCCAACTCCAGGTGCAGAGAAAGCAAACGCTTAATTTTTGAAAGCCGTTCGAGTATTGTTTCCATGTCTGCCCACCGCAACATGCGCCGCTGGTCATTTTAAAACCACAGCGGGAGGCTAACGAGGGCGGATCATTCGCTCAATTTACAGCTTGCCAGATTGTACTTCACGTTAACGTTATTTATCTGTTTGCCTCGTGGCTGTTAGGTTCAAATTAGCACAACGTGCAGGGTATAAAAGGAATTAAGGGGATACAGTTTAGAATTATGGATCGGTTATGAGAGATTTTAGACAAACTGAAGCCCATTGGATCAAAGGGGCACATGCAGCACGGAAACAAACTTGGCTAAGGGATAGAAGAATGAACGTTGTTGTCAATGGCTGGATTTGAGAAGTTAGGAATGTATATATTGGTTTTCCACAGATTTCAGTACTAGGACTAGTGCTGTCTGTAATCACATTAATGAATTGGACTTGTGCGCACAGCTTCGAAATTTGCACACAACACTAAACTGGGATGTGTTGCAAACTGTGAAGAAGATAGTAATAGCCTTCAAGAGGAACTAGACTGGCTGCTGGAATGGGTGCAATGATGGCAAAAGGAATTCAATGCTGAAATCTGTGAGATTATATATTTTGGTGGGTAGAATGAGGAGTGGCAATGCGAATAAAAGATGCAATTTTAAAAAGGGACACAAGAACAGAGCGACCTGGGGTTGCTTGTGCACACCTCTTTGATGGTGGCAGGACAGGTTAAAAAATCAGTTAATACAGCATATGGGATCCCTGGTTTTATAAATAGAGTAAGAATGCCAGGAAGTTATGTCATAAATATGTAAAACGCTATTTCGGCCCCAGCTGGAGTACTGTGTCCATTACAGGGTTCCACCCTTGCGGAAGGACGTGAAGGCTTTGGAGATGGGACTGAAGAGGTTTATTGAATGGTTTTGAGGGATGAGGGGTTGAAGTTGCGTTGAATGACTGAAGAAGCTGGGATTGATTTCATTGGAGCAGGGAAGGAGAAGAGGAGATTTGATAGAGGTAGGCAAAAGATTGAGCAAGTAGAGACACTCTGGTTCCAATGGCTGAAGAGTCAATAACTTAAAGGCTTACATTTTAGGCGACTGCAAAAAGAACCAGAGGAGACATGGGGACACACATCTTTACGCAACCAATGGTTAGCATTCGGCAAGCACTGCCTGATAGGGAGCAGGGGAAAGATGCAATAGTAGCTTTCAAAGGAGAAATGGATAAATATGTGAAGGAGAATAATGCAGGGATATGGGAATAGAGCTGGATCGTGGTACCAACTAGATTGTGCTTCGAAAGTGCAGGTGCTGACTCGATGGGACGAACGGCCTCCTTCTGTACTGAGCTCTTCTATTGCTCTGCGATTTTATGAGGAGCAGTGGTTAGGGAGTTTGCCAACACTATTCCAAATTGGCTGGCGTGGGACATTTCTTTAACAACGCCAAGTTATACGGTGCTGTATTTAAAGCAGATGGGAGCAGGACGTTGCAAATGGACATTGATATATTAAGTGAGAGTGAAAACCGTGGCAGATGGAATTCACTGCAGAACATTTGGAGATCATCTATACTGGACCTAACACAGATAGAACAAATTAATTTATAAATGTCGAGGAGCAGAGTGATGTAGGTGTCGATGTACAGAATCGATAACAGTTGGTGTACAGGTCCAAAAATTAAACATCTAATGGAATATTGGCCTTTAGCACAAGAAGGCTGGAGCACAAAGGAGTGCAATTTAGTATACAGCTGTACAGGACTCTGGTTAGACCACATCTGGAGTATTGCTTTCAATTCTGGGCATCTCAGCTCATGAAGGTTATACTGGTCTTCGGAGGGGGGAGGGGGGCAGCGTAGATTCACCAGAATGGTACCAGACAATAAAAGGTTAGATTATGAGTACAGACCGCATAGATTAGGTTTTTATTCCCTTGAATATAAAATATGTTTATTGATATAATTTAGAATGATTAAGATAATTTCGTGTGTTGCTAAGTTAGTTAGAGATAAACTGCAAACTTTAATCGTGGAGTCCAGAACAAGGGGCTATACCAATGAAATTAGTGCGAGGTTGTTCAGGGGTGGTGTCAGATACGACCAATGCTCACTTATTCTGCCCCAGGAAACATGTTGAGGCTAGAGGGCTCGAAATTCGTCTCGGGCGGTGACGCAAAGCGGGCGGTAACGGATCGGAAGCCCGTTGACTGCAATGGTACTCAATATCAGGCGCTACATAGAACGGGCGGCCGATCCGATAACGCCCAATTTGCGCCACCGCACGAGACGAATTTCTAGGCCTAGGTCTGTTGAACATTTCATAACTGAGGTTGATAGATTAATGTTCTGCAAGGAATACGAATTAACGTGGTTCGATGGAGTTAAGGTACCTATCAGCCACCATCTAATTTAAGTGTCGAGGGACTGTCTGACTACTCCAATGTCCCTATGTACGCCGGTATTTTAATACTTTTCCCTGCAACTTTCTGCTCGAAATGTTTCTGGGCCCTTGCTTGCTGGATGTGCGAGCGTGGCGAAGGCGACAGAGCATCTGGTGGGAAAGAAATTGGACATCGACAGGAACCTGTCGATTTCACCGCGTTCACGGCCGCTCAAAATGACTGCGTAAAAATTCGCACTGGTGGCTGGAGATTTGTAGCACAGTCCCAACTTGCAGTGCCACGCCCTCTTGGTGGCGTTAGTTGAGCAATCCGAGCCGAAGTTCCCGTCCTGAAATGTCGTTCCAGCTTCTTATGGCTTCTGGGAGCGAGGCTGTGGAGCTCGCAATGAATTGTGGGCAATTAAAAGGGTTTTAGATTAAAGGGGCAATGCGTTCAAAACTAATAAAAAAAAAGTAAAATCAAGTGTATACATGCATTTTGCTGCCCGTACTGACCTTCCATAACAGCATTAACATTAAAAAGCAATCCCAAATCGGAGTCTTCAGCACTTAAAGCTGAAATCCTTTCGGAAACTCTAAAATTGGGTTAAGAGAAGTCAACACCAAAACAAATGGCTCTGCAAATCACGAAAGATTCTCCCAGGGTCTCGCACGCAGCTCTCCGGCATTGTGCGGGAGGTCAACACTGCAAGGGAGGAACTCTACCCGCAGGCTGCGGGACTACATCGTGGAACCACCAGCAGGCTGACGAGCGGCAGCCGCCGCACTCTTGACTTAAGGTCGCGCTAACAGGCGGCTCTAAGGTATGGACTTTCTCCCGCTTGGTATCTTAATGCACGGCAGAATCTAAGACGTATTTCCTTAATTAATTAGTTTGAAGTGTTTCAAAATTAACAGGTAAACAATGGAGACGTATGTTAAATTAGAATGGGGGAATTAGAGTCAAATTACGTACAGAAAGACAAATTACGAGAGCGAGAAATCTCTGGCAACAATGTAGTATATGCAGGGATGAGACACCGCATTTTAAATTGTTCTCATTCCGGGTCAGAAAGGTTGATGAGCATTCAATACAGAAACGTAGAAACATAGAAAAATAGGAGCAGGTGTGGGCCATTCGGCGCTTCGAGCCTGCTCCGCTATTCAATATGATCATGGCTAATCCTCTATCTCAATACCGTATTCCCGCTCTCTTCCCATACCCCTTGATGCCATTTGTGTCTAGAAATCTATCTATCTCCTTCTTAAATATATTCAGTAACTTGGCCTCGACAACCTTCTGTGGTAGAGAATTCTACAGGTTCACCACTCTCTGAAAAAATAATGTTCTCCTCATCTCAGTCCTAAATGTCCTACCCCGTATCCTGAGACTGTGACCCCTCGTTCTAGACCCCGCAGCCAGGGGAAATATCCTCCCTGCCTCCAGTCTGTCTAGTCCTGTCAGAATTATATACGTTTCAATGAGATCATCTCACATTCTTCTAAATTCTATGAATACAGGCCTAGTTGACCCAATCTCTCCTCATACGACAGTCCTGCCATCCCAGTAATCGGTCTGGTGAACCGTCGCTGCAATCCCTCTATGGCAAATATATCATTTTTTGGGTAAGGAGTCCAAAACTGCACACAGTACTCCAGGTGTGTTCTCAGCAAGGCCCTGTATAAATGTTGGAAGACATCCTTGCTCCTGTACTCAAATCATCTTGCAATGAAGATCAACATGTCATTTGCCTTCCTCACTGCTTGCTGCACCTGCATGTTTGATTTCAGTGACTGGTGTAGAAGGACACCCAGGTACCTGTGTACATCAGCATTTCTCAATCTATCACATAAGAACATAAGAACATAAAAAATAGGAGCAGGAGTAGTCCATTCGGCTCTTCGAGCCTGGTCCGCCATTCAATGAGATCATAGCTGATCTTCTGCCTCAACTCCATTCAATAGCCCTATCGCCATATCCCTTGATGCATTTACTAGTCAGAAATCTAACGACTTCCATTTTGAATATAACCAATGACTGAGCCTTCACAGCTCTCTGGGGCAGAGAATTCCAAAGATTCACCACCCTCTGTGTGAAGACATTTCTTCTCATCTCAGTCCTGAATGGCCTACCCTTTATCCTGAGGCTGTGGCCCATGGTTCTAAACTCCCCAGCCAAGGGAAACATTCTCCCAGCATCCACTCTATCAAGCCCTGTAATCATTTGGTATGCTTCATGAGATCCCCTCTCATTTTTCTAAATTAAAGAGAATAAAGCCCTAGTTTACTCAATCTCTTCTCATACGACATTCCCGCCATCCAGCAATCAATCTCGTGAACCTTCGTTGCTCTCCCTCTATGGCAAGTATATCCTTCATTAGGTAAGGAGTCCAAAATTGTGCACAGTACTCCAGGTGTGGTCTCACCAATACCCTATATAATGGGAGTAAGATTTCTTTACTCCTGTACTCAAAACCTCTTATAATAAAGGCCAGCATACCATTTCCCTTCCTAATGGCTTGCTGCAGATGCACATTCATTTTCAGTGACTCATGTATAAGGACACCCAGGTCCCTTTGAGCATCTGCATTCCCCAATCTTTCACCATTGAGGAAATACTCTGCCTTTCTGTTTTTGCTAAGAAAGTCATAACGGAGAACAATAAAAAAAAAGCTGGGAGATGGCCACAAGACCAGATCTATACAAGACAGATTCTGCCGGCTAGGAGTAAAAAAATTAGATCACAAAATAAGTTCAGAAAACAGATGTGACAAGAATGTGCAGAAGATAATTCTCACTTAGCAAAGATATTTCCTTCTGCAGGAGCGTATTTTCTGGAAACGAAATCAAAGAACTCCATTAGACTATTTCTTATGTCAATAACCATATTTTCTCCTTATCATAGAATATTACAGCACACAAGGAGTACATTCGGACTACTGTGCCTGTGCCAGCTCTTTGAAAGAGCTATTCCATTAGTCCCTCTCTCTCATGCCCGTTCCCTTTCTTCGCCATTTATTGATCTCCCCTTCAAGTACTTAGCAGTCCCAGATGGTGGGTGCAGAAAGTGCAGGAGATCCAGCAGCTCGCCGACAACCACTCCGTGTGTGGATTCTCTAGCGCAGTCAAGGCCACCTAAGGCCCAAGCACGCAAGATCCTAACCCACTGCGGGACAGGGACGGAGAGGTACTCATCAAGGACAGAGAGGCAGTCAGTGCGCACTGGAAAGAGACATTCGAAGATCTGCTTAACCGAGACTCTGTCTTCTACTCGTGTGTCCTCAACTCCATCCCGCACCATGCTACCCGCCACAACTCAGCACAACCCCAGCCCATCATGAGGTTGTAAGTGCCATCCAACAATTGAAGAACAACAAGGCCTCAGGAGCAGATGGAATCCCCGCCGAGGCACTAAAGCATGGCGGAGAAGCACTATTGGCGCGAATACATGAACTAATTTCTCTTATTTGGAAGAGGGAGAGTAGGACAGGGGATCTCAGAGACGCCGTAATCGTGACCATCTTCAAGAAAGCTGACAAGTCCGTTTGCGGTAAATACAGAGGCGTTTCTGTGCTGTCTACCACAGGGAAAGTCATCACTAGAATCCTCCCAGTTGCTGAAGGGTTCCTCCCATAGTCGCAAGGCGGATTCCGCCCATAAGCGGTAAAATGGACATGATCTTCACTGCGCGTCAATTATTAGAGAAATGCAGGGAACAGCGCCGACCGCTGTACATGGCCATCTCCCCTTACCTTTCCTCATAGGCCTGCAAATATTCTCCCTTCAAGTACTTATCAAATTGTCCTTTGAAATTTACAATTGAATCTGCTTCCATCGCCCTTTTAGACAGGTCATCCCGGATTGCTGCAACATCCTGGATTGTTGTTATCCTGTTGAATTGGGCTTGTTTTATCCTAAGCCGCCCTGCGGGACATTGAAGGGATCGAGACAGCTGTTTAGTTTGCAGCACGCACATTGGTCAATCGAGCAATTGTGGCGGGTTATAAAACAGGCGCCCCTTCCCCATCCCATCAGTTTCTCGTCAAACAGAGTAAGATAAAATTCCCCCACCGTTTTACTGGTTCTGTGTTTATGAAAGGGGGAGAAAGCCCTTTGAGAAATAATTCTTATGAATGTTTTATCCATACCTATCAAAAGTATTACAACTTCAGAGGATTTTGCGGTAGAAATTACACTGAGGCTGTCTGTCAGAACCTCTACTAAGGAGTGTATGCGTCAGCAACCTCCCGCTTCCTCACATGCGCAGTTAAATGCTGTTGTTGGGAAGTTGATCTAACCTGCTCTACCGGAAGCTCTGCTATAACCGTATCTCGCCCAGAATCCCGGCACCCAACATGCAGAGCGTGAACATCCGGTACTTAATAGGTACTCACTAAACGGGCCAGAAAATCATAGGGCGACGTCATTCAAGTGTAAGTGAAGTTTTAAGTGGGTGTTAAGTCGAGCTACCTGTCAAGCAACCTCTCTGGCACTGCAAATGTACTTTTAAAGTGTGTAGACCCACGCTGTCAGATTTTAATTATTGTTTGAAATTGATAAAATAAATACATTTGTGTAACTGTTTTCTGTCTCATTTACCTCTCTCTCTCTCTCTTAATCACATTTGCGTTCCCTCTGTTTATTTAGTTCCGTGTACATGATTTGGCATTGAGTTAACTATTGTAACTTACACTTCCTGGTGAAGACACGCCACAACTAATTAACAGATCTTAAATCTGATAGATTGCCGTTACACTAGTACAAGATCACTTGTAGAGAACGCTTTGCTGTTTCTGCTCTCTCAATACCGCAAACCTCAGTGTAAAATCCAAACGAAATTCTGTGCAAATGTAAGCAACGGCTAGCATCATTGATTCTCCACTGACCGCAAAATCCGGGCCATTATTTCCCTCGTTTAAGAATATATCAGCACCATGCGGGCGAAATCGAACCCAACCTGCGCAAAGATCACGGAATTTTCAACGAGTGTTATTCCCAAAACCTCTTATATTGTTGCTTTTCGTGATCTTGTTACAGATTCAGTTTGCTCGGATCACAAAACTGGCCTCGGTCCCTTGATCGAAATTGTTTGATTCCGCCGGTTGGGCTGGTTGGGGTAGGCTCTTCAAATTCGCTTGATTTTCGTTGGAGCACAGGCAATAGTAGACACATTGGGCCAGAAATTCGGGTCTCCACGGGTGAGTACGCGCTGTGTACTCACCCGCAGGCCCAACGAAAGTGCCGGTTTCGCGCATGCACTGCGCATGCGCTGCAAATCGGAACTTTCATTCCCTTGAAGGAAGGGGTTCACAGGTCAAACGCGAGCGCCGGAGAGGCAGTGTGTCGACCTGGAACTTCAGCTTTTTTTACAGGTTTTTCCCTGCGGGTATGTCCCTAGCAGCTGCGCGGTGATAAAGCAGGTGTAAGGCCTGCTTTTAACAACGTAAGTGGTGAATTAAGTAAAATTAAAACATTTTTCTACAGGTTTATTACTTTTAAATATTTTAAAGAAAGTTAAGTATATTTTTAGACCCGTTAAAAACTGTAATTAACTTCATCAAAAATTTAAATTATTGTTTAAAATAGTTATTTCGTGTAATTTATAGTTATTTTAAAAATGTGATTGAAAAAAAAATTGAAGTTTTAGTTAGGTTTTGGGGCCGATCTCTATTCATAGATTTGACAGGTCCTCCTGTCAAATCTATGAATGGAGATTCCCTGATCCGATTGGCTCCCCATGGCCCACGTGATCCCAGGGGACGCTTCTAACTAATTGCGCCGCTGGGATACGCGAGCACTGCGCACGGGCAGCTGGAGGAGCCCCAGGATCGGAAACCCATGCGTGCCCACAGCACAACGGCAGCCGCGCTATGTAAGTGCTGGTCGGGGGCTTGCAGACGCGGGAAGCCTCCGACTCGAATTTCTGGGCCATTATTCAAATGTTCTCATCTCAAAAATGCTCTAAACAACTGAGGAGTACTCCAATGAAGCAATTAAGTGCTTCAGTATATTTTTTCTTTAACTTGAATTTCATTGATTTTAAATTCGGTTAGACAGATGTAGAGGACTGCACACCCTTATTAAAATTATCATTTTAGGGGATAAAGCCATTATCAGGTGTATTCATAAAACTGCAGTGGATTACGAAGCTGACTTATATTCTATATAAGAATACGTGTTAATGCAAGAATAGAACAGAGATCCAATTGCATTCTATAACGCTGCCTGATTGCGCTGTTTCGTTGAAGATTAGATTGATTATGCCAATTTATTTTATCAGACCCTTAGACTGTATCCTAAACACCACATTTTCGAGCACATCGTTTGATCCATTTCCCACTTGCGCCCAAAGTAAAATATCTGCCCAAATTACGTTTAATCAAGGCAAGCAGAGAGACGGTTTGATGCAAGTACCTTCCTCTGCTGCGAGACATTTTCGAACTGCAATTGAAATGCACAAAAGTCAAATGATTTAACACCTCAGTCAAATACTGTAGGCAGTTTTCTTACTCTAGGGGAATCAAGGGATATGGGGATCGGGCGGGAAAGTGGAGTTGATGTCGAATATCAGACACGATGGTAATGAATGGCGGAGCAGGCTCGAGGTTCAGGTGACCTACTCCTGCTCCTAATTATTGTGTTCATGTATTCTTATATTCTTACGAACATTGATGATCAGCAGGGTTATGTGGTACCTCCGTGTCTTATGCTCCAAGCAGCTGCTTGTTCCTCTGTCTGGTCAGGTAATAGATCACTGAGGCCTGCGTTAGAAAATTCTCTAGTGTCTCAGTGAGAAAAAGGCACAATTGCAATCGGCCATGGTTTAATAAGCAACGCGCACATTACAAGGGAGGAATATTTTTAGCACATGCATTGGCGATGGAATCGCGGATATCAGTATATTGTACAATTACCTATATCGAGAAGCACGTCGTCCTTCTCTAAATAAAGAAATGAAAAGTAGGTTAATTATTCGGATCATCGCTTCAGAGTCGAGAGTTTTCTAATAAACACCGTCTATATACCGAATACTAGAATGATACTTTACAGCAGGCCACTCAGTCCACCATGTCTCTGCCATCTCTTTGAAAGTGATATCTAATAAGTCCCACGCCCCGGGTAATTCCCTATACCCTTGCAGAATGTCCCCTTCGAAAATTATTAGTGAATCTGCTTCCACCACCACTTCATGCAGTGCATTCCAGATCATAACCGCTCGCTGTCTTAAAAAAAATAGAAATTCGCCTCGGGCTCTGGTTAAAGAGGGCATTGTCGGATTGCCCCCAACCCCACCCCCACACCCGTTCTACGTCCCGTCCGTATTCAAGTTCAACGGTGGATACAATGAATACTGGGAGGGGCGTATAACGGGCCACTGCGGCTTCAGTGGCCTATCTGTGCGAGCACTCAAGGCAATTCTCTCTGAAGATCAATCTGCATAGTCAAAGGTGATGTGCAAGTGGTCTGAAGAGTGTCATTCATTCAACTGCAACAGACAAAACTATGTTGTATCTGAAGACTTTGCTTTTGAGCTGGATATGCACTGGGGACTGTAAATATTGAATAATAGCCCATAATAGAAAAAAATAAGACGCTTCCACACAAAAAATTGCATTAATAGGATTGTGGGTAGTATTTGACCAGTCATTTTGAGAATGGGTGTTTGTCCTAAATCGCCAGCCGTGGTTCATTGGGTGGCACTGTGTCCGCTAAGTCAGAAGGCCGTGGATTCAAGTCCCACTTCCAGGTACTTGACATTCCAAGTCACACTCCATCCTGAGTTGGAAATATATCCCCGTTCTTTCATCGTCGCTGGGTCAAAATGCTGGAACTCCCTCCGTACCAGCACTGTGGGAGTACCTTCAACACAGGGGCTGCAGCGGTTCAAGAAGGCGGCTCACTACACATTCTCAAGCGCAACTAGGGACGGGCAATAAATGCTGGCCTTGCCAGCGACGCCCAGATCCCAAGAAATTATAGAGCTATCAGTCTAACGTTTGATCTGAGGAAGTTCATAGTCTGATATTACGGACAGAGTGACGGAGCACTTTGACAAATCTGAATTGATCAAAGTGAGCAAAAGTTGACTTTAATCGCTAAGTCAATTCTAACCCACCTAGCTGATGTTTTGAGGCAGTTGAACACGTGGCAGATACGGGAATATAGAAACATAGTAACATAGAAGATAGGAGCTGGAGTAGGCTGTTCGGCCCCTCTAGCCTGCTGCACCATTCAATGCCATCATGGCTGATAATCCAAATACAGTACCCTGTCCCTGCTTTCTCCCCATATCCCTTGATTCCTTTAGACTTAAGAAATATATCCAACTCCTTCTTGAATATTTTTAATGAATTGGGCTCTACTGCCTTCTGTGGTAGATAATTCCACAGGTTCAGCACTCTCTGGGTGCAGACATTCCTCCTCATTTCTGTCCTAAATGGATTAAATGGCTTGTCTATGGGTGTTGTTTATATGGATTGCAGAAGGCAATGCATTTTCCCCACAATTGATTATTAGTACAAATTAAACTGCATGGAATATGAGGCACCCTATTGACATGGGTAGGGAATTGGATAGGAGGTAGCAGCCAGAGAGCAGGGATGATTGGAAGGATGAGACTCTTAGTGTAACGTTCTGCACTGTTGCCTCAGCTTTTCATTATATTTAACAATGAATCAGATTAAAGAATGCAGAACCCCAGTTCAAAGTTTGCTAACTGCATTAAGTTAGGTGCACAGGAAGTAGTGTAAAGTGGAGCATAACCTATGCAAAGTTACATTTATTGATTGCGGGATTAGGCAAAACTGTAGAGGACGGAGTTCAACGTGGGAATAAGTGAACTCATAGACTTTGGAGCAAAGAAAGATACATCGGATTACTTTCATCAAGGTATGATATCAGTAATTATGGAGGATTACAGCCACATATCTGCTCCATCTTCAAGACTGCCGACTTCCATTTCCATACATCGCATGTCTCCACAAGGCCTCAACCACAACTGTGTTACCTCTAGACTTGACTGTTCCAAAGCTCTCCTGAGCAGAATCTCATTTCCACCCTCTATAAAGTAGAACTCGTCCAGAACTCTGCTGTCAGTCTCCCAACTCGCACCAAGGCCCATTCACTCATCACTCCTTGATTATTTGACCTACACTGGATCCCGCGTTTATTTCAATTATAATCCTTCTTTTCAAATCTATCCATGGCCTGATCTCTCCGCATCATGGTAACCCGCTCCAGCCCTACAAGCTTCCGAGATCTCTGGGCTGCTCCAGGCCTGGCATCCTGGGCTTCCCGCATTTCTTCACTACACCATTGGTGGCCGTGCCTTCAGCTGCCTGTGCCAAATGTCTACAATACCCTCCGTGCTCCTCTCCACCGCTCGACCTCTCTTTCCTCCTTTAAGACTCTTATTAAACCCTGACGAAGGAAAACTTCTAGGCACTTGGTCTAAGCATTAAACAAAACTTTAATCAACTGTTTTTCAACACGGAGATCGAGTTGTCTCCTTCATAGTTCCTGTTGAAGAATGTCCGAAGCAAGCTGGGCCCATGTCCGAGTATTTATACTCTCCCTGGACAGCGCCACCAGCAGGCCGCCCAGTATTACTTCATACGTGAATGACAAGATTCATGTCATTCCCTGCCCTTTTGAATACGTTTTCTAGTTACCTGTCCTAATTTCTGATAGATAGCTCGAAGTTTGATGAAGCTCCTTTGAAGCGCCTTAGAGCGTTTTAGGTCAGTAAAGGTGTTGTAAAATGCAAGTTTCTGTTGATGTGTGAACAGCTTTCAGAGCACAGGTACAGAAATCGCTAAAGGTTAATGGACAGTACAATTTTTTTAATCGGGCGAATGAAATATCTTCCTTTATCTCAAAGAGCTGGAATACAAATGGTGGAAGGAATTTACAGTTGCATAAAACACTGTTTAGACCACATCTGTAAAATTGTGTCCAATTCTGTGCAAGGCACCTCAGGTGGGATATATTGGCCTTGCAGGCGCTGCAGCGCAGATTCACCAGAATGATACCAGGGCTTTATGAGGACTGATTGCATAGATTAGGATTGTATTCCCAGAATTATGGAAGATGAAGGGGTTATTAAGGTGTTTAAGATTTTTAATGTAGTTAATAGGGTAGATAGAGAGAAACTATTTCCTCTGGTGGGCCGTCCAGAACAAGCGGGGTTTACCCTTGAAATTAGATTAGGCCGTTTAGGGTTGCTATCAGGAAACCCTTCCTCATTGTAATGATAGTGGAAATCTGAATCGATCTCCCTCAAATGTTTGCGGCTACTGGGTCAATTGAAAGTTTCAATACCGAGAATTCCTTCCAGGCTGGCCTCCCACGTTCTACCATTGGTAAATTTGTGGTCATCCAAAACTCGACTGTCCGTGTCCTAACTCGCACCAAGTCCCGTTCGCCCATCACCCCTGTGCTCGCTGACCTACATTGGCTCCTGGTTAAGCAGCGCCTCCATTTTATAATCCTCCATGGTCTCTTCCCTCTACATCTCTATAATCTCCTTCAGACCCATAACCCCCCGAGATATCTGCGCTCCTCTAATTCTTCCCTTTTGAGCATCCCTGATTATTATCGCTCAACCATTGGTTGCCTGGGCCCTAAGCGTTGGAATTCCCTGCCTAAACCTCTCCGCTTTGGTATATCTCTGTGTCCTTTAAGACGCTCCTTAAAACCTACCTCATTGAGCGAGCTTTAGTTCATCTACCCTGATTTCACCTTATGTGGCTCGGTGTCCATTTTGTTTGTCTTATAACACTCCTGTGAAGCGCCTAGGAACGTTGTACTATGTTAAGGCCGCTGTATAAATACAAGTTGTTGCTGTTGTTGAGGCAGATAGATTTTTGTTTGATAATGGATATGGAGCAAAGGAGTGTAAATGGAGTTGATCAGTAATGACGGAATTGATTGGTGGACAAGGCTCGCGGGGCTGAGTGGTCTACTCCAGCTTCTATGTACATATATAATCACAACGACTATTCAACGTAAATTGCCACAAAGTATATTATTTCAAGCGTTCGTAACACCTGTCAGCGACATTTCCAAGAATGTAACACGTCACAATACGTTTGGACTGCGTCATGCAAAATTATGAACTTTTCATTACAAATATTGAAGAACTAAAAACTGCCAGTTTTATTATATTGCAAGGGCAAAATATTTTACATACATTGATATGGGAAAAGAGCAGCGGATATTTATGTTTAACGCTTACCTTTTCCATTTCCTTTCCCTTTTCCTAAAATAAGATGCAAAATAATGAGAACGACGTTAAAATTCAATAATTCAAATCACGACTTCCAGCTCGATAATCTGCTGTCAATTCAGGTTAGATACTGGATATACAGAGAATGCAAAAAAAAACATCAGGGCGACGGATGCGATAATACCCGTGTCCTATCTCTGCCCTAGTCCATTTTCACCCACCGTAAGCTAATGGAACAAATATTCCAATACCTACGGGTGCGTACCATCTGTGTACACACCCGTATTGAAATCGAAAATGCTAGTTTCAGCCTTGCCAAGCGCATGCGCTGAAAACCAGCATTTCAGATCTGTCAATAATGCTCTTGACAGATCATAGAATCATAGAATCACAGAAAGTTACAGCACGGAAGGAGGCCATTGCGTGCCATCATGTCCGCGCCGGCCAAAAAAGAGCTAGTCAGCCTAATCCCACTTGCCAACATTTGGTCCGTAGCCCTGCAGGTTACAGCTTCCCAAGTGCACATGCAAGTACTTTTTAAATGCCGTTAGGGTTTATGCCTCAACAACCCTTTCAGGCAGTGAGTTCCAGACACCCCAACCCTCTGGGTGAAGAACTATCCCGTCACTTCCCCGCTAAACTTTCCAAAATTACGGGAAATCTGTGACCCCTGGTGCTTGACCCCTCTGCTAAGGGAAATAGGACCTATCTATCCACTTTATCTTGGCCCCTCATAATTTTATACACCTCAATAAAGTCTCCCCTCAGCCTCCTCTGTTCCAAGGAAAACAACCCCAGCCTATCCAGTCTTTCCTCATCGGTAAGATGCTCTACTCCCGGCAATATCTTTGTTAATCTCCTCTGTACCCTCTCTAGTGCAATCACATCTTTCCTGTAAAGTGATGAACAGAACTGCACGCAGTACTCTAGCTGAGGCGTAACTAGTGTTTTATACAGTTTATGCATAGCCCTCCTACTCTTGTATTCTATGCCATGACTAATAAAGACAAGCAATCCGTATGCCTTCTTAACCACCTTATCTTCTTGGCCTACTGCCTTCAGGGATCTGTGGACATGCACTCCAATGTCCCTTTGTTCCACTACACTACTCAGTGTCCTACCATTTAATGTGTATTTCCTTTCCTTGTTCGCCCTCCCCAAATGCATTACCACACACTTCTCCGGATTGAATTCCATTTGCCACTATTCTGCCCACCTGACCAATGTATTGATATCTTCCTGCAGTCTACAGCTTCCTTCTTCAGTATCAACCACACAGCCAATTTTAGTATTATCTGCAAACTTCTTAATCATAGCCCCTTTATTCAAGTCTAGATCATTGGTATCTGCCACAAAAAGCAAGGTACCTACTACTGAGCCCTGCGGAACCCCACTGGGGCAGCTTTCCAGCCACAAAAACACCCACCAACCATTACGCTCTGCTTCCTGCATCCGAGCCAATTTTGAATCCAACTTGACAATTTGCCCTGGATCCCATGGGCTTTTAACTTTGTTACAACCTTGGAAAGGGGAACCTGATCAAAAGCCTTGCTGCAGTCCGTTTACACTACATCAAAGGCACTACCGTCATCTACCCTCATTTTTACCTCCACAAAAAAAATCAATCAATTTTGTCAGGCATGAACTTCTCTTAACAAATACGTGCTGACAATCCTTGATTAATCCGTGTCTTTCTAAATCAAGATTTAACCTGTCCTTCAGAATTCTTTCCAAAATTTTTCCCACCACCGAGTTTAGGCTGTCTGGCCTTTAATTACTCGGTCTATCATTTTCCCCCGTTTTAAACACGGGTAGCACATTTGCAGTCCTCCAGTCCACCTGCACCACATCAGAAGCCAGAGAGTATTGGTAAATGATGGTCAGGGCCTCTGCTATTTCCTCTTTCGCTTCGCTTAACAGCCTGGAATACATTTCCTCCAGGCCTGGGGATTTATCTACATTTAAAGCTGCGAAACCGCTTAGTACTTGCTCTCTTAGTATGTTTATTTCCTCTAATATTTCACACTCCTCCTCCCTGATAGCAATGTCTGCTTCGCCCCTCTCCTTTGTGAAAACAGACGCAAAGTATTCATTAAGAACCCTACCGACGTCTCCCGCCTCCACTCACAGATCAACCTCATGATCTCTAAGAGGCCCTACCCTTTCTTAAGTTATCATCTTACTCTTAATATCTTCATAAAACATCTTTTTGTTTTCCTTGATTTTACTAGACAAGAATTTTTCATGTTCTCTCTTTGCTTTCCTAATATCCTTTTCAATTACACCTTTGCACTTTCTGTACACCTCTAAAGATTCTGGAGTATTTAGACGTCGGTATCTATCATAAGCCTCCCTTTTTTTCTGGATGCTACCCTGTATGTCCCTAGACATCCAGAAGGCTCTAGATTTGTTAATCCCAACTTTTTTCTTGTAGGGCACATAATTGGTTTGAACGCTCCTGATCTCCTCATTGAATGCCTCGCACTGCTCTGACATTGATTCACCTTCAAGTAGCTGTTTCCAATCCGCACTGGCTAAATCCCCTCTGAGCTTAGCAAAATTTGCTTTTCCCCTTTGTGAATTCTTATTCCTGGTCTATCCTTGTCCCTTTCCATAACTACCTTAAATCTAATTGAATTATGGTCACTACTCCCAAAATGCTGCCTCACTGATACACATTCTTCCTGCCCAGTTTCATGGCCCTGGAGAAGCGCCTCTGTTAATGGATTTTTCCGCTTTCAAGAGAACCTCCGGCCGCCGAAAATCCTTAGAAATCTTACGCCTGATAAATGCAGGCTTAAGGCCTACTTTTACTAGCATCAAAGTTGAAAAACTTTTTTTCACTCATTTATCATTTAAAAATACTTTAAAAAGGTAAGTTTATTTTTAGCCCGAAAAGTACATTTTTGTTTAAGATATTTAATTTACTGTAATTTCAACTCATTTTAAAAATGTAATAAAAAAAAATATTTAATGTTTTACATTATTTTTGGGGTGATCTCCATTAATATATTTGACAGGTCTATCTGTTCAGTGTATGAAGGGAGATTCCCTTCTCCTATTGGCTCCCCATGGCCCACGTGATCCCAGGGACGCTTGCGAACTGCATGCGGCTCTGGGCTACCTGGGCACTAGAAATGTTCGAGTTGGAGAGAACTAGGATTGGAAATGTCCGGACCTCGAGAGCCGTCAGGTAAGTCCGTAGATTTTTTCCAGATCGGAGGCCTCCGCCCGCAGGAAGCTTCCGATCCAAAAATACGGCCCAATATCAGAGGAAAAATTCTACTTGGACAGTAGCGCAAGGCAGGCATTGCCGGCCGTCCGGTATTCAGCCCATGACTGCAATGGAACTGAATAATGGACAGCTCCTATAATAGATGGCCGATGCATACAATTATTTCGGATTTACAACGCCCATACAGGCCATTCGGCCGAAATGTTCTCTGACAGTATTTATGCCCCACACGATGCTCCTCCAACAGCTTTCAGCTAACCGATACTCATTGTAGTTCAGAAGAATGAGAGGGGATCTTATTGAAACATATAAGATTCGGAAGTGGCTTGACAGATTAGATGCATAGGGGATGATTCCCCTCCTAGGGGAATCTAAAACTGGGGGACATAATTTCAGAATAAAGGGGCACCCATTTAAATCGGAAATGAGGAGCAATTTCTTCTCTCAGAGGGTCGTGAATCTTTGGAATTCTCTTCCCGAGAGAGCTGTTGAGGCAGGGTAATTGAATATATTTAAGGTGGCGATAGACAGAGCTTTGAAAGGTAAGGAAATCAATGGTTATGGGGAGCGGGCAGGAAAGTGGAGTTGAGGCCAAGATCAGATCAGCCATGATCTTCTTGAATGGCGGAGCAGCCTCGAGGGACCAAGTGGCCTATTCCTGCTCTTGTTTATTGATATAGCATGTCAAGATCCCTGGCAACGATAAATAACTGTTGTAATTGAGGAGTAACAGTCCTAGAAGTTGTGAGTTGTTTCAGGAGATTTTTAAATATGTCCAGTAGTAAGTCTCTTTTCTTACTTGTCCTTTCTGTCTCACTTTACTCTCTTTCTCTTAATCCAATCTTTCTCTCCCTGTCATTCTTTCTCTTTCTGTACCTGATTTGAGCTTGAATTCACCCTTTTTATTTCATCGCCCGTCTCCATTCTTCCTTTGTTTATTTCCCCACGCTTAAATCTCATTGGTTAAGGTGATTGGCTGCTGAATGCACAGTTTACTCAGGTCCCAGGTACTTTCATTCCCCCCGCTGCGCAGTTTACAGCAACTTTGTGGGGTGACATTGTTTGAGCTGTTGCGCGCAGTGGCATGTCCCATGAGCTCTCACGCCGTTAGCTGCACTGCTGCAGAAAATTGTGGCCGTGTTTTACCTTCCCTGCACTCTTTTAATTCTTCCTCTGTCAAGAAAAAAAATACGATAAAATCCGGAGAAACACTGAGGATTTTGGATACTTATTAACAGCTTCAAAAAAGAAGAGAAGCCAACGGACAAGGTGCGTTAAGTCTCACCCGATTTTACTTTTCAGCAAGACAATTACAATGATGTAAATCTTCCGGCCCACCTGCGAAAGCCTGAAATCAGCTCAAACATTATATAGGTTTCCAAAATAATGGCCCGGATTTTCGGGGGCCTCTGACTGCGTACATGGTGCATACGCCACCGCCAGTGCCTCGCAAATTCCGATCTTACACATGCGTTGCGTCTGATCAAAATCCTGGAACTCGCGATCTGTCAAGAATCCTCCCCATCTCCGGGAAATGGACATCCGCTCGGGGAATGTTGAGCTATTTGCCTAACTACTGCCCAGCGAATGTACATAAAACTCGTATGCAAGTTAAAAGCAGCCCTAAGGCCTTCTTTTACAGTGTAAGGGAGAAAATAAATATTTAAAAAAATTAACATCAAAAACCTGTAAATTAAGTTTGTGTTATTTTTTGCCCCTGGAAACAATGTTTACTTGTTTTATTAAATATCAATTTAATTTCAAATATTTAATTATATTGTATTTCAATTAATTTTAAAGATGTAGTATTGTTTTATTTTGAGTGCTGCAAAAATGTATTTTTACCTTCATTCGTGTTATGCTTACGGTGATTCCGTACATAATTTGAATCACAATAAGCATAATGGAAATCCAATTTCAAATTTGTTTGGCCAACCCAAGTGATCCCAGGGACGCTTGCGAACCGCGTGCTCCCCTGGAATACCTGGGCCTTTAAACGGGCGTTCCATGGAGGCCCAGGAGCGCGACTCTCCGTGGTTCTCGAGGTAGAAGGTAGGCGCGGACATCATTTGAGGATTGGAGGTATTTCCCCGCGGGAAGTCTCCGACCGCAAATTCACGCCCAATCACCTGCGTCTGCTTTTAAGGGGATCACATTAGCCTTGACCACGCTCTTTCTACAATATACAATCAACATATTTTTGTGCTTCCCTCACAATGCTTTTACCCTATTCTCTTTTTGTAACTCTACAAACTTTGTTATTGTCACTTTGCTTTTCTTCTTATCTGGCCCACTCTGCGGGATCTCCTATATTCATTGCATTTTTATGTTTTATATTATCTCCCAACTATTTTTAGTCCAGTTATTTAATTACACAAGTAGAACACTTGCCCTTTAGTGACATGTACCAGTCTTGTACTGTGCCA
Organism: Squalus acanthias; assembly: GCA_030390025.1. Taxonomy (NCBI): domain Eukaryota; kingdom Metazoa; phylum Chordata; class Chondrichthyes; order Squaliformes; family Squalidae; genus Squalus; species Squalus acanthias. Next base: position 11,022,089 of record CM059453.1, read on the forward strand.
GATACTGAGCACCTCGCATTCTCCATCTGTAGAATCACTCGTTAACATTTCTGGGCAGTTAACTCTGGTCAATTTCTGCCTCACATCTTCAAAGTGGGCTTTACCTAAAATGAAGACCATGCATTGTGACTCACCTTTCTCAATTAATGCTGATTTTAAGCATGCTCTGGTCACTGTTACAGAGGTGTTACATTACCGTTAGGTTGTTGACTGATTCGGGCTCATTACTCAGCACCAAATTGATTGTGGCCTGCCTCCTGTTGTTTCAAGTATATATTGTTCGAGATAAATGTCTCGAATACACAGTGGCTCAATAAGTCATATTCCGTTGGCATTGACCTGGAATATTGCGCTGCATTTGTTCCTTAATGGGACCTCAGGCTAAGTGAAGTGAGCACGTGGGAACAGCAATCAGCAGCAGTGCATATCAAACATATATCACTTTTCTCACCTAATTTTTCGATTGTTTCTTTGCTTTTTTTAAGTTCTGTAAAGCAGAAAAGTAGACTTTTCAGAACTTACAACTGAAGTGAAAATGTATTCCATTTTGACCGAATGCATCAGTTCCAAATCTTTCCAGCGATGTCTCAGTCTTTACCTGCTGACGGAAGTGACCTCTCAACAGCCCGTGTCGGCAGTGCCTTGGTCAAACGAAATCATTGCGAAGACGTGCAGTCAAAGGAGTGAAGTGAATACACTGGTGTAGCAATTAGACTTGGGCGTGACACATAACGGGCGATAACTAAATCTACTAAATGGAAAAAACATAACTACACTTTTGGTATACAAGGTAAAAGAAAGCTTTTGGATTATATTTTGTTACAGTATATTAATTCCAATGGCCCGGAATTTACAGGCTGATGAGAGCGTGAAGGCCCCGCAAGTTTTGGGTTTCCGTATGCATCCGATGTAAATTCCCTTTCTATGTTTAACTGAAGGGCATTTTAATTCATTTTGTATCTGTGATCATTTATTTTTATTTCAGTGTTGTGAAATATTTATTTATTGTGTGAATGCTATTATGCTTATGAAGGTGCTGTACGTCAATGGAATCTCCATAAGCATCATAGGAACCCCGCTTTGTCATTATTTGACCTGTTGGCGTCGCTGGGATTTCGTGGACCTTTACGCAGTCTTTCACCGGCAGTGCCAGGACCAGAAAAGGCTCCAGCTGCCCTGAACAAGGGCCTCTGCGGGCGGATATATCTGCTTTTTGGAGACCCTCCGCCTGCAGAAAAGCGTTACAATTCTTGTTGAATAAAGTAAAAAAAACATTTTTTTTGACTGATTGATCATTTAAAAATACTGTAAAAAAGGCAAATTTATTTTTAGCCCGTAAATAACTTTAATTATTTTTTTTAAAAAAATCAATTTTTGCTTAAATTGCTTAATTTATAGTAATTTTAAGTTACTTTATATATGTGATTTTTTAAAAATTTATTTAAAGTTTGACTATGTTTTTTCATTGATCTCTATTCATATATTGTGTATGAAGGGAGATTCCCTTCTGTGATTGGCTCCCCATGTCCCACGTGATCCCAGGGACTTTGCAAACTACATGCGCTCCTTGGTTACATGGGCCCTGCGCACTTCAAGTTTGTTGAGTCCCAGGAGCGGAAGCGTGTGCGTCCTGGGAGCCCTCAGGTAAGGGCCTGCGATCGGAAAATACGGGCCACGGTCATCGCAACGGAATGTGGAAAAGCACCTTGTTGATTTCGAATTCGCTCATAAAACTTTCCAAAGTCAACAAATAATACAATTTAATTAGATCATTTTGTGATATATTGATTATTGAGCCCTTACCTTCAAATATATCTTTCAGCCCATATACTAAAAATAGAGAAGTCGTAAATATATTAACATCTATGTTGACATTTTTCTCTCCCACCGAGAACGAACTTCTACCCAACAATATATTTTGCTATTTGAGTTCACACTTGTAGCACGGCACGTCAGAGATACAGACACTAGTTTAACATTTTCTTACCGTCCAGCACTTTGTCACAAATTGCCAGCTCTGAAAGGCGGAACAGAAAACAACATGAGCTGTTTTCTCAAAACTTTTAGATTGTCTTTCATTCTCAGGACATTGGCGTCACAGGCGAGGTCTCTGTTTATCGGCCATCCCTCTTTGCGCTGAAAAGGAGACTGTGGGAATTCTTCCTGAAACGGCGCGAGCTGTATGACACGGCTGCCTGGCTAGCTCGCCCTCTATGTGGCCAGTCACGCCTCAACTACTTTGGTGTGAGACGTGTGTCACGTATATGCCAGGCGTGATAAGTAGTTGTTATGACAAAGGACGCTTGATTTGCGAGATCATGTACTAATTGGCAAATGACAACCGGCTACTTATTTCACCATCAGCAAGTATTCACATGGGCTGCCGTCGGTAACGCCTGAAAACTCTGAATTTAGAGACAGAAATTCGTCTTTGACGGGATGGCAAAACGGGCGATAACGCTTGGGCCGCCAGTTATACGCTTTGCTCGATATTCAGGTCCAGTGAATAAAATGTAACGGAATATCTGGACGGTCTTATAACAGCTGGCCGATTCGATACCGCTTGTTTTGCGCTAACGCCCAATGCAAATTTACATGGTGTGATCGCCACAGAAAGGGTGACAGTCGCGAATGTTATTTTGCCAACCGCTGATGCCACAAATGTTGTTTCTATTAGTTTATCCTTTTTGTTAGAAAAAACAGAAAGGCAGAGTATTTCCTAAATTGTGAAAGTTCTGGGAATGCAGATGCTCGAAGGGACCTGGGTGTCCTTGTACATGAGTCACTGAAAGTGAATGTGGAGGTGCAGCAAACCATTAGGAAGGCAAATGGTATGCTAGCCTTCATTAGAAGAGGAATTGAGTACAGGGGTAGAGAAGTCTTACTCCAATTATATAGGGCCTTGTTGAGACTACACCTGGAAAACTGTAAGGAAGGATATACTTGCCATAGAGGGAGTGCAACAAAGGTTCACGAGATTGATTTCTGGGATGGCGGGACTGCCGTATGACAACAGATTGAGTAAACTAGGCCTGTATTCTCTTAAATTCAGAAGAAAGAGAGGGGATTTCATTGAAGCATACAACATTATTACATGGCTTGATAGGTGGATGCAGTAGAATATTTCCCTTGGCTAGGGAGTCTACAACCAGGGGCCAGAGCTACAGGATAAAGGTTAGGCCATTCAGGACGGAGATGCGAAGACATTTCTCCACACAGGGGTGGTGAATCTTTGCAATTCTCTACCCCAGAGTGCTGTGGAGGCTCATTCATTGGATATATTCAAAACAGAAGTCGATAGATTTCTGACTAGTAATGGCATCAAGGGATATGGGGATTGGGCCGGTGAATGGACTTGAGGCAGAATATCAACCATGAACTCATTGAATGGCGGAGTAGACTCGAAGGGCCGAATGACCTGCTCCTCCTCCTATTTCTCAGGTTCTTATGTTCTTATATTTATTCATGATTGCCAGGGAACATCTGGTGTTGTAGGCGTTTTTTGTGGAGAATATCTGAAAGGGGCGCGATGACGGAATCAGAAATTAAAATCGATCTCAGGAGAGAAGTTTATAGGGATTCGTTCAGCAGAATGTTTTTTACCGGCATCTCCTCAGGTGGACACAGTAGAACTTGTTGGCACCGCAGAAACAGACTGGACATGATAATCGTAAACAGGGTCATTGTCTGAAAGGGGTTTCCACCAGGATACAGCCGAAGTCTACAAATACTTTTCAGACAGCTTCAGAGCTGTGATGAGACTTATGGTCTACAGTCAGCTCCACGTGAGCAGATAGGAGAAAACAAATGCCTCGGAAGAGGTGAAAACAGTCTAAACATAATTATGTTGTGATAGGAGGAGCAGACGTTTAAATTGTGTATTGCATGGGGGAGTTGCTCGACAAAAATCCCAGAACCCGAAGAAGAGACAGCAGGGATGTTTGGGAAGGGAGTTTCTCCTTCCACTACCAGGACCGATCAAACTCCTCGGCCGAGTCGCATTCCCAGCAGACAGACTGTGCTTATTTATATCTGGGGTGAGGTTCAATTACAATTGAGTAAAAATCAACAACTTATTGTTAGTGCTTCTCATTTCTCAGGTGCTTAACCTTATTTCCTGAATATTTTGGCCACCTGGTGAAAACAGGTGCTAAACGGTTGCTATGCCAATACGAAACACGTCTTTGATAAACAAGATTTAGCATGCAGTTTGCTGGATAATTGATGATTATCACGATTGAAACGTGTCTGCAGCCGTTGAATCCCACAACTGCAGGTTTGGCACTCAAGCACTGGCTAAACGCAATTTCCCTGGATCTGTATATGTAGCCTGCAGCTATCCACTTCCATTGAAGGCGTAGAGTGCGCTGGTGGTGAGATAAGTCCACGTGGAATGTTGTCTCCAGTCCCAGGTTGTCCGATGCGGCACTGGAGGTCCTGGTGGTGTAGGTACAGAGGAGGAGGGATGTCCTTTACCCTCAGGGGGAAGGAGGCCACAGAGACTGCTAATGCGGTGCATTTCGGAGCAGATCGGCGGGAGTTGACAGCCGGGACCTCTCGCAACAGGACATGGCTCCAGTGCCGCAAGAAATGTAATGACTTGACCCGTGTGGTTGTGGTATTATCACATCTCACAAACAAATTTCTAAATAACTGCACCGCCACCAGCTACATCAAAATCACAACACATTTCATCTACCATCGAACTCTACACTGATATTCACACAGCCCACATTAGTGCGTTCCTCACAGGCACCACTCACACTTCGGACACATCCGACAGCTCTTCAACCATGTGAGGCATGAGGCACACACAGACAGAGGTGTCAATACTCTCATTCACAATCACTACTCTTTCTCTTGCAAGAAAAAAATTGCTAATAGCATGCGGCAGCAAGGTCTGACCTGCAAGAGTGGGGGGAGGCAACCACGTCCGCATTACGTCACTCCACTTGAGGAGGCAGAGCTTGCCGTGATCGGGAGGGAGTGGGTGACGTTGAGGTCAGAGACAGAGGAGGAGGCGTAAAGCCTGCATGTGTGTGGCCATTCCAGCTTCCTTAGGGATGCACAACTATTCCTGCTCCCTAATCCCCCAAAGTTAGCTTCTCTCCCAAGCTCCATATGATCTCATCAAATGCATTTTCCTATAGTGGCCATACGTGCTGTACACCAAATTTCCAGCGTTACCATAGAAACATAGAAGATAGGAGCAGGAGGAGGCCATTCGACCCCTCGAGCCTGCTCCGCCATTCAATCCCAATTCAGTACCCTGTCCCTGACTTTTCCTCATATCCCTTGATCCCTTTAGCCTTAAGAAAAATAACTAACTCCTTCTTGAATATATTTAATGAAGTGGCTTCCACTGCCTTCTGTGGTAGAGAATTCCACAGGTTCACCACTCTCTAAGTGAAGACATTCCTCCTCATCTCTGTCCTAAATAGCTTACCGCTTATCTTTAGACTCTGAACCCTGGTTCTGAACTCCACGACCATCGGGAACATCCTTCCTGCATAGAAACATAGAAACATAGAAAATAGGTGCAGGAGTAGACCATTTGGTCCTTCGAGCCTGCACCGCCATTCAATGCGTTCATGCATCTAATTTGTCTAGTCCTGTTAGAATTTTATAAGTTTCAGTGAGATCCCCTCTCATTCTTCTAAACTCCAGCGAGTACAAGCCCAATCGACCTAATCTCTCCTCATAGGTCATTCCTGCAATCCCAGGTATCAGCCTGGTGAATCTTCGCTGCACTCCCTCATGGCAAGAACATCCTTCCTCTGAAAAGGTGACCAAAACTGCACACAATACTCAAGGTGTGGTCTCACCAAGGCCCTGTACAATTGTACCAAAACATCCTTGTTCCTGTTTTGCAGGAACCAGATCCACCTCGCACCCGCGGAGCAAGTGCAAGATGAGCAACAGCCTCATCGCCCCCCGGAGGAAGAGGAGGAGGTGGATGATGAGGAGAGCGAAGCAGAATACATTGCATCAATGTCTAGCACTGTCACAGTCACCAGCTTAGTGACCGGCAGCACGCGTATATTAGAGGCTAGGTTCGATGAGGGTACTGCTTTTGATGTAATCTATATGGATTTTAGCAAAGCTTTGATGAGGTCCTGCAAAGGAAACTGGTCATAAAATTAATAGCCTATGGGATCAAGTGCAATGTGGCAATTTGGTTGCGAAATTGGCTTAGAGGCAGGAAACAAAGGGTAATGGTGGAAGCGTGCTTGTATGATTCGATGGCTGTTTCCAGTGGAGATCTGCAGGTCTCAGTAGTGGGCCCTTTGCTTTTTGTGATATATATCAATTAATTTGGACTTGAATGTAGGAATTCTGATAAAGAAGATTGCAGATGATACAAAAACTGTCTGTTTGGTTAATAATGAAGAAGAAAGCTGCAGACTACAGGACAATATCAATGGACTGGTCTGGTGGGCAGAATAGCGGCAAATGGATTTAAATCCGGAGAAGTGTGAAATAATGCATTTTGGGGAGGGATAACAAGGAAAGGGAACACAATAAATGGTAGGAAACTGAGAAGTTTGGAGGAATAGAGAGACTTTGGAGTGCATGTCTGCAGATTCCTGAATGCAGCACGCCAAGTGGATTAGGTGGTTATGATGGCATACGGTATACTTGCCTTTGTTAGCCGAAGCACAGATTATTAGAGCAGGGAGGCTATGCTTGAACTGCATAAAACTCTAGATAGGCCGCAGCTAGAATACTGCGTGCAGTTCTGGTCACCTCATTACAGGAAGGATGTGATTGCACTAGAGAGGGTGCAGAGGAGATTTACGTGGATGTTGCCAGAGCAGGGGAAATTTAGCGATGAGGAAAGATTGGATCGGCTGGGGTTGTTTCCTTTGGAACAGAGGAGTCTGAAGGGAAACCTAATTGAGGTGTATAAAATTATGTGAGGCCTAGATAGAGTGGATAGGAAGGACCTATTTCCCTAAGCAGAGGGGGCACAGCCAGGGGGGCGTAGATATAAAGTAATTGCTCGGTGGTTTCGAGGGAATTTGAGGAGAGTTTGTTTCACCCAGAGGGTGGTGGGGGTCTGGATCTCAGTGCTTGAAAAGGGTGGTAGAGGCAGAAAGCCTCAACACATTTAAAAGGCACTTGGATATGCTCTTGTAGTGCCGTAACCTACAGGGCTTTGTACCAAGTGCTGGAAGATGGAATTAGAGTGGATAACTCTCTGTCGGCCGGCATGGATAAGATGGGCCTAATGGCTTCCTTCTGTGATTTAAATGTGTATGATTCTATGATTCTGCCTGAAAGCTTACGGGTCGTGGATAGTGGGATGGAGGAGTAGGCCTTGATGCATAGCTTGGTGCAGAGCCTGGAGCCCATCCTCTCCAACGTGGAGAGACTGGTCAATTCCAGCCAGCGACCTGTGTAGCCCGACATCATGCAGCGTCTGATGACTGAGGCCGCTGCTTACAATGCCGTTATTGCAGCTTGCATGAAACGGCAAACTGATGCAATGAAAGCTAAGGCTGCTGTAATGACAGGTCTGGGCTCCGCGGTGGCAAAGGTTTTTGCAGAGTGTCTCCCATGCCCTGAGTTCTGTTGTCCAGCAGATCGCTGAGCTGACTTAACAGAAGCCCCGAGGTAGTTTAGTGGTCAATATGGAGCAGGAACCGACTGGCCTCCTTCCAGATTCTAGACTTTCTGCTCGCTCCCCGAAACTCCATCTCCGCCCTTGCAGTTGTCTGCCAGACAATGCGTCCCGGATTATTGAAGCTCATGCTGAGATGGTGGAGTCTGAGGCCTTTGCCATTACGGCCCACAGCCTCTCGAGGGCGTCCCAGGCAGACATCCGAATAGCCCTCTTCAGATTCTCAACAGCCATCGACCTGTTGCTGCCACTGAGGTTGCACTTCGTCGAAGCTCTAGAAATGCAGGAGCATTTATGGGATAAATGTGAGAAGTCGCACAACACCAGGTTATAGTCCAACTGTTTTATTTGAAATTACAAGCTATCGGAGCGCTGCTCCTTCGTCAGGTGAATTGAAGAGATGCATGTAGACAAAGCATATATAGTCAGAGAACACTGCCAGACGATTGCAGTTAATCTTTCTAACTGCCCTTTATCACACCTCGGCTGATGTAAAGTTTACCTGACTGACCTGTTTGGACACCATCCACACCTTTGATTGCCGTGATTATCTCTCTGCCGAGGTGTGATAAAGGTCGTTTAGAACGATTAACTGTAATCGTCTGGCAGTGTTCTCTGACTATATATGCTGTGCCGATATACATCTTTTCACTTCACCTGACGAAGGAGCAGTGCTCTGAAAGCTTGTGATTTCAAATAAAACTGTTGGACTATAACCTGGTGTTGTGCGACTTCTCACATTTGTCCACCCCAGTCCAACACCGGCATCCCTACATCATTTATAAGATAGCCACTACGAGTATGCACCAGGATTAATAGTTTAATACTTGTAAGTGCTCTTGCTTGTCTCAGCTTTAATTTGTGATTTTTTGATGGATATAAACAGTGATTATGTTAATAGTGCAGTGGTGGTGTCTGTCTTTTTTATTGCGATATTCTTGGGGAAGCGGTTGATAGGATTGAGTGCAGATGATGGATTGCATGATGGATCCTCGGTCGTGGAAGTTACATCGTATTGTAACAGTGCCCTGGAGTCTGATGGTGGAGCCGTCTCTCAACTTTGCTCTTCAATGAGTTGGTGGGGCCCACCCGTCCACGTGCAAGTCATCTACCTTTGATTCCCTGGGGCTCGCCCTGGTCCCTCCTTTGTCCCACCAGTTCCTGCTCCTCCTCCACTTGTGAACCCTGAGCTTGAACGTCTGGCACAGCTGCTTGTTTTAAATGCTAGTCTCCCAATTATCGCCAGATTGTGGAGCAAGCAGCAAAACCAGCACTAATGTGGACACCTTCGCGGCCGAGTACCGCAGGGCAAAACCTGACCGGTCAAAGCAGCTGGAGCTTCATAACCCCTGGTGGCTGATTGTCTGTCATTTTATGAGTGCTCAGCTGGTATCTGTTGGTTTTTCAGGGGAGTCATGAGGCATGGCATCAGGGTTATACCTTGTCACCAAGTAGCCAGCCGTGCACATTGCCTTGTGGTTCAAAGGTCTGTGGGACGGATGACTGTCTCATTATCAACGTATCGTGGCAGCTCCCTGGATAGCAGGCATCCGCCGCCTGCGTGATTTGCTACTGCTGGTCCAGGAAAAGCTGCACATTGAGAGAATGCAATCCCTTCCTGCTCCTCAACACCTCCGAATTCAAATTGAGAGCTCGAATAGAACCATGTGTGGATTCAGTGTCTCCCTCGACCATGGGGAATCCTGTAATCCTGTCGAATGCTGGACCTCTCTTCCCCTACTTTCACAAGTACTAAGTGTGCGAGGGTGAGGTAAAGCATATAAATTGTATGGTTCAGCACTGAGTTATAGCGGTGTTAGTTGGGTAGATGATGGGGTTAGAGTGGATTGAGCAATGGATGAGGCTAGTGATGGAATTTAGGCTGTGTCATTTCAAAATGAACTAAGTGACTTTGACAACTCGTGTGTGGCTATAAAATTCTTCCTGCACTGCATCCCTGTTTTTGGTTCAAAACGCCTGGCATTGACCCCCAAAAGCTTTTTCTTCTCACTGCCTCCTCAACATTTATCTGAGTCTCCTGTCCCAACCTAATGGCTAAAGGACTTCTTTACCCCACTCGCACCAAGACATCCAGTGCAGTCTCTGAAAAACTGGCTGCAAGCTCTCTCGCATGTTCAGCCATTGCTCAGAACACAGAGAACATAAGAACATAAGACATCGGTGCAGGAGGAGGCCTTTTGGCCCCTCGAGCCTGCTCCACCATTCAATAAGATCATGGCTGATCTGATCTGGGCCTCAACTCCACTTCCCTGCTCGCTCCCCATAACCCGTGACTCCCTTAACTTTCAAAAATCTGTCTATCTCCACCTTAAATATGTTCAATGACCCAGGCTACACAGCTCTCTGGGGAAGAGAATTCCAAAGATTCATGACCCTCTGAGAGAAGCCATTCCTCCTCATTTCCGATTTCAAAGGGTGTACCCTTATTCTCAATGTGTGCCCCCGTGTTCTAGATACCCCCATGACGTGAAACATCCTCTCTGCTCAGATTAACTTTTCAAATGCTTCCCCCAACACCCACTTCTTGCAGAGACAATGCACCTCCCCTTTAAGGGATGCAGGCTGCATTTAAATAGCGCTGTTATGTCGTAATGTCCATTCCACTGCTGAAGCGGGCAGCCAATGAAAAAGACGATTATCGCTGACTGTCCGCAGCAATCATTGTAAATCTTCAAGCAGCACGACTGTGCTGCCAATTGGCACCCGTATCCGGGGTTAAATAATTTCTCCCCTATAGAACGTAGTCTAAGTAGAAATACCCATTACTGCAAAAAGGTTGAGAGACATTGCCATATCAGGCTGCAGAAAATGCTGGAAAAACTTAGCAGGCAAGGCAGCATCCGTGGAGAGAGATACAGAGTTAACGTTTCAGGTCGAAGACCTTTCGTCAGAACTTGATAAAAACCGGAAATGAAATAGATCATAACCTCGGCCCCTATCACATTTATATTTTATTTTTTCATCCACCCTTTTGTTTGCCCCCCTCCCTTTTTTTCCTTCCCAGAAGCTGGCAGCTGTCCTTCATTCTGGCAGTGCATTTCAAACTTCATTTAGCCTCAAACTGTTACATCAACTCCTCCTCTTGACTTGATTATCTCTTAATGTCTCTCAATGTCTCTTAATCTCCCCTTTTGTTCTTCCATCCCCTCCCCCTTTTCCATTTTATCCTTGCTTTACATCTATTTAATTTCCTGCTTTTTTCCAGTTCTGACGAAAGGTCTTCGACCTGAAACGTAACTCTGTTTCTCTCTCCACGGATGCTGCCTGGCCTGCTGAATTTTTCCAGCGTTTTCGGTTGTTATTTCGGTTTTCCAGCATCAGCAGTATTTTGCTATTGTAACAGATCAGGCTGTCTAAGTGCAGACTGGTGAACTGAAAATCCTGCTAGTCACTTACAATTCACTTCGCCAACAAACGCTGTCAGCATGCACATACACATTTACTTCATTTCTGATATGGTTAGAAATTCGGCTTGACTGGTAGTATTGTAGTGACCATATCATATTGGCCGCTACAACGCAGTTGCAATTGGACTGAATATTGGGCGGGGGCTATAACGGATGGCGGCTCCGTTCCCGTCAGATTTCTGCTGGCTCCCGGGCGGATTTCTGTCACAAAGTTTGTAGTAGACGATACATCAAATCAATCAGACAGTGCAACCGGGAATCTAGCCGTTCGTCCAATCCACTCCATTGTGCAGTTAGTCGTTGTCGCGCTCACGAGATCTGATCCAGAAGCTGCACCTACTTCCTCTTCTCATACCACTAGTGCACAGGTACACGAAGTAAGCTAATAGACTATTGGAATATTGGCCTTTATCTCAAGGGGAATGAATTCCAAAGTGAGAATGGATTTCTTCAGTTATGCAGAGCCATCGGGAGTAATGCATTTTGGGCAACCGACGCCATGAAAGATATATTCGCCTTTGAAGGGATACAACACACAGTCAGTAGAATGATTCCACCGTTAAATTATGAGGATAGATTGCGGAAACTTGGATTCTGTTCTCTTGAGCTTAGACGATTAGAGGGTGATCGAATTGAGGTATATTAAATGATTAAGGTGTTCGATAGGGTTGGTGCAGAGAACGGATTTCATTTGTTTGCAAAATCTAGTAAAAGCATGATTTCAAATTGAACCTAAATCGTTCAGAAGTGAAATCAGGAAGCACCTGTTCATGCAAGGGTTATTGGAAATCTAGCACAACCTCCCAACGGCTGCTGATGTTGGGGCATTGGACGTTTCAAGACGAGAACAGATAGATTGTTTTATTAGGTATGGTTCTCAATGGATACGGAACAAAGGCGGGTAAGTGCAGTTCAGTTACAGACCATCCATGACCTAACACAATGGTAGAACAGACGCGGACGTACGAACATACGTAGATACGAATTAGGAGCAGGAGTAGGCCACTCGGCCCAACGAGCCTGCTCCGCCCCTCTATAAGATCATGGATGATCTGTTTACTCCACATTCCCGCCTATCCCCGATAACCTTTCACCCCCTTCGCTTATCAAGCATCTATCTACCTCTGCCCCCAAAAATATTCAAATACTCTGCTTCCACCGCCCTCTGAGAAAGTTCTCCTCATCTCTGTCTTAAATGGGCGACCCCTTATTTTTAAACGGTGATCCCTAGTTGTAGATTCTTCCATAAGAGGATACGTCCTCTCCACATCCACCCTGTCCAGACCCCTCAGGATTTTATATGTTTCAATCAAGTCACCTATTTCTCTTCTAAACTGCAGCAGATACAAGCCTAGCCTTTCCAACCTTTCCTCAAAAGACAACCCGCCCATTCCAGGTATTAGTCTAGTAAACCTTCTCTGAACTGCTTGCAACGCATTTACATCCTTCCTTAAATAAGTAGACCAATACTATCCACAGTACTCCAGATGTGGTCTCACCAATGCCCTGCATAACTGAAGCATAACCTGCCTACTTTTATATTCAATTCCCCTCGCAATAAACGATAACATTCTATTAGCTTTCCTATATATTGCTGTACCTGCATACTAACCTTTTGTGATTCATGCACTAGGGCACCCAGATCTCTCTGCATCTCAGAGCTCTGCAATCTCTCACCATTTACATAATATGCTTATTTTTTATTCTTCCTGGCACAATGGACAATTTCACATTTTTCCACATTATACACCATTTGTCAGATTTTTGCCCACTCACTTAACCTATCTGCATCCCTTTGTAGCATCCTTATGTCCCCTTCACAATTTACTTTCCTACCTATCTTTTTGTCATCAGCAAATTTAGCAACCATACCTTCTGTCCATTCATCCAAGTCATTTATATATATTGTAAAAAGTTGAGGCCACAGCACTGATCCCTGTGGAACACCACTCGTTACATGATGCCAATCAGAAAAATTACAATTTATGCCTCCTCTCTGTTTCCTGTTTGCTAGCCAATATTCTATCCATGCCAATATGTTACCCCATACACTATGAGCATTTATTTACCGCAATAATCTTTGATGTGGCACCTTATCAAATGCCATCTGGAAATCTAAGCACAGTAAATCCACCGTTTCCCGTTTATCCACAGCTCATGTTACTTCCTCAAAGATCTCCAATAAATTGGTTAAAAATGATTGCAATTCAAAAAAAACACATTGACTCTGCCTGATTACCTGGAACTTTTCAGCGAACGTCTGAAGCAACTGTTCCTCGTACCATTATCATAAATTCTTCATAGACCTTCCGGTCATTCATCCAGACAGCTTATTTCTAAATGTTGATTTGCGGATGGAAATACGTTTTGGGTGTTAACGCAAACCGTTTGATATTTCATCTCCCTCCAGTTGTGCAACCCGCCCGATATTCATTGTAACTGACTTCAATAGAACTGAATATCAAGAGTATGGCCGATTCGACAATGCTCGTTCCGCGCTACCATCCCTAGGCGATTTTCTGATCCCAAACAAACAAGGAAAACAAAATCATTCTATCCCCAGCTGTCATTTCATATAAACATAGAATCGAACAGCACAGAAGGAGGACATTCGGCACATTGCGTCTGTGTCAGCTTTCTGAAAGAGATAGCAATTAGTTCCAACACGCACTTTCTCCATAGCCCCGCATGTTTTTAAAAAGACTATAGCCAATTTAATTTTTGCAAGTTATTTTGAATCTGCTTTCTTCCGCCTTTCCAACAATCAATGTCAGATCATAACAGACACTTGAGTAAAAATAATTCTCCACATCGTTCCCGCCCACTTCTATTTTGACAACGACAGTTAATCAGTAAAAACATGTAATTTGAAACGTAGCTATTGCTTAGTTCATTGTAAATTGCCTGTAGTCAATCAGTGGCACTCAGAACTTGATTGAACAATCAGCAATGATAATTTTAGATACATACCCTTTTCTTCAATTTTCAAGATGGCGGAATCATAATATGGAGAAAAAAAAATACAATGCGTCACTTCCTTAATGCGTCAGTGTAATCAATGGAAAACTGCACGTGTAGCAACATGTATCAAGCAATATGGAGTGCAGATCATGCTTGTGTTCCATTGATATTTTCACAAAGCTGCAGCTGTATTGCTCGCTGAAAGAAACTGTAACAGATGGCTATAGTTACACAAATATACAGTGCTAAATTGCTGGGTTTTTTAGTCTTCTGTTAACACAAGCACTTTTCCTTATGAGCAATCAGAGAGGGAGAAAGTGGTTATGGCTGGCGACGCCAAGGAGGCAGAAGCGCCTGATAGACGCTCCGTTCGACTGTCAGTCTGTTGACTTCACCAGAACTTCAACAGAATTGCATCCGACCTCGGGCGGCAAAGGCGAATCCGCCTGTTTTGCATCGCTGCCTGTGTTCAGTTTTACCCAAGACATTGTATCTTTTTAGGCCCTGTATCCTGTGATCGTAATAATGTGAAGCTCACAGACATTTAGAAGCGTGTTAGCAAGTTTGAAATAATTGATTCTCAAGAGAAAACATGCTCCAAATTGCGAAAGATGATAAAAGTACATGCAATGAAAGTGGAATAAATTAGTTCTTACGTAATCTTGGTATTAGTTCGTCAGCGTCCCGTATCTCTGCATAACAGAAAATAAACATGTTAACCATCTTTTTAACTTCCTTCGAGTTCTGCGTTCCCTGATTCTAGGATGGCTTAAATTCTATTGATAGAATTAATACCTCATTTGCAAAGTTGTCAGATTTTAAGAATTATTTACATTTTTTTCGCAGGAAGCATTTGACTCGTGAGTTCATTTTGCACATGAATTTACTCAAAGCAATCTGTATTCTCACGAGTCTTCAACAGGTGTCTGGATTAAAGTGGATTTGTTGAACAAAAGTTGTTAATTTCCAGTGCAAATAAATGCCACAGCCTCATAAATAATTGTGTAAAAAAACCGCCTTTTCTCTGTTCTGAATGCCATGGATTTATTCTACAGCCACTCGTTCTTGACTCCACATCTACTGCACACAACCAGCCTCTATTTAATCTGTATAATTCCTTAATAAGGCAGCATGTTGTGTAATTTTGTCAGTTTCCGTCTCCTTGTATACTGTGAATCTGAGGTCTGGAGAACGTGACGTGTAACAGTTCTATTGACCACGATTTATAGGCATCGACTCACGGGACCATGATGTATTTTATTGACGGAAACATGGAGCTATAAGTTCATCTTGAGCCGCAGTGAAAATCGGGCAATACTGAATGAGTAGCCCGTTCAATGAGAATAAAAAGGGGGAGAGGTGGACAACAGACAGCTGCACGGATATCCCGCCTTTTACAATATTGCCTACTCAGCGCTGTCTCCCAGAATGGTTAGGTTGGACACCAGGAAGTATGAATGTTTCAACTCGAGATGAAGATTGCTGGAATTGATTAAGAACTCATGCAATTTTTGGAATCGCTATGGGCCTTCAAAAGGGAGAAGAAAAGTTTTTGACTTCTTGGGGTCCGCACAACCAGGAGGAAAGGCGGCAGTGGGGCCCACGAAAATCTCGGGGAGAAACTTGCAGATCAGTTGCGTGACTGGAACGTCGCCTGTTGCAGCGGATATGTCTTTTAAATATACAAAATGGCGTGCTGTGACATATATAGGGCAACGTAAGACTTAAGGTGAGGGAATCGATCAGCTTTGGCACTTGCCTTGCTTTAACATAGAAATCTAGAAACATAGAAGATAGGAGCAGAAGTAGGCCATTCGGCCCCTCGAGCCTGCTCCGCCATTCGATGAGATCATGGCTGATCATCCAAACTCAGTACCCTGGACCTGCCTTCTCCCCATATCCCTTGATACCTTTAGCTTTAAGAAATATATCTAACTCATTCTTGAATATATTTAATGACTTGTCCTCAACTACCTTCTGTGGTAAAGAATTCCACAGGTTCACCACTCTCTGGGTGAAGAAATTGTTCCTAATTTCTGTCCTAAATGTCCAAACCCTGAAGCGCACCAACATCGACAATTTAACATTATTATCTGGGGCGAGAAGTTGTATGGGCACATCTTTACGATCGGGAAAGATAATGTAGGGCCCTCCCCTCAGATCTTCGGTGATCGCTGCCCTCACCCATTACCTTGAAGCTGTCCGGGTCTTCCTTCAGGCTGCCTGATATTTCTCATGATAGGCGCCTGCAGGCTCCCAGGAGCAAGCGAATGGAGCCTATGCCTCAAAGAGTAAATCGCCTCTTACCAGGATGGTCATACGGCTGGCTGCGGCTGATCACTCAGCGGATAGTTCAAATCTGCCTCCTTATGTTCTTATCAGTGGGCAAAGGAGGAGCAGTCAATATTAGTATAAACAGCTACTGCCGTTTTCTGCAGATTGTTGCTTGTCTTCAGTGGCCAGCAGTGAATTTCCCTGAGCTCTCAATATTGTCCTACAGTTGGTTGGGATATAATTTCGTCTTCGCCAATAGTGCAAATTAGGGGGAAGGGCCGGACGGATGGTCGCAAGTCCCGCCCGTTATGTGCCCCGCCCGATATTCACTTCTATCTTAGTCAATGGAACTGAATTTCAGGTGGTGCTTATATCGGAATTCGGATGCAATGCAGCTGTTAGGACAGAAATGAGGAAGAATTTCTTCACCCAGAGACTGGTGAACCTGTGGAATTTTCTGCCACAGAAGGCAGTAGAGGCCAATTCATTAAATATATTCAAGAATGTGTTGGATATATTTCTTAAGGCTAATGGGATCAAGGGATATGGGGAGAAAGCAGGGACAGGGTATTGAATTTGGATGATCAGCAATGATCGTATTGAATGGCGGAGCAGGCTCGAGGGGCCTGAATGGCCTACTCCTGCTCCTATCTTCTATGATTCTATGTTATGTGTGCTCGCCAAGTGCAGGTTCCGCCCGCTGTTTTATTAATGATATATTAAATAGATTTTACAGCACAGAAACAGGGTATTCAGCAAAACTGCTTGGCTCCGACGAGCTTCCTTCCATCCGTCTTTATCCAATCTTATCAGGTTAACCTTCGATCCTTTTTCTGCCTCATGCACATATCTAGTTTCCAGATCAATGGCTCCATGCTGTTCGGCCCAACTGGTCCGTCTGAAAACAAGGTCAGCGTTCTAACCAGTTTCGGTAAAAGCAGTTGCTCATTATTTCACTACTGGTTTTATTAATGACCATCTTATCTTATTGGTTAAGAAGACAAATAGTGTATTGGCCTTCGTAGCGAGAGGGTTCGAATACAGGAACAAGGATGTCTTGTTGCAGTTGTACAGGGCCTTGGTGAGACCACATCTTGAGTATTGTGTGCAGTTTTGGTCGCCTTATCTGAGGAAGGAATTTCTTGCCATGGAGGGAGTGCAGCGAAGATTCACCAGGCTGATACCTGGGATGGCAGGAATGACGTATGAGGAGAGATTGGGTGGATTGTGCTTATACTCGCTGGAGTTCAGAAGAATGAGAGGGGATCTCATTGAAACTTATAAAATTCTGAAATGACTAGACCGACTAGATGCAGGAAGGATGTTCCCGATGGTCGGGGAGTCCAGAACTAGGGGTCACAGTCTTAGGATAAGGGGTAAGCCATTTAGGACAGAGATGAGGAGGAATTTCTTCACCCAGAGAGTGGTAAACCTGTGGAATTCGCTACCACAGAATGCAGTGGAGGCCAATTCATTAAATATATTCAAGAAGGAGTTAGATATATTTCCTAAAGCTAAAGGGATCAAGGGATATGGGGAAAAGGCAGGGACAGGGTACTGCATTTGGATGATCAGCCATGATCTCATTGAATGGCGGAGCATGCTCGAGGGGCCGAATGGCCTACTCCTGCTCCTATCTTCTATGTTTCTATGACCGCGAGTTTTGGACTTCGCAAGAATCGAAATATTCTCTACACGTAGAATCTTACAATGATATAGCACAGAATGAAACCATTACGCCCATCGTGCCTGTGTCGGCTCTTTGAAGGACCTATCCAATCCTAGTCTCCTGCTCTTTCCCAATCGTCGTTTATTTAATTTCCATTTATCCAATTTCCTTCTGGGATTTAGCATTGAAGATGCTTTATTCAGCTTTCAGGCAGTACATTCCAAAATCTCGCCTCTGCTTCTCTTACCAACCTATGTCCACTGGTTACTGACCCATCTGCCGCTGGAAGCAGTTCTCCTTATTTGCACTAACAAATCCCTTCATGATTTTGCAAGAAAGTCTCTGTTAATTCTCCTGCTCTCTGCTCTAAAGAGGACAACTCCAGCTTCTCTGGTCCCTCCAAGTAACACTAGATCGCGTCTCTGGTCCCAATCGAGCGAATCTCGCCTGCACCGTCTCGTACATCCTTGACATCCTCGTGAAGCTTGTTGCCCAGACTTGGACACAATCCTCCAGCCGATGACTAACCAGTGTTTTTTTATAAAGATCCACCCTATCAAACCCGTTCATAATGTTAAAGACCTCTATTAGGTCTCCCTTCAGCCTTTTCTATTTGTAGAAAAGAACTCAAGCCTGTCAGTATTTCCTGATCGTTCTAACCTCCCAATTTAGGTATTACCCTGAACGTCTCTGTTTAATTTACTTAAGATGTTCCCTTACTGTGGTCGGCTGTAGTATTAATGCTGCAAATAGGCTGTTCTATGTCTGGAAGGGATCCGCTAGATCAAACTGATGGTCTGCGCCTGTCGTTATTTATCGTATGTGCCTATTTACCACTGTTTGATCATCTGTTGTACACAAGAGAATGCTTTCACTTTTCCTGACTAATTCTGAGCTCTATCCATGCAGGTTAGAATCATAGATTCGGAGAATAGTACAGCACAGAAGGAGGCCATTCCGCCCATCTAATTCCTCATGCTGTTTAGAGCAATCCAATTATCCCCATCTCCCCCCCGGCTCTTTCCATTTATCTCCGGAATTTTTCTCCTTCAAGTATTTATCCAATTCCCTTTCGAAGGCTATTATTGAAGCTGTATCCCTCATCCTATTAAGCATTGCATTCCAAATCCTAACCACCTGCTGCTTAAAATACATTTTTCCTCATATCACCTCTGGTTCTTTTGCCAATCACTTTAATCTGTGCCCTCTGGTTATCAACCCAGCAGTTATTTTTAAATACCTGTTAATACAAATAGCAACGGTCTCTTAGTGTTCCCAGACTCTGTTAAAAAGATCGCGAGATTTCCCCTTTAATCTTCATCTTCCCTTAGTCGCTGTCTCGCACTCCTGCCGCGGACGATGGTGGATTCAAGCCCCAGCCTAGCACTAGCTCCCTCTCTAATCCCAGTCTTCAGGCAATAGGTTGCTTTATGCGACCACACTCTGCCTTTACATCTATGAACCAATCCTGTCAAGTCAATACCCGCCAGTTAACCTCAGATTATGAATTAGGTTGCCTAAAATCGACCAACGCCAAAATATCGCAACCCCAGTGTTTGGTGCACGGTTTGCTTTGAAGTGCCCTGTTAATGATATTGTTCTCGAAGCCATTATACACTCCTTTTATGAGCTCTCCTAAATGTCATTGCCGGGGCTATAATTTGCTCCTCTTTAGATGGAAACTGCCGTTTGATGACATCATATCTATGCTTGGGTTGTTGGCTACTTCTTGGCGATGTAAACAGTGACTCAGATCCTCCCTAGATCGCCCTACTGTTAGCGCACAGCATGCTCCTCTTAAAGGTTCCTTTAAAGCCACAGTCTTGAAGCAAGTGTACGACCAACCACTGCCCATCCTTCTTGGGAAAGGACAGCAAGAGGGCTCCGTTTGGTCTGTTTGAATCAGTCGCACTGAAACTTTTCTGCGATCTCACAAGGCAATAGAAGGCCATGGTAACGCTCACATCCTGCCCGACTCTTCCCACTTCACATTCCTAAAGGTAGTGGGGGGAGGGATTGGGGCTTTGGGGAGTGGGGGAGGGATTGGGGCTGTGGGGAAGGGGGAGGGATTGGGGCAGTTGGGAGGGGGAGAGGGATTGGGGCTGTGGGGGGAGGGATTTGGGCTATGGGGAGGGAGGGAGGGGAGGGTTTGGGGCTGTGGGGAGGGGGGGAATTGGGGCTGTGGGGAGGGTGGGGGATTGGGGCTGTGGGGAGGGGGGATTGGGGCTTTGGGGACGGGGGGGTTGGGACTGTGGGGAGGGGGGAAGGGATTGGGGCTGTGTGGAGGGGTTAGGGATTGGGGCTGCGGGGAAAAGGCAGGGACAGGGTACTGAGTTTGGATGATCAGCCATGATCTCATCGAATGGCGGAGCAGGCTCGACGGGCCGAATGGCCTACTCCTGCTCATATCTTCTATGTTTCTATATTACTTACTGGAATACTAATTTCCCAGGCCTCTTCAAAACCTGTGGCATACCTCGACTTTAGCGTGTGTTTTGCATCATTCTCTGGTCATTAGCACAGATCAGTAGAAGGTGAGAACCTTTAATACTCAGTGTCAGTTTGTACTCTTTGCCTCAGTACCACTGTCTCCATTTTAGAATGTTGGCAGAGCGACGCTCATTTTCCTCACGTATTCTTCCCAGTGAATTTCTAAAGAATCTGCTGAATCTCTGTCACTGACCACCTCACACGAGTCCAATTTTAAAATCTTGATTTCAAAATATCGTGTCCGGTGGGCATAGGCTGACGTGGATTCCAACCGACTATAAATTCCAGCCTGGTTTTGGTCTCTATTGTGGATATAAAGTGAGCATCCATCTCTTACCGGCCCCATTTCATTCAATGTGTTAGGATAACATCCTACATTTACGCAATAACAGTAACAGCATTTTCATGAAGTTGAATTTATTTCAAAATGGTCCGAACCATTAAACCGGGTTTGAATGCAAACATTATCAATTTATGAAGCTGCCTGGCATCTCCCCTCCCTATTTCTGTAACCTCCTTCAGCCAGACGGCTTCACTTCCCTGCCCAGCATCGATACCTCTGGTGCCCCACAAGCATCTGTCCTTGGCCCCTTCCTATTGCTCATCTACATGTTGCCCCTTGGCGACATCATCCGAAAGCACAGCGTCAGTTTCCACAGGTACGCTGACGACACCCAGCGCTACGTCACCACCTCTTCTCTCGACGCCTCCACTGCTCAGAACCTTGGTATCATATTTGACACTGAAATGAGCTTCCAACCATATATCCGCTGCATAACCAAGACCGCCGATTTCCACCTCAATAAAATCTCCCGTCTCCGCCCTTGCCTCAGCTCATTCGCTGCTGAAACGTTCATCCATGCCTTTGTTACCTCTAGACTTGACAATGCCAACACACTCCTGGCCGTCCTCCCACGTCCTACCCTATGTAAACTTGAGGTCATCCAAGACTCGGCTGCCGGTGACAGAACTCGCAACAAGTCCCGTTCACTCCCATCACCCCTGTGCTCGCTGACTTAGATTGGCTCCCGATTAAAGCAGCGCCTCAATTTCAAAATTGTCATCCTTGTTTTCAAATCCCTCCATGGCATCGCCCCTCCCCCCCTATCTCTGTAATCTCTACATCCCCACAACCCCCCGAGATATCTGCGCTCCTCTAATTCTGTCCTCTTGAGCATCCCTGATTATAATCGCTCAACCATTGGTGGCCGTGCCTTCTGTTGCCTAGGCCCTAGGCCCTGAAATTCTCTGCCTAAACCTGTCCACCTCACTACTTCTCTTTCCTCCTTTATTAGGCTCCTTATAAGCCTACATCTTTGACGAAGCTTTTCTACTGATGTGGCTCAGTGCCATATTTTTGTCTTATAATTCTCCTGTGCAGCGCCTTGGGACGTTTTACTACGTTAAAGATGCTATACGAATTTAAGTTGTTGTTGTTGTTGTACAACCTACCCAGATCTTTGTGTTGCTCCAATTCAGACATCTTCCACCTCCCCGATTTCCTTACCCCCCATGGAGGACTCTACCTTCAGCTGCCTCAGTAATCCCCAGCAAAATATCGCCGATTCTACTGTGGTCGACACTGCCCTAGACCGTGAACGTTCTATCTCCCGCACTTCTGCCCAAACACCTGCCCCTCCCTCCGGAACGACGATAGAGTTCCCCTTGTCCTCACCTTTCAGCCCACCAGCCTCCACATTCAACAGATCATCCTCCGCCATTTCCGCCACATCCAGCGTAGACGCATCTTCCCCTCACCTCCCCTTTCAGCATTCTGCAGGGATCGCTCCCTACGCGACACCCTAGTTCACTCCTCTACCACCCCCAGCAGCCCTTCCCCTTCGCCCGGCACCTTCCCGTGCAAGCGCAGGAGATGCAACACATGCCCTTATACCTCCCCTCTTCCCACTGTCCAGGGCCCCAAACACCCCTTCCAGGTGAAACAGCGATTTACATGTACTTCCTATAATTCAGTCTACTGTATTCGCTGCTCACGATGTGGTCTCCTTTACATTGGGGAGACCAAACGCAGATTGGGTGACCGCTTTGCGGAACACCTCCGTTCAGTCCGTAAGGGTGACCCCGTGCTCCTGGTGGCCTGTCACTTTAATTCTCCGCTCCACTCCCACTCTGACCTCACCGTCCTCGGCCTATTACACTGGTCCATGGAAGCGCAGCGTAAGCTCGAGGAACAGCACCTCATCTTTCGTTTAGGCACCCTACAGCCTTCTGGAGTCAACATCGAGTTCAACAATTTTAGATCATAACCTCGGCCCCTATCACATTTATATTTTATTTTTTCATCCACCTTTGTGTTTTGCCGCCCCCTTTTTTTTTCCTCCCAGAAGCTGGCAGCTGTCCTTCATTCTGGGCAGTGCATTTCACACTTCATTTAGCCTCAACCTATTACATCAACACCTCCTCTTGCCGTGATTATCTCTTAACGTCTCTCATGTCTCTTAATTTCTCTTTTTTTTCTTTGATTCCCCTCCTTCTTTTCCCAGCTTTATCCTTGCTTGAAATCTATTTCATTTCCTGCTTTTTCCAGTTCTGACGAAAGGTCTTCGACCTGAAACGTTAACTCTGTTTCTCTCTCCACGGATGCTGCCTGGCCTGCTGAGTTCTGCCAGCGCTTTCTGTTGTTATCTCCGATTCTCTACCTCGCTCTCTTCCTTTACAATAGTCCTTAAACCTTATGTTTACACCAAGCTTTTCTCACCTCTCATAATATCGCCTTGCGTGACACATTGACACATTTCCTTGATAATTCCCAAGTGAAGCGCGTTGGAACGTTTTACTGCGCTAAATGCGTTTTATAAACGCAAGTTTTGTGTTCTTATTCCTTCTGCGGGTCAAGTCAGTGCAATGGGAAACGAACAACCTAGTTTATCCAAATCAATGGAACAGTCAAACATCGATTTTAATCACTTACTTTTTCTTAGAGAACCTACTGTGGCTACTGTTAGAAGCAAAGAAATAACATGTAAATGTTAGCAATGAAAACATTATAGAAGCATAGAAGATAGGAGCAGGAGTAGACCAATCGGCCCCTCTAGCCTGCTCCGTCATTCGATGAGATCATGGCTGATCATCCAAACTCAGTACCCTGTCCCTGCCTTCTCCCCATATCCCCTGATATCTTTAGCTTTAAGAAATATATCTAACTCATTCTTGAATGTATTTAATGACCTGGCCTCAACTACCTTCTGTGGTAGATAATTCCACAGGTTCACCACTCACTGGGTGAATAAATCCTGCCTCATTTCTGTCCAAAATGGCTTGCCCCTTATCCTTAGATTATGACCCCTGGTTCTGTACTCTCCGACCATCGGGAACATTCTTCCTGCATCTAGTTTGTCCAGACCTGTCAGAATGTTATATGTTTCGAAGAGATCCCTTCTCATTCTTCAATACTCCATCGAGTACACGACCAATCGACCCAATCTCTCCTCATATGTCATTCCTGCCATCCCAGGTATCAGCCTTGTGTATCTGCGCTGAACTCCTTCCATGGCAAGAACATCCTTCCTCAGATAAGGCGACCAAAACTGCACACAGTACTCAAGGTGTGGTCTCACCAAGTACAACTGCAGCAGGACATCCCTGTTCCTATACTCAAACCCTTTCGCAATGAAGGCCAACATTCCATTTGCCTTGTTCACCGCCTGCTGCACCTGCATGCTTACCTTCAGCGACTGGTGCACAAGGACACCCAGGTCTCGTTGCACTTCCCGTTCTTCCAATCTATTGCTATTCAGTTAATAGTCTGCCTTTCTGTTTTTACACAAAAGTGGATAACCTCGCATTTGTCCACGTTATGTTGCATCTGCCACGCTTCTGCCCACTCACCCAACCTGTCCAAATCATCCTGGAGTTTCTCAGTATCCTCCTCGCAGCACACACGCCCACCCAGCTTTGTGTCATCTGCAAACTTGGATATGTTACATGTAGTTCCCTTATCTCGATCATTAATGTATGTTTTGAATAGCTGGGGTCCAAGGTCCGATCCCTGCGGTACCCCATTAGTCACTTATTTGCAAAATAATATCGAAAAAGCAATCTTGCCACAGATGCAGCATCGCTTAATCCTCTACTAACTTGTGTGGTTGGAGAAACATCCTCGCCAGTAATGTTAAATGAGCGGTATGGAATGGGCCAGCCGTTCTGCGCCGTGAGGAAGTCAATTGAGCTGAATATCGGGCGGGAGCATAACGGGCGGATGTCCACCCGTCCATTTTTCGCTGCAGCCCATGATTTGTTCCACCTGTTAATTTCTACAATGCTTCCCATATATTCCGTACTATGCTGCGCATTAAGGAGAACAGTTTAAACATTGCTCATCCGTACCAGCTTGAAGTTATACACCTCTTGACTGACCTTCCCCTTTCCACCCTCCCTAAATCGGAGCACATCCCAAACACTGCTGCGCGCATCCTAACTTGCTCCAGGTCCCGTTCCCCCATCACTCCTGTGCTGGCTGACCTTCGTTGGTCCCGGTCCCGCATGGATCCAATATTAAACCTTTCATCCTTGATTTAAAACCCCTCCATGTCCTCGTCCGTCCATATGACTGTAATCTGCTCCATTCTTGCAGCACTCTGAGAAATCTGCATTCTTACAATTATCGCCTCTTGCACATCTCTGTACAATTTTCTTTGATATCTCTCCTGTGGGATGTATTGGGAGACCTTTATCATGAAGAATGTTTTTTGTTGGTGTCCAAATAAGTTTGACTATCCACGATTGTTTTAATGGAAGGGGTGACATGAGTAACATTACACTGCAATTATGTGACTAGTGGTGTTCAAATTAAGTCGGCTTCTGCAATTTCTAAGCCACATATTAAAACACATGAAACTGCTTGGCTCAGTACTTGTTTGTGTTTCCTTTGATAAATATACATGCATTGGGCACATCGGTAAACAGCGCTTTCAATTGCCTCACTTAGTTGAGGCTTTCGGTTGCTGCCAACAGTCATGAGGATAATCACCCACCTCCTCATTTTCCTTGAACAAGGCAGCGAGATAGAACACATTAACCCTTCCATTAGAAGTATTCCTTGATCCATTTATGAGTGGTAATTGGCTGCTGTTTAATGACGCATTTTAGCAAAGCTGTCCAGTCCTCCGCCTGTGAGCAACCTGAATTAAAATAACTTAAAATATCTTTGAAGAACTAAACTAAAACATTAAGTAGTGTCACTGATGTACACTAGCCAGTTTGTTACTGAAACATATATGATTGTGAGAGGGCTTGATCGGGTGGATGCGGGGAGGATGTTTCCACTGATGGTTGAGACTAGAACTAGGGGGCATAATCTTAGAATAAGGGGCTGCCGTTACAAAACTGAGATGAGGAGAAACTTCTTCACTCACAGGGTAGTAAATCTATGGAATTTGCTACCTCAGAGAGCTGTGGAAGCTGCGATATTAAATAAATTTAAAACGGAGATAGACAGTTTCCTAGCTGATAAGGGAATTAAGGGTAATGGGGAGAGGGCAGGGAAGTGGACGTCAGTCTAGGTTCGGATCAGCCATGATCCTATTGAATGGCGGAGCAGGCCCGAAGGGTCGTATGGCCTACTCCAGCTCCTACTTCTTATGTTCTTAGGTTCTTATATATGTTAGAAAATTAAATAATTTTGACAACGGGAAAAGCTTTGCCGAAGCTGCAGAACCATACAAATTCGACCTGGGGGTATGGCCAATTTGGTGGATGTACCTGATTAGGGCTAATTGAGTTTAGCAGCAGTGAAACACTAGAAATTAAATGGTGTGGGGCGTAAATCAGGTACATTTAAAATGCAACGATATTCTGCACTGCGTCGGTTCGGTTCCACCCAGATTGTACTGATATCACTCACGGAAACAAGCAGAAGCTGAAGATATTATGAATAACTGTGCATGCATTTGAAAGATATCATAATTAATTTTGTTCTTACATAACTGCCTGACGAGAGCGCCGCAAGCTAGTAGTCCTGGAGGCAGCAACAATAACATGTTAAAGCGTGCATAACAACCCACATTGCAATACTTGGAATTCTTACTGTCGGGCAGTTATGATGTGTGGGGAGTGGACAAGAGCTATGCACCGACGCGCATTGCCATCTAAGGGTGCCACCCCATTCCCGACTTCCCTGGAGTTCCCAGGAATTGTAGATTAATCTCAAGGACGCTGTTTTTTTTTATATTAGTCCCTGGGATTTTGACGTCGCTGAAAAGGCAAGCATTGATTACCTATCCTTAATTGCCCTTGAGAAGGTGTTGGTGAGCCGCCTTCTTGAACCGCTGCATTCCGTGGGGTGAAACTGCTCCCACGGTGCTGTTAGGGAGGGAGTTCCAGGATTTTGACCCAGTGATTATGAAGTAACGGCGATACAATTCCAAGTCAGGATGGTGTGTGACTTGGAGGGGTTCTTGGAGGTGCTGGTGCTCCCATCCGACGGCAACCATTGTCTTTCTTGGTGGTAGAGGTCGCGGGTTTGGGAGATGCTGACGAAGAAGCCTTGGCGAGTTGCTGCAGTGCATCTTGAAGACGGTACACACTGCAGCCACGGTGCGCCGGTGGTGTTGGGAGTGAATGTTTAAGGTGATGGATGGGGTGCCAATCAAGCGGGCTCCTTTGCCCTGGATGGTTTCGAGCTTCTTGAGTGCCGTTGGAGCTGCACTCATCCAGGCAATTGGAGAGTATTCCATCACACTCCTGACTTCTGCGAACAAATCCGAGCGATAAATCATAGCTGTATTAAAATGTGTACCTCATTCAGTTTCTCAGAACACTTTATTTATTCGGAAAAATATTGGCACGGAATGTGCGGTTTGATTACGGCGAACTGGCAGCGTGGGCCGTCATTTCACCTTTGAACCTGACGTCAACTTCAGGATTGAGCGCGTGCATACCGAATGCATCAATACTGAAGATGTCGTCTGTCATTCACTGCACCTCAACTGGCTGTGCTGTGGCCCACTCCCCTCCACAGAGCCGGCAATAAGTGGAATCTTTCAAATCATGGAAACTGATGAAAACTTCGGCTCTTCCGCAGTAATTACGCCGCTTAGTAAACCATTAAAGGTTAGACCCAAAGGGATTAGGTGTAACTGGTATTTTATCAGCGGTTTGACCGCTAAAGAAAGGTTATGGCACTGAAAAACTAATTTTATTTTTGGGTAGTGTCCACCTTAATAAAAAATAAAAATGTCATAAACTGCTGGAAACGTAATTAATTATTTTAAAGCTAGCCTTCTCTATTTCAGTTTTGCCTTTTCCCCATGCAAGCGCCCCAATCTTTGTTTAGCTCTCTCTAACATTTTTAAAAAGTTAGAACTTTAAGGGCTCACCCACATCATGGTTTGCTGTTTGTCAGAATTCTGCGATTTGATTGGCTGAGCAGACAGCTTCTTGAAGACAAAGCAGTTCGCACTGAGGGACTCCCGCTGCACGCCCTTGACTTGGATTAGGTGTCGAAAACCCTGAACTGCTCGACGGAGATCGCGACATCTTTTTTGCGACACTTACCTCAGGGACTGTGGTGAATATCGTTGCTTCGCCGTTGACCAAAAATTCCGAGCCAATAGAGGTGGGTAAAATAAGATTGTTGGACTGGCCTCCAATAGATCTCAATAGAGCTAGATCGTCAGGTGGGCCCTATAATGGGCGGCCGAAAAGCGCATTGCCGATGATCAATTTCTAGTTTATAACAGATTGCCGATATGATACCACCTGTTTACAGCTACGGTCGAAGATGAAATACTTACTCACAAGTGCGGGTGACGGTTCGCCAGTCTCTGTAAAAAAAAATTCACACATGGGAAATAATTAAAAACCTTCCTTCAACAATAAATATCAACCCAATATAAGTACCGTCAGTGTTAGAGTTGTCAAGCGCAGTTGGGTTTTTGCGCCCCAAGTGTGCTTGAAACGGTGCTGCTTCGGTTAATTCCCAAAAATCCACTAGCATTCATTTGCATATTCCCAAACGTTAAATCTCCCGTGCAGCAGAACAATCGGGCAGCGAATTAGAATGCATCAGTTTCTCTTTGTCTTTCCATTGAAAAGTATTCTTTGATGTGATTCAGTGCGGTGAGCTTGATAAACACAGCTAAAAATAGGTTTGATGTGGAGATGCCGGTGTTGGACTGGGGTTGACAAATGTGAGAAGTCGCACAACAACAGGTTTTAGTCCAACAGCTTTTTTTGAAATCACAAGCTTTCGGAGCGCTGCTCCTCCGTCTGGTGAAGTGAAGAGATGCATATAGGCACATCATACATAGTCAGAGAACACTGCCAGATAATAACATTTAATCTTTCCAGCTGCCCTTTATAACACATCTCTGACTATATATGCTGAGCCTATATGCATCTCTTCACTTCATCTGATGAAGGAGCAGCGCTCCGGAAGCCTGTGATTTCAATAAAAGCTGTTGGACTATAACCTGGTGTTGTGAACTTCTCAAAAATAGGTTTGACAGCTAAAAAAAAGTATTTTTGATCCGGCTGACCATTCTTCGACCTGTGGCGAATATGATTGAAACTAAAGTGAACCGTTTAATAGCTGCATTGCTCTGTGTTAATCACTTTCTCATGAAATTACTTGAAAAGGAGGAATATCTGAAGAGGATTCCCGAAAGAGCGGTACAGGGGAATCTTGCGGTTCCGACCTGTGGATGTGGCCAGTTTTGTGGGGGGCCTGATCTGGCGCAATCGAATCTTAAACCACTGTTAAAGATGGCGAGAAACGAAATGCAAGAGGTTTGGGCGGGCGGGGTGGGGGAGGGGCGTACCTCACTTACGTTTCAGCTGCCTGAAATTGGACGCTGGTTTGTACTGATTCCAGCCAGATTGCTCAGATCAAATTAGCAGAAACGCGACTTTTTAAATTCGTTTTTACGGTATTTGGGCGTCGTTGGAGGTCAGGGTTCAGTGTTGGGGTCAGGGTTGGGGGTCAGGGGTCAGTGTTAGAGTAGTGTTTTCTTTAAATTCGTTCATGGGATTTGGGCGTCGCTGGCAAGGCCAGCATATTGCCCATCCCTCGTTGCCTTTGAGCAGGTGGTGGTGAGCCGCCTTCTTGAAACGCTGCAGTCCGTGTGGTGATGGTACTCCCACATTGCTGTTAGGGTGGGAGTTCCAGGATTTTGACCAAGCGACGTGAAGGATCGGCGATATACTTCTAAGTCAGGAAAGTGTGTGACTTGGAGGGGAACTTGCAGATGGTGATGTTCTCATGCTCCTGCTGCCCTTGTTCTTCTAGGTGGTAGAGGTCGCGGGTTTGGGAGGTGGATGGGGTGCCAATCAAGCGGGCTGCTTTGTCGTGGATGGTATCCAGCTTCTTGAGTGTTGTTGGAGCTGCACTCATCCAGGCAAGTGGAGAGCATTCCATCACACTCCTTACCAGTGCTTTGTAGATGGTAGAAAGGTTTTGGGGAGTCACGAGGTGAGACACTCCCCGCAGAATACCCAGCCTCTGAGCTGCTCTTGTTGCCACAATATTTATGTGGCTGGTCCAGTTAGGTTTCTGGTCAATGATGACCCCCAGGATGTTGATGGTGGGGGATTCAAAGATGGCAATGCCGTTGAATGTCAAGGGGCGGTGGTTTGACTCTCGCTTTTTGGAGATAGTCATTGCCTGGCGCTTATGTGGCGTGAATGTTACCCGCAACTTATGAGCCCAAGCCTGAACGTCGTCCACGTCTTGTTGCATGCGAACATGGACTGCTTCATTATCGGAGGAGATGTGAATGGCACTGAACACTGTGCAGTCATTAGCGAACATCCCCATTTCTGACCTTATTTTGGAGAGAAGGTCATTGATGAAGCAGCTGACGATGGTTGTGCCTAGGACACTGCCCCCTACGAATGCGTGTGCCTCAGGAAACTGTTAAATCGGGAAACATTGCTAATCGCCTGAAAAAATGTTGAACTTTCAAATATTCCAATGCACTCAGATGGAACTGAATCCTTTAAGCATTACATTGTCTATCTAGGCTGAAACTGTATGCTTCAAAATCTTTCTGCTATGCCCCGGTTGACACAGACATATTTGAACACAAAGTACTGCGCTGTAAACAACCATTTTGTTCATTAACAAAGCTTCTCGTTAATTTCCCTCTAATATAAAACCAATACGGAACGCAGGAGAATATTCTTTACTCAGATGTTTGTGACATTGTGGAAATTGCTACTACATTGATTCTTTGAGGCGAACAACATAGATGCATTTAAGAGGAAGCTACATAAATACATGAGGCAGAAAGAAATAGCATGCAATTCCAATCGTATGAGATGAAGTCGTTTGGGAAGAAGCTACTGTGCAGCACAAACACCAGCATGGACCAGATGGGCCTACTGGCTTGTTTCCATGCAGTAGCTTCCATGACCGATAAATTGGCCCATTTATCGCCTCATGTTATCGCCTTGACACGGTCGAAAAATGGCGGCTGCCAGTTTAACGCCCTTATTTCGCGCGGATTCGGCAGCCGCCATTTTGGTGAGGGCCTTCGCGCTTACAATTACTCTTAGAGATTTAAAAAAACATTTTTCTTTAACGGTTTATTTCTGTCGCTATTTCACTTGATACAACCTATCTTTGGCTCTGTTTATTTTGCTTTGTGTACCTGATTTGACATTGAATTCTAGATTCTCAGTGTCACTTCCTGGCTCAGGTTCTGTGCTGTTCCTTAATGATTCGTGAATCTGATTGGTTAAAGAGCCTTCCCTGTTCACACAGGTACCAATTCCCGGTAGATGGCGCTATGCCGTTTCAGCTAACTAATTTACAGTAACTTCCAGTGCAAATGTCCCATAGAAAGACTGTGGACAACGGAAAGTGAATTGAATGGCTGCAAAGATCGTTCGCTGTGAGAGGAACATCCGGTCTTATCGACTTTATTTCTTGTCCATTTAAAATGTTTTCAATTCCGACCGTTTACTTTTTACAAAATGTAAATTTTAATCCAGAAATTTGGCAAACTATTTTGTTGAAATTTCCCAAGGATTATGAAGCCGAAAGTAAACATATCATGCGCATTTCTCGTGGACCTTTCTGCAATGCACAGTAAATATAGTATCACCTGTTCCCATCGATGCCAGAAGCTGATCTGTTAAAAAAGAACAAAATAACAACAGCAATTAGAAAATGTAGGAGATCCCAAAATAATTTGTGTTGGAAATTCGTAGGGCACCAGCGGAAAACGGGCGGTGTTGTGAGGTCGCCCGTTTCACACCGCCTCCCCCCACCCCACCATTTCAAGTCACTATTCAATATCAGGCTAGATACTTAAGGGGCGGCCGACGCGAAACCGACCACTTTATGTTGCGCCGGAGCCTTTTGCACATCCCTGTCAAAAAATAACTCCTGTAAGTTGCATGGGATGCTGTAACTAAGATGGAACACCAGAGGATTAACCCAGTTTTCAAAGGGTAATTGTTCAGACCAATCACTTTGAAATGTAAAATTAAAGCGTTGCACAGTCACGCCAGCCGGGATTTACATATTGGCATGTTTATTTTACTAGTTTATGGGATGTGGGCGCCGGTGGCAAGTCCAGCATTTATTGCCCATCGCTAAATTGCCCTTTAGAAGCTGGTGGTGAGCCGCCTTCTTCAACATCTGCAGTCCGTGTGGTGAACATACTCCCACAGTGCTGTTACGTAGGGAGTTCCATGATTTTGACCCAGCGACGATGGAGTATCGGCGATATACTTCTAATTCAGGAAGGTTTGTGACTTGGAGGGGAACTTGGAAGTGATGGTGTTCCCATGCGCCTGCTGCCCTAGTCCTTCTAGGTGGTAGAGTTCGCGGGTTTGGGAAGTGCTGCCGAAGAAGCCTTGGTGAGTTGCTGCAGTGCATCTTGTAGATGGTACACACTGCAGCCACGGTACGCCGGGGGTGGAGGGAGTGGATGTTTCAGGTTGTAGAGGGGGTGCCCATCAAACGGGCTGCCTTCTCTTGGATGGGTTCGAGCATCTTGAGTGTTGTTGCAGCTGCACTCATCCAGGCAAGTGGAGAGTATTCCATCACACTTATTAATTCTGCCTTGTAGATGGTGGAATGTCTTTTGGGAGTCATGAAGTGAGACACTCGCCGCAGAATACCTAGCCTCTGACCAGGTCTTGTTGCCACAATATTTATGTGGCTGGTCCAGTTACGTTTCTGGTCAATGGTGACCCCTAGGATGTTGATGGTGGAAGGATTCTGCGATGGTAATGCCGTTGAATGTCAAGGGGCGTTGGTTAGACGCTCGATTGTTGGAGATAGTCATTGGCTGGCACTTCTGTGGCGCGAATGTTACCTGCATCTTATAAGGCCAGCCCTAAAATCGTCCAGGTCTTGTTGTATGCGGGCATGGACTGTTTCATTATCTGAGGAGTTGTGAATGGCGTTGAACACTGTGCATTCATCAGCGAACATCCCCATTCCTGACCTTATGTTGGAGGTAATTTCATTGATGAAGCAGCTGAAGATGGTGTGGCCTAGGTCACTGCCCTGAGAAACTCCTGCAGCGATGTCTTGGGGCTGTGATGATTGACATGGATATTTAATGATTCTGGATATTTAATGGGCCAGATTGTGCTGCAAATATAACGGCGCACGGCATTGCTAATGCGCAATTCGGCCAGCAAATTCTTGGCATAAAGCAAGATGACATTAATTGCAAATCTCTGAACTTGATGCTTCATTTACGCCAATTTGCTCAATGCTTTTTACGAACAGCATATCGCACTTAGCCTTTTTGTTATTTTTAATAACTTGTACAGTGTTTATAAATGAAACATTAATGTTAGGGCTAGACTAAAACACAATGAAATATTGATTCTCTGCATACTCTTTGCATTGGCATATTGCTCCCGTGTTTTATTCACTGTCCGCTCAAAATCAGCTTTTTTGCAATCTACTAATCTGGTCGTTGTCATACATATGTCTTTCTCAATCATTATCTTAAAGCGTATGATCACTATTGCCTAGATCTTCCGCTACTTTTGCTTCACTTATCTGCTCTGGTTCTTTCCCCATTACGAGAACCAATAGCAATTTCTACCTTGTTGGACGTTTTATATATTGGGTTAGAAAGAACTCCCGAACACATTGTAGAAATTCCAATCCCTTCGCTCATTTACCTATCTCTACTGTCAAATTAATATCTGGGTAGTTGAACACTCCCATGAATATTATTCTATTTTTAACTCATATTTGCATATTCTTCCTCAACCTCCCTCCCACTAATAGATGGTATGAATGCTGCCCCTATTAGTGTGATTCATCCTTTATTATTCTATATTTCTATCCACAAGGATTCTATTTCTGTGGCAGGTTATTTCCGTGTTACAGATGTTGGTGCAGGAGTAAGGTTAATTCTGGCCCCAGAATGCAATGCAAATCACAGTTCCTTCTTGGGAATAGCAACAAGATCACCATCACTGAACACGATGAATTCATGTGTTTCTCACCTCTATCTCGTAAGAGCCTTCGGCATTGATCCAGATCTGTAAAACACAAAAAGAAATGGATGCACATTAGTATTTAATTCCATAGCCTATTAATTTTCCGTCTCCCAGGTTTTCCATTGAACAGAATTATTATTGGGGCTTTGGTGGAAATCTTCAGCTCACCATTGAGATGCCGAGACTGATCCAGTCTGCAAGTTCAATTAGGTGAATCTGTCAACCAGGGTTGCATTGCCAGCAATTGAGAAAGTTAAGGGGTGATCTGAGCGAACTTTTCAATATATTAAGGGGAACAGATAGGGTCGATAGAAATAAACTATTTCCACTGTTCTGGGAGTCAAGTACTAGGGGGCACTTAAAAATTAGAGCCAGACCATTCAGGAGTGAAATTTGGAAATCTTCGACACACAAAGGGTGGTCGAAGTTTGGAACTCTCTTCTGCAAATGGCAAATGATGCAGATGGAGTTAGGTCGCAGATTAGCCGTGATCTCATTGAAGGACGGAACAGGCTCCAGGGGCTCAATGGCCTACTTGTATTCTGAGGTATCTATTTTCCTCTATTTATGTACCATGGTAGGCGCTGAGAAAACGGTCGATGGTAAATGGGACGCCCTTTATTGATATCGCCACATTTTCCTGTGCATTGGCAGTACTCAAATGTGAAATCGGGTGGGCTGTATGCCACTGTCTTCCATAGATGTCGACTCAGTATTTGCACTTTTACTTCCCGCTGAGTTGAATTCCGCCCCCAGCCCCTGCCGCCCGTAACCCCCGCCAGGATGGAATGAATTCCATGCTGATCTGTGATCTAACTCCATATATCCGCCCTTATCCCATACCTTTTCATACCTTTGGTTGCAAATTTCTTCCAATCTCTGCTTTTAAATTGACTTTACAATCAGCAGCCGTTTGCTGATGAGACTTCCAAACTTCTGCAACCCTTTGTGCCGCCCATTGCAGACAATCAACCAAATTTAATATCACCCCCACTCGGCTCTGAAGCTTGAGGAGTACCTCCATCACCCCCTTCCGATTTCTTTCAACAGGGAAGAAATTTCTAAGGCCATTTCTGTTCCATCTTTTGGAGAGTTAACATAATAATTCTTTCCTTGGTTGACCGTGTTTTTCCACTCGGTCCGATCATTTAAAGGGATGTGTTAATGGCTCAGAAATGTCTGCAACACCGCACAGATTTCATACTAGTCTAACCTATGTTGTGGTGAAGTTACTAGAATCTGACTATAGTGACAGAATGACTTAGCACCTGGGCAATAATGAAATATCCAGGGAAGTCAGACTGGATTTGTAATGAGTAAGTAATGTCTGATGACCCTAAATTGGTGGATAAGGGAGTGTCTATGAGTGTTTGTATACGGACTTCCAGCAATGTTCCACATAAAAGACTAATAAGGAAAATGAGAACGCATGGAATTGGAGGCAAGCTATTGACATTTGTGCAGGATTGCTTGCGAGGTTGATGGCTGAGAGTAGGGATAATGGGCAGGATATGACTAGAATTGTCCATTATGAATCTGTACTGGGCCTCATCATTTCAGTGCACTTATACTTGACGTGGACGTAGGAATAGAGAAGCTTTTGTACAAGTTTGCTTACGTCACTAATTGATGTGGCACAGTAAATAGATTAGGCGAGTGGGAAAAACTCTGGCAGTGGGAGTATAACTTGGCGAAGATTGTGGCCATCGACTTTGGACCGAAGAAATAAAGATCAAATTGTTTTAGAAATGGCGAAGAGCGAGGAAGTGTGTAGGAACAGAGAGATTTAGAGGTGCAAGAACGGAAATCAGTAAACGCTACTGGACAGGTGCAAAGGGAATACAAAGGGGCAGAAGGTTTGCTGCATTTAGATAAATCTCTTGATCGACCCGTTTAGAGTTTTGCATTCAGTTCTGGGCACCGGATCTCAATAAGTATATACTGGCCTCGGTAGGTGTGCAGTGCCTGTGCACCAGATACTTATCACGGCTATTAGGATTAAATTATATTTGCATAGACGAGGCTTGCATTCCGTTGCGAATGGAAGATATAGAGGCGAGCTAATTGAGATGTTTTAGAAGAGTAAAGATTTGTATAGGGTAAATAGAGATAATCTATTAACTCTGTTGGGAGCGTCGCAAAAAAGAGAGTGTGACCTTAAAATCAGAGCTATGCCTTACATAACTTCACACCAGTGGACTTCTGGGACTCTCCTTCTCCAAAAATCTGTTGAGTCTATTGAAAATTGCCGACATGACATTCCTAGATTTGTGTTAGGTTACGAGACCAAGGGGCCAAGTTCGAGATAAGATACAGATCAGGCAAGATCGAATTGAATGACAGAACAGGCTCGAGATGTTGGAGGACAGCTCCTCTTCCTCTGTTGACATGTTGCTCTGTCGAACGATGACAGCAACAGCAACAGCAGCATTAAATAACGTCCGTGTGGAGCCCCTGAAATAGAAAATTTTCGAAGGCCCATTACAGGGTTGGACGCCTGTTGTAATCGCCTCCGATATTCATTTTTCAAGATGGGTGACATTGGACATGGGGACGATCGCAAATCAGTGGGGTTCACATTTGGCGCACGTTATAGGGTACGTCCGATATTCGGTTCTATTGAATTTAAGGGAACTGAACTTAAGGCACCTCGAGCCTGTTCTGCCATTCAGTTAGATATTGCCTGATCTGTATCTTGGGTGTCCTAGTACAGAAACACAAAAAAGTTAGCATGCAGGTACAGCAAGTAATTAAGAAGGCTACTGGAATGTTCGCCTTTTTTGCAAGGGGTATGGAGTATAAAAGTAGGGAAGTTTTGATGCAACTTTACGGGGCGCTGGTGAGACCGCAACTGGAGTACTGCGTACAGTTTTGGTCTCCATATTTAAGGTAGGATATACTTGCATTAGAGGCAGTGCAGAGAAGGTTGATTCCTGGGATGAAGGGGTTGACGTATGAGGAATGGTTGAGCAGGTTGTGACTATACTCATTGGAGTTTAGAAGAATGATCGGTGATCTTATTGAAACATATAAGTTTCTGAGGGGGATTGACAGGGTGGATGCTGAGAGGATGGTTCCCCTAGTGGGGGTATCTAGAACTAGGGGGCATAGTTTCAGTATAAGTGGTCGCCCATTTAAGAAGGAGATGAGGACGAATTTCTTCTCTCAAAGGGTCGTGTATCTTATGATTTCTCTACCCCAGAGAGCTGTGGAGGCGCAGTCATTGAATATATTCAAGGCGGGGTTTGACAGACATTTGAACTACAAGGGAGTCAAGGGGTATGGGAGAGAGCGGGAAAGTGGTATTGAGGCCATGATTGGATCAGCCATGATCTATTGAATGGCGGAGCAGGCTCGTGGGGAAGATTGGCCTACACCTGCTCCTGTTTCTTATGTTGTTATGTTTTTATGAATCTCGGCCATGATGGATAAGATGTGTCCAAAGCGATAGCGCTCAGTTTGCGCTATTGCAAGGGAAGGATTTATACCACCAGTAATTTGCTGTCCTTATTACAAGAGAAGCATACGACAGAGAACATTAAAAAAATCAATCGGCACATGTGCAACAAAATTGTAGGAAAATGTAGAGATCAGTAATAAAGGTGAACAAATTGCCCGTCCACAAACGAATCCATTTAAAAAGGAAAGTATGCAATTACCTTCCTTTGCGATTTGATAATCTTCTCCTGCAAAGATAAAAGCAATATCATTCAACAGAAAGACCGCCCAAAACGTTTTACAGCAATGGAAGACTTATGAGCCCTATATTCCGATGCCTACGGGTGTGCACGGGCTGTGTACATACCCGTAGGGACATCGGAAATGCTAGTCACAAGCTTGCCAAGCGCATGCGCTGGAAACCGGCATTGCCTTTCTGTCAAGAATGCTCTTGACAGATCGGACGCCTGCCCCAGAGATGCGCCTCCGCGGGTGGAAAGTTCCGCTTTCTGGAGACCCTCCAGCCGAAGAAAACCCTTAGAAATCTTATGCCTGGTAAAAGCAGACGTAAAGCCTGCTTTTACGATTATAAGAGATGAAAAAAGTAAAGAAAAAATGCTTCACTCATTTATAATTTATAAATACATTTAAAAAAGGTAAGTTTATTTTAGGCCCCGTAAAAAACTTTCATTATTTTTTTCAAAAAATTAAATTTTTGTTTAAAATATTTAATTTATTTTAATTGTATTTTCAGTCATTTTAAAACCGTGATTTTTAAAACATTTATATAATGTTTTACTGTGTTTTTGGTGTGATCTCCATTCATATATTTGACAGGTCTATCAGTCAAAAGTATGGAGGGAGATTTCCTTCTCCTATTGGCTGGCCTGGCCCACATGATCCCAGGGACGCTTGCGAACTTTGGACAGGCCCAGGAGCGGAAGTGTCCGGACCTCGGAAGCCCTCAGTTAAGCTCGTAGAAATTTTTCCGATCGGAGGCATCCGTACGCAGGGAGCCTCCTACCGGAAATTACGTGCCAATGTTGCAAGTCGAAGAACAAATGTTTCTTGAGTATTATCGCTTCAAACGTTCGTTATACACACATCTGATATTCAGTTCCTGTGTTATCAATCAAGCTAAATATAGGGCATGGAGTATATCAGGCGCCGCCGCATACGATACCGCCCGTTTTGCGCTCCTAATCAGGACAACATTCTACTCCCTAAGTCTCTGATATGCAGAGGGGAATCATGCATTAAAATTAACACTGATGTTGTCGTTCTATTTTAGGGATAGATTTGTTCATGTACTGGAATTCCGCCGGTGGTCACCAGCTTTCCCTGCTGTACCACGAGGTCGCGTCTCAATAGGACTTTACCTCCGCTCATTGGCGGTCTTTGCTGTCACAGACGTCAATCGCATCCGCAGATCCACTTCTACCAGTAGAGGGAAGCTCATAGCGATAGCTGCCTGCCGCTATACATTCAAACGCCTCACAATCAAAGGATGTAAACGAGCTTAAAACCGCCCTCGATGCTTGAGCAGTTTTCATTCATGAATGCGGCAGAACAATGGGACTTGGGTGCCTGTTGTATGTGATCTCCGATAATCAATGCAATGATATATCGGGCAGGGCGTTTAACAGGCAACCCATCCCCCACCCCCCCACCCGCTGTTACATAGAATTACTTAGACTGAACAGCACAGAAGCAGGCGAGTTGGCCCAACTGATCCATGCCGGTTTTAATGCTCCACCCGAGCCCGTTCCCAGCCTCCTTCTTCTAACCCTATCCAGCCATAATATCATAAGCTCCTATTTCATTCTCCCTCGTGTGTCTTCCTAGTTTCCCCGTAATTGCATTCATGCTATTCGACCCTATTGCTCCTTGCGGTAGAGCGTTCCACATTATAACCACTCTCTGGTTGAAGAGGTTTCCAACTACTTGTGATCGATTGATATGCCAATAATCGGGAGGTAGAAATTCGGCGTGAGCGATCGCACAAAACGGGCGGTGTGGCCCCGGTCGCCTCTTACACACTCCGCCCGATATTCAGGTGTATTGAAGTCAATGGAACTGAGTATAGAATGTAACGCCCCAGATTAATTCCAATCCCCGTAAATCAAGGCCCAGAGTCTTAGATTCCGTGAAAAGCAACATCCCATTTTGGACCGCCAAAGCCAAACAATTGGCCCCACTTTGCACTCTCTCCAGTGAATTTCTATCCATTAACATTTGAAATCCTTATAAGAATTTCATGAGCTCCCCAACATCTTAATGCATCAATTCTCACGAATTGATCATCATTGCAGAATGCCGTTTGCCAAGTTGAATAAACACATATATAAATGCCACGTAGTTTAAAGTGGGCAATCCCTAATTTCAGGCTTACGGCTGTTCCTTGCTTGTTTATCAGATGACTTGCGTACTGGAGGAGAGAATGAAAAGCACTGTTAGAATGTATCCCTCAGCGCAATATCATATTGTGACGGAAGGATAAAGCGGTTCTGTGGGCTTATTTTGCTTCTGAATTGTGGGAACGCTGCTGATTCTCAATCGCCCATTTCGCGCAACCAACCAAGTTTTACACAGCAGTCCCCTTGAGTGGCTTTTGTGCCGTTTCCCTCATTAATAAATAACCATCCTGCTCACTGTTTGCCAAGACTCCAGCTTTTCTGATGCTATTTTCTCTGGTCCAAATCTTCCATCTGCCAAAAGAACGTCTGAATTCTACACTAAACCATATGGGGATTTCTTGAGCACATTCTTCAATCGAAGATAACCTGTTTGATTCCCTTCTGGATTTGATTCTACGGGCCAGAACTTGCTCAATTATAACAGAATGCCAACACCGTTAATCACGTGCAAATCGACCATGGTGCGAGTTGCAAATCTCCGGAAGTTATTGGTCGATTTAAGACAAGGCACCAAGCCCGTAGGTTCCCATTTATTTTTAATAACTTGTTGGAATTGCGCGTTAATTGCGTAATAAACTCGATGGAAAATGTTCAATCAAACAAATTAATAGCACAAGCACCTATTTTACAACGTGGCAATTGTTAATGACGGCCAATCAACCACTGTCCCATAAAGTGAACAGTTCAACTGAAGGGTCTAATTACTTCAGTTCGTGAATTGTGGTTGGAGATTTTAAAAGAGTGAATCTATTAAGAAATTAAATTACCTTTCCTACACTTTGTTCTCACTGTCTTAATCCAATATGTATCTGCCTCTCACAAGAGGGGCTAATGTAACGTGGTGAGAGTTTTACCTCTAATTTTTCTGATTTCTTCCAATAAACACACCATCAGGGAATCAGGTTGGTTTTTGTCCTGCTGGCGTCTCACACTTGACAGTCGATCACTTGTATGATTGACTTAAATCTCTTAAAACACCTCAGTCAGCACTAGCAAAGTGTCGCTTACGAACATATGAAACTGCCGGGCAAGGAAAGACCAATTTGTCTATCAAGCCTGGCCTACACCGTGATGGATGGACCAAGATATCAAAAAACGACTTCCTTCCCCTCCCAGGATCTTCCCCGTCCACCCATCCAGCCATATAATCTCAGGGGATCGGAAAATAAAAAGAACAGACGTGTGCCAATAAGGGACAAGTTATCTGGACAATTCCTCTACGAACCGCTCACCAGAACGAAAGCAGTGCAGGAGATAACATGCAACAAGTGTTGTGTATGAAGACACTTATCTTCTATATGATGCAACATCTGCCCCATTGAAGAATTAGTCCAGTTCCCTCTCGGAGGCATTCAGAGAGTCAGCGCACACGACACCAGCCGGCAACACAATCCAGATCCTCGCTAGTCTCTGGGAAAAGAATAACAGCTTAAGTTCCCATCTAGTTCTACGCTGACATTTTTGAAAATTGTGTCCCCCCGTCCTCTCCAATCTGGTAAACTGCAGTAATCTATCAATAGGGACGCCCGTTCATGACTTCAAACACCTCTGTCAATCAACCTGTAAGTCTATGCTGTGCTGAAGTAAATACACCAAAGTCCTTGCATTAGTCTGAGTTACGGAGATTATTTAAGCTCGAAATCATTGATGTGACGCTCTGCTGGACCTTTTCCAAGGCCACTATAAGACCCACCATGTGGGAATACTTCAATTACACGCTCTACTCCCATGAGAGCCAATCAATGAAAGATCAGTCACTAAGGGGCGGGGGATGGGTAACTTTAACTTTCAGCAATGCGGCCGCTATTGAGTAGTTCACCATTTAGACAATGTTGGCTGCCCCCTTGTTCCCGCTTGTTGCCGTCGGCCATTCGTTAAAATTAGTCCCAGTAATTTCACACCACATCAATAGATAGCACAACTGCATAACTAGACAAGACAGTACTTGATGCAAAGAACGCCAGTTGATCTACCTTGAAAATAATTTGGTGGCGCCGCTCCAAAGGCTATGAAGGATGAGCGAGGGAATTCCTGATAACATCGCAGCGGTAAATCGGTTCTAAGCCGCTGAGTGCAGCGCAGTACAGATCAAGCAATAGGTCGGCCCAGCCGAAGACATGTGGTAAAAGCAAATGGATGATAATAATTGTTGGCACCTACGGTATTGCTCGTGTGCCACCCGTTCCACTGTTGGAGGTAAGAAGCAGAAAAAACAGTATGTTAGCTCCTGAGGATTATCAGATTAATCAAAGGAAATTTGTACATGTAGAAGAACTGTTTGAGAAAGACGGAATATAGTGGAGTGCCAGGTTCAATATTTGCATAAGGAAACGCCAGATTTCAGTGCTGTACATCACAGGAACTGCAACTGTGCAACCTGTCCGCTTATGTACAAGCTGGATATTCCTGTATTAAGTTCTCTGATAGGTCGGTTCTTACACATACATTTTCATTCTAGTGTGTGCAATTAGTCACGGTCACGGGAAGACATGACTTTGTCAGCTTCAATGAATATGGGGAGGAGTTTGTGCAAAGGAGCGGCTGATAATATACCGCCCAAATTGCACCACCGTCCATGACGAATTTCTAACCCTCACCAATCAGCCAGGTATCTACAGAGACAATATTTTCCCCAGCCTGCTTGTTCCCTGTGAATCCCATTAAACTGTACGGGACCCCGTTAGACCTGGATGAATTGGTCAGTTCTTCTGAATGGACCACCGTGCTGGCAGCTCCGGTGTCCACCAAACATCTCCCCTGCACTTTCTCCACCCCCATTTTAACATCGTATCCCAGGGAACACAGGTAGACAGGCTGCGCTGGTTCTAGTCATAGCTCTGGGTTGTATTGGGCAGATGGGGTCAGAGCACCGGTGGTTGCTGCTACCTTCCCTGGGCCAGTCAATAGGGTCCTCATGGCATCCACAAATGACTCGAACCTGGCGGGAGGGATCCCTGTCTCTGCGTTTCGTGCTGGCGTTGAGGAATTCTTACCCTTGTAATCATTCCAAGGATCCTTACACTCCTTTCTCCAGTGTCCATCCTTCCCACACACGTAACAGTTAAGCCTTGTGCTGGAAGGGTAATTCCCTTCCTGATGCCACTCATTCCTACACTGGCCGGGTTTCATTTCATGCACTTTCCCTTTTGGTGGGGGCTCTTCAGCACCTCTACCGTTCCGGTAGGCCAGGGTCAGCTGTCTGACCACTGCCTCTTCGGTGCATGACGTTATCCTAGTAGTTTGTAGCACAGGTACATTCAGAAGCACATTAAACATTTGTCTTCTTCTCGCTGGAGCAGAGAGTCCCCTTGGGCGGTAATCCTAAGAGGGGAGTATGGTATTGGCTGATTGGTTAACGTCGCGCCAGGTATTCAATTCTATTGGTGTTAATGGGATTGGGTGTGGGTGGGGAGGTTACAGGGCCGCAGATACTATACCGCTCGTTTTGCCCTATAACGCAAGACGATTTTCTACCGCAATGTATTTTGCTCTCAGGGACCAACGAACAAATGTTGTTCCTGGGGAACTTTAGCTCAGTATTTGAAGAACAAGACACAATGTTTAGCCTTACTTGCTAGGTCCCGCTCTTTCTTGCATTGCTCCAGTGCTGGATGATAAAATGAAGAAACAAATGTTGCAAAATATAAAATCATAAAATCTTACATCAAAGAAGGAGGACCTGTGGCCCGTAGTGCCTGTGCAGGCACTTTGAAAGAGCTATCCAATTAGTCCCACGCCCCTCATCTTTCTCAATCGCCCTACATTTGTTTTTTTTCATTATCAAGCATTTATCCAAATCTCTTTTGAATGTTGCCATCCAATGTGTTTCCTCCACCCGT
This sequence comes from Squalus acanthias, assembly GCA_030390025.1. Taxonomy (NCBI): domain Eukaryota; kingdom Metazoa; phylum Chordata; class Chondrichthyes; order Squaliformes; family Squalidae; genus Squalus; species Squalus acanthias. The sequence continues at coordinate 11,065,666 of CM059453.1, forward strand.
TCAGGCAGAGCATGCTGGATCACAACAACTCGCTGTATAAAAAAACGCTCTTCTCTCTTCTCGTTCGTTTGCCAATGTTCGAGTAAAAATTATAGGGCTGAAAGAAAGTTAAAGAATGTACTATAAAAGTAAAATTCGTAAATACAGAATGGTTTCGCTGACACATTGCGATGAGTAATGTCTGTGGTCAACAGCGTATGTGCGAGGCCCACTAAGATACATAGAAACATAGAAACATAGAAGATAGGAGCAGGAGTAGGCCATTCGGCCCCTCTAGCCTGCTCCGCCATTCAATGCGATCATGGCTGCTCATCCAAATTCAGAACCCTGTCCCTGCTTTCTCCCCATACCCCTTGATCCCTTTAGCCTTAAGAAATATATCCAACTCCTTCTTGAATATATGTAATGAATTGGCCTTACTGCCTTCTGTGGTAGAGAATTCCACAGGTTCACCACTCTCGAGGTGAAGAAATTCCTCCTCATTTCTGTCCTAAGTGGCTTACCCCTTATCATTAGATAATAATAGTACAACGGTTAAACTTGAGAACCGATCACCACATGACCAGCCAGTCCGACTGACAGAGCTGACACAACATTTCGATGTTTATAGTTTCGGTAGGGAAGTAACATTTTTTAGCTTAAATTGCTGTTTATAATTAGGAGTCTGTTGCTGGGGGAATGTGATTGGGTGAAGACATTTGTATGTAATGAATTGCGTAGCCGAACCTATAATGTATAAAAGAAGTTCCGATACCACTGTAAGGTCGAGAAGTGGATCAGTAGACCGCGGGGTCTATGGCTTTTCTCCCAGGGAGTCCTGTTAAATAAACTGTGATCTTCTGCTTTGATACATACTCGAGTGAATTCATTTTTCACCAACAGGTAACAATCCCAGCTGCTAAAATCTTTCCATGTAACTGATGTCCTTCACCCCTGAAAGCTTTGTAGCGCAGTGGTAATGTCACTGGACTAATGATCCAGTAGGCGTGAGTTCAAATTCCACAAGGCAGCAGAGCAATTTAAATTCAGTTAATTAAATAAACTGGAATAATTACTAGTATCAGTAATGGTGATCAAGAAACTATCGGATTGTTGTAAAAACCCATCTGGTTCACTAATGTCACGTTAGGAAAGTAAATCTGCCGTCCCTCACCTGGTCTGGGTTATATATGACTCCGGATCCACAGTAGTTACAAAGTAAGTGGACTCTTAACTGCCCTCTGAAATGGTCTAACAAGCCACTCCGTTGTAACCAACTGCTACGAAACAAAATAATAAAAATGAAACCGTACGGAGCACCCCGCATCAATCTCGGCAACAGCTATGGACCAGGCAACGGCAACGGCACACCCAGCCCAGTCAACCCGGCTAACTGCTCCTCACCAACGTCTGGGGACTTGTGCCAAAATTGGGAGAGCTGTCCCGCAGACTAGTCAAGCAACAGCCAGACATAATCATACTCAAAGATTAATACATTTCATCCAATGTCCCAAACACACCCATCACCATCCCTGGGTATGTCCTGTCCCAATGGCAGGATAGACACATCAGGGGTGGCGGCACCATGGTATACAGTCGGGAAGGAGTGACCCTGGGAGTCCTCATCATTGACTCCGGACCCCATGAAGTCTCATGGCTCCAGGTCAAGCAAGGGCAAGGAAACTTTCTGCTGATTACCACCTACCGCCCTCCCTCAACTGATGAATCAGTACTCCTCCATATTAAACACCACTTGTAAGGTGCAGCGAGAGGGGCAAGGGCACAGATTGTACTCTGGGTGGGGGACTTCAATTTCCATCACCAAGAGTGGCTCGGTAGTACAACTACTGACCGAGCTGGCCGAGTCCTGAAGGACATAGCTGCCAGTCTGGGCCTGCGACAGGTGGTGAGAGAACCACCACAAGGTAAAAACCTACTTGACCTCGTCATCACCAATCTACCTGTCGCAGATGCATCTGTCCATGACAGTATTAGTAGCAGTGACCACCGAACATTCATTGCGGAGACGAAGTCCCGTCTTCACAGTGAGGACACCCTCCATCGTGTTGTGTGGCACTACCACCGTGCTAAATGGGATAGATTCAGAACAGATCTAGCAGACAAAACTGGGCATCCATGAGGCGCTGTGGGCCTTCAGCAGCAGCAGATTGTATTCCAGCACAATCTGTAACCTCATGGACAGGCATATCCCTCACGCTACCATTACCATCAAGCCAGGGGACCAACCCTGCTTCAATGAGGATTGTAGAAGACCATGCCAGGAGCAGCACCAGGCGAACCTGGGGAAGCTGCAACACAGGACTACATGCATGCTAAAAAGCGGAAGCAGCATGCTATAGACAGGAATAAGCGATCCCACAATCAATGAAAGAGATCAAAGCTCTGCAGTCCTGCCACATCCAGTCGTGAATGGCGGTGGACCATCAAAGACTTAACAGGAGGAGGAGGCTCCATGAATATCCCCATCCTCAATGATGGTGGAGCCCAGCACGTGAGTGAAAAAGACAAGGCTGATGCGTTTATAACGATCTTCAGCCAGAAGTGCCGAGTGGGTGATCCATATCGGTCTCCTCCTGAGGTCCCCACCATCACAGAAGCCAGTCTTCAGCCAATTTGATTCACTCCATGTGATATCAAGAAACGGCTGAGCGCACTAGATACAGCAAAGACTATGGGCCCTGACAACATTCCGGCTATCGTGCTGAAGACTTATGCTCCAAAACTAGCCGTGCCTCCAGCCATGCATTCCAGTACAGCTACAACACTGGCATCTATCCGACAATGTGAAAAATTGCCCAGGTATGTTCTGTCCAAAAAAACAGGAAAAATTCAATCCGGCCAATTATTGCCCCATCAGTCTACTTTCAATCATCAGCAAAGCGATAAAAGCTGTCATCAACCGTGCTATGAAGCTGCACTTACTCACCAATAACCTGCTCACTGATGAACTGTTTGGATTCCGCCAAGTCCACTCGGCTGCCGACCTTATTACAGCCTTGGTCCAAACATGGACAAAGGAGCTGAATTCCAGATGTGAGGAGAAAGTGATTGTCCTTGACGCAAGGCAGCATTTGAGCGAGCGTGGCGTGAAGGAGCCCCAGTAAACAGAAGTCAATGGAAACCGGGGGGATAAATCTCCACTGGCTGGAGTCATACCTAACACAAAGGAAGATGGTTGTCGTGATTGTAGGTCAATCGTTACAGCCTCACGACATCGCTGCACGAGATCATCAGGGCAGTGGCCTAGGCCGAAACATCTTCAGCTGCTTCATCAATGACCTTCTCTCCAACATAAGCTCAGAAATGAGGATGTTCGCTGATGAATGCACAGTGTTCAGTGTCATGCACAACTCCTCAGATAATGAAGAAGTCCATAACCGCATGCAAGAAGAGCTGGACGACGTTCATGCTTGGGCTGATAAGCGGAAGGTAACATTGCGCCACTGAAGTGCCAGGCAATGAATATCTCCAACAACCGAGAGTCCAAACAACGCCACTTGACATTCAATGGCATTGCCATCGCCGAATCTCACACCATCAACATCCTGGGGGTCACCATTGACTAGAAACATAACTGGACTAGCCAAATAACTACGGTGGCAATAAGTCCATTTGAGAGGTAGGTATTCTGCGGCGAGTGTCTCAACTCCTTAGTCCCCAAAGTATTTCTACCATTTAATGGCACAATCAAGGAGTGTGATGGAATACTCTCCACTTGCCTGGATCAGTGCAGCTCCAAAAGCAATCAAGAACCTCGACACCATCCAGGACAATTGCAGCAGACGCATGGGAATACCACCATGTCCCCCTCCAAGTCATACATCATCCTGACTTAGAAGTATATCGCAGATCCATCGTCGCTAGGTCAACATCCTTTACTCCCTAACGAACAGCACTGTGGGAGTACCTTCAGCAGACGGAATGCATCGGTTCAAGAAGGCGGTTCACCACCACCTTCTGAAGGGCAATTAGGGATGCGCAATAAATTATGGCCTTGCCAGCGACGCCCGCATTCCATAAAAAAACGAATATAAATATGTCTGACGCATTGTGCGGGACTTAGTGTTCAACTATCAGATAGTCAGAGGGAATTGGATAAGTATTTGAAAAGGAATAACATAACAAAAAATGATCATAGTACAGAGAAACACAACTGGACTGATCAGCAACATTTAAAATCTAGCACCGACAAACGCAAGATTGATCTCCTCCTATGCTATAAAATCAATGATGGTGAGGAGAGAATTACACATTGGAACATTATTGTGATCTACACCAGATGAACGCAAAGCTCAATTTTAGATCTTACTCAGCGCCATATTCACAATCTGAGTTCTACCTTTTCAGCTGAAATAATCAGAGACTTTAATACTCAGCTCTGGCTCAGTGGTACCACTGAGTCAGAAGCACGTGGGTATCAAGTCCCGTTCCCAAAGCTTGACCACAACATCCAGGTTATCCCCCCAGTGTAGCACTGAGGTGGAGATGCACGGTTGGAGAGTCGGCCTTTTGGATTAGACTTTAAACTGAGGGCCAGACTGCCCTCTCAGGTGGAGCCAGAAGATCCCACGGCACCATTTCGAAGAGCAGGGACGTTCTCACTAGTGTCGCTACCAATATCTGTTCCTTAAGTAACATCACTGCCAAACAGATAACCATGTCGTCATCACAATCCTGGATGTGGGCCCTTGCTTTGCCAACATTAGCTGATGTGTTTACGATGCTTCAACAGAACTTCCTTTCCTGTAAAGCACTTTGGGACGTCCTGAGGTAACGAACAGCACTTTAGAAATGTAAGTCTGTGTTTCTTTTTAAATCAGAGGGCATTTTGCGGCAACAAATCTGTCAAACGATTCCAAAAAATAAGGAGGATTTATTTTTGTGGTTAAAGAAGGTCATTTTCAAATCCGTTATATTTGGCTGATTATGTTGATAATTGACAGGAGAAAAACAAAACAAAAGTTTCCAACCGAGGTGAAAATTCACCCAAGACAACATTGCGGGCAGTAAGATAAAAACAAGTGCCAATGATGTTTCTGTGTAGGCCGCAGCCTGTGACACTTTTGAAGACTGTCCCCAGAAATGGGTAGGGTGCGTCAGTTCACGGTGGCAATTGGGAGAGTAGGGGTCGATAGGGGCCCAGGCCTCGGATCAGCATCTGGGAATCCCGCAGTTCGGGCCTTCCCCTCACTTACAGTTAAATATAAGACTCAGGCACCAATGACATCATCAGGCCACGATTGTGACGTTAAGGAACCCCCGCCTCCACTTCCCCTGCTCATTTGTCTTTTGCGGGGAGCCTCGTGTATGAACTGATTGCTGTTTTTCAACAATTAAAGAGGCGGGAAGGAGGTCCGGTTGCCAAGTCTGATAATTTACCCACCTCCCCATCACACGCCCACCCTCCCACTTCCGCCGGGAAAAGGTGAGGTTAAAATCATGGCCAATGGAACTGAATATCGGGTGGGGCGTAAAACGGGCGACGAATGCATTAGCGCCTGTTTTGCATCCCCCACTTATTCCCAATTTCACCCCCATGGTCACTACACAGCTGTTCTGCCAAATTGCTCCCTCGTCTTCCTTCACTTGACCATTTTTGCTTTGAACAGAGTGGCTTGCTAATCCACTCTCAGGGGGACTTAACAATCAATAGTTAGGGGTAAATCGTCACTTTCAATGTTGTGTACAAAATGGACGTTCGCTGATCAATCGCCGAATGAATCACACTCACAATTTTCCTCTTCCTTGAAGTCAGTGTGGGAATGGACCTTGAGTAGACGTGGAAGTGTTCGCTTCCCGGAATTACAATGGTGACCCTCTTGATACCTTATGGCAATCCTGCATCCTCTATGTCTATACATTTTGCATGCCACACAACAAGGCCCTGACCTGTGATCAGTGACTTGCATTGGTTCCCCATCTGCCAACGCCTTGATTTTAAAATTCTCATCCTTCATTTCAATTCCCTCCTCACCCTCGCTCCTCTCGACCTCTGTAACCGCTTCCACCCCTACAACCCTCCGAAATCTCTGCACTCCAACACATCTGGCCTCTTGCACATCCCCGATATAAAGTGCTCCACTGTTGGCGGCCGTGGCATTAGCCGCCGAGTATCTAAGCTCAAGAATTCCGTCCTTAAACTTCCGGACACTCTACCTCTCACTCCTTTAAAAGAATCGTTCATTCTACCTGTTTGACCAAGCGTTTGCTCACCTGTCTCATTGCTCCTAATGGGGCTTGGAGTCAAATGTTGTGTGGTAATGTCTCCTCTAAAATACCTTGGCCGTTTTATATGCTTATATGAGCTATATAAATGCACTTTGTTGCTGTTGGCAAAATTGAAACTGGCCGTGGTTATAATGTGTGTTCTCATAACATCATAAGGTGCTCATTTTCCAGCACCTTGGAGAGACGACATGATCATATAGAGCTAGCAATTGAATCTGTTAAAACTATCTGCTGCATTGTTGAGATTCACTTATCTCTGGTCTTCCGATTATGTTGTGCCAAAATTTCGGCACTTGCCGGGTGAGTAGGCGCTGTGTACTCACCCGTAAGGCCTCCTGAAGTGCCGGTTTCCTGCATGCACTGCGCATAAGCGGGAAACCGGAACTTCCGGTCTCCTGAAGGGAGGGCTTCAGAGGTGAACCGCGTGCTCGGGAGAGGCTGTGCGCGCAGCGACTCGGTTTTTTTTCAGGTTTCTCCGGGAAGGTAAATATTGAAGAAGCTGCGCTTTTAAAACGGAGGCGCAAGACCTGTCTTCAACAAGGTAAGTGGTTAATTAATTAGAATTTAACATTTTTTCAACAGGTTTATCTTTTTTAGATACTTTAAAGAAAGGTAAGTTTATTTTTAGCACTGTTAAAAAGTATTTTAATTTTTTCAAAAATTTATATTTTTGTTTAAAGCAGTTAATTTATTTAACTTGCAGTTATTTTAAAAATATGATTTGTTTTTAATTTATTTGAAGTTGAGGTGTTGTTTTGGGGCCGACTCCAATTCATAGATTTGAAAGGTCTTACTGTCAAATCTATGAATGAAAGATGGTCTGCTGCCATTGGCTCTCCATGGTCCACGTGCTCCCAGGGGACGCATCGCACTAACTGCACCCCTGGGATAAACAAGCACTGCGCACCAGCAGCTGCAGGAGGCCCAGGAGCTGAAGCCCCCGTGGGCCCAGAGGTCAACGGCAGGCACGGTAGCTAGGTGCGCGTGGGATCCTTGCACCCGCGGGAAGCCAGTGAGCCTAATTACTGTGCCATTGTGTTTAATCAGAGTTGCAGCCGGACATAACACACTTGTTATACAACCAAAAGTTACGACCATGAAAAGTAGCATCAGATACTGGTCCTGATCGGACAGACGGCTGGCGTGCACGAACAGCTCTTCTTCTTCCTCTCTCTTCCTGAACGACCCAAGAGTTTTAGAACTCAGTCAGCAGTAGATCAATTCTCAGGAGACCCCACTCCACCGCCTGTAATAAGGGCTTTTCAGGTCTGTCCTGTATACCCTCTTTAGTGGTGGGCTTTGTGTAGGATATTGACAAGACCATTTAACCTATACAGCATCCCCTTAAAACAATGTGTCTAATGGCATGTCTAGTTCTTTGTCTAATCTTACATCTGAAAATTTTCCCTGAAGGGGTCTCATGTTTACCTTAAATGTATTTCTTGCTTACACATTTTGAAGGCCAATCCATCAGAGTTCATCTGTTCTCGTCCGTACTTGTAGTCCCAGACACATCCAGTGCATACCAGGGACAAATACGACAGCAAAATAACTGCGGATGCTGCAAATCCGAAATAACAACAGAAAACGCTGGAACAACGTACCAGGTGCAGCGTTGGGCCTTTTAATCAGAAGCCCATGCTAGAGCTGTAGTCGGAACCAGCCGCTATCCAACCTATTTCCCCTTAACCTAACAGCTTATTCCATCCTGAGAGGATGTGGAGATGCCGGTGTTGGACTGGGGCGGACAAATGTGAGAAGTCGCACAACACCAGGTTATAGTCCAACAGCTTTATTTGAAATCACAAGCTTTCGGAGGGCTGCTCCTTCATCAGGTGAAGTGAAGAAATGTATATAGGCATGGCATATATAGTCAGAGAACACTGCCAGAGATTACAGTTAAACTTTCTAACTGCCCTTTATCACACCTCGGCAGAGAGATAATCAGGGCAATCAAAGGTGTGGATGGTGAACAAACAGGTCAATCAGGAAAACATTACATCAAAGACAATGAGGTGGGGTCACAAGGGGTCAAATGTGGCAGATGCTGGGGTCTGTATGGAAACCAAAAAACGTTTTTTGCTGGAAATCACAGCAGGTCCTGCCGCATCTGTATAGCGAGAACAAGCCAACGACGACATCTGTAATCATCTGAAAGCTTGTGATTTCAAATAAAGCTGTTGGACTATAACCTGGTGTTGTGCGATTTCTCACATTCATCCTGAGATGATGCATTAACTGCCACAAGTTCCTTCTGTTCCATGTCCTTATACTAATTAACGTCTACATATCTTTAAAGCAGTTCTGTTAACGAACTTCAATTCCTAACTTAGCATTATAATACGGTTATTAGCAATAACGGGGAAAGAAACATAGCTTGGGGCTTAGTTGGCCATATTAATGATACATTAAACAAAGTCAAATTCCTAATGCACAATCAGCAGACAGCTAGCCTGCCAGGCAAGGCCATACGTGACTGCAACTCAGTGGAATGTTATAACATCCGTGTGGAACTGCAAACATGGGCAAATTTGATGCATCTGTCCATCTAATCTAATACGAGTCTGAAGAAACTTGATCTCAGGCTCTGATAGAAGTCGCCAGGAAAAACGAAACTGAAGCAGCTCCTGTAAAACACAGTTTATACATTAACCCTTACTAGTCTCAACCTCTAATACAATCTTTTAAATGCAGTATTATGCATGTCTCAATTTCATTCGCTTACCATAGACATTTTAGGTACCCCTAATTTCTAACAGTATTGAAATGTGGGAGTAGTTACAGATATTTTCTGTTGCTCACCTGCATCTCTATTACTGCGTTGCCGAACTAAAAAGGCAAAATCGACGGATTTTAACATCGAAATTTGATGGAACACGTGGACCGAATTACCTATTTCTGTGCTGTTTTAGTTAATGCAAACCCTTCTTATCTGAGGAAGGAGGTTCTTGCCATGGAAGGAGTTCAGCGAAGATTCACCAGGCTGATACCTGGGATGGCAGGAATGACGTATGGGGAGAGATTGGTTCGATTGGTCTTATACTCGCTGGAGTTTAGAAGAATGAGAGGGGATCTCATTGAAACTTATAACATTCTGAAAGGACTGGAAAGACTAGATGCAGGAAGGATGTTCCCGATGGTCGGGGAGTCCAGAACCAGGGGTCACAGTCTAAGGATAAGGGGTAAGCCATTTAGGACAGAAATGGGGAGGAATTTCTTCACCCAGCGAGTGATGAACCTGTGGTTTTCTCTACCACAGAAGGCAGTAGAGGCCAATTCATTAAATATATTCAAGAAGGAGTTGGATATATTGCTTAAGGCTAAATGGATCAAGGGATATGGGGAGAAAGCAGGGACAGGGTTCTGAATTTGGATGATCAGCCATTGAAGCATTGAATGGCGGAGCGGACCGGAGGGGCCGAGTGGCCTACTCCTCCTCCCATCTTCTATGTTTCTATGTTTCTGTGTCACGCGAGAGGGGTGGGATTGCACGAGGGCTGGGACTCTAAACCGGCAGTATTGGATCATTCTGCCCAACAGTCGGGTGCATCATGTTAGATTTTGACTTGTTGCCGTAGCGTAAAACGGGGGACAACTGCCGCTTCGCAGTCACCCGTTTTACACACTGACCCAACGTCAAACATTACCCATTGACAAAACTGGTACGGAATATCGGGATTTTGGTGGAATGGACGGAAAATAAGATTCTGTCAGCATTGCGTCCCCGCCTGTGTCCACTGTTACCACAAATATATATCTATAGTGATACGCGTTCATTTACCACCCCTTTAATAAGGATAATCTTGTAAATTTTGGTTCACTCAAAGACTGACATCAGATGTTCTTTTTTGGCTGGGTTCCTTATTTTCAAAATAGTAATTGTCTGTACTGGCAGCGACTAGTTGCAGGGGTCATTCAAAATTCGGATACAAGCAGGGACATGAAGGAACCAAGATAAATCCATATGTCGCATGGTCTGCAGAACATTTCGTAACTTGATGTCAATCTTTGTTCCGTGTTTTGAGGTAAAGGGGCTTGGTGCATTGAATAGAGTCCACTATTCGCAACTTGCGAGTTTCCGTGGTTTTAGACTGCCTCTTGTATCTTCTAAAATTTAAATCATTCACTACTGATAACTACATGAGGGATAAAGTAATAAAAGGATATGATGCGGGGTGAGATGAACTAAGTTGGGAGGAGCTTCATGTGGAGCACGTAAATCAACATAGTCTCATTGGGTCCATTTGCATTGTTTCTGTTGTAAATTACAGATAATGTCATGTTAATAAGGGCCCCTTTTTTAACAAATGTCCGTTTTGTAGAAGTTTCAGTTTATACACGTTCCATTGTGCTCGAAAATAGCTCCTACTGACTGTGCAGCAAAATGGACCTTATTCTGCGACCTCCACGGGTGCGTATGAGTTGCGCACGCGCCCGTAGCGGCCGCGCTATTACCGGCATGCGCCGCGCATGCGCTGAAACCCGGCACTTTCGAACTGCACAAATTCTCTGGACAGATCCTCCGCATCCGTGGGAGATTGGTCTCGGCTGGCAGAGAGTTGCGCGATTTGCACATCTTCCGCCCGATGAATACCTGTCCAATTCTTACGCCTTATAAAAGCAGGCGTAAGTCTTGCTTTTACCAGCTTTAGAGTTTTAAAAAATAGAAAAAGAAAATTTTATCACTCATTTATAAATCAAAAATACTCTTCAAAAAGGTAAGTTTATTTTAACCCGTACAAACATTTAATTCTTTAAAAAAATATATATTTAAAAAAAATATTTAATTAAATGGTATTTAAATTAATTTTAAATATGTTATGTTTTTTAAATTTCTTTTCTTGTGTTGTTGTATTTTTTAAGCGATCCCGATTCATAATTATGACAGTTCCGTACGTACTTGTTTCATTGGTTGGGCCAGCACACGTGATCCCAGGAGCGCCGACGGACCGCTTGCGCCCGTCCAAAAATTTGCGGGTTAGGTGATTTGGCTATGATAAATTGACCCTTAGTGTTAGGGGGGGATTAAATATGTGGGGTTACAGGGATAGGATGGGATATGTTAGGGGGAATTAAATACGTGGGGTTACGGGGATAGGGTGGGATATGTGTCGGTGCAGGCTCGATGGGGATTCTGTGTGAGGGGGCAGGGACAGGGTACTGGATTTGGATGATCAGCCATGATCGTATTGAATGGTGGAGCAGGCTCGACGGGCCGAATGGCCTACTCCTGCTCCTAGTTTCTATGTTTCTATGTTTCTATGTCTGGTACGGGGGGCTCAGCCCGCGCGGACCCCGGAGAGGCCCAGGATCGCAAGCCTCTTTATCTCCAGGGCCACCAGGTACGTTCGTCGACATTTCGCAGTTCGGAGGCGTCCGCCCGCGCGAAGCCTCCGCTCGCAAATGTTGGCCCATTATGTATTGCATTTTGTCACCTCAATCGCACAGACTAAACGGTGAACGAACGTGAGAATGCCTATTATCCGGCATTCGCAGGAGCACGCCACCTTGCCTCGTGCCCTATTAGTCACTCTTGTTTGTGCAGATATTTTTTTTAAACCCTCTATGTTGCTGGAATTGCGAGCTGATATCTTCAGGGCGAGAGCAACAGGGCAACTGGGACCATCGTGAACGATGGGGTCCACTATGAATCTCCTTAGCCGATAAGATTGATTGATTGAGAATTAAACAGAGTATGGATGAAGAAGAGGTTCAAATAAAGTGGATGCATTCAATGTTAAATCAGCTGCATAAAGATAAATATTGAAAGGGACGAATGATTGGATCAGGAGAGACAGTAAAAATGATCCGAAAAGGAAATGTAAGAAAACATGTAAAAAATAACATTTACATTTTCGAAATCTGCGAAAATAATTCACTAGCAAAAGGAAATAAACCCCAGGCTGATAATTGTTAACTTGTAGAGCAAGAGAGGCTGATTGGCAGCAATTAACCATTAGTACGTCATAAAGGGTTTCTGACGCTGTTAATTGACTTATAAACAAATTGGGATAGAGTCGGCAGTGTAGGAATTGTGCCGTGATTGCAGCACGTGTGAGTTCGTGGCGAACCATCTAATCCAGGGCAAGAACATCTGCAGTATCTTTCTGCAACTCGAGGAACTTCGGCTCGGAGTTGGTGCGCAGGAGGCCGAAGTGCTGACATTGCGATGCATCACTGGGCATTTCCACCCGGGAGACAGTCTCACGCCTTAGGTTAGGTAATTGTTAACCATTTAGTCAGTTTTCAGGGACAGGAGGATATGAGTGCGAGTTAGGCAGCTGAGGGGACTCAGAAGCATATTTGTAGGAACCTCGTCGTTTCCGCTTTTCCAACAGGTGCGGGGTATTAGTTACCAGTGTGAATGGGAACAAAGACTTGCAGGAATAATGAGATAACTGACCACGGCACTGTGGTACAGGAGGCCATTAAAGTGGGAGAAACGATAAGAAATGTGATGAAGGTAGGGGCTATTATATTCAGGGGTATACACCCTGTTCTCTGCAGGCACGACCGGAACACTCCCGAAAGCTGTTTACCCTTTTTCAGGGCATACCTCACACCTGAGAAGAACTTGGAATAGCAGGGCAAATGTGCAAATGCAGCAACTTAGTGAAACTCACGGGAAGGTTAAGAGCAAGAGGCGGAAATCGGCCAGCACCTTATGGCGATTCTGAATTACGAGTGTTCTCTTTCTCGCTACAATTGCTGCCTGCGTTGCACATTAATACGTGTATGTCGTTCAGGCTACACAAAAAAGCTGACCCGCATTTGCCACAATAGCGGAAGAGTCGGATTGGTTAGGGCATTTACATGCAATTACTGGGCGTGGGACTGATCACAAGCTGGTAATTTTGCACTGGGGCCGTCCCGATTGGCATCCGTGTCACATAGGCCCGGGTTGCGCGGTGGCTGACGAATGCAAGGTGTCAGCGTTCGCCATCATTACTCCTGTGGAGTGCAAGATCTAGCGCATGCGCATCTAAACGGGGAAATCCTGAAGTTGCGGTCAGTCATTCGCTGCTCCGAAACTGGCTGTGCTGGGTACCATCCCCTCCCCCCGCCATAGCTGGCAATCACTGAAATCAGAGAAACTGACCAAAACCTTAGTCTTTACGCGCTAATGTCGCTTTTAAATACTTCATTAAATTTTAAGCCCTGGTGTAATAGGTGAAACTAAGCTTTTAACAGCATATTGACTGCTCAACATCCTTGCTGGCCCTGAAAAACTATTTTTTTATGTTTGTAGATGATCACATTTCTCCAATATGATAAAATTACATTTGTAAAAAAAATGAAAACTGCATTTGTTTCGCATGTTTGTTCTTGTCATACATGCTTATACGTTATACCCACGCGAATGTCCCAAACTTTACTTTGCTCGAACAACCGTTCGCCCCTACTCTCTGATTTCTATTCCTTCGCAAATTTCACGTTACCACTTCACCATCAATCAAAGCTACATGATACACATCTGATTATGAATATCAATTCACCTCTCCGTTGCATAAATCATGTGTACTACTAAGGGATCACAATACAAGATCAATCAACTGAAAACTACCGGATTACCATTAAACATTTGCGGGACGAACAATGGTATGTGGTCGTATCATTAACTAGTTAAAGAGTAGCCTACTTTCTAGCCCTATAAGTGTGTCACTACTTTTTCTTGTGGAGGAAGATGTGCGGGTTAGGTTGATTTGGCTATTATAAATTGACCCTTAGTGTTAGGGGGGGATTAAATATGTGGGGTTATGGGGATAGGATGGGATATGTTAGGGGGAATTAAATACGTGGGGTTACGGGGGTAGGGTGGGATATGTGTACTGTGGGGATTAAAGCAGGGACAGGGTACTGGACTTGGATGATCAACCATGATCGTATTGAATGGTGGAGCAGGCTCGACGGGCCGAATGGCCTACTCCTGTTCCTAGATTCTATGTTTCTATGTAAGTGGAGAAGAGGTTAGCTTGCCAATCGACAGAACTTTCAGCATCAATATAATTATTTTGTATTCAATGAATGCAGGATATGAAACTTTCCAGTTACACTTACTTTGTTCCTGAGCATCATCTGTAAAATGGAAGCAAAACGCGTGTAGATCAATAAGCTGGGCGACAAATTCCTCTCGGACAGAGGCGCAAAACGGGCGTTCAATGGAACAGCATATGACGCGGGGCTGAGACGATGACGTCGGTTTTGGACCACCGCCTGAGGCGAATTTCTGGACCACTGCGCGCATAGAGCTGAAAGCATCTACTAAACGGAGAGGATTGCTAAACAGAGTGGTAACGGAAGATTGCTGAGAGTGGAAATTCGGTAGCAGAAGAGAAAGGATGTGCGAAGAGCTAGGCGAACGGTTTATGTAAGAACTAGGAACGTATAACTTGCTAATAATTGATTAAATTAATCACTTAAACTAAATAATTGGCGCGTAATTTGCGACAGTGGACTTCCTGCGTGAGATGCCTTCTATTGTAAAAAAATCTACGAACTTACCTGAGGGCTCCCGAGCGGACCTGTGCCACCGCACATGCGCAGTGCACACGTATCCCAGGGGCGCATGCAGTTCGCAAGCGTCTTGGGATCACGTGGGCCAGGCCAGCCAACAGGAGAAGGGAATTTCCCTTCATACTTTTGACAGATAGACCTTTCAAATATATGAATGGAGATCACCCCCCAAAACACACTAAAATATTAAATAAATTTTAAAAAACCATGACGTTTTTAAAATGAGTTAAAATTACATTAAATTAAATATTTTAAACAAAAATTATTTTTTGAAAACAATTATTAATATTTTTTACAGGGCTAAAATTAAGCTTAACTTTTTAAAAAGTATTTTTAAATTATAAATGAGCGAAAAAAAAATTTAAAAACTTTTTTCAACTCATGCTGGTAAAAGCAGTCCTTACCAGGCATAAGATTTCTCAGGGTTTTCAGTAGGCGGAGTTTCTGCAGAAAGCGGAACTCTACGCCCGCAGAGACCCCACTCCAGGGCAGGCGTCTGATCTTTCGAGAGCATTCTTGACAGATCGAAAATAT
Organism: Squalus acanthias; assembly: GCA_030390025.1. Lineage (NCBI taxonomy): Eukaryota > Metazoa > Chordata > Chondrichthyes > Squaliformes > Squalidae > Squalus > Squalus acanthias. The sequence continues at coordinate 11,080,942 of CM059453.1, forward strand.
CGGTTTTTAGCTCAAGCCCTTCGAATGCCTTAACCCGGCATTTCCGATGTCCCTAAGGGTGTGTACACAGCTCGTACACACATAGAAACAAAGAAACATGGAAGATAGGAGCAGGAGTAGGCCATTCGGCCCCTCTAGCCTGCTCCGCCATTCAATGCGATCGTGGTTGATCATCCAAATTCAGAACCCTGTCCCTGCTTTCTCCCCATATCCCTTGATCCCTTTAGCCTTAAGAAATATATCCAACTCCTTCTTGAATATATTGAATGAATTGGCCTCTACTGCCTTCTGTGGTAGAGAATTCCACAGGTTCACCACTCGCTGGGTGAAGAAATTCCTCCTCATTTCTGTGCTAAATGGCTTACTTCTTATCCTTAGACTGTGACATCTGGGTCTGGATTCCGCGACCATCGGGAACATCCTTCCTGCATCTAGTCTGTCCCGTCCTTTCAGAATTTTATAAGTTTCAATGAGATCCCCTCTCGTTCTTCTAAACTCCAGCGAGTATAAGGCCAATCGACACAATCTCTACTCATACGTCATTCCTGCGATCTCAGGTATCAGCCTGGTGAATCTTCGCTGAACTCCTTCCATGCCAAGAACCTCCTTCCTCAGATAAGGCGACCCAAACTGCACACAATACTCAAAGTGTGGTCTCACCAAGGCCCTGTGCAACTGCAGCAAACATCCTTGTTCCTGTACTCAAAGCCTCTCGCTACGAAGGCCAACATACCATTTGCCTTCTTAACCGCCTTCTGCACCTGCATGCTTACTTCAGCGACTGGTGCACAAGGACACCCAGGTCTCGTTGCACTTCCCCTTCTCTCAATCTATTGCCATCAGATAATAAAGTAGGCATCGAAAAATACGGGCTTACGTTTTAGTAAAAAAAAATCAAAATAACCCTCGTGAATGAATCAAACAAAAACACTTTTAATTAATTTAAAAAAGACACGGTTATATAGAGAGGGCAATACAGGAGGTGTGCAGAACCTGAGTCATGTGGGAGTTTGTTCAGAGCAGCGTGTACCAAGGCAAACACGACTACATTAAGTATTTGCAACTCGAAAAACAGCGACTCGGGGTTGTTAAGCTGGAATCCGTGGTGCAAACATTGCATTGCGTTATGGAGGGGGAGAGATGCCTGAATATTATGACCCAGGAGACAGAGACACCGCTTTGGTTATTTAGTGGTTTAGACTTATTTGGAGGTCAGGAACAGGAGTTTGTGACTGCGAGTCCTGAAGGCAAGGGGCTCTCAGTTATAGAGTTAGAGGAGTCTCAGCCTTTGCAGCTGTCCAACAGTTACGAGGTAATTGATACAAGTGTGAATGAGAACAAAGACTGTAGAAGTAATGGAAAACATGACCACAGCGCCGTGGTACTTATTGCCACTTTGGTGTGCTTGAGGCGGTGAGTGGAGCGAAAATTCAGGGGAATTCACACTGTTCTCTTCAGCCACCACCAAGACTGTCCTGAGGGCTATGTTGCTTGCATGGCGCCAGGGTTAGGGACATCTGCTCAGGGCGGGAGAAGCATCTGGAACAGAATGGGGAAAGCTACAGTTGCCGCGGGTCATGAAGGGACCACCGACATAGGTAGAACATGAATGAGTTTCGGCTGAGGAAGTGTGAGGATCATGAGTCCAAATTTAAAAAGTAGGACCTCAAAGGTAATAATCTCTGGATTACTACCTGAGCCATGTCGAATTTTGCATAGGGGCAAACATATTAGAGAATTCAATGCGTGGTTGAAATGGTAGTGTGGGCGGCAGCGGTTTCAATTCATGGCCCACTGGATCTTGTACTGGGTAAGATGTAGCAGTTCTATTGTGACGTACTCCACTGGGTGCACAGCACGAGTCCAAACTCGCAAAAATGTCCCATTAACCCATCACCCCTGTACTCGGTGACTTACATTTTCTCCCAGGTTAAGCAAACCCTCGAGAGCAAAATTCGCATGCTTGTTTTCAAATCCCTCCATGCCCTCGCCCCTCCCTATGTCTGTAATCTCCTTCAACCCCACTACCCCCCGAGATATCTGTGCTGCTCTAATTCTTCCCTCTTAAGCATCGCTGATTATAATTCTGACCCATTGGAAGCCGTGCCTTCAGCTGTCGAGGCCATAAATTCTCTCCCTAAACTTCTTCACCTCGCTAACTCTTTTCTCTTAAGACGCTCCTTAAAACCTACCTCTTTCACCAAGCTTTAGGTCACCTGCCCTAATTTCTCCTTATTTAGCTTAGTTTCAAATTCTTGTCTTATAATACTCCGATGAAGCAGCTTGGGACGTTTTACTACATTCACGGCGCTATATACATACAAGTTGTAGTTGTTGTTGTTTCATGGAGATTAGAGAGCGGCAGATCGGGCTTTAAGCTAATAAGGGGGAGCATTCGGGCAAATTTAAATTTGTAAGTCGAAACTTAAAAGTCAAGGCTGTAGAGCGGAGTAGCGATTTGGGTAAAATCAAGCAAATATTCCCTTAAGGAATAAAACACCACGGGAAAACTCGTCCACCCGTGGCTAACAAGATAAATTAAAGATAATATTAGATTAAAGGAAGAGGCCTATCAAGTTTCTAAAACGAGTACTAAGCTTGAAAATTGGGAAGATTTTAGAATTCAGCAAAGGGGGACCAATACATTGATAAAGAAACGGAGAATAGAGTATGAAACTAGCGAGAGAAATAAAAATAGACTGTTAAAGCTTCTATAGGTATGTAAAATGGCAATGATTAGTGAAAGTAAATGTGGGTCCCTTACAGGCTGAGACAGCAGGAATTATAATAGGGAATAAGAAAATGACAGCGAAATTAAACACATTATTTTTGTCTGTCTTTATGGAAGAAGAAGCAAAATAGTTCTCGGAAATAGTGGAGAATTAAGGTTCTAGCGAGAATGAGGTTCTGAAAAAAATTAGTATTCGTAAGGAAATAGTACTGGGGATATTAACTGGAGTGGGAGACGATAATACACCTGGCCTTGATGGCCTACATCCTAGGGTTTAAAAAGAGGTGGATACGGAGATAGTGGATGCATTGTTTGTCATCCTCATCAATGCCATAGATTCTGGAACCGTTCCCGCGGATTAAAAGGTAGCAAATGTTAGCCCACGATTTATGAAAACAGGGAGAGAAGAAAAGGGTGAACTATAGACCATTTAGCCTGACAGCCGTAGTAGGGAAAATGCTAGAATCTAGAATTAAGGACGTGGTAACAGGGCACTTAAAACGTAATAATAGGATTGAGCAGAGTCAACACGGATTATGAAAACGAAATCGTGTTTGACAGATCTGTTAGAGTCTTTTGAGGTTGTAACTCGCAGGATATATAAGGGGGAACATGTGGATGTAGTATATTTGGATTCTCAGAAGGCATTCGATTATGTGCCACTCAAGAGGTTATTAGACAAAATTAGGGCTCATGGGATTGGGGGTAAAGGATTGGATGGATTGTGGATTGGGTAATGGACAGAAAATAGAGAGAAGGAAAAAACGGGTCATTTGCAGATAGGCAGGCTGTAACAAGTGGGGTACCACAATGATCAGTTTTTGGGCCTCAGCTATTCACAATCTATATCAATGATATGGATGAGGGGACCACATGCAATGTCTCCAATAACAACAGAAAATGCTGGAAACACTCAGCAGGCCAGGCAGCTCCGTGGATAGAGAAACAGAGTTAACGTTTCAGGTATGTGATCTTCGTCACAGACATGAACAGTTAACTCTGTTTCTCTCTACACGGATGCTGCCTGGCCTGCTGATTGTTTCCAGCATTTTCAGTTGTTATTTTGGAGATCCAGCATTCGCAGTATTTTGCCATTGTAATATCTCCAAGTTTGCTGATGATACAAAGCTAGATGGGATGCAAGTTGTTAGGAGGATGTAAAGACGCTGCAGGGTATGTAGACATGTTAAGCGAGCGGGCAGGAACATGGCAAATGGAATATAATGTGGAGAAATGTGAAGTTATCCACTTTGGTGGGAAAAATGGAAAATCTGAGTATTTTTTAAATGGTGCGTGACTGGGAAATGTTGGTGTTCAGAAGGACATCGGTGTCCTTGTACACGAATCGTTGAAAGTCAATATGCAGGTACAGCATTCAATTAGGAAAGCAAATGGTATGTTGGCCTTTATTACAAGAGGATTAGGGTGTAAGTTTAAATATGTCTGACTGCAATTATTTAGGGCCCTGGCCAGAGCATACCTGAAGTATTCGGTACACTTTTGGTCTCCTTACATAAGGAAGCTTATAATTGCCATAGAGGGAGTGCAACGATGGTTCACCAGACTGCTTCTGAGGTAGGGGGATAGTCCTGTGAGGAGAGATTGAGTAGACTAGGCCCATATTCATTTGAGTTTTGAAGAATGAGAGGTGATTTCATCGAAAGATGCAACATTCTTACTATGCGTGACAGGTTAAATGCATCGAGGATGTTTCCGCTTGCTGGGGACTGTAGAACCAGGGGTCACAGTCTCAGAAGAAGGGGTCGGCCCTTTAGGACTGGGATGAGCAGAAATGTCTTCACTCAGAGGGTCCTAAATCTTTGAAATTCTCTACCCCAGAGGGCTTTGGAAGCTCTGTCGTTTAGTTTATTTAAGACAGTGACAGACAGATTTTTCAGTATTAAGCGATTCAATGGATATGGGGATAGTACAGGAAAGTGGAGCTGAGCGCGAAAATCAGCCATGATCTTATTGAATGGCGGGGCAGGCTCGAGGGGCCGAATGGCCGACTCCTGCACGTATTTCTTATGCTGCTTTGTTCTTTTGACTGTGTCAGGATGGGGCAAAGTCAATCGAAAAGTATATCAGGCGCTTCGTATAACGGGTGTTTGATCCGATAGCGCACGTTTCGCGCCAATGCACCAGTTTAACAACGGAATTAGGGCTTCAGTCTCTCTAGGCACATTAAGAAAAATAGTTCAAGGTAATATTAATGGTGCTACATCTGCATGCACAAAGTATTCGTAACACGACGAATGAATTTGTGGCACAAATGGAGACGTGGTTGCAGGATGACCAAGTTTGGCAGCGGAATATTCCAGAATGCTAGGTTAGGAAACGGGCGAGAGCGAATCGGATACCTGTTAATCTCCACGGCCGAGAATTAGCTTCATTGATTTCAATATAGAGAATATTAAGTGGGGCGTATAACGGGCAGTAAATGCAATACCACCTGTTTATCGCCAAAGACCATGACAATTTTTCCTTGACTTTTAGGAAAGATAGCCAAATTGGAAAATAAACAGCCGTGATAATTATGGATGAGATAAAGGCTGCAGTGCAAAGGATTTTAGCCAGAAAATCAGAATTTTTCATCAGTATGTTTGGAGCTAAGAAATTGCAAAAGACAGGAGCACGTCTGAAATATTTTATAGGACCGGACCGTTAGTTAATGTGCTGTGAAAAGTATAATTGAGCAAATTAGAGAAGCATATAACAATAATTGTGGGGACTTTAAACTTCGTTTATACTGTAAGAAGCAAATTGGCAAAAGTAGTTTGGAGGAAGCGTTCATGGAATGCATTCAAGACTGTTTACTAGAACAATATGTCGAGGAACCAACGAAGGTACGGGCTATTTTATTACTGAGTGATGAGACAGGGTTAATTCGTAATCTTGTCGTAAAGGATCCTTCAGAGAAGAGTGATTATAATATGATAGAATTTCATGTTGAGTTTGAGAGTGACGCGGATCAGTCCAAAACTACGCACTTAAATTTAAATAAAGCCAAATATGTGGGCGTTTGGGCTGAAGCAGATTGGGAAATTAGTTTAAAAGATATGATGATAGATATGTAATGGATCAGATTTAAATAAATAATTAATAATTCTCAAAGAACATACATTCTCCTGAGGATTAAAAGCTCCACTAGAAAAGTGATCCTAACGTGGTTAACTATAGAAGTTTAGGTTAGAATTAGATTAAAAGAAAAGCATTATAGGCCCGGATATTCCGATACCTACGGGTTTGTACACGCTGTGCACACACATGTAGGGATAGCGGAAATGCCGGTTTCAGTAATGCACAGCGCATGCGCTGAAAACTGGCTTTTCCGATCTGTCAAGAATGCTCTTGACAGATCGGACACCTGCCCTAGAGAAGGGCATCTGGGGGTGGATAGTTCCGCTTTCTGAAGCCCCTCCGCCGGCAGAGAACCTATAGAATTCTTTGGCCGGGAAGAAGCAGGTGTAAGGCCAGCTTTTACCAGGATAAGAATTGAAAAAAGTAAAAGAACAATTTTTTTCAGTCATTTATCATTTAAAATATTATATAAAGGTACGTTTATTTTTAGCCCTGTAAAAAACTTTATTTTTTTTTTCAAAAAATTAAATTTTTGATTAAATATTTAATTTATTGTATTTTCAACAAATTTTTTAAATGTGACTTTTTCAAAAGTTATTGAATGTTTTGAAGTGTTTTTGGACTGATCTACATTCATATATTTGACAGGTCTATCTGTCAAGTGTATGAAGGGAGATTCCTTTCTTTGATTGGCACCCCATGGCCCACATAATCCCAGTGACGCTTGAGAACCGCATGCGCCCCTGCGATACGAAGGCCCTGCACACTAATGCAGTTCGAGAGACCCAGATTCGGGACTATACGCACCTCGGGAGCCCTCGGGTAAGTGCCTAGATTTTTTCCAGATCGGATGCTTCCGCACGCGGGAACTATCCGATCGGAAAATACGACCCATAATATTGTGAAAAAATCGTCGTAAATTTGAGCATGTTTTAGAAAACAGCGAAGTATGACAAAAAATTCATGAAGAGCAAAAAATAGAATAGGAGAGAAAAATTGAATAAACATAAAAACAGATTGTAAGAGATTCTATCCGGTAAACGAGTCACCAAAGTAAACGGGGTCCCTTATAGAAACATAGAAACATAGAAGATAGGGGCAGGGGTAGGCCATTCGGGCCCTCGAGCCTGTTCCGCCATTTAATGTGATCATGGCTGATCATCCAAATCAGTACCCTGTCCCTGCTTTCTCCCCATATCCCTTGATCCCTTTAGCCTTAAGAAATATCTAACTCCTTCTTGAAAAAAATTAAAGAATCGGCCTCAACTGCCTTCTTTGGTAGAGCATTTCACAGTTTCACCACTCTCAGGGTGAAGAAATTCCTAAACATCACAGTCCGAAAAGGCTTACCCCTAATCCTTAGTCTGTGACCCCTGGTTCTGGACTCCCCCGTCATCGGGAACATCCTTCCTGCATCTAGTCCGTCTAGTGCTGTTAGAATTTTATAAGTTTCAATGAGGTCCCCTCACATTCTTCTGAACTCTAGCGAATATAAGCCTAATCGACCCAATTTCTCTTCATACGTCAATCCTGCCATCCCAGGTATCAGTCTGGTGAATCTTCGCTGCACTCTCTCCATGGGAAGAACATCCTTCCTCAGATAAGGCGACGAAAACTGCACACAATACTCAAGGTGTGGTCTCAGCAAGGCCCTGTACAGCTGCTGCAAGACATCCTTGCTCTTGTACTCGAATATTCTCGCTATGAAGGCCAGCATACAATTTGCCTTCTTAACAGCCTGCTGCACCTGCATGCTTACCTTCAGCGGCTGGTGCACAAGGACACACAGGTCTCGTTGCACTTCCCCATTTTCCCAATCTATTGCCGTTCAGATAATAATCTTTTTTCCTGTTTTTGCCATCAAAGTGTATAACCTCACATTTATCCACATTATACTGCATCTGCCATGCATCTGCCCAATCACCCAAGCTGTCCAAATCATACTGGAGTTTCTCTGCATCATCCTCACAGCACACACGACCACTCAGCTTTGTGGCATCTGCAAACTTGGAGATATTACATCTAGTTCCATCGTCTAGATCATTGTTATATATTGGGAATAGCTGGAGTCCTAGCACCGATCCCTGCGGTACCCCACTAGTCACTGCCTGCCACTCGGATAAAGAGCCATTTATTCCAACTCTTTGCTTCCTGTCTGCCGTCCAGTTCTCTATCCAGGTCAGTACTTAATCCCCAATCCCATGTGCTTTAACTTTGCATGCTAATCACTTATGCGGGGTCTTATCGAAAGCCTTCTGAAAGTCCAAATACACCAGATCCACATTATAGGCATGGACAGGAGACATTTTAATGGGAATATAGAAAAGGCAGAGACATTAAACAGATAGTTTGTATCTGTCTTCACATTAGAAGAGACAACAAAACTACCGGATGTAGCGGGGAAACATGTGTCAAATTAGAGTGAAGATCTTAAAGTACTTAATATTAGTAAACCAAAATAACTGGAGCAATTAACGCGACTAAAACTACACAAATCTCTTTGTAGCTGTTGTCTGAAAACCTAGGTTTTTTTTAAGAATGCTGAGAGAGTGGGTGCATTGCTTTCGATCTTCCAGAATTCCCTCGATTCTAGAACGGTACCAGAGGATAGGCAGGTAGCAAATGGAACGCCACTGTTCCCGAAAGGAGGGAGTGAAAAAAATAAAGCATTTTAGGGCAGTTAGCCTGAAATTCGAAGTCGGGAAATGCTAGAATTCATTATTAGGCAGTTGAATAATCATATTGGCCTAGATTTTCCGTGGCCTATGACGGCGTTCGCGGCCGTAAGTGCCCCGCAATTTCCGGGTTTCCGCAAGCAATGCACATGCGCCAAGATCCCGAACTTGTGATCTGTCAAGAATCTTCATGCAGATCATCTACATCGCCGGGAAATGAACATTCAATGGTTGAGAGTTGCGCCGTTTGCCAAACTATGACACAGCGAATACCCATGAATTTCTTACACGTGGTAAAATAAGTTGTAAGGCCTTTTTTTTACCAGCGTAAGGGGGAAAATAAATATTAAAATAGCATTTTTTAAATCATTTTAAAATTTAAATACCTGTTAAATACGATTGTGTTATTTTTGACCATTTGAAATCTGTTTAAACTTATTTTTCAAAAAATAAATTTTTCGCCATTTAAATGTTTAATTATATTGAATCTTAATTAATTTCAAACATGCATTTTTCATTTCAGTGTTGTTAAATGTATTTTTGGAGTGATATTTTTTCATTCGCTAATGGGATCTAGGCGTCCCTGGCAAGGCCAGCATCTATTGCCCATCCCTAGTTGCCCTTGAGAAGGTGGTGGTGAGCCGCCTTCTTGAACCGCTGCATTCCTTGTGGTGAAGGAACTCCAACAGTGCTGTTAGTGAAGGAGTTCCAGGATTTTGTCCCAGCGACCATGACGGATCAGCGTTATATTTCCAAGTCAGGATTGGTGTGTGACTTGGAAGGGAACTTGGAGGTGGTGGTGTTCCCATGCGCCTGCTGCCCTTTTCCTGCTCGGCGGTGGAGGTCGCTTCTTTGGAAAGTAGCTGCCTAAGAAGCCTTGGCGAGCTGCTGCAGTGCATCTTGTAGATGGTACACAGTGCAGCCACGGGTACGCCGGTGGTGAAGGGAGTGAATGTTTAAAGCGGTGGATGGGGTGACAAACAAACGGGCTGCTTTGTCCTGGATGGTGTCGAGTTACTTGATGTGTTGTTGGAGCTGCACTCATCCAGGCAAGTGGAGAGTATTCCATCACACTCCTTCCTTGCGCCTTGTAGATGGTAGAAAGGCTTTGGCGAGTCAGGACGTGAGACACTCGCCGCAGAATACCTAGCCTCTGACCTGCTCTTGTTGCCAGAGTATTTATGTGCATAAATGGAATCCCCATAAGCACAAAGGGAATCCCCTCTCTGATGAATTGAGCGAAACGCATGCAGCACGGGATATGTTGTCCCGTGATACTCCGTGGATACAGGAACATCAGGTAGGCTCGGAAGCATCGACCAAGGGGAAGTCTTTGAACACAAATTCAGGCCCAGTAGGACTTGTCAGAGAAAACACGGTTGTATGAGAGGGAAATCGTGTTCGATAAATCTGTTAGCGTGTTTTGAGGATGTAACTTGCAGGTTCGATAATGGGAACCGGTGCCTGTAGTATATTTCTATATTAAAAAGCCATTTGATAAGGTGCCGCACAAGAGGTTGTTAAACCAGACGACGGTTCATGGGCTTGTGAGTAATGTTTTAGCATCGAGTGAGGGTTGTGTAAAGGACAGAGAAAAAGAGTAGGAATACATTGGTAATTTTCTGGTTGTCAGGTCAGAACTAGTGGCTTGCCGCCCGGATCATTGCTTCAGCCTCAGCTATTATCAAAGCTAGCTGGGAAATTAAACTGTGAGTAATACGCAAATAGGCTGCAAAGAGCTAAAGACAGTTTAGGTGATTGACAAGGAGATTGAATATGTAGTATAATGCGGAAAAATGTGGAATGATCCACTTTTGTAGGAAGAAGAGAAAATTAGAATATTTCTAAAAGGTCAGTAAATGTTTTTTATGCAGGGAGATTTGTCTCTCCTTGTATACGTATCAAAGAACGCTAACATGCAGATACGGCAAGCAATCGAATGGAAAATGGTATATCAGCTATCATTGCAAGGAGTTTGCATTATAATTGTAAGGACGTCTTGCCGCAATTATATAGGGCTTTGTTGAGTACACACCTGGAGTACTGTGTGCAGTGTGGTCTCTTCAACGGAGGAATGATATACTTGCATTAGAGGGACTGCAACAAATGCTGATTACATTGATTCCAGTAATGAGAGTGTTGCCCTACGACGAGAGATTGAGTAGAAAGGAACTATATTCTCTGAAGTGTAGAAGAATGAGATGTGATCTCATTGAAACATATCAAATTCTGAAAGGGTTTGAAAGGATGGATGCTGGGAGGTTGGTGAATTTAGTACTAAAGGTCATAGTCTCAGCATAAGGTGTCGAAGATTTAGGACTGAATAGAGGAGAAATTTATTCAATCAGAGGGTTGTGAATCTTTGGAATTTTCTACCCCAGAGGGCTGTGCATGCTCCTTGTTTAGTATATACAAGACCGATAGATGTTTGGACATTCTCGATCTCCGAAACCGACCACCACTACTCCAATAGAAGGACCAAGCATCAGACACATGGGAACACCAGCTCCTTCAAATGTCCCACCTTCCTGACTTGGTAACGTATCGCTTTTCCTTCATCATTGGAGGGTCAAAGTCTTGGAAATCCTTACGTAACAGCACTGTGGGAGTGCCTTCACCACACGGACTGCAGCGGTTCAAGATGGCGTCTCAATGACTGCTAGCCTTGCCAGCGACGCCACAGTACATGAATGAATAAAAATTACTAAGGGAATCAAGGTATATGGGGATTTGGCAGGGGAATTGTAGTTAACGTAGATCAGCCATGATCGTGTTGAATGGTGGAAAAGGTTTGAGCAGTTGTATGCCCTGCTCCTTCTCCTAATTCTTATGTTCTTATCAAAAACAAATAGACAGCTATATAGGAGCAGAAATACATCTTTGGCGATAGTGCAGACGGGGAAGTATCGCGTTGGACGCCTGTTAAAATCAGCGGACATTATTCAATCCCATTGATTTCATAGAACTGAATATTGTTCGAGTGTATAACAGGCGGTGGATACAACACCACTCGTTCTGTGCGATTGGCAGGGACGAAATTCTATCCCATGGAAAAACACAACGCACGGAAGGAAAACTCTGACAAATAAGGATATAAGTACACTAGAAATAAAAGCCGGAGTAGGCCTTACGGCCCCTCGAGCCTGATCCGTCTTTCTGTAAGATCATGGCTGATCTTTGACCTCAACTTTGCTCCCTATCCGCATATCCCTCGAATCCCTTAGTGCGAACAATCTATCGATATTAGTCTTGAATATACTCAAAGACTGAGCATCCACAGCCCTTTGGGGTGGAGAATTCCAAACATTCACAACCCACTGAGTGAAGACATTTCTCTCAGCTCTGTCCTGAATGTTCGGCTCCTTATCCTAAGATTATGACAACTAGTTCCATACTCTACAGCCAGCGGAAACCGCATCTCCGCTTCTACCATGGAGATATGTTTGGTCGTACAGTGCCAATTATACCGCCAATTTAAGGAATACCCCGTCACCACCACACATTTAGAGGTTCCACGCGTTTGCAGATTTTCTCAATACATCCCTGCTGAAATTGGCAAACCGGCATCAAATATCATGGAAATTTAAACGCAAGTTGCGTTGAGCAACAATGGATTTTCCGCGATCTTTATTTGGAGTTATTTGCCCGGCGTTTTTGACTTCCTCTATGCATGCGCGCCCGTTTGGTACGGTGCTTGCGCACTCGATCCGGTCGCGCATGCTGATTCGATCTGGTCACGGATGCGCAGTAATAATTGATGCGGTGTCTGCAGCCTGCAATGTCACACTTCCCTCAGCTACGTGCGGAGAAGCTCAGAGGATGAAATGGGGCATGGGGGCAAGGGGAAGAGGGCATCCCTAGGGGAGTGGGTTTCGAGGGTGGGAGGACAGAGGATAGCGCATTAGATGGGACTATGAGAGGAGAGGGGATCGAAGGGGTGAGTGGAGAGACGATCGAAGAGGCAAGAGAGGAGAACGAATCGAAGTGTTGTAGGAAAGGAAACTTGATCCATATCTTCAATTTCTGATGTGAGCCAGCTTGCCATTTTTACCCAAATCAGATGCTCTTCACTGAAAGTAGTGCATGGGCGTGGAACACAGAGAGTAAAATCTGGCTGGGAAGATCACATACCTGCTACAGAGTGCGTTCGATATTTCTTCCATTTATTTAAATGGTAGGAAAATCAGAAAAGTTCCGCTGTGGGCGAGCAATTTTTTTCGCCTGATCTTCCTCTCAAGTGAGGCAAAAATTGCCACTTTTTTCCAGATGAGAATTTCAATCCGACCTGCTACTTTCCCTCGTACACTGCGCGCCCGATTTTGATTGTAATCCATCTGTGACACACTACAAGAAGGACATGCAGAATATCCCCCAAAAAACACAGGCTGCGATTTTCAACGGGTTGGGGGGCGGGGGTGCATATTGGGCAGGTGGAACTGCCAGTTCGATTGATCCGGCGAGATACCCAAACATTTTCAAATTCGAGGCACGATGTAGTCAGGTTAGTGCCGAAATTTGCCTTGGGCAATACCCCAAAACCGGGCGACAGAGATTTGCCCGCATTTGTAGCGCTCGATTCTATGTCCCATTACAGTGAACTGAAACTTAATCTTGGTAAAAGTCCAGGGGACAAAATTCGGTCGGCTCTTTTTTGTGTGACAGAAGCCAAAATATCTTCTACAAGATTTCATACCTCTTTTTGGTCTAACAATCCTTTGGAGACCTGTTTAAAATTCCATATTAAAAAAATTAAGTCATGAAATGTCCAAGTTTTGAAGGCCGCCACTAATTGGCGAACGGATAAGTAATCAGCCTAATGCATCCTTAAGTTGCTGTAGATTCTGAGCTAACACCTATTCCCTGATGTTGCGCATATCTGCCCACTCACTACATGCGCCTGGTTATTGTACATTCATGAGGCACTCGCCCACCATCTGTGCTGTAATATTTTACTTTATGAAGCACAAACCCACCATCAATGCTTTACTAGTGTGCATAGCTCAGACACTCACTCACAAACAGTACGGAACATATGTGTGTTCATTGGATAATGCTGAAATGTGCTTGTTATGCCACACACAAGTCAAAAAAAATCCAAGTTGTTAAGGGAATCATTATTCATTAGTCATATTTATTCAAATGAATCCATGACTCACTGAATTCTGAGCAATCCTTGAGTTCTGGAAAATAATCCGTTACAGCTGACGTCAATCGGTGATTTATAGCAGATAGGAGTTCCCTGTATCCATCCATTATTTTATTGTCAATCAAGTGAGAGTAGAATTTCTCCTTAAATTACTTATTTTATATGCGTTGCATTTTCCTAGAAACTTAGAAGCATAGAAAAATAGGAGCAGGAGTAGGTCATTCGGCCCTTTGAGCCGTCTGCTCCGCTTTTCAATATGATCATGGCTGATCCTGTATCTGAATACCATATCCCCGTTCTCTCCCCATACCCCTTGACGCCTTTTGTATCTAGAAATGTATCTATCTCCTTCGTAAATATATTCAGTGACTTGGACTCCACAGTCTTCTGTGGCAGAGAATTCCACAGGTTGAAGAAATTTCTCCTCATCTCAGTCCTAAATGTCCTACCCTGTATGCTGAGACTGTGACCCCTCGTTCTAGACCCCCCAGCGAGGGGAAACATCCTCCCTGCATCCAGTCTGTCTAGCCCTGTCAGAGTTTAATACGTTTCAATGAGATCCCCTCTCATTCTTCTAAACTCTAGTGAATACAAGCCTAGTCGAGCCAATCTCTCCTCATACGACATTCTTGCCATCCCAGAAATCAGTCTGGTGAAATTTCGTTGCACTCCCTATTTTCAGTTTCATTGCTCGGCACGCATTTGAAGATTCACGGCCACCTGTGTGTATTGGTTTGCTCTGATCTGCTCATTCTACATTTCTTCCACATAACTTGCAGCAATGTCCTTCTTTATCGTTCTTCGAATGGGTGTGCAGAAAAGGGGGCATAAAATTAACCCGTTCACGCGTTATTGTCAGGAAACACTTCTTAACCCAAAGAGCAGCGGAAATCTGGAATTTTCTCTCTGTTGTGTCTTGGTCAATAGAAAGACTTCAAAACTGAGATTCTTAGATTTTTGTCAGGCAGAGTTATTCAGGGTTACAGAACCACGGCGGGTAGTTGGAGATAAGACGCAGATCCAACATGATCTAATTGAATGGCGGATTATACTCGAGGTACTGAGTGGCCTACTCCTGTCCCTCGATTCCTAGGAAATGACACCCGTTAACATCGAGATAACAGATGTAGGATTCCACATAGCTTCTGTTACTGAGGAATAAATAGACCTATCTTCCTTGACTGCCACAGGGGTAGAAATTCGACTTGTGCGGACGCTCAAAACGGCCGGTCCTGTTATACCCCCCGCTTGGCATTCAGTTTCACTCAAGTCAAGGAAGCTCGTTGTATTAAAGGAGTCCATAGTGGGGGTGGAGGGGCAGATATGATACCGCCTGTTTCTCGCTGACTCCCAAACCGAATTCCCACTCCATCACCTCTCCTCGTGTCTGATACTGGCAATCAGACCTGTGGGCTTCTGCTGAACCTTTTCCACTGCCAGTCTGCCCTCATACGGTGATGGCGACCCGAACTCCACCGAGCATTCTACACAGGGAAAAATACACATCTCTGAATACATCCGTTTCGTGAAGCCTTTCTCCTAATCCTTTTAGCGAAAATCCTTGGTTCGGCATCTGTGTAACCCATACAACCCCTCAAGATCGTTTGATGACAGTTCACTACTCTTTATCCAAACTCAATCTTACCTCAAAGACATTTTGCCCCAAATACTCCTCCAAAAATGTACAATTGATAACCTCACCTTCTCATCTTGGAACTGATGGGGTCGGGTGCAGTGGATATTATACACCGCGTCCGATTTCACGCAGAGTAATATTGGACTTTGTGTGAAGCCGGCATTCCGCCCGATCCCGTGGAAATCCCGCCCGACAACTTAGGGTAAAATCACCGCCTTTTTTTAAGGGAGCTGCGTAAAGTGTCGGTGTCTTACTTACTTCCCAATCGACACCGCCCTTTGTGCCTATCATTTACTTCCAATATGCTCAAGAATTGTATTCCGTTACCTTTAAGCTTGTTTGGCAATTCTGATTCTGTTGAGAAGAATAATAGAACTTAAAGCAAAAAAATATTGGGCTGTGTACTCACCCGTAATGCCATCTGAAGTGCCGGTTTCCTGCATGCACTGCGCATGTGGGGGAAACCCGAACTTCCGTTCCCCTGGAGGGAGGCTTTCAGATTTGAACAGCGTGCGTGGGAAAGGCTGCGCGCACGCAGTGAACTTCATTTTTTTTTCAGGTTTCTCCAGGAAGATAAGTATGCGCTTTTAAAAAGAAGGCGCAAGACCCGTTTTTAACAAGGTAAGTGATTAATTAATTACAATTTTTTTTTTCAACAGCTTTATCTTTTTTAGATACTTTAAAGAAAGGTAAGTTTATTTTTAGCACTGTTAAAAAGTCTTTTAATTTTATCAAAAATTTAAATTTTTCTTTAAAGTAGTTAATCTATTTAACTTATGTTTATTTTAAAAATATGATTTTTTTTTATTTATTTGAAGTTTAGGTGTTGTTTTAGGGGCGATTTCAATTCATAGATTTGACAGGTGTTCCTGTCAAATTTAAGAATGAAAGATGGTCTGCTGCCATTGGCTCTCCATGGCCCACGTTATCCCAGGAGACGCATCGCACTAACTACGCCCCTGGGATACACAAGCACTTGCGCCGGCAGCTGCAGGAGGCCCAGGAGCTGAAGTCCCGGTGGGCCCAGTGGTCAACGGCAGGCGCAGTAGGTAGGTGCGCGCGCGATCCTTGCACCCGCGGGTAGCCAGGGAGCCGAATTTCTGGCCCATTAAGCGCGACCCTTTTAGAAACTGCAACGCTTCGCTTAATAGTTATGTCCTTTCTCGGTTCAACTGAACTGAGGGAACACAAGAGGCGGGGAGAATGTGGAGTTTTTTTTGCTTTGTGCAAGTTCTTTGGCTGTAAGGAATCACTCTATACCTCAGTCATTGTATTGTCTGTTGAGAATTATTTTTACAATGTCTAATTTGGAAGTTTATATTTTTCCTACGGATGTTGCACTGGAATATTTCGCACTGCCGGTTCTTGCTTTAACCATCAGCGATTCCATCCAGTTATGCATACAAATACAGAGAAGGAAGGACCGAATTTAACTGTTATGCCCAAACAGTGTGTTTCTTGACTTGGCCTCCATGCCAGCAAGTAGTCCTAATCACATTTAAATGTCCTGTTCCTCGGTGGTCAATGCGCAACACTGTTGCTTAACACTGACAGGTTTGGGTTTACCGCTGCTTTGTACACCGCCGCCCCCTCCCCCCACCCCCGGTAAAATCGGGCGAGGTGTGAAACGGGCGGCAGAGCGGAATCTTCCAGTTTCCTTCCCGCCAGTTAGCTTAACATCGCATCTTAAGTAAAAAGAATGTAAGCCATTGTAACCTAACTCGCTGGGTGGGAATACCACGGATTCTGGTGCAATGCTAATTATCCCACCCACAAAATAAGAGTTGAATCAGAGCACTAACAGGCGGTGTTACTCGTCCGGCCGATTAGGTTACAATGTTGCCCACATGTTCGGTTTAAAATGGGCTGCAGGATGTGTACAGCCGCTAAAGAGGAACGCCACACCCAGGTCATTCTGCTCGAAACAAACAAGCGCCCAGAAGGCCATGCGACGTCGTGAAAACTGATGAACATTCACAGTTATACCAAACTTTGAAAACCGGCCCAATTTAATTCCATTTGGCTGCCCTTACCTGCATCGTTTAAAGCTTTTAAAATATTCTTTATTTCTGGAAAACAGAGAAGTGTGAGCTAATGCCGTTTGGAAGGGAGCCGGGGTGAGGCACAATAAACTAAATGGTGCAATTTTCAAGGGGCAGCGGGAACAGAGAAACCGAGGGTGTAAAAAGTGATAAGGGATCCTTGGCTTTAAAAATAGAAGCAACAATTACAAAATCCAAGACGATATGCTCAACATTTAGGGAACACTGGTTAGGCCCCAGCTTGAGAATTGAGGCCATTTCTGGGCACCACACTTTGGGAAGGATGTTAATGCTTTGCAGAGAGTGCTGAGAAGATTTACTAGAATGGTACCAGGGAGGAGGGACTTCAGCAATGTGGAAAGACTAGAGAAGCTGGGTTTGCACTTCTTAGACCGGGGAAAGTTAAGGGAGATTTGAAAGATGTGTTCAAATTCAGGAAGGGTTTTTGATAGTGTAAATAAGGATTAACTTTCTGCCGTGGCAAATGGACACAGATGCAAGGAAATGATAAACGGGTCAGAGGTGAGATGAGGATAATATTATTTATGAGCAAGCTACGATGATCTGCAATGCACTGGCTGAAGCAGCGGTGGAAGCAGATTCAATAAAATCTTGCAGAAATGAATTGGATTAATACTTGATGGGAAGGAAATTGCTGTTCTATGGGGCAAGTGCAGGGGAGTTGGACTAAGTGGATAGCTATTTCAAAGAGACAGCACAAAGGGCCGGTTGCATTCTTCTGCATTGTAATGTTCTGTGATTCGGAAAGATGATCATTTCCACTCTGATCTCAGGAATCAATATCGAAGGTTTAAAGTAAGGACGCCTCAAATATCGAAAGGAAACAGGAAGTTTGCCCTCAAACAGAATTCTTCATGTATATCTACATTAGCTTCGATTTAAAAACTCAGGTTTCATGCTATTCTTTAGAATAGAGTGTGCCGATTATCAGGATGATCATGCTTAGTACCTAACTCTAAACACATGAAATGCCCTTTACAAAGAAAGCATAGATGACCGTGGGTTAGAATTTTCGCACTGAAATTTAAGGCCACTAAATTTAGCAAGTGGAACATGCCCGTATCATGGCAGAAGAGCGGGTTCGTACAGAATAAATTGGTGATGAGGTGTTGATGGAAAGGGGATGGAAGTAAGAGAACAGGTTGTGTATTAGATGCAGTGGGGGGAAAGTCCTCCAAAAACTGCAATGGAAGTGAATATTGGGCTCAAGATGCATTTTTGACCATTGGATTTGATTGGGCGAGATGCCACTTGCGAAAGAAATGATATAATATAAGCCAGTAGTCTTATTGTTAGTTACTACTTCCATCCCGATACACAATATCCCCTACCCCTAAGAAAGGGAACTTAACTCAATCTAAAATATGGCGTGGGAATTTGAACCATTTTCCAAACGGGAAATGCATATAAACTTTAAGCGCCTCCAACGGAAGCATAATTGGGACAAATATCCATTCCATTCTCAGCCCATTGCTTGACTTTGACTTATAAATGTTTTTGATTTATTCATGGGAATTGGCGCCGCTGGCAAGTCCAGCATTTATTTCCCATGCCTAGTTGCCTTTGAGAAGGAGGTGCTGAGCTGCCTTCTTGAACCGCTGCAGTCCGTGTGGTGAAGGTACTCCCACAGTGCTGTTAGGGAGGGATTTCCTGCATTTTGACCCAGCGACAATGAAGGAACGGCGATATACTTCTACGTCAGGATGGTGTGTGACTTGCAGGGGAACTTGGAGGTAGTGGTCTTCCCATGCGCCTGCTGTCCTTGTCATTCTAGGTGGAAGAGTGGCGGGTTTGGGAGGTGCTGCCGATGAAGCCTTGGCTAGTTGCTGGGGTGCATCTTGGAGCAGGTACACACTGCAGCCACGGTCCGCTGGTGGTGGAAGGAGTGAATGAATAAAGTGGTGGATGGGGTGCCAATGAAGCGGGCTGCACAGTCCAGGATGGTGTCGAGCTTCTTGAGTGTTGTTGCAGCTGCACTCATCCAGGATAGTGGAGAGTATCCCATCACACTCCTCACTTGTGCCTTGTAGATGGTGGAATGGCTTTGGGGAGTCAAGAGGTGAGAGACTCACCGCAGGATACCTGGCCTCTGACCTGCTCTTGTCGCCAAAGGATTTATGTGGCTGGTCCTGTTAATTTCTGGTCACTGGTGATGGTGATGGTGTGGGATTCGGCGGCGATGGTAATGCCGTTTAATGTCATGGGGAGGTGGTTAAACCCTCGCTTGTTGAAGATAGTCATTGCCTGGCACTTCTGTAGCGCGAATGCTACCTGCCATTTATCAGCCCAAGCCTGAACGTCCTGACAGGAAAACATTAGTGCCTACCTGTCTAGTAATGAACATACAGCGCAAAATATTTTTAATGACTTTCATTGCAACTTGTCATTATTAAGCGACAATAGAAGTTAGTGAAATCTTCATTCATTCCTAACATATCCAGGACACAACAACACAGTTGCATTCCAATCAATGTTTCATTATTACCAGTGAAGGCAGTAAACTAGACCGTTAGTCGCCTTATCTTGTAACACATTTCCTAATAAGTGCAGGGGTAGATATCCATCCCGGGCGGTAGCGCAGAACGGGCGACATGGCGTCCACTGCCCTTTATATTCCCCGCTCGTTATTGAGTTCCACTGCAGTCAACGGGCGCCAGATCTGATAGCGCCCGTTTCATGCTAACGCCCAGGAAGTATTTTCGTCCAGTAAGTTTTTCATGATAATCAAATGACATGGAATCGTTTTTTTTTTCTTTGCGTTTAAAAAAAACATATACCCTATCTACAAAGAATGCCGTAGCATAGTTGTGAAAGAGCGAAGCGCTTTCCCTGTGGAATCACACAAGCCTTATAATCTTACGATCCAGAATTAAGTGTTGAATAGAACATTGAAAGCAACCACTCCCTAAACTGCGTGAGTCATCGGAACATCAAATCATTTAGTTATAACAAAACTTAATGTCGAACATCTGGATTTTATTCGTCTCCAAAAAAAGACATTTAACCTGGAATGATTGAATTTGAATTATTGGTGCGTTAGTCATTACGCATCAATTCCATATTTACCCGACGATCTCTTGTTCCGTTCTTCGGCTACGAAAAGAAATAAAACTGGATTCATTATTTACATCAGCAGTTCCTCACAAAACAGATCTCAATCCTTATTCAATTCAGAAGCTAACAAATTCAGGCCCTTGATCCTATTCTGGATTTCAGTTACATCATGGCTGATCGATAACTCGAAACCATCTACCATCCTTGATTCTCTACCTCGTAATAACCTTGGTGACATACATCTATCAATCTAAGATTTAAAAATTTCAATTGACTTAGCCTTAACCGATTTTTGGGGGAGCATCACCCTCCTGAAAGTGCTGGCTATAATTTTAAGCTTATGACCTCTTGTATTCTACGGCCTCGCCAGAGCATGCAGTTTCTCACTACCTAACACAACAAATCCTTCAATCAACTTAAAACCTCCATTTGACCACCCTTAATCTTTAATATTCTATTGCAAACTATTTATTCCATGCAGGTCCTTCGTATTCCTCTATGGCATGGGCTCACATTCTATCTATTGAATCATAGAATGTTACAGCACAGAAGGAGACCATTCGGCCTATCGAGCATGTAACGGCTCTGTGTAAGAGCTACCATGACTCTCACTCTTCTTAAAGTAGTCGATCAATTATTTTCTTTAATTCACTATTGAATCTACTACCACAACTCTTTCAGTCAGGACATTGCATATCATTAGGTAGGTTTACAAAGGATTACATAGTATATATGGAGGGAGTGCAGCGAAGGTTCACCAGACTGATACCTGGGAAGGCAGGAATGACATATGGAGAGAGATTGGGTCGATTGGGCTTGTATTGGCTGGAGTTTAGAAGAATGAGAGGGCATCTCGTTGAAACTTATAAAATTCTAACAGGACTAGAGAGACTAGATGCAGGAAGTATGTTCCCGATGGCGGGGGACTCCAGAACAAGGGTTCAGAGTCTAAGGATAAGGGGTAAGCTATTTAGGACTGAGATGAGGAGTTATTTCGTCACCCAGAGAGTGGTGAACCTATGGAATTCTCAACCACAGAAGGCAGTTGAGGCCAATATATTAAATATAAGCAAGAAGGAGTTAGATTTATTTCTTAATGCTAAGGGGATCAAGGGATATGGGGAGAAAGCAGGGACAGGGTACTGAATTTGGATGATCAACCAAGATCTCATTAAATGGCAGAAGAGGCTCGAAGAGCAGAATGGCCTGCTCCTGCTCCTATCTTCTATATTTCTATATACAGCACAGAAACAGGCCATTCGACCCAACCAGTATTTACCAGCCATTATGCTCCACTCGAGCCTCCTCTAGTCTTTCCTCATCTAAATCTGTAAGCATATTCCTCTATTCCCTTCTCCCACATAAGCTTATCTAACCGCTCCTTAAATGCAGCTATATTTATCGCTTCACCACTCCCTGTGGTAGCGAGTTCCAGATTTTCACCACTCCTGGGTAAAGAAGTTTCTTCTGAATTCCTTATTTGATTTTTTGGTAACTATATTATATTGATGGCCTCTAGTTTTGCTCTTCCCCACAAGTTGAAACAGTCTCTCTGTGTCTAATCTATCAAAACCATTCATTATTTTAAAGACACACTATTAGGTCACCCCTCAGCGTTGTCTTTTCAAGACCATAGAGGCCCAGACTTTTCATCCTTTCCTGACAGGTGTACTTTCGCATTTCTGCTATCATCCTTGTAAATCTTCTCTGCACTCTCTCCAGTGCCTCTATATACTTTTTTATAAAATGGCGACCAGAACTGTATACAATACTCGAAGTGTGGTCTAACCAAGTTTCGATACAAGTTCAGCATTAGTTTTCCACTTTTCAATTCTATCCCTCCAGAAATAAATCCTAGTGTTTGGTTTACTTTTTATGGCCTTGTTAACCTGTGTGGATACTTTTAGTGATTTGTGCATATTTACTCCTGCATCCCTTTGTTCCTCTACCCAATTTAGAATCTGGTTTTCCAAGTAATATGTGACTTTGCTATTTTTCTTACGAAAATCTAATACCTCACATTTATCTCTGTTGAATTTCGTTTGCCAATTATATTCCCATTCTGCAAGTTTATTAATGTATTCTTTTACTGTGTTGCAGTCCTCCTCAGTATTGGCTATCCCCCCAATTTGGTATCATGTGCAAGTTTAAAAAATTAGAAATGGCAGTGCAGCATATGTTTTACCTGATGTCCCCTCCGATTCTTTTTGCCAACTAACTTACGTCTGTCACCACTGGTTACAAACCTTCTGTCAGTGGAAATAGTTTCAATTCATTTAATCTATCAATTCCCTTCATGATTTTGACACCTCTATCCAATCTCCCTTAACTCTGCTCTCAGGAGAATAAACCCTGTTTCGACAGCCTCTCCTCCTAACTGAAGTCCCGCATCCCTGGAAAAATTCCAGTAAATCTCCTCTGCACACTCCGTAATTCCTTGACATCCTTCCTAAAGAATTGGGAAAAAAAACTCAAGCTGGGGCCTAACTAGGGTTTCATGAAGATTTTGCGTAACAATCCTGCTTTGTAGTCTATGCTTCTGTTTATATCCCTTCG
The DNA here is from genome assembly GCA_030390025.1 of Squalus acanthias. NCBI lineage: Eukaryota > Metazoa > Chordata > Chondrichthyes > Squaliformes > Squalidae > Squalus > Squalus acanthias. Next base: position 11,103,884 of record CM059453.1, read on the forward strand.
TCAAGTAACCCTTTTTAACACCCTTTAAATTGGCACCATTTAATTTATATTGCCTCCTACCAAAACGAAACACTTCACACTGCTCTGCGTTATATCCTCCTGATTGTCTGATGCTATCCTACTCAATGTTATATACATTTCCGCATTAACTGTTATCGGTAAAATTTCTAAACAGCCCCTGCATAACCGAATACAAGTCATTAATATATCTGAAAAATCTGCAGAGTTTCACAGACACTGGTGGACATCAGATGCCTTACGCACCTTGCCATTCTTTATTTGTGACACCCAATATCGTGAACATGTTTTGGCACCAGCGTGAAATTCGAGGCTGATTCCAATCACAATGGACCAACTTCAAATTATCTGGCACTATTCGCTCATTTGAAATCTACTGAGATTAGCAGATTTAGTGGGTTAGAGTCTCCACTTTGGGTGCAATTGGGACATTGAGCCCAAATTGCGCTTGAAATTGCGCTGGTTCGCTGACGCTAAGGTGGAAATATGCTTATTAGCATAGTTGATGTAACGAACTTAAGTACTCACTCGCCATATTTTTATATTTGTTTATTTCTAAAAGTAAAAAACAAATACACATCAGTTAGTACAGACATTCTTATTGTTAGAAGGCGGCAAAGCAACGTATTTGACCTGGGGACGAACTTGTTGCAAAAGGGTTCGTGAAGCAATTCAATTACCTTTATTCTTCCGCATCAATCTACCTTCTGAAAACGATGATAATGTTTAAAATTCATCCGTGGACAAGGCATTCATTATAAAGGCATGACAGGACAGAGCACGGAAGAGGCGTTAGGCCCATCGTGCCTGTGACAGTGCTTTGAAAGAGCTGTTCAATTAACACACTCGACTGCTCTTTCCCCACAGTCATACAACTCCCTTTTCAAATGTAACATTGAATCTGCATCCACACCACTTAATTTTCGATCATAACAGCACTTTGAGTGAAAAAAGGTCTTCTCATCTCGTCTCTGGTTCTTTTGACAATCGCCCTAAATCTATGTCCACTGGTTACTGATATATTGATCTATATATCTGCATCTAATGATCTAGACAGACAGATAGAAACACAGATAGATAGGCAGATAGACTGAGAGATGCAGAGATGGAGAGATAGAGAGATAGATCGATCGATAGATCGATAGAAAGATAGAGAGAGAGATAGAGAGAGAGAGAGATAGAGATAGAAAGACAGATGGATAGACAGATAGATATGGAAGGAGCCATTTAGAGAGTTATTGGTTGACGTAGTGTATGTACGCCAAGAAAGTGTAAATGGACACGTTTTGATCGGAACTGTCCTTGTCGTTCATGAACAGGGCGCAATCTTGATTTTAAATATGGCCATCCATAACTCAGCGGCTGCATGTCAAAACGAAGGAATTGAACTAAAGATGAAAGACGGATAATTGCCCTAACTGAACGCATAAAGAGTATCCACCTCTGCATCGGTGTTTGGGAGTGGGGGCGTGGGGAGGTGATAGAAAGAGAGGCCTGTGCGGTTGCTGACAGAGCATAGCCGTGAATTGCCCCCTTTGGCAAATAGAAAGAAAAATAAACCTCGGAATTATATCATATCCTTCAGACAGCTCGGAGGCCGCTAACTGTTTTAGTTCCCTTTTGGGGCAACAGACCCGGAAAGCAGAGTCTGGCACAGTTCCCGAGTGGCGAGCTCATCCATTCCTCCAAATGACGACTTAGCTAGCTACAGCACCAGGATCAGATTCCATCTGGCACATAGTTCCCACTATTCCCCGCGCCGCCACCACCACAAGAAAGGCCCCCAAGTGAAAAAATCCAGGCAACGGATTTGTCATTATCTCATCGCGTTCGTAACAGAGTTTTCTCACCGATCATTCTCAGGGAATTCTCTAAGAACGTCACATCTGTTAAGGTAAAGTTACAGACCGGTTAACTTTGTCATGTATTGTTGAATATAGAGGAATTAACCAGGATCTGTCTATATAGAATTACATGGAAGGTAAAGCACAGAAAGAGGCCATGCAACCCAACAGGTCCAAGCTATTGCTAATGCTCCACACGAGCTTCATCTAACCATACATAATCTAACCCTATCAGCAGACCCTTTATACTTTCTCCTTAATATATCTATCTAGCTTTCCTTTTAATGTTGCTAAGCTAGTCCCCTCAACCATTCCTGTGGTGGCGAATAACACATTCTGGGAAGAAGTTTGCCTTGAATTCCCTAATGGATTTATTAGCCAACGGACGAGAAATTCGCCTCGGGCGGTGGCGTAAAACGGGCGGTATCATATCCGCCGCCCGTTATCCGCAGCACCAGATATTCAGTTCCAGTGACTGCAATGGTGGCGTAGAACGGGCGGCCGATCCGATACCGCCCTTTTATGCGCCACTGCACGGGAGGAATTACTAGAACAGAAGTTTTATATTATTGCCTCTACTTTTGGCCTCTCCAACACCCCAAGCGGAAACATCTTCTCTAAGTCTACCCTATCAAGCACTTACATAATTTTAAAGACATCTATTAGGACACCCCTCAGTCTTCCCTGTTCCTGTTCAACCTATCCTGATAGGTGTAGCATCTCAGTTCTTCTATCATTCTTGTAAATTTGATTGGATCTTTTCCAGTGACTCTATATCCTTTCTCTAATTTTAGCTCTACATTATGGAGCGCCGAATACATATCGTTTTTCTGGAAATATTATAAAGAAACCCAGAAATATTTAATCTTGAATCTTCCCCATATAAATATTCAAATTTAACAAAGGTGTCCCTGCACATCGCATGTGAAACGGAAGACATCATTACATCAACGTGCTTCAACCTAAAGGCAGTTTGGTCATTATTCAAATATTTTTGAAGAAATGTTTGAACTTACATTGACACAGCATCAATGAACATCTCAGTGCCTCCCTAACCGTTCGCTTGATCACTGAGGTTAATCCGTCGGAATACAGAAACATCAATAGGTTATTTTGCATCACAAACCTATTCCGCTATTCAATTGCATCTGGGCTGTTCTGTTTCTTAACTCTATTAATCAGCCTGGATTCGACAGCCATTAATAAACTTGCCTAACAAAAATCTGTCAAGCTCAGATCTGAAATGTTCAATTGACCTAACCTCAGCAGTGGTGTAAGGGAGAGAGTTCCAAACTCCAGAACCCTTTGCTTTGTTTGATTCGTTCACGGGCTTTGCGGTCGCTGGCAAGGACAGCATTTATTGCCCATCCCTAATTACTATCGAGAAGGTGGTGTTGAGTCGCCTTCTTGAAACGCTGCAGTCCGTGTAGCGGCTTGGTACGACTGAGAGGCTTGCTAGGCCATTTCAGAGGTCAGTTAAGATTCAACCACATTGCTGTAGTTCTGGTGTCACATATAGGTCAGACCGGGTAAGGACGGCAGATTTCCTTCCCTAAAGGACATTAGTGAACCCGATGTTTTTTTACAACAATGCAGTAGTTTCATGGTCACCATCACTGATTTATTTTTTAATTTAATTAACTGAATTTAAAGTCCACAGCATTGTGTGAAGGTATCCTTCCTAACATTAACACTGAATGGTCAGGCTCAAATTTTAAGATAAGGGGTTAATTTTGATCAATATATTTCAATGTAGGGTGCATCATTAAGAAGTTTGCAGATGATTCCGTGTGGTTGATAGTGAGGACAAAAGCTCTAGATTGCAGAAGGGTGGCGATGGACATGTCAGGTGGGCTGAAAAGTGGAAAATCGAAATCCATCCGGAGAAGTGTGAGGTAATTTATGAGGATATTGCCAGGATTGGAGAGTTTTAGCAATGAGGAAAGATTCCATAGGATGGGCTGGTTTACTTTGCAACTAAGGAGGCATGGATGAGATTTAATTGAGGTGTTTCCAATTATGAGCAGCCTAGATAGAGTGGAGAAGAATGACCTATGTCCCTTAGCAGAGCGATCAATAGCCATGGCATTGATTTAATGTAATTGGTAGAAGGATAAGAGGGCAGGTGAGGAGAAATATTTCGATGAGACCACGCTGCTCTTCCATCGGCATTATTCCCACACAACTGCTGCCCACCCAAATCCCTTTCGTCGTCCTGTGAGCTGGCATTGCTTACTGTTTCCTCTGTTCAAGTACTGTCCCCCTCCCCTTCAAATCTGCCTTCACCACCGCCGTTCAAAAAAAGACATCCTTTACCACTCTGTCCTTGCAAATTACGGCCCATCTCCAACCTGAACTCCTTCTCCAAATTCCTTGAACTTGCTGTCGCCTCCTAACACCGTGCGATTCCTCCCACAAATCCATTAAAAAAAACCCGACGATCAGGTTTCCGCCCCTGCCACAGCACTGGAATGGCACTACCAAAGTCACCAATGGAACCCTATGTGACAGTGACGATAGAGAACAATCCCTCTTCTTCTTCCCGACCGTTCTGCAGCCTTTGACACGGTTGACCACAGCATCCGCCTCCGAACGCCTCTCTGACGTCGTCCAGCTATACTCGCCTGGTTCCATTCATATCAATCTAACCATAGCCAGAACATTACCTGCAATGGCTTCACTTCTCGCTCTCGCACCCTTGTCTCTGGTGTCACCCAAGGACCTGTCCTTTGCATCCTCCTATTATCATCTACATGCTGTCCATCGGCGACCTTATCGAAAGCAAAAATCAGGTTCCAGATGTACACTGACGAGAGGGAGCTCGACCTCATCCCCACCTCTCTCGACCCCTCCTCTGTCCCTGAATTCTCAAGCTGCTTGACCGACATCCAATCCCGGATGCTCAGAAAGTTGTTCCAATAACTTTTTGGAAGAACGAAGTCATAACATAGGATGCACAGCACAGAAACAGACCTTTCAGCACAACAGGTCGATGCCGGTGTTTATTCTCCACTGGATCCTCCTCCCGTCTTTCCTCATCTAACCCTATCGGCAAAATCCTGTATTCCCTTCTCCCTCATATGATTATCAGATTGATCCTTAAATGCATCTATACTATTCGCTTCCACCACTCCCTGTGGTAGAGAGTTCCACATTCTCATCACTCTCTGGGTAAAGAAGTTTCTTCCGAATTCACTATTTGATTTTTTGGTGACTATGTTATATTGAGGGCCTCTAGTTTTGCTCGTCTCCACAAGTGGAAACTCTTTCTCTGTATCTACTGTGTCAAAATATTTCATGATTTTATAGACATCTATTCGGTCCCCCCTCAGCCTTCTCTTTCCAGAGAAAAGAGACCCAGCCTGTTCATCATTTCCTGATAGGTGTACCCTCGCATTTCTGGTATCATCCTTGCAAATCTTCTCCATTGTCTCCTCATCATTTATAATGTGGCGACTACTATTGCGCACTGTATGCCAAGTGTGGTCTAACCAGGGTTAGATACAAGTTGAGCATAACATCACTGTTGTTCAAATCTATCCGAAATAAACGGTGGTGCTTGGTTTGCTTTTAATGGCCTTGTTAACCTGTGTCGTTAATTTTAGTGATTTGTTTATTTGTACACCTAGATCCCCTTTGTTCCTCCACCCCATTTAGAGTCTCACTTTCCAAGTGATAAGCAATTTCCCTATTTTTCTTACCAAAATATAATACCTCACATTTATCTGTGTTGATCTTCATTTGCCAATTATATGTCCATTCTGCAAGTTTATCAATGTCCTCCTGTAATTTGTTGCAGTCCTCCTCACTATTGGCTCCCTCCCCCTCCAATTTGTTGTCGTCTGCAAATTTAGTAATTATGTTTTCGATTCCAGGGTGCAAATCGTTAATATAATTTGTAAGAAACAGTGGTCCCAGCACTGATCCTTGTGGAACACCAATTCGCTCCATCTGCCACTCTGAATAGCTACCCTTTACCCCTACTCTCAGCTTTCTGTCTTGAAGCCAGCTAGCTATGCATTCTGCTACTTGTCCCCTGACTCCGCATTCCCTGACATTATTCATTAGTCTAATATATTGTACCTTATCGAAGGCCTTTTGAAAATCTAGATAAATTATCTCTACTGAATTACCTCTGTCTACTCTCTCAATTACCCCTTTTGAAATCATGCTGATAATTTATTATAATGTCTTTTCGTTTCTAGATGTTCTTCTATTTTCTCCCTTTAGAAGGGATTCCATTATTTTTCCTAGCAATGCTGTTAGCTGACTGGCCTATAGATCCCTGGACATTTTCATCTCCCTTCTTAAATAGAGGTATTACGTTAGCTATCGGCTAGTCCTCTGGCACTACACCTTTTTCTAACGAATTACTAAATATGTGTAGTAATGCCTCTGCTATTCTTCACTAGATTCTTTTAAAATGCGCGGACCAGGGGTTTTATCTTTTTGAGTATCATTTGTTTAGTTAGTATATCTGCTCGTTTTATTTTCAATGCAGCTATTTCATTATCAACCTCATGATGCAAGGTCATGTCCACCTATTCTACAGAAACATAGAAACATAGAAAAATAGGAGCAGAAGTAGGCCTTTCAGCCCTTCGAGCCTGCTCCACCATTCAATATGATCATGGCTGATCCTCTATCTCCAGACCATATTCCCGCTTTCTCCCAATACCACTTGAAGCATTGTGTGTATAGACATTCATCTATCTCCTTCTTAAATATTTTCAGTGACTTGGCCTCCACAGCCTTCATTGGTAGAGAATTCCCCAGGTTCACCACCCTCTGAGTGATGAAATTTCTCCTCATCTCAGTCCTAAATGTCCTAGCCCGTATCCTGAGACTGTGACACCTCTCTCTAGACCCCCCAGCCAGGCGAAACATCCTCCCTGCATCCAGTCTGTGTAGCCCTGTGAGATTTTGAAACGTTTCAATGAGATCCCTTCTCATTCTTCTAAACTCTAGTGAATACAGTCCTATTTGACCCAATAGCTCCTCATAAGACAGTCCTGCTATCCCAGGAATCAGTCTGCTGAACCTTCACTGCAATCTATCTATAGGAAGTATATCCTTTCTTAGGTAAGGAGACCAAAACTGTACACATTACTCCTGGTGTGGTCCCATCAAGGCCATATTTAACTGCAGTAAGACATCCTTGCTCCAGTGCTCAAATCTTCTTGTAATGAAGACAAATATACAATTTACCTTCCTACCTGCTTGCTGCACCTTAATGTTTGCTTTCAGTGACTGGTGTACAAGGACACCCACGTCCCTCTGTACATCAACATTTCCCAAACTATGCCATTTAAATAATACTCTGGCTTTCTGTTTTTGCTACCGAAGTGGATAACTTCACATATATCCACGTTGTACAGCATCTGCCATGTATTTGCCCACTCACTCGACTTGTCTATATCGCATTGAAGCCTCTTTGCATCCTCCTCACAACTCACAATCCCACCTAGTTCGTGTCGTCAGCAATCTTGGCAATATTACATTTGGTTCCCTCAACCAAATCATGTTCCTGGTAATTACTGAGGCAAAGTAATTATTTAATGTCTCTGCCATCTCTCTATTGCTGCCTGTGGTATTATCTTTTCCATCTCCTAGTGGCATTACTCCCATCCCGACCTTCTATTTTTTTATTAATGTGCCCGTAAAATATTTTTCTATTTCGTTTTATGTTCCTTGATAATTAAACTCATAGTTCCTCTTTGTCTTCCTAATTGCTTTTTTGACTTTTCTCCTAATCCCTTCATATTATCCCTATCATGCACTCCTCTACTGTCTATGTACTTAATGTGTGCCTCTTTCCTTACCATCAATGTTTCCCTTACAGCTTTATTAATCCATGATGTCTCAATAGTGTTTAGCTTCTTCTTGATTATTAGCGGAATTTATTTTTCCTGAACTCTGTTGATAATCGTTATAAATGTTTCCCCCTAATGTTCTCCACTATTGTTTGCCAAAACTGTTGTTCAGTTATATTTTCCCAAGTTCCTTTTTCAGCCCCTCAAAATCAGCTTTTCTGCAATGTATTACTCTGGTCTTTGTCACACTTATTTCCTTCTCAATTATTATCTGATAGCGTATTATATTATGGTCACTATTGCCTAGATGTTCCCCTAATTTTACTTCTCTTATCGGCCCTGGTTTAGTTCCTACTGTTAGATACAATAGCGAATCCTCCCGTGTTGGTCTTTGTTCATATTGGGTTAGAAAGGAGTCATGTACACATTGTAGGAACTCTATTCCCTTATTCCCTTTACCTAACTCTTCTGTCCAATTAATATCTGGGTAGTTGAAATCCCCCATGATTATTATTCGATATTTATAACTCATTATCCTAATTTGTCTGTATATTCTTTCCCCCACCTTCCATCTACTATTGGTCGTCTTTATACTACCTCTATTTGTGTGATTAATTCTTTACTATATTTTATCTCTATCCACATGGTTTCTGTTTCTGACTTGCTGATAGCTGTGTCACTTTATTCTACTGCCATTATGTTATCCCTAATAAGTACAGCTACTGCACCTCTCCTTTTCCCCTCTCAATCTTTTCTAAATGTGTTATACCTTGCAATGTTTAATTCCTTATCCTGATTTTCTGTAGCCCTGTCTCGGTAATCCCTACTATGTCTGGTTCCTCGCAACGCATGATTGCCTCCAGCTCCCCTGTTTTATTACGAACATTGTGTACATTGCTGTACAGAGAGATTATTTTAATGGCAGTTTCTCTCATGTTTTTAAACAACTTTTTACACTCATATTCTATAACTCCATTAATTCCCGAGCCATCAATGTCCTCCCTTAATTTACTCTCTGCTATGCTCTTCTTTCATGTTTTGTATATATTTAGTCTCGTCTCATTTCTTGTAGATGCCTTCCCCCGTCTTACATGCTTAAAGCCTTTGACACCTCTCTATTTACACTTTCTGCTAGAACAAGGGCCTAATCACGGTTCAGGTGGAGCCCAGCCCATCGGTACAGCTCATGACCTAGTACAGGCGTCAGTGTACCATGAAAAGGAACTCCTCTTTCCCCGTACCAGCCCTTTAGCCACGTTTTAATAATCCAGATCTGACTGTTTGTGTACTAATTTGCACGTGGCTCGGGCAATTATCCAGAGATTATTACCTTCGAGGTCCTGCTTTTTAATTTCGCTCCTAATTCCTGATAATCTTGACAAGCTTCTCCCTGTTTCTACCTAAGTCGTTTGTTCTGACATGGACCACGATGACTGGATTTACCCCCTCCCTTTCCAATTTCCTCTTCAGCCGCCTTGCCCTTGCACCGATGAGGCAAAACACCCTCTTCGGAATTCTCATTCTTGGCTGCAGAGGATGCTATCTATGCAACTAAATTAAGAACCCCCTATCACTACCATGTTTCTTTTCAGCTTTCCCCACCTTGGGCAGCCTTCTGAGTCACGGTGCCTTGGTCTGCATTGTGACTGACCTCCCTTGTCTTTCTCCTTGTCTTCACATGTAGCGAGTACATCATACCTGCTGGACAGGACCACTGTCTGCGGGACTTCCATCTCAACCTCTCCTAAGTCCCAACTACCCGTCTCCCTGGCTATCACACCCTCTCCTTCCTGACCCGGTGCCTTCCTCTGGGATGTGACTGAATTCTGGATAAAACTGTCCAAAATTAGCTGCCTCTCCCGTATATTTCGGGGTGTCTCTAAATCGCACTCCAGCTCAATGACGTTGAGACGGAGTGACTGAAGGCAGAGACATGTCCTTCAGATGTGAGATTTAAGAACATAAGAACATAATGTGAGAAGTCGCACAACACCAGGTTATAGTCCAACAGCTTTGTTTGAAATCACATGCTTTCGGAGCGCTGCTCCTTCATCAGGTGAAGTGAAGAGTTGCATATAGTCACCGCATATATAGTCAGAGAACGCTGCCAGATGAGTGGAGTTAATCTTTCCAACTGCCCTTTATCACATCTTGGCAGAGAGATAATCACGGCAATCAAAAGTGTGGATGGTGTCCAAACAGGACAGTCAGGAAAACATGACATCAAAGACAATGTGGCAGATGCTGGGGTCTGTATGGAAAAAAAGTAAACTTTATTTGCTGGAAATTACAGCAGGTCCGGCCGCATCTGTGTAGAGAGAAGAAGCCAAGGACGACTCGAGTCTGGATGACACTACGTCAGGTGAGGTTACATGTAGCGTGACATGAACCCAAGATCCCGGTTGAGGCCGTCCTCATGGGTGCAGAACTTGGCTATCAGTTTCTGTTCAACGATTTTGCGTTGTCGTGTGTCTCGAAGGCCGCCTTGGAGAACGCTTACCCGAAGATCGAAAAGGGCAGTTGGAAAGATTAACTGTAATCATCTGGCAGTGTTCTCTGACTATATATGCTGTGACTATATGCATCTCTTCACTTCACCTGACGAAGGAGCAGCGCTCCGAAAGCTTCTGATTTCAAATGAAGCTGTTGGACTATAACCGGATGTTGTGCGAATTCTCACATTTGTCCACCCCAGTCCAACACCGGCATCTCCACATCATAAGAACATAAGAAATAATAGCAGGATTTGGCCACTTGGCCCCTCGAGCCTTCTTTGCCATTCAGTAAGATCATGGCTGATCTAAGGTTCAAACGCACATCCCAGCCGCTCCCCATAACACTTCACTCCCTTATCTTGCAAAAAATTGTCTATCTCCACTTTAAATGTATTTAATGAACCAGGCTCCACAGCTCTCTGGGGCAGAGAATTGCACAAATTTACGACCCTCTGTGAGAAGAAGATACTCCTCATCTCAGTTCTAAAAGTGCGACACTTAATTCAGAGACTGTGCACCCGAGTTCTAGATTTCCCCATGAGGGGAAACATCCTCTCTGCATCTACCCTGTCGAGCCCCCTCAGTATCTTATATGTTTCGACAAGATCACCTCTCATTCTTCTAAATTCCAATGAGTATAGGTCCAGCCTGCTCAACCTTTCCTCATAAGTCAAACCCCTCATCTCTGGAATTAACCTAGTGAATCGTCTCTGAACTGCCTCCAATGCAAGTATATCCTTCCTTAAGTAAGGAGACCAAAACTGTACGCACTACTCAAGGTGTGGTCTCACCAATACCTTGTACAACTGTAGCAGGATTTCCCTGCTTTTACACTGCAAACCCCTTGAAATAAAGGCCAACATTCCATTTGCCTTTTTGATTACTTGCTGTACCTGCATGCTAACTTTTTGTGTTTCATGCACAAGGACCCCCAGCTCCCTCTGTACTGTAGCATTTTGTAATCTCTCTCAATTTAAATTTCGGGACGGTCTTTGTCCACAATATGACACATTCTACAGTCCCGACATTCTATAGTCCATGCCATCTCTACACTTTATTTATATGCTTTTTTAGTTGTTTAAAGTTTTAAAAACAACGATTATTTGTAGTGATATCAATTATTTAGTTTATCTAGTTAAGTTAATATTTAATGACGTATTAGTTATAGTTCCCCGTCTCTTAATTTAAACACAAGAGCAGCTGTGCTACTCACCCACCAATCACCTACCTGCTGTCCTGTGACGTCACTCCTAGATTTTTTTTTTTGCTCTATCTCTTCCGCTTCCGCTCCATTTTTCCCGCCGCTCTCGCTGCCACCAAATCTGTTCCCTAGCTTTTGACTCCATCCCTCTCACTGGTCATTAGATCAGACTAAACCAGACCCTTCTCAACCATTGCGGAATATTTGACCGTGGGATGAGCTTCTGAGCACATAGCCACTCCTTCACCAAGACCGCCTAGTTCCACCTCCATAAAATTCATACATCGCCTCCTGCGCTCGCTGAACTACATCTGCTCCAGTCTGGCAATGCTACTATTTTAAAATTCTCAGCCTTCTCTCAAATCCCTCGCTCCTCCTCATCTCTGTAACATCCTCCTGTCCAAGAACCTCCGGCATATCTGTGCTCGCCCTATTGTGGCCTGTTGCCCATCGCCCATTTCAAACTTTCCACCATTGGTCGATCTGACGTCAGCAGCACTGGCCCCCAGCTATGGAATTCCCTCCCTAATACTCTCCGCATCTCTATCACTCTTCCCTCCTTTATGGCGTTCGTTAAAACCTACCTCTTTGACGAAGCGTTTGGCCATCTGTCCGAATATCTCCTTCTGTGTCTCGATATCAAACTTAGTCTGATAACGCGCCTATGAGGTGTCCTTTGACGTTTTACTAACGGTAAAGGCACGAAATAATTGCAAATTCTTCTTCGTGACTTCCCCAGCAGATGAATAGTTTCTTTTTAAATACCCTGTCAAATCCTTTAATCATCTTCTAAACCTCAATTAGATCTCATCTTATTGTCTATACGCAAGCAAAGCAAGACTCGTCTATGCAACTTATCCTCATAATTTAATTCTTCAACGAACAAAGGCAGCAGTTCGGCTGAAACTGATAGCAATAACAGAAAATGTGATCAGTCGGCATTTGTATTTGTTCTGTTGTTGTCGATTTGATGTCAAGGCCAGTACACTGGGTGGAATCTTTGCTACTTCTCGAATAGCAACATGAGGTGCGTCATATCCAACTGCTCAGGTAGTCAGTTCAAGATGAGTATATAGTCAATAATATTGACTTGGATCAAAATCCGTCTCATGCTATGAGGCAAAACAGGCGATAGCTTCTAAGAAGACATGTTACACTGTTAGAGTAAAAATTATATGGCTTAAAGCAACAATGTAAAAGTTAAAAATACAAAAGTTAAAGCAACAATGTAAAAGTTAAAGAATGTAAAAGTTAAAGCAACAATGTAAAAGTTAAGGTAAATTCGTATAGACAGAATGGTTTCGCTGACACAGTGCGATGAGTAATGTCTGTGGTCAACATGTGTACCTGCGAGAGGCAATGTTTATAGCTTCGGTAGGGAAGTAAAGTTTTTAGCTTAACGTGCAGTTTATAATTAGGCGCTTGTTGCTGGGGGAATGTGGTTGGATGAAGAAATTTGTATGTAATGAATTGCATAACCGGCCCTATAATGTATAAAATAAGTTTCGATACCAGTGTAACGACGAGAAGTGAATCAGTAGATCGTGGGGTCTATGACTCTTCTCCCAGTTCGTTCTGTTAAATAAACTGTGATCTTCTGATTTGAGACAGACTCGAGTGAATTCATTTTTCACCAAAATACACAATACCTGATTTTTTATTCTGTCGAAGTCGATAGAGAAAATAATCGGGAAGAGTACGAAACTTATGATCCATCGACATGCGTATTGGGCTAAAGACCAACCAATTTCAATCCCACCCAAACACTGCAATGTAATGATACCACATTTTTGCCTGTCAGGGGGTGCAAATCAATGAATTAGAACCCGTTTTATACGATCGTCTGTCGCATTTCGAACCCTGGGGTAGAAATTCGTCGCGGGCGGGGGCGCAAAACGGGCGGGATTGGAACTATCGCCCGTTTTGCGCAGCGCCTGATATTCAGCTCCATTGCAGTCAACTGACGAATTTCAAGCTGCCTATCTTTAGCATACAATATAATTCATGCTCTATTTTAAATCAGTGCTGATTACCCCACTGATCTTTTTGAGCAGCACAACGATAAATAAAGGCACTGATTGGTCAGTTAACTTGATTATAAAACAGCAAGTTAGACCCCAGATTTATTAACATGCGAACCAGTTAAGCGGAAGGGGAAGGGGCTGCGCAAAACAGGCAGAATCACTGTTGCCGACAGTTATACGACCTTCTCAGTATTGAACATCAATACTAGCTTTCATTTGTTTGGTGCCTTTTAAGTAGCAAGGCTTCACAGGAGCGTTACCGAACCAACGTTGACACCGAGCCATATAAGTTGATTTGAGGACATTGAATGCGATGGAACTGAATTTCCGGCACTATTTATAATTGGCGGCTGCTCCGATTCCGCCCGTTTTCAAGCAATGCCCGAATGAGATTCTAGCCCGAGAGAATTAAAGAGCTTAGGACAAAGACAGTGAAACAATGAAAATCAGGGATGGGACAGACACCAGAATTGGAAGAATGACGATATTTAGGAATGCTGTATGGCTGGAGGAGGTAACAGAAATAGGGGGAGGCGGGACTATGGAGGGATTTAAAAAAAAAGCAGGAAACCTGATTGGAGCGCTCGAAGCTTGGCTTTGTGGGAAAAATTGGCGTGAATTTGGAAGGTCACAACGCGGTCAGGGACGGTGGACAGGGAAAGGCGTTTGAGGATGGGCCGATAGTCTGCAAGGCAAACCATTCACGTCTCTTAAGTTTGCGGGAGTCTAAATTCATGTCTAGAGTTGTGCAAGTTGGCACTATGATGCCACCCGCCCGATATTAAGTCGAATTAATTCAATGTATTACTCATTAACAATTTCGGTCATAGAATCATAGATTCGTAGAAGATAGGAGCAGGAGTAGGCCATTCGGCCTCTCTAGTCTGCTCCTTCATTCAATGCGATCATGGCTGATCATCCAAGTTCAGTACCCTGTCCCTGCTTTCTCCCCATATCCCTTGATCCCGTTAGCCTTAAGAAATATATATCCAACTCCTTCTTGAATCTATTTAATGAATTGGCCTCTGCTGACTTCTGTGGCAGAGAATTCCACAGGTTCACCACTCTCTGGGTGAAGAAATTCCTCCTCATTTCTGTCCTAAATGGCTTAGCCCTTATCCTTAGACTGTGAGCCCTGGTTCTGGACTACCCGACCATCGGGAACATCCTTCCTGCAACTAGTTTGTCCTGTCCTGTCAGAATTTTATAAGTTTCAATGAGATCCCCTCTCATTCTTCTTAACTCCAGCGAGTGTAAGCCCAATCGACCCAATCTCTCTTCATACGTCATTCCTGCCATCCCAGGTATCAGCCTTGTGAATCTTCGCTGAACTCCTTCCATGGTAATAACATCCTTCGTCAGATAAGGCGACCAAAACTGCACACAGTAGTCAAGGTGTGGTCTCACCACGACCCTGTATAACTACAGCAAGATATCCTTGTCCCTGTACTCAAACCCTCTCGCTATGAAGGCCAACATACCATTTGCCTTCTTAACCGCTTGCTGCACCTGCATGCTTACCTTCAGCGACTGGTGCACAAAGACACCCAGGTCTCCTTGCACTTCCCCTTTTCCCAATCTATTGCCATTCAGATAATAATCTGCCTTTCTGTTTTTGACACCAAAGTGGATCGCCATTGAACTTAATTATTTAATTATATATATGAAGAAACACACTTCTTCATTCATTCACAGAGACCAGGGGGAAATATTCAAAGAAGTTACTCACCTCTGGCAGTTTTTCGCGCCAGTAGGTCTGAAAGTACAGGCAGCAGCCATTCAGATAAAATTACCATCTGTAATGCTCGAGTCTCTGACAACAGCAAGTTAACCAAAAGTCTGTGCAAAGGACATATTGAAAAAAATGTTAAAATAATACGTACTGACTTCTTTTTCTCGCAAGTTTTTTTCTGTTCAAAACATTAGCAGAAATAGTGATAATTTTGACAACTCCTTTCGCTGGTTGGGCAACCCATCCAACTAGCTTAATTATCCACTGCCTCCACCACAAGTGAATAGCGGCTGCCGTGTGTGCTATCGACGGGCTGCACTGCAGCCGCTCGCCAAGGCTTCTTCGATATGATGCTGCCTTAATTTGATGCTCCCTTCAAAATACTTCTCTCCTCACCTTGCCGCCCCACCCCTCCACCCGCCCATCCTTGACGTTCCATTTTTTTTAAGACACAAAGGGACAGGACTGGGACAAGAAGCCTCCTCCAGGACTTCCACGCAATCATCCTGGCTGGCTCCCTTCCGGTCTCCAAAATAGCAGCTGCCCGTTCTGGGCCCTGAACTGTCTCTGCCCTCGCTCCGTACCTGCTGGGCGACCTGTCTCCCTGTCTCCGGTAGTTCAATGATTCCTGCCCTGCTAATCAGAGGCTTCACTGCACCCCACAGGTGTAAATGTCCAATGATGATCAAAATGGCTTGGCCTGGAATGTTTTTTTTTAAAAGATACCTCTCATGGGTCTAGAACTCACGATTTATGTGACCAATACTGAGCACAGTACTCAAGGTCACGCTGAGAGTGCACTTGTACTGGAGCATGGCTTCCTCCGCCTTATAGCAAGGGATTTTGCAGTGTCACTGGGTCAAGATGATGGATCTCCCTGCCTAACACTTTTGCGCGAGCACCGTCATGATACGGTTTGCAACGGTTGAAGAAGAAGGTCCAGCACATCCTCATGATGGGCAGCAAATACCAACCTTGCCAACGACGCACACATTACGAGCATTAACATAAAAAGACTCTTAATTTAATGTCGATGGAAATATAACATTGGCTTAAATCTATGTACTCTTTCTGTTTTGTTACACTTCGAACTCATGTTTCTTGTTCTCTTTTAATAACCTGTCACAATTAATGTTTCCTGGCGCAATGTCTTTTAAACTAATACTGGGCCCTAATTTGCGGTTAGAGGCCTCTCACGAGCTGATGCCTCTGAACGTCAAAAATGTGCGCACCTACCTTGGTGCTGGATCCACGGACACGAGCGCTCATGGTCCTTTAGGAGTAGACATGCATAGACACTTATCCCAGGGGTGCAGGCCCTGATCACGTGGGCACGCCCAACCAATGAAAGAAGGGGGACCCCAAATCATGCTTATGGGAATTCCGTACGTTCGAATCCCCATAAGCATGAATGGGGATCACATAAAATCACATCTAAATTACAAGTAAATACAAAATTAATTAGAATACAATTTAATTAAATATTTGAAACATTTTTTTCCTGAAAAATAAATTAAATGTTTTAAATGAGCCGAAAATAACCTTAACTTATTTGACAGGTGTTTAATGTTTAAATAATTGGTAAACATATATATATATTTCAACTTTAATGCTTGTAAAATAATTTCATCCGTGAAATTCTTACACCTGCTTTTACCAGGCATAAGAATTTAACGAGCATTCGCTGGACACACGGTGGGAGAATAGCGCAAATCTCCACCCACAGAGTCCCTTTTACTGGGGATGTGGATGATCCGTTAAGGAGATTCTTGACAGATCGCAAGTTCCGGGTTCTTGCGCATGTGCTTTGCACCCTGAACTTGTGCGGCCCTTACGGGGGTGTACACACTACGCACGCAACCGTAAGGGCTGCAAAATACTATGCTGTTTCTGGTGAATTGAGGCTATTTTATGTGACTGTTAAAGTATATACTCTTTCAGATTTAGGTATATATGTACGCTGGTAAAATAAATCCTATGTTAAATGGTCACGGCTGCTTAAAGAGCCCACGTTTACAATGGGGGTGTGATTGCTTAATGGCGGGTGGAAAACCTGCGGTATCGCACCCCCTGCCCGTTATTATCCCCATCCAATATTAAGTAATACTGACATCAATAATACTGAATATAGGGCGTGTCCTATCATGGGCGGCAAAGGCGATTCGGCCTTTTTCAATATAACCACCAGATCGATTCTTTAGTACAACATGAAGTAAGCTACTTGGGGATAGAATTTGCTCTGCGCCAATGGAGCAATATGGATGGCGTCGCACGGGCAGTCTTTTGTGCACCCGGACACATCTTCAGTTCTGCTGAAATCAATGGAAATATCCGGAAACCGCTGCGATACCGCCCGTTTTGCTCTCAAGACGCATTTCTACACCGTGGAGATTTTAGCTACTGGCGAAGTTGAAGGTATTTGGATTCAATCATTTTGTGGTCAGTCTCCCACGCGGGACTTTGTCAAAAGCCTTACTGAAGTCCATGTAGACCACATCAACTACACTACCCTCATCCACACACCTAGTCACCCCCTTGAAAAATTCAATCAAATTGATCAGACATGATTGGAGTGGCAAACTGCTGTTATGGAAGCTCAGGCATCTGCGATGTTGGCTCTGGGCTCCTCGGTTGAAAGGGGCTGGCAGAGTTTCTCCGATGTCCACAGATCTGTCATCCACCAGGTCATAGTGTTGGCTGATCATTGGCCCCAAGGTAGTGGCGTGGGAATCATGGAACAGAAACCTACTGGACTCTCTGCGGATACGAACATTGTTGCTCTCTCCCCGCCATCCCATCATTGCTCTTGCCCTTGCATGTCAGCCTGGCGGCACACACTGCTAAGGACCATTTTGAGATGGTGCAGTCTGAAGTGGGGCAATTACGCCCCAAAGCCTCTCGAGTGCTTCATACGAGGACATCGGAACTGCCCTCTTCAGATTCGGAGCAACCATCCAACTCGCCGGCTGCTGCCGCTGCTGTTGCACTTATTCCTCCTAATCCTACTCCTCCTCCTGTTGTGGGTCCTGCGTTTCGCCCTCTGGCACAATTGCTGGTAGTAACGGCTGCTCTCTCATGATCGTCAGATTTTGGAGCAGGTAGCAAATCACCACGAATGTGGACACGTTCTCGGCCGAGTGCTGCAGGGCCCTGCCTGACCGATCAAGCCATCTAACCCTCTGCTTGAGTACCCCAGTGATCTCATCTATGCTATTCCGAATGGATGGTGTCTGGAGATGGGGTTTGGGCAGTGATGAGCCATGGCATCAGAGCGTATTCCTTGCTCCTAATAGTTAGCTATGCACATTGCGTTGGGGCACAAAGATCTGTGGGACAGCTGACTGTCTCATTATAAATGCATCGTAGCAGCTCCCTGGATTTCAAGCGTTCACCTGTATGATGCAATGTCGGTGGTCGCAGAGAAGCTGAATATTGAGGGGAATGCAATCCCTTCCTGTTCCCTAACACCTCCGAGATTAAATGAGGAGGCTCTCATGGCCACATGAGTACAGCAGTAAATGACTCCCTGAACTATGGGGAAAAATTCAATCCTGTCGAAACTTCGTGTCCTCTGCCTTTGGCCACCTCTGACGATCGATAATGATGTGCAGTCATTCCTCAGAGCGTAAAAGGCCGCAGGAACCTTCCTTAGGCAGAAGTACACAGAGGATTGTGAGATGTGAATAAGAAGACTGGTGGCCACCTGCAAGTTTCCCATAGCATAAAAGGTGGGTGCGTCTGTGACCGTGACTGCCACAGGCAAAGCATTGTTGGCTGCGCTGCGATGTCTGTGAATTCCGTCCACGAGACCAGAGATCAGTGTACCGACCTCCTTGTTAAAGTGCAGCCTCCTCATGCAATGGTCTTGGCTTATGTGAATATAGGAGTATTGCTCTCCGAATACCGTGAGCGGATAGAGTTTCCTGCAGACAGCCCTCCTCGCCCTCCTGACCATCACTCCTGGCCCAGCCTCCAAATCGTGATGCAGAGCAAGGGGAATCCCTTTTAAATGTCCGGGACCAGCCTCTCCCTTCAAACTTGGTGAATCCTGTAAATTGTCCAGCGAGATTGAGCGGCACAGCACTCACTCATTTTAGGCGAAGTCCTCAAAGAATATCCGGGAATGGCGGAGCAGATCCGAGGGGCCGAATGGTCAACTCCTGCTCCTATCTTCTATGTTTCTATGTTTCTAAAGCAAATCTTATGTTGGCCTTTATTACAAGAGGATTTGAGTATATGAGTAAAGATGCAATACTGCAATTAGAAAGGGCCCTGGTGAGACCACACCTGGAGTATTGTTTTGCTTTTGGTCTCCTTACCTAAGGAATGATATACTTGCCATAATGGGAGTGCAACTTAGGTTCACCAGACTAGTTCCTGGGATGGGTGATTGTCCTATGAGGAGAGAATGAGTAGAGTAGAGTTGGCCAATATTCGCTAGAGATCAGAAGAATGAGCGGAGATCTCGTTGAGACAAATAAACATTCTAAGAGGGCTTGATAGGGTAGATGAAGGGTGGTAGTCTCCCCCTGTTTGAGAGTCTGGAACCAGGTGTCAAATTCTCAGAAAAAGCAGACGGCAATTTCGGACTGAGATGAGGAGAAATTTCTTCTCTCAGAGGTTGGTGAATCTTTGTAATTCTCTACCCAGAGGGCTGTGGAGGCTCAGTCGTGGAGTATATTCAAGACAGAGATCGATAGATTTTGAATATTAAGGGCATCAAGGGATATAGAGGATAGTGCAGGAAAGTGGTTTTGAGATCGACGATCAAACAATGATCCTAATGAATGGTGTAGCAGTCTCGAAGAGACAAATGGCCCACTGGTGCTCCTATTTCATATGTTATTATGTTCATATGGTACAGATCAGCTAGTATTTGATTGAACGGCGGAAAAGGTTTGCGAGGATGAATGGACTTCACCGGTTCCTAAGTTGCTATGTTTCCTCCCATTGTTCGGATGATGCTGCATACATGAGTTTTTTAAAAAGCAATGCAGACCGAGCACTGGATGATAGTCCTCTTTAATCACAGCAGGTTTTTTTTTGTTGGTGATGAAATTAGCCTCCTTTATTGCACTGGAGTTTGAGCGCACCTGACGCTGCAATTTCTTGCAGGAGGTTACACAGATAGGTAGGGGCGAGATCATTGATGTTATTTGAAAGTATGGTTGGTAATTTTTACATCGAAGCCTTGTCAGATGGTGAGCCAAAGTAGGTAAGCAAGCACAGGGGGAATGGGAACGGGTAAGCGAGACTTGCTGTCTATTCGTCTTTTTTAATCCAAGTATCCAGTATGCCTTTTAAACATCCATCGGAACTTGTCCTGCCACCTTTGAAAGGTTTGTGCACGTCGGTCTCTCTGTTGCTGCAACCCCTTTAAAATTGTGCCATTTAATTGTTATTGCCTCTCCTCATTCCCCCTACTAAAATGAATCATTTCACATTTGGCTACGTTCAATGTCATCGGCGATGTGTCTTTCCATTTAACAAGTCTCTCTATGCCCTCCAGAAGTTTGCGACTATCCTCCATGCTTTTCGATATTTTCTCTGTGTTTCATGCAAAAGTACGCACGGTATATCCATGTCCAATGTACTAATATATATTATAATAAGTAGTGGTCCTAAAAGCGACCCCTGGGGGATACCACTGAACACTTGCCTCCAGTTTTTAAAACAATTCACATGTACTCTCTGCTCTTCCTCTCTCTCTCTCTCACTCACTGCCTGTTATCCCTCTCTCTCACTGCCTTATCTGTCTCCCTCTCTCTCTCTCATCCAGTTTCACAGAATCACAGAATCCCCACAGTGCAGATAGAGGCCATTTCGGCCCATCGAGTCTGCACCGTCACATATCCCACCCTATCCCCGTAACCTCACGTATTTAATCCCCCTTACAATAAGGGTCAATTTATCATAGCCTGATCAACCTAACCCGCACATTTTTAGACTGTGGGAGGAAACCGGAGCACCCGGAGGAAACCCACGCAGACACGGGGAGAATGTGCAAACTCCACACAGACAGTCACCGAGGCTGCATTCGAACCCGGGTTTCTGGCGCTGTGAGGCTACAGTGATAACCACTATGCGACCGTGTTGCCATGTTTCGTAACCATGCAGCCACTGCCAATTTAATCCCATGGTCTTCCATCTTGCGAACAAGTCTATGAATTGTTACCTTATCAAACGTCTTTTGTAAGTTCATATACACAACATTAACCGCACTATCCTCATCAACTCTCTGTGCGACGCCTTCAAAGAAATCGATCAAGTTATTCAAAAACGATTTGTCTTTAAAAAGCTCCTCGCCGACTTGCATTGATTATTACAATATCAAAATACTGCGGATGCTGGAAATCTGAAATAACAACAGAAGAAGCTGGAAATACTCAGCAGGCCAGGCAGCATCCGTGGAGAGGTAAACAGCGTTAACGTTTCAGTACGAAGACCTTTCGTCAGAACTAGAAAAAAGCAGGAAAAGGAAAAGATTTTAAAGCAAGTTTAGGGGCTGGGAAATGGGGGAGGGGATGAAAGAACAAAAGGGAAGGTCTGTGATAGGATGGAATGCAGGAGAAGCAAAGAGGCATTAAGAGATATTCAAGGCAAGTGGAGATGGTAATGGGACAGGTTAAGGAACAAAGGTTGACTCCAGATGAAGTGTCAATTGCGCTGGTAGAATGAAAGAACAATGCCTTGTTTTCTTCCCTCCCACATGGTAGCTGTCCTTCGAAGATACCTGGGATGGCAGGAATGACATATGAGGCGAGATTGGGTCGATTGGGCTTATATTCGCTGGAGTATAGAAGAATGAGAGGGGATCTCATCGAAATATATAAAATTCTGACAGGTCTGGACAAACTAGACGCAGGAACAATGTTCCCGATGGTCGGAGAGTCCAGAACCAGGGGTCATAATCTAACGATAAGGGGTAAGCCATTTAGGACAGAAATGGGGAAGAATTTCTTCACGCATTGAGTGGTGAACCTGTGGAATTCTTTACATCAGAAGGTAGTTGAGGCCAAGTCATTAAATATATTCAAGAATGAATTGGATATATTTCTTAAAGCTAAAGGGATCAAGGGATAAGGGGAGAAGGCAGGGACAGGGTACTGAGTTTGGATCATCAGCCATGATCTCATCCAATGGCGGAGCAGGCTCGAGGGGCCGAATGGCCAATTCCTGCTCCTATCTTCTATGTTTCTATGTAACATTTGCACCTTAAAAGTTTTAACATCACATACGGGCAGATCCTTGCGTTGTTACAGTACTGGAAATAACCAGTGTATGTGAAGGAGAGGATATTGGAAAAGAAGTTGAAAGCAAGACCAAATTATACAAAGCCTTGGCAAATAATCTGGATCAGTCTGAGCCAGTGATCACGAAGATGAAAAAAAGAAAGAACTAAAGACTTGCATAGAAATAGCGCCTTTTCATGACCACTTGATGTCCCAAAGCATTTCAGAGCCAATGACATAATTTGAACTGAAGTCGCTGTGGTAATGTAGGAAACACGGAAGCAAATATGCACACAGCAAGCTCCCACAAGCAGCACTGTGTTAAAGTCCAGATTTTTATTGGTTTTGTTTTAAGGGATTAATGTTGGTCCAGGAGACCAGGCAGAAATCGCCAGCACTCTTCGTATTTTGCCAGGGGATCCGTTTGATCCACCACAAACTTCTGACTGAGTCGGTCGAGTGCAACGACTGAGCCACGCCTGACACCCAGCGGGTGTGGGAGGTAAGTGAACACAACACGTGAATGGGAGGCGTTGTCAACGATTTTGAACTTTGGAGCGTTGCACTGGAGAAACTCACGGCTTGTCCAAAACTGAATAGCAATTAGACTAAGCGGGAAATTGGGCTTGAATGGCGGCGCAAAGTGGGCGACCGACAATCTGCACTCTGTTTCACATTTTTACCGGTTAACCTTTCTGTGATATCTGTAGTTTCGCGCTACAATCCGAAATCAATTTCACCTCCTCCTTTGTGTCGATATAATTGTTCACTGTTTAAAACGTAAGTGAGCAGGTAAAATGTGATTATAAAGGAAACAACGTTTGGCTCACCAATTTTAGTCTTCGACTGCTCCAAATATGTTATCTCTGTATATAGAAAGCAAAAGACATACTTTATTGCAACATGTGATGGCGGCATTCAAAATGCAATGTGCGAAATCGGTTATCACTATTTGTCTATATATAGCTGCTAATCGGTTGGTAAACCACAGATTAAGACTGACGAAGCTATTACAGATCAACCGGATGTCCATGCTATTTTAGCATATCTCTTTTTTACGTAACGACTAAAATACGAGATATTCATCTGAAGGGACTTCCGTCATGTGGAGAGGCTGGGGTTGTTCTTCTTTGGGCAGAGAATGCGAAGTGGAGGTTTAATAATGACGTCCAAAATCATGAAATATTTTAATAGAGTTCATGGGGACAAATTGTTTCCACTGGCACGGGTGATGCTAAACAAATAACACTGATTTCATACATTAGGCAGAAAAAAGTCAGGGTGCAGATGAGGAGAATGTGTTTAATGAGCGAGTCGCTATGAAATGGAATACAGTGACTGAAAGGCTGGTGGGATCAGATTCAATAGTAACATTCAAAAGGGATTCAGATAAATAATTGAAGTCATAGAAATTTGCAGGGCTATTCGGGAGAGAGCTGGTGAGTGCAACTAATTTGATAGCCCTTTCCAAGAGGAGGCAGAAGCCCGATGGGCTGAAGGGCCGCCTTCTGCGCTGTATCATTATACGTTTCTATAAAGCCCTATTTTAAATAGTTTAACTCGCTATAATTAGTTGAAACTGCTCTTGCCCCTTCTCTCCTTCCAGGTGAAATGAATGCTTCCTCTGTTTCTATCTCACTAAGAACTGCAAACTTTTCCAGGACTAATTGACGCCGTCCTCAGCACCAATGCCTGACGTTAACTGAAATAATCACATTTCAAGTTCAAGCTCGGGCCGATAAGTGGCAGAAAACATTCGCGTCACATAAGTGCCAGGCAATGACTATCTCCAACAAGCGAGACCCTAACCACTTCCCCTTGACATTCAACGGCATTACCATCGCCGAATCCCCCACCATCAACATCCTGGGAGTCATCATTGACCAGAAACTTAACTGAATCCGCCATATAAATACCGTGGCAACAAGAGCAGGTCAGAGGCTAGGTATTCTGCAGCGAGTATCTCACCTCCTGACAAACCAAAGACTCTCCACCATCTACAAGGCACAAGTAAGGAGTGTGATGGAATTCTCTCCAGTTGCCTGGATGATTGCAGCTGCAACAATACTCAAAAAGCTCGATGCCATCAAGGACAAAGCAGCCCGTTTGATCGGCACCCCATCCAACACCTTAAACATTTACTCCCTCCACCACCGGCGCACCGTGGCTGCAGTGTGTACCATCTACAAGATGCACTGCAGCAACTCGCCAAGGCTTCTTCGGCAGCAGCTCCCAAACCCGCGACCTCTTCCACCTAGAAGAATTAGGGCAGCAGGCGCATGGGAGCACCACCACCTCCAAGTTCCCCTCCGAGTCACAAAGCATACTGACTTAAAAATATATCGCCGGTCCTTCATCATCGCTGGGTCAAAATCTTGGAACTCCCTCCCTAACAGCTCTGTGGGCGTACCCTCACCACACGGACTGCAGCGGTTCAAGAAGGCGACTCACCAGCAGCTTCTGAAGCGCAATTAGTGATGGCTAATAAATGCTGGCCTTGCCAGCAACGCCCAGATCCCATAAGCGAATTTTTAAAAAACTGGGATATCAACCTTTAAGCGTTTGGTCGCCGAAAGAAAGCGCAAATGAACTGAACCTTACAAAAAAAAATGCAGTTAGGAGGGGATCGGACAGATTTGTGCTTGATTATGAGAATTACGTAGAAAGCTCAGCATAGAAACAGGCCATTCGGCCGAACTGTTCCATGGCGATGGTTTTGCTCTTCACGAGTCTCCTAGTATCATTCTTCCTCTAACCCTCTCAGCATAACTTCTATTCCATTATTCCTACTTTAGTTATGTAGCTTCCCCATAAATGCATCTATGCTATTCCCATCAACTACTCCCTATGAAAGCGAGTTTCACATTCTTACCACTCTCTTG
Source organism: Squalus acanthias (assembly GCA_030390025.1). NCBI lineage: Eukaryota > Metazoa > Chordata > Chondrichthyes > Squaliformes > Squalidae > Squalus > Squalus acanthias. The sequence continues at coordinate 11,129,125 of CM059453.1, forward strand.
GTAATGTAGTTGCTCCTGGGTGGCCAACTGGATTGATTTGTAACATCATTATATTAATGAACCTTTAGTTTTTTCTTCACCCCATGTGGAAACGCCTTGTGTTACTTTACCCTATCGAACCATTTCATAATTCTAAAGAGTTAAATCAAGCCAACATTTCGGCTTCTCTTTTTAGAGAAAAGAGCGCCAGCCTGTTGAATGTTTGCTGAGATTTGCTAATTTTGTAAATTAGCTGAGATAGTCTGCTCGGTGGACAGTTTAGCGGCCAGAACTGACGTTCAGCTCTAAAAAAAAAGAACAAGGGAGAAATTTAAGTTCGTAGTTTATACAATATATGGTTTTTCGGATATTGAGGTAGTAGAGTACAGCGGGTGGTATTACGCTGGATAGTTAATATATGAAATGGTGGCCAGTTGACACTGCAAGATGTTAAAAGTAAATACACGGATACAACACAATTTAAGAGAGTTAACTTGGGATATGACGATGTTTGAAATTTAATATGCCAGATGGACTTTTATGTTTGTCTTTTAGTTCTATCAATTTATGTGGAACTATAGAGGACAGGATTTATTTGCGATAGTCGTCTCCAATTTTTAAATACATAAAAAGATCAAGGATTCCACTAAAACGGACGAAGCAAAGTGTTCAGTAAAGGCCTACGATCCTACGATACCACAAATAACCCTTAGGTGCGTAAAATCCATACTGGTAATGAGTACAGGAACAAGGATGTCTTGCTGCAGTTGTACAGGGCCTTGGTGAGACCACATCTTGAGTACTGTGTGCAGTTTTGCTCGCCTTATCTGAGGAAGGATGTTCTTACCATGGAAGGAGTTCAGCGAAGATACACCAGGCTGATATCTGGGATGGCAGGATTGACGTATGAGGAGAGATTGGGTCGATTGGGATTATACTCGCTGGAGTTTAGAAGAATGAGAGGGGATCTCATTGAAACTTATAAAATTCTGAAAGGACTAGACAGACTAGATACAGGAAGGATGTGCCCGATGGTCGGGGAGTCCAGAACCAGGGGTCACAGTCTAAAGATAAGGGGAATGCCATTTAGGGCAGAAATGAGGAGGAATTTCTTCACCCAGAGAGTGGTGAACCTGTGGAATTCTCTACCACAGAAGTCAGTAGAGGCCAATTCATTAAATATATTCAAGAAGGAGTTAGATATATTTCTTAAGTCTAAAGGGATCAAGGGATATGGGGAGAAAGCAGGGACATGGTTCTGAATTTGGATGTTCAGCCATGATCGCATTGAATGGCGGAGAAGGCTAGAGTTGCCGAATGGCCTACTCCTGCTCCTATCTTCCATGCTATGTTTGCTTATTTCTCCCTTTATACAATCATAGGAACATAGGTCTCTAAATTGGATATAGCCACGAAATGGGCAATTTTAATGTCAAACGATGTTCAACTGTGCCACCTGAAGATGGTCTAGGTAGCACGCGAAATTCGTGCTAACTCGTCATTAACATGATTATACTCATGATTTCAGCGCTTCCACGGCTGCTCATTGGCTTAAAGCACAACAGGTGGGCCAATGTCGTGGCCAGTCTGACTCACAATCATGTTTGGCAGAGGCTTGTTCCACTACATAAAGGGGAGGTGCATTGATGCTGCAGCCTCTATTGTCACGGCAGTTTGACTTGCATCTGCTGCAACAACCAGAAGGAGAAGCTAAAGGTCAAGCAAAAGTTTTGTACACATCGAGATGGAAGATCGTCGCACCAGGAAGAGAGCTAAAAGGTTCTACAATGAAACTCTGGAAACACTCGTACTGGAAAGGAGTGGGTCTGCCCTCTACCCGCAAAGTGGCAGTAAGCACTCGCCCTACATGTCACGTACCATGTGGCAGGAGATCGCAAACCATGTGCTGGACAACACATTGGTCCAGAGATGCCCCATCCAGTGCAGGAACGACTTTAATAACCTCACACAGCAGGTAAAGGTGAGTGAAGGCTCCAGCAAATGCCATATCCCACCGTCTGCACCGTCAGCCTCACACACTACTCAATGCACACACGCCCAGCACTCACCTACCAACAGATTATACATATCACCACTCACAACTCACAATCAGAGCTTCACTTCACTCTCAAAACATTACCAATGCTGCAGCTCTCACACCCACATCTCACACCTAGCACACAATGAAAGCTCTTCAAATCTGTCAGTCACATAACACAAACACATTGCAATGCAATTATGCACACGCTTCTCTTCGTTTTACCGTCCAAAATGGCACATTATCGCCGGGAAAAACAGCAGACCGGAGGGGTCCAGGCAGGCACGCAGAACGTCAGCCAGCTGGATGAGCGAGTACTCCAGATTATTGGGCGGCACGTGGTAGATGACGCGGCAAGCGGCGAGCTTCAACCCCTTGGGACAACAACGATGCCCCGTAATTTCCGATAGGGGCTTTTTGCGTGCGGATGCCTCATATCTGGGAAAAATCTATGCCCTTAACTGAGTGCTCTCGAGGTCCGAACTCATCCGATCCTGGGCCTCTGTTGGTGCGCGTGCGCAGAGGCCCAGGTATCCCAGGGGCACAGGCGGTTCACAAGCGTCCCAGGGATCACGTGGGTCAGGCGAGCCAATGGGAGAAGGGAAGCCCCCTCACACTTTTGACAGGTAGACCTGTCAAAAGTATGAATGGGGATCACTGAAAAAAGATATCAAATCATGAAATAAATTTAACAAACCACCACGTTTTTAAAATGTGTTAAAATTCCATTAAATTAATTATTTTAAACCAATATATAATTTTTTGAAAAAAATAATTAAAGATTTTTACTGGGCTAAAAATAAACTAACCTTTTTTAAAAGTGTTTTAAAATTATAAATGAGTGAAAACAATGTTTTTACTTTTTTAAACTCTTATGCTGGTTAAAGCAAGCTTTACGCCTGCGTTACCAGGAGTACGATCTTTTAAGGTTTTCAGCGGGCGGAGGTTCTGCTGAAAGGGGAACTCTCCACAGATCGGAAGTGCCGGTTTTCAGCGCATGTGCTTCACATTCCTGAAAGCGGCATTTCCGAGGTCCCTACTGGTGTGTACACACCTCGTACACTCCAGTAGGCATCGGAAAATACGGGCAGATATATTTATTCCTAACCGTTCTTCTCAAATCCTTCTTACTTCCCCGCCGACCATCTTTTCTCACTTCTAAGGTACTCACCGTCTAAGCATGCATTTCTGGCTGCCCTCCCTCCCCTCATCTTAGCCCGACGCTTATGCTTTCAGATAAACAACAACCAAACTATCATAGAAGTGAACGAGGAAGAAGACAAAGAGGAGGCGGAAGACGCCGCATCACTGCATCTCTCACTCGCAGACACCAGCTCAGAATCTGCCAGCAAATGACCCTAAAATGAACAGAAAGCAGTGAGCAGGGATAAATGGGTCATTTTCCGGCTGGCAGGCTTTAAATAGTGGGGCGCCCCAAGGATCAGTTCCTGGGGCTCAGCTATTTACAAACTATATTAGCAACTTAAATGACGGGACCGAGTGTAATGTATCCAAATTTGTTGATGGTACAAAGCTGGGTGGGAATGTATGCTATGAGGAGAGCACAAAGTGCTTGCAAACAGGATAAGTAGGTGGACAATAACGTGGCAGATGAAGTAAAATGTGGGGAAATGTGAGGTTATTCATTAGGAAGGAATAATAGAAAAAAAGCATGTTATTAAATTGGGAGAAACGATTACATGTTGGGGTTCAGAGAGATTTCGGTACCCTCGTACAGGAAATACAGAATGTTACCATGCAGCTGCAGTCTGCAATTCGGAAGGCAAATATCATGTTGTCCTTTATTGCAAGGGGGCTGATGTACAACAGTAAAAAAAGTCTTACTACAATTGTACAGGGCGTTATTGAAACCACACCTGGACTACTGCGCACAGTTTCGGTCTCCTTACCTGAGGAAGGATATACTTGCCTTAGAGGATGTGCATTGACTGATCAGTAGAATGATCCTTGGGATGAGAGGTATGCCCTACGCGGAGAGTAGACTGGTTTGGGCCTATACACTCTGCAGTTCAGAAGAACGAGAGATGATCTCATTGAAACATAAAAGATTCTGAGCGGCATTAACAGGGTAGATGCTGAGAAGCTGTTTCTCCAGTATGGACAGTCTAGAACTAGGGGGCATTGTCTCATTTTAAGTGGTTGGCTATTTAAGTCTGAGCTGAGAAGTAATTTATTCATTCAGAGCTTTGTGAATCTTTGGAATTCTCCACCCCAGAGGGCTGTGAATGCTGAGACTTTTACTATATTCAAAGCTGAGATAGATAGATTTTTGGACTCTAGGGGAATCAAGGAATATGGAGACCGGGCGGGATAGAGGAGTTGAGCTCGATTATCAGCCATGACCTTATTGAATGTCGGCGCAGGCTCGTGGGGCCGTATGGCCTACTCCTGCTCCTAATTTTTAAGATCTTACGATCTTAAATGTACTGCATCCATGGGTTCCTTGTTATCTATACAGCCATTTACATCCTCAAAAGCTCTAATAAATTCGTTAAACTCGATATCGGTTTCATAAAACCATGTTGAATCTACCTAATCATTTTCTGTTATTCTAAATGCCCTGTTACCACTTTGTTAAAAATGTATTCCAGCAGTTTCCCAACAAATGATATCAGGTTAACTTGTTTGTTGTTCCCTGGTTTCCTTTCTTGAACAGCGTGGTTACATTGGCTACCTTCCAGTCCGCTGGGACCGTTCCAGAATCTGGGAAATTTTGGAAGATCACAAACAATGCATCCACTATCTCTGCAGCCACTTTCTTTCGAACTATCGGATGCAGGCCCTCATTTCCAGGGGATTTGTCGGATTTTAGTCCCATTAGATTCTCAAGTACTTTTTCTCTACTCATCGAAATTACTTTACATCCTCAATCGCATTATCCCCTTGGCTCCCCAATATCTTTGGTATGAGTTTTGTATCTTCTACTGTGAAGACAGATACAAAATATTTGTTCGAAGTCTCGGCCATTTCCTTATTCCCCATTCTAATTTCTCCTGTCTCAGCCTCTAAAGGACCGACGATTCTTGTATGCATTCTAGTATAAGCTCTTACATCTGTTTTAACATGTCTTGCTATTTTAATCTCTTATTCTACTTTCTCCCTTTTCATCAATTTATTGTTCATTCTTTGCTGGTTTTTATAGCTCTCCCAATCCTTAGGTTTACTAATATTCTTTGCAAAATTAAAAGCCTCTTCTTTTAATCTAATACTACTTTTAACTTCTTTAGTTAGTCATGGATGGCTCAATATTCCCGTGGAGCTTATATTTCTCAATGGAATCTATATTCGTTTAGAATTTAGGATTTTTTTTTAACGTGTGGCACTGCTTATCTACTGTCATACTTTGTAATCTAATTTCCCAATCTGCCTTCCAAAACTCGGTCCTCATTCCTATGTGATTGACTTTATTTCAGTTCACAGTCCAGTTTCGGCTTAAGTATGTCACTCTCAAACCCAATGTGAAATTCCATGATATTATCATCGATATTCCCGAGAGGATTCTTTGCTGTAGGATTACTAATTAACCCTGTCTGATTGCAGAATACAAGATTTAAAATAACCTTTCCCCTGGATGTTCCAAGATGTACCGCTCTAAGAAAGTATCCCGAAAGCTTTCTATGGTCTCGACCTTCTGACTATCTTTCCCAATTTGATTTGCCTAGCCAATATGGAGATTAATGTCTCCCACAATTATTGCCTTAACTTTGTTGCAAGCTCCGATTATTTGTAGATTAATACTCTGTCCAACGGTATAGCAGCTGTTGGGGTGCCTGTAAGCTACTTCCACCAATGTTTTCTGCTCCTTCTTATTTCGCATCTCCACCCATACTGATACTACTTTATGTTCTTCCGAGAAAAGATCCTTTCTCACCACTGTCTTTATATCCTCCTTTAATATCAGGACTACCGCCTCATTTTATATTATGTCTGTTATTTCGAAAGGACAAGTAAACTGGAATATTTAGTTCCCAACTTTGGTCACCTTGCAACCACGTCTCTGTAATTGCTAATACAGAATCATAGAATCATAACATAGTTACGGCACAGAAGGAGGCCATTCGGCCCGTCGAGCCAATGCCGGCTATCTGCAAGAGCAGTTCAGCCAGCTCCACTCTTCCTCCCTTTCCCCGTACTCCTGCATTTTTTCCTTCAGGTACTTATCCTATTCCCCTTTGAAAGCCAAGGTTAATAGATTCAACCCATTTATCTATATTTTTTGCCGCTAATTAGTCCATCTTGTAACGAATACTTCAGGCAGTCACTTAAAAGGCCTTTAATTTTAACTTTTTACCGTTAAACCCCGCTTTCAACTTATTCGGTGATGCACTATTACAGTTAAAGTACCTGTCTCTTTCTGTGAAAATATGCTCAACTTTACCCAAATCGCTGCACTGTTCCATTGCCCTGACTTTTCTCTTTAGATTTCTAAATGTCGTCTTGCCTGACAAATCCCCTGATTTTCAGTTTAAAGACCTGTCCCCAACCCGGTTTATGTGGAGCCCGCCTCAACGGTCCATCTCCCTCTTTCCCACTTACTGGTGCCAGTGTGCTGTGAATCTTCCCCAAAACCGTGCAATTTTAACCCTTCAAGTACTTATTCAATTCCTTTTTGAAAGGTACGAATGTATCTGCTTTCACAGCTCTTTCAGGTACTGCATTCCAGATGATAATAACTCTCTGCAAGAAAGGAATATTCTTCTAATTTCTCCTCTGTTTCTTTTGGCAATTACCTTAAATCTATGTCCACTGGTTAACGAAAATTCAGCCAGTAGAAAACATTTCTCGATATTTGCTCTTGATTTTGAGCGCCACCATTGAATCTCCCTTTAACCATATCTGCTCTCAGGAGGGCAATCCCAGCTTCTCCAGTCTCTACACATAACTGGTGCCTTTCTGTCAATCGCCTCAGCATTTAATTATAATATAATTATTTTTTTACAACAATGATAACATTCTTCATATCTCAATAAAACAAGACAGTTGTTTGTGTATCAAACTGCTGTTCTGCGATGTTATTGAACATTTTACCTTTGCTCCATATGTTGATTTGCCGCTCTGTAAACATATACATTTAATTGAATTAAGTTTTGACAAAAATACGGCCAGAAAATGCATAGCTCTCAATCGCTTTAACTGATCGTGCAACTGGTTGGGAATCGGCAGAAACCTGTGTTGGTGATTTCATGAAAGTGATACAGCCATCACATGGTGAGAGCATGGCTTTGATCCAAAATGTCTTTTTGGTCTTTCCAATTCCATCCGTTAAACTAGATTGGCGCTCTTCTGCCTTGATCTGCACAGGTGTACTTTCAGTGGATTACGCATTTTACCGCCTCGGTCTCCCGGTTTATTAAATGTAAAAAAACAAAGAGCTTCTACTTTCTAACCCCTTTCATGACCTTAGGACGTCTCACTGCGCTTCACAATACAGGAAATAAATTTGAACTGTTTTAATATCACAATACAGGAAATAAATTTGAACTGTTGTAATATCACAAATGCTGATAACATTTTGTCCACAGCATGGTCCTACATAGAACAATATGATAGCGAGGGGAAAATCTGATTTCGTGGTTTTGGTTGAGTGCTAAAGGTTGTCCAGAACTCCGGGCTGAACTCGCCCGCGTTTCCTCGAATAGTTTCGTGGTTTCGTTTATGGGCACCTGAGGTGGCAGACTGGGGCTCCCTTTAATATCTCATCCAAACGACTGCATCACCAAAAATAGAACACTCCTCAATGTTGCCCTGGCGAGCTAGGCTAGATGTTAATGATCAGGTCTCTGCCGTGGGACTTAGAAAAAATAGAAACATATAAAAAAGGAGCAGGAGTAGGCCATTAAGCCCTTCGAGCCTGCTCCACAAATCAATAGGTTCATGGCTGATCCTGTATCTCAATACCATATTCCCCCTCTTCCCCCATACCATTTGATGCCTTTTGTGTCTAGAAATCTAACTATTTCCTTATACATATTCAGTGATTTGCGTCCACAGCCTTCAGTGGTAGAGAGTTCCACAGGTTCACCACCCTCTGAATAAAGACATTTCTCCTCAGCTCATTCCTAAATGTCCTACCCCATATCCTGAGACTGTGACCCCTCGTTCTAGACCCCGCCAGCCAGGGGAAACATCTTCCCTGCATCCAGTCTGTCTAGCCTGTCAGAATTGTATACGTTTCAATGAGATCCCCTTTCATTCTTCTAAACACTAGTGAATACAGGCCTAGTTGCCCAAATCTCTCCTCATACGACAGTCCTGACATCCCAGGAATCAATAGGTGAACCTTCGCTGCACTCCCTCTATGGCAAGTATATTCTCTTTAAGTATGACTTGAAACCAAAACCTTCTGAGAATTAGGAACAAGAGTGTTACCACTGAGACATGGCTGTCAATAGTATTTTGTGAACGATTGTGTGCACCTACCTCGAATGCGCAGAGCATTCAATGTATGGTTACCTGCAGGGGACACGTTTGAACCTTTTCCAATGTTTGGCAAGGGACTAGCCGGAAATGCTACTTTTTGTCCGAATAGAATAATCTACTGCTCTCCGTTATAATGCGGGAATTTATTTACGTAGATATACTAGAAAAGCTGGGGCTGTACTCCTTTGCGCAGAGAAGCATAAGGGGAGATTTAATGGATGTATTCAAAATCATGCAAGTTTTTGAAGCAATAAATAAGAAGAAGCGTTTCCAGTAGCAGCAGAGTTGGTAAGCACAGGGACCAGATTTAAGTTAATTAAGTTAAGCAAAAAAAACAGAGAAGGGATGAGAATTTAATAAAATAAACAGCGAGTTGTTATGATCTGGAATTCACTGCCTGAATTCAATAATAATAAATGGGTATTTGAGAAATAACTCAGTGAATCATAGAATGATACTGCAACGAAGGAGGTCGCATCGGACACTTTGCCTGTGTCGGCTCTTTGGTGGAGTTCTTCCATTAATCCCGCTGCCCTGCTCTTTTCCCATAGCTCGGAATTTATTTCTCTTCAAGTCTCCAATTCAATTTTGAGTGTGACTATTTAATCGGCTTGCAGCACCCTTTCAGCAGTGCATTACAGAATAGAAATAATCGTGTAAAAATATGTGACCTCATGTCGCCTCTGGTTCTTGTGCCAATCACCTGATATCTGAGTCCTCTGGTTCCCGACCATTCTGCAACTGGAAAATGTTTTCCCTTATTTACTCAAACAAAACCACTCCTTATTTTGAACAGCTCTGTCAAACCTCCTCTCAACCTTTTTTGCTATCAGGAGAACCAACCCATCTTCTCGAGTCTCTACATATTACTGAAGTCACTTCTCCCTGGTACCATTCTATTAAATCTCCTCTGCACCCTCTCCAATGCCCAGACATCCTTCCTAAAGGGTTGAGGCCAGAAATGAACACAATACTCCAGCTGACGCCTACCCAGACGTGTATAACGTTTTAGCCTAACTGGCTTGCTTTTGTATTTGTTTCTGCATTGATAATGCCATGGATTCCATAGGCGTTTCATCAGCCTACTCAACTTCTCCGGCAACCTTCAAGAATTTATATACATACACAGTCATGTCTCTCTATTCCTACACCCCTTTACAATTGTACCATTTAGTTCCGAGTTTTGTAACAGTTGCAAACTTTGAAATTATGCCTCGGATACCAAAGTCGAGTTCATTAATATGTATGAAAAAGAGCAGCGCTCCTAATATTGACCCCTGGGGAACACCACGGAAAACTGTGCATTACGATCACCCTACTGTAAAGCCGCCGGTTCTGATTCATAAACGAAACGAAACACAATTTATTTACAGGGAGAATGGCAAGACTTCTGCAAGAAACGGACTAAATAACGTTTATAACTGCGTACACTTAAAAAATAATTGTTCGTAAAGCACTTTGGGACGTCCTGAGGTCGTGAAAGCCGAGAGACCTGGCTGCATATCTGCACAAATCGTTGAAGTTGGCAGAGCAGGTTGAGAAAACGGTTAAAAAAGCATACAGGATCCTGGGCTTCATAAATAGAGCATAGAGTACAAAAGCAAGGAAGTTATGCTGAATCCTTATGAAACACTGATTCGGCCTCAACTGAAGTATTGTGTCTAATTCTGGGCAACACATTTTAGGACGGAGGCTAAGGCCTATGCGACGGTGCAGAACTGAATTACGATAATGGTTCCAGGGCTGAGGGACTTCAGTAACATGGAGAAGCTGGAGTTCTTCTCCTTGGAGCAGTGAAGCTTGAGAGGAGAATTGACGGAGGTGTTCAAAATCATGATGGTAAAGTAGATAGAGAGAAATTGGTCCTGTTGGCGGAATTGTCGAGAACGAGAGGACAGAGATTTAAGGTGATTTAAGGTGATTGGCAGAAGAACCAATGTCGACATGAGGAAAACCTTTTGTACGCAGCAATTGTTTAGGATCTGGAATGCATTGCCTGAAAGGGGGATGAAGGCTACACTCGATCGTGGCTTTCAAAAAGGGATTTCGATAAGTGCACGAAGGAAAAAAAATGCACGGCTACGGGGAAAGGGCGGGGAGTGGGACAAGCTGAAGTGTATTTACACAGAGCCAGCACGGGCCCAACTGGCCTCATGGCCTCCTTCTGGGCTGTAACCATTCTACGATTCTATGTTTCGGTCTGCAGAGAACGAGCAGCTCGCCGTTCATTACGCTCACAGCTGACCACAGATATTCACATGTTTTGTTGCGCGGCAACTTAAGGTAAATAGAGATCCATATTACCGCAGCGCCCTCTACAGGTGATCAGGCACCCGTCAGAGTCGGACAAGCAGCAGCGAGTCTCTTCAGCCAATCAGCTGGAACATTCCTTAATGAGTCACGCAGATTGTGAAGCAGGAAGTGCAAATTTAAATATTACATTCAATGCGCATTCATGGATAGAATTTGGAATAAAGTGATGGAACGAAGCATGGGATTAATTTATATATGTAAATGTGTGTGTGTGTGTGTGTTTATATGTTTATATATAAAAGAGAAAGAAGTTACAAGTAAAAATAATGCTTAATTTTTTTTTCCAAAGCTCCAATAAAAACTAAATCTTAAGGAATGACACTCCACATTTGTAGAAGTTAATTTTCAGTGCCAGAGAGGTTGTCTGGCAGTAATCACGACTTATCACCCCGTTTTAAAAAAGTCGCTTGCATTTGAATGGATCAAGCCTTACTTTTTCTGGAGTGTTTAGTGAGTATTTATCGCGTAAGTGCCGCGGCTTCAAGCCCTTCCATGGGTTTTAATGCCGAGTCTCTCGCTGATATACTGCTGAAGTGAAGCCTCTGACGTAGCAGGGCACCTCGGACAGCAGCTTCTTGATTTCCGCGTTTCACTGCGCATGTTCGATCGCCGGAAGTTGCCGTCTGATTTACTTTTCAATAACTGTGGGTGATGATCGCATCAGCATTCTTCCACCTCGAAATCCGGGCCAATGATATCTGGAGCGAAATTAAGCGGCGAATTTGTGCAAAGTATTTTAACTTTTCAATGATTGAAACTTGAGATTTACAATGGAGTCTTAGAGTCATAGAGTTATACAGCACAGAAAGAGGACCTTCGGCCCATCGTGTCCGCGCCAGCCATCAAGGCCTGGCTATTCTAATCCCATTTTCAAGCACTTGGTCCGTAGCCTTGTATGCTATGGCGTTTCAAAATGCTTCTTGAATGTTGTGAGGGTTCTGCCTCTACCACCCTTTCAGGCAGTGAGTTCCAGATTCCAACCACCCTCTGGGTGAAAAAGGTTTTCCTCAAAGCCCCTCTAAACCTCCTGCCCCTTACCTTGAAAATATGCCCCTTGTTATTGACCCCTCTACTAAGGGGAAAAGTTCTTTCTAGTTACCCTATCTATGCCCCTCATAATTGTGTACACCTCAATCAGGTCCCCGCTCAGCCTTCTCTGCTCTAAGGAAAACAACTCCAGCCTGTCCAGTCTCTCTTCATAGCTGAAACGCTCCAGCCCAGGTGACTCTCCTCTGCACCCTCTCCAATGCAATCACATCCTTCCTATAGTGTGGCGACCAGAACTGCACACAGTTTTCCAGCTGTGGCCTAACTAGCGTTTTGTACAGCTCCATCATAACCTCACTGCTGTTATATTCTTTGCCTCGGCTAATGAAGTCAAGTATCCCAGATGCCGTCTTAACCATCTTATCTTGGGGTAGAACAGCTAGATAGTTGCTCAGTATCAGAATGTACCACTTACGCGTGCTGTTCTCAAAGGTCATCAGTTCTAAAAAAAACAATTTTAAGTCATATTGAGCAGCACTGCCATCGCTGGAATGCTTTGAACAAAAGTATGCAATTTAAATTACGTTTGTTGACCTCAATCGTCGATGTTTTCTGATGGAGGTTGGTTGAGGTATATTTCTTGTTAGTCTTACCTCGCTCTTTTATCGGCAAATTCGTCCCTATACAGAATGATAAAGGAAATAAAGTATTTTACATTTGTTCATGGTATTTAAATCGGATTAATGCAACATTGTTGAAGCTTTTGAAGTGGCAACATTGTTCAAGAAATGGTATAAGAACAGTCCTAGTAAATACAGGCCCTTCAGTTTAACATCCGTTGTTGGTAAAGTTTTAGAAACTATAATGAAGGAAAATCTGAACGTGCACTTGGAGAGGTTTAAGTAATTAAGGAGAGCCAACACGGATTTGTAAAAGGCAGTACGTGTTTGACTAATCTAATTGAATTGTTTGATGCAGTAACAGGGAGGATTGATGAAGGTAATGCAATGGATGTTGTCTACATGGATTTTAGGAAGGTGTTTGACAAAGTACCACATAGAAGGCCGGTTAACAAAATTGAGGCTCATGGAATAGGTGGGACAGTCGCAGCTTGGAGAAGGAATAGGCTTATGGACAGAAAACAGCGAGTTGTGGTAAATGGCTGTTTTTCAGATTGGAGGATGGCAGGCAGTGGTGTTCCCCAAGGGTCAGTGCTGGGGACACTGATTGTTTTGAAATATATAAATTACCTGGATACTGGAATACAGAGAGAATTTCTAAAATCGCCGATGACACCAAAGTTGGGATGTGGCAAACAATGAGGAAGATACCAATCGACTGCAAATGGACATAGAAAGGCTAGCAGAATAGGCAGACAAGTGGCAGATATAATTTAATACAGTGTGAGGTGATGCATGTTGGCAGAAGGAACAGCGAGAGGCAATATACTCTTAATTGCATAGTTTTAAAGAATGTGCAGGGGGTAGTGAGAGTTAATGTGCATATGCCCTTGAATGTGGCAGGACATTTTGAGAGAATGGTTAGCAAAGCAAATGCAATCTTGGGCTTCATAAAAAGAAGTATTGAGTACAAATGTAGAGAAGTTATGCTGAAAATTTTTAAAGCGTTGGTTAGGCCACAAGTGGAGTATTTCGTCCAGTTCTGTTCAACGCACTTTAGGAAGGATGTGAAGGCCCTGGAGACGGTGCAGAGAAGATGTTCAGATTGGTTCCGGGGATGGGGGATCTTAGCTGCAAGGACAGTTTGGAGAAGCGGGACTTGTTTTCATTAGAGCAAAGGAGATTGAGGGAGATTTGATAGAGGTGTACAAGATTATGACGGGTTTGGATAGGCTAGACGGGGAAAGGCTGTTCCTCCTGGTTGATGGTACAAGGAGTAGGGGACAGAGATTAGGGTTTTGGCAAGAGGTACAGGGGGGATGTGAGGAAAAAGTTTTTCAGGCAGCGAGTGGTGAGGACGTGGAACTCGCTGACGAAGGAAGTGGTGGAAGCGGAGGCACTCAATGTTTGCGAGGGGAGACTGGATAGGCGCTTGAGGGAAATAATTGCTGAGCTATGGGGATAGAGCGGGCGAGTGGGACTGACTAGATTTCTCTCCAGAGAGCCGGCACGGACTCGATGGGCCAAATGGCCTCCTTCTGTGCCCTATGGCTCTTTGAGTCTATGCCTCTGTAATGAACGTCAGACTAGCATGAATTATTTGGCGATTTGATCAAATATTCCTTTTCTGTATCAACACACTTAAAGCAATTGCGTACAAATGTTTCTCACCATGTTTCCTGATGGCTTCATGCAATAATTCTATTGCTAGAATTGAGGGAGGAAACGAAACAAATATTTGTCACTCTGTTGAGGAACAACATGAAATGTGTATGCCATGCAATGATACCACGCATCAGCAGATTTAAAGTGAAGGAGAACTTTGACGTAAAAACATGAAAGAACCTCCTTTTATAAAACATCTTTCACGACCTCAGGACGTCGCAAAGCACATAACAGCCAATGAAGAAGTGCAGTCAATGCTGTAATGTAAGGAAAAGTGGATGCTAATTTGCGCATTCCAGGATACCCACGAACAGCATTGTGCTAACGAGAAGATAATCCGTTTCAGTCGGATTGCTTGAGGGATACATTTTTGCCAGGACACCGAGGAAAATTCCTCCGCTCTTCTTCGCAATAGTAGGAATGTTTTACGCCCAGCTTAGAAGGCTTTCAGTGTAACTTGTAATCCGGAATGACGGCACCTGCGACAGTGCAGCATTCACTTAGTATTGTACTTGAGTTTCGGCCTAGATTTTGTACTCAAGTCAATGGGACATACACATGAACATAGTCAAAGGGGAGAGCGCTGCTCACTGAGCTATGGCTGTCGCGACTGTGCACCCTGGAGTTTCAATATATACGCCAGAATCTGAAAGGGCTGATGATTCGCTTTACAAGACGGAGTTTCCCTTTAATTAAATCCCACAATTGTGCTTAACGTCAATATCAAAGCAATCACTTTTTATAAAACATCTGCTGGTTCTCTGAACGAGGTTTCTGCTTATTCTCAATACAGCGTCCTTGCAGGCACTCCCTTTGAATACTTTTCAAATAACTACCCACTTAACTTCTACAGGCTATTGTGGCTCCTGCTATCTTTACTGTTGACGGTCGGGCAGGCCCTGTCCATTTGCCTCCTCCAGCAGCTATTTCCTAAGAATTCCCTTTGTGGTGTTTGTGATGCAATTCAATAGAAGCAGAAATGTTTACAGGACATTCCTTCTCAAGCAATCTAAAACTAATGTGAGAAGTCGCACAACACCAGGTTATAGTCCAACAGCTTTATTTGAAATCACAAGCTTTCGGAGCGCTGCTCCTTCGTCAGGAGAAGTGAAGAGATGCATATAGGCACAGCATATATAGTCAGAGAACACTGCCAGATGATTACAGTTAATCTTTCTAACCGCCCTTCAACAAATATCAGCCGTGATTATCTCTCTGCCGAGGTGTGATAAAGGGCAGTTAGAAAGATTAACTGTAATCATCTGGAAGTGTTCCTTGACTATATATGCTGTGCCTATATGTATCTCTTCACGTCACCTGACGATGGAGCAGCGCTCCGAAAGCTTGTGATTTCAAATAAAGCTGTTGGACTATAACCTGGTGTTGTGCGACTTCACACATTTGTCAACCCCAGTCCAACACCGGCATCTCCACATCAATCTAAAACTACGGCACCCTCCCTGTCGTAACTCTGTATGTTGGTCTAATTGAAAAGAAAAGAGAACTGCTTAAAAGTTTGCGATGCTTTACACTTAATTTATTCCATGTGTGTAAGACTTCCACGTCCACACATTCCACTGTGAGTGACAATAGCTCAAAAAATCGTGTCTAATTTCCTTAGAAATACCTTTAAATTGATGATCCGTTGTCACTGACTCCCCAGCCGGGGGATGTACTCTTCCCTGATCTATTCTACCGACGTTTAGCCCAGCAAAGTGAACATCCGGTCAATAACGAAGGTTAGCAGTGACTCACCTGCTTCCAGAGAATAACGCGATGGCTTGCCTGAAAAGCAAATCAAGTCACGACTTTCTAAGAATGTTTTGATTCAAACTAATTAATGAAGCAGTTGGTCGATTAGCATTGAGCTGCATATTGAAAGCTGCCGACGTTTCAAAGAAAAATAACTTCCCATAATTATAGGCATAATTACTACCTTTCGTATGATCAGATAATCTTATAAATGAGCGGCAGAGAAGGAGGCCATTCGGCCCATCGGTTCTATGCCAACCGAAAGATCCCTACCCAGTTTAATCCCACTTTCCATCACTTAGTCTGTTGCCTTCTATGTCACACCACCTCAAATGAACATCCAAGCACATTTTCCAATGTGATGAGGGTTTCTGCCTCCACTATCCTGCCAGGCAGTGACTTCCAGACCCTCACGATCCTCTGGGTGAAAAAAATTCTCCTCAACTCCCCACTAATTCTTCGACGAATTACTCTAACTTTATGCCCCCTGTTTATTGATCTTTCTGCTAAGGGAAATAGGTCCTCCCGATCCACTCTCTCTAGGACACTCATAATTTATATGCCTAAAATAAGTCTCCCCGCAGCCTACTCTGTTCCAAAGAAAACAACCCCAGCCTATCCAATCGTTCCTCATTGCTAAATTTCTCCAGTCCCAACAACATCTTCATTAATCTCCTCTGTAGGGCAATCACAGCCTTCCTGTAATGTGGTGACCAGAACTGTATGCAATACTCTAGCTGCGGCCTAACTAGTGTGTTATATGTGAGAAGTCGCACAACACCAGGTTATAGTCCAACAACTTTATTTGAAATCACAAGCTTTCGGAGAGCTGCTCCTTCGTCAGGTGAAGCTTCATATAGTTAGAGCATAACCTCCCTGCTCTTATATTCTATACCTCGGCTAATAAAGGGAAGTATCCGTAAGCCTTCTGAAACACCTTATCCACCTGTCCAGCTACCTGAAGGGATCTGTGGACATGCACTCCAAGGTCCCTCTGTTCCTCAACACCTTGCTCTGATTATCTTAAATGAATGTGTTTACACTTTCCCTGATAACATCCCATATAATGAACCTCTTTCTGCTCTCTATTTCCATTCAAGGCTCAGTTGCAAACCTTGGGGCTAATTTTAATTTAGGGAGATTGTGTAAAACGAGCGATGTCAAATTGGCCTCCATTATGCTCCGGCCTGATGCTTCTTTCCATTGAGGTCAAGGGAGCTGAAAATACGGCGAGCTGGGTAATGGGTGGTCAAGTCGATATGGCCCGTTTTACAGAATCGTCCGAAGTTAAAATTACACTTCGTTAATTTTTCTCTCCTTTTTGCTTCCCGTTCTATGTCCTTCCTTCACCATATTAGCCTGAAAGCTGCCTCGTAATTATTTCAGTCAGAATTCTGGTCCCAGATGTGTTCAGCTGAATAACTTCCCTCCAACACATCCCGCTGCAGTTCCACAACAGGATCTAATGCTCACTAAGGTGAATTGTCTCCCCATACGTCGCACACTCACCTGCCAGGACGTCTAATTCAGAATATTAATGGACGTGAAATAGCTCACGGCTGAGGTAGCAAGGTTATCGCTATCGCTTTAGACGCCTGTTATACACCATGCAAAATATGCCTTTATAATGTGACTTCTATAGATTGACTCTGCCATGTGTCTGGGTGGAAAATGCGAGTCCGCCTCTTCTTTGTCGCCGCCCATCTCCAATTGCACGCCAATATTTCTGCAATAACTTGAAAGTGTGACCAAGATTGTCTGAGGCACTTCTGAGACAAGTGAAGCTTCGGCCAACTTTATGGAATTCATCTAAGTTTAATCGATAGTACTGTCCTTGCAAGTAGGTTAAACAGAGCAGGCGGTGCATTTAAATTATTATGAGAAGTCGCACAACACCAGGATATAGTCCAACAGCTTTATTTTAAATCACAAGCTTTTGGAGCGCTGCTCCTTCGTCAGGTGAAGTGAAGAGATGCATATAGGCACAGCATATATAGTCAGAGAACACTGCCAGATGATTACAGTTAATCTTTCTTACGGCCCTTTATCACACCTCGGCAGAGAGATAATCACGGCAATCAAAGGTGTGGATGGTGTCCAAACAGGTCAGTCAGGAAAACATTATATCAAAGACAATGAGGTGGGGTCACAAGGGGTCAAATGTGGCAGATGCTGCGGTCTGTATGGAAAACAACAAAACTTGTTTTGCTAGAAATCACTGCAGGTCCGGCGAATCTGTGTAGAGAGAACAAGCCAACGACGACTCGAGTCTGGATGACTCTACATCAGGTGGTGTTACATGTAGCGAGACATGAACCCAAGATCCCGGTTGAGGCCGTCCTCATGGGTGCTGAACTTGGCTATCAATAGGATTGACTCCGCCATGTGTCTAGTTAGAAAATGCGAGTCCGCCTCTTCTGTGTCGCCGCCCATCTCCAATTGCACGCCAATATATCTGCAATAACTTGAAAGTGTGACCAAGTTTGTTTGAGGCACTTCTGAGACAATTGAGGCTTCGGCCAAACTTATGGACTTCATGTAAGTTTAATCGATAGTACTGTCCTTGCAAGTAGGTTAAACAGAGCAGGCGGTGCATTTAAATTAGTCTGACATGGAGCTGTGAAGGCCTAATTTTCAGACAAGGTGCATCGATAAAGCTGATCAGCAGAGCAAGCAGCAAACATACACAGTGGCGACATGTTGTCAGAAGTGAAATGGATACATAGAAACATAGGAACAGGAGTCGGTCATTCAGCCCCTCGAGCCCGATTCGACTTTCAATGAGATCATGGCTGATCTGCGATCTAACTCCATATACCCGCCTTTGGCCATATCCATTAATATCTTTGATTAATAAAAAGCTATCGATCTCAGATATGAAATTAGCCATTGATCTAGCAGATGGAAGGATGCAACCCAGACAGACACTTTCTGACCGGGATATCCAGGATAGTGCAAGTGGTCCCAGCGACCTCAAACACCAATTCCCCTTTCAGCATTGGTCCCACACCGTGTCTTCCCTCTGTCACTGACCAACACAGCGTCCTCTTGGCCACAATGCTGAAATAAAAGCCATCTCAAGGCAAGCTTTCCAATCCAACATTACGCATCTATCAAAACAAAATGAAATCAAGAAATCTACTCAACACCATTATGTATAACCTTAGTGCCTGTCTTGTGTGTGCCGCTGACTTTCCTACTGATGTCTCTCAATGCTACCCGAATGGCTGCAGCCTGGTAGCTGGAAGACTGCTGAATTTCAGTGGTGTACACTGCACATGGCCTTGCTGGTCGACTTTGAGGAGCTGGTGGCTGGGATTGTGAAATCAAGTGATAGTGTTTCTTCTTCTTCTTCTTCTTCTTCTTCTTCTTCTTCTTCTTCTTCTTCTTCTTCTTCTTCTTCTTCTTCTTCTTCTTCTTCTTCTTCTTCTTCTTCTTCTTCTTCTTCTTCTTCTTCTTCTTCTTCTTCTTCTTCTTCTTCTTCTTCTTCTTCTTCATCTTCTTCTTCTTCTTCTTCTTCTTCTTCTTCTTCTTCTTCTTCTTCATCTTCTTCTTCTTCTTCTTCTTCTTCTTCTTCTTCTTCTTCTTCTTCTTCTTCTTCTCTTCTTCTTCTTCGCTCTACTCTCCCTCTTCTTTACCAACCACTGGCTGGGCAGGCTGCATTTCTTGTGTGTGTGAAATGAGGAAGGCAAAACAGTGGAGTTGTGCTGAGGGGACGGTGGGAATGCAAGTGGTGCATGCCAGAAGGAGGATAAGGTATGAAGATGCCAACATCTTGAATACTGTCAGCCTCGCCGCAGCCAAGGGCTCAGCCATGCCCCTGCAAGAATGCCCTGCACCGTCTTCTCCAAGGGAATGAGGCGAGGCTAGGAATGGGCGATGTGCCTCGTGATTGGTACAGATTGTTGGTTGTTGAGTGATTGTGGGGGAGTGGGAGTCGTGCATTGAAGAATAAGAAGCAGAAGAAGGAAGTAGAAGGAAGAAGAAGGAACTCTACAGCAATGGCAGAGCGTCCTTAAAGGTAGGGTGCTCGGAGATTTTCTGACGTGGCTCTGGAGGCACTGATATTGGTCGTGGAAAGCAGGCGGGCTGTCCTATTCTGCAGACTGGCAGGGAGACATCGCCACACATATCTAGGAGGCTTTGGAAGGAGATAGCCGCCTCAGTGACGGACAGTACCTTGGTCCTATTGTCGGCCAACCAGTGCCTAAATTAAGTTCAATGACCTCACAGGGCAGATCAAGATTAGTGACGGCTTCAGCAAATGCCATATCCCACCATCTGCCCCACAAGCTTCACACACTGCTCAATGCACCACACCCCCAGCACTCACCTACCAACAATCTCCGCCGAGCACCAATCACACCTCACAATCAGAGATTCACTTCACCCTCACAACCTTAGCACTGCTGCAACACTCACACCCACATGTAACACCTTGCACACACTGATGGCTATTCAACTATGGCAGGCACATCACCAAACACATTGCACCACACTGACTCACACACTTCTTTTCTCTTGCAGGCCAAGTTCGTGCACAACACGAGGGAGCAGCGGCAGACAGACGGGGGGCAGTGGGTAAGCTCCCATCCGTGATGTCACCGCTCTGGAGGAGAGAGTGCTGGAGATCATCGGGCGGAAGATTATGGAGGCCGTGGCAACCGGCGAGGTTGAAGCCCTTGGGGACAACAATGATATGCTCATTCCTTATCCTTCATCTCCTATACCACTTACCATTCATCCCACAATCTTTTTCAATTACAGGCTGCTGAGATTGTACACATGCATATCAGGCTTGCCCCTCCACTCACGAGAACCCGACTCGTGGGCCTTGGTGCTTTCAGCTAATCAAAACAGCACCTAAGCAGCCTGTGCCCGAGATGATCCAGAATATCGAAGGTGGAGAAGAAGAAGATACAGCGTCACTGCACCTGTCTCTCGCAGACACCCGCTCAGAAGCTGGCACTGCACGTAATTTAGAGGCCCGTGTAGAATCAGGATCTGCACAGGGTGAGGCACCGGGAATGAATGGGCTGCAGCAAGGCAAGGGGGTAAACGTAGCTCGGGGGCCAGCTCTCCAGAGGGCGAGTTTGAGCACGAGCTCTGCTGCACAGGGCTCAGAGGAGGACGTCGATGATGCGGCTTTAAGAAGAATGTTGATGGGCACCGATTGCGAATTGCTTATTGCAATGCCAAGCCTGCCAGAGAACCTCTCGGCAATGTCAGGAAGCGTGGAGGTGTCCGCCTCCGACATTGCACGGGACTCTGCGTCGAATTGGAGCCCAGGATTAACTGGCAAGAAATGATGGAAAACGCCCAAAGCCTACAAGTAGAATAGCATATGATGCTACATGTAATGGGCGATGTCGGGGCTGCCTTCACAGCAGAGGCGAAAGCGAACCATCATTGGATATTGCAGTAGAAACGCAGGCCGCTCCCAATAAGTCTGAGCTTGATGCCACTCAAGGCCAAACTACTGTCACCGAGGCTGCGCTTACCACTGGCGACCGGGGCTTACAATGGTGTCGCCGCAGCACAGCAGTCGGTGCTAAAACATTTGCGTCGGCATGCTCAGTCGACGCCTCTGGGTAGTGGCAGCGGCTCAGTGGAGTGGGGCCCTGCTCTCCTCCGTCAGGGTGACAGCATTCCTATTAACACCATTGCCACTCCCCCATTGCTCTTGCCGCCGCTTGACAGGCAGCCACCCAACACTCCTTCCGCCCTTACCGAGGCGGTGCAGTCTACAGCCGGGCCTTCTAGGGCCAGAGCTACTCGAGGTCATAAGAACATAAGAACATAAGAAACAGGAGCAGGAGTAGGCCTTTCGACCCCTCGAGCCTGCTCCGCCTTTCAATGTGATCATGGCGGTACATCTGCCTCAACTCTATTCACCGGACCTATCGTTATATCCCTTGATACCTTTACCAGTCAGAAATGTATCGAATTCTCTTCTGAATATACCGAATGACTGAGCCTCCAAAGCACTCTGGGGTAGAGAATTCCAAAGATTCACCACCCTCTGTGTGAAGAAATTTCTTCTCATCTCTGTCCTGATGGCTTACCGTTTATCTTGAGGCTGTGGCCCCTGGTTCCAGATTCCACAGCCAAGGGAAACATTCTCCCAGCATCCATCCTATGAACCCTGTAATAATTGTGCACGCTTCAATGAGATCCCCTCTCATTCTTCTGAATTCAAGAGAATACAGGCCTAGTTTACTCAATCTCTTCTCATACGACAGTCCCGCCATCCCAGGAATCAATCTCGTGAACCTTCGTTGCACTCCCTCGATGACAAGTATATCCTTCCTTAGGTAAGGTGACCAAAATTGTAAACAGTACTCCAGGTGTGGTCTCACCAAGGCCCTATATAATTGAAGTAAGATTTATTTACTCCAGTACTCAAGTCACTTTTAATGAAGTCCAGCATACCATTTGCCTTCCTAATGGCTTGCTGCACCTTAACATTCACTTTCAGAGACTCGTGTAGAAGGACACCCAGGCCCTTTGAGTATCTGCATTCCCCAATCTTTCACCATTTAGGAAATACACTGTCTTTCTGTTTTTTCTACCAAAGTGGATAACTTCACATTTATCCACATTATATTCCATCTGCCTTGTTCTCCCCCACACACTGAGCCTGTCGGGATCCCTTTGAAGCCTCTTCACATCCATGTCTCAACTGACACTGCCACCTAGCTTTGTATCATCAGAAAATTTGGAAATGTTACATTTAGTCCTCATCCAAATCATCGATATAGATTGTGAATAAATGGGGTCCAAGAACCGATCTTGCGGTACCCCACTAGTCACAGCCTGCCATCCTAAAAAGAACCGTTTACACCTACTCTTTGTTTACTGTCTGTTAACCAATTCTCAATCCATGCTAGTATATTAATCCCAATTCCATGTGCCCTAATTTTGTACACCATCCTCTTATGTGGGACCTTATCGAAGGCCTTCTGAATATCGAGATACATCACATCTACCGTTTCCCCTTTGTCTACTTCACAAGTTACATCCTCAAAGAACTCCAATAGGTTTGTCAAACAGGATTTCCCTTTCATAAATCCATGTTGACTCTGCCGAATCTTAATATTAATTTCTAAGTGCCCAGTTCTTGCATCGTTTATAATAGATTACAGCATTTTCCCAACTACTGCTGTCAGGCTAACAGGTCGGTAGTTCCCCGTTTTCTCTCTCCCTCCTTTCTTAAATAGTGGGGTTACATTTGCTATTCTCCAATCAGCAGGAACCATTCCAGAATCTATAGAATTTATAAGATGACAACCAATATGTCTACTATTCCAATGGACACGTCTTTCAAAACCCAGGATGTAGGTCATCCGGTCCTTGAGATTTACCGACATTTAGTCCCATTAATTTTGCTAGTACTTTTTTTTTACGAATAATAATTTCTTTAAGTTCCTCATTCTCGTCACACCCTTGGTTTTCTCGTAAATCTGGGAGCTTTTTTGTGTCTTCCTCCGTGAAGTCAGAAACAAAGTATTGATTTAATTCCTTAACCAATTCCTCATTCCCCATTATAAATTCTCCCGTCTCTGACTGTAAAGGACCCACATTTACCTTCGCCAGTCTTTTCCTTTTCACATACCGACAGAAGCTTTGACAATCCGTTTTTACATTTTTCGCTAGTTTGAGCTCATATTCCATTTTCTCTTTCTTTATCAATTTCTTGATCCCCCTTTGCTGATATCTAAAAAGATCCCAATCCTCAGGCTGACCGCTTTTTCTGGCAACTTGATAAGCTTCCCCTTTGACTTAATACTAGCTTTAATTTATTTTGTTAGCCATGGTTGGATCACTTTTCCTTTTGGGTTTTCATGCCCTGGAGGAATATATGTTTCTTGCAAATTATGCATTATTTCCTTGAATGTTCGCCATTGTATTTCCACCTTCATACCTTTTACTGTAGTCTCCCAGTCTACCATGGCCAACTTGTCCCTCATACCCTTGTAGTTTCCATGGTTAAGATTTAACACCTTAGTTTCAGATTGTACTTCAATACTCTCAAACTTAATGCAAAAGTCAATCATATTATGGCCGCTTCTCCCTAAAGGCCCCTTTACCACAAGAATATTGATTAGCCCTTTCTCATTACAAAGTACCAGCTCCAGAATAGCCTGTTCCCTGGTAGGTTCCTCCACATACTGATCCAGGAAACCATCTCGCATGCATTCCAAGAAATCGTCCTCCACATCATTAGTGGTAATTTGATTTGCCCAGTGAATATGTAGATCAAAGTCCCCCATGATTACCGTATTACCCTTGTTAAATGCACTTCTAATCTCTTGATTGATACTGTGCCCTACATTACCATTACACTTTGGTGGCCTATACACAACTCCCACCAATGTTTTCTACCCTTTGATGTTTCTTAGCCCCACCCAAACTGATTCCAGTTCTACATCACTATCAGCCAAGCCAAGATCTTTTATCTCTTCCGTACCGATGTCATCCCTTATTAACAGGTCGGCCTGCAAGCCCTTATCAAGTCTCGCCCTTGGAAACTCAGCAGCCTTCCACCAGCCAAGCTGCAATCAGTGGGGGAGCACTTCGTAGCAGCACTATTTCAGGAAAGGGCTCTAAGTGATTGCACTAGGGTGGTTAGTTAATATCATAAGTGCAAATATGTACAAATGAATTTTTATACATTTATTAATTTTGTCTGGAAAATTTTGTGGTGTCTCTCATTTCATCTATGTGTCCAATCGTATGCTCTGATATTGCATGGTGGAGGGATTGTATAATGGGGATATGGTGAGCAACGCGGGTCTCCTGTTTCGTTCATTGGTATCGGAGTCTGATGAGGTGTTCATCGAGAGCCCTTCTGGAAGGTGGTTTGGCTGCCTGCCTCCTCCCTTCCTTCTCGACCTTTTCCTCTTCCTCTTCCTCTCGCCCTTCTTTCCCTTCCTCTTCATTCTCCTCTTCTCCGTCATCGTCCTCTGAGGTGGTCCCGCATTCCCTGGTGGCAAAGGCTGCGCCCACATGGCGCTCCAATTGTTAATCATGCAGGAGACCACCGCGAAATGGGGTACCCTCTCCGGCGTGTACTCGAGGTCCTCCTGCTGAGTGGTCAATGCAGTGGAGCCGTTGCTTCAGTCGCCCGATCGTCTGCGCAACGATGTTCATGGTGGAAGCACGGCTCACATTTTATAAGGGCTGGCCCCGATTAGTGGGGTTGGGGAGGGGAGTCATAAGCCTGATGCAGAGCGGAGCGACCTTGTCGCCGCACAGCCACCCTCGAGTGCCATGTGGTGGCTGGTGCACCGGAACGGCGCTGGATGATGACATCAAGGCTGCTGCCAGGATAGCAGCATTGACTATCAGGAAGGGCTAGGTGTGGTCGCACACCTACTGCACGTTAAATGAATGGTAGACTTTGTGTTTGCGGAAGATCTCAGGATTGTTATGGGGCGCCCACAAAGTCCCGAGTGTGCAATCGATGGCGCCCTGCACCACGGGGTACCCCGCTGTCCTGACAAAACCACATGCACGCTCGTCATGCTTCTCTCTGCTGAGAGAAAAGAACAAGTGGTCCCTTTTCCAGGTGAAGAGAGACTCAGGGACCTCACGGATGCATCGTTGGACGTCGAATTGTTTGATGTTAACTATGTCTCCTGCTGCAGACTGGAAGGATTCACTGACGAAGAGATTTATGTCCATGGTGTTCTTGACTGTCGCTGGGAGAGCCGTGTTAGAAACATTGAAACAAAGGAAAAAAGGAGCAGGAAGGCATTATATCAAAGACATAGCAAAATACAGCTAAGACAATGAGGTGGGGTCACAGGGGGTCTAATATGTCAAATGCTGCAGTCTGTATGGAAAACCATAAACTTTAAACTTTTTACTTTTTTTACTGCAAATCACATCTGTGAACAAGCCAACGACGACTCGAGTCTGGATGACTCTATTTCATGTAGCGTGACATGAACCCAAGTTCACGGTTGAGGCCGTCCTCATGGGTGCTGAACTTAGACGTATTTTGCTATGTCTTTGATATAATGCCTTCCTGACTGACCTGATTGTCTCTCTGCCGAGGTGTGATAAAAGGCAGTCAGAAAGATTAACTGTAGTCGTCTGACATTGTACGCTGCACAGGCATTGTTCTCTGTCTATATATGCTTTGCCGATTCGTATTCCTTCAATTCACCGGACGAAGGAGCAGCAGCTCCGAAAGTTTGTGATTTCAAATAAAACTGTTGGACTATAACTTGGTGTTGTGCGACTTCTCACTTTTTTCCACCCCAGTCCAACACCGGCATCTCCGCAATATGATCATGGCTGATCCTCATTCTCAATTCCATATTCCCGCGCTCTCCCCATACCCCTTGATGCATTTTGTGTCTAGAAATCTATCTGTCTCCTTCTTAACTATATCCAGTGACTTGGCCTCCAGAGCCTTCTGTAGTAGAGAATTCCACAGGTTCACCACCCTCTGAGTGAAGAAATTTCTCCTCATCTCTGTCTTAAATGTGCTACCCCGTATCCTGAGACTGTGACCTCACGTTCTAGGCCCCCCAGCCAGGTGAAACACCGTTCTGCATCCAGTCTTTCTAGCCCTTTCAGAATTTTATACGTTTCAATGAGTTCACCGTGCTCTCAGCCTGCAGGTTTAGTTGCAGGAGATGGCAGTATTCTCTGACCACCTCCTTGGTCGAACGGAGCCTTCTGAAACACTGATCCTCGCTTATATAGATATTAGAGAAGAGCTCTATGAAGATCCAAGGTGAGTAAGGCCTCCTGTTGATAGCCCTCCTGGTTTCCCTCCTCCTCGCTTTGTGATCATCTTCTCGTCTTCGTCGCTGCCTCCCCGCCATCCCCCGGATGCTCGAGCACAAAAGGTGCTGCCATTAGAGCCCCCACATCTGTGAGCAAGAGTTGTGAGCAGAAGCCTTTAAATAAAAGTGCAGGCGCTCTCCACTTGCAGCAACACTCTCTCTTAACTGAAGACCATGAAATAAGTTAATAAAGCTGCGGGAGTTGCAGCACTTTGCACACAGCCAGTCAAACTGCAGAACCACGTCAGGTGCATGTTCTTGCTGATGATCGCTGCTGCAGCTTCCTTCCTGCTTGCCGTAGCTTGCTGAGCTCGTCGCACTTACGGCTCGCCAGTAAGTGGAGCGGCGAAGTCGAAACTCGCAGATTGCGCGGCAAGTGGCCGTTGCACACCCACTGAGATCACAATTGACGTATCCTCCTGAACACTCTGTAGCTTTTTGCGGACCACCCCCTGATACGTGCTATCTGCGAATCTCTCAGCTTCCCGTATGCACTGTAGTGAAGCCAGCCACCCCTTAAACAGCACGACTCTGAGTACGAGCTGTTGGCTGCACCTCCTGCAAGCATGGTTTTGCAGGACACGTGAAGGGCTGGAAATTATTCTCGGGCCAGACGTGAAAAGGACGGTATCAGATCGGCCGTCGGTTATACGCAGCGCCTAACTGAATATCGGGTGCTGCGTCTACCAGGCGGTTGATTCGATATCACCCGTTTGGCGGCACCGCTCGGGACAAATTTCTGCGTGAAAGTGTTGTGCTGTTGCCACATGGCAAAGGATGTGCAGGCCACGGACACCAGCTGTCATTTCATTTCTTCGAACAGTTATTAGAATTGTGTTTGTCTTAGCTTTAAGTCTATTCAACTATTTAGCTGAAGCACTAACCACTAAATAAAATAGTAATTCATTATCAATAAAATTATCTTCCCCATTGAAAACACTAAGATAGAAATTAATAATTACACTAATTTTATTCTAAACCCTGGACTAAAATTGAAAGTAATGCGATACAATGGGCATTGGTTTGCCAACATCAGCAAATCTAATTTCTCAATATTTGTTTGGTCGAATCACTAAAGTACTGGGACAGAAAGATTAGGTGATGAATTTGGACGGTTGGTGATGCTGTAAATTAGAACTTAAAGATATAGAATGTAATACAACAGTTAAATATAAAAACAAAATGGTTAATCTGACACAGTTCGATGGAAAATGTCTGTGGTTAACATGTGTACATGCAAGGGGATAACCAGACAGTCATACTAGACAACGCTGACCACATTTCGATGTTTATATTTTCGCTTTGGAAGTAAAAACTATCAGATTATAATTAGGCATTTGTTGCTGGGGTAATGTAATTGGGTGAGGACATGTATAAAATAAGTTTTGATACCACTTAAAAGACGAGAAGCTGGTCACTAGGCTATGACCCTTCTCCCAGAGCGCACTGAATATTAAACTGTGATCTTTTGCATTAAGACAGACTCGAGTGAATTCATTTTTCACCAACAGTTGGGGAGGCGGAACAGCCGGCATCACCCATTATACGCTCAGACCTATATTAGGTTCCATTGACTTCAATAGAACTGAATATTGTATTGTGGGTGGTCAATAAAGTCCTGCCTGATTGGTGCCCCCACCCAGATCAATTGAACGCCCATTTCAATCTTACCAATCCTGAGCTTCGGTGATCAGCCGGAGGCAGGAAACTCGGCAGTTTGCAAAAAAAAGTCACATGTCCCTTTTACTCACCAGTAAGAGATAACTTCAGCCCTGAGAAAGAATATCAATGCGCCTATTGTCAATCAGTTATAGGCAACATTCTCTCTGATATATAAAAAGCTCATGTGCGCAACAGGAAAACTCTGTCGAGAATTGCTAAAGTATTTCATTCCTTTATTTCCTCTTCAATGTTTAATAACAGCTAAATGACAAATGCACATGAAAACAATTCTGCTTTAACGGTAGTGCTAAGAGTGCGATATAAAAACATAAGAACATAAGAAATAAGAGCCATTCGGCCCTTCGAGCCTGCTCAGCCATTCAATGAGATCATGGCTGATCTTCTGCCTCAACTCCATTCACCGGCCCTATCGCCATATCCCTTGATGCCCTTACTAGTCAGAAATCTATCGACTTCTGTTTTGAATATACCCAATGACTGAGCCTCCACAGCCCTCTGGGGTAGAGAATTCCAAAGATTCACCACCCTCTGTGTGAAGAAATTTCTTCCCATCTCAGTGCTGAATGGTCTACCCTTTATCCTGAGGCTGTCGCCCCTGGTTTTAGACTTCCAAGCCAAGGGAAACATTCTCCCGGCATCCACCCTTTCAAGCCCTGAAATAATTTTGTATGCTTCAATGAGATCCCATCACATTTCTTCTGAATTCAAGAGAATAGAGGCCTAGCTAACTCTTCTCATACGGCAGTCCTTCCAACCCAGGAATCAATCTCGTGATCCTTCTTTGCACTCCCTCTATGGCAAGGTGAGGAGACCAAATTGTACCAAATTATCGCGCTGAACACCTGTTATATGCCTCCCTTGATATTCAGTTCGATTTTAGACGATGGAACTCAATATCAGACGGAGCGCATAAAGGGCGACATATAGCATGCTGTGGCTTTGCATCGCCGCCAGCGACCATGTTCAGGCTGAATTTATTTGAATGCAACATTGGCCAGCTAAACTTTTTGTGGTTTATGGAGTAAGAGATAACTGCTGTCCGGGACAATGAGAGAACTTTCTTGCGCTCCTTCAAAGAGATCAAACATGTATTTTACATCCACCTTGGAGCCCAGAGTTGGCCTCAGTTTGAAGGCATTGACATTCAACTTTGGTGGGGTGGGGCAGAAAACTGTCAGCAGCGTAACGAACGCCCGTTATACACCCCGGTCGATTTTCCTTTTCTTCCAATTCAAAGTACGTTGTACTCATATTCACACTGTAACAGTGGGCTAGAAATTCATCTCGGGATGTAGCGCAAAACGGGCGCTATCGGATCGGCCGCCCATTATTAACAGCGCCTGATGTTCATGGAACTGAATATCCGGCGCTGCCTCTGCGGAATAGCCACTGAAAGGTTATACAGCGACAGATAAAATCGAACACAGTGCCATGATATACCTTACCAGTACTCATTTGATTCAGTGCTTTTTCTGTAAAAACAAACATAAACTCAGTATCTCAAAGTCCCCAAATTATGCCAAAACACACGACGGACATGTTGGCGGTTTCGGGACGGAATTCACTCCTACATACGACTTCCCATTGAATGGAAGGTGACCTCGTACAGGACTATAACATAATTAAAGGTCTGCTTATCGTCCCTACTGTGATAATATTCCAGTTGAACTGATTGGGCAGGAATAAGGGACACGAGTTTAAACTATGTAAGAGTAGGAACAGATTAGATGTTAGTCAGTTAATTTTTTTCGCAGATTGTCATGAGGCTCTGGATGTCGTGGGGCCTGTTGACTCTCTATGTTTTCATAGAGTCATAACGGCACAGAAGGAGGTCATTCGGCCCATCGAATCGGCGCTGGGTCTCTGCAGAGCAATCCGGACAGTCCCATTCCCCCCGCTCTATCCCCGTAGCCCTGCAAGTTTATTTCCTCAATTGTCTATCCAGCCGCCCCTTGAAAACATTTAGTGTCTCCACTTCCATCACTTCCGTCGACAGCGAGGTCCAAGTCCTCACCACTCGCTGTGTAAAATAGTTTTTCCTCACGTCCCGCTCCCCCCCCCCCCCCCCCCCCCCCCCCGTATCTCTTGCCGAAAGTCTTAGATCTGTGCCCCTAGTCCTTGTACCATAAACTAGTGGGAACAGCCTTTCTCTGTCTAGCCGTTCAAACACGTCATAATCTTGTACAGCCACTATCAAATCACCCCTCAACCTACTTTGCTGTAATGAAAACAAATCCAGCTTCCCCAACCTGTCTTTATAGCTAAGATCCCCCATCACTGGAACCATTCTGGTAAATCTCCTCTGCACCCTCTCAAGGGCCTTCACATCCTTCCTAAGGTTTGGTGACCAGAACTGGACGCCATACTCCAGTTGTGGCCTAACAGCGCTTTATAAAGGTTCAGCATAATTCTTCTCTACATTTGTACTTAATATCTGTATTCATGAGCCCAAGATCCCATATGCTTTGCTAACCAGCATCTCTATATGTCCAGCCAACTTCAGGGCCCGATATACATTAACTATCTTATCACAGAGTGAACCGATAACACCAGTACTGCAGATAAAGGTGACTATTACTTGCCTGCTTTTATCTTAAATTCAGTCAATTCTGAAATCGAAAATCATGCAACTTATAAAGTAAGAACGATTTGCATTTCTATCGCGCCTTTCACAAACACCGAACGTCCAATGCCCTTTCCAGCCAATTAAGTAATTTTGAAGTGAAGTCGCTGTTGTTATGTAGGAAAATATACCAATACGTTCCAAACATACAAAGTAAATTAATTTATTTTAAATGAAGCTAAATAAAATTAAAAATTACATCAAACCGTAATATCAAGGAGTTGCTAGCGGGATATATGGAGTTGCTACTTGGTTCTATTGAAAATTGTAATATTCTGCAAGCTGACCTCCCAACTTGAACCGTCTGTAAACGTGAGCTGATCCAGAATTCTGCTGCCGGTAACATACCCCGCAAGAAGTCCCGTTCACCCATCAGCAATGTGCCTCGTTGACCAACATTGGCGGCGGGTCAAGCAACGCCTCGATTTAAAACTTCTCATTGCGCTTTTCAAATCCCTCTCTTTCTCTGGAAACTCCTCCTGCCCTACAACTCTCTCAAATTTCTTCGCAATTCCAATGCTGGCTTCTTGCATATCATCGATTATTATCGTTCCAACATTGGTGCCTATAACATAAAAACATAATGGTCCTGAAATTCCGTTCCCTACGGGTGTGTACGCGCTGTGTACTCACCCGTAGGGCCAACGGAAATGCCGGTTTCAGGCATTCACTGCGCATGCGCTGGAAACCGGCATCTCCGATCAGTCAACAAAACTCTTGACACATCCTCCGCCTGCACTGTAGCAGGGCAACTGCGGGTGGAGAGTTCCGTTTTTTGGAGACCCACCGCCCGCAGAAAACACTAACAATTCTTGAGCCGGTAAAAGCAGGCATAAGGCCTGCTTTTACCAGGATAAGAGTTGAAAAAATGTTTTTTAAAAAAATTCCACTGATTTTCATATAAAAATACTTTAAATAAAGGTAAGTTTATTTTTAGCCCAGTTATAAACAGTAAAAAAAAATTTGAAAAAAATTTTTTTTGCTTAAAATAATTAATTTATTGTAATTTAAAGTCATTTTAAAAATGTGATGTTTTTTAAAAATTTATTTAATGTTTTCCTATATTTTGGGGGTGATCTCCATTCATATATTTGACAGGTCTTCCTGTCACATGTATGAATAGAGATTCCCTTCTCTGATTGGCTCCCCATGGCCCACCGGATCCCAGGGACGCTGCGAACCGCCTGCGCCTCTGGGATACCTGGGCCCTGCGCACCGGCAGTTTGAAAAGGCCCAGGAACGGAACTCTGCGCCTCCTGGAAGCCCTCCGGTCCATGCGCAGATTTTTCAGGATCGCAGCCCTCCGCCCGCGGGAGGCCTACCAACGGAATTCCTGGGCCAATAAATAGGAGCAAGAGTAGGCTGTACGGAACCCTCGAGCCTACTCTGCCATTCAATAATATCATAGTTGATCTTCTACATCAAGTCCATTTTCCAGCCCTGTCCATATATTCCTTGATTCTCCTAATGCCCAAAAATCCATCAATATCAGTGTTGAATATAGTCAACGACTGAGCATCCATAACCCTCTGGGGAAGAGAATTCCAAAGGTTCACAACGGTCTGAGTGAAGGATTTTCGCCTCATCTCAGTCCAAAATAGCCGATCCCATATTCTGAGATTTGGAGCTGGATCTACCGAGCCCCACGGGTGCCTACGAGGTGTGTACGCTCCCGTAGGAGCCTCGCAAGTGGCGGTTTCAGGAATACGAAGCGCATGCGCTAAAACCCGGTACTTGCAATCTGTAAAGAGAACCGGCTGGCCGGGAAAAGGGCCTCTGCGGATAGAGAGTTCCGCCTTCTGCACAACTTCTGCAGGCTGAAAACCTTTAAATATGTAGTGCCTGGTAAAAGCAGGAATAAGACTTGCTTTTCCCAGCATAAGAGTTTAAAAAAATCAAAAATAAAATTTGTTCACTTATACATAATATTAAAAGACTTTTAAAAACAGCTAAGTTAATTTTGAGCACCGTAATAAACTTTAATTATTTTAATCAAAAAGTTTAATTTTTATTTTAAATATTTACTTTAATCTAATTTTAACTAATTTTAAATATGTGACTTTAAAAAAATATTTAGTGCTTAACTGAGAACAAATCTATACACAGTACTGCAGGTATATTCTCACAAAACTCATACATAACTGCAGCAAATCTTGCTGGCCTAGAAATTCGCCTCGGGCGGTGGCGTAAAAGGGGCGGTATCGGATCGATCGCCCGTTATACACAGCGCCTGATATTCAGTTGCGAATTTCTAGGGCGATTATTTTTGTGGAGCAACACCCTTTGAATAAAGGCTGACATACCATTTGATTGCCTAAATGCTTGCTGTAAATGCATGTTATCTTTATTTATTTCTTGTACAAGGACAAGCAAATGCCTCTGAATCCCAGCATTTAGTAATCTCTCAGCTATTAAGAAATATTTTGCCTTTCCATTCTTCCTACCAAAGTTGTTAATATCACATTTCGCACATTTTCAGCTGCCTAGCAGCTCATCCCTGTCAGTCCGTCCCTAAAACTCCGCACCTCATTAACTCTTTTCTCGTGGAGACCCTCGTTACATTTTTGCCTCCTTGACCAAGATTTGCATCACCTGTCCGAATATCTCGTTATTTCTCAAAGTTTGTGTGATAACGCTAGTGTGAAGTGTCTTTTTTCTTTTGCTCTTAGTAGCGAGTTTCCCTGTGTTAAAGCAACAAACATACAAACTGCCTGTAAAGTCCAATATTCATAATTACAAAAAATAGGGTTGTATTCCCTAGAATTTAGACGGTTAAGGGATGATCTGATTGAAGTTTTCAAGATATTAAGGAGAACAGATAAAGAGAAACCAATGCCGCTGATTGGGGTATCTAGGAATAGGGGGCATATTATAAAAATTAGAGCCAGACCTATCAGAAGTGATTTTAGGAAACACTTCTACACAAAAACGGTGGTAGAAATTTGAAACATGCTTCTGCAAACGGCAATTGATGCCAGATCAATTTTTGATTTTTATTGGATATTGATAGGTTGCTGACAACCAGATATATTAAGGGATATGGTCCAAAGTAGGGTGTATGGAGTAAGGTCGCATATCATCTAATTGAATGGCAGAGCAGGCTCGAGAGGCTGAATGGCCTACTCCTGTTGCTATGTCCGCATAATCTGATCCAAAATTTTGGAGTGTGAGCTGACTGTGAAGCAGATGGACTCTGATCTAGTAGAATGAAGGAGAAAACTGATGACAAAAAAAATCCTTCTGCCAGGTGTCTTTCAAAGAATAATCTGCGCACACCAATCTCCCACAAACTGTAATGTTGATCAGTTAATATGTTTTGAGTCGTTGATTGAGTGATACCCTTTGGCCAAGATAGTGGAGATTAATGCTCTGCTAATCTTAGAAATTGTGGCCTGTGATATTTTACGCTGATTTGAGAGGGAAGACGCCTGATTGAAGTTGAATTCAAAGGACGCCACATCTGACAGTAGAGTACTGAGGCAGTGCCGAACTGTCGGAGGTGCCGTCTTCCGGATGAGTAGTTAAGTCAGAATGGGAATGCCAGAATGGGATTAACGTCAAAATGATAATTTCAAACTATTTCATGGCCCTAAAATTCCGTTCCTTACGGGTAATATGCGCTGTGAACTCACCCGTAAGGGCAACGAAGTTTCGGTTTCGCGCGTGCACTGCGCATGCGCTGGAAACCGGAACTTCCGTTCTATTGAAGGAAGGGGGTCGCAGGTCAACTGTGTGCGCCGGAGAGGCAGGGCGCAGACCTGGAACTTCAGCTTTTTTTACAGGTAAATTGAAAATTTTTTTCCACAGGTTTATCATTAAAAATACTTTGAAGAAAGGTAAGTTCATTTTTAGCCCCGTTAAAAACTTTAATTAATTTTTTCAAAAATGTATCTTTTTCTTTAAAATAGTTAATTTATGTAATTTATAGTTATTTTAAAAATGTGATTTAAAAAAATAATATTTGAAGTTTTACTTAGATTTTGGGTGCCGATCTCTATTCATAGATTTCACATGTCTTCCTGTCAAATCTATGAATGTAGAATCCCTGCTCCGATTGGCTCCCAATGGCCCACGTGATCCCAGGGGACGCTTCGAACTAACTGCGCCCCTGTGATCTGGAGAACTGCAAACGGGCAGCAAGAGGAGGCCCAGGCTCGGAATACCACGCAGGCCCACTGCACAAGGGCAGACACGCTATGTAAGTTCACCCGCCATGCTTGCACACGCGGGAAGCCACCGACCCGAATTTCTGGACCGATCCCGGAAGGAGGACTAAAGCCACAAATGCTCGAAATCGGATGCGAGAGTGCTATTGTCTGAGTCGCGGTTGACTGTATGGGCCACATTTAAGATTATATATAGGGAATTAAAGTTGACAGCACATAAGGGGATGTGAGGATTACAAAATGTGGTAAAACTGACGTACAATTGCAACTAAAGACAATTCGTAATTTCATAATTTTACACCAATATTATTTTAACTGGTTATAATAAACATATATGTACAGACGTGAAGAAGCAAAATTAGAAATGGTAGCGTAGCAGCTGTGAAAATACCTCGGCCTTTAGAAGCTTTGAGACATGTTACAACACGTGTAGACATGCTAAAATTGAAATTAAGTTGGCTCCACTCATTTTGGACTATGAAATGTACCGGTTGATCTTAAGACCACAGCGATTCATTTTTATTTCTGTGAATAAGACCTACTGGTCAATCAGAAGTGCCCCTACCATAAAAAAAATCTTATCCACTCACCTAAAGCCTTGAGGCAATTCTTCAGTTCTACAATAAAAAATATTCAGAGAACAGAATTATCCAAAGTGCAAGCAGTGAAATCTTATTGGCCTTAAAGTTGCGTTTCCGCTTTATTCAATTGCGAAATTGTTCCAATCATGCGCTTGAAATTGCGCTGCCTATGTTATGTTTCCGGTAAAACTGATGTGCACAATCATAAATGTACAGTCTTCCATGAGAACACCGTCGTTTCCTTGTCACTTACCCGCTGATTTAATCTCCTTCTCAACTTCTGTTCACGAGGTAACAATTAGACATGCTTAATAGACTTAAACACATGGTGACAACTATTTCTACACGTGATATGTCACTTTGATTGGGCTACATGCTGGTAACAGTTTCCAGGTATCCCTGAATGATCGGAGCCACTGAGGGATGGGTAAATCATATTGTAAGTAAACAGTTAAATTCTTTATCTTAATGGCCCGGATTTGGCCGAAAGAATAATGATGAGGATAACAGCATTAACCTTAATTGTGGAGTGAATAGGACAGCAACTTTTGGAGTCTGCACATGCGGAGATCGCTCGTAGCACCAGAAAATACGGGCCAATATCATGGCTTGCTTGCAGAATATCAATACGGACAATTTTACCCTCGGCCCGTGGTGTAAAAAGGGGGGCACCGAATTTATAGTTGGAAGACAATGTAAGGGAAATCAGGCGGGTCCGATAACGGACGGCTAATTCTATATCACTCGTTTGGCTCCATCGTTCAAGGTCTGAATTACCCTCAAAAACCTTCATGTAGTAACCGTGTTTAGCGTACAAGGAAAATATGCTGGCCAACGTTTCTTCCCAAAAATGGACGTCGCGCTAAAGAAGCAGACATTAGAAGCGTTTAGTTTTAAGACAGATCTCCACACGAATGCCGCCAGCCAGCGGAATTTAACATGGTTTGAAAGTGGAGCGGAGAAAACGTGCATCGGCGGGCGGGCGGCCTATGGAGAAAGATGCAGCTCAAACTCGGCCCGAATGCGCTGAATGATATTCCACTCCCGAGAGCAAAGTCTAGGCTATAGTTTATCCCGACAAATATTTCCTTGCATGTTTTGCGATTCCCCGTATTTTAGATTACTGCGTGGTTTTGCATCAGATGGGTCAAACTGAAAGCCCGCATGGCTCTACTCTCATCGGCGTAACAAGCGACGTGAAATTGTTTGATTAATCCTTTTGCTCACTTGAAACATTCAGATTTACTTTGACTGTATCCATCTCTGAAAAAAAATGAAGGAAACTAATCTTTAATTTTTTGCGGGTCGTAAAGAACTGAACTCGAAGATTATTAACGCTGAAATTCGTCTCGAGCGGTGAGGCAAAACGGGCGGTACCGCTTCTGCCGCTTTTTATTCGCCACGCCCGATATTCAGCTCAAATGACTTCATTATATGTGGATCTCAGGTGGAGTGTGTCACGCACGGGCCATGCCATACCGCCCGACATACGATATAGCCTGAGACGAATTTTCGGCCTCTTTAACTGACGGTCTGTGAAGGGACTGGAATTAGAGTTACAATCCGGGATGACGCACTTATTTATTGATGATGCTTTGATGTCGATATTGAAATGACTTTCCACTGTTTAAACATAGATCTTTTGTTGCTGCAGCCTGGATCGCATCATTATACTTGACAACTCGCCATGCTTCTTTAGAGCTGGAGCTGAACCCAGGGTTGTTTAACACTCAACCGTTCATACATCTGTTTACACAGGTGGGTAGATCTTGAATCTTGAATGGTTGAGAACGGATAGACAGCCCGTTGTACATCTCTCCTGATTGTTAATTCCATTGACTTCAAACATTGTGAGAGATGTTAAAGGGGCTGCTAATTGCTATTCTCCGTTTACACGCACACGAAAAGTCAGGATTTACCACCTGTTGTCTGATATGGGTATGCGTGAAGATCCCATAATATTATTAGAGGTTGCACCTGCAGAGTTTTTTTTATTCTTTCATGGAATGTGGGCGTCTCTGGCAAGTCCAGCATTTATTGTCCATCCGTAATCGCCCTTGAGAAGGTGGTGGTGAGCCGCCTTCTTCAACCTCTGCAGTCCGTGTGGTGAAGTTACTCCCACAGTGCTGTTAGGGAGGGAGTTTCAGGATTTTGACCCAGCGACGATGCAGGATCGGGGATATAGCTTCAAGTCAGGATGACGTGTGATTTCGAGGGGAAATAAGTCCGTAGCCAATAAAAGGTAGCCATGATGTGGAGATGCCGGTGTTGGACTGGAGTGGACAAATGTGAGCAGTCGCACAACACCAGGTTATAGTCCAACTTCTTTATTTGAAATCACAAGCATTCGGAGCGCTGCTCCTTCGTCAGGTGAAGTGAAGAGATGCATATAATCACAGCATGTATAGTCAGAGAACACTGCCAAATGATTACAGTTTATCTTTCTAACTGCGCTTTATCACACCTCGGCAGAGAGATAATCAATGCAATCAAAGGTGTGGATGGTGTCCAAACAGGTTAGTCAGGAAAACATTACATCAAAGTCAGTGTTCTGGCAGTGTTCTCTGACTATATATGCTGTGTCTATATTCATCTCTTCACTTCACCTGACGAAGGAGCAGCGCTCCGATAGCTTCTGATTTCAAATAAAGCTGTTGGACTTTAACCTGGTGCTGTGCGACTTCTCACCATAAAAGGTAGAATATCGAACGGAATCAAAATCAATAGAACTGGCGTGGTGCATATCAGGCGGTCAGTGAGAGATCGCCAGATGTGTTGCACTGACAAACACAGATATCTACAGCCTCATTTTGCTGAATGTATACATGGTACAGGGTCATTATCATCGTGGTGAGAGTTCAGTAACCAGAGGGCAGAGATTGTAAGTAATTGCCAAAAGAGACAGTGGGGAGATGTGGAGATTTTCATTTATGAAGCAAGTTTATATGATCTGGAATGCAGGGCCTGAAAAGGTGGTTGAATCAGATTCAATAGTAACTTTTAAAAGGAAATTGAATAATTACTTGAAGGGGCTGATATGCATGGATGTGAGGAGAGGGCAGGGGAGTGGAATTAATTACATAGTTATTTCAAAGAGCCAACACAGGCGCAATGTGCAGAATGGCCTCCATCAGTGCTGTAGCATTTCAGGATCCCGCGATCTCTTATGTACTGGTTTAGCTAAATGCCTCCGGTTATATTACCCATGATATTGTTAGATCACTGCTTAACAGGTTTGATACGTACTAACAAAGATAAATACAGGAAATTAATCAAAGAGCATATGGAATTTCACTATACAAAAGACAGGCGTAGAATTCCTTGTTGCACTGTAGCAGTCGTTTCACACGAACAATTTGCCCTCTAATTTCGTCTCGGGCGTTGGCGCAAAACTGGCGGTATTGGATCGGCCGCCCTTTATACAGAGCACCTGATATTCAAATGACTTCCGAGGCTGGCCAGAAGTGCAATGGAATAGTCAAATCTAGAGATGACAAAGGCTTGGATGAGGGTTTCAGCTGCGAATGGGCTGAAGCAAGGGCGGAGTCGGGCGATGTTACGGAGGTGCAAATAGGCGATCTTACTGATGGGGCAGATATGTGGGCAGAATATGACACCGAGGTTGCGAACAGTCTGGTTAAGCCTCAGACAGTTGCAATGCAGAGGCATGGACTCGGTGGTTAGGGAACGGATTTTGTGTCTTGTCTGGAAGACAATGGTTTCCCAATATTTAGATAGAAAAACATTCTGCTCATTCAAAATTGGATGTCGGTCAAGCTGTCTGACAATTTAGAGACAGTGATGGAGAGAAGTGGTGGTGAGGTAGAGCTGGGTGGCTTGAGCGTACATGCTAAAACTGACACTGCGTTTTCAGAAGATATTGCCGAGTTGCAGCACGCTGATAAGAAATAGGAGCGTTCCAAGGATAGATCCAAGGACACCAAATGCAAGCGGAAAGAGAAGACTGCTGCATAGACATGGAAGCAATGTGGACGAGTGGATCAATAAGAATGGAACCAGGTTACTGAAGTTCCACCCAGCTGAACGACGGTGGAGAGAGTTTGGAGGAGGATGTTGTGGTCAACTGTGTCCAAATCTGCAGAAAGGTGGAGAAGGAAGAGGAGGGCTAGTTTACCTTGGTCACAGTCACATCGGATGTCATTTTTGGCAGGGGCAGAAATCTCATTGGAGAGATTCAAGCATGGAGTGCCAGGAAAGATGGACACAGTTTTGGAAGCAAACAGCACATTTAAAAACATTGGAGAGGAAAGGGAGATTGGAGAAGGGACGGAAGTTTGAAAGGACGGAGTGTTAAAGGGTTTTTAATTATGAGGAGATGTGCGATTATGGCAGATTTGAAGGAGAGGGGGACACTAGCTGAGGCTGGAGAACGGTTAACATTGTCTGCTAACGTGTGAGCCAGGACGGGAATTTGGCTGGTCAGCTGTTTAGTGGAAGTCGGGTTGAGGGAGCAGGAGGGAGGTCTCAGGGACAAAATTAGCTCCGAGAGCGAATGATGGAGATATGAGCGAAAATAGAGCAAGATGCGAATTCAGGGCTAGGGCAGGGGTGAAACCGATAGGAAGTTTGGCCCGGTGGGCTACGGGAAAGGTGGAAAGCGGCAGTGGCAGTTGATCAGATGCTCTCAATCTTAGTGACAAAGAAGTCCATGAGCTCCTCGCACTTATTCTTGGAGGTGAGCTTGGTGGCGGCAGGGGAGAGGGGATTTAAGAAGATGATTCGAAGTAGTAATATAAGCCGGGGTTTATCTTTGCTTTCCAGGATGCTCCTGGCATAGGGAAGAATTGGTCAGACGAAAGCAGGACCCGATTGAACTTCGTGTGGACTAGCCAGATCTGGTATTGACTTTTAAAGTAGTTGTCAGTCATATCCATTCGAGAGCGGAGATTAGGGCCGTAGCGGTGTGAACGGCCAAAATAAGAGAGAGCCATTGTTTCAGTGTGGACTAGGGCATGAAAGTTGGAGATGGGAGTGTGGTTGAGCAGATCGTTAGCTGCAGGAATGTCCTGGTGAAAGGTGGGCCAAAGGCTAGACAGTTGGGATTTTGTAAGTGCAGCTGTTAGTTAATTGGGAGAGAATTTTTATTCCAGTGGCCAACAGGGAAGGAAGTAGCGTTCGGAGGGGGACGGAGGATGTGGGTGCAGAGCGATACAAGGAAATGATCAGAGATGGCTTCAACTGTGATTGACACGATGGGACAAGCGTGGCCACATGAGATGACAAGGCCAAGGGGCAAGTCGTGAATATGGTTGTTAATTATTTTGGAGGGAGAGAAAAAGGGAAGGATAGGCCGCCGGTGAACTCAGAGGCGACAGAAAATGATGAATTGAGATGGCGTTAGAAGCCACCGAGGATAACAATTCGCTTGGTGCAGAGGCTGAGGGAGGAAAGCAGTGAAGATTTCCCGGTCTGAAAATGTTTAACGGTACTTGGGTGCGCGTTAGAGGACGATAATTTTAAATGAGAGGCGAGCGGGGTTGAATAAGGGGAGATGCTCAAAGACGGAGACAGTACCAGAGGAGTAGGGGGACAGACGAAGGTGTGATTTGGTGCTAACAGCCACACCACCACCGCGACGGTCTGGGCGGTCCAGTGGTGGAAGCTATATCCAGGCGGAGAGGCTTCATTATCGTAATTGTAAGTTCACACGCCTGGTGGAAAAATTACAGAATCCTGCCAGTCAACCATTTGACACCCCGTCAGGTTTTATTATCGGTTGACTTCAGTGTTCTAAAGTTTGGGTAGGTTGCATTAACCCCAAAGGACATCTTACCTGTAGAAGGTTTGTTACGGCCAAGAGCTGTAAGATAACAATTACGTGACATCATTAATAAGTGGCGGGTCGGGGTGTTATAAGTAAAAGTGAGTTAATAGAGTTAACATATTATAGTTAACAGTTACATTTACTAAATACAAGACTATGGTACTTGGCTGGGCGGTTAAAAACCTTGAAGAATTGCTGTGCAAATGCAAGTTAGTTTCTATATAGAATCATAGAATCATAGAAGATAGGAGCAGGAGTAGGCCAGTCCGCCCCTCTAGCCTGCTCCACCATTCAATGCGACCATGTCTGATCATCCAAATTCTGTACCCTGTCCCTGCTTTCTCCCCATAACCCTTGATCACTTTAGCCTTAAGAAATATATCCAACTCCTTCTTGAATCTATTTAATGAAGTGGCCTCTACTGCCTTCTGTGGCAGAGAATTCCACAGGTTCACCACTCTCTGGGTGAAGAAATTCCTCCACATTTCTGTCCTAAATGGCTTACCCCTTATCCTTAGACTGTGACCCCTGGTTCTGGACTCCCCGACCATCGGGAAGTTCCTTCCTGCATCTAGATTGCCCTGTCCTGTCAGAATTTTATAAGTTTCAATGAGATCCCCTCTCATTCTTCTAATCTCCAGCGAGTATCAGCCCAATCGACCCAATATCTCTGCATACGTCATTCCTGCCATCCTAGGTATCAGCCTTGTGAATCTTCGCTGAACTCCTTCCATGGCAATAACATCCTTCCTCAGATAAGGCGACCAAAACTGCACACAGTAGTCAAGGTGTCGTCTCACCAAGGACCTGTAAACTGCATTAAGACTTCCTTGTTCCTGTACTCAAACCCTCTTGCTATCAAGGCCAACATACCGTTTGCCTTCTTAACCGCCTGCTGCACCTGCATGCTTACCTTCAGCGACTGGTGCACAAGGTCACCCAGGTCTCGTTGCACTTTCCCTTTTCCCAATCTATTGCCGTTCAGATAATAATCTGCCTTTCTGTTTTTGACACCAAAGTGGATAATCTCGCATTTATCCACGTTATATTGCATCTGCCACGCTTCTGCCCAATCACCCAACCTGTCCAAATCATCCTGGAGTTTCTCGGCATCCTCCTCGCAGCACACACGCCCACCCAGTTTTCTGTCGGCTGCAAACTTGGAGATATTACATCTAGTTCCCTTGTCTAGATCAATACTATATATAGGTATGTGTGAGATGGTGCATTTTGCTACGATGAATAAGGAGGCTACATAATTTTTCAGTCTAAATGGGGCAGTGAAGCACACAGATCTAGCGCTACAGATACACGGGTTATTGAAAGTAGCAACGCCGGTTAACAAGGCCATAGCAATTCAAACAAAGTGCTGGGGTTCATTTCTGGAGGAATAGATTTGAAGTTCAAAGCCGTTGTGCTACACTTGTATAGAACATTGGTTCGAGCACATTTACAGTGTTCTGCACAGTACTGTTCTTCACATTACTGAAAGGGTATAGCGTTACTTGGGACGGTTCAAATACATTAGGATGATAGCAGAATTGAAGGGGTTTTCTGAGCAGTATGCTTCTCTTTTCTCGAGACCAAGTCGAGACCTTGAACATTATGAAGCGGTTTGATATTTTACCCGTAGATCAGGTGTTTCCGCTTATGGGGATACCAAATCTAGATGTCAACAATTTAATATTGTCACTAATAAACCCAAAAATGATTTCAGGAGAAAAATCTGCTCCCTGAGAGTCGTGAAGTATCGTACAGTTAATAAGCTAAGCACATAAGAAATAGGAACTCCAGTAGGCCATTTGGCAATTCAAGTTGTAAGAAATTAAATATCTACCTCAAACCCAAAGCACTACAAGTAGTGTAGGCAAAATGAAGAAATTCCTTCCTCCTCTTCTCCGAATGTCCAATCTTTCCAAATTCCCAAATAAAACACTCTGGGGCCGTATTTTCCGATTGGAGGCTTCCTGCGTGCGGAGGCCTCCAATCTGGAAAAAATCTACGGACTTACCTGAGGGCTCCCGAGTTCCGAATACTTCCGCTCCTGGGCCTCTGCAACTCGATCTGCGCAGGGTCCAGGTATCCCAGAAGCGCATGCGGTTCGCAAGCATACGTGGGAACATGTGGGCCATTGGGAGCCAATAGGAGAAGGGCATCTCCCTTCATACAAATGACAGATAGAACTGTCCTTCATTCTGCCAGTGCATTTCATACTTTATTTAGACTCAACCTGTTACATCAACACCTCCTCTTGCCTTGATTATCTCTTAATATCTCTCAAGGTCTCCTAATCTCTCCGTTTGTTCTTGCACCCCTCCCTCTTTTCCCAGCTTTATGCTTGCTTTAAAACTATTTCATTTCCTGCTTTTTTCCAGTTCTGACGAAAGGTCTTCGACCTGAAACGTTAACTCTGTTTCTCTCTCCACGGATGCTGCCTGGCCTGCTGAGTTTTTCCAGCGTTTTCTGTTGTTATGTCAAATATAAGATTGGAGATAACCCCAAAAGCACTGTAAAACATGAAATATTTTTTTTTCCAATTCACATTTTTAAAATGAGTTGAAATTACAATGAATTAAATATTTTAAACAAAAATTTTAATTTTTGAAAAAATAATTAAAGTATGTTACGGGGTTGAAAATAAACTTATCTTTTTAAAAGTTTGTTTAAATATTAAATGAGTGACTTTTTTCGTTTTTCTTTTTTCAACTCTTCTGCTGGTAAAAAGCAGGCCTTACGCCTACCTTTAACAGACGTAAGATTTCTAAGGTTTTTTTGCGGGCGGAAGTTCTCCTGAAAGCGGAACTCTCCACCCGCAGAGGCCCTTCTCCAGGGCAGGCGTCCGATCTGTCAAGAGCATTCTTGACAGATCAGAAATGCCGGTTTTCAGCGCATGCGTTTGGCATGCCTGAAGCCGGCATTTCCGTTGTCCCTGCGGGTGTGTACACAGCTCGTACACACCCTCAGAGATCGAAATATACGGCCCTAAGTTTATGTACAGTCCGTTTTAATCCTGCTCTGTACAGACTACAGTAATGGGGGAAATAAAGAGTATTTTTTTTTACTCAGCATGTTGTCATGATCTGGAATACCTTACCTGAAATGCTGGATGAAACTGATTAAATTGTAACTTTCTAATTAATTTGGATCTCTGCTTGAACGAAAAAGATTACAGGGCGATAGGGACAGAATAGGTTGAATGGCAAGAATTGGTGGCGCTTACAAACACTCGGCACAGGCTCGTTGTGCCAAACGACCTCCTTCATTGAGGTAGAAGGCCGTGATTCTAAGGTCTTCAATTATTCAAAGTTAATTGCAAATGTTAAGTTAAAAATGTGACTGTGAAATTTGTAGTTTGTATTTTATTACAGAACAAAACAATTTCAGTTACTGAAAAAG
This sequence comes from Squalus acanthias, assembly GCA_030390025.1. Classification (NCBI taxonomy): domain Eukaryota; kingdom Metazoa; phylum Chordata; class Chondrichthyes; order Squaliformes; family Squalidae; genus Squalus; species Squalus acanthias. The sequence continues at coordinate 11,173,956 of CM059453.1, forward strand.
TGATGTGTTTTTAGAAATCATTTTGATTAATTTATGGGGTTGAAATATAACTCCAGCTAATGGCTGCGGCGTGCAATGACATGATATAGACCACTTTTCCGTTATAACTGTGAATATAGGAATGTGTAGTGCGAAAATCGTTAAGGTAAAATGTTTAGAATTAATTGCAGAGGTTTTGTCGAAGTAAGATTTTTATGAGGATGCAGAACTATATTACTAACCTCTCGACATCAGATAACTCTTTAATTCTAAAGTAAGTATTAAGCAAAAAGCAATTTGTGAAATATTACATGCTAAATAAACCGGAAACTGTATGATTTCGATAAATAATATCAGTGATACTTTCAACTCATAGATAAGATGCATTACCAGTCTCTTTTTCTTTGATAGTTTTCTCTGAAAACATAATATTGACAGGAAGTAATTATCCACACTTGGCACCAGTGGCGAGATTTCGTACTGTCGCTATAATGATAAGATCATAAATACAGTCTAAATATTTCATAATGGAGGGAATGCAGTGGTAAAAATGCCTAAAATGCGTTTGCAATATCCTTACACATATCTATCGGAGCTAGCACTTCATTCCCTGTTCTCAACTATTGTCAGATTGATAGTGCTCTCCATGCCCTGGTTACAGGAGCTAAGGAAATGAATAGTTTAAGAAGTTGAAATATAATTTGAAAGGATGTTTCATTGTATTGGTTTAAACATTGAAGTTTTTTTTATTCGTAAATGGGATGAAGGTACTCCCACAGTGTTGTTAGGGAGGGAGTTTCAGGATTTTGAACCAGCGCTGATGAAGGATCTACCGATATACTTCTAAGTCAGGATGGTGTGTGACTTGGAGGGGAACTTGGAGATGGTGATGTTGCCATGCGCCTGCTGCCCTTATCCTTCTAGGTGGTAGAAGTCACGGGTGTGGGAGGTGTTGCCGAAGAAGCCTTGGCGAGTTGCTGCAGTGCATCTTGCAGATGGTACACACTGCAGTCACGGTACGCCGGTGCTGGAGCGAGTGAATGTTTAAGGTGGTAGATTGGGTGACAAGTTACCAATGGATCAAGGGATATCAGGACTTCTTCAAGCTGTTATTATTCTACTGGTTTCAGGATATCGCAAGGTGAACGTTGAAGTAAATGCTGATAGGGTTAGATGAAGTAAGATGGGAGGAGGCACGTGTGGAGCATACACAACGGCATGGGCCAGTTGAGCCGATTGGTCTGTTTCTGTGCTGTATTTTCTATGTAATTCTACATACTGGTTCATGTCAGAAACAGCCATAATATAAAATAATGCAGCAATAAAGTTTGAATAACATTTCCGTGGAGACTCATTGGAGAGGTGTCTAAAATGGACTGCCAACACGCTACCGCACGTTTTGCGCTGCCGTCCAATTTAAACCCAAATGGCTCTACGGAAGCCGCTGCACCATCCCCATTGGCGTTTGATTATCTTTCAAAATATGAAAAAAGCATGTTTATACTTAACGGGAATGATCTTTCTTACCTAGTCTGTGACGATCTCTCAACAAAGGCTCTACTCCTGTGAAAAGAAACCGAGGGAATTGCCTTTCCAAAAGAGTTTGTCAATGCATGACATTGATATTCCTTTTGCATCACTATAATTTGATCTGTGCGCCTATTTAATTGCGGCGTTCAGGGGAGGAGTGCGGTTTGATTTAGTGTAAGTACAGTAGAAGATGTTGGAAAACTGCACCTACACTATCATTGTGTATGCATCGACGTGTATAAGATGACCAAATGCGTTTATATGGTAGATTGAGCGAAAATATTTCCTTTGGTAAGGGTGTCCAGAAAAAATATCCATCACTCCAAATTTTGAAAATTTTAATTGAGCTAGCCTCAGCAGCTTTTTGTGGAGAGAGTTCCAGTATTCCGTTAACCTGTGTGTAAATCAGTGGTTCCTGAAATTAATCGTGAACGGCCGTCTCTAATTGTAAACCGAGTAAAGAGTTTCGCTCTATTGACCATACAAACTCATTTACATATCCATTCAGCTTTCATCCAAGTATTGCAAAATATAATTGCTGATTTCTTGTGGCAAACTGCACAGGTTTTATTAGCTTTTGCAGCATTAAAGCAGACGTGTATTAGGCTGAGTTAGGACTGAGTGCGAAAATTCGTGCTTAGAAAATATTCAGGAGGGATAGAATAGAATAAAAACCGGCGTGGCAGTTTTGGTGAAGGATTCAATCAGAGCACATTGAAACAGAGGCAATATGGATGACGTTTACCAACAGGAAAGGGCGAATGCAATAATTTCCGATTTGCATTAGAGACCACATAATAGTGGTGCTGGAAGTAGTAATCTGTAGGCTATTCCGAGAGATATGTGAGAACTACAGCGCAATAAATTTGGATGATTTGAACTTTCCCAAGAGGAAGTGGTATAATGGTAGGTTGGCAAAATACTGCGGATGCTGGAAATCCGAAATAACAACAGAAAACGCTGGAAAAACTCAGCAGGCCAGGCAGCATCCGTAGAGAGAGAAACAGAGTTAACGTTTCAGGTCGAAGACCTTTCGTCAGAACTGGAAAAGAGCAGGAAATGAAATAGATTTAAAACAAGTATAATGCTGGGCAAAGGGGGAGGGGAGGAAAGTCAAAGGGGAAGGTCAGTGATAGGATAGGAAGCAGGAGAGTTTAAGAGACATTGAGAGACATTAAGAGATAATCAAGGCAAGAGGAGGTGGTAATGTGACAGGTTGAGGCTAGATGAGGAGTGAAATGCGCTGGCAGAATGAAGGACAGCTGCCAGCTTCTGGGAGGGAAGAAAAAAAGGCCAAACAAAAGGATGGATGAAAAAATAAAGTAAATATATATATATATATATATGTGTGATAGGGACCGGGGTCATGATCTGAAATTGTTGATATCTATGTGGAGTCCAGAGGACTGTACAGTGCCTAAAGGAAAGATGAGGTGCTGTTCCTCGAGCTTATGCTGAGCTTCCGTGCAACAATTCAAGAGGCCGAGGTCGATGAGGTCTGAGTGGGAGTGGAGCGGAGAATTAAAGTGACAGGCCACGGGGAGCTCGGGGTCCCCGTTAACAAAATGTTATATGGTCAAACTGGGGAAGGTTATTTCAAAATATAGAGGACTTCTTCATCGACCTGTATGATTCTATTGCGACAAGAGAAGTAGCATTTCATTACTTATTTCGGGCTAATTAACTACGAGCTACTGGCGTACGAGTAGAAGTATAATTCGAAGAGAGTAACCAGAATATAGCTAGGTACAACGTCAGGTTAACTGAATGGTCATTTGGACAGAAGGGATTTCGCTGAATCAACGAGGGAAAATAGATGGCAAACAGGCCGCCGGACTTAGCAATGCGAAATTGTGCAATTTATAATGCTGAAACCATTAGCCAAACATGTTTCATAATAGGAAGATGAGTGTATGGAAGAGTAGAGATCGGTAGATGAAAGCCATAGTGTAACTTCAAATGGAGGCATAAGTACAATGACAACAAGGGAGAATAAAAAACAAATAAACATGAAGAATGTCCAAAGCTCAAAATCATGAAGAATTATGGAAGTGTAAATAAGGAGAAAATTTTAATTGTCAGAACGGTCGGTAACCAGGGGGCAGACATTTCACATAACTAGCAATAGAAGGAGTGAGATGAGGAGATATTCTTGTTTTACGTGACCAGTTATTATGATCTCTAATTCACGGCCTCAAATGCGGTTAGAAGCAGATTCAATAACAAACTGAACAGAATAACGGGCAGCGAGATTAATGGGCAGCCGAATCAAACTATCCGTTTTATCAAGGGTTGATGAGGTTGATTTTCATATGCAGAAAATTGGTATCATCTACAATGCAGTACCTGAATGGGTTTTAGATGCCGATTCAAAAATAAATTTCAAAGCGGAATTCGATATTTATTGAAGGGTGAAATGTGTATGTTGTCAGGAAAGAGCAGGCGAGTGGGATTAATTGGATAGCACGTTCAAATTTCAAAGAGCCGGCACAGACGCTATGGGCCGAGTGTTCGTCTTTTTAGCTGTAAGAATCGATGTTGTGTCTGAGTTGTCCGTGAGGAACCCACGTTTGGTTCTTGTAGAGTGAGCCAATTTAAAAGGGCACCGGGCGCAGGAGGCCATAATTTGCTACACTGATTCAGCGCTGGCATCTTCAGGCATTGAAGAATATCACATGTTATTGGCAAGTATCAGAGTGTCTATTGACAACACGTATCAGCCCATTAATTGCAATGTATCAGTGAGTTGGAGTCGGAGTTGATTGTGGTGGGCGTCTTACACAATGTCAATTTTCTCAGGGTACAGAGAGTCTTTAAACAGCTGACTATAGCAAACAGTCTACATATTTTATTTAAATAGCGTCGCTACAAACTGCCGCGAACAAAGTTTGACACAAAAAGTATAACAATGTCTCCCGGTATAAGCAGGATGATGTCTCCCGCAGCATTCAGTGAGTGGGGGATGGTTACAAAAGATAAATTATGGGCATAAAATTTGGCCCAGTCACTTTCAACAGCGTTGTCTCACGGCATTATTGGCGGGGGATTCACCAATCATTTGGATTATGGCTGGTAATAGTGGGCTCAATCTATGGAGTAGCTAAATTAGGGAAATCCATCCCTCTCTTTAGTGGGTTAGTGAGGAGCCATCAGTAATTTGAAATTATCTCTCAGCGACTGTGGAAAGGGGTGAGGTTATTGTCTTGTTGCTGGTCCAGTTGGTACATTGAAGGTTCTTGTAGAGGGAATAATTCAGCCACAGGAAGTTTGACATTTTAAGGTAAATTATGATAAATGCCTCATTAATAGGGTACTTGTAATATTAATTCCTAGTTGTAACATTTTGCCGCGCGTTTAATGGGCAATTAATGTGCAAATCTGACTATTTCTTAAAAATAACGGGGAGGATAAGGCGAGATGGTGTTGGTGCGAAGCAAACAACAGAGAGTCGTAAATGGATCAGCAACTTCTAAAGATTCACAACTCAAGACGAATCTCTTAATCACCTGAATTTGCTACCGATTAGTAATGGCGTGCGTCGTTAAAATGCCACTTATTTCTCAGCAAATTCCGGTACTTTCACGGAAAGCATACTGACCTGATTACAGATACCAAAGTGAAAGGATACAGCCACGTTTTCAAAAAACGCTGGTAAGAAGCCCACCTCCATGTCCGTGCTTACTGGGTCAAAGTGCTTGAATGGAATACATTCTTCCCCAGGTGGTATTGCTGTACTCCTCAAGTTTTCATCTGTCAGCGCTCCATCTATTACGTCCTCAAACGCGCATATTCACACAACTGAGAACCTGACGTAGATTGCATCTGTCTACTGTGTGGGCTGGTTAATCAGCTCAATTATGGCAGAGTTCTGAGCAATTACACCTGCCGCAAATCAAGGTGAACAAAGGCCACTTCCACGTTCATATCTCTTTTACGAGAGCAAAACAAACCTCAACGGCAGACCAAGGGGTAGATGTACATGTTTGTGCGGTAGGAGACTCATAAATTGTAGGTTACTTATTCAGTAATGAGAAGAGCTTCATAACATACTTTTGGGCTAAACTGTCCAAATATCACAGAATCATGCAGCAGAGCAGGAGAGAATTGGTTACATCCTGCCTGGTCCGGCTCCTTGTGAAATGTATCCAGTTAGTCCCACTCCCTAGCACTTTCCCCACGTCACGCAAATATTTCACCGTCAAACATATAATACAATTGCCTTTTGAAAGTTGCTAATGATTCTGCTTCCAACGCCCTTTTAGGCAATGCATTCTAGATCAGAACAACTTACTGGGATAAAAAAAATCTCCTCATCAACACCCACACTGCGGATCTTCTGTCAATTATCTTAAATCTGTGTCCTCTCGTTACCTTACCTTTGCAAATGGGAACAGTTTATCTGCATTTACTGTCCACTTATAGGCTTGACTTGCCAGTGGGTTGGTTTACCGATTGTCCGCAGTGACTTGCGGAAATATCAAAGGAAATTCCATACAAATAGCGCGAATAATCGATTCATTCTCAAAATGGGGCAAAAACTGGAAGCCAAGAATTATCAGCAAGTTCAATAAAAATGATATTTTCATTGTCATCCTAATGTACATGTTAATCTATTCTGCTCCTATAAGGAAAAGATTGGGCCGTAATTTGCGACCACCACGACATGCATGCGAGAAAACCCACAACTTGCGGTCTGTGAAGAATCTTCTTGACAGATGATCATAATTTACTGGGAAAAGAGCCTCCACGGGTGGAGATTTGCGCTATTTTCCAAAATTCCGCACGCTGAATGCCCCTGAAATTCTTAGGTCTGATAAAAGCTGTGTTGAGGGCTGCCTTTTACAGCAAAATGTTTTAAATGTTTTTAAATTAAATGTTATCACTCATTTATACTTTAAAAACACTATCCAATAAGATAACTTTATTTGTAGACCCGTTGAAAATATTTTCAGAAAATCAAATTTTTCTTTAAAATATTTAATTAAATGGCATTTTAATTAATTTAACATTTATTTCACGTATTCGTGCATTTTTTATGCATGCAGAACTCCCATAATTACGAATGGGGATTCCTTTCTTTGATTGGTTGGGCTGGCCCGCTCGATTCCAGGGCCGCTTGCAAACCGCCTGCGCCCCTGACCCGGAGAGGCACAGGATTGTGACTCTCCGCACCTCCCCGACAACGAAGTAAATTATTTTTTACAGGTCGGTGCAATCTACCGTATCCAACATGTGTCATAATTCTCTGGTTCCCTATACATTATGGTATTAAAGAAGCGATGAGGACACAATTAGTTACTGGGCTTATTGGGATAGACCTTTCACGACCTCAGGAAGTCCCAAAGCTCTTCACAGCCACCGAAATACTTTTTTACATTAGTCACTGTTGTAATCTAGGATTAACAGAAGCCATATGGCACACAGTAAGGTCCCACAAGTAGCAATGAGATATTGAGAAGATATTCTATCTTCGTGATGATTGGTTGATGGATCAATATTGGCCAACACATTGAGGAGACATCTACTGCTCTTCTTAGATTAGTGCCATGGGATCAATTACGTTCACCTGAGACGGAAGACCTCTCATCAGAAAGACGGCACGTCCGACAGGGCAGCACACCCACATCTCTTCACTGGAATGTCAGCCTAGATTATTTGATCAAGTCTATGTATTCGGATTATGGACCCACAAGCTTCTGACTCAAAGGCGAGAGTGCTACCAACTGAACAATGGCTGATGGTATGTCTGCTCCAGATCGCAAGCCAGGGCTTCAGGTGAGATAGGAACAGTGCTTCGCAACGTCTTCAAAGTACGAATTGATAGTCCTTTGCAAAATGATTGAGGAGACAGCTGCGCCCTTAAAATTTAATTTATTTCAAAAAATAGAGAGCCAAAGACTGACTATATGAGTAGACAAAGTTCCCATTATAGACTGGCAGATGTCAACAACATGCATAGACTGTACGGCAGAAATCAGAGAGCCAAAGCCTCGGAGGATCGAGGAATGGGGCATCACATCATGGATATAATAGACCTCACAAAGCACTTACAGAAGGATTTTGAAGAGCGATAGCCAATCAGAGTGAAGACTTACAGCCAAGGTATAACACGATTGACAACCTGGAGTTAAGGTGTCTCACAAGGCAGATCGAAATTACTTAAAACTGGATTGATATTTTTTAAGACGACGGATAAACTTTTATTGACATAACAATCTAACGATTCACTGGATGGATTAAAAAGTTTTCAAAAGATTCACTAAGCAAATAGATAAGGGCCCGTAATTTCCGATAGGAGGCTTCCTGCGTGCAGATGCCTCCTATCGGAAAAAAATCTATGGACTTACCTGATGGCTCCCGAGGTCCGGACAACTCCGCTCCTGGGACCCTCCAAAGTCGAAATGTGCAGGGCCCACGAATCCCAGAGGAGCATGCATTTCACAAGCGTTCCTGGGATCACGTGGGCCAGGCCAGGCAAAAGGAGAAGGGAATCTCCCTTCATTCTTTTGACAGATAGACCTGTTAAATATATGAATGGAGGTCAACAGAGAAAGACAGTAAAACATTAATATCTTAAAAATAATCACGTTTTTAAAATGAGTTAAAATTACATTAAATTAAATAATGTACTGCGCCTGCACGGGAAACCGGAACTTCCGGTCTCTTGAAGGTAGGGGGTCACGGGTCAACCGCGTACGCGGGAGAGGCAGCGCGTACGCATCGACATTCCGCGATTTTTACACGTTTCTCCATGCAGGTAAGTCCCTAGCAGCTGTGCCTGAAAGAAGCAGGCGCAAGGCCTGCTTTTCTCAAGGTAAGAGTTGAATTATGTAAAACTGAAACATTTTTTCCATAGGTTTATCATTTTTAAATACTTTAAAGAAAGGTAAGTTTATTTTTAGCCCCGTTAAAAACGTTAATAATTGTTATCAAACATTTAAATTTTTGTTTGAAATAGTTAATTTATGTAATTTATAGTTATTTTAACAAAGTGATTTTTTTTTACATTTATTTGAAGTTTTACTTAGGCATTCGGGCCGATTTCTATTAATAGATTTGACAGGCCTTCCTATCAAATCTATGAATGGAGATTCCCTGCTCCGATTGGCTCCCCATGGCCCACGTGATCCCAGGGGACAGTGCGAACTAGTTGCGCCGTTGGGATCCGCGAGCACTGCACACGGGCAGCTGTAGGAGGCCCAGGATCAGAATCCCACGCGGGCCCAGAGCACAACGGCAGGTGCGCCATGTAAGTGCACCCGCTATGCTTGCACCCGCGGGAAGCCTCCGACCGGAATTTCTGGGCCATTGCTTCACAAGATGGTTAGACCCTTAGTTTTTCTTTAGTTTGGTCAATATATTTAAATTAGAAATCGGAAAATTGCAGGGCTACGGGGATAAAGCAGGGGCATGTGACTGACTGGATTGCTCAACAGAGCGCCAGCACGGAGTCAATAGGCCGAATGGCCTCCTTCTGTGCCGTTATAACTCTATGACTCTATGCGGGATCTTCACAAGTTGGATAGATGGTAATTTACACGATAGATAGAGAGTGCTTCAAAAGATGGATAGACGGAATGTCATAAAATGGATAGACAGAGATTCACAAAATGGATAGACAGAGATGCGCAAGATGGGTAGACGGCCACTGGTGGTATTTCAAAACGGGCAGTATGGCACCGGTCGCCAGGTAGAATCCCGCCCGATATGGAAATGCATATCGGGTGGAGCCTATGACGGGCGGCTGATCCCATACCGTCTCCTTTGCGTTACCACCCAACACAAATTTCAATCCCAAAAGGACCCGCAGTTTTTCTTGATTTTGATCAATCTATTTAAATTAGAATTAGGAAGCGATATATTAGCTCTCCATTCATGTACCTGACCCACTTCATCTCTGCCGAAAACATCCCTTAGATGTGGAGGAGTGCAAAGGAGAAACCCTTAAGTTCAAGTTTGTCAGCGATGTAAAATACTTACTAAATGATTCCAAATCTAATTTCAGTTCTGATGAAAAAGAAATCCGTTAAATGAATCTAGATACAACGAATTGCCGAATGCTGCTCCTTCGTAAAACTGCTCGATGCTATTGACCATAGCTAAACCTTCTTAAAGACAAAAATCTAAGCTTGTTTTTCAATTTACTTACCTTCCTGTCTGATTTTAATCTCATCGGCTGTGGAAAGAAAGCCAGATTATTTGTAACCAGCCTGCCAAATTTAATTTAAAATCTTGCCTGCTTGGAATATTTTAAACTGATGAACAGATCCTATTCTCTGGTCACGCACTTAAGCAGTTAATTCTGGGATGCCCATGTTTACATAGATGATCGTGTCATAGAAGCTCCATCCTATGCATTACGGGAGCAGTTTCAAGTCAATAAAGGGTGTGGCAACGTTGTACTGGGTAACCTCTACTGTCCTGCTCAAGGAAGGTTTCAATGCAACGTCTTTTGCGATCACTACGGGTGCGGAAGAGGTGTCGACGCGCCCGTGGGGGCCGCGCAAGTTCTTGATTACGCATGCGAAGCCCTTGCGCTGAAACCCCGCATTTGCGATCAGTCAAGAATTCTCTTGACAGATCCTCGGCCAGTCCAAGAAAAGTGTCTCTACAGGTGGAGATCTTCGCTTGTTGCATAACTTCCGCCCGCACTCTGCCTGTCATATTCGTACACCTGGTCAAAGCTGGTGTAAGGCCTACTTTAACCAGCTGAAGAGTTATACAAAATAGAAAATTAAATTTTATCACTCATTTATAAATTAGAAATATTCTTTAAAAAGTTAAATTTATTTTTAGCCCCATAAATTTTTTTAATTTTTTTCATAAAATTTAATTTTTGTTTAAAATGTTTAATTAAATGGCATTTTAATGAATGTTAAATATGCAAATGTTTTTAAATTTATTGCCTGTGTTGGCGTTTTATTTAAATAATCCCCATTCATACATTTGACAGTTCTGTACGTATCGATCTTTCAAAAGTATGAATGGGGATTCTCATCTTTTATTGGTTGGGAAGGCCCACGTGATCCCAGGAGCACGGACGGACCGCATCCTCCCCTAGGATAGGTGGGGCTCCGCCCGCGGGGACCCGCAGAGGCCCAATGACGCAAGCCGCCATATTTCCCCGGCCACCATTTTCCTTCATAGAATGTTTGCAAGTCGGAGGCCTCCGCACGCGGGAAGCCTCCGATTGCAAATGTTTTACCCATTGTTCCTCTATATTGAACACGATGAGACGGGGAGCATTAACTCTGGCTGGAGCACTTCAATTCACGTTAGCAAGGACAACTCGAATGTACCAACTCTGTCTGGATTGGCCGAGTTCTGAAGGATATTTGACCGCGGCAGCATTATTTCTGTATTCACATTCTTCCATTACCCATCTAGCAGTGCGGCGCTACCAACGTGCTAGTTAGGAGCAGAGTTATGAGCAAGAAATTTGGCATCTATCAGGTGCAGCACTAAGGGAATCGTGACAATTGTACCATAAAGTGTCGGTTAGTTGTGGAGAAGTTTGCTAGAATAAAAATATTTAAATGAGATAAGGCAAATTTCAGGAAATGGATGACGCATCTGGCCAGGCCAAATTGGAGTCAATGACAGACAGGCAGCAATTGAGGGAGGAATCGGTGGCCTTTAAAGTAGAAATTGTTTGGTTAGACTCTAGGTGCATTCCCATAAGGGAAGGGTGTGCTAAACTTAAATCAAACCTTGGTTAGACCACACTTAGAGTATTGCGTACAATTCTGGTCGCCATATTATAAAAAGTTTACAGAGGCACTGGTGAGGGTGCAAAGAAGATTTCAAGGATGGTACCAGAAATGCGAGGTTATACCTATCAGGAAAGGATGAACAGGCTTGGTCCGTTTTCTCTTAAAAAGAGAAGGCTGAGGGGTTACCAAGCAGCGGTCTTCAAAAATTATGAAAGGTATTGATAGTGTTGATAAGAGAGAGTGTTTCCACTTGTGGTGAAGAAAAAAAAGCCACAGGCCATCAGTATAAGATAGTCACCAATAAATCAAATAGGGAATTCAGCAGAAACCTATTTACCCAGAATGTGGTGAGAGTTTGCAACTCGCAACCAAATAGAGTGATTGAAAGGAATAGTATAGATGCATTTAAGGGGAAGCTAGATAAGCATATGAGGGAGAAGGGAATAGAGGGTTATGCTATTAGATGATGAAGATGGGAGGAGGCGTGAGTGGAGCATTAACACCGGCAGGGAGTGGATGTTTCTGAGCTGTAATATCCTATGTAATGCCAATGTATGTAATATGTAAACATAGCCAGTGTTCCGTGGATGAGAAAAGAGCCAGAACATAGGAAGAATCAGAAACATTGCCGCATTTCAGAAGTCAGCTTGATAATAAAAGGGCAAATGAGACTGACTATAGAAAGTGCAGAAAAGAGCTGAAAACGGAGTAAAGAGGGGCAATGAGAGAATACGGGAAAAGATTGGTGGCTAACATAAAAGGGAACCCAAACGTTTGCCATGGGGATATTAAAAATTAAAGGATTTTCAGAGTAGAGTGGGGTCGATTAGAAACCAAAATGGAGATTTATTGGTGGTGGCAGAAGGCATGGCTGATGAACTAAATCACTAATTTACAGCGTTGCTTGCCAAGGAAGAGGACTTTGCAAAAGCTACGATAAACCAAGAGGTTGCTGGTATACCTGATAAGGACGGGTGCACTGGAGGTTTGCAACTGCTAAACCCTTAGTCAAAAAAAGGGAGAAGGATAAACTTGGCGACTAAGGGGATCAGTTTATCGTCGGTGGTGGCTGAGCTTGTAATAACAATAATCCGGGAGAAGATCAGCAGCTACTTGGACAAGTATGGACTAGTAAAGGAGAGCCAGCACTGATGATTTAAGGTCAAAGCTTGTTTGACTATTTGATTGAGGTTTTTAATGAATTAACAGAGCTTGTGAATGAGGGCAGTGCATTTAAAGATCTGCATATGGATTTCAAAAGCCTTTTGATAAAGTGACATTTAATAGGCTTGTTAGAGAAATAGAAGCCAGCGGGATAAAAAAAAGTTGGTAGCAGCTTGGATACGAAATAGGTTACGGGATAGAAAGCAGAGTATTTTGTTTTTTCAGACCGGAGGAGGTATAAAGTGCTCACCAGGATACAGTACGAGAAACACAGCTGTTTTTGATATACATTAATGATTTAGACTTTGGGGGATAGGGCGACATTTCGATTTTTCAGTTTACACAAAGGCATGCAGTAGACAGTGAGGAATGTAGTACTCGACGTCAAAAGGAGACAGATAGGTTGGTTGAATGGGCGGTTGGAGGTAGATGAAATTCAACGCAGAAAAATGTGAGATGATACATTTTGGCAGAAAGAATGAGGAGAGACAATACCTTCGAAATGGTGACATTTCAAAGATAGTTCACTTACAGAGAGACCAGAGGCTGTTTGTGCCCACATATTTGAAGAGGCAGAACAGGTTAAACAAAGCACATAATAAAGCATATGGGCCGTGGGATTTGAAAGTCCTGACAGAGTATAAAATCAACGACTTGCACTAAATTTATATAAAACACTAGTGAGGCACCACATTTCAGGAAGGACGAGGACGGGTCTTATTGGGTACAGATGAGATTCATTAGAATGATTCAAGGGATGAGCGATTGTTGTTAGGTGGATAGACTGGAGAAGCTGGGGTTGTTGTATTTAGAGCAGAGGAAGCTTAGAGCAGATTTGATAGAGGTGATTCAAATCGACAACGGGTTTAGATAGAATAAATAAAGAAAAGAACTGTTTCCAGTGGCTGGATGGTCCAAAGCCAGCGGGATTTGTTTTAAGGTGATTGGCAAAAGAACCAGAGTTGACATGAGGAAAAACATCTTTTATTTGGCATGCACTGTCCGATAGTGTAATGGAGAAGGACTCAACAATATATATTAAAGGGAAATTGGATAAATAATTGAAAGAAAAATAAATGAAGAGAATTGAGGTAAACCCTATGAAGTGAGACTTACTGTATTGCTCTCGATAGAGCAGGCCAGACGTGAATGCGCCGGATGGTCTCTATCTGTGCTGGAATATATCCGGATTATGATTCTGGATTGTAGCTCTCCCAGGAGATTAAAGGCTCCAGTCTTGATGCACCAGGGAGGTTTGAAAAACCAGCGTGTCTTTTCCTGCCGGTTATTAGCGTGTGTAAGCGACACATGCACAGCAAATACTTGCCCGGTGAGGGACATGTACATTCTCGGCGGCTCACCATTGAATCAAACATAACTGACCAATCAATTGAACTACAGAATTTGTGTAAAGGCTGGATGCTTGCTGACGAAAGACAACTGCTGATCCCATAATGTCTCTCCACCATTTGCCCCTGGGTCCCTGCAACTGGAATTCAGAAGAGCCTTGGGACTTTTTACTGTGTTAAAGGCGCTATATAATGCAGGTGATACTTGTTGTTGACACTGGAAAGTCACTGATATATATGGCACCCACCAATGGTGCCCTGCATGTACATCGTCGAAGATGAATCCAGCAACTCACCAATCAGACTTCGGCAGCCCCTTTCAGTCACATGACCAACTGAGGTCGGACAATGCAGCAAAGTCAATCGGACAACCTTCACCTCCACGTCCCATCTGTCACCTCCATGTCCCTTCTGACACCTCCATCACTTCACCCTCATGCATTCTGGACCAATAGACAGAGGGTGCTTAGAAATTCGTCCCAGAGCGCTTAACGGACGCTATCACCCGCCTGTTCTACCCACCACTACATATTCAGGATTATTAAACTGAACAGACTTGAATATCGGGCGGGAATATAACGGTATCAAGCCAAAGATGGATTCTACCGCTTGAACTTACGACATATCAACATAGTTCTCAACAAAGTACAGTAAAATATATTCATGGTGGAACAGCATGAGAAATGTCGCTGATATGCAACCATCCAAGATTATCTAATCAAAGCATTTTGCTGTTAAAACGCCATTTAGCAACCATCGGTACAATGCTGATACATATTAAGTATTTCTTACAGAGTTTATTGATATTCAGTTGCAGGCTATTGATTTCTGTGAATGAAAACAGATGGTTTTGTTATGATCCTTGTACCATTTGAAATCTGGTGATGCAACTGTCCCTGATTGTCTATCATTCCACAGTTGATCTGAATTCGAGTGTTGGAAGGGAAATTGTTACATTATCCACAGTGATCGGTGTCAACGACCGTTTTACATCGGCCCTAATTTACCCTCCATTGTTATTAATGAAGATTTATTTCCAATTCATTGCCCATCCCAAATTGCCCCATAAAATGTGTTGCTGAGCCGCCTTCTTGAATCGCTGCATTCCGTGTGGGGAAGGTAGTCTTCAGTGCTGTTTCGGAGGGAGTTGCAGAATTTTGACCCAGCGACTATGATGGAACGGCCGATATATTTCCACATCTGGGTCGTGTTCTGACTTGGAGGGGAACTTGGAGTTGGTGGTGTTCGCATGCGCCTGCTTCCCTTGTCCTTCTAGGTGGTAGAGGTGACAGGTTCGGGAGCTGCTGTCGACGACGCCTTTGCGAGTTCCTGCAGTGCATTTTTTTAATGGTATCCACTGCAACTGGTGGTTGAGGGAGGCAATGATTGAGGTGTTGGTTTGTGTGCCAATCAAGGGAGCTGCTTTGTCCTGGGTGGTGTCGAGTTTCTTAAATGTTGTTGGAGCTGCACGCATCCGGGCAAGTGGCGAGTATTCCATCACACTCCTGACTTGTGCCTTGTAGATGTTGAAAATGCGTCAGGAGTTGAGTCACCAGCCACAGAACAACCAGGCTCTGACACGTTTTTTATTCATTCAGTGGACAATGGAAGGTCAACAACATTGCTCTGGGTCTGGAGCCACATATAGGCCTGACAGAGTAAGGACGGCTGATTTCCTTTCATAAAAAACATGATTTACAACAATCCTGTAGTTTCATGGTCACCGTGGCTGATACTAGATTTTATATTCCAGATTTATTAAACTGACTGAATTTAAATTCCCCAGCTGCCGTGGTGGACCTTGAACCCATGTCTCCGGGATCAGGCCTCTGGATTACTGGACGGTAACATAACCACTGAGCCACCTTACCTGATTTTGTAATATTCATTGAAAAAATAATTACTGTAAACTACTGTTGATAATTCGTTAGTGGGACAAGTTCAACATTGTTAAATTCATGTAGCAGAACAGTGTCAGCCGAATTCCAATCCTTATGATTAACAATGATTTACATTGTCTCATTGAGGGACTGGGAGAAACTCAAGATATACTGATTCAGCCGTGATCCATTCATATAGACTGTAGAACGGCAGCACGGATCATGCGCGGTCTGTAGAATTCATACACATTCCATCCCCACACGCTCTCCAAAAAATCCTCGCGCACACACCCCGACATGCACACTCACCCGCCTTATACAGTATAACCCCCGCATATAAACTCTCACATACACACTCCTCCACACACACGCCTTCCATTCACAACCTCACCTGCACGCTCCCCGCCCACTCCCGCCCTCCGCTACACACACCGCTCTCATTAATATCCTCCACTACACACACACTTCCTACTCATCATCGCCAACGCACATCGCTCCCCCAACCCACTCTTCCTATTCTCACCCGTAACCAAAGATCCACCCCTTCAAAAACACATACCACTTACACCCTCACCTGCATACACCTCTGCCAGTTTACCCTTACCTACACACAGTCCTCCCAATCATAGCCCCAACTACAAAGAGTATTCCAAACATACATCTTCACTTTCACCCCCAACTGACACACTCACCGACACACATCCCTCCCATTTACTCCAACAAATATAAATACTCTCCCGTTATAGCACACCTACACACACCCATTCCACTCATATCCTAACCTGCACGCAGCCCACAAAGCACAAACCTGCACCTACCACGCCCCTCCCAGTTAAACCCACACCTTCACACAATTCTGTGATTCACGCCCTCCGCCACACATACACTCGCACACCTACACTCAACCACACACCCCGCCAACGCACCCATCCAAACACCCTCCCATTCACTCCTTCTCCCTAACTGACAACTTGCTCTCTCACACCGTACCACTCACACACCTCCCACTCACTCACCCCTCCCACACAACGACCTGCACACACACCCTCCCATACACAAATTCTCCCCCATGCGTAATCTGCACATCTTCTCCTCACACGGACTCTCCTCGACGTGTGCAACGCACACACACCCTCACTAAAGCATCTTTGGCACTAATACACTGCCGGTGGACGACTCCCACTCCCACTCCCAGGCAATAAAGAACTTTAATTTGTAATTAAATCTCGTGAAACACTACCTATCCCGTCTACGTGAAATACCAGGTAACACCATTCTTACCCGTGTACAACTAAATCCCAGGTAGCAATAACCTATCGCCATGCACATCTCATGTCAGGCAACATTAACCTGCCCCTTGCACAGTAAATCCCTTCAAATTCTACAAGCGAGAGTCTAATCAACGCCCATTGACCATCAATGGCATTACCATCGCCGAATCACCCACCATCAACATCCTGGGGGTCACCATTGACCAGAAACTTAACTGCACCAGCCACATAAATAATGTGGCAACAAGAGCAGGTCAGAGGCTAGGTATCCTGCGGAGAGTGTCTCACCTCCTGACTGCCCAAAGAGTTTCTACCATCGACAAGGCACAAGTAAGGAATGTTATGGAATGCTGTCCACTTGCCTGGATGAGTGCAGCTCCAACAACACTCAAGAAGCTTGACATTATCCAGGATAAAGCAGCCACTTGATTGGCACCCCATCCACCACCTCAAACATTCACTCCCACCACCACCGGCGTAACGTGGCTGCAGTGCGTACCGTCTAAAAGATGCACTGCAACAACTCAACAAGGCTTGTTCGGCAGCACCTCCCAAACCCGCGATCTCTTGCACCTAGAAGGGCAAGGGCAGCAGGCGCATGGGAATACCACCACCTCCAAGTTCCCCTCCATTTTACACACCATCCTGACTTACAAGTATATCGCCGATCGTTCATCATCGCTGGGTTAAAATCCTGGAACTCCCGACCTAACAGCACTGTGGGATTACCTTCACCACAAGGACTGCAGCGGTTCCAGAATGTGGCTCACCACCATCTTCTCAAGGGAAATTAGTGTTGGGCAATAAATGCTGGCCATTACAGCGACACCCACTTCCAACAAGCGAATTAAAAAAAATCCCACGTTTTTCGAAAATCCCAGGTAATACTTGTATAGCAAATCCCAGGTTAGGATAAATTGCTTCTCTACAGTAGATCCGACCCACACCACCCTGTCCACTGCACATTTAATCAACTGGCACGTATTAAAGAGCAGTTGCTGTTGGCTCATTTATAGCAGGAAATAATCTGTCAGACTCCCTGCCCCAGATCAGTCACCGGGAATCCCTGTTGGAAATATTTTGCAGTGTGGGGCACATGCTCGAGTCCCGGGCTAGAGCGAGCAGATCCGCACTTTACTTGGGTAAGGTAATTGATTTGCCCAGAGGTCGATCCGCAGGCCCCAAGTGGAGGCCTCAATAATTGTAGAAGTCTTTTGGAAAAAAGAAGTTTAGTACATTAAGGAGATATTTTTACCCTTGCTTTCTAATTTGATGTGGGTTTCTGAAAAAGAGAATGAAACGGTAACCTTATCAGTACGAACACCACGCGCGGAACATTCAACTTCGGGGCGGTAGGTGGTGGCGCTTACATATCAAGTAAGGAACTGAATATTCTGACATATTTCACAAGGCAAGTGAAATCCTATGGCAGGGAGACCCTCCATTGGCACATGACGCATTCGGAAACCCTGTCTATCTCTGAGTCCAATAGGTCTCGTGAGTTGGTGCATTCTCGTTTTCACAAGAGGAGAGGTCAAGATAAGGGAAATAAGCCGGGCCCATAATTAAATCGGTGCTACTAAAAATAAATTTTAAAAATGCATGTATTTGGCAGATGTGGTCTGAGGGACAAAACAACACTAACATTGCGGTATTTTGCAATTGCCTGCTCCCAGTTCCAAAGGGGTTAAATCTTCCATGTGTTGTTTTGGGCCATTCTCCTGCAGGAATTATCGGAAGACGCAGCGCCCTCTACTGGCCAGCAGGAAAGCAGCTCATATCGGCAGCCTAAATGGGGCGCGGAAATATTTGAACTCGCTGCACCGTTAATCGCTGTGGAATGAGTCGCAGGGTCAGAACCCAGGATAAGCAGTGTCAAACTGTGAGAGAATTTACCAAACGGAGTGGCTTCCTAAACAGAGTGGCAACGGAAATTGCTAGATTTGGATAAATGGTGGATAAATACTCAGATGCTGTATTTTTATCAAGCTGAAATTGAACATTAATATGAATTTAATACTTTACTTTAGAAATGCAAGTCAATGGTAGTTAACAATTTACAGTCAATCAACTATCAGTGGGTACCTGACTAAGTGTTAATTTTTGTGGCAGGCTTTTGACGGACTGGTTGTAATTAGTATGATTTTTAAAGGTACATATTAGAGTGATATCTGCTCCTCTGAGTTAATTACATTAAAAACTTATATTAATTAAATAAATAAAACAAGGTTACAGAGAGATGGCATTGCAGGAGGTGTGTATAAGTAGCATGCTGAGAGCAGCATGATCCCAGGCAACCGCATCTGCAGTACCTATCTGCAAATCTCGGAACTTTAGCTCAGAGTCGTTATGCAGAAGTCTGAGGAGAAGGCATTGAATTGCATTCGGGAGGGGAGAGTTACCTGGATATTTTTAACTTAGGACGTAGACACACTCCTTAGATTAGGTAGTGGTCTTTATTTTTTTAGTGGTCAGGGACAGGAGGCCTTGGTGAAGGAGCCTCAGCCTTTTCCCTTGTCCAAAGTTACGAGGTAATTTTCTACCTGTGTGGATGAGCACGCAGTCTGCATGGAGGATGGACAACTTGAACAGGGCATTTGTGTACAGGACGCCATTAAAGTGGTGGGTGCATAAAGGAATGTGGTAGTGGAAGCGCATAGTAAAATAAAGGGGGATAGAAACTGTTCTCTGCAGCCGCGATCGGAATAGTCCCGAAGTCTGTGTTACCTGCTGAATGTCAGGGTTCAGGGTATCTCTTCGGGGCTGGAGAATCACTTGACCATGGAGAGAGATAGGGAGGGTCCATATGTCGTGGAAAGTCGGAATCACCAACATAGGTAGATCAAGGAATTAGATTCTGCTCAGGGAATTTGAGGAGCTAAGGTGTACATTTTTTTAAAATCACGATTAACACCTAACCTTGCACAAATTTCCATAGGGAAAAACGCTCTCAAGCGTTAACCGCATTCCTGAAAGAGTGATGTGGGAGGCAGGGGTTTCAAATCACGGGGCACTGGCATTAGTACTGGCGAACATAAGAATTAGGAGCAGTATAGGCCATACGGCTCCTCGAGCCTGCTCCGACATTCAATAAGATCATGGCGGATTTTCGACCTCAACTCCTCTTTCCTGCCCTATCGCCTTATGTCTTGGTTTCCCTAGAGTGCAATAATCTATCTCAGCCGTGAATATACGGAACGAATCAGCATCGACAGTCCTTGGGGGTAGACAATTCCAGAAAAATCACGACCATCTGACAAAACAAATTCCTGCTCATCTCAGACTTAACTGGACGAGCCCTAACCCTGAGATCATGCCCCCTATTTCTAGACTCTCCAGCCAGGGGAAACAAACGCCAATCATCTACCCTCTCAATTCTACTCAGTATCCTACATGTTTTAATGAGATCACATCTATTTCTTCTAATCCACAGCGAACAGACTCCCAATCTACTGAAACTCTCTTCATAGGACAACCTTCTCATCCCAGGGATCTTTCCAGAGGGAAAAGGGAGCTGTTCCGCAGGGACGGACTCCAGTTAAACTGGGCAACGACCAGTTTCGTGGCCAACCGAAAAAATGGGATGGGAGATAGGGCCTTAACAGGAATAAGAAGGAGTAAGGAGGGTGAAGGCAGTGTTAAATGTAAATGTCTAAAGAGAAATGTCAAGGATGCAGAGAAGAGTTAGCGATTTGGGTACAGCGTGTCATCAAGGGACAGAGATTTGAACAAACATATTGGCCCAGATATTCCGATCCCTACGGGTGGGTACGCGCTGTTTACCCACCCGTAAGGACATCGGAAATCCGGTTGCAGGCATACACAGCTCTGCTGCGGATAGTTGCGCTTTTGGAGACCCTCCGGCTGCAGAAAACCCTTACAATTCTTAAATTTAAAAGAAGAGGGTAACCATTTTGACAAAACAGGTAATACGCCCAAAGTTTTTAGAAATCAGAAAATGATGACCGAGAAATTGATAAAGAGCGAAAAGTAGAATATGAGAGGAAATTGACAAGAAATATAAAACAGATTGTAAGAGCGTATAGAAGCATGGAAAATGGAAGAGATTAGCTAAAGTAAACGTGGGTCCCTTAAAGGCAGAGACCCGAGAAACTTTAACGGGGAATAAGGACATATCAGCTACTTTAAACCATTATTTGCTTACGTATAAATGTGAGAAGGTTATAGTCCAGCAGCTTTATTTGAAATCACAAACTTTCGGAGCGCTGCTCCTTCGTCAGGTGAAGTGAAGAGATGCATATAGGCACAGCATATATAGTCAGAGAACACTGCCAGATGATTACAGTTAATCTTTCCAACTGCCCTTTATCACATCTCGGCAGGGAGATGACCACGGCAATCAAAAGTGTGGATGGTGTCCAAACAGGTCAATCAGGAAAACATTACATCCAAGACATTTTTGTGATTTCAAATAAAGCTGTTGGACTATAAACTGGTGTTGTGCGACTTTTCACATTTGTCCACCGCAGTCCAACACCGGCATCTCCACGTCAAAGTAAAAGACATAACAAAAATACAGGAAGAAGTTGCGAACCAAGGGAGGGGAGTAAGACTGAGGAACTTATTGTAATTAATATTCGTAAAGAAACTGAATTTGAGAAAGTAATGGGCTTAAACGCCAAACAATTCGCAGGAGCTGAAGAACTACACCAGGGTTTTGAAAAGACTGGCTGCAGATATAATAGAGGATCCAGAATTCCATATACTTTAGATCACTGGAAGTTTTTTAAATGTAACCCCACTCTTCAAGAAAGGAGGTATAGGTAAAACAGGGAAATCTAGACTATTGAGCCTGACATCAGCAGTAGGGACATGTAGGAATCTATTAACAGGTACTTGGTAACTTGGGAATTAGAAAATCATGCTAAGATTAGGCAGAGTAAATACGGTTCTTTGAAGCCGAAATGGTACTTGACACATCTATTGGCGTTCTTTGAAGGTGTAACTTGTAGGGTGGATAAGGGCGTAATTGAGGTTCTAAGGCCAGAAAAGCATAACATTTTTTACGGTTCGAGACTAGTAAAAGCTGTTATAGAGACGGATTTGTGTGACCTTGCCCACGAATCACAGAAATTAAACCTGTAGTTAGAGCAAGCAATTAGGAAGGCAATTGGTATTTTAGCCTTTATTGCAAGGGGTTGGATTATAATTGAAAGGAAGTATTGCTGCAGTAATGTAGAGTTTTGGGGAGACCACACCTGGAGTACTGTGTACAGTTTGGGTCTACTTTCCTAAGGAAGGATAAACTTAAAGGGGGTGCAAAGAAGGCTGACGAGATTAATTCCTGGGATAAAAGGGTTGCCCTAGGAGGAGAGATTACTTGAAATGGGCCGATATTCTCTGGAGTTTTGAAAAAGAGAGGTGATCTCATTGAAACGTATCAAGTCCTTAGAGGGCTTGACATTGTAGATGCTGAGCGGCTGTTTCCTCTGGCTGGGGAATCCAATAAGCAATGGTCACAGTCGCTGAATATTGGGTCAGCTATTTAGGTCTGAATGGAGGAGACATTTCTTCTATCGGAGGATTGTGAATCTTTGGAATTCTCTACCCCATATTGCTGTGGATGCTCAGTCGTTGAGTATGTTTAAGTCGTGGACCGGTATATTTTTGGATGCTAAGGCAATCAAAGAATGTTGGGAATAGGTGGGAAAGTGGAGTTGAGATCGATGATCAGCCATGATCTTATTGAATGGCGGAGCAGGCTCGAGAGGCCGTATGGCCTACTTCTGCTCCTGATGTTTATGTTCTTATGCACTTTAACGCAAACCCTTCAATAACTCACCCGTCTCTGCATCATACTCAAACAACTCTGTAAATAGAGATGGGAGAGAGAGAACTTGCATTTATATAGCGCCTGTAACGACATCAGGACCTGCCAAATCACTTTACAGCCAAGGTGACTGGTGAAGTGCCATCGCTTTTGTATGGAAGTAAAACGAAGCAAGTAATTTGCGCACAGCACGATCACACTCACAATCATCAAGGTGAAATTGACCAGAAAATTAGTTTTAGGTGTTGGCAGTGCAGCCTAGATTTCGGCCAGGGTATCGGGGAGATCTGGAATGCGCTTGCTCGATATAGCGCCTTGGGATTGATTATATCTACCTGGCCGTGCAGACGGGGGCCTAGGTTTGGCGTATCTTGGGAGAGACGGCTCCTCCATCATTGCTATACTTACTTAGTACTGGTGCTGGCAGTGACAGTCTAGATTTTGCGCTGACGTTTCTGGAGAAGGAATGCAAAATCCCCGCGCTACTGATTCAGATGCGAGATAGAGCCACAGCTAACAGGAAGGAATATAAATATCGTTGCAATCATAGGGAGCTGAGAATTTAGAAACAGGGAGGATATGCATGAACTAAATAAAACACGAGTTAGGCCACAGCTTTAATACTGCGTGCAGTTCTGATCACCACATTACAGGAAGGATGTGATTGCACTCCAGAATGTAGAGAGGAGATTTACGAGGATGTTGCCTGGACTGGAGAATTTCAGCTACGAGGAAGGATTAGATAGGCTGTTTTTGTCTTCTTTGGAATAGAGGAGGCTGAGGGGAGATCTTATTGAAGTGTATAAAATTATGAAGAGCCTCGATAGAGTGGACAGGAAGGACCTATTTCCCTCAGCAGAGGAGTCAGCAAGCAGGGGGCACGGATTTAACGTAATTGGTCGGCGGTTTAGAGGCGGCTTGAGGGCAATTTCCTTCACCCAGAGGGAGGTGGGGCTCTGGAGCTCACTGCTTGAAAGTCTGGTAGAGTCAGAAACCCTCACCACATTTAAAATTGCTAGGACATGCACTTGAAGCTTTTATTTCAATCTAGCGTTATCTTTAACTTCTTTAGTTAGCCACGGTTGCATCACTTTTCCAGTGGAGTTTTTGTTTCTCAATGGAATGTATGTTTGGTGAGAATTATGACATATTTTTTTAAATGCTAGCCACTGCTTAGCTACCGTCATACATTTTAATCTATTTTTCCAATCTACCTCAACCAACTCGCCACTCATACCTATGTATTTGGCTTTCTTTAAGTTTAAGAGTCTAGTTTTGGACTAAGGCTATTCACTCTAAAAACTAATGTAAAATTCTGTTTGATTATGATCACTCTGCACACATGATCCATTACTATGAGATTTCTAATTCACCCTGTCTCATTACACAATACAAGATCTAAAATAGCTGTTCACTGGTTGGTTCCAACAGATATTGGTGTGGGAAACTGTCCCAAATTCATTCCATTAAATCGTCCTCCAGAGTATCTTCGCTAATTTGATTTGTTCAGTCTATATGAGGATTAAAGTCCCCCAAGATTATTGCATTAACTTTGCTGCAAGCTCCTACTATTTCTTGATTAATATTCTGTACAACGGTAAAGCTACTGTTAGAGGGCATTTAGACTACTCCTACCAGTGTCTTCTGCCCCTTGTTATTCCTTAACTCCACCCATACTGATGCTAGATCCTGATCTTCCGAGCCCAGATCCTTTCTCGCTACTGTACTTATGTCATCCGTTATTATCAGGGCTACTTCCCCTCCTTTCCATTCTACCTGTCTTTTCGAAACGTCAAGTACCATGGAACATTTAGTTCCAAACCATGGCTTCCTGTCACATTCTGCATATTTTTACCCGAATCGCTACACTGCTCTATTGCCTTGACTTTTCATTTTAGATTTCTAAATTTCCCCTCACCTGACCCCTCCCCCCTTTTTCTGTTTAAAGCCCTATCTACAGCCCGAGTTATTCGATTCGCCAGGACGCTATTCCCAGCCTGGTTTAAGTGGAGCCTGTCCCGATGGAACAGCTCCCTCTTTCACCAGTACTGGTGTCAGTGCCACATGAATTGAAATCCATTTTTCCCATACCACTCTTTGA
Organism: Squalus acanthias; assembly: GCA_030390025.1. Taxonomy (NCBI): domain Eukaryota; kingdom Metazoa; phylum Chordata; class Chondrichthyes; order Squaliformes; family Squalidae; genus Squalus; species Squalus acanthias. The sequence continues at coordinate 11,198,734 of CM059453.1, forward strand.
GCCACACAATTAAATCTCTGATCTGCTTGACCCTATGCCAATTTGCGCGTGGCTCAGGTAGTAATCCAGAGATTATTACCTTTGTGGTTCTGCTTATTAACTTAGAGCCTAGCTCCTGAAACTCTCTCAGCAGAAATCATTCTTACTTCTACCTATGTCGTTGGTTACTACATGGACCACGTCAACTGGATTACCCCCCCACCCCCTCTCCAAGTTCTTCTCCAGCCGCGAGGAGATAAGCTTAACGCTGGCACCGGGCAGGCAACACAGCATTTGGGAATCTCTTTCGCGGCTGCATAGAACAGTATCTATCTACCTGACTATGGCTTTTTTTCTGTGCTTTAAATTATATGTAACAAACAAACAAAGGGTGGGTTATGCAGTCACAAGATTAAAATTTGCTGCTTTCAAAATTCATTCGGTCCTTGTACACTCAGCGGTCATGTTTTTCAGCTGCAGTGAAACTAATATCTAACAGGCAGCGGAAACCTGCTTGCTCCAGCGTCCGGTTTTGGTTCATCCACTGTAGGGGTCCACCATGTCATCTTGCAAGGCATCCCGGCATCCATAGCAGAATTGAAGGAAGCGCCGATGCTGACATAAACCAGCCAGTCCAGCCGTGTACTGTGAGATTGTGATGGATCCCAGCCTGGCGCTCATTAACACAGCAGCAACAGATGACTTGTAGAAATTCATTATGGCCCAGGAATGTGCGGTATTTTTAGAAAAGTTTGAGTATTTGCATTACATTACACGCAAAAATCCTTCTCACCGCTCAAAGAAATGATTGGGGCGCTAAATCAAGTCTTAAAGTTCTAGCTCAAAGAGTGGACCAATATCGGGTGCAGTCTAATCTCAACTCATCATTGCCACAGGCTTTTGCAAGTTCTTAAAGAGGAGGTTCATTGATGCTGCAGCAGCTCATTTTCAGCATTGCTGGCCGTGCAGCTGCCTAAGCAAGGAGACGCACAACAAGGAGAAGGAGCTGCAGGACTGAAACAGGTGTGCTCATGGCAGACCCAACTCAGAATTGGTGTTCAGAGTGATTGAATGTTTCAACAAATGCTGCATACCACCATCTGCAGCAAAAGCTTCACACACTGCCCAAAGCACCACACCGCCAGCGCTCACCCATCAATAATCTCTACGTACGAACATTGACACCTACATCTCACGTCTTACAAACAATGGCAGCTGTTCAACTGTGGCAGGCACAAGAGTCATTCGTTATTGGAATGAATGTGATATGTGTGATAAGTTTATGTGTAAATTTAATAATGTAGTTTTCAATATTTTGTGGTCTCACTCATTTCAACTTTGCACCCAGGAGGACGCCGTGATATGACATGACACAGGGATGGTATGATAGGCATGTGGTGAGCAAAAGGGATCTGCGGTTTAAGTCATCCAGGTGTGAGGCTGGAGGTTTGTTTGGAGGAGGTGGCAGTGTTCTGTGACCACCACCTTGGTGATGCGGTGTCGTCTAATACGCTGATCCTCGCTTATTTGAGCGTAGGAGACGTGCTGCCAGAATACCCTTGGAGAATAAGGTGAGAGACCTGATGTCCCTCCTCAATCCTCTGCGCAATTGTTCGTGAATTTCTGGCTGCCTACGCTCCCTCCACCGTAGATCCTGGAGGGAGAGGTGGCATACCAGTACAGAAACCCATTAATGTTGCTAAGTTTGGAAGTTTGAATCTTTGAACTATAAATGTTGCCACTTTGCACTTGCCAGAAGACTGCTGATCAAAAATAAGCTTGAAATTATAAATTCAAACTGATCCAGTGGATGAAACTGAAATGAAAGCACTGAAACTAACCTGCCCTGACAGCTGCGAGTGATTAGTGCTGATGCCTTTAAATAACGTCGCTGGACTTGGCTTCCTGCAACCTGCTCTCCCTGTCGCTATCGGGTCGTAGCGCAAAGGTAAGAGGCGACAATGAATTTCCCAGATCGGGCGCCAAGTGACATTGCATGCCAACTGTTTAGCGCTGAAGACCTCGACCGTACCTTGTAACGGCGGCGCAACGGGGGGTGGGGGGGGGGGGGGGGGAGGCGGATTCACCGTGCGGCCCTGGATTCACCTCGCCCAGGCGTTACTACATCAGCGCCCCGTTACCACTCTCTGCAGGCGCTAACGCGAGGCGCTAACCTACCGATTTTTTCTCCCTGAGACTCTCATCCAACACTGTCACGGCACAATATCAGTTGGGGGACTGAACAAGAGCCTAACCCAGCTCACTGAGCCCACACAAAGAGATGAATGTTAATACCGAGTCCCTAACTCAAATCATTGCGTCCAGCCTAACAGGGAACGTTAATACTGAGTCCCTAACTCAATTCTGTGACCCCATAATGACACATGCAGTACATTCAACGTGACCGTTAATCAAGTCAGTGATCCAACAGTTCTGTTCAATGCTCATAATCAAAGCCCGTATCAAGGTCACTACTCCCACGCAAACAAATGAAAGTTTATGACCAAGAACCTAATTAAAATGCACTGATCCCCCACTAAAAGAAGACGGTTAATATCGAGTGACTCCCTAACGCAACTCAGTGAACCCGCACTATCAGATGAACGGTAATGAACAAGAGCCTTAACCAGTTCACTGTCGTGATTCTATTAAGGTTACGAACGAGACCTTCCCCAGCGCACTGACACTCACAGGATCAGAATAAGTTTAATGAACTAGACGCTTACCAATTTCCTTTTGAAGTACCGTTTTCTCTAAAACAAGCATTGGAGAAAAACATTCGCATCATCACGTAACACAAGGGCAAATGTCAAACTTATTCCAAGAAATGAATGGAACCTATAAATCATTTTACTTCCAATGCTCAACTGATAATGTGGTTTTCTAATTTATGTCCACATTTTTCTCACCATTTATATGAACCAACTTCTTCAGCTTTTCCAATTCTGTAAATAAGAAATGAAATATAATAATCAACACTGAATGTGGATGAGTTTTACATTTCTGCTGCCAGCTCCATTACCTTCTCCGGAAAATACTTCCTCAAGGATGTGTTTTGTTTGTTTTTTAATCAAGGCGGTTAATGGTTTCAAAGAAATTCCGGAAATATTAACTGATTCCTAAAATTCAGCCTTGAAATGCAAGCGTGCAGTTCCAACAATCAATCGTAATCTGCATTTCGGATAGTAGTTCCGAATTTTTAACAGTTTCCTCTTGTGCATTTCCCGATTTCCCTCGCTTCACCATTGCGGCTGTGCTTTACGTTGCCAAGATCTGAATCTCTGTAATTCCCTCCATGAACCCCGAACCTCTCTAGATCTCTCTCCCCTACTTTAAGACGCTCCTTCCCACTTACCTCTTGGGTCAACCTGTTTGTGAACTTTCCCAATAACTCCTTATGTAGTTCGAAGTTAAATGATATTGCATTCTGCTCCTGTGAAGCGCCTTGGGTCATTTTTCTTCGTTAAGTGCGTTATCTAAATGGTATTGCTTGTGTGAATTTGCTTACACGTTACTGGCTGTATCAAATTGAGCAGATTAAGGAAAGCAGACTGAGAGATAAAGAGCTAAGAACTCTCACAATCAGGCATGTTTACACACGTGTTAATATAGCTATCCACTGAGGAGAACTTTGGGGTACTGGTTATGTTACTGGACTAGTTAATGCATGGACGAGTGATCTGGAGACATAAATTCAGAATCCCACCATGGCAGCTATGGAATTTAAATTCAGTTAATTTAAATAAATCTGTAATAAAAAGCTAATATCACTCATACCATGAAACTACTGGATTGTTGTAACTACCCATCAGAGATGGAAATCTGTCGTCCTTAAGCGGCCTGGCCTATATGTCACTCTAGACCCACAGCAATGTGATTGACTTATAACTTCTTCTGAAATGGCCTAGCAAGCCAATCGGTTGTTCACTTAGGGATGAGCAATAACTGCTGGCCTTGCCAGCGATGCCCTCATCCTGTTGATATAGGCAAGGCTTTATAAATGATAACTGTACTCTTCAATGACTAATTTCCAAGTTCTATGCTGCATTAGCTAGGCGTCGTGCCCAGGTTAATATTCGGACTTTCTCCTGATTAATGGACACACTGTACTCCTCAGACTACTGCCTCCCAATATCAAGCTACACATAGAATAATAGAAAGACACAGCACAGAAAGCGACCTTTCGGCCCTTGTGCCATTACTAGCCCTTAATTCCACTCCCCTGCTCTTTTGCGTTGACCAGGACATGTTCCTACTTCAAGAATTCATCAAATACCATTTTGAAATGCACCATTCAATTTGGTTCCAAAATATTTTCTGAAAGTGCATTCCAGATCACAGCAACTCGCTGCGTAAATTTTGTTAATCATCTCACCTCTATTTCTTTTGCTATTTACTTTAAATATGAATCTTCTGCTCATCGACTATTCTGCGCCTGGAAACGATTTTTCCTGATTTACTCGGTCACAAACCTTCATAGTTTGAGCACATCGATCAAATCTCTGCTTAACGTTATCTGTTCTAAGGAGATCAAGCCCGGCTTCTCCAGTCTCTGCACATAAGTCCCTCCAACCTGCTATCATTCTAGTAAATCTCTTCAGCACTCTCTCTAATGCCTTGACCACTATGCTAAAGGATCGTACCCAGAAGTGCACACAATATCTCAGCCCTGGCCTCACCAGTGTTTTATAAAGTTTTAGCATAATTTATCTGCTTTCATAATCTATGTCGCCATTTATAAAGCTAAGAATCCCGCATGGCTTTTTAAGAGGTATCTATTCAGCTTCAATTATTTGCGGTCATACACCACTGTTCCGACACACCCTTTAAATTTTTACCATTCGGCTTCGACTGCCTGTCCTCATTCCTCCGTCCAAAATGAATCACTTCACAGTTGTCAGCGTTCAATTTATGCTTGCATGTGTCTACCCATCTCACCCGTCTCTCTAAGCCCGCCTGAAGTCTGTTACGGTCCTCCTCACTGGCTACTGGCCCCTGATTCAAGGCAGATTTTCTCCTCCTTAACATGCAGATTCTATGCTTGTTAATGTTGAAGCTGTGCCCTGATTTGAGAGTGTCAACCGATTAATGTCCGCCCTCCATTCCTTTCGAAAAATGAATTGGCACTCAGTTATTTCATGCGTGTGTGTGTGTGTTTGTGTTTGTGTGTGAGTGAACTTTATCGAAGTCCGGGTGTGTTTATCTCTCAGCACAGCACTCTAGCACGCAGTCTGTGCATACAAGATCACAGAATAGTTATGTCTGAGCAAAGTTGTGCATCGCATTATCGTTCAACAGAAAGATGCATAACATCATCCAACAATTTCAGAAAAAAACCCTTGGCTCTCTGCTCCAGCCCCCTATCCGCAGAGTGATTTCCTCGTTCGAGTTACCCTGTGAAGATGAACATTCTCACAGTTGTAAAGTTTCCATCCTTTAGCCTGGACCAATGTTGACCACAGTCATAGAGTCCAGTTGGCAGACGGAATGTTTATCTGAAGCAGTTCAGTCATATAATAAACACGATCGACATGATTTTTTCAAGAATTCTAATGCCAGCGGCCTTGTGCAGCAGGAGGTGCGATAATAATACAGCTAATGCTTGATGCCAAAGTTAAAATATTAGAGAAACAGGGACTCATCGAATTTCCAAATGGGGTTTCAAGCACTGGGTGATTTTTTTGACCTTAGCCCTTGCTGGTCTTAAAGATGTTGAATTAACTTTAATATATGGAAACATGGGGATGCGGTGCGGTCTTGGGAGGAAGTGCTGAACGGGGTTTTAAGCATTGGCCGCCTGATATCCAGTTCTGTTGATGGGCAGTGTTGAATTTCAATCAAATGGAAAACAAAGCAATTTTTATAACAGCGAATCGGGTGCACATCTTACACTCTGCTCGATTTTATTTCCGATTTGCTGACGATTTACTGTCGCCCGCTTTTGCACAACCAGTACCAAGATGAAGACTCAACACTGCGATTTGTAATAACAACAGAAAACGCTGGGAAAACTCAGCAGGCCAGGCAGCATCCGTGGAGAAAGAAACAGAGTTAAAGTTTCAGGTCGAAGTCCTTTCGTCAGAACTGGAAAAGAAGCAGAAAATGAAATAGAGTGAAAGCAAATATAAAGCTGGGAAAAGGGGGAGTGGATGAAAGAACTAAAGGAGAGATTAAGAGACATTGAGAGATATTAAGAGATGATCAAGGCAAGAGGTGTTGTTAATGTGACAGGTTGAGGCTAAATGAAGTGTGAAATGCACTGGCAGAATAAAGGACAGCTGCCAGCTTCTGGGAGGAAAAAAAAAGGAGGGGGCCAAACAAAAGGTGGATGAAAAAATCAAATATAAATATGACAGGGGCTGAGGTTATGATCTAAAATTGTTGAACTCGATGTTGAGTCCAGAGGGCTGTAGGGTGCTGAGCTTCCGTGGAACAGTGTAATAGGCCGAGGATGGTGAGATCAGAGTGGGAGTGGAGCAGAGAATTTTAGTGACAGGCCACCGGGAGCTCGGGGTCCCCCTTACGGACTGAACGGAGGTGCTCCGCAAAGCGGTCACCCAATCTGCGTTTGGTCTCCCCAATGTAGAGGAGACCATATCGTGAGCTGTGAATACAGTATACTAAATTGCCGGAAGTATAAGTAAATCGCTGTTTCACCTGGAATGTTTGTTTGGGGCCCTGGGACGGACGTAATATCTGTAAGATAGAGGAGGAAAGGAAATCTGGGGATGAAGGAACAATGACGGTGAAACTGGACATGGGAAAAGATGCAGAGAAGGCGGTATTGCTTCTCGCCTGTTGTAGGTGCCGCCCAATTTTAGTTCCAGTAACTTCAATGGGAATGAAGTCTCCTCCAACAATTGTCAAATGCATTTCCGCCTGTGATGCTTTCCCGCTTCTGTCCAACTTGACGCCCAATGATCTTTGAAGTCTGGAGCGCTGAATGAACGGGCGGGTGGAAAAGGTGAAATATTCTTGAATTTGCACAAGACCCTGATTTTGCCACTTTTCGATTAATGCATGTTGGTCCGCTCAGCCAATTGTAGGTGGATATTAGAATAAATACCAGGATTCAGGGATTAAAGTTACCAATAAAAATCAACAAGATTAATCTTTCGCTTCTACGGAGATGTTAAAGTGTAGTTAACATATGAATGCACAATTGATAAAGGATATGAGTGGCTAACTAATTAAATAACGCTCCTGTTCATTGGGGAACGAATAGTATTGAGGCACAGACTGTATTATGAGTTTTTTTTTTATTCGTTTTTGTGGGATGTGGACGTTGCTGGCAAGGCCAGCATTTATTGCCCATCCCTAATTGCCCTTGAGAAGGTGGTGCTGAGCCGTCATCTTGAACCGCTGCAGTCCGTGTGTTGAAGGTGCTCCCACAGTGCTGTTAGATAGGGAGTTCCAGAATTTAGACCCAGCGACGATAAAGGATCGGCCGATATACTTCTAAGTCAGGATGGTGGGTGACTTGGAGGGGAACTTGGAACTGGTTGTGTACCCATGCGTCTGCTGCTCTTGTCCTTCTGTGTGGAAGAGGTCGCGGGTTTGGGAGGTGTTGCCGAAGAAGCCTTGGCGAGTTATTGCAGTGCGTGTTGTAGATGGTACACACTGCAGCCATGGTGTGCTGGTGGTGGAGGGAGTGGATATTTAAGGTTGTAGAGTGGGTGCCAATCAAGCAGGGAGTGTTATTAGCAATGGTGACCCGGAAAGCTAACAGAATTATTTACCACTCATGGAGACCCAGGAGGCCATTCACGTCCATCCACAATGAATATTTTTGCCATATTTTGTTAATTAATAAGGCCCCAATGTGTTCTATTCGTGTTGGTCGATAGCACAAAATTGGCAAATCGGCAATCACTTTTGTGGTCCACGCAATTTTCTTTTCGATTGAAAATGAGAAGTTGAATTCATGAACCTGGTCACTTTGAGTGGACACTTGCAACGGTACTTGGGCCTGAGCATGATTTTCGTTTCTTCCGATGTGTTTTTAACCCCACTGCTATCTGCACATTGAGCCAGGGTAACATGTGTAGATCCTAAAATAGTGCGACAATATAAAATGGTCGGTAACGAGTCGCCAACCTCTTTTACGCTCCCAGACAATGTCAAGATCTACATCACCGTTGTTAGAAGTAGAGATGCTCGAGGTAGGGAAGTGTGAGAGGTAACAATAATCAGAAGACTTGGACCATTTTACTTACCAGTTCTCATTTCATCACAGGATTCAACAGCTACAACGTAAATGGTGAGCAGAAATAAGTTCATAATAAAAAGATAGCACGTAATTATCAATTGAGCCGTGCAACAAGATAACTGCCAATTGAGAACCTATGGGATAGATTTACTGAAGTGAACCCAGATTCTCGTATGCCTGTCACGTATTAACAGAAACATAGTGCTAGCATGATTCAAACCAGAGACAAGTTCTCTCAGGAAGTTTAGTTATAACAACTGCAAACTCAAACCCTCCAATGAAGTATTGCTTCTAAGCTACACCCTGTTTTAATCAACCGTTGTTCCACACACCCGCTATTCAGTTAATGTGAGAAGTCGCACAACACCAGGTCATAGTCCAACAGCTTTATTTGAAATCACAAGCTTTCGGAGCGCTGCTCCTTCGTCAGGTGAAGTGAAGAGATGTATATAGTCGCAGCATATATAGTCAGAGAACACAGCCGGATTATTACAGTTAATCATTCCAGTCCAACACCAGCATCTCCACATCATTCAGTTAATGGAACTGCATAACTATTGGAGCGTATAACCAGCGATCGCTGCGATATCGGTTATTTTGAGCCCCGTGCCTATGTCCACTTTCACCCTATGTCTATTGATCATGTGAATCAGAAGTTTCAAGACAGATTGTTTCTCTGTTGCAATCTGTGACAATTTTACACAGAGACAGACTGCAAATTTCAAAAAACAAACTGGAAACTACTCGCCAAGCCTTCTACGGCAGCACCTCCCAAACTCGCGACCTCTTCCTCCTAGAAAGACAAGAGCAGCAGGCGCATAGGAACACCAACACCTCCAAGTTCCCCTCCAAGTCACAAACCACCCTGACTTAGAAGTATATCGCCTTTCCTTCATTGTTGCTGGGTCAAAATCCTGAAACTCCCTTCCTTACAGCACTATGCGAGTACCTTCAGCACAAGGACTGCAGCGGTTCAAGTCGGCGGCTCACCACCACCTTCTCAAGGGCAACTAGGGATGGGCAATAAATGCTGGCCTTGCCAGCGACACCTAGTTCGCACAAGCGAATAAAAAAACCCCGAATACTGCACGCTGTAAATTATATCAGGCAATACATAAGCAGCAAAGGACATACTGAATGTACAATCTGGGCTGTGTGAGATTAACATCAGCCATTACAACACAGCGGAACGTACATGCATTTAGATAGCGCCTTTCACAGTATCAGGAGAACCCAAAGAGCTTTACTGAGTACTATAATAGCACCGACACTGTTGTACTGTACAGTATGCGTTTACCAATTCATGCACAGCAAGGTCCCACATACAGAAAAGTGAAACTGAGCAGATAATCATTTTTTTTAATGACGGTTGTTGAGTGATAAATGTTAACCCAGTGCACCGGGGAGACCTCCCCTGCTCTTTTTTAAATATTGCCACGGGATCTTTTCTGTCTGCCTCAGAGGTTAAACATCTCATCGGACAGTGCAACACTCCCTCATTATTGAATGGAAGTGTCAGGCTGTATTACACGCTCAAGCCCCTGGAGTGGATAATAAGCTCATAACATTTCGGCTCAAATACGAGAGAGATATCACTCTTCCATAGTTGTTAGCAATGCTAATGATTGGGCGTGAAGCTTTCTGGGTCAGGGGAGGGGTATGATAAAGAACACAGCAGATAGCTTCACCGCAGTCAGATGCACATTGGCCAGGTTGCTGAGAGCGAGAAACTTTTGGAGTTTAGAAGAATGAGAGGAGATCTCATTGAAACTTATAAAATTCTAACAGGGCTAGACATACTGGATGCAGGAAGGATGTTCCCGATGGCGGGGGAGTCCAGAACCAGGGGTCACAGTCTAAGGATAAGGGGTAAGCCATTTAGGACAGAGATGAGGAGGAATTTCTTCAACCAGAGAGTGGTGAACCTGTGGAATTCTCTACCACAGAAGGCAGTTGATGCCAAGTCAGTAAATATATTCAAGAAGGAGTTACATATATTTTTTAAGGCTAAAGGTATCAAGGGATATGCGGAGAAGGCAGGTACGGGGTACTGAGTTTGGATGATCAGCCATGATCTCATCGAATGGCGGAGCAGGCTCGAGGGGCCCAATGGCCTACTCCTGCTCCTATGGTCTATGTCTCTATGTTTCTATGTTAGCCGGATGATAATGAGTCTTTGCAAGATTATGCCCGAAGGAACTGATAAAAAAGAATACATGCGGACAGAGATAAGAAAGCATGGCCTGCAATCTGATAAGCGAATATCTGATGTTTGATAATTAAGTAGCTGATTAGGGAAAGGAGAACACGGAAATTAATTCATTCTGCAAGAGTTTTCAGGTGAACCACACACGACTTCAGAGCAAGACGCAGTAGGAAATGAACATTCGTATTATCCACAAGATAAAGATAATTGACCAATTCTTTATCTTGAGTTGTACTCGCCAGAAAGAAAAAGGTTGTATTGCAAAGTTACAAATCTCTCTGTGGTGCAAACTCTCACGTTGTATTTACAGCAACCAATTAGAAAGGCGATTGCTTTGTTCGCCTTTATTGCAAGGGGCTTGGTGTACATGAGTAAGGTCGTTTTGCGACAATTGCACAGGGCTTTGGTGAGATCACACCTGGAGTACCGTGTACAGTTTTGTTCACCTTATCTGAGGAAGGAGATACTTGCATTAGAGGCTGTGCAACGATGGTGCATTAGATTGTTTGTTGGGATGAGAGGGTTGTCCTATGAGCTGAGACTGTGTAGAATGGCCTTCTGGACTTTAGAAGAATGAAAAGTGATCCCATTGAAACATATAAGATTCTTCGAGGGCATGACAGCGCAGATGCTGAGCGGCTGTTTCCCCTTGATAGAGAATCTAGAACTAGGGGGCATAGTATAAGGGTAAGGGCTCGGCCAGTTAGGACTGAGATGAGAAGCAATTTCTTCACTAAAGGGAACGATTGATCATAATGACAGGCTGAGCAGGCTCGTTTACCATATAGCCTACTCGTAATTCCTATCTTCTGATGTTCGTTTGACTGAAAATTACGAAGCCCAGCCTATTATAATGAGCCTTTTACCGAAATCACTCTTCGTTATCTTTGCTTCTGTAAAATGAATTTGAGGGGTGTCGATTACATAGAACTGCGGTTGTAATACTTTCGCACAGGTTCATTCACCCACTTTACAGCCAACTGCATATTTGAACATATGAACATAAGAACATAAGAATTCGAGCAGGTGTTGGCAATACGGCCCCTCGAGCCTCTTTCACCAATCAATAAGATCATATCTGATTCTCGACCTCAACTCCACTTTCCTGCCGATTTCAATATCCCTTGATTCCCCAAGAGACCAAAGGTCTACCTAGCTCAGCCTTGAATATACTCAAAGACTGAGCATCCACAGCCCTCTGGGGTAGAGAATTCCAAAGATTCACAACCCTCTGAGTGAAGAAATTCCTCCTCATCTCAGACTTAAAAGGCCGAGCTCGTAGCCTGAGGCTATGTCCCTTAGTTCCAGACTCTCCAGCCAGGGGAAATAATCTGTCAGCATCAATCCTGTCAATCCCCGTCAGAATATTATATGTTTCTATGAGATCCACCCTCATTCTTTAAAGCTCCAAAGAGTATAGACCCAGTCGCTCATGTTACATTCCCAAGGTCTCCACCTCCGCATGTCACGCCAGGTTGACACGACAGCGCCCCCTCAGGCCAGTTAGAGTAACACCAGTTTGTTTCATACCAGATGAATTCACCCCAGGTATTGTCACGCAAACTCAAGTCACGCCAGCTCCAATCACGCCAGCTCAAGTCACATTAACTCAAATCACACCCGCACTTGTCATAGCCAGCTCAAGTCACGCCACCTGACGTCACACCAACTCAAACCGAACTAGATCGAAGCAGTTTAATTCACACCAACGTCATACTTACTCGGATTCCATAGCCTCAATTGACATTCATCGCATGATAAACACCACCCACCATTAATATTCCCCTACTTTACACTGTCAAACTGCATCCCTTTAATTTACATTAACTCATACTACATTTACTCAAGATATATTTTCGCTCTGTATAGTCATTCAGATCTATCCGCGTGGGTCCCTCTCCTGAGCATCCCATCACCAAGGTAAGAATCGTCCAGCTTGCTGTCTGTCCGTTCACAATATAAAGGTTGCACTCACTCATTTCAAATCTCCTCAGATTACAGCCGATCAGTGGTATTCCCTGACGTTACAGCCTCTGAGTTACATCCATTCAACTTACTTTCATTCAATGTTGCAAATACTCAGCTAATATTCAGCAGTTTCCATTTCACCTGCTTATTTTAACAAAGCTTTCATGAAATAAGCTGAAATGCCTTCGGGACACTTTCCCTCGCGTGATTTTCCGCGGCTCACATTTGCACGGGTAGATAACCACGGATAACTTTCCCTCCGTGCCAATCTCCCAGGTTGCACTGCTCAGTTGACATTTAACCAGGTGACACTTAACCAGGTTACTTCCGCTTGTGTTACATTCACGGGGCTGGACATTCCCTAAAATAACTTCCCATAAGCCTCCGTTCAACCTCGTGCATTTGCTGTGGTATCATTCTCTCAGCTCCGGTTGGTTCTCTCAGTTCTGGACCTAATCTGATTTGAAAAGTCTATACTGTTTCGATTCATACGTGAGTGCCGTGAGCCAAGATTGTGATCTCACTTCATGCCATTCGAAATGCAGTTATTCACTTTCGCTTAACAATCCTAATAACATTTGCAATTGAATCGTCCCCAAGGTCATTTATTTGTGTACGAATGATTATTAGGGCATTCTGTATTGAAGGAAGTGACAGGAGCTCGGACCATATGTCCTACGCTCTCAGCAAATTCCTTCAGTGCCTCCTTAGTGCGGTGTGTCCCATTTGCTTGTCCGACTTGACCAAGAGGTGTCATAAGTTTCAAGCAGGTGCATTGAGTTTCCTCATGGTGCGGTATATGCCGATCAGGTGGACCCTCTAAGTCTCTCAGCGCGCTGCACTTATTCCCCATGATGGCGAAGTAACCCCCAGGTGCCTCACTGCCCTGCAGATGCGCCAATATACCGCCAGGTGACCAACAGGTGCCCTGAGTGTCCTCGATGTGAGAACAGCTCTGCTCATTATACAGCCAGCACAGTTGAACAGAACAAGCCACAGCCTTTGTAATAGGCCAGGTTGGACATGGAATCAGTAACGGTGGACAAGCCCCTTCTCACTGATTGTCTTTCCATTCGTTTGGGAAAGACATTCTCCCCGCCTCTGTCTCCAGTCTTTTGTTGCTGATCTTGATTTTATGCCATTATCCTTATATTAAAAAAATACATGCATTTTAATGAATCTTCCCTCACCTATTCTCTGAACGAGTGTGTTCAGCTCTCGAATCACTGTCAGAAGAAAATAGAACGTGAATTCCATCAATTACATAGGAGGCAGAGCTTGAATCTGGCCATTCAGTCTAATAGGTACACATCGGTGTTTTTGCTCCACATGAGCCTCCTCCACCCTGATTCATAAAACTCTATCAAATTATCCTTCTATTCCTTTCTCCCTCATGTGTCTCTCAAGTTTCCCCTCAAATGAATCTATGATTTTCGCATCAACTACTCCTTGATTTAGCGAGCTCCACATTCGAACCACCCTTTGGGAAAACAATGTCTCTCCTGATTTCCCTATTGGTTTTATTCCTGCCTGGCATATAATTTTGATCGCCCCAATAATGAAAACATCTTATCTACGTCTATCCAATTGAAACGCTTCAGAACATTAAAGGCCTCTAAAAGGGCACACCTCAGACTTCTATTTTCTAGCGTGAAGTGTCCCTGCCTGTTCAATATTTCCCGATAGCTATAATCGGGGAGTTATGGTATCGTCCATGTAACATTTTTTGCACGTTCTCCCTTGTGTCGATATAATTTCTTCACTGAAGACACAAGAACTTCTCGCAGTACGTCAAGGGCAGTCTAGCTCTTTACAAGTTTAGCATAACTTCTCTGCTTTACAATTTGATCCCGATAGAAATTAACCACTGTTCTTTTTTTTCTTCTTTATGTCTTAATTATTTTTTCTCGCTTCTGTATTCAATGATAACACGGCAACACGGTGGCATAGTGGTTCGCACTGTTGCCTCACAGCGCTAGGGACCCGGGTTCGAATCCGGCCTCGGGTGACTGTCTGTGTGGAGTATGCACATTCTCCCCGTCTCTGCGTGGGTTTCCTCCCACAGTCCAAAAATGTGCGGGTTCGGTTGATTTGGCTATGATAAATTGACCCTTAGTGTTAGGGGGATTAAATACGTGGGGTTGGTGGGATATGTGTCGGTGCAGGCTCGATGGGCCGAAATGGCCTCCATCTGCACAGTGGGGATTCTGTGATTCTGTGATGCACTGTCATGATTGCCTCTGGGTCAAGAAGGATTGTCCTTTTGTCAGTGCACATCTGTCGTATGGCTTTCAGGTCTGGCATTCGATGGGGGTACAATGCAGATTCGCCAAAACCATACTGAGAGTTAAGTAAGTTCGATTGTAAGGACAAGTTGCATAAACTCGAATTTTGTTCCCTTGGATTACGAACGTTTATGGGTGGTATAGAGGAGCTGTTGAAAATAATTCCAACATTCAATAGAGTGATGCATAAACGCTATTTCCTTGTTTGGGGGAATAAAGAACAAGGCGGCACAATATTTAAATTAGAGAGAGGCCCTTGAGAAGTGAAAGTAGGAAGCCGCTCTTCACAAAGAGTACTGGAAATCTGGAATAACAACAGAAAACGCTGTAAAAACTCAGCAGGCCAGGCAGCATCCGTGGAGAGAGAAACAGAGTTAACGGGTCAGTTCGAAGACCTTTCGTCGGAACTGGAAAAAAGCAGGAAATGAAATAGATTTAAAGCAAGAATAAAGCTGGGTAAAGGGGATGGGAATGAAAGAACAAAAGGAGACATTAAGAGATAATCAAGGCAAGAGGAGATGTTAATGTGACAGGTTGAGGCTAAATGAAGTGTGAAATGCACTGGCAGAATGAAGGACAGCTGCCAGCTTCTGGGAGGGAGAAAAAAAAGGGGAGGGCAAACAAAAGGGTGGATGACAAAATACAATATAAATGTGATCGGGGCTGAGGTTATGATCTAAAATTGTTGAACTCGATATTGAGTCCAGAGGGCTGTCGGGTGCCTAAACGAATGATGAGGTGCTGTTCCTCGAGCTTACGCTGAGCTTCCGTGGAACAGTGTAATAGGCCGAGGACGGTGAGGTCAGAGTGGGAGTGGAGCGGACAATTAAAGTGACAGGCCACCGGGAGCTCGGGGTTCCCCTTGGAACTCGTTTCCACAA
This sequence comes from Squalus acanthias, assembly GCA_030390025.1. Taxonomy (NCBI): domain Eukaryota; kingdom Metazoa; phylum Chordata; class Chondrichthyes; order Squaliformes; family Squalidae; genus Squalus; species Squalus acanthias. Next base: position 11,214,262 of record CM059453.1, read on the forward strand.
TATTTTGTAAATGCTGCGGGTCAATTCAAAAATTCAAGACGGAAATAGATGTATGTTTAATAAAGAAATTCAAGGTATATGGATCAAAGGTGGTTAAATAGCAGTGAGGCAGCCATCAGCCATGATCTAATTCAATGGCAATGCAGGCTGCTCGAGGGGCTCAATGGTCTGCTCCTTTTCATATATATTTCTACCACGTTATTCTCTTGAAATGTAAACAGTCGCCCTTGTGCTAAAGGCAATGTCCTTTGTCCTGTGTAAATATGTAACATATTTAACGCTAACTTTATTATTTATGATATACTACTGTGGCATTTTAATTTGGATCAAATTAATTAAACCCTACAGAACATATACTAGTGGGCGAGAAATTCAACTCCGGCACTGTCACAAAACGGGCGGTATTGGATCGGCCGAGCGTTTTAGGCAGCGCCTGATTTTCAGTTCCACTGACTGCAATGGGACTAAATATCAGGCCCTGCCTGTTACGGGAGCCGATCCCATACCACCAGTTTTGCGCCACAGCCCGAGACGAATTTCGACACCAATAATTACTGATCAGCTCCCCACGTCTTAATACGGGTAAAAGTACCAGAACTGTCCCGTGAACTTACATGCTTCTTTCTGTTGAATTGTATCGTCTGCAAAAAAAGACACATTTTCAATTCCAGCAGGAAACGCCAGCCGATGCAAAGGTGATAGTTGCGTCTCTTCGAATTGAAGGAATGTTCAGGGTCCTGTTAGCAGGAGCGGTGTAGCCGCTTAGGGGCCAAAATGGAGAACTAATGGGCCAGAAATTCGGGTCTCCACGGGTGAGTACTCGCTGTGTACTCACCCGCAGACCCAATGAAAGTACCGGTTTCGTTCATGTACTGCGCATGCGCTGCAAACCTGAACTTCCGTTCCCTTGAAGGAAGGGGTTCGGAGGTCAAACGCGTGCGCCAGAGAGGCAGCATGCACGCATCGGACTTCCGGTTTTTTTCAGGTTTCTGTGTGAGGGTAAGTCGCCAGCAGCTGTGCGGGGAAAAAAACAGACGCAAGGCCTGCTTTTAACAAGGTAAGTGGTGAATTAAGTAAAATTTAAGCATTTTTTCCACAGGTTTATCTTTTTAAATACTTTAAAGAAAGGTAACTTTATTTTTAGCCCCGTTAAAACTTTAATACATTTTTTCATTTTTGTTTGAAATAGTTAATTCATGTAATTTATAATTATTTACAAATATGTTATATTTTTTTTTAAATAAAATTTATTTGAAGTTTTAGTTAGGTTTTGGGGCCGAGCTCTAATCATAGATTTGACAGGTCTTCCTATCAATCTATGAATGGAGATTCCCTTCTCTAAATGGCTCTCCTTGGCCCACGTGATCTCAGGGGACGATTCGAACTAACTGCGCTACTGGGAAGCACCAGCACTGCACACCGGCAGCTGGAGGAGGCCCAGGATCGGTATCCTTGATTAAGAAAGGGAAGATAGATTATGAAAGTAAATTAGCAAAAAATATAAAAACAGATAGTAAGAGTTTTTATAGTTATATAAAAAGAAAAAGGGTGGCTAAAGTAAATGTTGGTCCCTTAGAGGATGAGACCGGGAAATTAATGGTGGGAAATATGGAGATGGCAAAAACACTGAATGAATATTTTGTATCAGTCTTTACAGTAGAGGACACTAAGAATATCCCAACACTGGACAAACAGGGGGCTATAGGGGGAGAGGAGCTAAACACGATCAAAATCACTAAGGAAGTGGTACTCGGTAAAATAATGGGACTCAAGCCGGATAAATCACCTGGACCTGATGGCTTACATCCTAGAGTCTTGAAGGAAGTGGCGGTAGGGATTGTAGATGCATTGGTGATAATTTTTCAAAACTCCCTGGATTCCGCTAAGGTCCCGGCAGACTGGAAAACTGTTAATGTAACACCCTTATTTAAAAAGGGCAGTAGACAGAAGGCTGGTAACTATAGACCGGTTAGCCTAACATCTGTGGTAGGTAAAATTTTGGAGTCCATTATTAAGGAAACAGTAACAGGACATTTGGATAATCATAATTTAATAGGACAAAGTCAGCATGGTTTTACGAAGGGGAAGTCATGTTTGACAAATTTGCTGGAGTTCTTTGAGGAAGTAACATACAGAGTGGATAAAGGGGAACCAGTGGACGTAGTGTATTTAGACTTCCAAAAGGCATTTGACAAGGTGCCACACAAAAGATTATTGCTTAAGGTAAAAAATCACGGGATTGGGGGTAATATTCTGGCATGGATAGAGGATTGGCTATCTAACAGAAAGCAAAGAGTTGGGATAAATGGTTCATTCTCAGACTGGCAATCAGTAACTAGTGGTGTTCCACAGGGGTCAGTGCTGGGTCCCCAACTCTTCACAATCTATATTAACGATTTGGAGGAAGGGACCAAGTGTAACATATCAAAATTTGCAGATGATACAAAGATGGGAGGGAAAGTAGTGAGTGAGGAGGACATAAAAAACCTGCAAGGGGACATAGACAGGCTAAGTAAGTGAGCAGAGATTTGGCAGATGGAATACAACACTGGAAAGTGTGAGGTGATGCACTTTGGCAGGAAAAATCCAAGAGCAATTTATTATCTTAATGGCAAGAAACTGGAGAGTACTGAAGTGCAAAGGGATCTGGGGGTCCTGGTGCACGAAACTCAAAAGGTTAGTATGCAGGTGCAGCAAGTGATTAAGAAGGCAAATGGAATGTTGGCTTTCATTGCTAGGGGGATAGAATATAAAAATAGGGAGGTATTGCTTCAGTTGTACAAGGTATTGGTGAGACCGCACCTGGAATACTGCATACAGTTTTGGTGTCCTTACTTAAGGAAAGACATCCTTGCTCTCGAGGCAGTGCAAAAAAGGTTCACTCGGTTAATCCCGGGGATGAGGGGGTGGTCATATGAGGAGAGGTTGGGTAGATTGGGACTCTACTCATTGGAGTTCAGAAGAATGAGAGGCGATCTTATTGAAACATATAAGATTGTGAAGGGGTTGGATCGGGTGGATGCGGGGAGGATGTTCCCGATGACGGGTGAGACGAGAACTAGGGGACATAGTCTTAGAATAAGGGGCTGCTCTTTCAAAACTGAGATGAGGAGGAACTACTTCACTCAGAGGGTGGTAGGTCCATGGAATATGCTGCCACAAAAAGCTGTAGAAGCTACAACATTAATTAAATTTAAAACAGAAATAGACAGTTTCCTAGAAGTAAAGGGCATTAAGGGTTACGGGGAGCGGGCAGGAATTTGGACATGAGTCTAGGTTCGGATCGGTCATGGCCCTGTGGGTAGTGGAGCGGGCCCAGGGACTGTGTAGCCTGATTCTGCTCCTATTTCGTGTGTGCAATTCTGTTAGATGCAGGAGATGGTTTTGTGATAGATAGTAGATTGGCGGTTAGGATCAGATCAGCCATGATCTTATTGAATGGCGGAGCAGGCTCGAGGGGCCGATTGGCCTACTCCTGCTCCTATTTCTTATGTTTTTATGTTCTTATCCCACGCGGGCCCACAGCACAACGGCAGGCGCGCTATGTAAGTGCAGGTTTGGGGCTTGCACCCGCGAGAAGCTTCCGACCCTATTTCTGGCCCAATAGTGGAGGCAGAAGGCATGACTGATGTACTATTTGAGTTACAGTAGTTACCCCAAGTGAAACAGCCTGCCAACCAGTAAATTACTCCTTTAATTATACGCTCTGATTCTGTACGTTAACCAATCCTCAATCCATGCTGATATATTACCCCCAACCGCATGAGTCCTAATTGTGTGTAATAACCTCTCATGTGGCACCTTATCGAATGATTTTTGAAAATCCAAATGCACTACCGCCACGCGTTCCCCCTTAACTATCCTGCCAGTAACAAACTCAAAAAACTCTACCAGATTTTGCATCAGTGTTTACCGAGGAAGAGGACTTTGTCAAAGTTATGCTGAACCAGGAGATGGTTGGGATACTGCATGAGATAACCAATAGATATCGATAACATACCAGACAGGCTGGCGGTAATTAAAGTAGATTATACCAACGGTCCGGATGGGATGCATTCTAGGTAGGTGATGGTAGTAAGGAAGAAATTGCGTCGGTGCTGTCCCCAATCTTTAAATTTTCTCTCGGTAAATGGGTGGTGACAAAGGACTGGAAGATTGCAAATGTTGGACCCTTGTTCCAAAGTAAATGGAGAATGTTAAAGCTGGATTTATAGACCCTTCAGTTTAACGTCGGTGGTGGGGAAGCCATTTAGAAACAATAATCTGGGAGAACATTAACAGCCAGTTGGCCAAGCATGGAGAAAAGTAGAGAAGTTTTGCTGAACCTTTATAAAGCGTTGTTTAGGCCACAACTGGAGTATTGCGTACAGTTGTGCTCACCGCACTTTAGGAAGGATGTGAGGGCACTTGAGAGGGTGCGGAGCAGATTCACCCGAATGGTTACGGGGATGGGGGATCTTAGCTACAAGGACAGGTTGGAGAAGCTGGATTTGTTTTCATTCGAACAAAGGAGGTTGAGGGGTGATTGGATAGAGGTGTACAAGATTATGACGGGTTTGGTTAGGCTAGACGGTGAAAGGCTGTTCGCACTAGTTGATGGTACAAGGAATAGGGGACACAAATTTAAGGTTTTGGGCAAGAGGTAGAGGTTGTATGTGAGACATAGATACATAGAAACATTGAAGATAGGAGCAGGAGTATGCCATTCGGCACCTCGAGCAGCGAATACAGTATACTAAATTGCAGGAAGTTCAAGTAAATCGCTGTTTCACCTGGAAGGGTTGTTTGGGGCCCTGGACAGTGGGAAGAGTCCATATAGCCCATGGAATACAAAGCCAGAACGTCATGGTAAAACTATATAAAACACTAGTTCGGCCTCATCCGGAGTATTGCGTCCTTTTCTGAGAAACATTCTTTCGGAAAGATGTAATGGCTTTGGAGAAGGTACAGAAGAGATTTACTAGAATGGTTAGAGGGGTGAGGGAATACATTTACGTGGTTAGATTAGAGAATATGTGGTTTATCTCCTTACAGTAGATAAGTCTGAGAGGAGATTTGATAGAGGTGTTTAAAATCATGTATCTTTAGATAGTGTACACGAAGAGAAACTTATTCCGCTGTCGGAATTGTCGATAAACAGAGGGCACAGATTTAAGGTAATTGGAAAACAACTAAAATCGCCTTGAGGAACAACTTTTTGTGAAACGAGTGTTTAGGATTTCAAATGCACTGACAGATGGGGTCGTGGATTCAGATGCAAAAGTTGCCTTGAAAAGGCAATTGGATAAATACTTGAAGGAGAAAAATGCAGGGATATGGGAAAGAGCAGGGTAGTGGGACTAACTGGATTGCTCTGTGAAAGAGTCGGCACAGAATCGATGGGCTGAAAGGCCTCCTTCTGTGCCCTAGTCTTCTATGATTCTACGAAAAGTGAAGTTATCCATTTCGGTAGGAGAATAGAAAACCTGATTTTTTTTACATGGTGAGAGATTTGCAAATGTTAGTATTAGACGGACCTGGGTGTCCTTGTACACGAATCATTGAAAGGTAACATGCAGTACAGCAAACAATTAGGAAAGCAAATTATATGTATGCCTTTATTCTAAAGGGATTAGAGTATAAGAGTAAAGAAGCCTTACTGCAATTATATGGGTCCTTGGTGAGACCACACCTGTAGTACTCTGTCCAATTTTGGTATCCTTACCCAAAGAAGCATACATTTGCCTTAGAGGGGTGCAACGAGTGTTCTCCAGTCTGATTCCTGTGATGGGAGAATTGCCCTATGAGGAGAGATTGAGGAGACTAGGCATATAATCCCTAGACTTTGAAAGAATGAGAGGTGATGTCATTGAAACATATAACATTCTTACAGGACCTGACAGGGTAGATGATGGGAGGATGTTTCTCCTGCCAGGGGAGTCTATGCCTAGGGGTCACAGTCTCGGATTATTTGTCGGCCATTTAGGACTGAGGTGAGGAGACATTTATTCACTCAAACGGTTGTGAATCTTTGTAATTATCTACCCTAGAGGTCTGTGGATTCACATTCGTTGGTTATATTCAAGGCAGAGATCGATATTAAAGGAATCAAAGGCTTTAGGGATGAGTGCGGGAAGGTGGAGTTGAGGTGGAATATCAGTCAGATCTGACTGAATGGCGAAGCAGACTGGAAAAGCCCAATGGCGTACTACTGCTCCTATTGCTTAACTACTTATGTTCTTTCACAACTACAGAATCTCCAGCCGAGGTTTACAGACAATGAATTACGTTTGAAATGTAGATTATTATAACGTGGGAAATGTGGCAGCCAATTCGCAAACAGATCCCACAAAGGGCACTGAGATAATGAGCAGATAATCTGTTTGAACATGATATAAAAACAGAAAATGCTGGAGATACTCAGCAGGTCAAGCAGCATCTGTGAAGCGAGAAACAGAGTTAACGTTACAGGTCGATGACCTTTCGTCAGAACTGGAAAAAAGCAGGAAATGGAACAGATTTTTAAGCAAGTGCAGAGGCTGGGACAGGGGGGAGGGGATGAAAGAATAAAAGGGAAGGTCTGTGATAGGATGGGAGGCGGAAGAGGTTAAGTGACATCTGTTTTAATCTGTTGTTTGAGAATTTAAAATTGGGAAGGACACTGGGGTGAAGGTCTCGGCTTTTATTTGGAATAGCGCTGTGAGATTTATTTTGTCATCCTGGAGGGCAGACGTGGCCTGAATTTAACGGTTTATTGGAAATATTGAACATCCCACATCGCTGCACTCCCGAGGTATTGTTGCTGACTGTCAGCCTGATATATGTTCTCAAATCTGTAGATTGGCGCTTGAACCTAATACCTTCCGAGGCCAATGCAAGAGTTCGACCAGCTGAGCCACGACTGACATGGTTAATAGAGGAACAGAGACATAGGTCACAGAAGGAGGCCATTCGGCCCATCGAGTTCTTGCCGGCTGTCTTCAGAGCAATCCAGTCAGTCCCATTCTCCCGCTCTATCCCCGTAGCCCGGCAAGTTTATTTCCCTAAATTGACTATCCAGACTCCCTTTGAAAACATTAAGTGTCTCCGCTTCCACCACTTCCGTCGGCAGCGAATTCCAGGTCATCACCACTCGCTGCTTAAACACGTATTTCCTCACATCCCCCCCTGTATCTCTTGCCCAAAACCTTAAATCTGTGTCCCCTAGTCCTTTTGCCATTGACTAGTGGGAACAGCCTTTCCCCGTATAGCCTATCCAAACCCGTCATTATCTTGTACACCTCTATCATATCACCCCTCAGCCTCCTTTGCTCTAATGATAACAAATCCAGCTTCTCCAACCTGTCCTTGCAGCTAAGAGCCCCCATCCCCGTAACCATTCGGGTAAAACTCCTCTGCTCCCTCTCAAGGGCCTTCACATCCTTCCAAAAGTGTGGTGACCAGAACTGAACGCAATAATCCAGTTGTGGCCTAACCAGCGCTTTATAAAGATTCATCATAATCTCTCTACTTTTGTTCTCAATACCTCTATTTATGAAGCACAAGATCCCATATGCTTTGTTAACCACTATCTCAATATGTGCTGCCACCTTCAGGGACCGATGCACATTAACACCCAGGTCCCTCTGTCCCTACACACTCGTTAAAACTGTGCCAATAAGTTTATATTGCCTTCTCTCTGTTCCTTTGTTATTTGTTAATTGTTTCGAAGGCAAAACGCAACAAAAAGATTCCCACTCACCTTTCTCCTCGTTGAGCTTCCTCAATGTTTTGATTTCTGTGAATAAAGATCCGGAAAATAATGAATGACTGCACCCAAACGCCAGCATTGAGTCATAGATGTTTCAATGCGGGTGAAAGCTATTCAACCCGCCGTGGTCCCTATTGGAAATATGGCACGGGAACTAAATCGGCGACGCTTCCACTTAAACCGGATGTGAGCGAAATTTTTGGTGTGGTTACAATGGCAAATCGAGAGAAGCACTGGTGAAGGATAAACGCTCAACCTCTGACAAACTCAGTGGCTATAAGGCAAATAGTATTTTACTGAATTAATCGTCGCAACTTGAACTCTGACACTGTCGATTGCCAGTCCTGCAGCACATCAACTTATATTTAAAGAATCATACAGAACGAAGGAAGGCATTCGGCCCATCGTGTCTCTCCAAGTAGTCCCACTACCCACAGAGCTCTGTAGATTTTAACTTTCCATGTAATTTTCTGCTACATTTTTGTAATTTGCAGATGAATCTTCTTCTGCCAACATTTCAGGCAATGCAGTCCCCATCATTAAAAAAATCGCTGTGGAAAAAAATTATCCTCGGTTCATTTCCGGTTCTTTCTTCAATTACCTTAAATCGTTGTCCTCTGGTTACAACCCTCCTGCAAGTGGAAACAGTTTCCCCTAATGTACTCTATCAAAATCCCTCATATTTCCAGCACGCCGCATGAATTTACCCTTAACCCTCTCTGCTCTAAAGTGAACAATCCCAGCTTCTCCAGTCTCTACACATAACTGATTTCCCTCATCCCCGGTACCGTTCTCTTAAATCTCCTCGGCTGCCTCTCCCTGTGTTCCCCTGGTTTTCCCGCTGTTCCGACGGCTTTCATTCGTCTTTCATAGTTGCTCCATAGTAGAATAACTACACAAGTTACAAGAGAAAATATGACATATCTAGCCTTTTGAAACAGAGCATCATCAAACCTACCATCAAACGCACTGGGAGGAACCATTAATATTCTAATAAAAATGGAGTTGCGGAATGGTTATCCTGTTTGTCATGCTTCTCAGGCAACACAAATCCATTACTGCACGATAGCATCGCAGGAAAAACAGTGGCAATTTAAATATTACACTACAAATGTTTCACTTTTATATACAACAAAATATGCATTTGTACAGCACATTTATCGGAATAAAACGTCCCGAGCGCTTCACTGGAGCTATTATCCCTTAAAATTTAACATCAAGCCACATAAGATTATATTAGGACAGGTGATGAGAAACTTGGTCAAAGACGTCGGTTCAAGAAGAGTCTTAAATGAAGACAGAGAGGTCGAAACGATGGGAAGTTATAAGAGGGAATTCAGTGGTTCAGACCTAGGCAGCTGGATTTATGTGCGCCAATGGTTTAGCGAATTAATGTGGTGATGTGTAACCAACCAGAATTGGAAAAGCACAGAGATCTCTTGAGACTTAACAAGTACGAACAAAATATCTGCACAAATAAAAGAATTTCCCACTGGTGATTGCTTATCAGTGCCTGTCTCCGCAGCAGAGAGGAGAGTTGTAGGGCTGGAAGAGGTAACAGATGGAGGGAGGTGCGATGCCGCAGGAGGGATATCAAGGCAAAGATGAACATTTTAAAGTAGCGGCCTTCCAGACTGAGAGGCAATGTAGTCAGCGAGGGCAGAGGTGATGGTGGAAGGAAATTGGTGCGAGTTAGGATATGAACGGCAACGTTTAGAAGAATCAAGTTTACCGAGTGTGCAAATTGGGAGGCTGGTCAGGAGAGCAATGTGCTCGTCCAGTCTGGAGTTAACACAGTCATGGAGAAGGGTTTCAGTTGCAGATGAGCTCAGGCACAGGCGGGCGGGCGATGGTACGGAGGTGGAAATATTAATGATATGCAGCCTTCTCGGATTTTAGGCGTCCAATCTTAAAACTTGTAAAATAGCAACAATTCACAAATTAAGTGGTAGATAATGTACATATGAAACGTAAGGAATGTGTCCTGTAAATAAAGAACTGCCAATGTAGGAATATCAACGGTTTATCAACAATACGGCCCCTAAGTGCCTTGATTGTGATATTGGACTAGCAGACAAAAGCTCGTGTTGTGGTTCGTATATTGCATTCAAGAAAGCCGGGAACGTGATGCTTGAGGCTTTACATTAACCATGAAAGACACCGATTGTCACAGCAATTTCAATCTGCTGGGCGGATGCACTCAGGGAAAGGTGCTTCCCACCTCTCCCGAGTCTCATGACGATGTGACGTCACATAAACGCCGAGGTGTTACACAGAAACACCAGGGGCAATTATAAACTAAGCCTGGAAACAGAAGTCATGAGGCCGGCATTACACGATATCAGATTTTACTACTAACGGACACAGCCCTATAATACCCTCCAATCGTCAATAAGGTTAAAATTGAAACAGTCTCATAGAAACATAGAAACATAGAAGATAGGAGCAGGAGTAGGCCATTCAGCCACTCGAGCCTGCTCCGCCATTCGATGAGATCAAGGCTGATCATCCAGACTCAGTACCCTGTACCTGCCTTCTCCCCACATCCCTTGATACCTTTAGATTTAACAAATATATCTAACACATTCTTGAATATATTTAATGACATGGCCTCAACTACCTTCTGTGGTAGAGAATTCCACAGGTTCACCACTCTCTGGGTGAAGAAATTGTTCCTCATTTCTGTCCTAAATGGCTTACCCCTTATCCTTAGATTATGACCCCTGGATCTGCACTCTCCGACCATCGGGAACATTCTTCCTGCATCTAGTTTGTACAGACCTGTCAGAATTTTATATGTTTCGATGAGATCCCTCTCAGTCTTCTATACTCCATAGAGTATAAGCCCAATCGACCCAATCTCTCCTCATATGTCATTCCTGCCATCCCAGGCATTAGCCTTGTGAATCTTCGCTGAACTCCTTCCATGGCAAGAACATACTTCCTCAGATAAGGCGACCAAAACTGCACACCATACTCAAGGTGTGGTCTCACGAAGGCCCTGTACAACTGCAGCAAGACATCCCTGTTCCTATACTCAAACCCTCTCGCTATGAAGGCCAACATACCATTTGTCTTCTTCACCGCCTGATGCTTATGATCCCGTTTACGGTTAGACTGTCACTGTACAGGTCACAATCTAGTTTTCAAAAATCGCTTTGTGTAGTGCAATGACGCGATTGCTAACTGAACGGGCGCCTGTTACACACACGCCCTGGTTTTCAGTTCCAGTAATCAACATAACTGAATGTAGTGCTTGGCCATTAATGGGCCTGTCACCTGGTTTCCATCCTCGCCCATGAACAATTTCACACTTCCATTTTACACCTTCGACCTAAGCCACAATTACAGCCATTGGGGATAACGTCAACCGAATACATTCCAGAGGGAGCCAGACGGCACCAAATCGGCTGGACCTTTTGCACCTCCCTTAATTGAATCTATCGAAGGCCATAGAGAGTAAAATGGGACGGTGTGTAAAACCGGCGTTCGAGTTGACCCGTCAGAGGCCCAGCAGGTAAGGTTCAGATTACACAGTCTGACTCGTTCCTGTACACAGACACAGCCTAATCTTTACCGAACGTATCTGTGTTTCTTTCGCATTATCATCTAACTTAATGTTTTTCATTTTTTATTGACATAAACCAAATAATGTCGTTTGCTCAGAGCTCCAGCTTTTCCAAAGGAAAATGTACAAGAATTATCGAAGGATCTTACCTTCATCTTTTCGCTTAATGGTTCTTTCTATAAGTAATAATAACACATGCTGTATCATTATGTCTGGAATTTCCACAGCAGTCGTTAGTTCCTTCCTCTCACATCTGTTGGAGTGATTATCCTGGGCTCTCTTTCAGTTGAGATGAATTGTCCCGTGGTCTGTGCAGGTGATTCATTGTTCTAGAGTATAAGTTCAGTGTATTGTATGAGGGCAACTTTAAAGCTGAGGGAGGGTGTAGAATTATCGCTAGTCTATGTGTCATCCATTAAGCATCCCGCCTGAATTTCCATTCCATTGATTTCAACGTGGAAGGAAGTCAGCCATGTTATGTCATGGGTGCCAAATTGAATGTCGCCCATTTTACAGCATCGCCTAAAATTCACAATGAAATGTGGGGATGGATTAGTCTTAGTTCCATGTGAGGGTAAAGGATCGCTCTGCGTTCTTTGTGTTGGATATGGATTGCAGTCGGGTCTTTATGTATTGTTGGCTTGTTTGGGCTGCAGATTGTAAAGGATGTATACCATTGGGCTGGCTGCACAGGCAACACATTTCTCTGAAATGAATTCACAGCCAGTGTCTTCCAAGGTGAAATGATTGCTCGATCTTGTGAGATTAAGTGATGAACCGTTCTACGTTGCCCTTGATATTGATGGATTGCTCTGTACTGTTTATTCAATGGATGGATTGCCCTGTGTTCTTATGTGTGTGGGGGTGTATTGAGTCTTGTACTGTGCAGGTGAATTATTTCTCTTGGAGCCCTCTCTCGGGATTCCTTGCTCTGTGGTCTGTCCATATTGGCAGATGATGTGGAGATGCCGGTGTTGGACGCGGGTGGACAAATGTGAAAAGTCGCAAAACACCAGATTATAGTGCAACAGCTTGATTTGAAATCACAAGCTTTCGGAGCGCTGCTCCTTCGTCAGGTGAAGTGAAGAGATCCATATAGGCACAGCATATATAGTCAGGGAACACTGCCAGATGATTACCGTTAATCTTTCTAACTGCCCTTTATCACACCTCGGCACTTCACCTGACGAAGGAGCAGCGCTCCGAAAGCCTGTGATTTCAAATAAAGCTGTTGGACTATAACCTGGTGTTGTGCGACTTCTCACATATATTGGCAGAGTTCAAGAAGTTCAGGGAAGATCTACTCGGTGTTCTGGGCCAATACATATCCCTTAACAGATATCATTAAAACAGATAACCTGGTCAGTATATCAAAGCTCTTGTGGGACCTTGATGTTGGTAAATGAGCTGCTGCGTTTCCTTCCACACGCATTGACAATACTTTAAAAGTTTTCAATTGCTTCTAAATTGGTTTGCTTGACTTCAATAGTAATGGAGTTCTGGCGGCGTGTAAAACTTGCGTCTGCCGTGATTATTATCTAAATACGATTGGTCTGTGCCTGCGTGTGCATGTCGTCGAAAACAAATATTGTGCAGAAATATTTCTTTAAAGATCGCTTTGAGTTGCAGAGATTTACAAAGAATATACGGCTTAGACACAGGCCATTCGGCCAACCTGGTGATCTGGCCTTTATTGCAAGGGGTTGTAGTACAGGATTGTACATGAGTAATGAAGACTTCCTACAATTTTACAGGGCTTTGGTGAGCCCACCCATGGTGTACTACGCACAGTTCTGGTCTCCTTATCTGAGAAAGGACATAAATGCCTTAGAGGAGGTGCGACAAAGTTTCACGAGATGATCCCTTGATTGAGTGTTGTCCTGTGAGGAGCAATTGAGTAGATTGCGCCCATACTCTCTGGACTTTACAAGAATGAGAGGTGATCTCATTGAAACATAAAGATTATGGTGGATACTGACAGGGTAGATGCTGAGAGGTTGCTTCCCTTGACTGGAGAGTCTAGAACTAGGGGGCACAGTCTCAGGATCAGGGGCCGGCCTATTAAGACTGAGATGAGGAGGAATTTCTTCACTCAGAGGTTTGTGAACCTTTGCAATTCACTACCACAAAGGGCTGTGGATGATGAGTCTTTGAGTAAATTCAAAGCTGAGATGGATATTTTTGGACTATAGTGGAATCAAGTGATATGGGGATCGGCAGGAAAGTGGAGTTCAGTTCAAAGATCTGCCTTGACCTTATTGAAAGGCGGAGTATGCTCGAAGTGCCGGATGGCCTACTCCTGCTCCTAATTCTTAGGATTTTCAGTTCTTACGAAGTGGTCTGTGACATCGCTTATGATCCACCCGAGCCTCCTCCCACCCTACTTCCTCTCACCCTTTCAGCATATCCTTCTATTTCATTCTCCCTGATGAAATCGTCAGGGCCATACGATTTAGGGAACGGCAGCATCGTGGTTATGTTACTGGAGTAGCCTACACTCCAGCCAGATATGTGAGATCAGAACTCACCACGGAAGCTGAGGAATGAAAATTCAACTTATAAAAAATATCTGGAATAAAGAAGCTGTTTTCAGTCATGAAACTATATGATTGTTGTAAAAAAAACTGTCTGGTTCACTAATGTCAATGAGGGAAGGAAATCTGTCATCCTTACTCAGTCAGGCCTATATGCAACGCCAGACCCACAGTGGTTGACTCGTAACTACCCTCTGAAATGGCCTAGCATATCACTCAGTTGTAACAAACCGATACGAAAAACAATAATACGCTTAAAACTAGACCGATCACCTCGTCTCGACCTAGGCACAGGCTTCGGACACGGCAATGGCACACCCAACCAAGCAAGCCTGCAAAGTCATCTTCCTTAACATCTGCGGACTTGTGCCAATATTGGGAAAGCTGTTCCATAGACTAGTCAAGCAACAGCCTGACATATCATACTCGTAGAATCATACCTTTCAGACACCGTCCTAGACTACTCCATCACATTACCTGAGGATGTCTTGTCCCGCCGGCAGCTGACGGCACAGTGGTATACATTCGGGAGGTTGTGGCCAAGGGAGTCCTCACCCTGACTCCATACCCCATGAAGTCTCATGGCTTCAGGTAAAGCATGGGGAAGGAAACATCCTGCCAATTACCAACTAACGCCCACCCTCAGCTGATGAATCAGTACTCATTCATGTTGAACACCTTGGAAGAAGCACAGAGGGTTGCAAGGGCACAGAATGTACTCTGGATGGGGGACTTCAATATCCCTTACCAAGAGTGGATAGGTAGCTCCACTACTGATCGAGCTGCCGAGTCCTGAAGGAGATGACTGCCAGTCTCGGTCTGCGAAGGTGGGGAGAGAACCAACACGGAGGAAAAACCTATTTGACTCATCCTCATCAATCCACTTGTCGCAAATGCAGCTGTCCATGACAGTGTTGGTAGCAGTTACAACCGCGCAGTCCTTGTGGAGACGAAGTCCATCTTCACATTGAGGAAACACACCTTCGTGCTGTGTGGCACTATCACTGTACTAAATGGATAGATTCAGAACAGATCTCGCAGCTCAAAACTGGACATCCATGAGGCGCTTTGGGCCATCAGCAGCAGCAGAATTGTAACCTCACATATCCCTCACTCAACCATTAACATTAAGCCAGAGAACAACCCTGGTTCAATGAGGACTGCAGAAGAGAATGACCGGAGCAGCACCAGGCGTACCTAACAATGAGGTGACGCCCTGGAGAAGCTACACCACAGGACTACATGCATGCTAAAAAGCGGAAGTAGCAAGCCAATGACTGAGTTACCCCTCCCACAAAAAATAGATCAGATCAAAGCTCTGCAGTCCTGCCACAACCAGTTGTGAATTGAGGTGGATCATTAAACAACTCACGGGAGGAGGAGGCTCCATGAATATCCCTAATCCTCAATGATGGTGGAGGCCATCAGGTGACTGTAAAATACAAGGCTGAAGCGTTGCAAGCATCTCCAGCCAGAAGTGATCAGTGGATGATCCCTATCAGCCTCCTCCTGAGTTCACCACCATCACAGAAGCCAGTCTTCAGCCAATTCGATTCATTCCAAGTGATAGTAAGAAACGGCTGAGCTCACTGTATAAAGCAAAGGCTACGAGCCCCGACAAAGTGCCAGCTGTCATGCGGAAGAAATGTGCTCCAGAACCAGCCGCGCAGCTAACGAATGAGTTCCAGTACAGCTACAACACTGGCATCCACCCGACAATGTGGGAAACTGCCCAGGTACGTACTTTACACGAAAAGCAGGACTAATCCAATACGGCCAATTACCGCCCCATCAGTCTACTCTCAATCATCAGCAAATTGGTGGAAGAGGTCGTCGACAGTGCTATTAAGTGGCATTTGCTCACCAATAATCAGCTCACTGATGCTCAGTTTGGGTTCCGCCAGAACCGCTCAGAATCAGACCTCATTAGAGCCTTGATCCAACCCGGAAAAAAGAGCTGAATTCCAAACGTGAGGTGAGGGCGAGTGCCCAGGACATCAAGGCATCATTGGACCGAGTGAGGCATCAAGGAGGCCCATAGGAAAATTGAAGTCAATGGAATCAGGTGGAAAACTCTCACTGGCTGATGTCATACCTAGCACAAAGGAAGGTAGTTTGGTTATTGTACGTCAATTACATCAGTCCCAGGACATCGCTGCAGGAGTACCCCAAGGCAGTGTCCCAGGCCCAACCATCTTCAGTTGCTACATAATGACCTTCCCCCCATCATAAGGTCAGAAGTGGGAATGTTCGCTGAAGATTGCAAAGGGTTCAGTTCCATTCGATACTGCTCAGATAAAGAAGCAATCCATGCCCGTATGCAACAAGATCTGGACGACCTTCAGGCCTAGGCTAGGAAGTAGCAGGTAATATTCGCGCGGCACAAGTGACAGCCAATAATTATCTCCAACAAAAGAGAGTCTAAACAACGGCAAATTCAACGGCATTACCATCGTCCAATCCCCCAACAGCAGCATCATGGGGGTCATCATTGATAAGAACCTTACCTGGAACAGCCACATAAATACTGTGGCTACAACAGCAGGTCAAAAGCTGGGTATTTTGCAGCGCGTGAATCACCTCCTGACTCCCCAACGCCTTTCCACCATCTACAAGGCACAAGTCAGGAGTGTGATGGAATACTCTTCACTTGCCTGGGTGAGTGCAGCTCCACATACACTCAAGAAGCTCCTCACTATCGACGAGAAATTAACCCGCTGGATTGGCACCCCATCCACCATGTTAAGCATTCACTCCCTCCACCACCTGTGTACCGTGGCTGCAGTGTGTACCATCTACAAGATGAACTGCAGCAACTCGCCAAGGCTTCTTCGGCAGTACATCCCAAATCCGAGAACTCTACCACCTAGAAGGGCAAGGGCAGACCCCGGCGCCTGGGAACACCATCACCTTTAAGTTCCCTCCACATCACACAGCATTCTGACAGTATATCGCCGTTCCTTCATCGTCACTGGGTCAAAATTCTGGAACTCCCTTCCTAACAGCACTGTGGAAGTACCAAGCCACATGGACTGCAACGGTTCACGAAGAGGGCTCACCTCCACCTTCTCAAGGGCAATTAAGGATCAGCAATAAATGATGGCCTTGTCAGCATCGCCCAGATCCCAAGAATGAGTAAAACAAAGTTTCTCCTGAATTACCTATTGAATTTGTTGGTGATTATCTTATATTCATTGTCCCAATTTTTGGTCTCCCCATAAGATGAAACACCTTGTCCCATAATTTCCGATACGAGGCTTTCAGCGTTCAGATGCCTCCTAGCGGAAAAAATCTATGCCCTTACCAGAGGGCTCCCGAGGTCCGGACTCTTACGCTTCTGGACCTCTCCTGGTGCACGCGTGCAGAGTCCCAGCTATCAGAGGGGCGCATGCAGCTCCCAAGCGTCCATGGGATCACGAGGGCCAGGCGAGCCAATGGGAGAAGGACATTCCCCTTCATACTTTTGACAGGTAGACCTGTCAAAAGTATGAATGGGGATCAGTGAAAAAAACACTGCAACATTAAATTAAAAATAATTGAAATCACGTTTTTACAATGAGTTAAAATTACATTAAATTAAATATTTTAAACAAATATCTAATTTTTTGAAAAAATAATTCAAGTTTTTTACGGGGCTAAATATAAACTTAACTTTTTTAAAAGGATTTTTACATTATAAATGAGTGAAAAAAAAATTTTGTTTTACTTTTTTTAAACGCTTATGCTGGTAAAATCATGCCTTACGCCTGCTTTTCCCAGGTGTAAGATTATTAAGGGATTTCAGCGGGCGGATGTTCTGCAGACAGCAGAAGTCCCTGCCCGCGGAAGCCCTTCTCCAGGGCAGGCGTGCGATCTGTCAAGAGGATTCTTGACAGATCGGAATTGCCGGTTTTCAGCGCATGCGCTTTGCATGCCTGAAACCGGAACTTGGGAGGTCCCGACGGGTATGTACACAGCTCGTACACACCCGTAGGCACCGGAAGTTAAGGGACATTATCTGCTTTGACCCTATGAAAACCACTTAATAATTTAAACAGCTCTATTAAGTCAGCCCTCATTCTTCCCCTTTCTAGCTGAAAGGGCAATTTTCTTTTCAGCCAGTCTTGATATTTATAACACGTCAGATATGGTATCATCCATATAATTCTTTTTTGGCCTTCCCCAATGGTTCTATGCCCTTTTTGTACTATGGAGACATGAACAGTACGGAGTAATACATGCGTGGTCTGAACAAGGTACTATACAGGCTTAGTTTATCTTAAGTTTCTGATATATAGGGGGAATTTTTTATCTTGAATGGTAGCGCTACATCGGCGGTTCCACCTGTTATACATCCTGTTTGATATTGAATTCTATTAAAGGCACCCAGTAACAGCCTGAAAGTGACGCTGCGCTGATATTTCAGCGATCCGCAGCCCCAAAATTTGGTCCCATATTTCGAAATATTCTGGGATTTATATTTTAGAACTGATCAAGTAAGCAGCTCGTACTTTGTTAAAGTCTGAGCCGCCATGTTTGAAAGTGTCGCTAACTTCAGGTGATTTCGTACTATAGATGGCGATTAGAGTCATAGAGTCATACAGTCATAACGGCACAGAAGGCAGCATCCGTCCGGAGTAAATTCCATGTCATCACCGCTCGCTGTATAAAAAAGTTTTTCTTCACTTCCCCCAGGTATCTCTTGGACAATACCTTAAATCTGTGTCCCCTAGTCCTTGTACCATTAACTAGTGGGAACAGCCTTTCCTCGTCTCGCCTATCCAAACCCGTCGTAATCTTGTACACATCTATCAAATCACACCTCAACCTCCTTTGCTCTAACGAAAACAAATCCAGCTTCTCCAAACTGTCCTTGTAGCTAAGATCCCCCATCCCCGAAACCAACCTGGTAATTATGCTCTGCACCCTCTTAAGGGCCTTCACATCCTTCGTATTGTGTGGTTACCAGAACTGGACAAGCAATTATCCAGTTGTGGCCTAACCGCGTTTTATAAACGTTCAGAATTGCATTCAAAGCCACCGTACAACCGAATGTATTTTTCTCACCAGCAGCTTCCTGGAGTTCGATCAGCTTCTCGATTACTGTCGAAAAATGGAGAGAGGGTGACCGAGTGCACAGGCGTACATTCACTGAGTCATGAGATAGCATCAAAGCTTAACCCCCATCGTAAAGCTCGCGTTGCGAATCAACCAGTGGTTATGCCTGCCTCACATTGACTAATAGGTTTGATGTCAAACTCTTCTTTATCTGATTAAGAAACACAACTAGGGGTGAAATTGGACATGAGCGTTGAGGCAGCACACGTGGAATCGCTTTCGCTGCCCATGAGAAGACATTCCCGATATTCAGTACCATTGAAGTCACACGGGCCACCGATAAGATAATGGCCAAGATATTCTGATCCCTCCAGGTAGGTACGCACTGTGTACCCACCAGTAGGGACATCGGAAATGCCGGTTTCAGGCATGCACAGCGCATGCGCTGAAAATCGGCATTTCGGATCTGTCAAGAATGGTCTTGACAGATCGGACGCCTGCCCTGGAGAAGGGCCTCTGCGGATGGTAGTGCCGCTTTTTGGAGACCCTCCGCCCGCAGAAAACCCTTAGAAATCTTACACATGGTAGAAGCATAAGGCCTGGTTTTACCAGGATAAGAGTTGAAATAAAGTTAAAAAATACTTTTTTTCACTGATTTATCATTTAAAAATACTTTCAAAATAGGTAAGTTGATTTTTAGCCCCGTAAATAATTTACTTATTTTTTTCAAAAATAATTTTTTGTTTAAAATACTTAATTTATTGTAATTTCAATCATTTTAAAAATGTAGATTTTAAAAATGTATTTATAGTTTCACTATGTTTTTGGGGTGATCTCCATTCATATATTTGACAGTTCTTCCTGTCAAGTGTGTGCAGGGAGATTCCCTTCTTTGATTGGCTCCCCATGGCCCACGCGATCCCAGGGACGCTGCGAACTGCTTGCGCCTCTGGGATACGTGGGCCCTGCACACTTGGAGTTTGGAGAGTCCCAGGAGCGGAAGCATGTGCGTCCAGGGAGCCCTCAGGTAAGGGCGTACATTTTTCCAGATCGCAGGCCTCCGGCCGCGGGATGCCTGCGATCAGAAAATACGGGGCAATACCGCAGGTCCCATTTCACAATCAACATTTTGATTAAAAAAAACGTAGCACTCTGGCCTAGAAACTCCTCTCGGGCGGGGGCGCAAAACGGGCGGTATTGGATTGGCCACGCTTGAAGCGCAACGCGAGATAATGAAATAAAAACAAAAAATGCTGGAAATACTCAGCAGGTCAGCAGCATCTGCAGAGAGAGAAACAGAGTTAACTTTTCAGGTTGGTGACCCTTCATCGACCTGAAACGTTAACTCTGTTTCTCTCTCCACAGATGCTGTCTGACCTGCTGAATATTAACAGCATTTTCTGTTTTTATTTCAGATTTCCACCATCTGCAGTGTTTTGCTTTTGCGCCAGATATTGAGTTCCAATGAAGACAAAGGTAATTGATCAACATGCTACAAAGCTGCTGGTTAGGAAATTAGCTGGTAAGGAAGAAGGAGGAGAGGCTATATAAAGAAAAAGGTCACAGTTTTAAAGGTATTTCACGGGTAAGGACACCTGGGGATTACATACACAAACATTTGAAGGCGACAGGACAGGTTCAGAAGGCTATTGAACAAACATACAGGATTCAAAGTTTTTTCAATTGAGGCAGAGAGTACAAAAGCAAGCAAGTTTTGATAAAAGTCTAATAATCACAAGTTAGACCTCAACAGCCGTACTGCATCCAATTCTGGCCAAAAAATTTCAGGAAGTTGCCAAGCCCTTGTAGGGGATTCACAAGGTATTACCTAGAGTAAAACCAGGAGTAGGTTAAGGAGAGTTAATGGAGACGTTCAAAATTATACAGAGTTTTGATCGAGTAAATAGGGGAAAACTCTTTCCACTGGTAGATATGTCGTTCACCAGAGGACAGATTCTGGGGGCCGTATTTTGCGACCCTACGGGTGCCTGCGAGGAGCGCGTGCATACGGAAGGGGCGTGCAAATGCCGGGTTTAGGCATGCGAAGCGTATGCGCTGAAATCCGTCACTTGTGATCTGTCAAGAATCGAGCATCCACATCCCGGGAGAAGGCGATTTGCCCAACTTCCGCCTGCTGAAAGGCTGTGGATTATTATGCGTAACGCCTGCTTTTAGCAACTTAACAGTGCTAAAAAATAGAAAAATAATATTTAATCACTCACTTTTACATTAATAATACTGTCCAATAATGTAAGTTTGTATTTAGCACCATTAAAACATTTTATTTCAAAAAAAGCATTTCTGTTTAAAATATTAATTAACTGCCATTTTATTTGATTTTATATATGTATTTTTTTAATTTATTTCATGATTTCGTGTATTTTTTAAGCCATCCCCATTCATACTTATGGGGATTCCGTCGGTACAGAACACGCATAAGTATGAATGGGGGTGAAATTCTTTAATTGTTTGGGCTTGACCACGTGATCCCAGGCGCGCTTGCGAACCGCCTGCGCCCCTGTGTTACGTGGGCCTCTACGCATTTCTACCAGGAGAAGCCCAGGCTCGCAAGCCTCCGTATCTCCCGGACCACCAGGTAAATGGATAGAAAATGTGATGATCGGAGGCATCCGCCCGCGGCAAGACTCCGATCGCAAATTCAGGCACTAGGTGCTTCGCAAAAAATCGCCGAGGGATGAGGAGTTTTTTTTTGTTTAAGCAGCCAGTTATTATGATCTTGAATTCTATGCCTGAATGAGTGGAGGAAGCAGGTTCAATACGTGAAGAAGGGAATTGGTTATATACTTGAAAATTTAAAATTTGCAAAGTGCGAGGTTATTAACTTTGGCAGGAAAAATAAAAAAAAAATATTATATAAATTGAGAGAGATTACAAAATGCTGCAGTTCAGATGGACCTGGGTGTCCTTGTGAATGGAACACAACAAAGTTAGCACGCAGGTACAGCAAGTAATTATAAAGGCAAATTAAATGTTGGCCTTTATTGCAAGGGAGTTGGAGTATAAAAGCAGGGATGTCCTGCTACAACTGTACAGGGTATTGGTGAGACCACACCTTGAGTACCGCATACAGTTTTGGTCTCCTTATTTGAGGAACGACATACTTGCATTGGAGGCAGTTCAGAGACGATTCACGAGGTTAATTACAAACAAGAGGCGGTTGACTTATGAGAAAATGTAGAGCAGGTTGGGCCTATACACATTGGAATTTAGAATAATGAGACGTGATCTTTATGAAACATATAATACACTGAGGGTGCTCGATAAGATAGATGCAGAGAGGATGTTTTCCCTGGCGGGGAAATCTAGAACTCAGGGGTATAGTTTCAGAATAAAGGGTCGCCCCTTTAAAACTGAGATGAGGAGGAATTTCTTCTCAGAGGATCGTAAATCCGTGGAGGCTGGGTCACTAAATACATATAAGGTGGAGATTGACAGATTTTTGCAAGATAAGGGAGTGAAGGCTTATGAGAGCGGGCAGGGAAATGGCTTTGAGCCAAGATCAACTCTGATCTTATTGAATGGCGGAGCTGGCTCGAGGGATCAATTGGTCGTTTCCTGCTCCTATTTCTTATGTTCATACAGCTTTGAAGGAAAAGCCGGGGAGCAGGATTATTTAGATTGCAATATTCAAGGAGCTGGCACAGACACGATGGGCCGAATGGCCTACTTCTGTGCTGCACGATTGATAGATTGTATGAAAGGCTGCCGGAATGCTGATGTAAACAGCGACTGATTTTTGCTGTTCCCTGGAAGGAGTTCTCTAATTCGGATGATAGCAATAACCGTGTGATTATATGCTTCCTAAACACCTCAGCGAAGAACTGGAAACGGTGCACGTTAGATTTACTCAAATAATACTTTTCAGGAATCAGTTTTTCTGTTGAAATAGTTGAAGGACCACGTGAAGAAAGTAGGAAGCTTTTTTGATTCAGCTTAAAACTCACATACTGCCATGATGAGGACTGTAAATGCGTTCACTTTTACTTAATATGATAGCAATTGCACTCAGTGAGGCTATTCTGTCCATAGAAAGTTTACCACAACACTCTACTCACGTCTAAATCCGGGAAATGCAGGAGAGGCAGCATCTGCGGAGAAAGGAAGGCATGGTTAACGTTTCATGTCGATCAGCACTGAGCGATGCCAAGAATGAACAGCAGTTCGAGATTCTGGGTGAACGGGCGGGTGCGGGAAAAGATAAACGGAGAGGGCATGAGATGAGTAGATGACAGAAGTAATGATGGTGTTAGGCGAAAAGATGGTGATAATAGGAGAGATAGAGTTGCCAGCCTTGGCTTAGTGCTTGCACCCTTGCCTCTGAGCGAGAAGGTTGTGGGTTCAAGCCCAACTACAGGGACTGGAGTTTATCATCTGGAACAAACACTTCAGGGATATAGTGATAGAGCGCTGTACTGTTGGAGGTGCCGTCTTTCGAATGCGACGTTGAACCGAGGTTTAAATGTTCTCAGATGTATCTGAAAGATCCCGCTGCTTTATTCGAAGAAATGTTCTCCTGTTTGGATGAGTCACCAGTTATCTTCCAACTTAAATAACTAAAGCAGATTATCCGGCAGCTGTCAGTTTGTTGTTCATGGGACCTTGCTGTTACAAAGGCCGACCGTGATTCCCACAGTATAACAGCGACAACACCAAGACAAGAGTGCCATTCTCTGCAAAGCGCTTTGGGACGTTCTGAGATCATGAAAGGCGAGAAAAGGAAATACTTAAAAAATTACAGCTGTGCCGTTCAGGGGTGATGTCAGAAAGCACTTCTTCAGATAAAAGGTCATGGCAATCGGGAATGCTCTCCCCAAAAAGCCGGTGAGGATAGATCAAGTGGGAAACTCAGAACTGAGAATTATGATTTTTATTGAGGTTTATGGAACCAAGGCACCAAATTGAGTTAAGATACAGGTGAGCCACGATCTGGTAGTATGACGGAACGAGCTCGAATGAAGAAACGCCTTTCCCTGTTCCGATGTTCCTAAGATATTGGCTGATAGCGCTCGATGTGGGATAGGATAGAGTGGTAGTTTTGTTATTAGACAAGTAAGCCAGAGCATTGAGCTAGAGAGAGTTCAGATCCCACCATGGCACTTTGAGAGTTTGAAATCAGTCTTTTAAAAATATAGTTATATTCAAAATTTGATATCAAGAAAATTACACTTAAACTTTTAGATTTTTGTAAGATATCGAAGAAATTCACTGATGAGCTTTAGGAAGGACATCTGCCGTCCAGTCACTTTTTTGCTTCTTTCTGTCACTAGTCTGTTATTTTTAATTCTTTTCTGGGATGTGGGTGTCGCTAGCTGCCATCCCTAATTGCCCTTATGAAGCTGGTGGTGAGCCGCATCCTTGAACCGCTGCAGTCCGTGTGGTGTAGGTACTCCCACAATGCTGTTAGGGGAATACATCCAGGATTTTGGCCGCGCGACGATGAAGGAACGGCGATATATTTCCAAGTCAGGATGGTGTGTGACTTGGAGGGGAAATTGGAGGTGGTGGTTTTCCCATGCGCCTGCCGCCCTTTTCCTTCTAGGTGGAAGAGTTCGTGGGTTAGGGATAAGCTGCCGAAGAAGCCTTGGCGAGTTGCTACAGAGCATCTTGTAGATGCTGCAAGACTGCAGCCACAGTACGCCGGTGGTGGAGGAAGTGATTGTTTAAGGTGGTTGATGGGGTGCCAATCAAGCGTGCTGCTTTGTCCTGGAAGTTGTCGAGCTTCTTGAGTGTTGTGGAGCTGCACTCATCCAGGCAAGTGGCGAGTATTCCATCACACTCCTACCTGGTGCCTTGTAGATGGTGGAACGGCTTTGGGAGTCAGATAGCTGCCCCCTTGAAGTGGCACAGTAAGTAACTCGGTTTCGAAGGCCCTCCTACATTCAGAGGGTAACTTGGGATGGGGAATTACTGTTGACCTTGTAAGAGACGCCCACATCCCAAGAGATAATTGAAAAAATATAGACTAATTACATCTAATGACTATTCCTGATACTTGATCTCACGGACTGCTTCCTAGTGGAATATACGAACGATATGTTACTGCAAGGGTTATGATACTGAACGACTATATCACGGCTCCCAGGATCCCAATTTTCGGAGGTTTCACCTAGAAAGTTAATGGACAAGAGGTTTTCGACGATGATCGTGGCAAAACGGCATCCATATCACAGACAGCAGAAAATATTTGTTCCCGTTTTGGTTACCGCCGTATCGATGCTGGTCGGTTTTGTGAAAATTGTGTCCAGTTCCCTGACACTTCCGCCCCACCATTGTCAGACTTGCTTTCGGCCGCAAAGGCAGCACAGTCTAGAATTCCTTCCCCATGCTTCCCTTCCTCCGGATCCCCCTTTAAGACGCTCGTTCAAGCGCAAATCTTTGACCATGCATCGCGTCATCGCTCCTAACTGCTCGCTCATCGGCTCAACGCCCATTCATCCGTGTCCCATTGAGATGACACGTTTGCACCATTATTCCACTACAGTAAAAGCGCTATTCATAGCTGAGGATTTGCTGTTAGTGGTACGATTCTGAAATGAATGACAATATATTATTACATGATAACCCCATTGGCTCAGTGATATACTTCAGGAAAATACTCCCGACACCCATACAAATCACAGCTTTCTTGAGATTCTTGGAAACACTAGCTGGTTGACTGGGAATGTCCTCTGAAATTGATACAGCAAGCCACTCAACATGGATTTCAGAAACATTTCGCTAAACCTTCAGGATTGGCCTGAAGTGGGCAAACCCGGGAGAGATAACGTAGGAGCATAAACAAGTGTTTGTTTCTTTATTTTCATTGAAGACCTTCGATTATTTTTATAAAAATATTGGATTTCGAAATAAAGGCTGTTTGACTGTCAGATAAGTTTCATCCAATCAGGTAAGGAAGAGGTTATTCGCATTTCAACCGGCAGGGTAAGGCCCAGCACCGAGAGGATAGGCGCGGGCGTTTGGAGACAGCAGTTCGTGTGACTAAAACTCCAGCAATATATCCAACCTTGGTTGGAAAGCCCTATTGGAGAATTATGAACTATCCTGCCTTCTGCTGAATCATGGCCCAGGAGCTATTGTAAGGATCACCTGCCGAAATTGACAGATCAGCATTGCTCCGCGTTGAAGCACCGAGAGAAGGCGAGAGGAGAGAATGTGCGCTTACCTTCCTCAGCTGGTTCACGCCCTTCTTTCCCATCGGGATTTGGTTTTGGATCGGTTTCCCTGACGGGCATTCTTCCAGCTTCAATGTCCGAAACAGCAGACTGCACAGAACAAAAATTGATGTCCTCGTTCGAGATCTGTTTAAAAATTCATATGCGTTACAATTTCAACAGTAATTTGTTAATGTTTTGAATGAACTTTCAATCAATATAACATCCTGATCAGGTTATACTCTAATACCTGTTCTATATGTATTGTAAGACCGATACCTATTATACCTGTAATACCATCAGCAATATAATACATATAATATTGTAACGGTAACGCTAATATCTGCGACACTGCAGTGGTGATAATGAGAATAATTTTAACTCTGGGCGATAAGGAAAGATGGCCGCTATCGAATTAACCATCCATTGCACCAAACGCACAATTGGACTTTCAATTGAAGTCAACGGAAGGGAACCTAGGAACTTAAGGTCAGGAGTAGGACATCAGTCCCTTGAATCTGTTTTATCATTCAATCAGATCATGGCTGCTCTGTATCCTAACTCCATTCACCCACCTTCTATCCTTTTTCCTTAGTACCTTTGTCTATCAAAAATATATGGATCTCAGGGAAAATCGGCCGGGTTTATCAGACTTCTAATTCATATCCATACAATGCAAAGCGAAAGTGAAGCCCTTTTGCTCCAATACTGGAATGCAATTGTATCTGATACTTCTTGAATGCTGCAAGACATCCAGACACAGGTGTAATACAGCTATTAGCTGGAATACTCCGGTACATGTGAAACGGGTTGGAGGTGAAGTTCATCTTGGCCGATAGTTCAAAGTGGGCGATTTCGAATCTCCACCCCCGCCTGATTGAAATCAAAGGGAACAAATGGGTGCATTGCAAAATAGGCTGCTGATGCGCTATTGTCCTTATGAGCTGGCAATCAAGAGGAATTTCATACGCCATACATGTAAATCTATAACAGAACAAGTTGTGTGATTGCATCGTCGCTCTGTGTTGAAAACCTAACCTTGTGAGTTAGAAACTTGTGCACTCACATAACCAGACCAGGGACTAAAACACTTGTGGTAGTATTTGCACCTATGGATATGTTCGAAAACGGGCAGTGGCAGTAAGCACGCCCATTATACACCCAGCCGGATTTCATTTTGAATCTGGTTGATGGAAGGAGAATCCGGCCTGGGGTGTATAACAAAAGAACATAAGAAAATAAGAATTAGGAGTAAGATTAGGCCATACGACCCCGAGAGCCTGCTCCACCAAACAATAAGATCATGGCTGATCTTCGAACCCAATTCCACGTTGCTGCCCGATCCCTATATCCCTTGATTCCCTTAGAGTCCAAATCTATCGATCTCAGCGTTGAATATACTCATCGATTCAGCATCCACAGGCCTCTGGAGTAAAGCATTGCCAAGATTCACAACCCTCTGAGTGAAGGTATTTCGCCTCATCTCAGTACTAATTGGGCGACCCATTATTCCGAGACTATGCGCTCTAATGCTAATCTCTCCTGCCAGGTAAAACAGCCTCGAAGCCTTTACCATGGAAGACCTCTCAGAATCTTCTATGTATCAATGTGATCTCCTCTAATTCTACTAAACGCCAGAGAATATCGGCCTATTCTACTCAACCTCTCCTCATAGGAAAACCCTTTCCTCCGAGGAATCTGCATAGTGAACCTTCACTGTACACGCTCTAATGCAAGTTTAGCCTTCCTTATTTACGCAGACCAACACTGTGCGCAGTACTTCAAGTTTTGTCTCACCGAAGACATGCACAATTGCAACAAGACTTCATTATTATTTTACATCAACCCTCATGCAATAATGATCAAAATACTATTTGCCTTCCTAATTGCTTTCTGTTATCTTTCTGTGTTTAGTGTACAAGGACAGCCAAGTCCATCGGAACACCAATAATTGATTGTGCCCGTATTTTTCGGTACCTACAGGTGCGTACGGGCTGCGTACGCACCCGCAGGGACATCGGAAATGCCGGATTCAGGCATACTAAGCGCATGCGTTGAAAACCGGCCTTTCCGGATCTGTCATAGAAACATAGAAACATAGAAAATAGGTACAGGAGTAGACCATTCGGTCCTTCGTGCCTGCACCGCCATTCAATGCGTTCATGGCTGAACATGCTACCTCAGTACCCCATTCCTGCTTTCTCGCCATACCCCTTGATCCCCCTAGTTGTGAGTGTTATATCTAACTCCCTTTTGAATATATTTAGCGAGCTGGCCTCAACAACCTTCTGTGGAAGAGAATTCCATAGATTCTCCACTCTCTGGGTGAAGAAGTTCCTCCTCAGCTCAGTCTTAAATGGCTTCCCCTTAATCCTTAGACTGTGACCCCTGGTTCTAGTTTTCCCTAACATTGGGAACATTCTGCACGCATCTAATTTGTCTAAACCAGTTAGGATTTTAAATGTCTCTATAAGATCCCCCCTCATTCTTCTGAACTCCAGAGGATACAAGTTCAGTTGACCCAATCTTTCTTGATATGTCAGTCCGGCCATCCCAGGAATCAATCTAGTGAACCTTCGCTGCACTCCCTCAATAGCAAGAATGTCCTTCCTTAAGTTAGGAGACCAAAACTGCGCACAATACTCCAGGTGTGGCCTCACCAAGGCCCTGTACAACTGCAGCATCACCTCCCTACTCCTGTACTCAAATCCCCTTACTATGAAGGCCATCATTCCGTTTGCTTTCTTGACTGCCTGCTGCACTTGCATTCCCACCTTCAGTGACTGATGTACCATGACGCCCAGGTCTCGTTGCACCTCCCCTTTCCCTAATCTGCCACCATTCAGGTAATAGTCCGCTTCTCTATTTTTACCACCAAAGTGGATAACCTCACATTTATCCACATTGTACTTCATCTGCCATACATTTGCCCATTCACCCAATCTGTCCAAGTCACTTTGTAGCCTCCTAGCATCCTCCTCATTGTTCACACTGCCTCCCAATTTAGTGTCATCCGCAAATTTGGAGATATTACATTTAATCCCTTCGTCCAAATCATTAATATATAATGTAAACAGCTGGGGTCCCAGCACCGAACCCTGCGGTACCCCGCTGTTCACTGCCTGCCATTCTGAAAAGTACCCATTTACTCCTACTCTTTGTTTCCTGTGTGCCAACCAGTTCTCAATCCACGTCAACACATTACCCCCAATCCCATGTGCTTTAACTTTGCTCACCAATCTCTTGTGTGGGACCTTGTCGAAGGCCTTCTGAAAGTCCAAATACACCACATCTACTGGTTCCCCCCTGTCCACCCTATTGGAAACATCCTCAAAAAATTCCAGAAGATTTGTCAAGCATGATTTCCCTTTCACAAATCCATGCTGACTTGGACCTATCATGTCGCCACTTTCCAAATGGTCTGTTATGACATCTTTAATAATCGCTTCCATCATTTTACCCACGACCGATGTCAGGCTGACCGGTCTATAATTCCCTGCTTTCTCCCTCCCTCCTTTTTTAAAAAGAGGGGTTACATTGGCCACCCTCCACTCCATCGGAACTGATCCAGAGTCTAAGGAATGTTGGAAAATGATCGTCAATGCATCCACTATTTCCAAGGCCACCTCCTTAAGTACTCTGGGATGCAGACCATCAGGCCCCGGGGATTTTTCAGCCTTCAGTCCCATCAATTTCCCCAATACCTTTTCCCGACTAATAAGGATTTCCCTCAGCTCCTCCCTCTTACCAGATCCTCTGACCCCTTTTATTTCCGGCAGGTTGTGTGTGTCCTCCACAGTAAACACCGAACCTAAGTACTTGTTCAATTGATCTGCCATTTCCTTGTTCCCCATTACGACTTGCCCTGTTTCCGACTGCAGGGGACCTACGTTTGTTTTTACTAACCTCTTTCTTTTTACATATTTATAGAAGCTTTTGCAGTCCATTTTAATGTTCTCTGCAAGCTTCCTTTCATATTTTATTTTCCCTGCCCTAATCAAACCCTTCGTCCTCCTTTGCTGAGTTTTGAAGTTCTCCCAGTCCCCGGGTTTGCTGCTACTTCTGGCCAATTTGTATGCAACTTCCTTGGTTTTAATACTATCCCTGATTTCCCTTGTTAGCCATGGTTGAGCCACCTTCCCTTTTTTATTTTTACACCAGACCGGGATGTACAATTGTTGTAGTTCATCCATGCGATCTCTAAATGTCTGCCATTGCACTTCCACTGATAGCCCCTTAAATATCGCTTGCCAATTTAACCTCGTCAATTCACGCCTCATACCATCAAAGTTGCCCTTATTTAAGTTCTGGACCATGGTCTCTGACTTAACTGTTTCCTTCTCCATCCTAATGTAGAACTCCACCATACTATGGTCACTCTTCCCCAGGGGGCCTCGTACCACAAGATTGCTGATTAGTCCTTCCTCATTACACAACACCCAGTCCAGGATGGCCTCCCCTCGAGTTGGTTCCTCAACATATTGGTTTAGGAAACCATCCCTTAAACACTCCAGGAAATCCTCCTCCACCGTATTGCTTCCAGTTTGAGTAGCCCAATCTATATGCATATTAAAGTCACCCATGATAACTGCCGTGCCTTTTTTGCACGCACCTCTGATTTCCTGTTTCATACCCTCCCCTCCTCACTACTGCTGTTTGGAGGTCTGTACACAACTCCCACTAACGTTTTCTGCCCTTTGGTGTTCTGCAGCTCAACCCATATTGATTCCACATCCTCCAAGCTGATGTCCTTCCTAGCTATTGCATTAATCTCCTCTTTAACCAGCAATGCTACCCCACCCCCTTTGACAGGCCAGACGTCTGCACAAGAGAAGGGCCTCTGCGGGGGGAGAGTTCCACTTTCTGCAGAACCTCCGCCCGCAGAAAACCCTTAGAAATCGTATGGTTGGTAAAAGCAGGCGTAATGCCTGTCTTTACCAGCATAAGAATTGAAAAAAGTAAAAAAAAAATTCACTCATTTATAATTTTAAAATAATATTCGAAAATGGAAGTTTATATTAAGCCCCTTGAAAAACGTTATTTATTTTTCTTTCTAAATAAATTTTTGTTTAAAATATTTAATTTAGTGCAATTTTAATTCATTTGAAAAATGTGATGGTTTTTTAAAATGTATTTAATATTTTACTGTGTTTTTGCGGTGATCGCCATTCATATATTTGACAGTTCTTTCTGTCAAAAGTATGAAGGAGATTCCCTTCTCCTATTGGCTCCCCATGGCCACGTGTTCCCAGGGATGCTTGCGAACTGCATGCACATCTGGGATACGTGCGCACTGCGCAATTCGATTCTGGAGAGGCCCTGGATCGGAACTGTCTGGACCACGGGAGCCCTCAGGTAAGTTAGGAGTTTTTTTTCCGATAGGAAGCATCCAGATGCAGGAAGCCTCCTATCGGAAATTACTGGACAATAATTTCGCAAAATAAAAAAAAAACTGATTTTCTATATCTCATCCAACCAAAATGAATAAACTCACATTTTCTAACATTATGCTCCATCTTCATCTTCTTGCCCATTCACTTAACCTCACTACATCTCTTTGCACTCTCTCTCCTCCTCACATCTTACTTTCCCATCTATATTTAAAACATTAGCAAATTTGGACACATTACAATCGGAACCTTCATCTAAGACATGAATAACAATTTTAAATAGCTGATGCCCCAGCACAGATCCGTGTGGCACACCATGAGCTATAGCCTGCCAACCAGAAAAAGAAGCATTTATTCCTGCTCTGTTTTCTGTCCTTTAACGAAATCCTCTACCCATTCTTATATATAACCTCCAACTCCACGAGCTCTGATCTCGTGCAACATAATGTCGTATGTCACCTTATTGAATGACTTTAGAATATCCAAATATACGACATCCACTGGTTCCCCTTTATCTACCATGTCAGTTACATGCTGAAAAATCATTTAACTTCAGCGGGGAATTGTGTGTGAAAAACGGGCGGTAGGGACCGGAAGCCTGTATGCCCATTATACAATCCACTGCCACCCATTTTGTGCGTCACCGAAGTTGAATTTGACAGTGTAGTATCAAACTGGAGCTGCCAATCGGTCACTTGTTTCAGAAAACGCCCGATATTCCTTTCCAGGTGAAGATCGATCCAAAAAGCCAGTTCTACGAAAAGTTGAATTCTCGTATTTTCCGATCGGTGACTTCCTGCGTGAGGAGGCCTCCGATCTGGAAGAAATCTCCGAACTTAGCTGAGGGCTCCCAGGTTGCGTAAACTTCAGGTCCTGGGCTTCTCCAAACGCGAAATGCGCAGGGCCTAGGTATCCCAGAGGCGCATGCATTTCGCAAGCGTCCCTAGGATCACGTGGGCCAGGCCAGCCAAAAGCAAAAGGGAATCACCCTTCACAAACTTGACAGATAGACCTGTCAAATATATGAATGTAGATCACCCTCAAAACACAGTAAAACATTAAATATATTTTTTTTAAATCACGTTTCTAAAATGAATTAAAATTACAATAAATTAAAATTTTAAACAAAAATTTAATTTTTTGAACAGAATAATTAAAGTTTTTACGGCGCTAAAAATAAACGTACCTTTTTAAAATTATTTTTAAATTATAAATGAGTGAAAAGATTTTTTTTTTACTTTTGTTCAACTCTTACGCTGGTAAAAGCAGCCCCTACGCCTGCCTTTACCATGAATAAGATTTCTAAGGTTTTCAGCAGGCGGAGGTTCTGCAGAACGTGGAAATCTCCCCCCACAAAGGCCGTTCTCCAGGGCAGGCGTCCGATCAGTCAAGACGATTCATGACAGATCAGAAATGCCGGTTTTTAGCGCATGCGCTTCGTAAGCCTGAAACTGGCATTTCCGATGTCCCTACGGGTGTGTACACAGCCAGTACCCAACCGTAGGGATCGGAATATACGGCCCACGATTTATGCTATTCTTTCAGAAGTTCTGTTCCTTTTTGCACGAAGCTGTAAGGGAATAACGGAAGACCCACCCCCCTCAGAAAGTCAACCCCATAAAGTAGACTCCAACATCAGTGAGGTTAAAAGAAGGAATTGCGCATTTAATGACCTCAGTTCGTCCCTGGGCGGTTTCAGCCAATGGCATACTTCCGGAAGATGGTTACTCTGCTATTATAGGAAATGCAACAGCAATTTGTGCACAGCAAGATACCAGAAAGAGAAATGAGATAATGATCAAATCATCTGTTGTAGTGGTGTTGCTTGACAGATCAATATTAGCAAGGATACCGTGGTTACCTAAGCAAAATACTGCGGATGCTGGAAATCTGAAATAAAAACAGAAAATGCTGGAAATACTCAGCAGGTCAGACAGCATCTGTGGAGATTGAAACAGAGTTAACGTTTCAGGTCGAGGACGCTTCGTCAGAACTGGAAATAGCTGGAGATGCAACATGTTTTTAAGCAAGTGCATGGGGCTGGGAAAGGGACAAGGAGAGGAAAGAACACAAGGGAAGATCTGTGACAGGATGGAAGGCAGGAGAGATTAAGATACATTTAGAGAGATTTACAGATGGTGCAAGGCAAAAAGAGATTGTAATGGGATAGGTTAAGAAACAAAAGATGTCTCTAGATGAAGTGTAAATAGCAGTGGCAGAATGAAAGACAGCTGCCATGTTGGAGAGAGAAAAAATCAATAAAATAAAATAAACGGAGAAAAAGGATATGGGCAGAGGTTATGGTCTGAAATCTATGTTGAGTCCAGAAGGCTGTAAATTGCCTGCAAAAGATGAGATGCTGCTTCTCGAGCTTCATTGGAACAGTGTAAGAGGCCAGGGACGGTGAGGTCTGAGTGTGAGTGGAGCGGAGAATTAAAGTGACAGGCGACCGAAGTCACCCTTATGGACTGAATGGAGGTGTTCTGCAAAGTAGTCACCCAATCTGCGCTTGGTCTCGCCAATGTAGAGGATACATTGTATACCTCCCCTGAGTTTACCTGGATAACTCCACTGCTCTTCTGCGATATGGTGCCATGGCGGTCTTTTACATTCACCTGAGAGGGCAGACAGCGTCTTGGTTTAAAATCCCATCCGAAAGACCACACCTGTGACAGAACTGCACTGGAGTGTCAGCCTGGATTATGTGCTCAACTCTCTGGAGTGGGACTTGAACCCATGACCTTCTGACTCAGAAGCGAGAATGCCAACAGCTGACCACAGCT
Source organism: Squalus acanthias (assembly GCA_030390025.1). Classification (NCBI taxonomy): domain Eukaryota; kingdom Metazoa; phylum Chordata; class Chondrichthyes; order Squaliformes; family Squalidae; genus Squalus; species Squalus acanthias. The sequence continues at coordinate 11,248,475 of CM059453.1, forward strand.
GATTTCTGCTGATAACGCGGCTAAAAATAAACTTACCCTTCTTTAAAGTATTTAAAAATGATAAACCTTTGGAAAAAATGTTTCAATTTTACTTAATTCACCTCTTACCTTGTTAAAAGCAGGACTTGTGCCTGCGTTTTCCACGCGCAGCTGCTAGGGACTTACCCACACCTAGAAACCTGTAATAAAAGCGGAAGTTCCAGGTCTCCGTGCTCCCTCTCCGGCGCACGCGATTGACCTGCGAACCCCTTCCTTCAAAAGAACGGATGTTCCGGTTTCCAGCGCATGCGCAGTGCATGAGCGAAACCGGCACTTCCGTTGGCCCTACTGGTGAGAACACAGCGCGTACTCACACGGAGGGAATGGAATTTCAAGGCCACTTTTCCAAGGCACTGTTCCAAAGGTGTTCCCATGTTTCCTGGCCGTATTTGTTCCTTCAACCAAAGCGAACAACCAGCATTAATCAATTGTACGAGGGACTGAGCGAATGCGTAAGGTCACAATTATTTTCTTTTATTCACTTATGGTATCTGGGCATCGCTGGCAAGGACAGCATTTATCGCCCATCCCTAGTTGCCCTTGAGAAGGTGGTGGTGAGCCGCCTTCTTGAACCGCAGCAGTACATGTGATGAAGGTACTCCGACAGTGCTGTTCAGTGAGGAGTTCCACGAATTTGACCCGGCGACTATGAAAGATCGGCGATGTACTTCTAAGTCAGGATGCTGTGTGAATTGGAGGGGAACTTGGAGGTGCTGGTGTTCCCATGCGCATGCTGCCCTTGTCTTCCAGGTGGAAGAGGTCGCGGGTTTGGGAGGTGCTTTCGAAAAAGCCTTGGCGTGTTGCTGCATTGCATCTTGTAGATGATACACACTGCAGCTACGGTACGCCGGTGGTGGTGGGAGTGAATGTTTAAGGTGGGTGGGGTGCCAATCAAATGGGCTGCTTTGTCGTGGATGGTGTCGAGCATACATAACACAATTGCTACACATCAACCTAATCCATTGGATGTTAAGCACTTTGGAACACGTGAGGATGTTAAGTGTACTATTGTTGCCAATTGGTCAGAAATTAGTCTCGAGTGGTATCACAACACCCGTAGTTATATGCCGCGCTCGATGATCGTTTCCATTGATTTCAGACTCGAAATTAATTTTGCGCCGGGGCGCAATATGGGCGCTATAGGTTTGGCCACAGAGTGGCTTCAGATCCAATTACCGTACACCTAACCCAAACACCCGAGACGGATTTCTAGCCCAACCGAACTGAATATTGGACGGGGTGCATAACATGCCGTCGTTTAGAAGCCGCACGTTTGGAGCTACTGCAACAAATGAATTTAATCCATCAAATTTTTCTTTCTAGCATAATCGTACTGCAGGCCAGATGTATCCCCTGGATCGTCAACATCCAACCTCAAAGCTTCGCCCAATAATTCCACTACCTAACTGCTCTGCTGAGGAGATGGTTAATTGTTCATTGTCCCCAGCAATTGAGGCGCATCTGATCCCCGTTTCAGCGCGCGCCTTCTGCCAGATTCATGCCAATCATCACCACGCCTCAAAATGAGTCGGTCATTGAGGCAGCAATAATGTGCAGGAGATGTTCTCCGAACGGCCGTTCAGCGTCAATCTGCCCAACGTTCTATTTCTTATCACAATTGCTTGCGAATTCAATATTCTGATATTTGCAACCCCATCTGTTCTCAGGTGTATGATGTGCCGTCATCCTCTTATTTCTGCAGACCTGAAGGGTTGCAGCCTTGATCAACACGTTACGCTGTGACACACAGTGACATTAATTCTTGCATGCAGCGACAACGTCATTTTGCCTACATCGTAGGCAGCGAATCGGACGCCTGTTCTTTTGGCATTGAAATCCGGCTCGGGCGGTTGGGGTAGATGTGCGGTAATCGGATCTGACGCGCAATTGCAGCCAAACCTATACCGCCCGTATTGGGCCTTTAATGTCCCAAAACGCTTTAAAAGAGTGTGATCAAAAAAAATCGACAACCAACCCACATCAGAGTTATTAGGGCAGGTGCTTTTTCCAAGATGAAGTTTCTAAAGAGCATCTTAAAGGAGGAGACAGAGGTAGAGAGGCAGGGAGATTTAGAGAGGCAATTCTTGAGCTAAGGGCCTAGATAGCTGAAGGCGTGATCGCTAATGGTGGGGCGATGTAATTCGGGAAGGACCAAGAGGCCAGGTTCGGAGAGGACTTAGATCTCGGATGGCTTTAGGGCTGTAGGTGGTTACAAAGACGGAGAGGGGCGTAGACCGTGGAGGGAATTAAAACCAGGATGAGAATTTTGAAATCGATGAGTCGCTGGAAATGGATTACTTGAAACACAGCGCAATAGCCAGTCGCACACGTGGCTTTACTGTACATCAATTTACAAACTCAGAATATTACCGAATCACACGGTCGCTGACTTTCATCTACATCAGTTACTAAAAGCTATGTATTAGCCACTCACACGCACAGCAAACCGGCTTCACTGCACGTCAATCATAAAACAAAGCACATTCTCCCTTACATACCAAACTTTACATTACGCATTGAAGAAATTACATTGTCCGCTCATACAAACCCTCCTTAGTGTAGACCAAGTAGTAAACACTGCATAAAACCCACACACAAGCGACACTGAATCTAGACCAGTTATTAAAATCATTACATATCCAATGTAGGTTTGCTCTACATTTAAATACTCAGATGTGAAGCGCCTTTTGACGATTTGCTGCCTTATAGGCGCTATAAAAATGCATGTTGCTGTTTAATCACTATGCACAGCCCGATATACCGTTCGCAATTAGCCCCCTTGTTATACACCAGGTATTAAATGCCGCGAACTACACAGTCAAATCGGCAAACTAACTGTAGACGAAACATAACTCAACGCCCGAAGCAACACTTGGACAGCCAATAATTTTGACATTGTGTGATTGTCGAAAACGAGGGACAGCCAATCAGCAGCCCGTTCTGCACCTCTCCCCGTGGTTATTTCCATTGAATTCACAGGGAGAAGTGACAATTGACAAGAAGTTAAAATCTACCCCGGCTGACGTTAACGGCCGTCAGTTCTTAAAAACATGAACCTTATCCCATTCCGTCCGCGGCCTTAATTTACATCAGCCATGACACCGCAGCATATTACCCACTCACTTCAGTGCTACCGATTGGATTCGATTTAACTCGACGTCGTATTGAGCCGCTCCGTTTGATAAGTAGAATAAAGGTAGGCGGGAGATGTTCCTCCAGCAGATTAATGACTGAGCTGAACAAGGTCCCGGCTCTGATTGTGGTCTGTCACAGCTTCTGTCCTGGTATGTGTTGTGTCCTCTGAGCTCAGCTTTCGCAGTTGTGGCTCACTGCCACTGACCTTGGACTTTATGGCCTTGGCAGGAGAGTGGAAGAGCCAATCTTATGGCTCCTCTCCTCGCACGTGCGCTTGTGCTTATTGACCAGCGGTAGACCAGCGAGGAAGTGCTGAATCTACAGGATTCCTGTAACTGCCTAGCATCAGTGAATGCAATTTGCACTCGCTGCTGAAGCTTTGCGGTGCAACGAACGTTCACTAGATTGATTCCTGGGATGAGAGGGCTGTCCTCTGACGAGAGATTGTGCAGAATGGTCCTATACTCTCTTGATTTTAGAAGAATGAGAGGTGATCTCGTTAAAACATGCAAGATTCTGAATGGAATTGACAGGGTAGATGCTGAGAGGATGTTTCCCCCCGGCTGGTGTGTCTACAAATAGGGGGCATAGTCTCAGGATGAGGGGTAGGCCATTGAAGACTGAGATGAGGAGGAATTTCTTCACTCAGGGGGTTGTGAATCTTTGGAATTCTCTGCCCCAGAGGGCTGTGAATGCTGAGTCTTTGAGTATATTCAAGGCTGAGATAGAGAGATTTGTGGATCCTAGGGGAATCAACGGAAATGGAGATCGGGCGCGGACGTGGAGTTGAGATCGATGATCAGCCATGATCTTATTGAATGGAGGAGCAGGCTCGAGGGGCCGTATGACCTACTCCTGCTCCTATGTATTAAGTTCTTATGTAGAAATGTTGATAAACTTGGGCGGGACGCGGGGAAATGGGGCAATTAGCAACTTAATGATGAAAGTGGCGGTTCACTGTTTTTGGAAAAGAGTAACGAAGTGAGTGAGCTCGCCACTTGAATGAACTTATTGAAAATTACCAAAGGTTGAGATGGAATGCCCTGAAACTGAGAAGGAATGTCGTGTTATTGAGACTGAAATCCCTGATACAGAGACCGATTGCGTTGATGCTGTGGTAGAGTGCCCAGACATGGAGTTACTAAAGAGCCTATTCAGGTAGAGTGCCCTGATCATTATATAGACTTGCCATGGTAGTGAATAGAGTTGCTTTGACGTTGCATGAAGCTGCATCATATATTGATGTTAAAGCATTATTCTGGACAAACGTACTTTAGAATCAGTGGGCTCGATTTGTGCCATGGGCCGTAACATAAAACGGGGGTGTCACATCAACTGCATGTTATACTCCCCAGCTGATATTCAATCCCACTGACCACAATAGAACTGGGGAGTATAATTTGAAGCCAGCTGTAAAGAATATCTACCGGAAATAATCTTACAGCATGTCAGGAGGTCATTGAGCCGACCATGCCTGTGTCAGCTCTCTGAAGCCTATAAATTATTCTCACTACCTCCTCTGTTACCCCATAGCCCAGTAAAATGACACTTTTAAATTATGTATCACGTTCCTATTTGAATGTTACTGTTCAATCGGATTCCAGCACACTTTCAGGCAGTTCGTTCTAGATCATAACATCTCACTGTGTAAAAAAAAACAATCACCTCTTCTCCCCCATGGCTGTTTTGCCACTTATCTTCAATCTGTTTCCACTGGTTACCGACCCTCTCTCAAGTTAAAATTCACTGTCTCATTTTTCTGTTCATGAACAAAACAGTGCGTTTGAGGCTCCGGTTCTTGCTGCTATTATAACTTTTGTTGTTGACCATGGTTGTTGGTGGTGCTTAATGAACACAGAAAATATAAATTTACTGTCACGAGAAATAGGGAAAAAACTGGCGGCAGTTTGTTTGACATGAAAACGTTCATTCACTCAAATATATCCCAAACCTTCAGAGGTACAAATCCTAATCACATGGGAGATTTATGGGTTGAAATTGGAATTGGGCCCGAAGGCAAACAGGCGGTGTCATTTCGGTCGCCTCCTATACACTCCGCCCGATATTCGCAATATACACGTCCAAAGGAACAGCACGCAATCAACGCAGCACTAGATCATCAGCTAGACTAATTACATCATTTCTAGAGTGGGTCTTGGGCCTACAGCCTTGAGACCCCTGCTATGTGACTGCTGTGAACTGAAGGCCTCATGTAACTATTAGGTAAGTAGCATGCTGAGAAGCTCCCAAAAGCTGGAGGGAATTCAAGAGACAGTTAAATATCTTGATTCGGCGACATAGGTTCCTATAGAAGGATAACCCCGAAGGATCAAATAGCGTCCTCTATGTAAGCAGATTTTCTTAACATGTGGGAGCTCATTCCAATAGCATTGACACGTGAATCGACCAGTTACATTCTTTTCCAGAAAAAAAACAGACTGAAAAGATGTATCAGCTATCTCCAGAGAAATAGCAGTCAGATATCATCGCCTAAAATGTTTCCTAGTGAGATGTTTGTCTCTCAGAAAAGCTGAACCGCTGCTCTGCATATCTTGAAATGGTGTATCCTGTCCGATGTCGACTCGTTTCTTTGGCTGGCAGCGTGTTCCCTTTGAGTTATGTGTCCAGTTTCTTTCTGAATGTAATATTGAATCTGATTCCATCACCCTTTCAGGCAGTGCGTTCCAGATTGTAACAACTCGCTGTGTAAACAAGACATTCTCCTCGTCTCCCCCTGGCTCTTTTGCGAATTGTCTTAAATCTGGGTCCTCTGGTTACAGACCCTCCCTCCATTTAAGATTAATAGAGTCATATATTTGTCAAGGAACATAACAGGGAGGTTTGCTGTTACAATTTCTGTTGCTATTAATAGTGCTGTTATGGCTATTTCCTGTTGTTGATGTCTGATGATCACAGAAACTACATTTTTGTCGTTACTGAGAGTGAAAAACTCTGTGTGCAGATTGTTATACATGAAAAAGCACATCAACACAATTTTATCCCAATCGTTAGCACATAACAATCCTACACGCATGTGAGATTTAGCGGATGAAACTGGTTGTGGGTCGGCTCGCAAAACAGGAACAGTCACTTCGGTTGCCTCGTATACACACCGGCCTACATTCAAAATATTCTCGCTACGCGGCCCAAGGAACAGCACGAGATCAACACTGCATAGGATACACGGCAGAGAAAGAGGCCATTCGGCCCAACCAGTCTATGCCGAATCATCAGCTAGGATATGTACTTATATTATAGAGTGAGTCTTGAACTTACAGCCTTGAGACCGATAGATATGACTGATGTCAACCAGGGCAAAAAAACAGACTGAAAGAGATGAATCAGCTCGCTCCCGAGATATCGCAGCTAGAATTCTTGGCTTAAACTGTAACATATTCGGATGTTTTTTGCTCTTTTTCTCTCAGAATAGTATTAACAGGGCTCTGTATATCTTGAAACGGCTTGTCCTGCCTTAGGGCGACTCTGTTCATTGGCTGGCACTGTTGCAAATGTCAAATCGCTGGAAACAGTGAGATCATGGAGATTGCAACTCCCTGCAACATACAATTCACATTTCACTCAGTGTTCACAATTTGGTAACATGTTGCAAAAAATGTATCTTCCTGTGGTATTAATAACATGATGTTTGACATTGAAATAACCGCAGTGCTAAAGCACACAGGATTAGGGACATCAGCGACAACTGTTGTGTAGCAAGCTCAAGAATCCATCTAAAACAAAACTATGCACAATGTCCCGATGGAGTCACTACATTTTCCCGCTCACTGCGTTCAATGAAGGTAAACCACGTGGTATATAACCACGTGGACCTATATTCTCTGGAGTTTAGAAGAATGAGAGGAGCTCTCATTGAAACATACAATATATTGAAGGGGATTGACTGGTTAGATCCGGAGAGGTTGTTTCCACTTGCTGCAATGTCTCGAACTAGGGGGCATAGACTCGGGATAAGGGGTAGGCCATTTGAGACTGAGATGAGGTGGAATTTCTTCACTCAGAGGGTTGTGAATCTTTCGAATTCTCTGCCCAGAGGGCTGTGAATGCTAAGACTTTGAGTATATTGAAGGCTGAGATAGATAGATTTTAGGACACTAGCGGAATCAAGCGATATGGAGATCGGGCGGGAAACTGGAGTTGAGGAAGTTGATCAGCCATGATCTTATTGAATGGGGGAGAAGCTCGCGGGACGGTATGGCCGACTCCTGTTCTTATTTATTATGTTCCTATGTTTTTGTGGTATATTCCCATCCCGCCATCCTTACACATTCATGCTAATGATTCCCAGGTCGCGTAATAGTATCTGGGGACTCCACTACTTATTACAGGTCGCCTGAGGAAGAGAGTGTTTGAAGACGAGGACCTCAAACCCGGCACTAAGCACATGGTCTACAGAGCAGAAGTGATACCCGCCCTGCTGTATGCCTCAGAGACATGCACCATGTACAGCAGGTACCTCAAAACACTGGAGAGGTACCACCAACGCTGCCTCCGCAAGATCCTGCAAATCCATTTGCAGGATAGGCGCACCAACATCAGTGTTCTCGCTCAGGCCAACATCCCCAGCATGGAAGCTTTGACCACGCTCGATCAGCTCCGATGGACGGGTCACATTGTCCGCATGCCCGATAGGAGACTCCCAAACAAAGCGCTCCACTTGGAGCTCCGACACGGCAAGAGAGACCCAGGTGGGCAGAGGAAATGCTTCCAGGACACCCTCAAAGCCTCCTTTAAAAAATGTAACATCCCCACCGACACCTGGGAATTCCTGGCCCAAGACCGTACAAAGTGGAGGAGAAGCATCAGGGAAGGCGTCGAACACCTCGAGTGTCTTCGAGGGGAGCAACCGTAGCCAAGCGCAGGCACCGCAAGGAGCGCACGTCAACACAAGCAACCCACCCACCTGTCCCTTCAACGACCGTCTGTTCCACCTGTGACAGAGACTGTAGGTCCCGCATTGGACTCATCAGTCACCTGCGAACTCATTTTTTATTGTGGAAACAAGTCATCCTCGGTTCCGAGGGACTGCCTAAGAAGAAGAACAACTTACTTCAGGACTCCTATGACTGGCCATTGATTTACAAAACAAGCACTAAATAGCCGGCACTTCTAATTATAGACAGAGAAGCCCAGGGATCAACATCGATCCCAGACAATGGCCAGGGAGGGACGAAATTGTTCAGAGATTGGGCTGATTGCGTTTCTTCGCTTAATACTGTGGGAGTTAGCGATAACGGTCCATGAAATTGGCCAGGGATTCTGGGAAATTGTTTGGAACTCCCAGAAATTGCCAGATACTTCTAAAGATGGTATACAGTTTCCAGGGCGGTGGTTATACTTGAACAGACGGTTTTACCGCTCAGAGACTGCAAAGGTTCATGAGTTGGTCCCACCTATGAAGAGGGATTGGGTGAGGTGAAACAGCTAACGTTGCAAGCTGAGATATCACGTTGGAAATATGGAGAATGCACTTTCTGTGCCTGAACAACCCTGCACATCTCTTTAGGCTGCGCTATACGCTGAAGCGAGCGCTGCCTGGCGAGTGAGCTGGAATGCAACACAAAGACAGTGATCTAGAGAAGCCAAGGACGTGGCAAATGCATGATTCCATTCCTATTCAGGATACTTAGCACTCCAATTGGCGCTTCAACGACCTTATAATAGGCGTGATTCACTCTCCCTTACATTAATATGCTGCTGTTACACGAGTAGGTGTACATCATTAGATACATTCCCCGAACAATTAACATTTGACAATGTATTACTTCTGCAACTGGCTCGCTTTATACTGCTCAATTCAGATATCAGTAGGAAAGATCGATACTCCACTATGGCAAAAACATTTTCGGATTGTTAGGATTTATGCCCGTGAAGGGGCTGCACAGTGGCCACATCATTCAAACATAGAAGATAGGAGCAGGAGTAGGCCATTCGGCCCCTCGAGCCTGCTCCGTCATTCGATGAGATCATGGCTGATCATCTAAACTCTGTACACTGTACCTGCCTTCTCCCAATATACCTTGATACTTCTAGCTTTAAGAAATATATCTAACTCATTCTTGAATATATTTAATGAATTGGCCTCAACTACCTTCTGTGGTAGAGAATTCCACAGGTTCACCACTCTCTGGTTGAAAAAAATCCTCCTCATTTCTGTCCTAAATTGCTTACCCGTTATCCTTAGATTATGACCCCTGGTTCTGGACTCTCCGACCATTGGGAACATTCTTTCTGCATCTAGTTTGTCCAGACCTGTCAGAATATGTATATGTTTCGATGAGATCCCCTCTCATTCTTCTATACTCCAGCGAGTATAAGCCTAATCGACCCAAGCTCTCCTCATATGTCATTCCTGCCATCCCAGGTATATGCCTTGTGAATCTTCGCTGAACTCCCTCCATGGCAAGAACATCCTTTCTCAGATAAGGCGACCAAAACTGCACACAATACTCAAGTTGTGGTCTCACCAAGGCCCTGTACAACTGCAGCAAGACATCCCTGTTCCTATACTTAAACCCTTTCGCTATGAAGGCCAACATACCATTTGCCTTCTTCACCGCCTGCTGCACCTGCATGCTTACCTTCAGCGACTGGTGCACAAGGACACCCAGGTCTCGTTGCACTTCCCCTTCTCCCAATATATTGCCATTCAGATAATAGTCTGCCTTCCTGTTTTTGACGATAATAGTCTGCCTTTCTGTTTTTGAATTCAGGGGATAGATCTTGAATTTGTGTGATAATGTAAAATATTCTTCCATCCTCCTTGGTGCAGGAGTGGTAGCAGAGTAAGCGAGTGATGCAAATGTTACAAGCTATTTGAAAAAGGGGAGAGAGGGATAAACCCGTCAACCCCATGCCAGTCAGCCTAACGTCTGCAGTGGGACAAATCTAGAGTGCACATTCCAGACCGAATTAATATTTCACTTGTAAAAACATGAGTTCAAAATGACATACCACACGGAGTTTTCAAAAGTAAGTCTTGTCTGACGAACCTGATTGAGTTCTTAGATGAAATACCGGATAATGAAGGTAGTGCAGCTAATTTTGTGTGTATCGACATTCAAAAGGCGTTCGATAAAGGACCACATCATAGACTCGTTATCAATATCAAAGATCATGGGATTAAATAGCAAACGGCAGCCTGGATAAATAAAAAGCTTGGAGATAGAAAGCAGAGTCTGGCGGGGTGTAACGTCAATTTCGGACTGGAGAGAATTATTCAGTTAATATCAGCAGATGTCGGCATTAGGGCCACTGCTCATTTAGATAGATATGTATTAATCAACTGAACTTGATTATAGGAGGCACATTTTCAAAGATTTCGGGTGAAAGAAAACTTGGTAATGTTGTACACAGTGATGAGCAGAGTAGCCGACGTCATGAGGTCATAAAGCGACTGGTGAAACGGTCAGACACGTGGTAGATGAAGTTTAATGCAGAACATTTTAAAGAGTTGGTCAACATTATGAGGGATTTTGATAAAGTATGGAGGGAGAAACCGTTTCCATTGGCAGGAGGGTTGGTACCCAAAGGCTATATATTTCAATTAATTGTCAAGAATATCCAGTGGGGATCTGAGAAGTATCTTTTAAAAAACATAAGTACATAAGAAATAGCAGCAGGAGTAGGCCAATCGGCCCCTCGAGCCTGCTCCGCCATTCAGTAAGATCATGGCTGATCCAATCTTGGCCTCAACACAACTTTCTCGCTCTCTCCCCATACCCTCTGATTCCCTTGTAGTTTAAATTTCTGTCAATCTCCGCCTTGAATATATTCAGTGACTCCGCCTCCACAGCTCTCCGAGGTAGAGAATTCCAAAGATTCACGACCTCTGAGAGAAGAAATTCCTTCTCATCTCCGTCTTAAATAGGCGACCCCTTATCCTGAAATGGTGCCCCGGAGTTCTCGATACCCCCAATAGTGGAAACATCCTCTCAGCATCCACCTTTCAATCCTCCTCAGAATCCGATATATTTCAATAAGATCACCTCTCATTCTTCTAAACTCTAATGAACACAGGCCAACCTGCTCAACCTTTCATCATACGTCAACACCTTCATCCCAGGAATCAACCAAGTGAACCTTCTCTGCACTGCCTCTAATCCAAGTATATCCTTCCTCAAATATGGAGACGAAAACTGTACGCAATACTCCAGGTGCGCTCTCACCAGCGCCCTGTAAAGTTGCATCAAAACTTCCCAACTTTTATACTCCATACCCCTTGCAATAAAGGCCAACATTCCATTAGCCTTCCTAATTATTGCTGTACCTGCATGCTAACTTTCTGTATTTCATGTACTGGGACCAACAAAACCCTTTGTACCGCAGCATTTTGTAGTCACACTCCATTTAAGTATATCCAGTGGGTTCATATGAGCTGCAGTGAAAGAGTGGTAGAAGCAGATTGAGCAGTAACATACCGAAGAGAATTGGATACATGCATTGAGACGGACACATTTTCAGAGCTGTGGGAAAACAGCATGGGAGTGAACTTATTGGAAATTTCTTTCAAAGAGCCGACACACACGCTATGGGCCGAATGTCCTCCTTGGATGCTGTAACATTCTATGATTCTATGAAATGTGAAGTAAGGCATTTGGGAGGATTAATGAGGAGAAACAAGAACAATAAAATGGTAAAATTAAGAAGTGGATTGAGGAAAAGAGAGATCTCGGGGTCCTCATATACTTATATTCGAACTTTGCTGCACAAGATTACGATTCTGTTAAATAGCCATTCGGGATCCTTGGATTTATAAAGAGAGACATGGAGTATTGTTAGAGTAAAATTATAGGGCTTAAAGAATGTAATGTAAAAGGTAAATTCGTAAATACAGAATCGTTTCACTGACACAGTGCGATGAGTAATGTCTGTGGTCAAAAAGCGTATGTGCGAGGCCCACTAAGATAATAATAGTACAACGGTTACACTTGAGAACCAATCACCGCATGACCAGCCAGTCCGACTAGATAGAGGTGACACAACATTCCAATGTTTATAGTTTCGGTAGGGAAGTAAAGTTTTTAGCTTAAAGTGCAGTTTATAATTAGGAGTCTGTTGCTGGGGGAATGTGATTGGTTGAAGACATTTGTATGCAACGAATTACGGAACCGACATTATAATGTATAAAGAAGTTCCGATACTACTGTAAGGTCGAGAAGTGGATCACTAGACCGCGGGGTCTATGGCTCTTCTCCCAGGGAATTCTGTTAAATAAATGTTATCTTCAGCTTTCAGACAAACTCGAGTGAATTCATTTTTCACCAACAGAATAAACGCAATAAAGTTACGCTAAACGGTTATAAAACACTGCTTAGCCTCAGCTTGAGTATTTTGCCCAATCTGGACACCAGACTTTAGGAATGATGTTAAGATATTGGACAAAATGCAGATAGATTCAGCAGAATGTTACCACGGTTGAGGGACTGCCGTTATGTTGAGGGGCTAGGGAAGCTGCTACTGGTGTCATTTACAGCAGAGAAGGATAAGCGGAAATGTGTTCAAAATTTTGAGGGGTTTCGAAAGAGTAAATCAGCTGAAACGGTTTCCACCGTCAGGAATTTCGAGGGCCAATAGACGCAGATTTAAGCTAAATTGGATAAGAACCAAAGGGGAGAAACGGAGAGTATTAACTACACAACAAATTCTTATGATCTGTATTACAGTGCATGAAAGGTTGGTGGCAACAATTTCTATAGTAATTTTCAAAAGGGACTTGTATATATACTGGAACCAGAAAACAAAATACATGGCTATTGTGAAAGAGCAGAATTGTTGGTGGGTGTCAATTGGGGGGGGGGGATTAATTGCACAGCTCTTTCAAAGTGGCACGGCACGATATTTCATAACTCTCAACAAAGATATATTCCAGTGAGAATGGAAGAGTCTATGAGAAGGATGAACCATCTGTGGCTTACAAAGGAAGCTAAGGAATGTTTCAAATTGAAAGAAAATACATACATTGTTGCGAATATTAGTGGTAGGCCAGAAGATTAGGACATTTTTATAATCTTGCAAAGGATGACTATAACAAAATAAAGAGGGGGAAAGTAGAAACATAGAAAAATTGAAAAATAGGAGCGGGAGCCTGCTCCACCATTCAATATGATCATGCTGGATCCTCTATCTCAATACCTTATTCCCGCTCTCTCCCCATACCCCTTGATGCCTTTTGTGTCTAGAAATCTATCTATCTCCTTCTTAAATATATTAAGTAACTTGACCACCACAGCCTTCTGTGGTAGAGAATTCCACAGCTTCACTACCCTCTGAGTGAAGAGATTTCTCCTCATCTCAGTCCTAAATGTCGTACCTCGTATCCTGAGACTGTGATCCCGCATTCTAGGCTCCCCATGCACGGGAAACATCCTCCCTGCATCCAGTCTGTCTAGCCCTGTAAGAATTTTATATTTGTAATGAGATGCCCTCTCATTCTTCTAAACTCTATTGAATACAGGCCTAATTGACTCAATCTCTCCTCATACGAAGGTCCTGCCATGCCAGGAATCAGTCTGGTGAACCTTCACTGCACTCCCTCTATGGCATGTTCATCCTTTCTTAGGTACGGAGACCAAAACTGCGCACAGCACTTCAGGTGTGGCCTCACCATAGCCCTGTATAACTGTAGTAAGTCATCCTTGCTCCTGTACTCAAATCCACTTGCAATAAAGATCATGAGAATAAACAAGCAAGAAATATAAAAACAGACAGTAAGCGCTTCTATGAGTATATGAAAAGAAGTGCTTAGCGAAAGTAAACTTTGGTCCCTTAGAGGATGAAACTTAGGAACAGAAGAACATAAGAAATAGGAGCAGGAGTATGCTACTCGGACCCTCGAGCCTGCTCTAACTTTCAATAGGATCACGGCTGATCTAATCTTGGCCTCAACTTCACTTTTGTCCTTTTCCCCAAACCCTTGACTGCCCTGTAGCTCAAATATCTGTCAATTTCAGCCTTGAATATATTAACTGACTCAGCCTTGCACAGCTCTCTCAGGTAGAAAATTCCACAGATTCATAACCCTCTCAGAGAAGAAATTCCTACTCATTTCATTCTTAAATGGAGACCTCTTATCCTGAATCTATTCCCCCTAGTTCTTGGTTCCCCCATGAGGGGAAATATCCTCTCAGCATCTACCCTGCAAAGCCAGCTCTTCAGACTTGGGAATTAATAATGGGAAACATGGAAAGGTAGAGACTTTGAAGAAATATTTTGTATCTGTCTTCCCGGGAGAAGACACTAAAAGCAACCCAATTATAATGGAAAATCAATGGGAAAAGCGGGAGGGAGGAACTTAACACAATCACTACCACTACAGAAAACATACTAAGCAAACAAATGGGACTAAAGGCCAACAAGTCGCCTGGACCTGATGACCTGCATCCTAGTGTCGAAAAGGAAGTGGTGCAGAGATAGTGGATTCATTGTCCGTAATTTTCCAAAATTCCCTCGACTCTGGAAAGGACCCAGCGGATTGCAAAACCTCAACTGTAACACCCATATTCAAGAAAGGAGGGAGACAGAAAGCACGAAACTATAGGTCAGTTAGCCTAACATCTGTCATTTGGAAAATGCTGGAATCCATCTTAAGGAAGTAATAGCAGGACATTTAGTAAATCATTATAAAATCAAGCAGAGTCAACATGGTTTTATGAAAAGGAAATTGTCTTTGACAAATGTATTAGAATTGTTTGAAGATGTAACAAGCAGGGTCAATAAAGGGGAACCAGTAGATGTAACGTATTTGGATTTCCAAAAGACATTCGATAAGGTGCCACATAACATATTACTGCACAAGATAAGAGCTCATGTTGTTGGCGGTAATATATCAGCATGGATAGAGTATTGGCTAACTAACAGAAAACAGAGAGTCGGGATAAATGGGTAATTTCCAGGTTGGCAAACTGTAACTACTAGGGTGCCACAGGGATCAGTGCTGGAGCCTCAACTATTTACAATCTATATTAATGACTTGGATGAAGGGATTGAGTGTAATGCAGCCAAATTTGCTGACGATGCAAAGATAGGTGGAAAACAAAGTTGTGAGGAGGAACAAAGAGTCTACAAAGGGATATAAAAATGTTAAATGAATGAGCAAAAAATTGGCAGATGAAGTATAATGTGGGAAACTGCGAGATTATCCGCTTTGGTAAGAAGAATAGAAAAGCAAAACATTATTTAAATGGAGAGATACTACAGAATTTTGCGGAACAGAGGAAGCTGGATATCCTCGTACATGAATCACAAAAGGTTAACATGCAGGTACAGCAATTAATTAGGAAGGCTAATGGAATGATGTCCTTTATAGCAATGGGGATGTTGTATAAAAGTAGCGACGTCTTACTACAACTGCACATGGCGTTGGTGAGACCACAGCTCGAGTACTGCAAAAAATTTAAGTCTCCTTAATTAAGGTGGGATATACTTGCATTGGAGACTGTTCAGAGAAGGTTTACTGGGTTGATTTCTTGGATGAAGGGGTTGACTTACGAAGAAAGTTTGACCAGGTTGGAGTTTAGAAGAATGGGAGGTGATTTTAATGAAACATATAAGATTCTGAGGGGGTAAGACAGGGTCGATGCTGAGAGGATGTTTCCCCTCGTGGGGAAATATAGAACTAGGAAGCATAGTTTCAGAATAATGGGCCGCCTGTTTAAGACGGAGATGAGGAAGTTCTTCTCTCAGAGGGTCGTGAATCTTTGGAATTCTCTACCCCAGAGATCTGCGAAGGCTGAGTCAGTGAATATATGCAAGGTGGAGATAGATTTTTGAACTACAATGGAGTCATACATTATGGGAACCAGGAAGAAAGTTGGAGTTGAGGCCAAGAACATATCAGCCATGATCATTTTGAATGGCCGAGAAGGCTCGAGTGGCCGAGTGGTCTACTCCTGCTCCTATTTCTTATATTTTTATGATAGGCCAAATGCCTCCTTCAGTGCGAGAAGATTCTATAATAAATGTGTAGTAGTAAAAGTGATGTAAACACCCAATTGGTTGACTTACCAGTACTGGGACAATAAGTTGTTTTACTGAAAGGATGGGCACCAACTGAACCGGAATGGGCCCAGTGTCCGAGTTCAAATTGTAAATAGTGAGGTGGCAAAGGCGAGCAAGTCGGGGGAGGGATCTACAATAAATGAAACAAGCCTACATATGAAAGAAACATGAGAGGAGATTATTGGACCGACTAAACTATGGGAGGATATAAATGGCCAGGAATTAAATAGAGTTATATAACAGTAGAGTAAAAATATGATTAAAAATAAAGCTAAAGTGAGAGGAACTGCTATTACAAATGAGTTAAACGCTCTGTACAGCAAGGTCTGTTAGAAAACAGTAGAATTGGAGGGAATTATAGGTTGCGAGGAAACAGATATAGTAGAGATTACTGAAACATGGTTCTAGAACAATCAGGACTGGGAATGAAACACTGCAGATTACAACATACTTGGACAAGCTGGAGATGGGAAAGGGGGAGGTGGTGCAGCTGTAATTATTAGAGATAACTTAATGGCGTAGTAAAAAATGACGCAGCCATCAGTAAGAAATAAATAGCATCCATGTGTATAGAGAAACCAGGTAATAAACAATCAAATACACTAATAGAGGCAGTCGACAGGCGACTACATTGTGGAAGGAAGGTGGAGGAAGATACAATCAATTAATTAGAGAAATGAGTGAAAGAGATAGAATACTAATCATTGGGGATCTCAGCTAACACGAAATTAATTGCCCAGCGGATGTAAAGGTGATTATGGAATGGAGTTCCTACAATGTGTACAGGACTCCTTTTTTAACCCAATATGTAAAAAGGCCAACAACGGGGGATTCGCTACCGGATTTAGAAAGGGTGAATGAACCAGAGCAGATAAGAGAAGTAAAAGTAGGCGGATAGTTAGCCAATAGTGACCATAATATAATGTGCTTCAAGAAAACAATTAAGAATAATATATCCATAACAAAGACGAGGATAATAGATTGGAGAAAAGCTGATTTTGAGCGGCTGAGAAAAGAACATGGGAAAATAAATGGACAAAAATACTGTCAAACAATGATGCAGAATAGCAATGGGCAATATTTACAATGAAGTTCAATAGCTTTCGAGAAAAACATATTCCTCTAAAAAAAAACAACAACAAACTAAACACTAGTGATATACCATGGAGGAATAAAGTAATTACATTTAAATGAGGCAAGGAAAGAGCCATACATTAAGTACATGGATAGCAGGGGGGAGCATGATAAGCGAGAATACAAAGAGATTATGAGAGGAGTAAAAAAAAGCAATTAGGAAGGCAAAGAGGAACGATTAAACGAATTTATCAAGGAGCATCAAAAATGTTAAAATAACCTTCAGTCACATGAATCAAAAAAAGTCGGGATGGGAGTAGGGCCACTAAGGGTTGGATGGGATAAAGTCACAATAGGCGATATCAAAATGGCAGAAATATTAAATAATGATTTTGCTTCAGTATTTACCAGGGTGACGGATGAGTTGGAACTTGGAAGATGAGATTAGAAATGATTTGATAGCATTTAAAATAAAAAGAGAATAAATATTATCTAAACTAATGAAACAGAAAGTCGATTAAACCCTGGTCCGGATGGATTGCATTCACGCATTTTAATGATCTAGTTCAGCAATAGCAGAGGCACAATTGCAAATAATTAATTATTGTAGTTAGTAAAAGGTGTAGTGCCACAGGACTGGCGGTTAGATAACATTAAACCTATATTTAAGAAGGGAGATAGACCATGTCCAGAGAAATTCAGAACAGTCAGTTAAGTTCGGAAATATAAAGGAATCGCTATTAAAGGAGAGAATAGAAAAACAATAAGAAACCTAATATACAAAATGAACAGTCAGCTTCAATTTCAAACGGGATAGTCTCGCTTGAGCAACCTCAGTGAATTCTTTGAACAGGTGATAGAGACAGTAGACAAGGGTATTGTATTGATGTAATATATCTAGATTTACGAAATGCCTTTAATTAGGTGCCACCTAATAGAATAATGAATAAGGTCAGAGCATGCAGAGTCAAGGGACAAGTTGCAGAATAGATTGCTGGCTGGCTGCAAGACAGAAACAGAGAGTAGGGGTAAAGGATAGCTAGACTGAGTTGCAGAAGGTGGGAACTGGAGTTCCCCAAGGATCAGTGCTGGGACCAGTTTGTTCACGATCTTTATGAACGATTAGACTTTGAAATCAAAAACACAGTTTCTATATTTTTGGATGACACCAAATTGGACCATAGTCAACACCGAGGAGGACTGCAACAAGTTACAATAATTCATGAATAAACTTGCAGAATGGGAATATAATTGACCAACGAATTGCAGCATTGACAGGTGCGAGGCATTACATTTTGGTAAGAAAAACAAGGAGGCCACTTAATACTTAGAAAATATGAATCTAAATGGGGTAAAGGGACAAAAGGAGCATTTGGAAATACAAAAACACAAATCACTAAAAATTGTGTCACAGGTGAATAAGTCCATAAAAAAGCAAACCAAGCACTAGGGTTTATAACTAGAGGGGTAGAATGGAAAATTACAGAGGTTATGCAAAGCTTGCAACGGACTCCTGGGTTAGACCATATTTGGAGCACTGTGATAAGCTCTGGTCTTCATGTACCTTGGTTAACCCAGACTTGGAGCGCTGTGAGCCGTACTGGTCTCCATATACCTTGGTTAGACCAGAACTGGAGCAATGTGCACTGATCTGGTCTCCATATACCTTGGTTAGACCAGACTTGGAGCACTGTGCACTGTTCTGTTCTCCATATACATTGGTTAGATCAGATTTGGAGCACTGTGCACAGTTCCGGTCACCATGTTATAAAAATATATATACTGGCACTGGAGAGGGTGCAAAAACATTTGCTAGGATGATAGATAGACAAAATGTGCCGAATGGCCTCCTTCTATTCTGCAAATTTCTGTGAATCTATTATCTAAAGGGCGACGTTATATCTTTCAGGTTTAGAATGAAATTGCTGTCTGTCTTTTCTCTTGAAAAGAGAAGGCTGAGGGTGGCCTCAAAGCGGTGTTTAAAAGTACGATAGGTTTTGATAGAGTCGACATTTAAGGCACTGTTATCCAGATCATAACAACTCGCTGTGTAGCAAAGACTCTCCACATCTCCCCTCTGGTTCTTTTTCTCTTTATCTCAAATCTGTGTCGAATGACTCTCAAACTTCCTGAAGCTGGAAACAGTTTCAACTAATTTACACCGTCAAAACACATCTTAATTTTTGAACGCGTCGACCCTTTCTCAAGTAAAATATTATTTAATTCCGGAATGTGGTCTCCGAAATTTGTCCCACCACCGACGATAGACTGACTGGAATTTTGCTACTGGGTTAAACCCTCTCTCTTTTTTGTTGAACAGCGTTGTTAGATTTTCAGATGTTAGTTGTTCGGGGAATGTATCTAATGCTTTACACCTACTCATGGGTAGCAGCTTACTAAAGTAAGGGAACGTGATTAGCCCCATTATCAAGTCCTTGCAACGGCACGTGGAGTGCTGATTTTCTGGACGGAGGAATATGCTCATGCATTAGCCACGCCCTTGGCCTCACTCGTTCTCTCCCTCAGTGCTGTATTCCAGGTCATTGGCCAGGCAGTGCTCCCTTCAGCGTATGGACGAGCCTCGAGAGATTTAGAGAGCTGGTCAGGCACAGAAAGCGTTTTCTCCATATTTCCAAAGTGATATCATAGCTGGCACCGTTACATTTTTCATCTGATTCTGCCTCTCTTCATACTGGGGACTAACTCAAGATTTTTGGCAATCTCTGACCGCTATAACGACCTGTCATGTTGTATAACAGTGCCCCGGATATCATTTACCATCCTAGGAAATACCTAACAATTTCCGGGAGTTTCAAACAGTCTCCCGCCATCCCTGACCAATTTAATGGATGTTATCCAAGCAGAGATGTCACTGACTTACTCCAAAAGTATTTAGCCAATAAACGGAACCAGGCCACTCTCTGAACAATTTCGGCACTCACTGGCCTTTGTCTGAAATCGATGTTTATCCCTGGGCGTCTTCATCTATATTTAGGAATACCTGACTATACCTGAAGGCAGCAGGACAGGTAGATAAGGTGGTTAATAAGTCATATGAGATACTTGCCTTCATTAGTGAAGGCATATAACATAAGAGGAGGGAGGTTATAATGGAGCTGTATAAAACGCTAGATAGGCCCCAGCTGGAATAATGTGTGCAGTTCTGGTCGGCATACTATAGGAAGGATGTGATTGCATTGGAGAGGGTGCAGAGGAGATTCAACAGGATGTTACCTGGGCTGCAGCACTTCAGCTATGAAGAGAGACTGGACAGGCTGGGGTTGATTTCCTTGGAGCAGAGAAAGCTGAGAGGGGACCTGATTGAGGTGTATAAAATTATGAGGGGCATAAATAGGGTAGATATAAAGCAACTTATTCCATTAGTAGAGGTGTCAATAACCAGGGGGCATAGTTTCAAGGTAAGGGGCAGGAGGTTTCGAGGGGATTTGAGGAAAAACTTTTTCACGCAGAGGGTGGCTGGAATCTGGAACTCACTGCCTGAAAGGGTGGTAGAGGCAGGAAACCTCACAACATTCAAGAGGCATTTAGATGAGCACTTGAAACGCCATAGCATACAAGGCTACGGACCAAGTGCTGGAAAATGGGATTAGAATAGGCAGGGCTTGATGGCCGGTGCGGACACGATGGGCCGAAGGGCCTCTTTCTGTGCTGTATAACTCTATGACTCTATGACTGAGCACTTGAATTGAAGTCAGAGGAATATTGATACATATAATGGATCCCCCGGCCGTTGTTAAGAGACCTTCCCTAGACCTGCTTATCATTGGCAATAATGGGGAATGAAGGTGTAATTGGAATATACTACGTGGATTTCCCTGCTTTGCACTAAGTCAGGGGAAAAATTGGAGGCTAAATGGGGAAATTTTGCATAGATTTATTTAAGATGGAGTCTTGAGGTTGCGATACCTCAGTTATTGCTGATGTTCCTACTCCTGTGCGTTTTAGCAGTTTAGCTATTCCAAGGTCAAACACCATGCTATTAATAACTCAGGCAGATACTTTTGTTTGCAAATTGTAACCAAATTGTGAACGCTGAGTGCAATGTGCGTTGTGTCTTTCAGGGAGTTGCAATCTTTGTGATCTCACTCTTTCCAACGACTTGCAACTGTGCCAGCCAATGATACGAATCGCCCTTGTGCAGGACAAGCCGTTTCAAAGATGTGCAGAGCCGTGTTAATGCTATTAAGGAGAGAAAAATAAAAATAAACTCATCCAAAAAACATTACATTTTAAGCCAGGATATCTGACTGCTATTTCTCGGGAGATAGCTGATACATCTCTTTCAGTCTGTTATGCCCGGAAAAAATGTAACCAGTATTACACACTACTCGACTCACGTGTTAATGCTATTGGACTGTGCTCCCACATGTGAAATTAATCTAACCTATTTAGCTAGCGGTAGGTTTTTTGCCAATCGAGTTCATACAAACAGAGCAACCTATGGTCGCCGTATCAGCACATTTAGCTGCATTTTGAATTAAGTTGAGATTTTGCGAGCTTCTCAGCATGCTATGTTGCTAATAGTGTCATGTGTTCTCAATATTCATCAGGCACATCTCTGGTCTCAATGCTGTAGGCCCCACTCTAGAAATGATGTACTTCGTCTTGCTGATGATCTAATGCAGTGTTGATCTCGTGCTGTTCCTTGGGCCGTGTATCGAACATATTTTGAATATGGGGCGAAGGGTATACGAGGCGACCGGAGTGACACCGCCTGTTTTCCTACCCGATCCAATTCCAATTTCAACCCGAAATCTCACATGGGCGTTCGATTGTCATATTCGACTGATTGTGAGCAAATTCAGCCAATGTGCTTTTTTCATGTAAAACAATCTGCACTCCGAGATGTTCTTAATCGCAGTAACATCTAACATGTTTTATCCGTGATCATCAAAAACCGACAACAAACAATAGTCAATACAACACTGATAATAGCAACACGAAGTGCAACAGCCAATCTCCCTGTTATGTTCGTGAACAAATACATGATCTTGTATGAATTTTAAATGGAAGGAGGGTCGCTAAGCAGGGAAAACAGACTGAAGACAATTGGCCAAAGCGTCAAGGGGGAGACGAGGAGATTGTATTGTTTATGCAGCGAGTTGTTGCAATCTGCAAAGCACTGCCTTAAATAGTGGTGGAATCGGATTCAATATTAAACTGGATACATAACTCAAAGGGAACATGCAGCCAGCCAATGAAACAACGCCGTTTCAAGATATGCGGAGCTGTGTTTCTGTTATTGTGAGAGCCAAGCATACCACTCGGATACATTTTAGGCGAATATATCTGCCTGCTATTTCTCTGGAGATAGCTGATGCATCTATTTCACTCCTTGCTTTTATTTCTGGAAAACATATAACACTGGTCGATTCACGCGCCAATGCTATTCAAATGGTCTCCAACACATTACGCAATTCTGCTTATCTACAGGAGGCTATTTGACCCTTCGGGGACATCCTTCCATAGGAAACTATGTCCGCCGAATCAGGACATTTAACTGTCTATTGATTTCGCTCGACCTTTTGAGAACTGCTCAGCATGCTAATTACCTAATTGTTTCATATGAATCACTTGAGCTCAGTCATATCTCTGGGACTCAAGTCTGTAGACCCAAGACCCACTCTAGACATTAAGTACTTATGCTAGCTGATGCTCTCATGCGGATTTGATCGCGTGCCGTAACTTGGGCCTTGTATAAGGCATATTTTGAAAATAGGGCAGAGTGTATAGGTGGCGACCAAAATAATACCGTCTGTTTGCGTCCCGGCCCAACTCCACTTTTACTACATAACTCTCACATGTTAGTGGGTTTGGTATCTCTGAAATATTGGGATAAAATTGTGTGGATGAACATTTTCAGTTGAAACAATCTACCGCAAGATTTTTCCCTTTTCTTAATGACAGCAAAAATATTTTTTTTATGTTCCTCAAGCAGCAACAACAACCAATGTCAACAACAAATCAAATAATAACAAGAGCTGCGGCAGTTAAACTCCCTGTTAAACACAGCAAGAGATAAATTACTCTGTCTGCCATTTAACTTGCGAGAGGGTCGGTAACCAGAGGACACAGATTTAAGATAATTGGCGAAACAGCCATGGGGGCGAAGAGGAGATTGTTATTTTTACACAGAGAGTTGTTATGATCTGGAACGCATTTCTTGAAATTGTGGTGAAATCAGATTTAATTGTAACATTCAAATGAGAACTGGATACATAATTCAAAAGGAACATTTTACTGGACTATGGGGATACAAAGGAGGTAGTGGGAATAAATTGATCGGCTTCAAATACTGCGGAAACAAGAGCAGTACCGAGTCTTGGTATTCTGCGGCGAGTGTCTGACCTCTTGACTCCCCAAAGCCTTTCCACCAACTACAAGCTAAAAGTAAGGAGTGTCATGGAATGACCTGCACTTGCTTGGGTGAGTGCAGCTGCAACAACACTCATGAAGCTCGACACTATCCAGGACAAAGCATCCCGTTTGATTGGCACCCCATCCACCTCCTTAAACATTCATTCCCTCCACCACCGGCGTAACGTGGCTGCAGTGTGTACCATCTGCAAGATGCACTGCAGCAACTCGCCAAGGCTTCTTCGGCAGCACCTCCCAAACCCGCGACTTCTTCCACCTAGAAGGACAAGGGCAGCAGGCGCATGGGAACACAACCACCTGCAAGTTCCCCTCCAAGTCACACACCATCCTGACTTAGAAGTATATCGGCCAAACCTTCATTGTCGCTGGGTCAAAATCCTGGAACTCACAACCTAACAGTACTGTGGGAGTAGCTTCACCACAGGGACTGCAGCGGTTCAAGAAGAAGGTTCTCCACCACCTTCTCAAGGGCAATTAGGTATGGGCAATAAATGCTGGCCTTGCCAGCGACCACCAGCTCCCACAAACGAATAATTAAAAAAAGAGTTGACATTGGCCCAATGGGCTGAATGGCCTCCTTATGTGCTGTAAGCTTCTTTCCAGTAGATATTTGTCGGAGGGGGCAACGCCAAACGGGCGGTACCGCACAGGCGTCCATTTTATGCCCCACTTTATTTTCAGTTCTATTGTTTTCAATGGACTGAATATAGGGTGGGTAGATGAACAGAGGATCGATGTGACATCCCCGATTTATGTTACTGCCCAAGACAAGAATCTGGCCCTCTGATTCTAACGTTTGTCCAGAATAATGCTTTACCATCAATATATGATTCTGCTTCACGTAACGTGCAAGCAACACCGTTGACTACCAGGGTACGTCTCAGGTCATTCTACCACAATATAGTCGATAGTATCCTACATATCTGGGCACTCGACCTCAGCAGCAACGCAGTCTGTCGCGGTATCAGCGAGTTCAATCTGAGTACCACTGTATTCCTTCTCAGTTTCAGGGCATTCCATCTCAACCTATAGTAAATTTCAATCATTTTATTCGGGTGGCGAGCTCACTCATTTCTTTCCTCTTTTCCTTTATCAGTGAACGGCCTGTCGCCTCTTTCATCACTTAGTTCCTAATTGCCCCATTTCCCCGCCACCCGCCCAAGTTAGCCCCGCACCCCCCACCACCATTTCTGCCACAAAGCTTCATCAGCGACTGCAGAGTGCGTTTACTTGTGCTTGGCAGTGACAGGAATCCTGCCGATTCAGCACTTCCTCGCTGGTGCACCGCTCGTCAATAAGCCCACGGGCACGTGCGAGCAAAGGAGCCATACGATTGGCTCTTCCACTCTCCTGCCAAGTCGATAAAGTCCAAAGGTCAGTGGCATTGAGCCACATCTGCGACAGCTGAGTTCGGCGAACACAGCACATACCAGGACAGAATCTGTAACAGTCCAAACTCAGAGCAGGGTTCTTGTTCAGGTGAGTCATTAATCTGCTGGAGCAACATCTCCAGCCCAGCTTTATTCTGCTTATCAAAAGGAGCGGCTCAATACGAAGTCGAGAGCAATCGATTGAATCAGTGACCCTGAAGTGAGTGGGAAATATGCTGCGGTCAGTGGCTGCTTTAAAGTAAGGCCGCAGACGGAATGGGATAAGGTTCCGCTTTTAAGAACTGACGCCTGTTAACGTCAGTCGGGGTAGATTTTAACTTTGTGTCCATTTTCACTTCTCCCCATGAATTCAGTGGAAATAACCATGGGGAGAGGTGCAGAACGGGCTGCTGATTGGCTGTCACCCGTTTTAGACTATCACCCAATGTCAACATTACTGGCTGTCCAAGTGTGTACATATCGGGCGTTGAGTTATGTTTCGTCTACAGTTAGTCTGCCGGTTTGACTGTGTAGTTCGCGGCATTTAATATCTGGTGTATTTCAAGTGGTCTAATTGTGAAGGGATATCGTGCTGCGCAGAGCGATTAAACAACAGCATGCATTTATATAGCGCCTGTAATGGAGAGAAAAGTAATTGAATGTAAAGTAAGGCTACACTGGATATGTAATGATATTAATAACTGGTCTAGATTCAGGGCGTCGCTTCTGAGTGGGTTTTATACAGTGTTTAATAGCTGGTGCACACTAAGGAGGGTGTGTATGAGCGGACAATCTGATTTCTGCAATGCGTAATGTAAAGGTTGGTATGTGAGAGAGATTGTGCTTTGTTTAATGATTGGCGTGCAGTATGGCCGCTTTTTGTGCGTGTGAGTGGCTAATACATTGCTTTTAATAACAGATGCAGATGAAAGTCAGCGACCGTGTGATTCGGTAATATTCTGTGTTTGTTAATTGCTGCACAGTGAAGCCAACTTGTGCGATTGGCTATTGTTCCATGTGTTCAAGTAATTCCGCTCCAGCAGCTCCAGGGTTCTAAAATGAGCTTGATATCCATCCATGGACGCGCCACTCTATGTATTTGTAACCTCCTCCAGCCCGAAAACCAATCGAGGCCTCTGTGCTTCTTCGATTCTGACCTCTTGCGCTTCCCCGATTGTCAAAGCCAACCATTGGCGGCCGTGCCTTCAGCGGCTTTGGACCTTTGCTCTGGAAATCCCTCACTGAACCTTTCCGCCTCTCTACCTCTGTCTCCTCCTGTAAGATGCTGCGTGAAGCCTACATCATTCAGTTGGTGAAAAATGAATTCACTCGAGTCTGTCTTAAAGCAGAATATCACAGTTTATTATTCAAAGCGCTCTGGGAGAAGGGTCATAGCCTATTGTCCAGCTTCTCGTCTTTACAGTGGTATCAAAACTTATTTTATACATGTCTTCACCCAATTAGATTTCCCCAGCAACAACGAATAATTAGAACACAGAGGGTTTTTGCTTCCTAACCGAAACTATAAACATCAAAATGTGCTCAGCGTTGTCTGGTATGTCTGTCTGGTTATCCCCTTGCACTTACTCATGATAACCACAGACATTTTCCATCGTATTTGTGTCTAATTAACCATTTTGTTTTTATATTCTTGCTTTTTAATTTTACATTCTATAATTTTTACTCCAACAATTCACAAGCAACTGCCCTAATATCTGTTATGTGGCTCGGTGCCAAATTGTGTTTGATAACGCTCTTGTGTGGCGCTTTTGGACGTTTTTCTACGTTAAAGGCCCAATATATATGCACGATATTGTTCTGCCTGAATGCAATATCTGACGTCATAGAGTCATAGAGTCATAGAGTTATACAGCACAGAAAGAGGCCCTTCGGCCCATCATGTCAGCACCGATCATCAAGCCCTGTCTATTCTAATCCCATTTTCCAGCACTTGGTCCGTAGCCTTGTATGCTATGGCGTTTCAAGTGCTCATCTAAATGCTTCTTGAATGTTGTGAGGTTTCTTACCTGTACCACCCTTTCAGGCATTGAGTTCAGATTCCAAACACGCTCTGGGTGAAAACGTTTTTCCTGAAATCCCCTCTAAACCTCCCACCCCTTACCTTGAAACTCTGGCCATTGGTTATTCACCCCTCTACTTAGGAGAAACGTTACTTTCTATCTATCCTATCTTTGCCCCTCATAATTTTGTACACTTCAATCAGGTCCCCCCTCAGCCTTCTCTGCTCTAAGGACAACAACCCCAGCCTGTCCAGTCTCTCTTCATAGCTGAAGCGCTTCAGCTCAGGTAACATCCTGGTGAATCTCCTCTGCACCCTCTCCAATGCAATCACATCCTTCCTACAGTGTGGCGACCAGAACTGCACACAGTATTCCAGCTGTTGCATAACTAGCGTTTTGTACAGCTGCATCATATCCTCCCTGCTCTTATATTTTATGCCTTGGATAATGAAGGCAAGTATCCATTCTGCCTTTTTAACCACCTTAACTAACTGTCCTGCTGCCTTCGGGGATCTGTGTACATGCACATCAAGGTCCCTCTGATCCTCTGTCCTTCCTAGGGTTCTACCATTCATTGTGTATTCCCTTGCCTTGTTAGTCCTCCCAAAATGCATCACCTCACAGGGAATATTTACGATTGGGACACCTGCTCCGTTTCAGGCTGAACTCTGCGTTACTTTCAGTGTGTATGACAGCGTAACGATTAAATCCAGGGTGCAAACCTGTAGCTTAAGTGTCCTGCCGGAATAACTGGATGACGGCACATACTACATTTGAAAACAGATTTTATGGTATTGCAAATATTAGAATATTGAAATCGAACAGAATTTCATGAGAAATAGAATTTCGGGCTGAGTTTAACAATTGACGCTGAGCGGGCGTTCGGAGATCATCACCCGCCCATTATTTTTGCCATTATGGCCGGCTCATTTTGAAAAACGGGAAAGATTCGCATGGATCTGGTGGAAATGCGCGCTGAAGCGGTGCTCAGATGCGCCTCAGTTGTTGGGACAATGGGAAATCTACCAGCTTCTACGGTGAGCAAGTGGGCAGTGGGAATATTGGGCGAAGTGCGGACGGCGGTTGGTGGCGATTCAGGGGACGTACCTGGCCTGCAGGACTATGTGCCAGAAAGAAAAAACGATCAAGATATTAAGGGGAACAGATAGAGATAAACTATTTCCGCTAGTTGGGGAATCTAGGACTAGGGGGCATAGACTAACAAGTAGAACCAGACCTTTCATGAGTGAAATTAAGGAAACACTTCTGCACACAAAGTGTGATAGAAGTTTGGAACTCTGTTCTGCAAATGGAAATTCATGCTAGATCAATTGTTCAGTTTAAATCGGAGATCGATTGCTTTTTGTTCACTAATTGTATTAAGAGATATTGGCCAGAGGTGGGTAGATGGTGTTAGGTCGCAGTTCAGCCATTAACTCATTGAATTGCAGAACAGGCTCGCTGGGCTCAATGGCCTCCTCCTGTTCCTACCTTCCTCTATTCCTAAATTCATCTTGGACGCTAGCTCCAAACGAGAGGCGTCGAATCGACCGCTTGTCATACACCCGCCAGATATTCCTTTCCATTGGCCAAGCAATTAGTCTGAGGCGGTGGATCAAAATAGGCAGCGCCTGATATTCAGCTACAATGCAGTCTATGGAACCGAATATCAGCCGCTGTGTATAATAGGTGGCAAATTCGAGCCAAATTTCCTGCCCAACGACTTCAGTGGACTGAATATTAAGCATGGCATATAAATGCGTGCTATGTGATGCCGCTGGACTCGAATTACTAGCCACTTGGCATTGAAACAGTGCACCTCACGATCCAATGTGTTGCAAAGCGCCAATGCATTGGGCTGTAGGGTCGTAGCTCTGTTAATGCAGGCAACGTTTGGGACACTAGACATTCGCCCGGTCCACCTAACACATGTTTAATGCTGTTTGTTCGTTTTGGATGGAGGAATAAAACTGGCCAGGAAACGTGGGAGATCTTGGCAACAGTGCCCGGAAATCTTAAACATTTATTTGGAAGAGGCTGAATGAGCGTTGTTTTGATAAGCCATCCTAAACATCTGATAATGAAGCACTTCCGTATTATCAACAAGTGTTAGCTGCGGCTCAGTTGTGGTCCATCACGCCACTGAGTCTGAAGATTATGAGGTCAAGGCCCACTCCAGAGAATTGAGGACACAATCCATGCTGGCACTCTAGGGCAGAGCTGTCGCTGGTGCCGTCTTTCAGATGAGAACTTAAACCGGGATCCTCCCTGCTCTCTCAGGTGAATGCAGAAAATCCCCTCGGCAATATTTCGAAGAAGAGCAGGGGAACGTTCCACGTTTTCCTGGCCAATATCGATCCATGATAAGCAACAATAAAACAGATGATGTGATCGTTATCTCAATTCTGTTCGCGGCATCTTGCTGTGCTCAATTGGTTGTTGCATTTTCTACAATAGCAGACTGACTAGCTTGCAGATGTATGCCATTGGCTGAAAGCGCTCAGGGAGGTCCTGAGGTCCTGAAGGGCTCAAGTCCTTCTTTTAACCTCACCCATGTTGTCGTCTACTTGATGCGGTTGCCCTTTTGAGGGGCGTGGGGGAGGGGGACTTACTTTATTCCGTCGCACCTTCGGGGAATGATGAACAGAACTGCTGAAAGGATGGCATTAACCTTAAGTCATGTGGGGATGTTCAACTGGCGTTGTGGATCGATCTCCCCTGTATAGGAATATCGGGTTGTTTCTGAAACGAGCGGGCGGTTGGCAGCTCCAGTTTGACATTTCTTTGGCAAATTCAACTTTGCTTAAGCGCAAAGTGGGAAGTAGTGGATTGTACAATGGGCATACTGTTTTCCGGTCCCTGCCGCCCGTTTATTTACACACACTTACACGCTGAATTTAAATGCTCCCCTCCACATGTCTATTTTCCTTTTCAGTGCTGATGGAAGATGCACGGTTGCGAGATTGCTCACACAGAGTGGTCATAAATGAGTGCATCATAAACAGAGTTTGAATTTGGCAATTTGGTGCGGGTGGAACACTGGAACTCGTTGGTTATTAGTGGCTGATTAGAGCTCAAACGGAAATTTAATTTAACATTTTGAATTTAAACAATTACTTTCTAAACTGTAAAAGAAACTG
The DNA here is from genome assembly GCA_030390025.1 of Squalus acanthias. Lineage (NCBI taxonomy): Eukaryota > Metazoa > Chordata > Chondrichthyes > Squaliformes > Squalidae > Squalus > Squalus acanthias. Next base: position 11,278,670 of record CM059453.1, read on the forward strand.
CAAGTTATTTAACAGTTAACAGAAACTGACATAACAGCAGAAAGCGCTGGAAAAACTCAGCAGGCCAGGCAACATAGGTGGAGAGAGAAACAGAGTTAAAGTTTCAGGTCAAAGACCCTTCGTCAGAAATTAGAAAAAAGTAGGACATGAAACAGATGAAAAAGCAAGTTTGGATGCTAGGGAAGGGAATAAAGAACAAAAGGGAAGATCTGTGAGACGTAGAGACATTAAGAGATACACAAGGCGAGACGAGATGGTAATAGGACAGGTTAAGAAACAAAACATAGCTCAGAAGTGTGAAATACGCTGGCAGGATGAAAGACAGCTGCCATGTGGGAGAGAGAAAAAAAAGGGAAAAGGCACAAACCAAAACGGGGGATAAAAATGTTAGGGGCCGAGGATATGATCTGAAATTGTTGAACTCGATATTGAGTACGGAAGGCTATAACGAGCCTAATCGGAAGATGAGGTGCTGTTCCTCGAGCTTACGCTGAGCTTCCGTGGAACAATGCAAGAGGCCGAGACTGTGAGGTCTGAGTGGGCGTGGAGCGGTGAGATAAAATGGCAGGCGACCGGAAGCTCGGGGTCACCCTTACGGACTGAGCGGAGGTGTTCCGCAAAGTGATCACCCAATCTGCGTTTGGTCTCCCCAATGAAGAGGAGACCACTGACTGTCAGTGGCGTTTAGCAATTAGCAGGCAATCAGATGTATGTGATTCTCTTTACTGTACGGGGTATCTTAAGTGAGCGGTTCGAATCGACCAACACCCCTCCGGTTCCTAGACTTTGGGCTTAATTAGGGGTTGTGAACAAAATTGCAGTAAACAGGTTCTGATGAAAGAAATTTACTTTATTAAAAGAAAAAGGTAACAAACTTGAAACACACTTATTACTTAAACACAGATTCGGGGAACACACGGTACAAGCGAGGGAAATGACAATATATCAAACAAAACATTATCCCACCCAAAGATCACACTATCTGGCTAGGTTTTTGGTTTCAAGATATCAGGGATAATGCTCACCAACGAATACTTGACAGGATATTAGAGTATTTTGTTTAAAAGGACTCCGTAAGGCCCTTGGTGCTCCGAGGTGTCTGATGGCCACTGTGGCAGGCGCTCTGGTTTCTTCTTGCGTGCTGATCTTCTGGCCTTGTTCTCGTGGCTTGTGGTAAGTTTTGCTGGAGCAGGGAGAGAGCTGTGTCCGCGGCGCCAGTCAGTCCAAAGAGAGAGAGATTATGGCACAGGCTTTCAAATTATACTGTTTCCTTTTCGTGCTCAAAACACCTTACAAAAATGAATTCCTTTTTGAATGTAAATGACCCATACTTCGTCCAATTGTCTAGTTTTTGGCGGGCTGGCCAGTTCCGATGCTTTTTGCTTTGTGTTAATCGCTTTCCGATTTAAACACCGCCTTATCTACGCGCCAAATCTCCACCTATTGTTCTTCTGTTGGCGGGCTTTTAAATCTGTTCACTGGATACCTGGTTGATTGTTTTTTTGGTGGGATAATGGCTATGAAACTGTGTGATCGAAGTTATATTGTCATTGAATCGTTTTTAGATTACCAGCATCTTGTTTGCCCCTGGGAATCCATATTTGAATGTATTTGTGAGTTTTTTGGTTTTGTCGACAGTTTACTGCACTGCCTGGCCACGCCCCTCTGCAGCCTATTTGTCTGTGAAGGCGTCTTTCCCAAGTAAGATTCGAAAAGTCAGTTTCCTCAAGGTTTTCTTCTTGTGGTCTTTAGGTTTTTCCATCATATCACTTCACTGAGTTCCCATCAGCCCAAGTTTGTATGAAAAGTCCAAAAATCACTCCCTTTAGGGCTCTGTTCGAGGTTCTGCGGGATTTTGCGAAGCCCACATTACAGAGGCTAATTTTGAGACGGTAAGCTGAGTGAGCAGTTGCACCGTACGTGCTGAAGGAAAGGCTTCGAAAAGTAAACAGTAATCTGCTGACGCACAGGTCCCAAAGAGTTCATCATAAACGGAGTGCATCAGTAACAGAGGATAAAGTTGGGAATTTGGAGAGAGTTGGCATTCTGTGCAGAGGCAGAAGGAGGTGCTGCTTTTTGCCTCAATAATTGTAGTGGTAATTGTTAAGCTTAAATATTTAATTTAATCTACCTATAACTTAAAGCAGATCAAGTAATTAATTAAAAGACTAAAATATAAGATCAGTTGAATAAAAGTATAAATGTAATTAATTAAATAAATAACACTATTTTAGATAGGAATGGCAGGATGCCTGCCTGAACTGCAGCGGAAAGGGGTTTGAGTAGAGTATTGCGATCCGGATATCTGCAGTAAGTGTATGCATCTCGAGGAACTTCAGCTCAGAGTTGTTGAGCTGGAATCCGAGGTGCAGACATTGCGGTGCATCAAGGAGGGGAAGAGTTACCAGCACACTTTGACTGAGGAGGCTGTGATACACCTTAGGTTAGTGAGCGGTACAGGTCTGGTAATGCACAGGAGGCATTGAATCATATAGACATACAGTCAAATAATCATTGAATCCCAAATCATTGAATCATAGATTCAGACCATAGTACAGCACAAAAAGAGGCCATTTGGCCCATCGAGTCTGTGCCAGCTGTTTCAAGTTAGTCAGTGCTAAATAGACTGGATGCAGGGAGGAAGTTTCCCCTGTCTGGGGGGTCTAGAACGAGGTGTCACAGTCTCAGGATACGGGATAGGACATTTAGGACTGAGATTAGGAGACATTTCTTCACTCAGAAGGTGTTGAAACTTTGGAATTCTCGACTAGAGAAGGCTGTGGAGGCCAATTCACTGAATATATTTAAGAAGGAGATAGATAGATTTCTCGATTCAATTGGCGTCAAGGGGTATGGGGAGAGAGCGGGAATGTGGTATTGAGATAGAGGATCAGCCATGATCATAATGAATGGCAGAGCAGGCTCGAAGGGCCGAATGGCCTACTCCTGCTCCTATTTTTCTATGTTTCTATGGTTCTATGTCCCATTTCCGTTCCATTCCCCTGCATTTTCTTCTCCTTCAAGTATTTAACAATTCCAGTTTCAAGGCTGCTATTGAATCTGTATCCAGCACCCTATCAGGCAGCGCATACCAGACCCGTCTGGCTTATTCCTGCACCTATTGCTTGTGTTATTATGTTCGGTTGTCATACACCCCACTCCTGATTTTCCTTCCTTTAACGTGAGTAGAAATGGAATCAGACTGGTTGTATAACGGGCGTACGATCTGCCGCTGCTCATTTGCCACCACCGACAAATGTGGAAAACCTACCACATGTGCTTTTGTCCCTGGTCTGTTGTATGAGTTCACAAGCTACTAACTCACCGGATTAGTGTGTCACCACAGAGCCAAGATGAAGTCCCACACGTTGTGCTTTCATAGATTTATATGTATGGTGTCTGGAATTACTCTTGATTGACAGCTCATAAAAAGACGATCGCCCATCGGCATCACATTTTACACTGCGCCCATTTTTTGCCCATTGATTCAATCAGGCGTGGGTGTAGTTTCGAAATCGTCCGTTTTGCAATATAGACCAAGGTGAATTTCATTTCCAACACGCTTTCTCTCAGCTATCAGAGCATTCCAGATATTAGCCGTATACACATGTGTATGAATGCATTGCAGTATTACAGAAGTACTAGGTATCATTGCATTCCAATATTGGAGGCAAATGGCTTCACTTTAGCTTTGCGTTGTATGGCTATGGAATTAGAAGTCTGATAACTGAGGCCAATTTTCCCTGAGAGCGATAACTTTTTGCTGGACAAAGATATTAAAGAACATGGAATGAAGGCGGGTGGATGGAGTTCGGATACAGAGCAGCCATTACTTTTTTAAATGGTGGAACAGGTTCAAGGACCTAATGTCCTACTCCTGTCATTATTTCTTCTGTTCCATTCCGTTGACTTCAAATAAAAGGGCAACTGTGCGTTTTGTACAATGGATGGATAATTCGACATGCAGCCATTTTACCTTAAGTTAAAATTTGTTCCAATTTCACAACTGCCGTGTCACAGATATTAGCGTTACAATATTATAGCTGGTATATTGCTGATAGTATTACAGGTATAATAGATATCAGTGTTACAACAATACATATAGAAGAGGTATAAGAGTGTAACATGATCTGGATGCTGTGCTGCTCGCCACTCACGAGTTAATATAAAACATTATCAAATAACTCTTGAAATTTCACGCATATGTTTTTTATTAAAACAGAACTGGAACGGGGACATCAATTTTTGTTCTGTGCAGTCGTTACATCTGCTGTGTCAGACATTGAAGCTGGAAGAATGCCGGTCAACGAAACCGATCCAAAACCACATCCCGATGGGAATGAAGGACGTGAACCTGGTCGTGAAGCAGCTGAGGGAGGTAAGTGCACATTCTCCCCTCTCGCCTTCTCTCTGTGCTTCAACGCGGCGGAGTACAGATCTGTCAGTTTCGGTAGGTGATCCTTACAATAGCTCCTGTGCCATTTTTGAGCAGAAGCCTGAATAGTTCATAGTTCTGGAATAGGGTTTTCCAATTATGGTTGGCATATTCCTTGTGGATACTTCACATGACCTGCTTTCTCCAACTGCCCCGACTTTATCCTCTCGGTGCACTGCCTTCAGCTGCCCATTCAAAACCGAACAGCTTCTTCGTTACCTGATTGGATGATTCTTAACTGTCAGTCAAATACTATGATGGAGATCAATCTTCAGTCCGTGGAGACTCCAGGTCAACAACAACAACAACATTTATTTCTATAGCGCATTTAACGTAGTTTAGTTTCTCAAGGCGCTGCACAGGCGTATTATAAGACAACAATTTGACACAGAGCCACATATGGAGAAATTAGGGTATGATGACTAAAAGCTTGATCAAAGATGGAGGTATTAATGATCGTCTTAAAGAAGAGCCAGTTCCACCATTGTTCAGCTTTATTTTAACTCATTTTTCTCCTCTTGGTTCCATATACCTCAATACCCATACATAACAATAATTTATCAATCTCTGTTTTGAGTTTCCTGTTGATTTGCATCATCAGCTTTTTGGGCAGAATGCTCCCGAGTTGCAACTACATTTTATCTGAAGAATTGCTTCCTGACCTCACGCCTGAACTGCTCAGTTGTAATATTATGGTGTTTCTAGCTTGTTCCCTTCAAATGAAATAGTGGCCCAGAAATTAGGCTCCCTGAATTCCCGCGGGTGCAAGAATACCGCGCGCACATACCTACCCCACCTGCCGTTGACCTCTGGGCCCACGGGGACTTCAGCTCTTGGGCCTGCTGCAGCTGCTGGCTCGCAGTGCTTGTGTATACCAGGTGCATAGTTAGTGCGATGCCTCTCCTGGGATCCAGTGGGCCATGGAGAGCCAATGGCAGCAGACCATCTTTCATCTTTCATTCATGGATTTGACAGGAGTGTCAAATCTATGAATTGAAATCGGCCCCAAAACAACACCTAAACTTCAAATAATTTTTTTTTAAAAATCACATTTTTAAAATAGCTATAAGTTAAATCAATTAACTAACTTAAACAAAAATTATTGGTGAGTGGGAGTTCCACAGCTTTGCATTTTTCCTATCTAACAGGACAATTCCTGGATCGAGAGACTTTTGCAAAATTATGGCTAAACCATCTGCAATTTCCTTCCCTACTTCCTTTATGTCCATTGGGTAGAATCCCTCGTGTCATGAGGATGTGTCAATCTTTAGTGACAATACGTTCTCCAATACTCTTTTCTTGCTCACATTAAATTTAACGAGTTCCAGTCCTTCATAGATTACTAATTTCCATGGAATGGTATGTATATTATTCGCTTCCTCTACTGTTAACAATGACATCAATTAGTTATTCACCAAGTCTGCCTCTACCTCATTTTCATTTGTAATATTACCCATCTGTTTATATACACATTAATCTGGATCACCCTGTTTCTTCTAAGATAATTGTAAAAACATTTTTGTTAACCTTGAGCTGCCTCGCAAGGTTTTTTGTATTCCCATTTTGCATGCCTTACTATATTTTTGGTATACTTTTGCTGTTATTTATATCTCACCCACTACCCTTGATTTAAACTGTTTTTTTTACTTATTAAGGCTATTTTGTGGTCTTATGTTGGCCCGTATTTTCCGATGTGTATGAACTGTGTACACACCCGTAGGGACATCGGAAATGCCGGTTTCAGGCATGCGAAGGCGCATGCGCTGAAAACCGGCATTTCCGATCTGTCAAGAATCCAATTGACAGATCGGACGCCTGCCCTGGAGAAGAGCCTCTGCGGGTGGAGAGTTCCGCATTCTGCAGAACCTCCAGCCGCTGAAATAAATTAAACGCCTGATAAAAGCCTAAGGCCTGCTTTTACCAGCGTAAGAATGTAAAAAAGTTAAAATCAATGTTTTCAATCATTTATAACTTTAAACTACTTTTAAAAATGTAAGCTTATTTTCAGCCCCGTACAAAACTAATTATGTTTTACAAAAAGTGCATTATTTGTTTAAAATCTTTAAATTAATGCAATTTTAACTCATTATAAAAACGTGATGGTATTTTTTTAATTATTTAATGATTTGATGCCTTTTTCAGTGATCCCCATGCATACTTTCGAACGTTCTAAGCTGTTCTCCCATTGGCTCGCCTGGCCCACGTGATCCCAGGGACGCTTGCGAAATGCATGCGCCCCAGGGATACCTCGGGCCTGCGCCTTTTGTGGTTGGACCCGGTAGCTTAAATAGCCGCACCGCGGGAGCACTCAGGTAAGGGTGCAGATTTTTTTCCGATAGGAGGCATCCGCACGCAGGAAGCCACCTATCAGAAATTACGGGCCATTATCTCTCACTACTTTGTGGACCATGGGTGTTTTATTTGGAATATAGAGCTCTTTCCCAGTTAAGGGTATATATTTTGCCTGCATTAAGCTATATTTGGTTGAGCACCTGCCACAGTTTGTCTGTAGTTTGACTCGATAACAGTGTTGAGCAGTTTGCTGTCGTCAGTCTCTATCTCATCCCGTTTAAGTTAACCTTACAAAAATCTAGCATCTTAGTAACAGTATTAACTTTCTAGTTTTCAAACCTAAAATTGAATTCGATCACGTTATTATAACTGTTCGATAAAATTACCATTACTCTTATATTATGAACTAAATCTAGAATATTACTCATTACCTAATCTTGTTGATTCTAGAGCACATTGCAACAGAAAACTACCTTGAAAGCATTAACTAAATGTGCTATCATTCTGATTGAGCTACTGCGCTCTTCCCAAACTTTGTGGAAATTAAAATCTCCCATTAAAATAACGTTGCTTTTAATACAAGCATCGTCTAATCCCTGAATAGTACAATCTGCCGCGTCATTAGTCATTGCGTAAATAAAAAGTCTCCTCATTTCCACGCTGTTTCTTTTGCCAATGTTTGAACTCTGGTTACCGACCCTCCTGCCAGTGGAAAAAAGTTCTCTATTTACTCGATCAAAACCCTTCATAATTTTGGACCCCTCTATGAAATATCCTAAGCCTACTCCTCTCTAAGGAGAATAATTGCAGCTTCTCCACATATCAAAAATTTGTCGCTCCTTGTGTTACTCTAGGTGATCTCTTCTGAATCCCCCACAAGGCTTTGGTAACTTTCTGAAGTACGGTGGCCAGAAATGGTCACAGTACGCCTATTGAGGCCTACTTAGTGATTGTTAAAGTTTCAGCATAACTTCTTTGCTTTTGCACTCTCTGCCTCAATTGATCAACCATGAAACCTGTATGCTTGTTCAACAGCCTAATAAACCTGTCCTGTCGCCTTAAAATATATTTGTATGTAAGCCCCAGGTCGCCTTGTTCCTGTAACACGTATAAACGTGTGCCCTTTGCTTTATATTGCCTATCGTCCTTCTCACTCACCAGATAATTTCCTAAGCAGCATATATGTAGCATGTTTATCAATTACCTTTGTCTGCAATGTAACTGCATTTTAGGCGCTATGTTTCATGGGGGACAATCTAATACCGCCTGTCTTGCGCCACCGCGCGAGAGGAGTTTCTAGGCCTTAGTGATAAAACTAACACCGGCTACTGTCTAAAGCAGGTGGCTGATCCACCACGCTAGTTATAAGATGGAGGTTAATCTGTAGATATATCTCATGGCTCAGTGACTGCAAGTCTGTGCACTCGGTCACCCTCTGTTTATTTTTTTTGACAGTAATCGAGAAGCTGATCGAACTCCAGGAAGTTGCAGGTGAGAGAAATACATTCGGTTGCACTTTGCTTTTGAACGGAAACATAATCATCATCTATCATACGAAATTAGCGGAAGTTAGCGAAGCTTTCAATCATGGCGGCTCTGATTTTAATAAAAAGTGCGAGTTGCTTACTTGATCAGTTGACTAATATAAATCCCAGAATATTCGGATTATGGGGACCAAATTTTGGTCGGCATAGTTAGAAGCAAGTTGCGCCCTATGGGGCTGCGTTTCGCCGAAATTTCAGCGCAGTGTCAATTTCAGACTGTTGCTGGGTGCCTTTAATAGAATGGAAGATCAACCGGGGTTTATAACAGACAATACCGTCAATGTAGCGCAACCATTCAAGACGAATATCTACCCCTATACGTCAGTAGCTTAAGATAAGTTAATACGTCATAGTACCTTGGTTGGACCAGGCATGGAGTACTATGTGCAGTTCTGGTCTCCATAGTAGAAAAGGGATATTGAAGCACTGGCGAATGCCAACCTTAAATTATAAGGATCAGACTCTAACTGAGTGGCTAGAACTATCAAGACGTGCAGAACAGACTTGGGCCCTTTCCTCTAGAAATGGGAAGTTTGAGGGCTGACTTAATAAAGCTCTTCAAATAGTTAAGTGGCTTTCATAGGGTAGATGTAGATAGGATGTGTCATTTTATGAGGAGAGCAAAATTGGGACCATGAGTATAAGATAATCATCAATTAATTTAATCGGGAATTCAGGAGAAAATTATGTATCTAAAGAGTAGTATGAATTTGGAACTAGCTCCCACAAGAGGTAGTTGAGAATATTAGGGATGCATTTAAGAGAAAGCTCGCTCAGTACCTGAGAGAGAAAGGAAATTAAGGATATGTTGAAAGGGTTAGATGAAGTAGGGTGGGAGGAGGCTCGTGTGGAGCTAAAAAATGGCATATACCACTTCGATCGAATGGCCTGTGTCTTCGCCTGATATTCTTTGTAATATATGTAACACAAAGCGATCGTTTAAAGAATTTTTGCAACACAATATTGGGTTTCGAAGCAGCGCACCCACATGCCAATTGTATTCCGATAATAATCACGGCAGACGCAAGTTTTACACCCGGCCAGATCGCCGTTTCTATTGAAGTCAAGCGAAAGAATTAAGATGCAATTGAGAAAGTTTTAAAGTATTGTCAATGCGTGAGGTAGGAAACGCGGCAGCTGATTTGCCAAGATCAAGGTCCGTCAGCAGCTATGAGATACTGACCCGCTTATCTGTTTTACTGATGTTTGTTAAGGGATATATATTGGTTCAGGATATCGAGCAGATCTCCCCTGCTCTCCTTTGATCTCTGTCATGTCAAAAAGACCACAGATCACGGAAGTCCCCAGAGAGGGTATCAAGGGAAAAGCACAGGACAGGACTCAATTCATCCCCACACACATAAGAACACAGGGCAATCCAATCAATATGAGCAATCCATCAATATCAAGGGCAACATAGAACGGTTCATCACTTACTCTCACAACACAGAACAATCATTTCACCTTGGAAGACAGTGACTATGAATTCATTTCGGAGGAAAGTGTTGTTTGTGCACCGAGCCCAGTGCTATACATCCTTTACAATCTGCAGCCCAAACAAGCCACCCATACATAAAGAAACGATAGCAATCCATCCCAACACAACGAATGCAGAGCGACCCTTTACCCTCACATGGAACTCAGACAAACCCATCCCCACATTTCATTGTGAATTTTAGGCGATGCTGTAAAATGGGCGAAATTGAATTTGGGGCCCATTACATACCATGGCCGACTTTCTTCTACTTCGAATTCAATGGAAATTCAATCGCGATGCTCAATGGAAGACACATTGGCTAGCGCTGATTCTGCACCCTCCCTCAGAGTTAAAGTTGCCCTCATACAATCCACTGAACTTATACTCTAGAACAATGAATCACCTGCACAGACCATGGGACAATTCATCTCAACTGATTGAGAGCCCAGGGCAATCACGCCAACAGATGTGAGAGGAATGAACTATCGACTGCTGTGCAAATTCCGGACATAATGATACAAAATGTGTTATTATTATTTATAGAAAGAACCATTAAGCGAAAAGATGAAGGTAAGATCCTTCGATACTTCTTGTACATTTTACTTTTGAAAAGCTGGGGAAATGAGCAAACGACATTGTTTGGTTTATGTCAATAAAAAATGAAAAACTTTAAGTTAGACGATAATGAGAAAGAAACTCACATACGTTCGGTAATGATTAGGCTGTGTCTGTGCAAAGGAAAGATTCAGACGGTGTAATCTGAACCTTACCTGCTGGGCCTCTGACGCGTCAGGCGAACGCCGGTTTTGCACACCGTCCCATTTTACTCTCTATGGCCTTCGATAGATTCAAGTAGGGGAGGAGCAGAAGTCAACCGATTTGGTGTCGTCTGGTTCCCTCTGGAATGAATTCGGTTGACGTTATCCCCAATGGATGTAATTTTATCTTAGGTCGATGGTGTAAAATGGAAGTGTGAAATTGTTCATTGGCGACGATGGAAAACAGGCGGCAGGTCGAATAATGGCCAAGCACTATATTCAGTTCTGTTGATTACTGGAACTGAAAACCAGGCCGGGCGTGTAATAGGCGCCCGTTCAGTTACCAATCGTGTCATTGTACTACAAGAGGCGATTAGTGAAATCTAGATTGTGACCTGTACAGGGACAATCTAGACGTAAACGGGATCATGTGACTGTTTCAATTTTAACCTTATTGACAGATTGGTTGGTAAAATCGGGCTGTGTGCATTCGTAGTAAAATCGGATGGGGTGTAATGCCGGCCTAATGACATCAGTTTCCAGCTCTGTGCCTTAGTTTATAATTGCCCCCAATGTGTTTGTGCAATAACTCGGCGTGTCTGTGAGGTCACAGCTTCACGAGACTCGAGAGGGGTGGGAATCAACTTGCACTGAGTGCATTGGACAAACAGATTGAGTTTCTGTGACAATCGGGTGACATTTACGGTTATTTTAAACCTCAGGCCTCACGTTTCAGGATTTTTTGACTGAAATATACAAACCGTAACTCGAGGCTTTGTCTACTCGTCCAGTATCACAATCAAGGCACTGTGCAGCCCTGGTGTTATACCTTTGGTAGTCCTATATTGGCAGTTCTTTATTTCGAGACACATTACTTATGTTTCATATGTAGATTATTTTACACTTAATTTGTTAATTGTTGCTATTGTACAAATATTAAGATTAGATCTTAAAAATCCGAGGAGGCTGCATATCACCAATATTTCCACCTCCATACCATTGCCCGTCCGCCTGTGCCTCAGCTTGTCTGCTGCTGAAACCCTTCTCCATGACTGTGGTAACTCTAGACTGGCCGAGTACATTGCTCTGCTGCCGGGCCTCCCAATTTCCACACTCGGTAAACTTAAGCTCTTCAAAACGCTGCAGCCCATATTCTAACTCGCACCGGTTTCCGCTCAGCGTCCTCTCTGCACTCGCTGACTACCTTGCCTCCCAGTCTGTCAACTCCTCGTTTTTAAAGTTTTCATCTCAGCCTTGATATTCCTCCATGGCATCGCTCCTCTCTCTCTCTCTGTTACCTCTTCCAGCCCTACAATCCTTCTCCTGCAGAGGAGACAGGCACTGATAGGCAAGTAACAGTGGGAAAATAACTTCTGTATTTTTGTGAAGTTACTTTGTTCGATCTTGGTAAGTCTCGACAGATCTCTGAACTTTTCCAATTCTGCTTGGTTACACATCCCCGAATCACTTCGCTCCACCATTGGCAGCCGTACTTCCACTGCCTGGGGCTGAAGCTCGGAAATTCCCTCATATAACCTCGCCTCTATTCTACCTCTCTCTTTCTTGCTTCATGTCACTAATTGAGTCGACTGCTTTGACCAAGCTTTCGATCACCTGTCCTGATATCACCTTGATGTCACATTTTGTGGGATAATCGCCCCAGTGACGCGCTCGCAACGTTTCATTACGCTAAGTGTGCAACATTAATGCATATTTTGCTTTTGTACATCAAAGTGAAACATTAAGAGTGTAAACTTTAAAGTGCTGCCATTAATTTGTGATGCTATCGCGCAGCAATGGCACTGTGATACCTAAGGCATGGCAAGCAGGAAGTCCATTCCGTATTGCGAATTTTATTAGATTACTAGTGGTTTCTCCCAGTGCTGTTGTTGGTAAGTTTGGCTTTGCTCTATTTCAGAGGATAGAAATGTCACATATTCTCTTGTAACTTGTGTCGTCATTCTACAACTTAGCAACTAAGACAGACAGAAGGAAACTGATGGACACGCGGGGAAACCAGGGGAACACGATAGCCGAGATGTCAAGGAATTGTAGAGGCAGCGGAGCAGATTTACTGGAACGGTACCGTGGGATGAGGGACTTCAGTTAAGTGAGGAGACGAGAGAAGCTTGGATTCTTCTCCTTAGAGCAGGGAGGGGTAAGGGTAAAATTAATAGAAGATCTGGAAATATGACGGATTTTTACAGGTTGCATTAGGAGAAATTGTTTCCACTTGCAGGAGGGTTGTAACCAGAGGGGAACAATTTAAGGTAATTGGAGAAAGAATCAGAGGAGAGATGAAGAGTTTTTCTTTAATACAGCGAAGATTTAGGATCGGGAATGGACTGTCTGAAATGGTGGCGCAAGCAGATTAATTAGCAAATTTAAATAATAATTGAAAAAATAAAAAGTTAAAATCTGCAGGGCTATGGGGAAAGAGTAGGGTACTGGGACTAATTGGATAGACTCGAACGGCCGAATGGTTTCCTTCCGTGCTGTACGGTTCTATGGCCCGTAGTTTCCGAGGCCAACGGGTGTGTACGAGCTGTGTACACACCCGTAGTGACATCAGAAATGTCGGTTTCAAGCATGCGAAGCGCATGCGCTGAAAACCGGCATTTCCGTTCTGTCAAGAATCCTCTTGACAAATCGGACGCCTGCCCTAGATAAGGGCCTCTGCGGGCGGAGCGTTCCGCTTTCTGGAGAACCTCCGGTCGCTGAAAACCCTTAGAAATCTTACGCCTGGTAAAAGCCTAAGGCCTGTTTTTACCAGCATATGTTTTGAAAAAAGTGAAAAATATATTTTTTTCACTCATGTACAATTTAAAAATATTTTTAAAAAGGTAAGCTTATTTAAAGCCCCTTAAAAAAATATTTAAAATATTTAATTCATGTAATTTTAACAAATTTTAACAACGTGATGGTTTTTTTTCAATTTATTTAATATTTTAGTGTCTTTTTGGGGTGATCTCCATTCATATATTTGATAGGTCTTTCTGCTAAAAGTATGAGAAGTAGCAATACACCAGGTTACCTTCCAACAGTTTTATTTGAAATTACGAGCTTTCGGAGCTCTGCTCCTTCTTCAGGTACAGGTTCAGGTACAGTACTCCTTCATTGTACCTGAAGCAGGAGCAGAGCTCTGAAAGCTCGTAATTTCAAATAAAACTGTTGGACTATAACCTGGTGTTGTGCGACTTCTCATTTTAATCCACCCCTTTCCAACAACGGCATCTCCACATCAAGTTAAAAGTATGACAGTTAGTTTTGGCTGGCCTGACCCACGTGCTCCCAGGGATGCTTCCGAACTGTATGCGCCCCTGGGATACGTGGGCCCTGCGGATTTCGACTGTGGAGAGGCCCAGGAGCGGAAGGGACCCGACATCGGGAGACCTCAGTTAAGAGGGTAGATTTTTTTCCACACGCAGGAAGCCTCCTGTCGGAAATTACGGGCCTATATCTATTTAAGTGGATAAGATGCTGGACTAGCAATCCACAGGGTCATTGTTCAAGGTGTGACGATTAATTCAGTAAATCCTGTGGGCCTCGAAGCCACTGAGTATGTGAGAGTTCGATTGTTTGTCTTTCATCAGTGCTTCTCCCGGTTTGCCATTGTGACCAAGCAAAAGTGTAGCGTACATCCGGTTTAAGGGGAGCACTGCAGATTCAATCCCGGCCCATAGATCCAATCGGGAACATAATTAGAACAAAAGAAATAGGAGTAGGAGTAGGCCATTCGGCACCTCGAGCTGGCTCCGCCATTCAATAAGATCATGGCTGATCAGATCTTGGCCTCAACTCCACTTTCCCGCCCGTTCCTCATAACCGTTGAGTCCCTTGTATCTCAAAAATCTGTCTATCTCGGCCTTGAATATATTCAATGAGTGCGGCTCCACAGCTCTCCTGGGTAGAGAATTCCAACGATTCACGACCCTGTGAGAGAAGAAATTCTTCCCCATCTCCGTTTTTAACGGGCGACCGCTTATTCTGAAACTATGCCTCCTAGTTATCGATTCCCCCACGAGGGGAAAAATCCTCTCTGCATCGACACTGTCAAGCCCTCTCAGAAATTTAGATGTTTCAATAAGATCAACTCTCCTTCTTTTAAACTCCAATGAGTATAGGGTCAACCTGCTCAACCTTTCTTCATAAGACAACCCCTTCGTCCCAGGAATAAACCTCGTGAACCTTCTCTGAACTGTCTCCAATGCAAGTATCTCCCTCCTTAAATAAGGAGACCAAAACTGCACGCAGTACTCCGGGTGTGGTCTCACCAGCGCCCTGTACAGTTGGAGCAAGAGTCCCCCACTTTTATACTGTATGCCCGTTGCAATAAAGGTCACAATTCCACTTGCCTTCCTAATATTATTGCTGTACCTGCATGCTAACTTGTTGTGTTTCATGTACGAGGACACCCAGATCCTTCTGTACCGCAGCATTCTGTAGTCTCTCTCCATTTAAATAATAATGAACACGGTGGGTTGAATGGCATTCCACCGTATTGAAACTTATATGACTCAGTGATGGCATTTGCGTGCAGTCCTTCATTATTTTCCGTATTTTTCTTCACAGAAATCAAAGCGCTGAAGAAGCTCAACGAGGAGCAAGGTGACTGAGAATCTTTCTGTTGCGTTTTGCTTCTGAAAATAAATGACAAAATAACCTTTAACCGTGTCAGCCGTGACTCCGTTGTCCCACTCTTGCATTGTTCTTAATAGGTCTTAGCTCGAAGCCCCACTCCACAGACTTGAGCGCATCAACCAGGCTGACACGCAGTGCCAATACTTACGTCAGTGCAGCACTACGGAATGTTCCGTCTTTCGAATAAAACATAAAACTGAGACCATGTCTGCTTTCTAGGGTTACAAAATCAATCTCCCAGCACAATTTCAAATGAAAGCAGACGCGTCATCTCCGGTGTCCTGGCCAATAGTAAACCCTCAACCAACAGATTAAAACAGATTATCTGGTCATTATCTCAGTGCTGTTTGAGGGATCTGTGGGCAATTTAGCTGCAACATTTCCCACGTTGTAATAGTCTACACTTACAAGATTCTTCATTGGCTGTAAGACTCTTCGGGAGGTCCTGCTGCTGTGAAAGAACATAAGAAGTTTAGCAATAGGAGCAGGAGTAGGCCATTGGGCCCTCGTGACTGATCCGCCATTCAGTAAGTTCCTGACTGATGTTCTAGCTCACCTCCACCTTCCTGCAATTATCCCCATATCCCTTGATTCCTTTAATATCCAAAAATCTATCGATCTCTGTCTTGAATATAGGGAACACATATGCCTCCACAGCACTCTGTGGTAGAGATTTCCAAAGATTCACAACTGTTTGTGTGAATAAATTGCTCCTATACTAATTTTAAATGACGGACGGCTTAATCCGAATCTATGTCCCCTGGTTATACACTCCCCTGGCAAAGGAAACATCTCCCAGCATCAAGCCTGTCAAGTCCTGTAAGAATTTTACATGTTTTAATGCGACCACATCTAATTCTTTCAAATTCTAGGGAATAGAGTTATAGTCTCCTCAATCTCTACTCATATGAAAATCCCCCCATCCCAGGAATCAATCTGGTGAACTTTCGTTGCGCTCCCTATATGGCAAGTGTATGGTTCTTTTGGTAAGGAGAGCAAAACTGTACACAGTACTCCTGTTGTGATCACACCAGGGCCCTATATAATTTCAGTAAGACCGATTTACTCATATACTCCAAACCTTTTGCATTAAATGCATGAATACCAATTGTTTTTTCTAATTGCTGCTGTACTGCATGTTATCTTTCAGCGTCCCGTGTACAATGACATCCAGGGCCCTCTTAGAACAAGCATTTCCAAATCTCTCACCATTTAGAAATTGTCCTGCTTTTCTATTCTTCCTACCGAAGTGGATAACTTCACATTTCATAGAATGATAGAATCATAGAATAGCACAGCACAGAAGGAAGCCATTGAGCCCATCGATTCTGCGCCTGCTCTTTCACAGAGCAATGCCGTTAGTCCCACTATCCCGCTCTTTCCCATATCCCTGCATCTTTTTCTCCCTCAATTATGTATCCAAATGCCTTTTCAAGGCAACTATTGCATCAGAATCCACCAGCCAATCAATCAATGCATTCCAAACTCTAAGCACACATTTCGTAAAAAAGTTTTTTCCCCACGTCCCCTCTGGTTCTTTTGCTAATTAACTTAAATCTGTGCCCTCTCGCCATCGAACTTCCGCCATTGGAAACCGTTTCACTCTAACTACTCTATCTAAATCCTTTATGATTTTAAACACCGCTTTCAAATCTCCTCTTAGACTTCTCTGCTCTAAGGAGAACAATCACATCTTCTCTAGTCTAATCACGTAAATGTAATCCCTGATCCCTGGAACCATTCTACCAAATTTCTTCTGTACCCTCTTCAAAGCCTTGACATCCTTCCTGAGGTGTTGCGTCCAGATATAGACACAATACTCAAGCTGGGGCCGAACTGGTGTTTTATACACGTTCAGCATAACGTCCTGGCTTTGTATTCTATGCCTCCATTTATTAAGCCCTGGTTCGCATGGGCTTTATGAACCACTTTGTGAACCTGTCCTGCCATCTGCATAGATATCTGCACAGGTCTCTCTGTTCTTGAACCCCATTTAAAATTGTGCCATTCAGTGTGTATGGTCTCTCCTCATTATTCCTGCCAAAATGTATCACTTCACACTAATCTGCGTTGAATTTCATCTGCCACGTGTCCGTTCATTCCGCCAGCATGTCTATGTCTTCTTGAGGTCTATTACTATCGTCCTCCTGTACCCCAAGTGCAAGTCACTAAGGTATGTCAAAAACTTCAGTGGTCCTGGTACTGAAACTTGGGGAACGTCACTGTATACGTCACTTCAGTCCGAAAAACAGCCATTCACCACAACTCTGCATTCTCTATCCCTTAGCCAATTGTGTATCAATGCTGGTACTGCTGATTTTATCCCATTCGCTTCAATTTTGCTAAAAGACGAGCATGAGTTACTATATCCAACGCCTTTTGAAAGTTCACATACATAACGCCAGCTGCACTGCCCTCAAACACCCTCTCTGTTACCTCATCAAAAAACTGAATCAAATTAGTCAATCACGATTTGTCCTTAATAAACCCGTGGGGGCTTTCGTTTATTATTCCATGCTTATCCCACTTGCTGGCAATTTTCTCCCGGATGATTGTTTCTAAACGCTTCATCAAAACCGAACTTAAACTGACTGGCTAATAATTACCAGGTTTTTCATTCTCCACTTTTTTGAACAGGGGTGTAACATTTGCAATCTTCCAGTCCTTGAGCACCACCCCTTTACCGAGGGAGAATTGAAGATTGTGGACGTCACATCCGCAATTTCGAGCTTACTGCCATCAGCAAACTAGGATGCATCACATCCGGACCGTTTGACCCATCCACTTTAATTAACGCCAGCCTGTCTCGTATCTTATTATTATCTATTTTTATCTCATCCATTATCCCAGCAACCTCCTCGTTTAATATAGCTTTGACAAAGTCCTTTTGCTCAGTAAACCCTTGTACGACAGGGTGATATTTAAAAATATTTAGTAGAGGAGAATCATATATTTATAACTTCAAGTGTAGCCATTGATCAAATAATATTACCCTTAATTACTCCTGGGTAACTACAAAACCTAAGACTTGTTCAAAATGCAGCTGCAGATAGTCAAAAGCAGTTTTGACTAAGTTTTGATAAGAAACAGCCACAGATTGTAGATGAAGGTCAAATCATTAAATTGCTAAGTAAAACATATTGGCCCAGAAATGAGGCTCCATGGCTTCCCGCGAGTGCAATGATCGCGTGCACACCTACCTACCACGCCTGCCGTTGAACTCTGGGCCCACGGGGACTTCAGCTCCTGGGCCTCCTGCAGCTGCCGGCGCGCAGGTGCTTGTGTATCCCAGGGGCGTAGTTAGTGTGATGCGTCCCCTGGGATCATGCACGCCATGGAGAGCCAATGGTAGCAGACCATCTTTCATTCATAGATTTGACAGGAGTCAAATCTATGAATTGAAATCGGACCCAAACCAACACCTAAACTTCAAATCAATTAAAAAACATCACGTTTTAAAAATAACTATAAGTTACATAAATTAACTACAGTAAAGAAAAATTAAAATTTTTGAAAAAATGTAAATACTTTTTAACAGTGCTAAAAATGAACTTACCTTTCTTTAAAGTATCTAAAAAAGATAAACCTGTTTTAAAAAAATTAAATTGTAATTAATTAACCACTTACCTTGTTAAAAACAGGTCGTGCGCCTCCTTTTTAAAAGCGCAGCTTCTTCCATACTTACCTTCCCAGAGAAACCTGAAGAAAAACCTAAGTTCGCTGCATGCGCGCAGCCTCTCCCGCGCACACGGTTCACCTCTGAACCACTCCCTTCACGAAGCCGGAAGTTCCGGTTTCCCGCGCATGCGCAGTTCATGCAGGAAACCGGCACTTCTGCTGGCCTTACCGGTGAGTACACAGCGCGTACTCACCCGGCAAGTGCCTAATTTCTGGCACATTATAATACTGAATAGAACTTAGAATTATCTTAACAAAACTAATTGAAACAATATCTAAAGGATAATTAGCATAAGTGCCAATAGAATGAGAGAAATCATGGAAGTTAAGTTATTTATCTGGTAGATTAACGTAATATAATCTGGATAAATCAAGACAAGTGAGACAGCAGAATGATATGCGTCCTTGGTATAAAGGCCTTATACCAGTGAGACATGAAATGAAAGAGATAAAGTAAATTCCAATGGGGTGAATAGCTATAAACAAGATAACACGACAGCGGAACACAGTTAATGGAAATATACTGGAAAAGGAGTGGCCAGATTACTCGCCTTAACCTGAGTGACAATGTTATTTTGACCATTTGAACCAATTAAAAAAGTTGATTTTGTTAAAGACCCTATATGGACACTGGCCAAACCAACTGTTGATAAGGAATGGGTTAAAACCTCGATACACAAAGAATAACTTTACACAGAGATTTGCTGTGGAGAAAAGGAACAGACTTACGATGACGTTGCCTGTGTCCGAAGGGCTCCAGAGACCAAAGGCTGCGAGCTATTCGTTTTACTATCGCCGAATGTTAAGTATTAATTGATGTAAGAAAACTACTTGGCACTTGGTCTAAGCGTTAAACAAAGCTTTAATCAACTGTTTTAGAAAATGGAGATCTAGTTGTGCCCTTGACTAGTTCCTGTTAAGAATGTCCTGCGCAAGCTGGGCCCGTGCCCGAGTATTTATACTCTCCCTGTACAGCGCCAGCCGCAGGCCACTCAGTATTAGTTCATAAGTCTTTCTTTCATGAACGACAGATTCATGTCATTAATTACGCTGTAAGCTTAATAAATCTAATGTAGTGCTCAAACATACCGGCTGCTGCCTTTTTGTGTCTTGTCCAAGAACTCTGAGTGGTCACTTGACTGACTCTCACCCTGCTGCAAAATATAATAGAGTTTTTTGAGTTTCCAACTAGCAGGATATTTAAGGGGGCACGAGTGGAGGTAATGTATTTGTGTTTTCTAAAATCATTCGATAAGGTGCCACATAAGAGGTTATTACACAAAATTAGGTCTCTTGTGTTTGGGGTTATATATTAGCATGGATTGAGGATTGGCTCACAGACAGAAAACGGAGTGAATGAATAAACGTGTCATTTGCAGTCCCTTTGCATTCTCCTCACAACTTACTTTCCCACCCAGCTTTGTATTGCCAGAAAACTTGGATACATTACACTCGGTCCCCTCATCTAATTCGTTAATATAGTTTGTAAATAGCTGAGGCCCCAAAACTGATCCTTGTGGCATCCCACTAGTTACAGCCTGCCAACCCGAAAATAACCCGTTCATTTATACACTCTGTTTTCTGTCCTTAAACCAATCCTCAATCCATGCTAATATATAATACCAATCCCATTTGGCCTAATTGTGTCTAATAACTTCTTGTGTGGCACCTTATCGAATGATTTTTTAAATCCGAAAACTACATCCACTGGGCCCGCACTTAGCAACACTTATACTTATAAGCACAAAACATATGTTATATTTGTCTGACACGGTTTCCCTTTCATAAATCGGTGCTTACTCTGCGCAATCACGTTATGATTTGTAAGTGCGACTGGTTACTACGTCACTAATAATAGATTCCAGCATTTTGTCTGCTACTGATGTCAGGCTAACTGGACTACTCTTCCCTGTTTTCATTCTCCCTCATTTCTTGAACATGTGCGTTACATTTGCAACATTCGATAAGCGAGAACGTTCTTGAGTATAGGGAATTCTGCAAGATCAAAACTAATGCATAACCGAGCTCTGTAGCAACCCCTTTTAAAACCCTAGGGTGTAGGCCATCAGATCCAGGGGATTTGTCAGCTTTTAGTCACATTGCTTTCTCCATTACTATTTCTTCATGAATACTGATGTCTTTGTGTTCCTCATTCACACGAGATCGTTGGTTACCCACTATTTCAGGAATATTTTCGTGTTTTTGTCCGGAACTTCCACTCTCTACAAAATCCCAAGTTTGACACTCTCTTTTGGAGCGCTCTTTATAAGAACAGTCTGTCCACTGCACTAAGAAAGGCGCAATATAAAGGCAAATATGCCTTCCTTTACTTAGGAACAGTGAGAGGAATCAATCCCCAGCAACAATGCTCAGAATGATCAAAGCCCTGCATACAGGACCCTGTAATTCCTTCAATGAGATATTCGATGAGACCGAACTGTCAACTTTATATCGGCTGATGTTTCCTGAATAAATTGTACATGTCTCTTTTCTTGACAGAGGATACGATTCAACAGAAAGAAGCATGTAAGTTAACTGGACAGTTCTGGTACTTTTGCCCTTATTAAGACGTTGAGAGTGATCAATCATTATTGGCCTATTAATTCATCTCGTGCTGTGGCGCAAAACGGGCGGTATCGGATCGGCCGCCCGTTACACGCAGTGCCTGGTATTCAGTCCTTTTGCAGTCAGTGGAACTGAATATCAGGCGCTATCTATAACGGGTGGCCGATCCGATACCGCCTGTTTTGCCACACCAACCTAGCTGAATTTCTAGCCCAGCGGGTTCTGTCGAGTCTAAAGCATTTGATAAAAGTAAAATCCCACTGTAGATCATCATGAATATAAAATTTAGCGTTAAATAGGTTACATTTTTACGCAGGGCAAAGGACATTGCCTTTGGCACAGAGGTGGCTGTGTACTGTACAAGAGTATAAGGGGGAAGAAAAGCTTTATGGCTGGGAACGCGAAATGGGTGGTATTGTATCTGCCGCCCGTTATACGCCACACCTGATATTCAGTTTCATTTGCATCAGGAGAACTGAATATTCGGTGGGGCATTTAACAGGCATCTGTTGCGATACTTCCTGTTTATCGCCAACACTCTGTATAAAAGTTTCTCCCCCACTACATATACATAGGACCAAGACGGTGTGTATATACAACGGACGAGATCGGAGTTTCAGTGTACAGGACAAGTAAAGTATCCCCATCTATTGGAAATAACAGGTTGTTCGTGTATAGCACAATGGCGATGATCAAGGAATCCTTGCTGACCGACATTGGCTCCCGTTATGCCAGCGACTATTGCTGCCGTTGTACAGGGCCTTGTTGAGGCCACACCTTGAGTATTGTGTGCAGTTTTGGTCGCCTTATCTGAGAAGGATATTCTTGCCATGGAGAGAGTGCAGCGAAGATACACCAGACTGATACCTGAGATGGCAGGAATGACGTATGAAGACAAATTGGGTCGATTGGGCTTGTATCCGCTAGAGTTTAGAAGAATGAGAGGGGATCTCATTGAAACTTATACAATTCTAACAGGACTAGACAGATCAGATGCAGGAAGGATGTTCCCGATGGTGTGGTTTCCAGAACGAGGGGTCACAGTCTAAGGATAAGGGTTAAGCCATTTAGGACTGAGATGAGGAGGAGTTTCTTCACCAAGAGAGAGGTGAACCTGTGGAATTCTCTACCACAGAAGACAGTTGAGTCTATTCATTAAATATATTCAAGAAGGAGTCAGATATATTTCTTAAGGCTAAGGGGTCAAGGAATATGGGGAGAAAGCAGGGACAGGGTACTGAATTTGGATGATCAGCCATGATCGCATTGAAAGGTGGAGCAGGCTCGAGTGGGTGAATGGCCTACTCCTGCTCCTATCTTCTATGTTCTATGTTTCTATGACACCAAGTTACAGTCTCATTATTCGTCTGTAACCCTTTCCACGGCCTCGCGCCTCTCTATCTCTCCTTACTAGTGTAAATTAAAAAAAACTTCCTTTAAGCAACATTTAAGTCACCCCACCTGTTACCTCATCCTTTGGCTTGGCGTCAAAGTAATTCAAGACCCAACCTCTGTGATGCACCTCGGAGCAGTTTTCCAACTGAAAGGCAACACTAAATACATATTTCTGCTGTTTCAACAATCTTTGCGCTTTTATTTGCCGTGAAAATCATTCGGAGGAGGACTTATTCGCGATTTCTTATAACGTTGCACATTGTTACCACACATGGAGAACTGTGCACAGTTGTGGTCTCCTTGTCCAAGGAAGGCTAGACTTGCCTAGGAGGCGCTGCAACGAAGGTTCACTATTCTGATTCCTGGGATGAGAGGGCTGTCCTATGCTGAGCGATTGTGCAGAATGGGCCTATACTTTCTGGAGTTTAGAAGAATGAGATGAGATCTCATTGAAACATACACGATTCGGAATGCGTAGATGCTGAGAGGTTGTTTCCCCTGGCTGGAGTGTTTAGAACTGGGGGCATAGTCTCAGGGTAAGGGGTAGGCCATTCAAGACTGAGATGAGGAGGAATTTATTTTCTCACAGGGTTGTAAAACTTTGGAATTCTCTGCCCAGAATGCTGTGGATGCTGAGTCTTTTGAGTATATTCAAGGCTGAGATTGATAGATTTTTGGACTCTAGGGGAATCATGGAATTTGAAGATCGCGTGGGAAAGTGGAGTTGAGGTCAATGATCAGCCATGATCTTATTGAATGGCACAGCTGTCTCGAGGGGCCGTATGGCTTACTCCTGCTCTTATTTCTATTACGAAATATTTACAGCACAGAAACAGGCCATTCTAGCACAACTAGAATGCGACTGGAATGACGGGTGGTGATGATGATTATGTTTAAGGTGGACTCGAGACACGGTCCAAACAATTCATATAAACCCATCTACATATCCTTCATTTCCTTTCTCCTTCTTGTGTTAATCTAACTACTCATTCAATGCATCTATGCTATTCTCCTGAATTGCTCCCTATGGTTGCGAGATCTACAATCTAACCACTATCTGGGTAAAAAATGTTCTCCTGAATTTCCGAGAGGATTCATTATATTTATGCTCCCTAGTTCTTGTCCTTCCCGCAAGTGGAAACATCTTCTCCACCTTTACCCTTTCAAAACGTTTCAGAATCTTGAAGACCTCTATCAGGTCACCCCCCAGTCTTCTCTTTTTAAGTGTAAAGCCTCCCAGACTTTTCAATTTTTCCTGATCGGTTTAAACATATCAGTTCTAGTATCATTCCACTAAATGTTGTTTGCACATGCTCCATTGCCTCGATATACTTTTTATAATGTGGAGACCAGAACGGTGCACAGTATTCCAGGTGTGGTGTAACCAAGTTTCTACACAAGTTGAGTATAACTTAAAAGCTCTTCATATCTTTTCCTCTAGCAATGAATCCCAGTGCTTTGTTAGTTACGTGTGCCACTATTCACCTGTGTCGCTTCTTGTATCTGAACATCTCTGTCCCTATACCTCATATAGACATTTATTTTCCAAGACATATGTGGACCCCTTATTCTCCGACCAAAATGTATCACCTCATGCTTATTTATATTGAAGTTCGTTTGATAATTAGATGCCGATTCTGTAGATTTTTTCATATCTTCCTGTGTTTTGCTGCTGTCGCCCTCTTTACGAAGTATACGACCCAATTTGGTTAAATCTAATAATTCTGATATTGTACTTCCGATTCCCGAGCCCAATTCGTTTATGTAAATTAAAACAACAGAGGTCCCAGCATCGATTCTTGTGCAACGTCACTTCACACCATTTGCCCAACTGAGTAAGTAACAAGCAACCCAATCTCAGTTTTCTGTGTTCCAGTCTGCTTGCTATCCATTCTGCTACTTGTCCCCTGAATCCACATCTTCTTACTGTAGGCATGAATCTACTAGGCATTTTGGAAATCCTAATATATGACGTCTACTACATTACCCTTATCTACTCTATCTCTTAACTCTTCAAAGAATTCAAACAGATTGATCAAGCCTGTACTTCCCTTTTGGAATACGTGCTGACTACTCTTCAGTGGCCCAGAAATTCCGATCGCAGGCCTCCCGCGGGCGGAGGGCTGCGATCTGTAAAAATCTGTCCCAAGATCGGAGGGCTCTAGGTTGGCGTAGAGTTTCACTGCTGGGTCTTTACAAACTGCCGGTGCGCAGGGCCCATGTATCCCACAAACGCAGGCGATTCGAGGGTCCCTAGGCTCACGTGGGCCATGGGGAGCCAATCAGAGAAGGGAATCTCCCTTCATACATTTGACAGGAAGACCTGTCAAATATATGAATAGAGATCACCCCCAAAACATAGTAAAACTTTCAATAAATTTTAAAAAAATCACATTTTTAAAATGACTTTAAATTACAATAAATAAAGTATTTTAAACAAAAATGTTATCTTTTGAAAAAATAATTAAAGTTTTTAACATGGCTAAAAGTAAACTTACCTTTCTTTAAAGTTTTTTTAAAAGGTAAATCAGTGGAAATTTTTTTTTTAATTTTTTCAAATGTTATCCTGGTAAAAGCAGATCTTCTGCCTGTTTTTACGAGGCGCAGGAATTGTAAATGTTTTCTGTGGGCGGAGGGTCTCCAAAAAGCGGAACTCTCCAATCACAGAGGCCCTGCTCCAGGGAAAGCGGATGATCTGTCAAGAGCTTTCTTGACAGATCGGAACTGCCGGTTTCCAGCGCATGCGCAGTGCATGGTGAAACCGGCATTTCCGATGTCCCTGCGGGTGAGTACCCAGCGCGTATCCACCCGTAGAGTTCGGAATTTCTGCACCAATATATTTCCAGTTTCTAGTTGATTTCAATTGCACCTTTGTCTATGGATTCTATTATCATTTGTACCACTGATTTTAAGCTAACTGCTCTATTCTTCCCTGGCCATGTTCTATCTATCTTTTTGTAAAACTGGAATCACGTTAGCTGTCAGCCAGTCCTCTGGCACTATTCCCTTTTCCAATGACATTTATATATATATATATATAGATAGATAGCAAAGTCATTACTACATATATATATATGTATATATATATATGTAGTAATGACTTTGCTATCTCTTCCCTAACATTTTTAATCTGCACAGATGCAATCTATCAGGAACAGGGTCTTTTTCTCTCAAATTTTGATTAGGTTGTGAATTATCTCGCGGTTTCTATCTTAACTGTCAGTATATCATTTTTATTTGCTTCTTATATTGTCATGTCCACCATGTTAGTGTCCCTGTTCAATACCGTACTGATGCAATTATTTATTAGTTCTGCCTGTTCATTGTAAATTACCTGTGAGTTTATCTTATTTATCCGTTATTGCTATCATCCGTATTAGGATTTTTTAATTTTGGTATTTTGGTTTCTGCAATATAATTTAATCTTTCTTTTAATAATCCTTAATACTTTAATTTCTTAGTTTCTGTTTGCCTTCCGAATTTGATTTATTTCCTAACATTTAAATGTTGACTTTTGTCTCCTTCTCCTTTGTTTTCTATGCATTTCGTAAATGCCTCTTTCATAGTTTTTAATGTTTCCCGTTTTTCTTTATTCATCCAGGGTGCGTCATTACTGGCTAATGTGTTCTTGTTTTTTCGTGTCAGTTTAACTATACATCCGCTGGGTTCTAATGATCACCGTTTTAAATGTTTCCCACTCCTGTTCTATTTCTTTGTTTGTCAGTAATTTTTACCAATTTATTTCTTCCAGTTCCATTCTGATCCGCTTAGAATCAGCTTTCTTCCAATGTATTACTTTGAACTTCGTCTTACTTATCTTATTCTCAATCTTTATCTTAAACCTTATTATGTCGTGATCGCTTTTGCCTAGATCTTCACCGAAACTTACTTATCGTATCTGCTCTAGTTAATTTACCATTACTAGATGCAGCATTGCTCCCGCTCTTACATAATAACAAGAGATAATGCTGGAAACACTCGGCAGGCCAGGCTGCTTCTGTAGAGAGAGAAGCAGAGTTATCGTTTCAGGTCTGGGACCCTTGATCAGCAATGGAAAAGGCTAGAGATGCGGTCTCCTCTACATTGGGGAGACCAAATCCAAGTGGGCGACCGCTTTGCGGAACACCTCCTTTCAGTCCGTGAGTGTGACCCCAAGCTTTCCGGTCGCCTGTCACTTTAATTTTTCGCTTCACTCCCACTCTGATCTCTCTGTCCTCGGCCTCTTACACTGTTCCAATGAAGCTCAAGGTAAGTTTGAGCAACAGCAGCTCATCTTTCGATTAAGCACTTTACAGCCTTCTGGACTTAACATTGAGTTCAACAGTTTCAGACGTTATCCCCTGCCCCCATTGTTCAGGCTGTATGATTCTGCCATCCCCATTTGCAACATTTACTCTATCCTGCCTCCTACGCTAGCACATACTGCTCCTCCAGATCTTCCCCTCCCCCTGCCTCTGCAACTGCTTAAAATGTGTAACAGCTCTAGCCTTTTCCAGTTCTGAAGGATAGTCCCAGACCTGAATCATTAACTCTGTTTCTCTCTCCACGGATGCTGCCTGGCCTGCAGAGTGTGTCCTGCATTTTCTGTTGTTATTTCAGATTTCCAGCATCCGCAGTATTTTGCTATTCTTCCCACTCTCGTTGGGCTTTTTACATACATAGAAAGATAGAAATATAAAAGATAGCAGCAGGAGTAGGCCATTCGGCCCCTCGAGCCTGCTCCACCATTCGATGAGAACATGGCTGATCATCTAAACTCAGTACCCTGTACCTGCCTTCTCCCCATATCCCTTGATACCTTTAGCTTTAAGAAATATATCTAACTCATTCTTGAATATATTTAATGACTTGGCCTCAACTACGTTCTGTGGTAGAGAATTCCACAGATTCACCACTCTCTGGGTGAAGAAATTCTTCCTAATGTTTGTCCTAAATGGCTTACCCCTTATCCTTAGATAATGACCCCTGGTTCTGGACTCTCCAACCATCGGGAACATTCATCCTGCATCTAGTTTGTCCAGACCTGTCAGAATTGTATATGTTTCGATGAGATCCCCTCTCATTCTTCTATACTCCAGCGAGTATAAGCCCAATCGACCCAATCTCTCCTCATATGTAATTCCTGCCATCCCAGTTATCAGCCTTGTGAATCTTCGCTGAACTCCTTCCATGGCAAGATCATCCTTCCTCAGATAAGGCGGCGTGGGACTCATACTGGGTATGGCAGGAGTCTGAATATATTGTAAAACTCCATTCCTTGTAACCCATTTACTGCCCCTTCGTACATTGTAACATACTAAAAGGAGCTGAACATTCAGCCCCTCGAGCAGCCTGCATAGCCATTCCATTAGATCATGGATGATCGCTGCCTCACTGCTATGTACACACCTTTGATCCATATCCCTTGATACCCTTTATTAAACATCATTCTATATCAGGCTAGAATTTTTGAATTGACCCGCAGCATCAACAACACATTGTGGAAGTGAGTTCCTGATTTCCACTGCTCTCCATGAAGAGCAGCTTCCTACTTTCACTCCTGAATGGCCTATATCTAACCTGAATATTGTGCCGCCTTGTTCTTTATTACCCCTACAAAGGAAATAGCGTTTGGGCATCACTGTATTGAATGATTTAATTATTTTAAATACCTCCATTATATCACGTTTCACCGTTCGGTATCCAAGGGAATACAACCCGAGTTTAAGCAACGTGTCCTTACAATTGAACTCAGTTAAGACCTCTTATGATTCTGGTTAATCTGCAGTATACCCCCTCGGAGGCCAGAACTGAAAGCTATACTACAGATGTGGACTGACCAACTTCGATCTTCCTTGACCCAGACGCAATCATGACAGTGAATCATTGCATACAGCAGCGATAAAAAATAATTAAGTCATGAAGAAGCAATACATGTACAAGGGTTCCTTTTCTAGTTGGATATAATTGTAAAGCAGATAAGTTATTCTAAACTTGTAAAGAGTTGGACAGTACTTGAGGTGCTGGGAACAGTTATGTTCTCCTTAGTACAAAACGGATAGAGAGATAAGGGAGAAGATGCAAAAACGTTTACAATGATGATACTAGAACTCCGCGATTATAGCTATCAGGAAGTATTGAACAAGCAGTGACTCTTTAGTCTAGAAAGTAGAAGACTGCGGGTGACCTGTTAGAGGCATTTAATATTGTGACGCGGTTTAATAGGCTAGACGTAGATAAGATGTTTTCATTATTGGGGAGATCAAAATTACATGCGATAAATGTAAGATAGGCAGGAATAAATCCACGATGGAAATCAGGATTGCTGTTGTTTACCCAAAGAGTGAGTGGAATGTGGAACTCGCTAAGACAAGGAGTAGTTAAGTCGAATAGCACAGATGCATTTAAGGGGAAGCTAGATAAGCACAGGAGAGATAAAGGAATAGAACGATATTTCGATAGAGTTAGATGTTTTTGGATGGAGGGGGCACATGTTGATCCAAAACACCGACATGAACCCAGTAGACCGAATGGCCGGATTCTATGCACTGCCTCTTATGTAATTGGTGGAATTCACATTTCTATTTTCTTCTAACAGTGATTCGAGAGATGAACACATTCGTTCAGAGAATAGGTGAGGGAAGGTTCATTAAAATACATGTCGTTTTTTTAATTTAAGGATTCTGGCATTAAAATCAAGATCAGCACCAAAGGACTGAAGATGGAGGCGGGAGGAATGTCTTTCCGAAACGATTGTAAAGACAATCAGTGAGAAGGACGCTTTACCGACGTTACTGATTCCATGTCCAGCCTGGCCAATTACCAAGGCTGGGGTTTGTTCTGTTCAACTGTGCTGGCTGAATAATGAACAGAGTTGTTCTCACCTCGAGGACACTCAGTGCGCCTGTTGGGCACCTGTCCTTATGTTGGCGAATCTACAGGGCATCGAGGCACCTGGGGGTTACTTAGCCGTTAGGTTGTATATCTACAGCGCGCTGACAGAATTAGTGGGACCACCAGCTCGGCACATACCGTACCATGAGGAATCTCTGGGCACCTGGTTGGAACAATGACACCTCTTAGTCAAGTCGGACAAGCAGATGGAACACACCGCACTAAGGAGGCACTGAGGGAATTCAGTGAGAGCGCAGGACACATGGATGGAGTTCCTGTCACCTCCTTCAATACAGAATGCCATAATAAGCCTCTGTGCACAAAACAATTACCTTGGGGACGGTTCAATTGCAAATGTTATTAGGATTGTTCAGGGAAAGTGAATAATTGCAGTTCAAATGGCATGAAATAAGATCAGATTCTTGGCTCACGGCACTCACGTGTGAAACGAAACAGTGTAGGCGTTTCAAATCAGATTAGGTCCAGTACCGAGAGAATTAAACAGAGCTGAGAGAATGATACCACAGCAAATACACGTGGGTTAACGGAGGATTATGGGAAGTTATTTGAGGGAATGTCCAATCCGGTGAATGTAAAACAAGCGGAAGTAACCTGGTGAAATGTCATCTGGTTGAATTTCACCTGAGCAGTGCAACCTGGGCGATTGGTACGGAGGGAAAGTTATCCGAGGGAATCTAGACGAGCAAATGTGAGCCGCGGAAAATCACGCTCGCTAAATTGACCCGAGGGCCTGTCAGCTTATTGCATGAAAGCTGTGGTAAAGTAAGCAGGCGAATGTAAGATGCTGGATATAAGCTGGGGCTTTGTAACATTGAATGAATGTAAGTTGAATGGATATGGCTCAGAGGTAGTGACGTTAGGGAATGCCGCTGAATGGCTGTAATCTGAGGCGATTTGAAATGAGTGAGTGCAACATTTATAATGTGAAGGGACTGACAGCATGCTGGATGAATCTCACCTAGTGATCGGAAGCTCTGGGAGATACCACGCGGATAGATCTGAATAACTATACAGAGCGAAAATATATCTTGAGTAAATGTATTATGAGTTAATGTAAACTAATGAGATGGAACTTGAAAGTTTAAACTAGCTGATTGTTAATGGTGGGGGTTGTTTATCACGTGAAGGATGTAAATTGAGGCCTAAGGAATCCAAATAAGTATGACGTGAGTTGGTGTGAATTAAACTGACTTTGAGCTAGTTTGGATTGAGTTGGTGTGACTTGAGGAGGCGAGACATGAGCTGAGCGTGACAAGAGCGGGTGTGAATTTGTGTTGCTGTGACTTGAGCTGGTGTGATTGGAGCTGGTGTGACTTGAGTTTGTGTGACAATACCTGGGGTGATTTCATTTGGCGTAAAATACTCTGGCGTTAATCCAGCTGGCCTGAGGGGCGCTGTCGTCTCAACCTGCCATGACATGCGCAGGTGGAAACCATGGCAATGTAACATAAGCCAGTGTTCACGTAAGCAGTGCGGATGTAACAAAAATGCAATTCTATGGCATCAATACCCCTTAAATTGACGTTTCAGAGGCAAAGATAACGAAGAGTGATTTAGGTAAACGGTTCATTTTATTATCCTCTTCTTTGTAATTTTCAGTCATAAGAACATCAGAAACATAAGAATTAGGAGTATGAGTGGGCCACATGGCCCGGCGATCCTGCTATGCCATTCAATAAGATCATGATGATATTCGACCTCAACTCCATTTCTCCGCACGATTCCCACACCCCTTTATCTCGCTAGAGTCCAACAGTCTATCAATCTCAGCCTTGAATATACTCAGCGACTCAGCAACCACAGCACTCTGAGTTAGCGAATTCCAGGGATTCACAGCCATCAATTCTCCCGGCTCTATTCCCATATCCCAGGATTTAGTTTTCGTTCAGGGTGTAAATTAGAGGCAATAGTTCATAGGATATAATATGACGCGTTGAAGTTTTAAGCTGATATAAGTAACTTTCCTGAGGGAACGAGTCTCTGGTTTGGAAATCTCGGCGCTCTGTTTCGGTTAAGACGTGACAGGCGCAAGAATACCTGCGTTTATCTCAGTAAGATGGAAAGGCTTGCTTTTTTTAACGCCTTCTACGGTCTCAAAGCGCTTTACAGCCAATGAAAAGTTTTTTGGAAGTGTAGTCACTGTTATAATGTAAGAAACGCGGCAGCGAATTTTCGCTCCCAAAAACAGCAATGTGATACTGAACAGATAATGGCCCGCAATTTCCGATCGCAGGCTTCCTGCGTGCGGACGCCTCCTTTCGGAAAAAAGTCTATGAACTTACCTGAGGGCTCCCGAGGTGCGTACCCTTGCGCTCCTGGACCTCTCCAAAGTCGTAATTTGCGCAGGGCCCACGTATCGCAGAGGCGCATGCAGTGCGCAAGCGTCCTGGGATCACGTGGGACAGGCCAATCAACAGGAGAAGGGAATTTCCCTTCCAACTTTTGACAGATAGACGTGTCACATATATGAATGTAAATCACCCCAAAAAGACACTAAAACATTAAATAAATTTAAAAAGCTCGCGACTAAAAATTACATTAAATTAAATATCTTAAACAAAACTTTAATATTTTGAAAAACAATACTTAAAGATTTTTACTGGGCTAAAATAAACTTACCCTTTTTAAAAGTATTTTTGATTTATAAATTAGTTATTTTTTTAACTTTTTCAAACTCTTATGCTGCTAAAACCAGGCCTTACGCCTGCGTTTACCAGGCGTAAGTTTTCTAAGGGTTTTCAGCGGGCGGAGGTTCTCAGAAAGCAGAACTCTCCGCCCGCAGAGGCCCTGTCTCCAGGACAGGCGCCCGATCTGTCAAGAGCATTCTTGACAGATCGGAAATGCAGGTTTTCAGCGCCTTCGCTCTGCAGGCCGGTAACCGGCATGTCTGATTTCCCAACGGGTGTGTACACAGCGCGTACATACCCGTGTTGTTCGGAAAATAAGGGCCAATGTGTTTAATGATGTTGATTCAGGGATAAATATTGGTTAGGACACCGGCAAATACTCCCGTTGCTTTACTTCGAAATATTACCATGGACCTTTTATGTCCCCCTGAGAGAGCAAACGGGGCGTCGGTTTAAACTCTCATCCGACAGTGCAGCACTCCCTGAACACTGCACTGGAGCGCCAGACTGGAGTCCCTGGAGTGGAATTCTGAACCCATAACCTTCTAAATCAGAGAGGAGCGCGCGACCAACTGAGCCAAAGCTCACAATGTAAAACAATCGCATATCTTTCTCAATGAGCTGCTAACTTGTTGCACGGCTCCAATGATAAGTGTATGCTACCTTTTTTTATTATGAATTGATTTCTGGTCTCCATTTAATTTGTAGAACTTGAATCCTGTGATGTCATGAGAAGTGGTGAGTACATTTTTCCAAGGCTTCTGATTAATGTTATCTTTCGCACTTCGCTACTTCTACCCACTTTGCGGTAGAGCTTAACATTGTGTTACTGTCTAAAGTGCTGGCGGCTCGCCACAAGCCATTTTATACCCTCGCGCCATGTTAGGATCTGCACATTGTTAGATTGGCTTACTGTGCAGATGGCAATTAGGGTTGAAAACACATCGAAAGGAACGAAAATCATCCGCGGAGCCAAATACATTTACAATGTGTCCACTCAAAGTGCCCAGGTGCATAAAATCATATTCACATTTTCAATCGAAATGAATATGACATAGGGTGCCAAAGTGGATGGCAATTTGCTGTGGCCTATTTTGCCCTATCGGCAGACAAGAATATAAATTCCATTCTGGCCTTAGTAATTACCAAAAACTGGAGAAAAATGAAATCGTTGATGGACGTGAATGGCCTCCTGGATCTCTATGAACGGTAAATAATTCTGTTAGCTTGCTGTTTAAACATTTCTTCTAACATTCCCTTCTACTTATAATATGATGTGGAGATGCCTTTGAGGTAATGTTTTCCTGACTGACCTGTTCGGACACCATCCACACCTTTGATTGCCGTGATTATCTCTCTGCCGAGGTGGGATAAAGGGCAGTTAGAAAGATTAACTGTAATCATCTGGCAGTGTTCTCTGACTATATATGCTGTGCCTATATGCATCTCTTCACTTCACCTGACGAAGGAGCAGCGCTCTGAAAGCTTGTGAGTTCAAATAAAGCTGTTGGACTATAACCAGGTGTTGTGCGACTTCTTCTATTTATAATACACAGTCTGTGCCAAAATATTATTGCTTCACCAATCAACAGGAGCGTTATATTCGTAGCTACCCGCTCACGCTATTTATCAATTGTGAATACATTTTTGACTACTCTTTAACTTCTCCATAGAAGAGAGAGATTCAACTTGTTGAATCTTTCTTGGTAACTTTAATCTCTGCTTCCTGGTATTATTCTAATATCCACCTGCAATTGGCTGACCGGATCCACATGCAGTCATAGAATTGTGGCATAATCGGGGTCTGGTAGAAATTCAACTTTTTCCACTTGCCCGTTCCATCTGAGCTCCAGACTTCAAAGATCATGGGGCGTCACATTGGACAGGAGTGGGAAAGCATCACAGGCGGAAACGCATTTGACGACCGTTAGACGACACCCCTGATATTCAATCCTATTGACGTAAATTAAACGAGAAAGTGGGCTGGATGTATAACAGGCGAGATGCGATACCGCCTTCTCTGCCTCTTTTCCCATGTCCAATTTCACCATCATCGTACATTCATCCGCAGATTTCCTTTCCTCCTCTTTCTTAAATATATTAGCAGTCGCAGGTTGAGTCTTCATCTTGGTACTGGCTGTGCAAAGCGGTCGATTGTAAATCGTCAGCAAATCGCGAATAAAACCGAGCAGAGTGTAAGACGGGCACCCGATTCGCTATTATAAAATAGCAAAATACTGCTGATGCCGGAAATCTGAAATAACAACAGAAAAATGTTGGAAACACTCAGCAGGCCAGGCAGCATCCGTGGATAGAGAAACAGAGTTAACGTTTCAGGTCTGGGACCCTACTCTCCTCGGCCTCTCACATTGTTCCAAAGAGGCTCAACGTAAGCTCGAGGAAGAACTCCTCATCTTTCGTATAGGCACTTTACAGCCTTCTAGACTCAATATTGAGTTCAAAAATTTCAAACTATAACCCAGTTCGCATTTGTCATGCTGTATGATTTTGCCATCACCATCCATAACATTTTATCCACTTCGGTGGCAAACACGGGAAGATAGATTATTATCTCAACGGCAATAGATTGGGAAAAGTGGAAGTGCAACGAGACCTGGGTGTCCTTGTGCACCAGTCGCTGAAGGTAAGCATGCAGGTGCAGCAGGCGGTTAAGAAGGCAAATGGTATGTTGGCCTTCATAGCGAGAGGATTCGAGTAAAGGAACACGAATGGCTTGCTGGTCATTTCAGAGGGAAGTTAAGAGTCAATCACATTGCTGTGGGTCTAGAGTGACATATAGTTCAGACCGGGTACGGAGGGTAGATTTCCTTCTGTGAAGGACATTAGTGAACCAGATGGGTTTTTTATGACAATCCGTTAGTATTATTGCATGACTGATAATAGCTTTTTAATCCAGATTTATTTAATTAAATTAATTTAAATTCCACTGCAGCCATGGTGGGAGTATGAACTCATATCTCTGAAGCACTAATCCAGGCATTAATTAGTCCAGTAACATAAACCCTATGCCGTTCTCGGCAGAGGACAGCTAGATTAACCCGCGTGTAAACATGCCTGATTGTGATAGTTCTTAGCCCTTTATCCCTCAGTCTGTTTTCCATAATCTACAGAATTTGACACAGTCAGTAAGGTGTAGGTAAATTCACAACAGCTACAATTGACATAGCGCATTTAACGCAGTGAAATGCCCCAAGGCGCTTAACGGGAGCAGATTGAAACATTTGACTCCGGACCACATAAAGAGTTAAATAAGAACAGAAAATGCCAGAAACACTCAGCAGGCCAGGCAGCATCAGTGGAGAGAAAAACAGAGTTAACATTTCAGGTCTGAGACCCTTCATCAGAACTGGAAAAAGCTGGGGGTTTATCAGATTTTAAGCAGGTGCAATGGCAGGGAGAGGGGTTGGGGCTCGGAAGGGACGAAGGAACAGAAGGAAGATTCTGTGCTAAGGTAGGAGACAGGAAAGATAAAATGTTGCAAATGGGAATGGCAAAATGATACAGCCTGAGAAATGGGGGCTGGGGGTTAAAGTAGTAAATTGTTGAACTCAATGTTGAGTCCAGAAGGTTGTAAAGTACATAATCAAAAGATGAGGTGCTGTTCCTCGAGCTTCCGTTGAGCTTCATTTGAACAGTGTCAGAGGCCGAGGACGGAGAGGTCAGAGTGGGAGTGGAGTGGAATGAACCATTCGAACCCGAAACACCTAAAGAGTTATTGGGACAGGTCACAAACAGCTTGGCCCAAGAGGTAAGTGTGAAGGAGCGTCTAAAAGCAGGGGAGAGAGATGTCGAGAGGAACAGGGTTAATGGAGAGAATTGCAGAGACTAAGATCTTGACATCGTAAAGCACGACCGCAATGGTGGATCGACGAAAATCGGGCAATACGCATGAGGAAACTGTTAAAAATTCAGAACTAATATCAGAAATGCTGTTTACGATTGATTGCTGGAACGGAACGATTGTATTTCAATTCAGAATTTTAGAAACCAGTTAATATTTCCACCTTTACTTTGAAAACATTATCCGCCCTTGATTAAAAAAACAAACAAAACGCATCCTTGAAGACGTGTAGTTCTGGAGAAAGTAATGGAGCTGGCACAAGGTATATAAAATGCATCTGCATTCAGTGTTGATTATGATATTTCACTTCTTATTACAGAATTGGAAAACCTGAGAAAGTTGGTTCATATAAATGGTGAGAAAGATGGGGATATAAATTACAAAACAACATTTTCAATTGTGTACTTGAAGTAAAAGTAATTATCAGTTCCATTCATTTCTTGGACTAAGTTTGACCTTTGCCTTTTATACCTACGATTATGCAAATATTTTTCTCCCATCCTTGTTTTAGAGAAAACGCTGCTTCAAAAGGAAATAGGTAAGTGTCCAGATCATGAACCTTAATCTGATGTTGTGGGATCAGTTAGCCGGGAAAGGTCTCGTTCATAACCTTCATCCAATAGGATCACGGCAGTGAACTGGGTTATTGCTCTTATTCATCACCGTTCATCTGATTGTGTGGGAACACTGGGTTGAGTGAGGGAATCACTCGGCTATTAAACTTCTTCTTTTAGTGGGGGATTATTGCATTTGATTAGGTTGTTGGTCATTAACTTCCATCGGTTGGTGTGGGGTTAGTGACCTTGGTTACGGTTTTGCTGATGAACTTTCAACTGATACTGTGGGATCACTGAATAGGTTAAGGTTCACGTTTAATATACGTCATCTGTAACTATTGGATCACTAAGCTGAGTTAGAGACTCGATATTAGCCTTCGTCTGTTAAAATGTCATCACTGAGCTAGAAACATAGAAACATAGAAAAATAGGAGCAGGAGTAGGCCATTCGACCCTTCGAGCTTGCTTCGCCATTCAATATGATCATGGCTGATCCTCATCTCAATACCATTTTCCCGCTCTCACCACATACCCCATGATGCCTTTTGTGTCTCGGAATCTATCTATTTCCTTCTTAAATATATTCAGTGACTTGGCCTCCACAGCCTTCTGTGGTAGAGAATTCCACAGGTTCATAACCCTCTCAGTGAAGAAATGTCTCCTCATCTCAGTCCTAAATATCCTACCCCGTATCCTGAGTCTGTGAGCACTCGTTCTGAATCCCGCAGCCAGGGGAAACATCCTCCCTGCATTCAGTCTGTCTAGCCCTGTGAGAATGTTCCACGTTTCAATGAGACCCCCTCTCATTCTTCTAAACACGAGCGAATGCAGGCCTAGTAGACCTAATCTCTCTCATACGACAGTCCTGCCGTCCCATGAATCAGTCTGGCGAACCTTCGCTGCACTCCCTCTATGGCAAGTAGATCCTTTCTTAGTTAAGGAACCAGTACTGAACGCTGGAGCAACTTGGTCTCCGCTGCCTGTTAGATACTTGTTTCACTGCAATGGAAAGACCCGATCGCAGTGTGCACAAAGAACTATTGAAATTGGAAAATCAGCAAATTTCAATGGTGGGACTTAAAAACCCACCCTTCGTTTGGGTGTTACATGGAATTACATATCACTTAAAAAACCCAAATAAGATAATCGGTCCAAACTGATCTATTCCGTTGTTCTCTTGTTCAGTACGCGCCTCCTCCCACCCTACTTCATCTGATGAGTAAGGTACCGTGGTTTTTATGTTACTGGACTCGTGACCCAGCGCCCTGAACTTACAAGCAGGAGACCTCAAGCAACAGCCAGACATAGTTATACTGGGAGATGCATCTGTCCACGACAATATTGTTAGGTTCGGCCAGCGCATATTCCTTGTGGAGATAAAGTCCCGTATTCACCGTGTAGATCCTCTCCATTGTGTTATGTGGCAGTACCGCCGTGCTAAATGGGATAGAATCAGAACAGATTCAGCAGCGCCAAACTGGGGATCCATGAGGCGCTGTGGGCCATCAACAGCAGCAGAATTGTATTCCACCACAATCTGTAACCTCATGGCCCCACTTATCCCTCACTCTACCATTACCTTCAAGCCAGGGGACCAACATTGGTTCAATTGGAGTGTAAAAGAGAAAGCCAGGAGCAGCACCCGGCGTACATAAAAATGTGGCGCAAACCTGGGTTAGCTGCAAGCCAGGACTACATGCATTCTAAACAGCAGAAGTAGCATGCTATAGAGAGAACTAAGCGATCCCACAATCAACGGATCGGATCCAACTCGGCAGTCCTGCTACAGCCGGTCGCAAATGGTGGCGGAGCACATCACGTGAGTGCATAAAACAAGGCTGAAGTATTCGCAACCATCTGCAGCCAGAAGCGCGGAGTGGATGCTCCGTTCTTCAGCCAATTCGATTCCTCCACCTGATAGCAAGAAACAGCAGATGGCAATGGATGCAACAAAGGCTTTAGGCCCCGACAACATCTGGGCTCTCGTGTTGAAGACTTGTGCTCCAGAACTAGCTGCGTAAAGCTGTTCCTGTACAGTTACAACACTGGCATCTATCTGACAATGTGGAAATCTGCTCAGGTATACACAGTCAACAAAAAGCAGGTCAAATCCAATCCGACCAATCACCTTCCCATCAGTCTACTCTCAATCATCAGCAAAGTGATGGAAGTTGTCATCGACAGTGCTATCATAGATACATAGATACATAGAACATAGGAGCAGGAGTAGGCCAACCGGCCCTTCGAGCCTGCTCCGCCATTTAATGAGATCATGGCTGATCCTCCAATTCAGTATCCCGTCCCCGCCTTCTCTCCGTAACCCTTAACCCCTTTTGCCTGTAGAAATATATCTAATTCCCTCTTAAATATATTTAATGAGCTGGCGTACACTGCCCTCTGTGGCAATGAGTTCCACGGGTTTACCACCCTCTGAGTGAAGAAATTCACCCTCATTTCTGTCCTAAATGGTTTAGCCCTTATCCTTAAATTATGTCCTCTAGTTCTGTTCTCACCCGCCAAGGGAAACATTCCTTCTGCATCTAGTCTGTCTAGACCTGTCAGAATTTTATACACTTCTATGAGGTCCCCTCTCAATCTTCTAAACTACAGTGTGTACATCCCTAAACTACATAGTCTCTCCTCATAGGTCAATCCCGCCATTCCTGGTATCAGCCTGGTGAATCGCCGCTGCACCCCCTCCATGGCAAGAACATCTTTCCTCAGATGAGGCGACCAAAACTGTACACAGTACTCGAGGTGTGGTCTCACCAGTGCCCTGTACAGCTGCAGCAAGGTATCCCTGTTCCTGTATTCCAACCCTTTTGCTATGAAGGCCAGCATACCGTTTGCCTTCTTGACCGCCTGTTGCACCTGCATGCTCGCCTTCAGTGACTGGTGTACAAGAACACCCAGGTCTCTCTGTACTTCCCCCTCTCCCAATTTATTGCCATTTAAATAATAATTTGCCCTCCCGTTCCTGCACCCAAGGTGGATAACTTCGCACTTGTCCACATTATAGTGCATCTGCCATAAATCCGCCCAATCACCCAGTCTGTCCAAATCGCTCTGGAGCTTCCTGGTCTCCTCCTCTGAGCCCACCACCCCTCCTAGTTTAGTGTCGTCTGCAAATTTGGAAATGCTGCATCCGACTCCCTGATCCAGGTCATTAATGTAAATTGTGAATGTAAAAGCGGCACTTACTCACCAATAACCTGCTCAACGATGCTCAGTTTGAGTTCCGCCAAGTTCACTTTGGTACAGACCTCATAACAGCCTTGGTATCAACATGGAAAAAGGAGCTGAATTCCAGAGCTGATGTGAGAGTCACTGCCCTTGACATCAAGGCAGCATTTCACCGAGCGTGGCATCAAAGAGTCCTAGTAAAACAGACGTCAAGGTGAATCACGATTGTTGTTGTTGTTCTTTGAGTGTCTCACCTCCTGAATTCCCAAAGCCTTTCCACTATCAAAAAGGCATAAATCGAGACTGTGATGGAATAATCTCTACTTGCCTATTTGAGTGCAGCTCCAACAACACGCAAGCAGCTCGACAGTATCCAGGACAAAGTAACCCGTTTGATTGGTACCCCATCCGCCACCTTAAACATTCAGCTCCTCCACCACCGGCACTGTGTATCAAATACAAGATGAACAGCTAACGTAGTACCATTGAATAAGAAGGGGAGTAGGGATAATCTATGGGAATTACAGGCCAGTGAGCCGAACATCAGTGGTAGGGAAATGAATGGAAAAACATTCTGAGGGACAGAATTAGTCTCCACTTGGAGAGGCAGGGATTAATCAGGATTAGTCAGCATGGCTTTGTCAGGGGGAGATCATGTCTGAACAATTTGATTAGATTTTACGAGGGGGTGACTAGGTGTCTGGATAAGGGTCGTGCAGTTGATGTAGTCTACATTGACTTCAGTATGGCTTTTGACAAAATCCCACATGGGAGACTGGTCAAGTAGGTAAGAGCCCATGGGATTCAGGGCAATTTGGCAAATTGGATCCAAAATTGGCTTAGTAGCAGGGAGCAGAGGATGGTGGTCGAAGGTTGTTTTTGTGACTGGAAGCCTGTGTCAAGTGGTATACCAAAGGGATCGGTGCTGGGTCCTTTGCTGTTTGTAGTGTGCATTAATGATTTAGATATGAATGTAGGATGTATGATCAGTAAGTTCGCAGGTGACACGAAAATTGGTGGAGTGGTAAATAGCGAGGAGGGAAGCCTCAGGCTACGGGACGATATAGACGGGTTGGTCAGATGGGCAGAACAGTGGCAAATGGAATTTAACCCTGAAAAGTGTGAGATGATGCATTTTTGGAGTACTAACAAGGCAAGAGAATGAATGGTAGGACGCTTGGAAGGACAGAGGATCAGAGGCACCTTGGTGTGCGTGTACATTGATCCATGAAGGCAGAAGAACATGTAGAAAGGGATGTTAAAAAGGCATATGGGATACTTGCCTTCATTAGCCGAGGCATAGAATATAAGACCAGGGAGGTTATAATGGAGCTGTACAAAACGCTAGTTTGGCCACAGCTGGAATACTGTGTGCAGTTCTGGTCGCCACATTATAGGAGGGATGTGATTGCATTGGAGAGGGTGCAGAGGAGATTCACCAGGAGGATACCTGGGCTGGAGCACTTCAGCTATGAAGAGAGACTGGACAGGCTGGTTTGTTCACCTTAAAGCAGCGAAGGTTGAGCGGTACCTGATTGAGGTGCACAAAATTATGAGTGGCAGAGATAGGGTAGATAGAAAGGAACTTTTCCCCTTTAGTAGGGGGTTAATAACCAGGGGGCATATTTTCAAGGTAAGGGGCAGGAGGTTTAGAGGGGATTTGAGGAAAAACTTTTTCACCCAGAGGGTGGATGGAATCTGGAACTCACTGCCTGAAAGGGTGGTAGAGGCAGAAACCCTCACAATATTCATGAAGCCGTTAGATGAGCACTTGAAACGCCATAGCATACAAGGCTACGGACCAAGTGCTGGAAAATAGGATTAGAATAGACAGGGCTTGTTGGCCGGCGCGTACACGATGGACCGAAGGGACTCTTTCTGTGCTGTATAACTCTTTGACTCTATGACTATTACACTGCAGCAACTCGACAATGCTTCCAATGCAGCTCCTCCCAAACCCACGACCTCTATCTACTAGAAGGACAAGGGCAGCAGGAGCATGGGACAACCAGCACCGACAAGTTGCCCTCCAAGTCACATACTCTCCTGACTTGGAAATATATCGCCATTCCCTTATCGTCGCTGGGTCAAAATCGTGAACGTTGCTTCCTAACAGCACTGAGGGAGTACTTCACCACACGGACTGCAACGGTTCAAAAAGGCGACTCACCAACCACCTTCTCAGAGACCATGCACAATTAAACAAAAACTCTATCAGCATGTATTCTATGATAGTCTGACTCATGTGTTCATCTAGCTTCCATTTAAATGCAGCTGTGCTATTCCCCTCAACTACTCCACGTGTTAGCAAGTTGCACATTGTCGCTACTCTCTGCGAAAAGGGACATATTTCACCATTCAGCTCGTATCCAGTTGCCGAGAGAGCTTTCAAGAGCTGGTCAGCGGAAATCGCTACTTTTCGGGCATCTGATCCATTGCAGCGCCCTCTACAGGGTATGCGTGGCATCTGTGAGCAGGAGAATGTGAAGCAGGATGGCTTTTCAACCAATCAGATTGAAGAAGCCTCACTGAGACAAGCAGAGTGCAAAGCAGGAATTACAAAAAAAGAACAATATTTTACATTTAAATCATTGTACAGGAAGCGAAATAAATATTGGGACAAACACAGGAGATTAAACGAGTGACAGTAAAGAAAAAATCAGAAAATCTAAAACAAATATCTGTTATTTTTCTTAAATATTTGCAACATTCATTTTCTTCTGAGAGAATGTGACTCCACACTTGTACAATTATTTTGTTTCAGTACCAGAGAATAGGTTTCGCAGATGTTTCAATTATTCAGCTGTTAAAGGCGCAGTTACTCCAGATTGTTCAAGCCCTATCATTTTCATCTCTCTTTAGTGGGTCATTAGCCTAAATTCACGCCATTCTAGTCAGCACCGTCTAGCTTTCCACATTTAACTGCTTATGTGCGGACTCCAGACGTTGCTGTCAGCTTTACACGATTATAACGGCGAGCGCTGACAGCATCGCCGTTATTACTACCGCAAAATTTGGGTTGTAGGCCCAGAATTTGCGGTCGGCGATGAAGCAAAGATGTTCACCTGCTGGCCCCGAAGAAATCAGCCCACAAAGACCTCGCGATCTCTGTGGCGAGAAATTTATCTTTATCGAATTGGAAGTGATTTCATTGCAGTGTATTGAGGATTACCAAATGCGATCTACTGTGACGTCCACAAGCTGTTGAAGCAGCCAATGATGTTGCAGAATTCTAACAGGCAGGGGTCCAGGAAATGACGTCGCTATTTTTATGCGGACATTTTCAATAACGTTACAGACAGAAAGACAATGATTGGGCTCTCACATGAAGTAATCATGTGGGACTCGAAATATCACGAACAAAATTTTAAACAAATATTTTTTTTAATTTCTTAAAAATTATAATTTTTATCATAATGGAAAATTTGAGACTTCACAAAATTAAAATTAGTTTTCACAGTCTCAATGTTTGTTTAAAAGTCAATATGCTGTTAAAACCCGAGTTCCAACTATTAACAACAACTTGCATTTATATAGTTCTTTAACATAGTAAAACGTCCCAAGGAGCTTCACAGGAGTATTATTAGACAAAAAATGGACAACAAGACACATAAGGAGAAATTAGGTCAGGTGACCAAAAGGTTGGTCAAAGAGGTAGGTTTTAAGGGGCGTCTTATAGGAGGAAAGAGGTAGCGAGGCGGAAAGGTTTTGGCAGGGAATTCCAGAGCTTAGAGACGGGGCAACAGAAGGCAAGGTCACCAAAGGTTGAGCGATTACAATCAGGGATGCACAAGAGGGCAGGATTAGAGGAGCTCAGATATCTCGGGGGTTTTGGGGCTGGAGGAGATTACAGAGATAGGAAGGGGCGAGGCCCTGGAGGGATTTGAAAACAAGGATGAGAATTTTGAAATCGAGGCACTGCTTTAACGGGAGCCAATGGAGATCAGCGAGTACAGGGGGTAATGGGCGAACGGGACTTGGCGCGAGTTAGGACAGGAGCAGTCGAGGTTTGGATGACCTCAAATTTACGTAGGGTAGAGTGAGGAAGGCCAACCAGGAGTGCATTGGAATAGGCAAGTCTGGAGGTAAAAAAGGCACGGATGAGGATTTCAGCAGCGGATGATCTGAGGCAAGGGCCGAGACGGGCGATGTTATGGAGGTGGAAATAGCCGTCTTAGTTATGCTGTGGATATGTGGTCGGAAGCGCATTTCAGGGTCAATTATGACACCAAGGTTGCGAAGAATGTACAAATGTCTAACATATAATCGGGTATTTAACAACTCATAAATGAAGAAAAGAAAGGTCAAAATTCGTCGGTTTCACTGAATATGACCGATTAAAAATTATGCTGGCAATGGGCAGGATTTTGGGGATCGCAGCGCAGCCTGTGTCGGAGCAGTGCCTGAATGACAGCGACTTCACATTTCCGCGTTAAAATGCGCATAAGCTACTTCCTGAAGATGTGCTAAGTTTCAAAGGGGTAATAACAGCGAACGCTACTATTTCGCCTTCGGTGTCCAACGCAAATTGCGGCCCAAAGATTCAGCTCAAGTACCTTTTATCAGAGCTGGAGGATGTTAAAGATTAACAGATTTAAAGAGTGAACACAGCCGATGAATAGGGGGAGCTGAATAGTAAGAAGAAAAAGAAAGTTTGGGAGGACATGAGTAAGTAAATGACTAAAGGGTTGAAAGTGTACTGCAAATGGGAATGGTAATGGGACATGTAAATAAATATAATTGCTGAAGTCGCTGAGGTAAGCATGCAGGTGCAGCAGGCGGTGAAGAAGG
Source organism: Squalus acanthias (assembly GCA_030390025.1). NCBI lineage: Eukaryota > Metazoa > Chordata > Chondrichthyes > Squaliformes > Squalidae > Squalus > Squalus acanthias. The sequence continues at coordinate 11,323,369 of CM059453.1, forward strand.
CAAATGGTATGTTGGCCTTGATAGCGAAAGGGTTTGAGTATAGCAACAGGGATGTCCTGCTGCAGTTGTACAGGGCCTTGGTGAGACCACACATTGAGTACTGTGTGCAGTTTTGGTCGCCTTATCAGAGGAAGGATGTTCTTGCCATGGAAGGAGCTCAGCGAAGATTCACAAGGCTGATACCTGGGATGGCAGGAATGACATATGATGAGAGATTGGGTCGATTGGGCTTATACTCGTTGGAGTATAGAAGAATGAGAGGGGCTCTCATCGAAACATGTAAAAGTCTGACAGGTCTGGACAAACTAGATGCAGGAAGGATGTTCCCGATGGTCGGAGAGTCCAGAACCAGGGGTCATAATCTAAGGATAAGGGGTAAGCCATTTAGGACAGAAATGAGGAAGAATTTCTTCACCCAGAGAGTGTTGAACCTGTGAAATTCTCTACCACAGAAGGTAGTTGAGGCCAAGTCATTAAATATATTCAAGAATGAGTTAGATATATTTCTTAAAGCTAAAGGTATCAAGGGATATGGGGAGAAGGCAGGGACATGGTACTGAGTTTCGATGATCAGCCATGATCTCATCGAATGGCGGAGCAGGCTCGAGCGGCCGAATTGCCTACTCCTGCTCCTGTCCTCTATGTTTCCATGTTTTTATGTATCCGGAGGAAGTGTAAATGTTTAGAGCGGAATAGTAGAAGAGGAGGTAATCATGGACAATCTGGCAAAGATGACACAGCACCAGTGGCACGGAAATGTGCGGACAAAGGTAGGTAGACTCCATTGGTGCAGAAGAACCCACCGGCCATATACCGACAGGGGATCCCCACCCCAAGCACCAGCCCACGCCTCCTCCACTCGCATTTGCTCGGACACATCCAGCCTGCATTGTCAGCTGGCCGAGTGAATAGGGAACGGTGGTTATGAACTAACGTTATTCAACTCGATGTTAGGGCCAGAAGGCTGCAGAGTTTCTAATCGAAAGAAGGCGTGCTGTTCTCCGCACGTGCGTTGAGACAAATTGGAACAGTGCAGATGTCACACCGCGTGTGCAGCTTAAATAATTGTTAACCCCTGACAACCTGCGTGATATACACATTTCCGGAGCTCCACAAACGGAAGTACGTAGCATCACTCTTAACCACGAATGTTTCTGTCACCAAGTTTCAAGTGAAGCATTGGGCCACTGAGATACTTTCCTGTGTGGCGCTGTTTCTGAATTGTCTGTCCACTATGACTGCAAAGTGATTCATTATATTAATGAAGAACTAATCTTCACTCTCGGCCCCCGTCTGCCCTGCCAGGTGCATGTAATCGATCCCAGGACACTATAACGAAGAGTGCAGTGTAGATCTCCCCGATAACCTGGCCTGCTGTTAGGTCTCACAACCAACACGTAAAACGGATTTTCTGGTCATTATCTCATTGATGATTGTGGGATCATGCTGTGCGTAAATTTTCTGCCTCGTTTCCCTGCGTTACAACAGCGACAGCACTTCACAAGTCACCTTGTCTGTAAAGTGATTTGGGCGGTTCGGAGTTGGTGAAAGGCGCTACATAAATGCACCTTCTTTTTCTCTCTCCCTTCTCTATTTACAGAGTTGTTTGAGTATGACGAAGAGACGGGTGAGTTGTTGACATATTTGCATTTAAGAACATAAGAACAGACAAATTATGAGCAGGAGTAGGCCTTTCAATACAATCCTGGCTGATCTTCGACCTCAACTCCACTTCCCACCTATTCCCAACATCCCGTCATTGCCTTAGCATCCAAAAATATAGTGATCACAGCCCCAAATATACTCAAGGACAGAGCATCCACAGCCCTCTGGGTAGACATTACAAAAAATCATGAACGTTTAAGTGACGAAATTTCTCCTTTCATTCCTAAATGTCATATCCAATATTCTGAGACTATGACCACTACTTCTAAACTCTCCAACCATGGGAAACAGCCGCACAGCATCTACCCTGTAAAGGATTTGGTACTTTTCATTGAGATCACCTCTCTTTTTTCTAAACTCCAGAGAATATAGGCCCATTTAACGCAATCGCTCCTCTTAGGGCAAGCCTCTTATCCCAGGAATAAATCTCATTAGCCTTCGTTGCACCCCCAATATGTTTATCTTTCCTTCGGTAAGGAGATCAAAACTGCACACGGTACTCCAGGGGTGGTCTCAGCAAAGTCCTACATAATTGCGGCACGACTTCCTTACACTTATATTCCAACCCCTTGCAGTACAGTCGAACTTATCAATTGCTGTCCTAATTGCTTGATCTACCTACATGTTAAAGTTCAGTGATTCGTGGACAAGGACATCAAAATCCGTCTCCATATCAGCATTTACTAATCTCGAAATGTTACAAAATATTCTGCTTTTCTATACTTAAAACCTCAATTCTTGATATATTACGCCCTTATCCACCCTGCAAGTTACACCCGCAAAGAACTTAAAGGGATGTGTCAAAGGCAATTTCCATTTCATAAAGCCGTCTTACTCGTCCTAATTATAATGTTTTTTCATCCCTCATTTACCAGGTCCCTATTAATAGATTCCTACATTTCCGTAATACTGATGTCTGGCTAAATTGGCTAGTTTTCGCTGTTTTCCCAATCCCTCCTTCATTAATACTGGGGTTACATTTGCAACCTTCCACTGCACGGGTACCATCCTAGAATATTTGGAATACTGGAGGACTACAATCAATGCATCCACTCCGTCTGCAGCAGGCTCTTTTGAAACCCTAGGATCTAGGTCATCAGGTCCTGGGTCTTTGTTGGCTTTTAAGCCAATTATGTTCTCAATACATTTTTTTACCAATATTAATACTGTAAGTTCTTCACTCTCACGAGCCTCCCTTGGTTCCCCAGTATTTCTGGAATGTTAGCCCGTATTTTCCGATCCCTAGGGGTGTGTACGAGGTAAGTACACAGCCGTGGGGACATCGGCAATGCCGGCGTTAGGCATGAGAAGCGCATGCGCGGAAAACCGGAACTTCCGATTTGTCAATAATCCTCTTGACAGATCGTACGCCTGCCCTGGAGAAGGGCCTCTGCGGATGGAGAGTTTTGCTTTCTGCAGAACCTCCTCCCGCTGAATTCACATAAAAATCTTATGCCTGGTAAAAGCATAAGGCCTGCTTTTATCAGCATAAGCGCTTAAAAATTTTTTTAAAACATTGTTTTCACTCATTTATAATTTAAGAATACTTTAAAAAAAGTTAAGTTTATCTTTAGCCCAGTAAAAAACTTACATTTTTCTTTTGAATTTTTTAAACAAAATATTTAATTTAATGTAATTAAAGCTAATTTTAAAAACGTGATTTAAACAAAATATTTAATGTTTTGATGTCGGTTTGGAGTGATCTCCATTCATACTTTTGACATGTCTAAGCTATCAAAAGTGTAAAGGGAGATACCCTTCTCCCACTGGCTCCCCATGGTCCACTTGATCCCAGGGATGCTTGCGAATCGTCGGGGACAGGCCCAGGATTGAAATGGCCGGACCTCTGGCGCCCTCAGGTAAGGGCGTAGATGTTTTCGAGTTCAGAGGCCCCCGTACGCATGAAGCCTCCGATCGGAAAATACGTGCCGTTTTATATGTCTTCTACTCTGAAGACAGATGCAGTATAATGATTTAATGTCGCTGACACTTTCTTATTCTCCATTATAATTTCTCGAGTATCTGCCTCTAAGGGACCCACGTTTACTTTTGCTAATTTCTTCAATTTTGCATGCTTGTAAAAGCTCTTACAATCTGCTGTATATTTCGTGCAAGTGTAATCTCATGTTCTATTTTCTACCTCTTTATCAATTTCTCGGACATTCTTTTTCTGATTTCTAAAACCGTCCCAATCCTCAGGCTTGCTATCCTTTTTTCCACATTGTTACCCTCTTCTCAACTGTAACACTATCATTAACTTCTCCGGTTAGCCACGGTTGGACCACTTTTCCAATGGTGTTTCGATGTCTCAAAGGAATGTATTTTCCGCAATAATAAGGACAACTTGTATTTATTTATAGAGTCATAGATAGATTCATAGAGTAATACAGCACAGAAAGAGGCCCTTCGGCCCATCGTGTCCGCGCCGGCCAACAAGCCCTGTCTATTCTAATCCCATTTTCCAGCGCTTGGTCCGTAGCCCTGTGTGCTATGGCGTTTCAAATGCTCATGTAAATGCTTCTTGAATGTTGTGAGGGTTCCTGCCTCTACCATATTTTCAGGCAGTGAGTTCCAGATTCCAAACACCCTCGGGGTGAAAAAGTTCATCCTCAAATCCCCTCTAAACCTCCTGCCCCTTACCTTGAAACTATGCCTCCTTGGTATTGACCCCACGCCTAAGGAAAACTTATGACCCTCATAATTTTGTACACCACAATTCGGTCACCCCTCAGCCTTCTCTGCTCGAAGGAAAACAACTCCAGCTTATCCAGTCTCTCTTTATAGCTGAAGCGCTCCAGCCCAGTTAACATCCTGGTGAATCTCCTCTGCACCGTATCCAATGCAATCACATCCTTCATGTTACAAGGGGGCATAACTATAAGGTGCATCGGGGGAGATATAGAAGGGATGTCCGAGGTAGATTCTTTACTCAGAGAGTGGTTGGGGTGTGGAATGGACTGCCTGCTGTGATAGTGGAGTCGGACACTTTAGGAACTTTCAAGCAGTTATTGGATAAGCACATGGAGCACACCAGAATGATAGGGAGTGGGATAGCTTGATCTTGGTTTCGGACAATGCTCGGCACAACATCGAGGGCCGAAGGGCCTGTACTGTGCTGTACTGTTCTATGTTCTATGTTCTATGTTCCTAAAGTGTGCCGACCAGGACTGCACACAGTATTCCAGCTGTGGCCTAACTAGCGTTTTGTACAGCTCCATCATAACCTCCCGGCTCTTATATTATATGCATCGGCTAATGAAGGCAAGTATCCCATATGCCTTTTTAACCACCTTATCTACCTGTCTTGCTGCCTTCAGGGATCTATGTACATGCACACCAAGGTCCCACTGATCCTCTTTCCTTCCTAGGATCCTGCCATTCATTGAGTATTCCGTTGCCTTGTCAGTCCTCCCAAAATGCATCACCTCACACTTTTCAGGGTTAAGCTCCATTTGTCACTGTTCTGTCCATCTAACCAAACCATCTATATCGTCCTGTAGCCTGAGGCTTCCGTTCTCGCTATTTACCACTCCACCAATTTTCGTGTCATCTGCGAACATACTGATCATACCTCCTACATTCATATCTAATTCATTAATGGACACTACAAACAGCAAAGGTCCCAGCACCGATCCCTGCGGTACAGCACTGGACATAGGCTTCCAGTCACAAAATCAACTTTCCATCATCATCCTCTGCCTCGTGCCACTAAGCCAATTTTGGATCCAAAGTGCCAAGTTGCCCTGGATCCCATGGGCTCTTACATTCTTGAACAGTCTCCCATGCGGGACTTTGTCAAAAGCCTTACTGAAGTCCATGTAGAACACATCAACTGCACCACCCTCATGCACACACCTAGTCACACCTCGAAAAATTCAATCAAATTGGTCAGACATGATCTCCCCCTGAGAAAGCCATGCTGACTATCCTTGATTAAACCTTGCCTCTCCAAGTGGAGACTATTTCTGTCTTTCAGAAGTTTTTCCAATAATTTCCCTACCACTGATGTTAGGCTCACTGGCCTGTAACTCCTGGTTTATTCCTACTACCCTTCTTGAATAATGGTACTACATTAACTGTTCTCAAGTCTGGCATCTCCCCTGTGGCCAGAGAGGTTCTGAAAATTTGTGTCAGAGCCCCTGCAATATCCTCCCTTGCCTAACACAGCAGCCTGGGATACATCTCGTCTCGGCCTCGGGATGTATCCACTTTTACGGCCACTAAAACCGCGAGTACCTCCTCCCTCTCAATATTATTTTGTTCAAGTATATCACAATCTCCCTGCCTGATATGTATGCCTAGATCGTCCTTCTCCATAGTGTACACAGATGCAAAATTGTCATTTAATCCTCAACTACATCTTCTGGCTCTACACACAGATTGCCACTTTGGTCTCGAATGGGCCCTGCTCGTTCCCTGGTTATCCTATTGCCCTTAATATACTTATAAAACACCTTGGGATTTTCCTTTATTTTGCCCGACAATGTTTTTCATGCCCCCTCTTCGCTCTCTTAATTTCTTTTTTAATTACCCCCCTGCACTTTCTATACTACTCTACAGCTTCCACTGTTTTAAGACCTTTGTATCTACCAAAACCCTAACTTTTTTTCCTAATCCATTCTCCTATATCCCTTGCCATCCAGGGTTCCCTGGGCTTGTTGGCCCCACCCTTGACCGTTACGGGAACATGTTGGCATTGTACTCTCTTTATTTCCTTTCGAAAAGACTCCAACTGCTCTGATGTGGATTTTCCTGCAAGTAGCTGATCCCAGTCCACTTTGACAAGATCCTGCCATATCATACTGAAATCGGCCTTTCCCCAATTTAGAACCTTTATTTCCGGTCCATCTTTGACCCTTTCCATGACTACCTTAAATCTCACCGAATTATGGTCACTGACACTAAAATGCTCTCCTACTAACACTTTTACCACTTGCCCGGCTACATTCCCCAGAATTAGGTCCTGTACCGCCCCCTCTCTTGTCGGACTTTCTACATGCTGGCTCAAAAAGCTCTCCTGGATGCTCTTTAAGAATTCCGCATCTTCTAAGCCTTTCACACTCTGACTATCCCAGTTAATATTGGGGAAGTTGAAAAGCCCTACTATTATTACCCTATTATTTCTACACTTCTCTGAGATTTGCCTACTTATCTCCCGCTGACTGTTTGGGGGCCGAAAGAACACTCCCAGCAAAGTGCTTGCCCCCATTTTGTTTTTAAGTTCTACCCATGTGGCCTCATTAGAGGAACCTGCTAAGATAGCATCTCTCGTTACAGCTGTAATTGACTACTTGATTAATATTGCGACACCCCCTCCTCTTTTACACCAACCTCTGTCTCGCCTGAAGATTCTATATCACGGAATATTGAGCTGCCAGTCCTGCCCCTCCCTCAACCATGTCTCTGTGATATCAAAAATATCATAATCCCATGTGTTCATCAACATCTTCAATTCATCTGCCTTACTCGCAAGACGTCTTGCATTAATATAAATGCCATCCAGTCTTGCCATAATCCCTTGTGCCGTTATATATTTGCTCTGCCTTCCAGGCTGACTTGTTTTTTCCTCTATATTTGGCTGTGCATCACCATCTACTATAGCTCCACTCCGTATCCCATCCCCCTGCCAAGTTACTTTAAAACCCCCCAAACAGTACAAGCAAACCTCCCCGTAAGGATGCTGGTCCCGTTCCGGTTCAGGTGCCAGCACGTCCGACATGTACAGGTCCCACCTTCCCAAGAAGAAACCCAGTGATCCAGGAAACTAAATGCCTCCCTCCTGCACCAACTCTTTAGATAAGCATTCATCTGCTCTATCCTCCTATTCCTATACTCACTATCACGTGGCACCGGGAGTAATCCTGAGATTACAACCTTTGAGGTGCTGCTATTTAATCTGCTACCTAGCTCGCTAAATTCTTGTTGCAGGACCTCATCCCTCTTTCTACCCATGTCGTTGGTACCAATGTGAACCACGACCTCTGACTGTTCGCCCTGTCCCTTCAGAATGCCCTGCAGCCGTTCAGTGGCATCTTGACCCTGGCACCAGTGAGGCAACATACCATCCTGGACTCACGTCTGCGGCCACAGAAACGTCTATCTGTTCCACTTACGATAGAATCCCCGATCACTATTGCTCAACCCACGCTTTTTCCATCCCTGCTGTGCAGCTGAGCCACTCGTAGTGTCCACGGACTTGGCTTTTGCTGCATTCCCCTGAGAAACCATCTCCCGCATCAGTATCCAAAACTGAAAATCTCTCGGAGAAGGAGATGGACCCAGGGGACTCCTGCACTACCTTCCTTGTTCTTTTACTCTGTCTGGAGGTCAACCATTCCCTGTCTGCCTGTGCACTCTTTACCTGTGGTGTGACCACCTTGTTAACCGTGCTATCCACGAAGATGTCAGATTCGCGGATGCTCCACAGTGACTCCAGCCGCAGCTCCAGCTCCGAAACGCGGTTTTCGAGTAGCTGCAGCTGGAAAAACTTCCTGCACATGTGTTCGCACTGGACACCTAAAGTGTCCGTGACTTCCAACATAGCACTGGAGGAGTACTCCACGCTGCCGAGCTGCCTTTCCATGTCCTACCCTTAATTTACACCCTTTAAATTAAATAATACTAACTACACTAGGGACCTTACTTCCCTTTAAACACTACTTACACTAAACTAGAGACCTTACTTTTACTTTAATTACTGGAATGTAGAAATAATGTAGAAATACTCACCGCTGTTTCTCTGTCCCCTCTTGTGCAGCTTTTTAGCTCCTGCCCTCCTGGAATCTGACTGAGATGGAAAAAGAAAGGAGCAACTCCCTCCCCTCACTCCCTCACTCACCAAACTCGCAGCTTAACACTCTGTTCCGATCTGCACTCCGTGACAAACTGCACTCTAGCCTCCCTTATTTATACTGCTGAGAGTTAAATAAGTGAGCTCTCTGGCAGTTACAGAACCAGCTGAGACCACTTAATTAATTAATTACTCTCACCTGCTCTCCAGCACAGCGCTTGCTTAGCCCTGCCCAAGCCTGGAAGAAACTTAAAACTTGAAACAGTAAATTTAAATGAACTGTTCCGATCTGCACTCCGTGACAAACTGCAGTCTAGCGCCTTTAAAGAAGAAAAACGTTATAATGCCTTTCACAGCAGCGTCATCAAACAGAATTTGAGATCGAGCCACGCAAGGAGAAGTGAGGGCAGATGAACAAACATTTTGGTTAAAAAGCCTAGTTTTAATGAACATCTTCAGGGAGGAAAGGAAAGTGGAGAAGCGGAGAGGTTCAGGGAAGCAATTTGTGAGATTAATGACGTGGCAGATGTAGGCTCGGCCAGCAATGGTGCAGCGATTAAAATCGGGTATGCTCAAGAGGCCAGAATTTGAGGAGGGCAGGTATCTCACTGCGACATAGCGCTGGAGGAGATTACAGAGATAAGGTGGGACGAGGCTATGTCGGGCTTTGAAATAAGGATTTGTTTTTTTAAATCGAGGGCTTGCTTGCCCGAGAGCCAATGTAGATAAGCGAGCACAGGGGTGAGAGTTGAACGGGACTCCGTGCGAGTTAGGATACGGGCAGCAGAGTATCGATGATCTGAAATATATGGCGGGCAGAACGTCTGAGGCCGGTCATGCGTACATTGGAATAGACAACGCTTGGTGTAGCAAAGACATGCATGAGCGTTTCAGCAGAGGATGAGCTGAGGCAGGTCTGGATTCTGGCGAAATACAGCTTTGGAAATCGGCAGGCTTAGTGTTGGCGTGGTTACGTGGATGGAAGCTCATCGCGGGGTCTAGTAGGACAAACACGTTGTTAACAGTCTGCTTCAGCCTCAGACGTTTGCCAGGGAGAGGGAGGCAAAAGGTGGCCAGCTAACAATATTTTTTTGGCTGGGATCAAATTCAACGGCTTCGCTCTTCCCAATATTTATTTGGAGGAAATTTCTGCTCATCCAGTACTAGATATCTGACAAACAGTCTGGCAATTTGGAGACAGTGGAGGGATCGAGAGAGGTGGCTGGTGAGGTAGAGCTGGGTATCATCGCCGTATATGTGGAAATTGACGCTCTGTTTTTGGATGATGTCCGCGAGGCGCTGCATGTAGATGAGAAATTGGAGCACGGAGGGAAGCTTAGATCATTGAGGGACACCATACGAAACGGTACGAGAGCGGGAAGAGAAGCGATCACGGGTGGTTCTCTGTCCTTGACTGGTTAGTTCATTGAGTATAATGGCTTATCGTTTAAATGTTCATCATTGCTTATTTAATGTCTAATGTTTTAATCTAATTTCCCAATCTATCTTAACCTCTTCCCCCCTTATGTAATTGTTTTTGTTTAAATTTACGACCCTAATTTTGGACTTAACCACGACACTCTCAAACTCAGTATGAAATTCAATCATATTACGATCACGCTTTCCCAGTGGATCCTTTACTAGAATATTACTAATTAATGATGTCCCATTACACAACAGTAGATCCATAATAGGCTGTTCACATTTTGCTCATCTACAATTTTTTCATGAAAACGGCTTCGAATGCATTCCATGACCTTCTCCTTCAAACTGCTTTTGCTAATTTGATTTGCCCAGTCTATATGAAGATTAAACACGACCATGTTTATTGCATTATTCTTGTTTCGTGCTCCCCTAATGATCTGTCTGATGCTCTGTCCAACCATGCATCTAGGGGGCCTGAAGCTACACCTGCCAGTGTTTTCTAACCTTTGCTAATCCTCAGCTCCAACCATACTGATTCTGCATTCTGTTTTTCTGGGCTAAGTTCTTTATCACCACCGGCTTAATCTCATCCTGTAATAGCTGGGCTTCCTCACGTTTTGTTTCCATTTTGATACAGTTATCTAAAAGCCATACACCCTGGAATATTTATATCCCAACCTTGCTCACCCTGCAACCAAGTCTCAGGATTGTCTACTAGATTATATCTATTTTATCTCAATTTGTATATTAATCATTTAGCTTGTAACGAATATTTCGTGCATTCAGATATAGAGCTTCAATCTTAACGATGTTATTATGTTTCCCTGATATGATCACAGTGCTCTTTTACCTTTGTTAAACTCTATGTCCCTTGCTGACACACTGTGCTTGAATTTACCCAAATCGCTACTCTGCTCTTCATGCTTGATACTTTTCTTTTGACTGATACATTTGAACTTGCCTTAAGCCTCCCTCCTTATTATCCTTCTTAAGACCCTACCTACCGCCCTACTGGTCCTAGCCCAGTTTTACTGAAGTCTGTCCAAGTGGAACAGCTCCCTTACCCCTCCTCCGCCCCCCACCCCCCAGCCCTAGGTTGATCGCTGGAATAAGAGGATTGTCCTATGAGGAGAGATTGAGTAGATTGGGCCTATACTCTCTAGGATGTGATCTCTTTGAAACATGTAGGTTTCTGAGGGGGATTGACACGGTGAATGCTGAGAGGTTGTGTCTCCTAGCTGGAGAGTCATAGCCATTTAAGACATGAGTTGAGGAGGAATTTATTTGATCAGATACTTGAGAACTTTTGTAATTTTCTAGACCTAAGGCGACATGAGGAAAAACGTTTTTTTCGCAGCAAGTGGTTAGAAACTGGAATGCACTGCCTGAAAAGCAGGTGGAGGCAGATTCAATAGTGGCTTTCAAAGAGAATTGGTTAAGTAGCCGAAGGAAAGAAATGCTGGGCTCATAAGATAGGGCGGATAAGTGGGACAAGCTTAAGTGCTCTGCAGAGAGTCGACACGGGCTCAACGGGCCTAATGGATTCCTGCAGTGCTGAGACGATTACTGTGATTATATTCGCTGAAAGTGCTGTTGATGCTGAGTCGTTGAGTATATTAAAGGCTGTGATAGATAGATTTTTGGAGTCTAGGGGAATCGAGGGATAGGGGGATCGGGCGGGAAACTGGAGTTGAGATCAAAGGTCAGCCAAGACCTTAATGAATGGTGGAGCAGGCTCGCGGGTCCGCCTGGCATACTCCTGCTCATAATTGGTATATTCTGTGGTTCCCCAGTACTAATGCCAGTGCTCCGTGAATTTAAACCCTTGGCTCCCACACCACGCCTTACAACATGCGGTTAAAAATCGAGCCCGTTTTTCCCTAAGGAAATGTGTGCGTGGCTCTGGTATTAATCCTAAGTGCATCACCTTTGATGTTCTTATATTTTTGTTAATTTGGACGTTATCTTCTCAAACACCCTGAGCAGAACCTCATTCCTAGTTCTACCTACGTCGCTGGTTCCTACATTCCATGACAATTGGACCCTCCCTATCTTTCTCCACAGTCAAGTTCTTCTCCAGCCCCGGGGAGATGTCCTTAAACTTGGCACCCGGCAGGTAACACAGCATTCGGGAATGTCCAGACCGTGGCTGCAGAGAACAGTGCCGATCCCCCTGACTATACGATGCATACCTCTGCCACATTCCTTTTTGCACCCACCAATTTAATGGCCTCCTGTACCACGGTGCCGTGATCAAGTTGTCCATCCTCCATGCAGCCTTTGTTCTCAGCCACAAAAGTAGAACATTAGCACGTACCTGCTGGACAAGGGAAAAGGCTAAGGCTCCTTCACTTACCTGCCTGAGTCGCAGCCACATCCATCTGTCTCTGACCACTAAACAACCCTAAACCATTACCTAACCATTGTCTGCTTGCTGGGTCAAAATATCAAGGGAACTCTCCCCCCTCCCTAATACAATGCAATATCTGAACCTCAGACAACTGCTCTGCAACTCTGAGCCGAATTTCCTAGAATTGCAGACAGTTACTGCAGAAGCAGTTGCCTAGGATCATACTGCTCTCCACGTGCTCCTGATACACACATCTCCTGCAATTCCATCTCTATATAACCATGTTTTATTTATTTAATTATTAGCCTATTTTAATATAATTAACGCACTTGCTTTACTTTAGATTTTTAAATCTAATTAATTTATCTACTCTAATTTATAAATTCAATAAATTACTGCCAATTTATAGGTTTTCAGTCCCTACATTAATCGAGTCCCCTAGCTCTGAGCACCTAATTTCCTCCCCGGACCGAATTCCCACACACACGAAGTTGCTGTTGCCACTCTGTATAGCAAGCCAATCCGTTTAGTAAATTCTTGAAGCTCTGTACACACAGCTCTGTGTCTGGCAGATATCGCTCTAATAGACACCTTTTAAATGCATACTAGTTACAACCAGTCCGTCAACAGCGAGCCGCAAAATGTAGCTCTTCCTGCAGGTGCCCACTGATTGCCTTTTAATTGTCAACAGCCACTGACTTGCATATCTAAAGTCAAGTTTAAATTAATAAAGTTAATGTTCAAATTCAGCAATCTGTGCATTTATTACAATCACCATAGTCCCGTTGCCACTCAGTTCAGCAAGCAACGCCATTTGATGAATTCTCTCAGCACTGTGCACCGTTTGACATATCTTATCCTGGGTACTGTCCCTGCTACACATTCCACAGCGATGAACGGCGCTGCGAGTTCTAACGTTTCGGCGCCCCATTGAGGCTGCCGCTATCGAGCTGCCGCCCTGCTGGCCAGTAGAGGTCGCTGCATCTCCCATTAATTCCGGCAGGAGAATAGCCGGACGCAGTACGTGGAAGATTTAACCCCTTCGTAACTGGGACCAAGCCATTGCAAAATACCACAACTTTACTTTTGCTTTGCCCCTCACATCACACCCTGATCCCCTGACAAATAGATTTTTTTTATTATGGGCCCTGTCCCTTTCCCTGATCTTGAATCCTTCTCTGTTGGGAACCCCTTCTGCAAATATGTACGAACTCAGTAGACCGATTAGACTGAGATACAGACAGGGTCCCGAAATTGTCAGGTGCCATTGTAAGTCCTTCGCGCCCCAACATTTCACTTGCCTTGTGAAAAGTGTCAGACAATTCTGTTCCTTACTTGGAATTTAAGGACCACCTCCTCATGTTCGTACTAATAAGGTTACTGTTTCATTCTCTTTTCCAGAGACCCACATTAATTTAGAAAGCACGGGTAAAATGTCTCCTCAATTTATTGTCGTTCCTTTTTTCCCACAAGGTTTCTCCATTTCTTGAGGCCTCAACTTGGTGCCGGCGGATCGACCTCTGGGCAAATTAATAACCCTAACCAAGTAATGTGTGGATCTGCTCTGCACAGCCCGGGCCTGCTGACGCCTGTGCCCCATACTGCTGGATATTTCCAACAAGGAATCCCGGTTACTGATCAGGAGCAGGGTTTCTGTTAGATTCTTCCCTGCTGGAAATGCGCCACCAGCTCCCTCTCTTTCAGAAGTTACAGCTGACTGACTGTAGAGTGGACAGAGTGGGGCGGTTCGGATTTCCTGTACATGGTCCGTTTAGTCTCAACTGGGACAGGTTAGAGTTAGCTGGGATTTATACGGCGACAGGCTGGATTTACCTGGGATTTACATGGACCAGGTTAGTGACGCCTGAGATTTGCAGTACACAGAATATACGGTTAGTTTTGCTGGGAATTTACTGTGCACGGGGCATGCTAGTGTTGCCTTGTATTTCATGTACAGGGACAATGTTATTGCTGCTTGGGAGTTACAGTACAGGGGGACAAATTAGTGTTGCCTCGTAATTAATGTACACAGAGACAGCCTAGTGTTGCAGTGGCTATGTCTAGCACGATGAAAAACAATTAGTTGCCTGATATTCAATGCACACGGGAATAGGTTAATGTTACCAGGGGTGTAATTGCACACGAACTAGGATGGTTTTCCCGGTTATTTAATGTATGCTGGGAAGGTAATGTTTCCCGGAATTTACTTTACAAACAATAGGTCACTTTTGCCTCGGGGTGGGAGAGGGCGGGATGTGTGAGTTGTGGATTAGTGCGTTGGAAGCATTGGTCAAGATGTGTGTTGGTAGGGCGGGAGTCCATGTGAGTAGAATGTGTGCGGATTTCCTGTGGGGGAGTTTGTGTACATGGGAATGTGTGTGTGGGGTAGGTTGTGTGTGGTGTATAGGACGGGTGGGGTGTGGGAAGGGTGCGAGTGGTAGGGAGTGAGAGAGGAAGTGAAGCGGGTGGGAGAGTGAGTGCATGGGAGTATTTTTGGAGGGTGCGGGGGCGGAGTGTGTGGTTGGGGTTTGAGTTACAGGGACGCGTGGGAGACGTGGTTGTGTGGGGGCGGTGTGCGAGGCTGTGTGTGGTGGAGGGCTCGAATCAGAGAATTGTGTGACGCTGTGTGTGGAAGTGAGAGGGGTGTGGTAGGTGAAGGTGTGCGTTTGGAGGGTCGTGTGTAGGTTACGGCATGATTGGAATGGGTGTGTGTAGGTGCGTGTTAAGAGGGTTTTTATAGGTGTGGGTGTAAATGGGAGGGATGTGTGTCGGTGAGTGTGTCAGTTGCAGGGGATGGTTAAGGTTTGGGTGTAAGTTTGGCGGACTCTATGTAGTTGGCGCTGTGAGTGGGAGTACTGTGCGTAGGTAAGGGTGTAACTGGCAGGTGTATATCTAGGTGAGGGTGTAAATGGTAGGCGTGGGTGAAGGGGAGAATCTGTGGATGAGGGTGGGAGTAGGAGGAGTGGGTGGGGGAGCGAGTGTGATGGCCGTGATGAGCAGGTGGGCTGTTTGTAGTTGAAGTTTTTAGTGGGAGCGGTGTGCGTAGGGGAGGATGTGAGTGGGTGGGGAGGGTACAGGTGAGGGTGTGAATGGGACCGCTGTGTGTGGAGAAATGTGAATGTGACAGTTGTATGCGTTGGTAAGAGTGTGCAAGGCGGGTGAATCTACATGTGGGTGTGTGTGCGAGAGAGTTTATTGGGAGAGCATGTGTGGAGATGGAATGTGTATGAATTCTATAGATCGTGCAAGATCTGTGCTGCCCTTCTACAGTCTACATGAATGGACCAGCATATTTTGAGTTTCTACAAATCCCTCATAGGGACAATGTAAATCATTGTTAAACACAAGTATTGAAATTCAACTGAATCTGTTCTGCTGCTTGATTTGATCATTGCTGAACTTGTCCAAATTACGGATTATCAACAATCGATTACAGTAATTGTCTATTCAATGAGTGTTAAAAGAGGTCAGAGGCTGAGTATTCTGCGACTAGTGACTCAACCCCTGACTCCACAAAGCCTTTCCACCAACTACAAGGCACAAGTCAGGAGTCCGAAAAGATATACTTGCTCTCGAGGCAGTTCAGAGAAGGTTCACTCGATTGATTCCGGAAATTAGGGGGTTGACTTATGAGGAAAGGTTGAGTAGGTTGGGCCTCTACTCATTGGAATTCAGAAGAATGAGAGGCGATCTTATCGAAACATATAAGATTGTGAGGGGGCTTGATCGGGTGGAGGCGGGGAGGATGTTTCCACTGATGGGTGAGACTAGAACTAGGGGGCATAATCTTAGAATAAGGGGCTGCCATTTCAAAACTGAGATGAGGAGAAACGTCTTCACTCAGAGGCTAGTAAATCTATGGAATTTGATATCTCAGAGAGATGTGGAAGCTGTGACATTAAATAAATTCAAAACGGAGATAGACAGTTTCCTAGCTGATAAGGGAATTAAGGGTTATGGGGAGCGGGCAGGGAAGAGGATATGAGTCTAGGTTCGGATCAGCCATGATCCTATTGAATGGCGGAGCAGGCCCGAGGGGCCATATGGCCTACTCCTGCTCATACTTCTTATGTTCTTATGAACTCTCCACTTGCCTGAATGAGTGCAGCTCCAACAACACCCAAGAAGCTCGACTCCATCCAGGACAAAGCAGCCCGCTTGATTGACACCCCCTATAGCACCTTAAACATTCACTCCCTCCACCACTGGCGTACCGTGGTTGCAGTGTGTACCATCTACAAGATGCACTGCAGCAACTCGCCAAGGCTTCTTCGGCAGCACCTGCCAAACCCGCGACCTCCTCCACCGAGAATGACAAGGTCAGCGGGCGCTTGGGAACACCAACACCTCCAACTTCTTCTCCAATTCACACACCATACTGACTTGGAAATATATCAGCCGTTCCTTCATCGTCGCTGCGTCAACATCCTGTAACTCCCTACCTGACAGCACTGTGAAAGTATAATGACTGCAGCGGTTGAACAAGGCGGCTCAACACCACCATCTCAGGAGTAATTAGTGATGGGAAATCAATGTTGGCCTTGCCAGCGACGCCCACGTCCCATGAATTAATCATTAAAAAAATAAACCCAACCAATGTTGTGCCTCATCCATTACATGGAGTAGAATTTGTCTTGATTATTTCGTATTTCAGCATTACCAGGCCGGGCCACAGAAGGAATATTCGGGGGAGGACGTTTTCCCGCTCCTTCCAAAACCGGACTAAATTTGCTGGAAGTAACTAAAGTAGGAAAAGAGTAATTTCAGCGAAACTGGCCGGAGGGGCATCCCACGGGATTCGATGCATCCGCGGTTCGACAATCCGCAGAATATTAACCTCCGTTAAAGTCAATGCAGGTTAAAATCCGGCGGGTGCACAACGGGCGTTGATGCCGCTCACCGGCGGATAATGTAACAATTTCCCTTCCAACACTCGAATTCAGATCACATGTGGAATGATAGGCAATCAGGGACATTTGAATCACCAGATTTCATACGGAACATGGATCATAACAAAACCGTCTGTTTTTATTCACAGAAATCAATAGCCTGCAGAAGAATATCAATGAACTCTGTAAGAAATATTTCATATTAATCAGCATTGTACACATGGTTGCTGAATGGCGTATTATCAGTAAAATGCATGGATTGGATATCCTCGGATGGTTGAATATCAGATATATTTCTCATGCTGTTCCGCCATGAATATATTCTACTCTTCTTTGTTGATACCAAGTGAGTTTATGGGGTAGAATCCGTCTTGGGCGGTATACCGTCATACTCCTGCCCGATATTCAAGTCTGTTCAGTATAATAGTTCAAAATAGCAGTGGTGGGTAGAACAGGCGGACTGTGCGATATGACCGTTTATCGCCCAGGACCAATTGCTTCCCCCCACCCCCTGTCTATTTGTCCAATAAGAATGGGGGAGAAGTGATCGAGGTCTCAGAGGGGACGTGGAGGTGAAGGTTGTCCGATTGACTTTTCTCCCTTTGCCGACGTCAGTTGCTCACGTGACAGCAAGGCACTGTCGATGTCTGATTGCTGAGTTGCTGCATCCATCTTACGAATGTACATGCAGTGCACCATTGGAGGGTTTCATACATATCATTGACTTCCAGTGTCAACGACAACTATAACGTGCATTATATAGCGCCTTTAACGTAGTCAAACGTCCAAAGACTCTTCAGAAGTCCAGTGTCAGGGACCCAGGGGAAAATTGTGGAGAGACACTATGGAAACAGAAGTTGTCATTCGTCACCAAGCATCCAGCCTCTTCACCAATCCCGTAGTTCAATTGATTGGTCAGTTTTGAGCACCCGAGAATGCACATGTCCCTCAGTGAGCAAAATATTTGCTCAGAATATGTCGCTTGCACACGACCAGGAAAAGATACTCCGGTCCGTCAAACCCCCCTGGTGCATCAAAACTGGGCGCGCCGTATCCACATCCTGTCATCTCCTGGGAGAGCCAACATACCAGAGTCATAATCCTAGCATATTCCACCACAGATGGAGGCCATTGGGCCATCGCGTCTGGGCCTGCTCTATCGAGAGCAATATATTGAGTCTCACGACACGCCTTTTAGACCAATCCCCTGCATTTATTTCTCTTTCAATTATTTTTCCAATTCCCCTTCGATAGGTACTGTTGAGTCGCTCTCCACCACCCTATTTGGCAGCGCATTCCAAATCCTCAGCACATGCTGTGTTTAAAACGTTTTAACCTCATGTCACCAACGGTTCTTTTGCCAATCACCTTAAAAAATTCTCTCTGGTTCGTGACAATTCAGCCATTGGAAACAGCGTTTTTCTTTATTAGCCTATCTAAACCCGTTGTGATTTAAAACACCTCTATCAAATGTGCTCTTAGCTTTCTCTGCTCTAAGGAGAAATATCCCAGCTTCTCCAGTCCATCCACCTAACAATAATGGCCCAGTAATTAAACACTGAGCGTTCCTGCGGAGGTAAGGCTTCCCCGCGATATCTCACTGCGCGCCTACCTTTTCCCTCCGGGCCCACACGAACATTAGTTTCAAGGCTGCAAGCTGTGCAGTGCTTGCGTGACCCACAGACGCAGTTAGTTCGTGCGAGCTCTGGGATCACGTGATTCAGTTAGAGCCAATGGCAGCACACCATCTTTATTCATAGTTTTTACAGGGGAACTGTCAAAGCTATGAATACAACTTACCCCCAAAAGAACAGCTAAACCTCAATTAAATAAAAAAAAACAACACATTAATAAAATAACTATAGTTAAATAAATTAACCACTTTAAACAAAAATTTAATTTTTGAAGAAATTTAAAATCTTTTTAAAAGTTTTAAAAATAAACTTAGCCTTTCTTTAAAGTCTCTAAAAAAGATAAACCTGTTGAAAAAAATGTAAAAAAATACTTAATTAACTACTTACCTTGAAAAAGAGGGTCTTACGCCTCCTTTCTTTATGTGTAATATCTTCCATGCTTACCTGCGCGTTCAAAGCACTAAGTGCACTGCGTGCACATGCCTGTAGCGCGCATGCGGTTCACTTAGGAACCGCCCCCTTTTGAGTTCACGAAGTGCCGGTTTCCCGCGCATGCGCAGTGCATGCTGGAAACCGGCAATTGGAGACCTAAAACGCGAGAGTAGAGAGTGCGTACTCTCGCGTATTAGATCTAATTTTCGGGCCAATATCTCATCCCTAAATCCATTACAATAACTCTCTTCTGTACCCAATACTAATTCTCCAGGTCCATCCTGAAATGTGTTGCCCAGATGTGGACACGATACACCATTCGAGGCCTAAGTCGTGTTTTATATGTGGGTAGTCGCACAACACCAGGTTATAGGTCCAACAGCTTTATTTGAAACCACAAGCTTTCGGACTGCTGCTCCTTCGTCAGGTGAAGTGAAGAGATGCATATAGGCACAGCATATATAGTCATATATATATGTAGCATCTGCCACATATGACCCCTTGTGACCCCACCTCATTGTCTTTGATGTAATATTTTCCTGACTGACCTGTTTGGACACCATCCACACTGTGATTGCCGTGATTATCTCTCTGCCGAGGTATGATAAAGGGCAGTTAGAAAGATTAACTGTATTCAGCTGGCAGTGTTCTCTGACTATATATGCTGTGCCTATATGCATCTCTTCACGTCACCTGATGAAGGAGCAGCGCTCGGAAAGCTTGTGATTTCAAATAAAGCTGTTGGACTATAGCCTGGTGTTGTGCGACTTCTCACATTTGTCCACCCCAGTCCAACACCGGCATCTCCACATCGTGTTTTATATGAGTTTATTACAAATTCCTTACTTTTGTACTCTGTGTCAGCATTTACAGAATCCCACGGTCCATATGCTTTACGACCTGCTTTGTTAACCTGTCCTGCCCCCTCAAAGATATGTGCACAAAAAACACCAGGTCTCTCTGTTATTGAACACGTTTTAAAATGTTATCATTAGCTTGTATCGTCTCTCTCATTCTTTCTACCAAAATATATCTTCTCACACGCTTCTGTGTTGAATTTCATCTGCCAATTGTCCGCCCATTCCACCAGCCTGTGTCTGTCCTCTTGAAGTCTAGTAATACCTTCCTCACTGTCTTCTGCACTTCCCAGATTCGTGTAATCTGCAAATTTCGACATTGAGCCCTGTCCTCCCAAGTACAAGTCATTGGTGAGGAGGGGGAGTAGCCCTGATAATAAAGGATGACATAAGGACAGTAGCGAGAAAGGATCTCACCTCGGAAGATCAGGAAGTAGAATCTGTATGGGTGGAGACAAGGAATAACAAAGGGCAGAAAACACTGGTAGGATTAATATATAGGCCCCATAACAGTAGCTAGACAGTTGGTCAGATATGAATCAAGAAATAGTAGGAGCTTGCAACAAAGGCAATGCAATATTCTTGGGGGACTCTTATCTTCATATCGACTGGACAAATCAAATTGGCAAAGGCAGTATCGCTGACGAGTTGATGGAATGCATTCGCGCCAGTTTCCTAGAACAATATGTCAAGGAAACAAACAGGGAACAGGCTATTTTTTATGGTGTATTGTGTAACGAGACAGGGTTAATTAGCAATCTCATAGTAAAGTCTCCGCTGGGGCAGAGTGATCATAATATGATAGGATTTTATCTTAATTTTGAGATTGATGCCTAAGTCCGAAACTCGAGTCTGAAACTTAAGTTAAGGCAGTTACAGAGGTATGAGGGGTGAGTTAGCAAAGGTAGATTGGAAAAATCGATTAAAAGCTATGGCGGTAGATAAGCAGTGGCTAGTATTTAAAGAAATATTTAAGAATTCTCATCAAAAATATATTCCATTGAGGAACAAAAACTCCACGGGAAAAGTGATCCAAACGTGGATAACTAAAAAAGTTAAGGATAGCATTTGATTGAAAGAAGAATTTCATAGAGGTTGGGGAGGGCATCACGAGGGAAATTAGAGAAGCGTGCAATAAGAGCACAGCTGTCATCATAGGTGACTTCAACTTACATATAGATTGGAATAGCCTAATCAGTAAAAATAATGAGGAGGAGGAATTCCTTGAGTGTTTAAGGGATGGTTATCTGGATCAATATGTCGAGGAACCAACTCGGGAACAGGCTATATTGGACTGGGTAGTGTGCAATGAGAAGGGACTAATTAGTAATCTTGTTGTACGGGGACCCTTGGGTCAGAGCGATCATAACATGATCGATTTCTCACTCGAAATGGAGAGCGAAGAAATTGACTCAGATACTAAGGTCCTGAATTTAAACAAGGGGAATTATGATGCCATTAGACGGGAACTGAGTAGGTCTGATTGGACAACGTTCCTGGGAGGACTGGAGGTAGATAAACAATGGCAAGCATTTAAAGATAGAATGACAAAATTGCAAAAATTGTTTATACCAATCTGGCATAAAAGGAAATCTAAAAAGGTGACTCAACCCTGGATAACAGGGGAAATTAGAGACAGCATAAAATCCAAAGATAGGGCGTATAAAATAGCCAAAAAAAGCGCCAGAGCGGAAGATTGGGAACAGTTTAAGATAGAGCAAAGGAGGACAAAGGGCTTAATCAAGAGGGGCAAAATAGCTTATGAAAGCAAGCTGGCGGAAAATATAAAAACTAACTCCAAAAGCTTTTATAAGTATATCAAGAGGAAAAGACTGGTGAAAACCAAAGTTGGCCCATTGCAGTCAGATACGGGGGAATATATAACGGGAAATAAAGAAATGGCAGAACAACTAAATGCATACTTTGGGTCAGTCTTTACGAAGGAAGACACAAAAAACCTCCCTGGGATATCGGGAAAAATAGGGACATTTACAAAGGAGGAACTGATGCAAGTCAATATCTCTAAGGATATGGTGTTAAGGAAGCTAAAGGGATTGAAGGCGGACAAATCCCCAGGGCCTGATAACATGCATCCTAGGGTGCTGAAGGAGGTGGCCCTAGAGATAGCGGATGCACTAAGTATGATTTTTCAGAATTCATTAGACTCGGGAACAGTGCCCATGGATTGGAGGGTAGCTAACGTTACCCCACTATTCAAAAAGGGGGGTAGGGAAAAAGCAGGTAATTACAGACCTGTAAGCCTTACATCAGTTGTGGGCAAAATGCTGGAGTCCATCATTAAGGATGAAATAGCGGAGCACTTAGCAAATGGGGACAGGATAGGACAGAGTCAACATGGATTTACAAAGGGTAAATCGTGCTTGACTAATCTATTGGAATTTTTTGAGGGAGTAACTGGTAAAATAGATGGGGGAGAGCCAGTAGATGTGGTGTACCTGGACTTCCAAAAGGCCTTCGATAAGGTCCCACATAAAAGATTAGCAGGGAAAATTGAAGCTCATGGGATAAAAGGGAAAGTATTGACGTGGATAGAGAACTGGCTGTCAGATAGAAAACAGAGAGTTGGAATAAACGGCTCATTTTCTGAATGGCAGGCAGTAACAAGTGGGGTACCACAGGGATCTGTCCTGGGTCCCCAGCTGTTCACAATTTACATTAATGACCTGGATCAGGGAGTCGGATGCAGCATTTCCAAATTTGCAGACGACACTAAACTAGGAGGGGGGGTGGGCTCAGAGGAGGAGACCAGGAAGCTCCAGAGCGATTTGGACAGACTGGGTGATTGGGCGGATAAATGGCAGATGCACTATAATGTGGACAAGTGCGAAGTTATCCACCTTGGGTGCAGGAACGGGAGGGCAAATTATTATTTAAATGGCAATAAATTGGGAGAGGGGGAAGTACAGAGAGACCTGGGTGTTCTTGTACACCAGTCACTGAAGGCGAGCATGCAGGTGCAACAGGCGGTCAAGAAGGCAAACGGTATGCTGGCCTTCATAGCAAAAGGGTTGGAATACAGGAACAGGGATACCTTGCTGCAGCTGTACAGGGCACTGGTGAGACCACACCTCGAGTACTGTGTACAGTTTTGGTCGCCTCATCTGAGGAAAGATGTTCTTGCCATGGAGGGGGTGCAGCGGCGATTCACCAGGCTGATACCAGGAATGGCGGGATTGACCTATGAGGAGAGACTATGTAGTTTAGGTATGTACACACTGGAGTTTAGAAGATTGAGAGGGGACCTCATAGAAGTGTATAAAATTCTGACAGGTCTAGACAGACTAGATGCAGAAGGAATGTTTCCCTTGGCGGGTGAGAACAGAACTAGAGGACATAATTTAAGGATAAGGGCTAAACCATTTAGGACAGAAATGAGGGGGAATTTCTTCACTCAGAGGGTGGTGAACCTGTGGAACTCATTGCCACAGAGGGCAGTGTATGCCAGCTCATTAAATATATTTAAGAGGGAATTAGATATATTTCTACAGGCAAAAGGGGTTAAGGGTTATGGAGAGAAGGCGGGGACGGGATACTGAATTGGAGGATCAGCCATGATCTCATTAAATGGCGGAGCAGGCTCGAAGGGCCGGATGGCCTACTCCTGCTCCTATCTTCTATGTATCTATGTATCTATAATGTTGCAAACAATAACAGTAAGACTGAGGATTGGGAGAGTTTCAAAAACCAGAAAATGTTTATCAGAAAACTGATAAAAAAGGAAAAAATAGAATACGAGAGAAAACTAGCGAGAAATACTAAAGCAGATTGTAAGAGTTTCTACAAGTATGTAAAAAGGAAAAGAGTATCAAAAGTAAACTTTGGTCCCTTAGAGGCAGAGATAGGGGAAATTATTATGGGAGTTAAGGAAATTGCAGAAACGTTAAAGAAATATTTTGTATCTGTCTTCATAGTAGAAGACACAAAAAGCATACCAAAAATGTTTGGGAAACAAGCGTCTAATGAGGGTGAGGAACTTAACGTAATTAATATAAGTAGAGAAAAAGTACTAGAGAAACAAATGGGTCTAAAAGTCGACAAATCCCCTTGACCTGACGGCCTACATACTAGTGTTCTAAAAGAGGCGGCTGACGAGATAGTGGATCCATTGGTTTGATCTTCCAAAATTCCCTAGATTCTGGAGACGTTCCTGCTGATTGCAAGGTCGCAGATGTAACACCGCTATTCAAGAAAGGAGGGAGAGAGAAAACAGGGAACTACAGGCCAGTTAGCCTGAAATCAGCCTTCGGAAAAATGCTGCAATCCATTGTTAAGGAAGTGGTATCAAGTCACTTAGAAAATCATAACATAGTTAGGCAGAGTCAAAAAGTGTTTTATGAAAGTGAAATCATGTTTGACAAACTTATTAGAGTTTTGGAACGATGTAACTAGCAGGGTAGACAAATGGATACCAGTGGATGTAATATATTTGAATTTCCAAAAGGCATTCGATAAGGTCCGACACAAAATATTATTACCCAAGATTAGGGCTCATGGGGTTGGGGGTAATATAGTAGCATGGGTAGAGGATTGGTTAACGGACAGAAAACAGAGTAGGGCTTTAAACGGATCTTTTTCAGATTGGCAGGCTGTAACTAGTGGGGTTCCGCAAGGATTAGTGTTGGGACCTCAGCTGCTTCAAATCTATATTAATCACCTAGATGAATGCTCCGAGTATAATGTATCCAAGTTTGCTGATGATACACTGCTTGGTGGGACAGTAAGCTGTGTGGAGATCACAAAGAGTCTACAAAGGGATATAGATAGACTAAGGGAGTGGGAAGTAAGTTGGTAGATGGAGTATAATGTCGGAAAATGTGAGGTTATTCACTTTGGTAGGAAGAAGAGAAAAAATAATATTTTTTAAATTGTGAGAAACTTTCAACCGCTGGTGTTCAGAGAGATTTGGGTGTCCTCGTGCAATACACACAGAAAACAAGCATGCAGGTACAGCAAGCAATAAGGATGCAAATGGCACGTTGGCCTTTATTGCAAGGGGGTTCGAGTATAGGAGTAAGGAACTCTTGCTACAATTGAACAGGGCCTTGGTGAGACCACACCTGGAGTACAGTGCACAGTTCTGGTCTCATTATCTAAGGAAGGATATACTTGCCTTGGAGGCGGTGCAACGAAGGTTCACTAGATTGATTCCTGGAATGAGAGGTCTGTGCTATGAGAGATTGTGTAGAATTGGCCTATACTCTCTGGAGTTTAGAAGAATGAGAGGTGATCTCATTGAAACATACAAGATTCTGATGGGGATTCACAAGGTAGATGCTGAGAGGATGTTTCCCCTGGCTGGAGTGTCTAGAACTAGCGCGCATAGTCTCAGGATAAGTGCAGGCCATTTTAGATCGAGATGAGGAGGAATTTCTTCACTCAGAGGGTTGTGAATCTTTGGACTTCTCTGACCCAGAGGACTGTGAATGCTGAGTCTTTAATATATTCAATGCTGTGATTGATAGATTTTTGGACTCTATGGGAAACAAGGGATATGGAGATCGCACGGGAATGTGGCTCTTTGGTCGATGATCAGCCATGATCTTATTTAATGGCGGAGCAGGCTCTCGGGTCCGTATGGCTTACGCTTACTTCTTATGTTTTTATGTCCTTATGTTCTTACTAATGCATATCATGAACAGCTGTTGTCCTAGTTCTGAATCCTGCGGACTACTTTATTCCTCCTCGATCTGAGAAAAGAGCAATACAGCACAAAACTCTATTTTATATCCCGTAGCCAATTTTGCATCCATGCTGCTACTGCCTCTCTGATACCTCAGGCTTGAATTTTTATAACAAGCTTATTAAGTGTTACTTTATCAAAAGTCTTTTGAAGTCTACATGCAGAACTTTAAATGCACTAGCCTCATTTACACTCTCTGTTACCTCATTAAAAACCGCAATCAAGTTAGTCAAACAAGCATTGATCTTAAAACTTCAGTGCTGACTCTCGCTTGCTGGACCATACTTGTCCAAGGGGCTACTAATCTTCTCCCGGTATATTGTTTCTAAAATCTCAGCCACCACCGACGATCCTTCTCCCTTGATTTGAATAAGGGTTTAGCAATTGCAATCCTCCAGTGCACCAGTCCTTAACCAGTAATACAGAAAACTCCTGCTTTATCGTAGCCTTGACAACATACTCTTCGTTGGTAAACAACACTGTAAGTTAGTCATTTAGCACTTCATGCATGATTTCTTACTCACCAATAGATCTCCATTTTAGTCCCTAATCGACTCCACTCTACTCTGAAAATCAATTAGTTATTCAATATGCCTGTGGCAAACCCTTGGTTTCCCTTTTATGCTAACCGCCGATGTATTCCTGTACTCTCTCTTTGCCCCGCTTTACTCCGTTTTCTGCAGTTTCTATAGTCAGCCTGATTCTCCCTTGTATTATCAAACGCACTTCTGTTGTACGGCAACTTTGATTTCTGCTTCTTCCTTCGTTCTAGCTCTTTCCTCATCCAGGGAGCTCTGAATATGTTGGACCACCTTTCCACTTGCGGGTATTCTGCAGCGAGTGTCTCACCTCCTGACTCTCCAAAGCGTTTCCACCATCTACAAGGCACAAGTAATGAGTGTGTTGGAATACTCTCCACTTGCCTGGATGAGTGCAGCTCCAACAGCAATCAAGAAGCTCGACACCTTCCATGACAAAGCAGCCCGCTTGATTGGCATCGCATCCACCAGCTTAAACATTCACTCCCTCCACCTCCGGCGTACCGTGCCCGCAGTGTGTACCATCTACAAGATGCATTGCAGCAACTCGCCAAGACTTCTTCGGCAGCACCTTCCAAACCCGCGAAGTCTTCCGCCTAGAAGGACAAGGGCAACTGGCGCATTGAAACACCACCACCTCCAAGTTTCCGTCCAAGTCACACACCATCCTGACTTAGAAATATATCGCCGATCCTTCATCGTCGCTGGGTCAAAATCCTAGAAATCCGTGCCGAACAGCACTGTGGGAGTACCTTCACCACACGGACTGCAGTGGTTCAAAAAGGCGGCTCATGACCACCTTCTCAAGGGCAATTAGGGATAGGCAATAAATGTTGGCCTTGCCAGCGACGCCCACATCCATTAACGAATACAAAAATGTAGGGTGATTTTTCCTTCAGATCTCGGCCAACCCAGTCAGCGGTGGTCACTTCGAGATGTCGTTGCTAATGTGCATTGAAGTGCTCGACCCAGAGTTCATGCTGCCCTCTCATCGGTGTTCAATATGGAGGAACATTGAACCCTTCGTTGAGCGGGGCAGCAGGGGTTACTCAGTACAACGTTGCCACACTGTTCATTGACTTCATGACCAGGATGGAGTTGCTACGACGCACTCCTCTAAGTAACCTTGGGCCTCACGGCATTAACTGCTTAAGCGCGATTCCAGATAACATGGAATTTGTGAATCAATATAAAATATTCAAAGCAAGCAAAAGTTTAAAATTACATTTTGATGAGCCGGTTACAAAAACTGTGGCTTTCTATCCACAGCCGATGAGATTAAAATCAGACAGCAAGGTACGTCATTGAACAAAACAAGTATTGATTGCTGTCTTTAAGAAGCTTTAGCATCGGTGAATACCATCGAGTATTTACACGGGGAGCAACGTTTGGCAATTCGTTCTATCTTGATTCAATTTAATTGATTTTTTTTTTCTCATCAGAACTGAAGTTACGTTTGGAATCATTCAGTAAGTATTTTACGTCGCTGACAAACTTGAACGCAAGGGTTTCGCATTTGCACCCCTCGACATCGCTGTGATCTTTTCTGCAGAGAGGAAATGAGTCAACATGAATGGAAGCTAATATATTGCTTTGTATTGCCAATTCAAATAAAATAACTCTTACGGCCCTATTGGGTCTTGAAATTCATTGTGGACACCAAGACCAAGGAGTCGGTATCGTATCAGCCGCTCGTTATTCGCCACACCCGATATTCAGTTCCATTTCGGGCTGGTTTATAACAAAAGTGAAAAGTCACACAACACCAGGTTATAGTCCAACAGCTTGAATTGAAATCACAAGCTTTCGGAGCGCTGCTCCTTCGTCAGGTGAAATAAAGAGATGCATATAGGCACAGCATATATAGTCAGAAAACACTGCCAGATTTTCAGCAAAAAAGTTTTTTTGTTTTCCATACAGACCCCAGCATCTTCCACATTTGATGTCTTGTGACACCACCCCATTTTCTTTGATGTAATGTTTTCCTGACTGACCTGTTTGGAAACCATCCACACATTTTATTGCTGTGATTATCTCTCTGCCGAGCTGTGATAAAGGGCAGTTAGAAAGATTAACTGTAATCATCTGGCAGTGTTCTCTGACTAATAGGGCAACACGGTGGCATAGTGGTTAGCACTGTTGCCTTACAGCGCCAGGGACCCGGATTCGAATCCAGCCTCGGGTGAACGTATGTGTGGAGTTTGAACATTCTCCCCGTATCTGCGTGGGTTTACTCCGGGTGCTTCGGTTTCCTCCCACAGTCCAAAAATGTGCGGTTTAGGGTGATTTGGCTATGCTAAATTGACCCTTAGTGTGAGGGGGATTAAATACATGGGGTTACGGGGATAGGGTGGGATATGTGTCGGTGCAGGCTCGATGGGCCGAAATGGCCTCTATCTGCATTGTGGCGATTCTGTGATTCTGTGACTATATCTGCTGTGCCTATATGCATCTCTCACTTCACCTGACGAAGGAGCAGCGCTCCGAACGCTTGTGATTTCAAATAAAGCTGTTGGACTACAACCTGGTGTTTTGCGACTTCTCACATTTGTCCACCCCAGTCCAACACCTGCATCTCCACATCATGGTTTATAACAGGCGGCCGGTACCGCAATGTCCGTTTTGCGCTACCGACACGGCGTATTTATACCCTATAATGACAAGTGCATGTTTCTGTACATTGACCACTACGTTTCAGGGAG
Source organism: Squalus acanthias (assembly GCA_030390025.1). Taxonomy (NCBI): domain Eukaryota; kingdom Metazoa; phylum Chordata; class Chondrichthyes; order Squaliformes; family Squalidae; genus Squalus; species Squalus acanthias. The sequence continues at coordinate 11,352,353 of CM059453.1, forward strand.
ATATATCTGTGCACACCTCAGTAATTGGCTTTCTATCCGTACACTGAGCTGTACTTCCTAGGGTTCTATATCTGAGCACTGCTCTGTTCCTCTCAGGGTGCTGTGGGGTATAATTAATTCTGGTGAGTTCGCGCTCAAGAGGCAGTATCATACCTGCTGCCCGTTTTACTCCTCGCCCGATATTCATTTCCATTGACTTCCATAGAACTGAATATCAAGAAGGGCCTGAACAATGGACGTGTCTCAGCCAGTGCCTCAGTTGCTAGCGCCGGGGCCTCTGGGTCAGCAGATTGTTTGTTCATTGTCCCACGCCAGAGACTTGAGCTCAAAAATCTAGGCTGGCACTCCATTGCAGGACCGAGGGAGTGCTGCACTGTCAGAGGTGTCGTCTTTTGAATGCGACATTAAATAGAGGCCCCGTCTGCCCTCTCATGTAAACGATCCCAGTGCACTCTTGCAAAGAAGAGCAGCGGGCGTTGTTCCCAGAGTGCTGCCCAATATTTATCCCCCAATCAACATAACAAAAACAGATTATCTGGTCATTACCACATTGCTGTTTGTGGGAGCTTGCTGTGCGCAAATTGGCTGCTGCGTTTCCTACATTGCAACAGCGACTACACTTTAAAAAGTTTGTCATTGGCTGGAAAGCGGGTTGGGGCGTCCGGTGGTCGAGCAAGGCGATATAAAAGAAATTGGGGCTAGATAATCGTCTCGGGAAGTGGCGATACACGGGCGGTATCGGATTGGCCGCCCGTTATAGGGAGCGCCTAATATTCGGTTCTATTGCAGTCAATGGAGCTGAATATCAGACGCTGCGTATAACGGGTGGCCGAATCGATACCGGCCGTTTCTCGCCCGCGCACGAGATGAATTTCTAACCCCTTGGTCTTTTTTTTGAGATGGCTGATGCGATATCGCCTGCTTTGTTTGGCACGCCTTTTACAAATTTCTACTGTTGCGTATGTGCACCGGCTTTATAATCTCAGCACCCTCCATTCATTCAATGATCAGTGACTGGGATGTGTTTGTTTCTCTCCAGCAATCAGTCTTTTTCCGTGGTCTGTATCATTATATGTATGCAGGTCTACACTGATCATTAATCATTCGGGATTGAGCATCTTCCATTCCGCTAATATCGTGTTCCTGAACTCCCTGTTCACTGCTCACTCTGGCACCAACAACTGGGGCTTTTACATATTTCAAGGGTAGCTGTGTTAGCCTCTTCCCAACCCTTTGGCCATCGACAGCTGCTCGTCGGAAATAGACTTAAATAAGAATTCCAAGGCTCGAATTTTTGACCCTATCTGAAAAACTCAACTCAAACCAGACAAACCATGTGTGGAGCCTGGAAACTGCTCTTTGTCAGTCTAAGTAAAGGTTTCATGAGCAAGGACATGTTCACTGCCGTCTTGATGTGAAGTTGTCCTTGAGTGACCCGGCCAATCGCCTACAGGTATTGTCTGCACAACAAATGGGTATTTATTAGTAAGTCAATCTACTATTCCTTTCCAGAAGAAATGGAGACAGAATTTGAGGCAGCAGGTGAGAGAAACGAAACAGGACTTATATCGTTATTAACGTTGGACTATTACTTATAATCTTGAACTTGATGAAGTTCAATCTATCCACCTCTTGAACCTCTGTCTATCCATCTTGTGAAGCATTATCTATACATGTTGTGAAGTTCCATCTTTAGATCTTGTCTGTATGTCCATATTTGGAAAGCCTGTCTATCCATCTTACGAATTGACTGCATTATCTATCCATGTTGTGAAGCTCCTTCTGTCCATCTTGTGAAGCTCGCTACATCCATCTTGTGACGATTCTTCTACCCATCTTGTGAAGCAATCTCTATTCCTAGTGTGCAGGCCTACTATCCATCTTGTGAAGCTCTGGCTAATGGTTTGAGATGCTGTTCTGGTCCCTCCTGTTCAGCTGAGACGGTACCTCTTAGTACGACTTCCCTCACAAGGTAGCTGAAAATGTTGCTGCCTTCATCATCCACACCTCATCTTGAGCCAAGTTTTGTTTCTTAACTTGTCCCATTACCTCTCCTTTTGTCTTGCACTATCATCTCTTTTGTCATTCAAAATCTCCTGCCTTCCATCCTAGTGCAGACCTTCCCTTTGTTTTGTCCTCCCCTTCTCTGCCCTTGCTTAAAAACCTCTCCTCCATTAGCGTTTCCACTTCTGACGAAGGCTTCGACCCGAAAGGTTGAATCTGTTTCTCCTCTCCTCGATGCTGCCTGACCTGCTGAGGGGTGCCTGCACATTCTGTTGTTATTTCAGATTTCCAGCATCCGTAGCATTTTCCTACTGTAGTACGACTTGGCTGTCTGTTTTGTGAAAGAGGCCTGACAATCGTTTGGAACCCTGTAGCCCCTTCAGGTGAATTCTCATCTATCTAAAATTTGAAGCGAATCTATCCAAATAATGCAGTGCTGAATTCCGGTTCCCTGGATACACCCCTTCCGTTAATCTTAAAATATCATACCTATTCGATTAGTGAATCTTTTGAAAACGTGTAAATCCGTCCAGTCAGGGATTAGATTTTTCTATCAGTAAAGGTTTATCCGATGTCCTAAACAATATCAATCCAGTTTGAAGTAATTTCTATCTGCCATGTGAGACCCCATATCTCCAGCTTTTCAATATTATTATACCTTGCTTATATGGCTTCACTCTGATTGGCTATATCTCTTCAAAATCCTTCTGTAATTCTTTATTTGGTCTATTAAATCCATGTTGTGATGCCTCATCCATCGATCCTCCGAAGCGCTGGGTCTCTTATTTATGCAGTACAGTCTATTCATGTTGTTAACGTCTGCCATTCTGTATTGGGAAAGTTGTATACCCATACTGTCAGTCTTTGGCTCTCTATTTTGTGAAAGAAGTTCATTTAAAAGGGCTTAGCTGTCTCCTGAATCATGTTGCAAGCTCTATCTATTCGTACTTTGAAGCTCTTTCTATCTACCTTGCGAAGCACTTTTCATATTCGATTTTAATTGTTTTTTCAAAAAATTCAATGTTTGCTTAAAATATTTAATTAACGTAATTTTAACTTATTTTAAAACTGTAATTATTATAAAAATGTTATTTAATGTTTAACTGTGTTTTTAAATGTAATTCCTATTCATACGTTTGAAAGTTCTGTGCGTACAGACCTGTCAAAACTGTTAAAGGGGATTCTCTACTTTGATTGGCTCCCCATGACCCAGGTGAGAATCCATGGAAGCCTCCGATTGGAATATCCCGCCCCATGATATAGTTTCTTCCTCAAACTATGTTCGCAACAGTTTGTAGAGACGCTATTGAAATAGATTCTGTAGATTGTTTGCTACAGTCTGCTGTTTGAAGACACACTGCACCCTGCATAAATGGATTTTGTTTGCTATACACCGGACTGCTTTCTGTGAGTCTAGTCTTAAGATGCCGCTCGCCCTCCTATTCCATCGCCCTGACACATTGCAATTCATGGGCTGATAAGTAGTGTCAATAGACATTTGCTACACCCAGTCAGTGCTAGCATCTACAGATATTAAAGAATATTATATGTTTTGGCAAGTATGAGGCAGTGTACCACCTTGTGGCATCCTGCTCCCGGTGTCCAATTAAAATCATCTCACTCGACAAGAACCAAACGTGGACTGCTCACGGATCACTTAGATACAAAATAGATTCTTACAGCAAAATAGGAGGGCCCTCGACCCTTATTGTCTGTGGCGGCTCTTTGAATGCATAATCCAATTAATCCCTCTCTCCTGCTCCTTCCCGACAACACTGCAAATTTTCCCCTTGATTTAAATATTTAATTCCTCTTTGAATTTTTTTTTGAAATCTGCATCTACCACCCATTCAGTTACTTCATTGTAGATGATACCAATTTTCTGAGTATAAAATTCATCCTCATCACCCAATTGTAAAACGGGGCAGCTTGATTCGGCTGCCCATTAATCTCGCCCCCCCCCCCCCTAATTCAGATCAATTTATTATTGATTCTGCGTCCAACCCCCTTTGAGGCAGTGAATTAGAGATCATAATAACTGGTCACGGAAAACAAGAAGTACTCCTCATCGAACTCCTTCGAATGCCGCTTATCTGAACTCTGTGCCCTCTGGTTACCGACTGTTCGGCTCATAAAATCAATTTCTCATAATTTACTCTATCAAAGCTCTTCATGATTTTGAACTTTGGCATTCTTCATGTTTATTTGTTTCAGTCTCCTTTGTGGTAATTTTACTTATGCCTCCATTTTAAGGTTCATTACTGCTGTGACCCATCGAGCTCTATTCTTCCATACACACATCTGCCCTTAAAGTAATATCTTTATATCATGCGTTCAGCATCTTCTATTTTGAATAATTTCGCATTGCTGATCCGGTGCCCTTTCTGCCATCTATTCAGCCCCGCCTCCCGTCGATTCAGTGAAGTCCCTTCTGTCTGAATGAACCATCAGTTAAACTGACGTTGTAACTACCTATATTCTGGTTACCCTCTTCTAATTATTTTGCTCAGACGTCAGCAGCTCCCAGTTAATTAGCCCGAAATAAGTTAAGGAATGGCACTTCTCTTGTGGCAATAGAATCATACAGGTCTAGGAAGCAGTCCTGTATACTTTGTAGTAACGTTCCCCAGTTTGAGCAAATAACATTTTTCCACTTCCTCTTAGGATTGTTAAAATTTCCCAATTTTATTCCCCTGTTCGTCTCACATATTTCTCTGAACGGTCTGAAGATTTCAACTTCCAACACCACTGTTATATGTCTCTAATTCAAATCGGAAATTAATGCATTCACCCCTTCCTGTTAGTAAACGTCAAACTGCATGGAATCTGTTGAACTGCAGGCTGCAATATCCTGTTGTTCAAGTGCTATGATTGTATCCTTCAACAACAGCATACGCCACGTTCTATTCTATTCTATCCCTCCTGAATATTTTCTAACCAAGTATGTTCTGCTCTCAGTCCTGCCTCAGACTAATACATGTCAGTGTTATTGCTGCAATATGAAATGCAACCTCGACAGTTTGCACCAAAATCTCAGCAATTTTATTTGACAGTACTTAGATCAAATCTGAATGAGTTAGTAGCGTCGTTAGAGAGAAAGTATTTTCTCTGTTGGGAGGGTCCAGAAGTAGGGGGCACAACGTTACAATTAAAGCTTGGCTGTTCAGGGTTGATGTCAGGAAGCACTTCTTTGCACAAAGGTTAACTGAATACTGGAACTCTCTCTTTCCCCCGGAAAGCTGCTGAGCGAGGTCAATTGAAATTGACAAAATTGGGAGTGATATATATTAATTCTGGACACCCGTACCAGGGGAAATATTTTTGCTCAGTATACCCTATCAACGCATTTGGTCATCTTAAACACATGGATTTGTACTCAATGCTAGGGTAGATGCAGTTTTCTACCAGCGTCTGTTGTACTTACACTAATTCAACCGGCTCTTCTCCCCTGAACGCCGAAATGTAATAGTCGCGCGGGTCAATGGCAAGAGATGCGAAACACATCTCAACGTGAAGCATTGACGAACTCGTTTGGAAATGCAATTCCCTCGGTTTCTGTTCACAGGAGGAGAACTTTTGTTAAGAGATCTTCATAGACTGGGTAAGAAAGACTTACTCCCGTTAAGTAAAAACAACTTTGTTAAAAATTTTGGAAGGTAATCAAACGCCAATGGGGCAGGTGCAGCTGATTCCGTAGAGCCATTTGGGTTGAAATTGGACGAGCTAAAGCGAGTTGTTCGCCCGCTTTACAGACCTCGCCAATGATTCTCCACTGAAATATTATAAAAATGTATTGCTCCATTATTTTATATAATGGTTGTTTCAGACATGAAGCAGTTTCGAGAAGTACATCGGAATTACAGCACAGAAACAGACCAATCGACCCAACTGGCCCATGCCGGTTTGCACACTCCACGCGAGCCTCCTCCGATCCTAATTCATCTCACCCTATCAGCATTTAACATAAGAACATAAGAACATAAGAAATAGGAGCAGGAGTAGGCCAATCGGCCCCTCGAGCCTGCTCCGCCATTCAATAAGATCATGGCTGATCTGATCCTAACCGCCAATCTACTATCTATCACAGAACCATCTCCTGCATCTAACAGAATTGCACACACGAAATAGGAGCAGAATCAGGCTACACAGTCCCTGGGCCCGCTCCACTACCCACAGGGCCATGACCGATCCGAACCTAGACTCATGTCCAAATTCCTGCCCGCTCCCCGTAACCCTTAATGCCCTTTACTTCTAGGAAACTGTCTATTTCTGTTTTAAATTTAATTAATGTTGTAGCTTCTACAGCTTTTTGTGGCAGCATATTCCATGGACCTACCACCCTCTGAGTGAAGTAGTTCCTCCTCATCTCAGTTTTGAAAGAGCAGCCCCTTATTCTAAGACTATGTCCCCTAGTTCTCGTCTCACCCGTCATCGGGAACATCCTCCCCGCATCCACCCGATCCAACCCCTTCACAATCTTATATGTTTCAATAAGATCGCCTCTCATTCTTCTGAACTCCAATGAGTAGAGTCCCAATCTACCCAACCTCTCCTCATATGACCACCCCCTCATCCCCGGGATTAACCGAGTGAACCTTTTTTGCACTACCTCGAGAGCAAGGATGTCTTTCCTTAAGTAAGGACACCAAAACTGTATGCAGTATTCCAGGTGCGGTCTCACCAATACCTTGTACAACTGAAGCAATACCTCCCTATTTTTATATTCTATCCCCCTAGCAATGAAAGCCAACATTCCATTTGCCTTCTTAATCACTTGCTGCACCTGCATACTAACCTTTTGAGTTTCGTGCACCAGGACCCCCAGATCCCTTTGCACTTCAGTACTCTCCAGTTTCTTGCCATTAAGATAATAAATTGCTCTAGGATTTTTCCTGCCAAAGTGCATCACCTCACACTTTCCAGTGTTGTATTCCATCTGCCAAATCTCTGCCCACTTACTTAGCCTGTCTATGTCCCCTTGCAGGTTTTTTATGTCCTCCTCACTCACTACTTTCCCTCCCATCTTTGTATCATCTGCAAATTTTGATATGTTACACTTGGTCCCTTCCTCCAAATCGTTAATATAGATTGTGAAGAGTTGGGGACCCAGCACTGACCCCTGTGGAACACCACTAGTTACTGATTGCCAGTCTGAGAATGAACCATTTATCCCAACTCTTTGCTTTCTGTTAGATAGCCAATCCTCTATCCATGCCAGAATATTACCCCCAATCCCGTGATTTTTTACCTTAAGCAATAATCTTTTGTGTGGCACCTTGTCAAATGCCTTTTGGAAGTCTAAATACACTACGTCCACTGGTTCCCCTTTATCCACTCTATATGTTACTTCCTCAAAGAACTCCAGCAAATTTGTCAAACATGACTTCCCCTTCGTAAAACCATTGTTAGATCCTTAAAGCAGTAGAATTATAATTCCTTGAAGAGGTTCTGAGACCTCTTGATCCACTCTTTAAAACAATACAATCAAACATCCTTTCAAATTCCATTTCAACTTGTTAAACTATTACTTTCCTTAGCTCCCCGAACCAGTGCATGGATAGCTATATAAATCTGATAATAGTTGAGAACAGGGAATGAAGGGCTAGCTCCGCTAGATATGTGTAAGGACATTGCAAACGCATTGAAGCATTGTTAGCAATGCAATCCCTTCACTTGAAAAATGTATATTACATTTATGATCTCATCATTATAGCGACAAGACAAAATCTCGCCTCTTGTGCCAAATACGAATAATTACTTCCTGTCAATATTATATTTTCAGAAAAAACAATCAAAGAAAAAGAGAGTGGTAATGCATCATATCTAAGAGTTGAAATTATCAATGATATTATTTGGCGATATTTTACTGTTTCTACTTTATTTAGCATGTAGTATTTCACAAATTGATTTTTGCTTGACATTTCTTTTAGAATTAAAGAGTTATGTGATGTCAAGAGGTTAGTAATATAGGTCTGCATCTTCTTAAAAATCTTACCTCGACAACACCTCTTGAAATTAATTCGAAACATTTTGCGTCTTTCGCTCTATACATTGTTATATTCACAGTTGTAATAGAAAATAGGTTTACATCGCGCCATTGCACGCCCCAGCCACTAGTTGGCGGAATATTTCCAATCCATAATTTAATCAAAATGATTCCTTAAAACACATCACTTTTTCAGTAACTGAAATAATTTTGTTCCTGTAAAAAAATACAAATTACAAATTTCAGAGTCACATTTTTAAATTAGCATTTATTTGTACTTTGAATATATTGATACCTTTGAATCTTAGCATTATACCGCACTGAAGGAAGTCATTCGGCCCATCGTGCCTGTGCCGACTGTCTGTACGAACATGCAAACATACGAATTAGGAGCAGGAGTAGGTCAGTCGGCCCACCGAGCCTGCTCCGCCATTCAATAAGATCATGGCTGATCTGATTACTCCAAATTCCCGCCAACCCCCGATAACGTTTCACCCTCTTGCTTATCAAGAATCTATCTACCTCTGCCTTTAAAATATTCAACATCTCTGCATCCACCGCCCGCTGAGGGAAAGATTTCCAAGGACTCACGACCCTCTATGAGAAAAATATTTCTCCTCATCTCTGTCTGAAATGGGCGACCCCTTATTTTGAGACAGTGACCACAAGATCTAGATTCTCCCACAAGAGGAAACATCCTCTCCACATCCACCCTGTCAAGACCGCTCTGGAGCTTATATGTTTCAATCAAGTCCCCTCTTACTCTTCTAAACTCCAGCGGATACAAGCCTAGCCTGCCCAACCTTTCCTCATAAGACAACCCGCCCATTCCAGGTATTAATCTAGTAAACCTTCTCTGAACTGCTTCCAACGCATTTACAACCTTCCTTAAATAAGGAGACCAATAGTTTACATAGTACTCCAGATGTGGTCTCACCAATGTCCTGTATAACTGAAGCATAACCTGCCTACTTTTGTATTCAATTCCCCTCTCAATAAAGGATAACATTATATTAGCTTTCCTAATTACTTGCTGAGTCTAGTCCCACTCTCCTATTCTGCCTCCATAGCGCTGCAAACGTTTCCTTTCCAAGCAGAAATCCAATTTCCTTTCGAAAGTTACAGTTGAATATCTGTATCAACGAGCATTTCAGGGCTTTGTGTCAGCCGTGGCTAAGTGGGTAGCACACTCGCTTCTGAGTCAGAAGGTTGTTGGTTCAAGTCCCACTCCAGAGAGTTGAGGGCATAAAGCTAGGCTGACACTCCAGTGCAGTACTGAGGGAGTGCTGCACAGTCGGAGGTGCCATTTTGGGATGAGACGTTAAAACGGGGCCCCGTCTGCTCTCACAGGTGGACGCAAAAGATCCCATGGCACTATTTCGAAAAAGAGGAGGGGAGTTATTCCCGGTGTCCTGGCCAATATTTATCCCTCAACCAACGCTACAAAAACAGACTATTTTGTCATTATCACAATGCTGTTTGTGGGGGCTTGCTGTGCGCAAATTAGCTGCTGCGTTTCCCACATTACAACAGTGACTCCACTTCGAAAGGACTTCATTGGCTGTAAAGCTCTTTGAGAAGATCGGTGGTCGTTAAAGGCGCTATATCTCTGCAAGTCTTTCTTTCAATGTAATCCAGTTCAGTAAAAAAAAATACTCTTCATCTTCCCCTGCCTTTTGTCAGTAGTTTTACAACATTATTCACTTGTTGCCGACCCCCCTGGTAGTGGAAGCAATTTATGACGTTCTACGCTATCAAAACCCCTCATAATTTGAAACCCCTTTATTAAATTCCACGTAACCTACTCTTCTCAAAGGATATCAACCCCAGATTCTCTGGTCTCTCCACATAATTGAAGTCTCGCATCCGTGGTAACATTTTAGTAATATCCTCTGTACCGCCTCCAAAACCTTACCTGAGGAAGGATGTTCTTGCCATGAAGGGAGTTCAGCGAAGATTCACAAGGCTGATACCTGGGATGGCAGGAATGACATATGAGGAGAGATTGGGTCGATTGGGCTTATACTCGCTGGAGTATAGAAGAATGAGAGGGGCTCTCATCGAAACATATAAAATTCTGAGAGGTCTGGACAAACTAGATGCAGGAAGAATGTTCCCGATGGTCGGAGAGTCCAGAACCAGGAGTCATAATTTAAGGTTACGGGGTAAGCCATTTAGGACATAAATGAGGAGGAATTTCTTCACCCAGAGAGTGGTGAACCTGTGGAATTCTCTACCACAAATGTTATTTGAGGCCAATTCATAAAATATATTCAAGAATGAGTTAGATATATTTCTTAAAGCTAAAGATATCAAGGGATATGGGGAGAAGGCAGGTACAGTGTACTGAGTTTGGATGATCAGCATGATCTCATCGAATGGCGGAGCAGGCTCGAGGGGCCGAATGGCCTCCTCCTGCTCCGATCTTCTATGATTACCTCGGCGTCCTTTAGGAAGTGCGGTGGCCAGAATTGGTCACAATACTCTAGCTGAGGTAAAATCTTTGAGTTACATAGGGCTAGCATGACGCCTTGCTGATGTACTCTATGCCTCTATTCATAAATGAGAAGTCGCACAACACCAGGTTATAGTCCAACAGCTTTATTTGAAAACACAAGCTTTCGGAGAGCTGCTCCTTCGTCAGGTGAAGTCTCGATATTCGCGATCTTCTTGGAGATCCTCTCCACTTTGAGCCGGCAGTTTGTGGTGCCGATAGTAGCCATGATGCCGAGATGCCGGTGTTGGACTGGGGTGGACAAAAGTGAGAAGTCGCACAACACCAGTTTATAGTCCAACAGTTTAATTTGAAATCACAAGCTTTCGAGCGCTGCTCCTTCGTCAGGTGAAGCCTATTCATAAAGCCAGGATCCCGTAAGCTTTTTTTTAATATTTGCATTTATCCTAACAACTTCAAAGCTTAGTGGTCGAGAACCCCCAGGTCTTTCTGTTCCTACAATCCCTTTTTCCATTTAGATTATACCAGCTCTCCTTAAGATTCATCTGTCATGTTGTCTGACGCTGTCAGCAGTCTGTCTTTGTCCTCCTGAAATATGCTCCTAACTCCTCACTGTTTAATACATGTCCATGCTTTCTGTCATCTGCGACCTTTGATATTATTGCAGGCTACTGTTTCCCTTTGAAGCCTAGGATTCAGCTAGGTCTGTAATACTTGTAGTCCTATTTGGATAAAGCTTTCTTAAAAAGTACAGCTTGCCAAATTTGACTGGATGTATTCAGTACCATGATGTCACCTGTGGTGATGGTGCATTAGGCTTCCGATTCTATCAGGTCTTGTCTTAAAAATATTGGAAGAAAACATATAAATACATTGTAAATTGCAAATGCTAAATTACGCAGTTCTTAGAAATTGGTCATGGGTGCCATAGTAAAATGACCAATGTTGGTTTGACCAGTACAGCGAGTAAAATCGGTCAGAGAGATGAAGGACTTCAATAGAAATCAATAACAAGTGTGCAGGAGACGCTTCCAACCCCTTTTCATCGAACCGTTTTCAGCTTAACCTTTTGTTATTTTGCCCGTCGTGTACTTATCTGTCTTCCCAATAAATGTACCTACGATATTCGTCTCAGATACTTCTTGGGGCCGAATGTTACACATTTTCACTACTCTAAGGGTACAGGTTTTTCCGCTGAAATCCTTGTTGGATATATTAGTGACAATATTGCATTGTTGACGTCTAGATTTAATCTCCCCATAAGCGGAAACACGTCCTCCACGTGTAAAATATCTAACCCCTCCTTAATGTGCAAGATCTCTACCTGGTCTAGAGAACAGTATCACAGCCTGCTTAGACCTTCCTTTCAGTTCTGCTCTCATCCTTCTAAGGTTTTTGAATCTTCTCCTGTACCGCTATACACTTTGAGTAACATGGATTGCAGAACTGTGCACAGCACTCTAAGCGTGGCCTAACCAAGGTTCTATACAAGTGTAAACCTAACGGCTTTGAATTTCAATTATATTCCTCCAGAAATGAAACCCAGCGCTTTATTTGAATTTTATGGACTTGTTAAACTGCGTTGCTACTTTCAATGATTTGTGTATAAGAACATAAGAAATTGAGCAGGAATAGGCCACTTGGCCCCTCGAGCCTGCTCCGCCATTCAATAAGATCATGGCTGATCTTGGGCTCAAAGCCACTTTCCTGCCCGCTCCCCATAACCCTTCACTCCCTTATCCTGCAAAAAATTCTGTCTATCTTAGGCTTCAATGTATTTAATGAGCCAGCCTCCACGGCTCTCTGGGGCAGAGAAATCCACGGATTAACGACTCTCTGAGAGAAGATATTCCATCTCATCTCTGTTCTAAAAGGGCGATCATTCATCCTGTACCTCTAGATCTCTGTGATTCACTGTACCATTTAGATTGAAGAATTACGTGGTCTCCGTAATCCTCGTACCAAAATGCACCATCTCACAGTTAACTCTATTGAAATTAATTAGCTTTTGCATAAAAATTCTGCAAGATTATTTGTTAACCGCCCAGCCAAGTCACATATTCTTGTATTTAGTAATTGTAACTATTAACTGTGCCATGTTAATTCTATAAACTCACTTTTAACTATTGCACCACAACCCACCACATATTAATGCTGTCACATATGAATTGACACGTACATGTTATCTTACAGCTCTTGGCCGTAACAAAGCTTCTACAGGTAAGATGCCCTTTGGGGTTATTGCAACCAAACCTACCTGCAGAACACTGAAGTCAACCGATAATACAACCTGACGGGGTGTCAAATGGTAGACAGGCAAGATTCTGAAAGTTTCCCACCAGGCGTGTGAGGTTAAAGTTACGATAATGAAGCCTCCCCGCCTGGATATAGCTTCCACCACTTGACCGCCCAGACAGTTGCGCTGGTGGTGTGGCTGTTATCACCAAAGCACGCTTTCGTCTGTCCCCCTACTCCTCTGGTACTGTCTCCGTCTTTGAGCGTCTCACCTTGTTCCACCGCTCTCGCCTCTGATTTCAAATCATCGTTCTCTACAGCGCATCCAAGTACCATTAAAGATTTTCTCACCGGGAAATCGTCACTGCTTTCCTCCCTCAGCCTCTGCACCGAGCGGATTTTCATCCACGGTGGCTTCAACCTCCACCTGAATTCATCATTCTCACTCCCCTCTCAGCCCACTGTCGGCCTATCCTCCCTTAATCTCCCCCTCCAAAATAATCCACTACTATATTCACGACCAGCCCCTTAACCTTGCCATCTCATGTGGCCTCGCTTCTCCCATCATATCAATCACAGATAAAGCCATCTCTGATCACTTCCTTGTATTTCTCTCAACCACATCCACCAGCCCCCTCCTAACATTACTTCCTTCTGTAACCGCCACTGGAAAAAAAAGTCTCTCCCAATTAACTTCCAGCTGCCCTTACAAAATCCCAACTGTCTAGCCTTTGGCCCTCCTTTCACCAGAACATTTCTGCAGCTACCGATCTGCACACCCTCATCTCCACCCTGAATGCCCAAGTCCCCATTAAAACAATGGCTCTCTCTCACATTGGCCGTGCTTCCTGATAAGGCCCTCCTCTCCTCTCCCTTAAGTCCATGGGACGCAGCCTCGAACTGATATGGCTGACAACTGGTTGAACCAGGGAACACCATATCTGGCTGAACCACACAACGATCTCTCGAGTCCTGCTCTCGTCTGACAAACTGCTAGCTGTACTATATATATATATATATATATATATATACTATACCAGGACAATCCTATACTGTCTACTGCGTACCAACATTTTAAAACCCTTTCCCCTGCAGGCGCCACGCTTAGCTCCAAAAACGAATGCGAGGATCTCATGGACTTCTTTGTCGCTAAGATTGAGACCATCCGATCCGCTGCCTCTGCCGCTTCATTCCCTTCCCGTAGACCAACCGTTAAAACTTCCTCTCATGTGCATACCTGCCCGAGCCCTGAATTCGCATTTTGCTCTAGTTTCTCTCATTTTTCCCTCATACCCGCTCGGAGCTAATTTTGTCCCTGAGATTCCACTTCTGCTTCCTCAACCCTACTTCCACTAAATAGCTGAGCAGCCCAATTATCTTCCTGGCTCACACGTTAGCTGTTATTGGTAACGGTTCTTCGACCTCAGGTACTGCCCCCCTCTACTTGAAATCAACCATAATCACCCGTCCCGTCATAAACAAAAACACTTGACCCCTCCGTCCTTGCAAACTATTGCCACATCTCCAAACTCCCTTGCCTCTCCAGTGCCTTTGAACATACTGTCAGCTTCCCAAACCGTGTCCATCTATCCTGGAACGCCATGCTTCAATCCCTCCTATCAGACTTCCGCCCCTACCATTGTACGGAAAAGGCTGTTGGCAAGTTCACAAATGACATCCTGTGTGACTGTGAACAAGCTAAACTATCACTCCACGTCCCTCTCGAAGGTTTGCAGACAAGGTTGACCACTCCATCCTCCTTCAAGGCATCTCCACCGTCGTTCAGATGGGTTGGATTGCATTCGCCTGGTGCCACTCTTATTTATAAAGTCGTAGGCAGAGTATCACCTGCAACGGCTTCTCTTCCCGCTCCCGCATCGTTACCACTGGTGTCCCCCAAGGATCTATACTTGGCCCCATCCTATTTTCTCATCTACATTTTGTTCCTCAGAGATATCTTCTGGAAACACAGCGTCAGTTTCCAATTGCACGCTGACGACACCCAGCTCTACCTCACTACCTCTTCTCTCGACCCCGTCACGGTCTCCAAGTTGTCAGACGGCTTGTCTGACATACAATATTGGAAAACCATTGCCTTCCATTCAAGCCACAAACTCATTTCCCTAGCCACCGACACCATTCCTCTACTTTGCAACTGTCTGAGGCTGAACCAGACAGTTCATATTTGGCCCCTAGATTATTTTGCGACTACATATCTGCGCAATCATTAAGAGCAGCTATTTGCACCTCCGTAACACCTCTCCCAATTCTGCCCCTGTCTCAGCTCATGTGCTACTCCAACCCACATCCAATCCTTCGTTCCCTCTAGACTTGACTATTGAAATGCATTGCTGGCAGGCCTCCCGCGTTGTAAACTTCGTAAACTTGAGGTCATCCAAATCTCTGCTGCCCGTGTCCTAACTCGCACCTAGTCCCCCGTTCACCCATCAAACCTGTGCTCGCTGACCTACATTGGCTCCAGTTTAAGCAGGGCCTAGAGTTTAAAATTCCATTCCTTGTTTTCAAATCCCTCCATGGTTCGCCCCTCCATATCTCTGTAATCTTCTCCAGCCGTGCAGCCCTCCGAGATATCTGTGCTCCTCCAATTCTGGCTTCTTGCTCTTCCCCAATTTTAACATCTCCATCATTGGCAGCCGTGCTTTCAGTTGCCTCGGCCTCAAGCTCTGCAATTTCCTCCCTAAACCTCAATGCAACTGAATATCAGGTGCTGTGTATAAAGGGCGGCCGATACCACACCGCCCGTTTTGCGCTACCGCCCGAGACGAATATCTATTGCATTTTTGTTGCTGTTGTTGTTGTAAGTCTATTACACTGTAACAAGCAATTCTCAACCTGTCTTTGTGTATAGTGACATTACAGTTGTTCCTTTGATTAATTTCCTCTATTAATCATTGTTAGTACGTATCAAGCTTGATAAACAGTGATCTAACAACATCATGGGTAATATAACCGGAGGCAATAAGGTAAACAAATAGAGAAGAGATCGTGGGACCATAGAATGATACTGCACTGAAGGAGGCCATTCTGCACATCCTGCCTGTGCTGGCTATGTGAAAGAACTATTGAATTAGTTCCACTCCCTGCCCTCTCCTCACATCCCTACATGTTAGCCCCGTCAACTAATTATTCAATTCCCTTTTAAAAGTTACTTTTGAATCTGATTCCACCACTTCTTCCGGCCCTGCACTCCAGATCATAGAAACTTGCTGCGTAAATGAAAATCTCCTCATCTTCCTTCTGGCTATTTGGGCAATTGCTTAAAATCGGTGCAGTTGTACAAGGCCTTGGTGAGACCACACCTTGAGTATTGTGTGCAGTGTTGGTCGCCTCGTCTGGGGAAGGATGTTCTTGCCATGGAAGGAGTGCAGCGAAGATTCACCAGACTGATATCTGGGATGGCAGGAATGACGATTGAAGAGAGATTGGGTCGATTAGGCTTATAAACGCTAGAATTTCGAAGAATGAGAGGTGATCTCATTGAAACGTATAAAATTCTAACAGGACTTGACAGACTAGATGCAGGAAGGATGTTCCCGATGGCGGGGGAGTCCACAACCAGAGTTCAAAGTCTAAGGATAAGGGGTAAGCCATTTAGCTCTGAGATTAGGAGGAATTTCTTCACCCAGAGAGTGGTGAACCTGTGGAATTCTCTACCACAGAAGGCAGTTGAGGCCAATTCATTAAATATATTCAAGAAGGAGATAGATATATTTCTTAAGGCTAAAGGGATCAAGGGATATGGGGAGAAAGCAGGGACTGGGTAACGAATTTGGATGATCAGCCATGATCTCATTAAATGTTGGACCAGGCTCGAGGGGCCGAATGGCCTGCTCCTGCTATTATCTTCTATGCTTCTATGCTTCTATGTGCCCTCTGGTTACCAAACCGTGACCTCGATGACAATGTTCCTGTACCAATATTTATTCAGCAAAATGTGGGGGTAACTATCTGTCCCGGGCAGTGGTACAAAACCGGCGGTCTCTCCCTGACCGCCCGATATGTACCACTCCAGATATTCAATTCTATTGACTGTCATTTCCATTCCACATTTTATTGGCGACTGACTAACTCTGCAGGTGCAATCCCTGATAATATTTTGGGATCTTCACGCATGCCCATACCAGATAAAACGCGGTTGATCCTGACTTTTCGAGTGCGTGTGAACGGAGGATAGCAATTAAGCACCTCTTTTAACATCTCTTCCATGATTGAAGTCAATGGATATCAAAATAGGGAGAGATATGAAACGGGCTGTCTGTTGGTTTACAACCATTCAACATTCAAGTCTACCTACCTGTGCGAACAGATGTATGAACAAAAGACTCCTAAACCATCCAGGGTTGAGAGCCAGCGCTGAAGGAGCAGGGTGTGTTCTCAAGTATAATGAGTCCGATCCAGGCTGCAGAATCAAAAGATCTATAGTTATAAGCGGAAAGCCATTTCAATTTCCACCTCAGTGCATCACCAGTAATTGAGTGTGTCATCCCGGATTGTAACTCTAATTCCAGTCCCTTCACTTTTCGTCAGTTAATGGGGCAGAAAATCGTTCCGGTCTATATCGCACGGGCAGTATGGCATGGCCCTTGTGTGACACACTCCACCTGAGTTCCAGATATAATGAAGTTAATTGAGCTGAATAACGCGCGTGGCGTATAAAAAGCGGCCGTAAAGGTATCACTAGTTTAGCGTTACCACCTTAGTCAAATGTATGTTCTAATATCTGCTGACGTGCTTCGAGTTCAGTTCAATTTCCAACGGGCAAATGAATAATTAATTATACTTAATCTGTTTTTCAGAGATGGATACAGTCAAAGTAAATCTGAATGTTTCAAGTGAGCAAAGCATAAATCAAACAGTTTCGCGTTGCTTGTTACGCCGATGACAGCGGAGCACAGCGGACTTTCCAGTTGACCCACTTGATGATAAACTGCAAGGAAATATTTTGTTGTGATAAACTGTAGGCTGGACAGTACTCTTGAGTGTACCGACGAATTAAGCTTAAATAGTTCCCCTTTGTACTAAAGTAACATAGGTATTGCCCATTGATTGCATGGGCTGTCATTTAGCTGGCTCTCTGAATGACCTGTCCAAGTAATCCCACTACCCTGATCTTTCCCCATAACCCTGCAAATTATTCATTTATATATATATATATATATATATCCAATTCCCTTTTGAAAGTTAATGGTCCCCTACGGGTGCTCACGAGGTGTGTTCCCGGCCGTAAGGGCCACGCAAGTTCCGGGTTGAAGCATGCAAAGCGTATGCGTTAATTCCCGGCACTTGCGATCTGTCAGGATTGTCGGAAACCGGGAAAAGGGCATGTGCGGGCAGAGAGTTGGACTATTTGCTTTTAGCAGCGTCAGAGTTTCAAGAAACAGAAAAATAAATCACGTTTTTAAAATGAGTTAAAATTACAATAAATTAAATATTTTAAACAAAAATTTTTTTTTTGGGAAAAATAGAATTAAAGTTTTTTGCGGGGCAAAAATAAACTTACCATTTTTAAAAGTATTGTTAACTTATAAATGAGTGAAAAAACATTTTTTTAAATCTTTTTTCAACTCTGATGCTGGTAAAAGCAGGCCTTACGCCTGCTTTTAACAGGCGTAATCATTTCTAAGGGTTTTCTGAGGGCAAAGGTTCTCCAGAAAGCGGCACTATGCGCCCGCAGAGGCCCTTCTCTCGGGCAGGCGTCGGAACTGTCAAGAGCATTCTTGACAGATCGAAATAAAACAAAAACACATGTAAAATATCAATGACAATGGCCTTTAATTAAATATTGAAAACAGAAATTTTATTTTTGAAAAACAAATATATATGTTTTAAAGGGGCTAAAATAAATTTACCTTATCACAGGTTATTAAATGTAAAAATTATTGAAAACAATTATTTTTCTCTTTTTATGTAAGAATTTCAAGGGCATTCTTTGGGTAAAAGTTGTGCAAAGAGCCCAATTCCCCGCCGGTGGAGACCTTTTTCCCATGAATGTGGAAGATCGGCCAAGAAAATTCTTGACAGACCTCAAGTTCCGGGTTTTAGCGCATGCGCGGCGCATGCTTAAACCCGGTACTTGCGAGATGCTTATGGGCGCGTGCGCGCCTCGTTCCCACACGTAGGGGCCGCAAATTACGTCCCATAACTTTTAATTTTCAGAAAAAAAGAATCTCCAAGAATTATTAAAGTCTGACGGAATGCGAATCGACACTTGTAAAATTGCATTACCTGTTGTCAAGGAGGTAGTTTTGCATTAATGCAGCCTTATCAGGCCATTAGTAAGTCACTTAAACCTGAATGCACCAGCCCAGAATTTTTCTGGCGTGTCTAGTGGGTAACGAGTAGGTAGGTACAGCAAAATCACGACATTTCATGGATTTTAATATCCAGTGTATTGCCGAGGTAACAGTGCAGGCAGCTTCCGGAAGAGCAGGGCAAGTCTTAAATCAACTTCCGGATCTCCGCGTTTAACTACGCATGTGCGGACTTCAGAAGTTGCTGTCCGATTCACTCCAAAATAATGGTTAACGCTGTTATCCTCATCGTTATTCTTGGAATAAGGAATACATATAGAAAAGTCCGGGTAATTAATATTAAGAATTTAACTGTTTTCTTACAATATGATTCACCCATTCATCAGTGGCTGCGATCATTGAGGGATACCTGGGAACAGTTACCAGCATTTAGCATAATCAAAGTGACACATCACATGTAGAAATAGTTGTCACCATGCACTTTAAGTCTATTAAGCATGTCTAATTTTTCTTTGTGAATAGAGGTGGAGAAGGAGATTAAATCAGCGGGTAAGTGACAGGGAAACGATTGTAGTTTCATGGAAGACTGTACCTTTATGATTATGCACATCAATTTTAACTGAGGCATGACATAGACAGCGCAATTTCAAGCGCAATTTCCCGATTGCGAGCAAAGCAGAAACGTTAATTAAAAGCCAATTAGATTTCACTACTCACACTTAAGATAATTCTCTGATCTATTTTTTTCGTGCAGAGCTGAAGAATTCCCTCAAAGCTTTAGGTGAGTAGCTAAGATTTTTTTTTATGATGTGTGCACTTCTGATTCACCAGTCGGCCTTACTCAGTGAAATAAAATGATTCGCTGTGGTCTTAGGAACAACAGGGGCATTTCGAGCTTCAAAATGAGTGGAGATGCTTCATTTCCATTTTCAGATATCTAAACGTTTTGTAACATATTTGTAAGCTTCTAACGGCCAACGCCTTCTCACAGCTGCCACGCTACCCTTTAGAATTCCGCTTCTTCACCGAGGTACATAAAATAAATTATCACCATTTAACCGGATGTTGGTGTCAAATTATTATCAGATTACGAATTGGCTTTAGTTGTCATTGTACGTAACCAGATTTACCAATGTTTGCATTTTGATATCCCCACATCCTGTTGTGTGCGGTCACAATGCATTTCCGATATATACTCTAAGATGTGGCTCTTACAGTCAACCGTGATTCAGACAGTAGCACTCTCCCGTCTGAGGTAGAATATTGGCCTGTTCAGTTCTCCTTCCTGGAGCAGAACACAATATAGAGGTTGGCATTCCCTTTTTGATGGGATTCGCATTCTGGCATTCCCATTCTGATTGAACCTCTCATCCAAAAGAAGACACCTCCAACAGTGCAGCGCTCCCTCATTACTATATAGGGCCCTGGTGAAATCACACCTGGAGTATTATGTACAGATATTGTCTCCTTTCCTAAGGAAGGATATACATGCCATAGATGAAGTGCAACGAAGGTTCACCGGACTGCTTTATGTGATGGGGGAATTGTCCTATGAGGAGAGATTGTGTAGACTAGGCCTATCTTCACTAGAGTTTAGAAGAACCAGAGATGATCTCATTGAAACATATGCAATTCTAACATGGAATTGACAGGGAAGATGCAGGGTGGATGTTTCTCCTGGCTGGGGAGTACAGAACCAGGGTTCACAGACTCAGATCAGGAGTCGGCCATTAAGGACTGAGATGAGGAGAAATTTCGACACTCAGTGAATCTTTAGAATTCTCTACCCCAGAGGGCTGTGGAGGCTCAGTCGTTGAGTATGATCAAGACAGAGATGTATAGATATTTGAATATTATGGGATCAAGGGATATAGGGATATTGCAGGAAAGTGGAGATGAGGTCGAACATCAGCCATGATCTTATTGAATGGCGGAGCGGGTCGAAGTTTCAAAAGGCCTAATCCTGTTCCTGTTTCTCATATTCTTATGTGCTTATGTACTACGCTTTCGGATGTGGAGGCCTCTGAATGATACGTTAAATCAGGCGTCTTCCCTCTCAAATGTACGTAATATATCTCATGACACTAATTCAAAGATGAGCAGGTGAATAATCTCCGTTGTCTTGGCCAATGTTTATCCCTCAACCATCACCT
The DNA here is from genome assembly GCA_030390025.1 of Squalus acanthias. NCBI lineage: Eukaryota > Metazoa > Chordata > Chondrichthyes > Squaliformes > Squalidae > Squalus > Squalus acanthias. Next base: position 11,373,458 of record CM059453.1, read on the forward strand.
AAAATATATCAGCTGGTCATCATCACATTGCTGGTTGTGGGAGCTTGCTGTGCGCAGTTTGTTCTTTGAAAGATACTTGGAGAATGGAATTATATTTGTCTGCGACGTTTCTCCTCAGTTCATCTGCTGTGAATATTGGAGTTTATAGGCAGTTTACAAATATGTTGCTTTAACACAGGAAAACTCGCTACTAAGAGCAGTAAAATAAGACAACTGCATTGCATTTCCAAATGCACTTTAGACTAGCGTTATCACAACAAAAATGAGATATACGGAGATATTAGGACAAGTGATCAAAATCTTGGTGAAAGATAAAATATTAAGGAGCAACTTCAAAAGGAGAGAGGTAATGAGGCGCGGATTTCTATGGAGGAAATTGCAGGGCTTAGTACCTGGACAGCTGACATTGTCGGAAAATGTGAAAGTATGCACTTTAATCGGTAGAATGGAAAAGCAGAAAATGTTTTAAAAATTGAGAGACTGGTAAATGTTGGCAGTTAGACGGATTGGGGAGTCCTTGTACACAAATGTAATAAAGTTTGCACACAGCTACAGCAAGCATTTACGAAATCAAATGGTATGTTAGCCATTATTGCATTGGAGTTGCAGTATATTGGTTATGGGCCTCGAAACTGAATATCAGGCGCTGCGAATAACGGGCGATCGATCCGCTCCCGCTTGTCTTACGCCACCGCCAGAGGCGAATTTCTAGGCCAGGTAGTCTGGCTGCATTTATATAGGACTTTGGTGAGACTACACCTGGAGTACTGTGTACAGTTTTGTTCTCCTTTCCTAAGGAAGGATGCATCTTCCTTAGAGGGGGTGCAACTAAGGTTCACTAGATTGATTATTGTGATGAGACGCTGTTCTACGAGGAGAGATTTAGTCGAGTGGGCCTATATTCACTGGACTTTAAATGGATGAGAGGTGATCTCATGAAACGTGTCATATTCTTAGAGGGTTTTACAAAGTAGATGCTTAGACGCTGTTACCACTGGCTGGGGTGTGTCGAACCAGGGGTTACAGTCTCAGAATAAGGAATCGGCCGTTTAGGGTTGAGATTAGGAGAAATTGCGTCACTCGGGCGGTTGTGACTCTTGAGAACTCTCCACTTCAGAGGGTTATGGATGATCAATCGTTACGTATATTCAAGACTTATAGCGATAGATTGGAGGTCACTAAGAGAATCAAGGGATATGGCGATAGGACTGGAAAGTGTAGTTGATGTAAAAATGTGATCTCATTGAATGGCTGAGCAAGCTCCAGGGTCCGTACAGCCTACTGCGGCTCGTATTGATAAAGTTCTTACGATTTAGGCGTCAATGTTGGAACATTAATTATCGATGATCTGCAAGAGGCCAGAATTGAAAGTGCAAATAAATCTGAGAGAGTGGCAGGGCTGGAGGAGGTTACAGAGAAAGGGAAGGACGGGGCCATGGAGGGATTTGAAAAGAACAATGAGAAGTGTTAAATCGAGGCGTTGATTGACCCGCGGCCAATGGTGGTCAGCGAGGCACAGTGCTGATGGGTGAACGGGACTTGGTGCGGGTTAACTTAGCAGCAGCCGTATTTTGGATGAGCTCACGTTTACTGCCGGTTCAAGGTGGGAGGTCAGCCAGGAGAGCATTGCAATAGTCAACAGAACCAAGCAGCAACTCCATATATCCCAGCTAGAATCTCCTTGATATTATTGTTTGATTTAGTTTTTCAATTTTATTTAGTATAAATTAAAATATATTACTCTCTTTTGTCGGTTTGGTACTTATTGGTATATTTTCATATATTACAACATTGACAACACTTCATTGTATGTAAAGCCCTTTGCGACGTTTAGTGGTCGTGAGAGGCGCTATATTAATGCAAATCTTTCTTACTTTATAAGTTCCGTTATTTTCCATTTTAGAATTGACGGAATTTAAGATAAAAGCAGGCAAGTAATTGTCACATGTATCTGCAGTTCTGGTGGAATTGGTTTACCCTATGATAAGATCCGCGCATTGTTTAATTCGGAGAACAAGAGAGGTGCCATCCTAATTTCCTTGCCTCAGTTTGCAACCAATTAACATGTGGAAAAGCCCCGATTTAAAGCTAAACAGATCGTCAGGATTGGAGCGAGTTCGGGTTGAGCGCCTGTTTCACGCCCTGTCCTATTTTAAAATTACGAAGATATGACATTGATGGCCGTCCCCACACCATGCTGGAGGCATCACCATGTGTAACTACTTCCTCCCTCGTCACCCCACCTCCCGCACCTCCATCCCATCGACGTCAGCCGTGCAATCTCCTGAGAGAGGCAAGGACAGAAAAATCCCACGGCCAAAAAGGGAAAAGTAAAGCATTAAAATTTTATCCGACCCTCTCAAGCGATCGAAATCAGTCTAGGTGATCACCCTGACCTCGTGTTCCCTATGAAGACTTCCTATATGTTGCAATTTCTGTCCCAGTCAAGAACCGGCCCAGCTCCCTCTTGAAAACATACAGACTCAACACCCACCATGGCTGCCGACAACACATTCCAGCGGCTCATGATTCTCTGGGATGCGAAAGAACGGCCTAAAATCTAACTGTTCCAACTAAACTCGTGTCCGTTATTCCTGTCCAATCTGTTCAACTGGAATAATGGGCCGTATTTTCCGATCGCAGCCATCCCGCGTGCGGAAGCCTCCGATCTGGAAAAAATCTACGCACTTACCTTAGGGCTCCCAAAGTGCGTATAGTTCCGCTATTTAGCCTCTTCAACTTCAAGTGTGCAGGTTTCGCAAGTGACCCTCGGATCACGTGGGCCATGGGGAGCCAATCAAAGAAGGGAATCTCCCTTCATACACTTCACAGATAGACCTGTCAAATACATGAATGAAGATCACACCAAAATCACATCAAAACATTAAATACATTATTTTTTAAAAACCAAATTTTTTAAATTAGTTGAAATTGCAATAGTAAAATTTTTTTTTTTTAAATAATTTTTTGAAAAACATCATTAATGTTTTTTACCCGGCTAAAAATAAACTTAACTTTCTTTTAATTATTTCTAAATGATAAATGACTGAAACATTTTTTTTAAAACTTTTTTTCAACACTTATCCTGGTAAAAGCAGGCCTAAATTCGAAGAATTCGAAAGGTTTTCTGCGGGCGGCGGGGCTCCAGAAAGCGGAACTATCCGCCCGCAGAGGCCCTTCTCTAGGGCAGGCGTCCGATCTGTCAAGAGCATTCTTGACAGATCGGAAATGCCGGTTTTCAGCGCATGCACTGTACATGTCTGAAACCGGCATTTGCTATGTCCCTACGGATGGGTACACTGCGCGTGCCCACCCGTAGGCATCGGAATATCCGGGCCAATATCTCAATCGGGATGCTATACAAACCTTTCATTATTTTACTGTCCTTTCCGACGTCACCTGCCGTTCAAATGGAAGTGCAATAAGTTGATATGCAAGAATGGATTCTGTCCCAAAACCGCCAACATTACCTTCCTGTGTTTCGGCTTAAATTGGGGGTTTGAGATACTGAGTTTATGTTCGTTTTACAGAAAAAGCACTGAAACAGATGGGTACTGGTAAGGTTCACCATGTCACTGTGTTCGATTTTATATGTCGTTTTATATCCTTTCAGTGGCTAGATCAGGTTTGCCTAGAAATTCGCCTCTGGCCGTGGCGCAAAACGGGCGGTAGCGGAACGACCGTCCGTAAAAGGCAGCGCCTGATATTCAGTTCCATGACAATCAGGCGCTTTGTATAAAGGGCTGCCGAACCGATACCGCCCATTTTGCGCCACCGCCCGAGACGAATTTCTAGACCAATTGTTAATATGAGGAAAACCGACTTCGAAATAGAGGAAAAGGACAATCGGGCGGGGTGTATAACAGACGTTCGTTACGCTGCCGATAGTTTTGCATCCCCACCCCGCCAAAGTTGAATGTCAATGCCTTCAAACTGAGGCCAACTCTGCGCTCCAAGGTGTATGTAGAATATTTGCTTGAAGTATTTGAAGGAGCGCAAGATAATCCTCTGATACCTGGGATGGCAGGAATGACGCATGAAGAGATTGGGTCGATTGGGCTAATAATCGCTGGAGTTTGGAAGAATGATACGGGATCTCATTGAAACTTATAAAATTCTGACAGGACAGGACAAACTAGATGCAGGAAGGATGTTCCCGGTGGTCGGGGAGTCCAGAACCAGGGGTCACAGTCTAAGAATAAGGGGTAAGCCATTTAGGACAGAAATGAGGCGGAATTTCTTCACCCAGAGAGTGGTGAACCTATGGAATTCTCTGCCACAGAAGGCAGCAGAGGACAATTCATTCAATAGATTCAAGAAGGAGTTGGATATATTTCTTAAGGCTAAAGGGATCAAGGGATATGGGGAGAAAGCAGGGACAGGGTATGAATTTGGATGATCAGCCATGATCACATTGAATGGCGGAGCAGGCTTGAGGAGCCGAATGGCCTACTCCTGCTCCTATCTTCTATGCTTCTATGATTATATGATTGTGCCAGACAGCAGTTATCACTCACTCCATACAACTACAAAAAGGTTAGCTGGTCAATGTTGCATTCAATTAAATTTAGCCTGACCTTGGTCGCTGGCAGCGATGTCAAGCCACAGCATGATATTTGTCGCCCATTATGTGATCTGTCTGATATTGAGTTCCTTTGTCAAAAATCGAACTGAATATCAAGGGAGGCATATAACAGGTGGTCAATGCGATATCGCACACATAGCGCTACAATCTAAGAGGAATTGTTTCCATGTGTATTTGTCACTTAGCAGCAATTAAACATTGAATGCGGAAAAAAATAAATCAAACACTTGAACAAGTTCTAAACAGAGTTTTCCTGTTACGCCCATGAGCTTTTTATATATTAGAGAGAATGTTGGCTTTAACTGACTGACATTAGGCGCATTGATATTCTTTCTAAGGACTGAATTCATCTCTTACTGGTGAGTGAAAGAGACAAATATATATTTTTTGCAAACTGTCGACGTTCCTTTCTGCGGCTGATTTACGAACCTCCGGATTTGTAAGATTGAAATGGGACTGAAATTGAAATTGAAGGGAAATGGTATGTTGACCTTCATTGAAAGAGGATTTGAGTAGAGGAGCGAGGATGTCTTAATACAGTTATACAAGGCCTTGGTAAGACCACACCTGGAGTACTGTGAGCAGTTTTGGTCTCCTTATCTACGAAAGGATATGCTTGCCATAGAGGGTGAGCAGTGAAGGTTCATCAGACTGATTTCTGGGATAGCAGGACTGTTGTATGAGGAGAGATTGGTTCGACTAAGCCTGTATTCACTCGAGTTTAGTAGAATGAGAGAGGATCTATTTGAAACGTATAAAATTCTGACAGGGCTAGACAGAGTGGTTGCAGGGAGGATGTTTCCCCTGGCTGGGGGCTGTAGAACGAGGGGTCACAGTCTCAGGATGCGGAGTAGAACATTTAGACTGAGATGCCGAGAACTTTCTTCACTCAGAGGGTGGTGAACCTCTGTAATTCACTACCACAGAAGGCTGTGGAGACCAAGTCACTGAATATATTTAAGAAGGAGACAGATAGAGTTTTAGAGGCGTCAAGCGGTATGGGGAGAGAGCGGGAATATGATATTGAGATAGAGGATCGGCCATGATCATATTGAATGGCGGAGCAGGCTCGAACGGCCGAATGGCCTACCCCTGCTCCTATTTTTCTATGTTTCTATGTTTCCATGATCTGGCTGGGGGCACCAAGCAGGCACAACTTTATGTAGCACCCTTAATACAATACGCCCAATATTCAGTTTTATTCACTTCAATGGAACGTACTATCAGCCGGGCCGTATAATGGGCAAAGAACGTGATGCCGCCTGTTCTGCCTCCCCAAACGCCCAATTTCACCTCCTAATGTTTCTGTCGCAGTTGGTTATTGATTGGAACAAATTAAATTGAGAAATTATACTTGCTGATATTGGCAAATGAAATGCCCATTGCATTGTATTCCTTATAATTGTAGTTGAGGGGTTTAGTATCAAATTAGTGTAAATATTTAGTTTCATTGATCGTGCTTTTAGTGAGGGGTAAAGTTTTATTGATAGTGGTTCGTGTTTTACTTAGATTTTAGTGCATTAGTGGTAAAGTTTTAGCTAAACAGTTAAACATCCCTAAAGCTAAAACAAACACAACTGTTAGATGAAATGGAATGAAAGCTGGAGCGTGTGGCCTGCACATCCTCTGCCACGTGGCAACAGCACAACACTATTAAGTAGAAATTGGTCCCGGGCGGTGCCGCCAAACGGGTGATTTCGGATCGAACGCCCGTTTTACGCAGCGCCGGATATCCAGTTAGGCGTTGCGTACAACCGACGGCAAATCCGATACCTCCCGTTTCGCGACACCCCACGAACATTACTTCTCGCCCTTCATGTTTTCTGGAAAACCACGCTTGTAGGAGGTGCAGTCAACAGCTCGAACTAAGAGTAGTGGAGCTTAAGGGGCGGCTGGCTTCACTACAGTGCGCACGGGAAGCTGAGAGATACGCGGATAGCACGTGTCAGGGTGTGGTCCGCATGCAGCTTCAGAGTGTTCCGGAGGAGAGGGACTGCTTGACCACTAGGCAGGCGAGGATAACGGGCACTAAGCGCTGGAATCACCTGGGTGTGTGGTCCACATAAACCCGGAGTCAGTGTTGAATACCATTGAGTACAATATCACCTCCGGGGAGAGCAGTCACAAATAAATCTACAGCACCGTGGGAGACTCGGTTGCACAGCGGGACACAATAAACTGTAGCAATTCAGTATTATTGGGGAGCCAATAGTCAATGGGATAGAAAACCGTTCCTGCAACAGCAGACAGTGGTGTGTTGCCTCGCTGGTGCCAGTAAAGGCTGGAGGACATTATGCAAGTGGAAGTCCTAGGGCTTAACATCCGTCTCGGGCGGTGGCGTAAATCGGGCGGTATCGGATCGACAGCCTTTTATAAGCATCTCCTGATATTCCGTTCAATTGCAGTTCCAATTGATTGCAATGGAACTGAATGATTCTATATAGAAGGAGGTCTTTCGGACAATCGTGAATGTGCCGGCTCTTAATGGAGTTATTCAATTAAGTTCACTCCCATGCTCTTTCCCCTTCGCTCTGTAATTTTTTACCTTCAAGCACTTATCCAATTCCCTTTTTGGAGTTACTAATGAATTTGCTTCCATCACCCTTTCAGGCAGCACATTGCAGATCACAACAACTTACTGTGTGCAAAAAAAAAATCCTCATGCCGCCTGTTTTTTTTTCCCTATCATCTTAAGGCTGTGTCATTTGGTTATCGACCCTTCTGCCACTAGAAATAGTTTAACCTTAATACGTCTATCAAAATCATTCATGATTTTGAACACCACTCTCAAAGCTCGTCTTAACCTCAATGGAGAACAACCCGTGGTTCTCCAAGCTCTCTGTAAAACTGATATGCCCCATCCCTGGTACCAATCTAGCAAATCTCTTCTGCACCATTGCCAAGGTTTTGAATCGTTCCTTATCAGTGGTGCAAGAAATGAACACGATGCTGCAGTTGAGGCCGACACGAATAATCTCTCGGTTATGCCGGGTGCTACGTGCGAGTGATTACACAAAGAGGAAGATAGTGCCTTTGAATACGGGACTATATAAATGGTGCAGGAGGGACGGCGTCAGCTTCTTGTGACATTGTGATCAGTTCCGGAGCAGGATGGACTAGTTGCATCTATAACATGTTTGGAGCAATGTCCTCGCGAGGAGCTTAACTAAGGATGTGAGGAGCGTATGAAATAATTTGGCTGGAGAAGGGGCACCTGGACACACCAACAATGAGGGGAGACAAGGCGCATAGAAAATGAGGAGGGGAAAACAGCAACAGAATGAAGAATAGCTTCGAAAGTGCATGAATTAGATGCAGGGAAAAATAAAGGCCATTATCATTGTGTAGGAATTCATATGTCTTAATGCGAGGAGCGCTTCAAGTAAGGTTGATGAGGTAGAGGTGCAAGATGCCTTTGAAGTTATGATATGGGGATATAGCAGAGATATGGCTTAGACATCGGACGGAATTGGAAGTAAGCATTCCTGGCTACAATGTAGTCTGGAGAGATAGCGAAGGAAAGAAGATGGAAGATGGGATAGCACTGATGATCAAGGACATTATTGCAGTTCTAGAGAGGGGCGCTATACTAGAGGGTTCAAAGACTGAATCTATTTGATAAAGGAGCTGTTACAATGCTGGGTGTTTAATATACACCCGCAAAATTGGCGAAGGAGATAGTGGAGCAAATATGTAGAAAAATAGCAGATGAATGCAAAAATAAAAGTGCAGTTATAGAAGGGAAAATCAATTACCCTAATGTACACTGCGTGGGGTGGGGGAGGGTGGGGGCAGAGACAGGGCATGGAGGAAGAACAACTCCTAAAATATATACAAGCGAATTTTTAAAATCAGTATCGTTCTAGACCAATGTGGTGCACTTTCGGAAGAACCGCATTAAGAACTAAAAAACTCTAAATGCTATTGACGTGAGGGGCTGCAATATCAGAAGTAACTGGGTGTGCATATGCACAAATGGTTGCAGGTTACAGGTGCTTAAGAAAAGGTAGGGAATAGGTGCACTGTATACAAAAACCAGGAAGTCAAGCTGAAACTGATTAGGCCTCAACTGTTGTATTGTGTACAATTATGGTCAACACACTTTAGCAAGTCATAGATTTAAAATAATTGGCAAAAGAACTAGAAGGGAGATGAGGGGAATATTTCCACACAGAAGACGGTTGAGCTCTGGAATCCACAATTAGAAAGATTGCTTGAGTCAAATTCCAAGGGAACTTTCATAAGACAATTAGGCGTGTATTTGAAAAGCACTAATTCTCAGGTTATGGGGAGAAAGCAGGGGTGTGGACTGCCTTTCAAAGAACCGACACATGCAACACCGGCCGAGCGACCCGCTTCGGCGCTATGAGATTCTGTGGCCTAGAGATTGAACATCGCGAAAATCCTGTTGATGTCACCATGGCCTCGGGTTATGGGCATTGGACACGGCCTCAGCGTTACCGGGCAAAAATTCGCGCTGTGGGCTAAAATATTGTTATCTCATTGCTACCTTATAGTGCAACGCCACCCTGGTGGCGTTAGTGGAGACATCCGAGCCAAAGTTCCCTCCTGAAGTGGCGTTGTAGCTTCTTCCCACCTCTGGGTGGGAGGCTGTGGAGCTCGCAATGATTTGTGGGCAATTAAAGGGGCAATGTGTTGAGAACAAACAAAAAATAAAATCAAGTTAAAAATGCATTTTTCAGCCATGACTGCCACTCACAAAAAAAGTTTATTTTATTAAGATGTCCCAAATAGAAGTCTGTAGCACTTAAAGCTGAATTCCGTTCCGAACCTCAGAAAATAGGAAAAGTGCTTCAACACGAGCGAAAATGGCTCAGCAAGCGAGGGTCCCGACCGCAGCACTCCAGCTTTGTGCAGGGTGCCAACACTGCAGGAGGGGTCCTCTACCGACAGGGACAAGGTGGCCCTCCAGAAAGAATGGAGTGGTTCCCCATCACCGGGGCCGTCACTGTATCGCCCCCAGCACCAGGCTCCAGTGCCCAAATAAGCTTCATGACCTCAGGCCTGAGGTCATGTTCAGTGAGTGCATCTTCAAAAGCCGTCACCTGCCAACTGCACCAGTAGCCTCACACGTGGTTCAATGCACGACTCCCCTCAGCAATTACTCGCCTACCAACAATTTATACCAATCACGAGGCTCATCTCCCATTCATAGCCTCAACCGCAGCCTCTTGGAAGCGACGGTGCTGGCCTTTCCTGGCAGGGGCATGCCTGAGCCGTTGGCCAGCGGTGGGACAGAGAGGATTCACGATTATCCTCGTTCTGGCATGATACTCTTGCTTTCCCGCCCTCCCCTCTCCACAACTCCACCCTTGTGCCTACCTCATTTCGCACACCCAAGTTAAGGATCTTCCCCACCCAGTGGTTGATCAAGAAGAGGGAGAGTAGGGCGAAGAAGAGAAGAAGAAGAAGTAGAAGAAGAAGAAGAAGAAGAAGAAGAAGAAGAGAAGAAGAAGAAGAAGAAGAAGAAGAAGAAGAAGACGAAGAAGAAGAAGTAGAAGAAGAAGAAGAAGAAGAAGATGAAGAAGTAGAAGAAGATGAAGAAACACCGTCTGTCGATTTGACACTCCCAGCAGGGGCCTCAAGGCTGACAAGCAAGGCCATGTACAGTATCCCCCACTGAAAGTCAGCAGCCTTCCAGCAGCAAGGCTCCAGCCACTGGGGTAGCACTGCTTTACATCGCTAGGATAGGCAGCGACAAACACAAGACAGTCACTAAGAGAATGCATATGGGTGATGTGTTGATTCATTGATTTCATTTTGGTTGGATAGATGTACAATGTAGGATTGGAAAGTTTGCTTTCTGGTGGCATTTATTTCAGCATCGTGGCCAAGAGGACGCTGTGATGTTCAGTAAGAGAGGGAAGGTACGGCGTTGGGGTAATGATGAAAGGGGAGTTGGGGTTTGAGGTCGCTGGAATCGCAGGCGGAATATTCCATCCCAGAGATCCCAGCCAGAAAAGGGCTGTCTGGGATGCATCCTTCCTTCTGCTTCCCCTTCTTCTGCTTTCGACTCTTCAGCTGCATCCTCTTCAAATTCTTTCTCTTTTGTGTCTTATTCTTCCCTCTACTAGCGGATGCTGTAAATCTGAAAAGACAGAATAAAATGAAGTAAATACTCAGCAGGTCAGGCAGCATCTCGACCAGAGCCGTGAACTCTGTTTCTCTCTACGGATGTTGCTTGTTCTGCAGAGTATTTGCAGCATTTTCTTTCTTCTCAGAGGGCTTCCTTTGCTATCAGAAGCTTTGCAAGCATCCAGCAGCACTCCCTACACGTAAAACACTTTTAACATGTATTGCACACAGCCACTGCTTCAGTGAAAAAAGTCCAAATGCTTATATGCAAAATTACCTGTAATTTGTGTGTCCCCCTTTAAGAGGTGCTTACAGAGCCTCTGTCAGTCTGATTGCATGCTGGGATTCCTTGGCGTGCTAAATCATAGAATCATAAAATCATACAACGGTTACAGCACAGAAGGAGGCCATTCGGCCCGTCGAGCCCGTGACGGCTCTCTGCAAGAGCACTTCAGCTAGTCCCACTCCCCCACTCAGTCCCTGTAGCCCTGCATTGTTTTCCTTTCAGGTACTTATCCAACTCCCTTTTTAAAGCCACGATTGAGTCTGTCTCCACCACTCTTTCAGGCAGTGCATTCCAGATCCTAACCGCTGGGGGCGTAGATATGTTTTTCCTCCTGTCGCCTTTGGTTCATTTGCCAATCACCTTAAATCAGTGCTCTGGTCTAAGTATGCCTTGGTGACGTTAACGCGGCGTTGCACGCCGACTGACGTCACCAGGGCGCCATTTTTCTTTTCAGGGCCCTGCTACTTACTGGCAACGTTAGCGGGATAACGAAAATGGAGGACGCCGTGTGATGCACCACCAATAAAATCACATATCCTCGAATTGCCTTTCTCTTGTTTAAAAACCGCATCGCCCGAAACAGGTCCCGACCACAAAACTGACCATGTCGTCAGATAGCAACAGTGGAGATGGCCACTTGCCCGATATTGCGCCCGTACAGCGGGATCCTTCGAATTACTCTCGTTTTTGTCGGCACACAGACAGGGCTTCTGGCAATATAAAGTTTGCAGAGAGGGAAATAAACTTGTCCTTTTACCTTTTGGTCTTCAGCCTGAATCTGAAAGGCCCATCTACAGACTCTGTGCCCAGTCACGAATTTATTACCTACGTTTACGGGGCTGCTTTGCTTTGATTGGGGGAATTATAAATTCGAGATTCAAGGAAATGATTTTGGGCAGCAATTGCAGCGTCAATTCACACCGAAGAACCAATTTCCTGACTGGATCGCAAGCGTAAACTCGCCTCCCTCTGGTGCGCTTGCAGTTAGCCATGGACCACAGAGCGGGGTGGATTATGATTGTTGTGATCCATGGGTGTGGAGTACAATAGTTGCGGGTCATATCTGTTGTCGTCCCTGTCCAATGTGATTTATATTTGTTCTGTATCATCCTTACTGTGGTTTATATCTGCTGCGCTCCTAGCTTTTCTGTGTGGTCAATTTGGTTAAATCTCTTATTCTGAAACTGAACGAATCTCTAATCAAAGATTCCACACGTATCTGTGCTTAATTCCTCTTTTCTTATTCCTTTATCGAACCTACCTCTCTTGTCGTCATTATTTTCCAAATTGTCTCCAAATATCGTGTTAATTTGTTGAATCTTAATTGGAGTCTTTGGCCTGGAATTTCGTCCCGGGCCGTGGCGCAAAACAGGCGGAATCGGATCGGCCGCTGTTTCTACGCAGTTCCGTCGACTGCAATTGTTTTTATCTTTAAGCGCTTCGGGACGTTGTATTACGTTTTAGGCGCTTTATAAATATAAGTTCTTGTTGTTGAACTGAATATCAGACGGTGCGTATAAGGGTCGGAGAGTTCGATACCTCCCATTTTGCTCTGCTTCCCATAGTTATTTAAAGGCAGCTCTGGCTTCATTGTAAAATATATTCCCTAATGATCACCTGCATTACCTTTATGCCAGTCTATTTGTAATAGCTAAAGTAACCCATTATTACCGCTCCAGTGTTCTGAAACATCTCTCTGAATGATGTGCACATTTTGATGACTTTTAACAAAAATCTAATTTGTACCATTTCATTTTCTGCGGTAGAAATTCGGGTTGGCAGTAGCGCAAATTCGGCGGTATCGTATCGTCCGCCCGATTCATTCCCTACCTGATATTCCGTTCCATTAACGCAATAGAACTGAATATCAAGTGGTGCGCTTAACAACAACAACAACTTTTTATGTAGCACCTTTAACGTAGTAAAACGTACCAAGGCGCTGCAGATGAGTATTATAAGAGAAAAAAATTGACACTGCTTCATATATGGAGAAAGTAGGGGAGGTGACCAAAAGTTGGATCAAAGAGGTAGATTTTCACAGCGTCTTAAAGGAGGAAAGCGAGGTAGCGAGGCAGAGATGTTTCGGCGGGGAATTCCAGAACTTAGGCCCTAGGCAACAGAAGGCGCGGTCACCAATGTTTGGGCGATTATAAACAAGATCGCAGAATTAGAGGAGCAGATATAGCTCGGCGGGTTCTGGGGCCGAAGGAGATTACAGAGATATGGAGGAGCTAGGCTATGGAGGGATTTGAAAACAAGCTGAGTATTTTGAAATTCAGAAGCTGCTTAACCAGAGCCAATGTAAGTCAGCAAGCAGAGGGGAGTTGGGCGAACTGGACTTGATGCGGACAGACATGCAATAACACCCATCTAGCGCGACAAGCTAAGACGAATTTCTGCCCCTCTGTCTCTTTATTTTATCTATATAGAAGCCTTTTTATTGCTCTCCTTTCATAACAACAACCCTGTTTTTTCATCTGCCAAAAACAGACACCAAAGATTAAGTTACGGGGAGAGATTTCACAAATTAGGTTTGAATTCCCTTAGAATTGAGAGGGTTTTGTGTTGATTTGATCGCAGTTTTCAAGATATAAGGGGAACAGATAGGGTAGATAGAGGGAAACGTTTCCATGGGTTAGGGATTCTAGGACTAGCGGGCATAGTCTAGAAATTAGAGCCAGACCTGCCAGTTATGAAATTAGGAAACTCTTCTGCACACAAAGGGTGTTAGAAGTTTAGAACTCTCTGTGCAAAAGGCAATTTATGCTGGGGATCAATTGTTAATTTTAGAACAGAGATTGATAGCTTTTTGTTAACCAAAGGTATTAAGGGCTATGGGCCACAGGCGGTTATATTGAGTTAGTTCGCAGATCAGCCCTGATCTCATTGAAGGGCTGACCAAGCTCGAGGGGCTGTATGACCTACTCCCGTTGCTATGTTCCTGTATATCCATTTCCCGACTGACAATATGTTCCCACTGTTCATTGTTTCGCTGCTTATGCTGCTGATATGCCATCAGCTTTATTGGTAAACCTTGTCTGAAAATTCAACTTTTCCACCTCCTCATCATACTAAATAAATGCACCAGTTGTTTACCCTACTTGCAAGGACAATACTATCCATTAAAGTTAGATGAAATCCATAACTTTGTTTGAAACTCCCTTGTCTCAGAAGTATCTACAACAATCTTGGTGACACTTTACAGTTAGTGCAGAGATATTGGTTTGAAAGTGGAGCTGGGCGGGACAAAGAACAGGCAGAAGCGCATGTTCTGCAATGACACATGCCATTGTCAAATGCACAAAATTCAAGCGAACTGCATATGGTGCACGGCGTATAACAGGGGGACGGGGGCGATGCGATAGCGACTACCTTGCGATCTCACCCGTGTATAATCCCAAGACCATTAAAGATTACGAAACTAAATTCCTGGCTGGAGAGATTGCGCAGTAAGTTGGAGCAACATCACCTTTTTGAGCATTAGATCCTGTTTTGGAGCTGCAGCGGGATGTACAGGAGGGAAGTTGTTCAGCTGAACAAGCCTGGGATAAGAATCCTGACTGAAAGAATTACCGGGCAACTTTCAGCCTAATATGGTGAATGAAGGAGACAAAACGGGAAGCAAAAAGGAGAGAAACAACGCCCAAGTGTCATTTTAACTTTGGACGATGCTGTAAAACGGCCAATATCGACTTGACCACCCCAGCTCGCTGGAGTTCCCCTCCCTTGAACTCAATGGACCGAAGCATCAGGCCGGCTGCATAATGGATGCCAATTTGATTTCCCGAACTTAAAATTCGCCCCAAGGAAAGCAACTAAGCCTTAAATGGATATAGAGTTGAGAAAGAGGTTCAATTTACGGGATGTTATCAGGGATATTGTAACTAAAATCATTTAAGATAATACGAGCAAAGTGTAGAGGAGCAGAGGGACCTTGGAGTACATGTCCACAGATCCCTGAGGGTAGCTGGACAGGTCGATACATTTGTTGAGAAGGCATACGGGTTGCTTTCCTTTATAAGCCAAGGCATAGAATATGAGAACAGGGAGGTTATTCGTTAAATGTATAAAACACTTAGATAGGCCACAGCTAGAGTACTGCGTGCAGTTCTGGTCACTAAGTTAGAGGAAAGACCTGATTACACTGAGGAGGATAAAGAGCAGATTTACGAAGATGTTGCAGGACTGTAGAATTTGAGCTATGAGGAAACATTGGATAGGCTGGTTTGTTTCTCTGGAACAGATGAGGGTGAGGGTAGACTTAACTGAGGTGCATAAAATTATGAGGGTCCGAGATGGAATGGATAGGAAGAACCGATTTCCCTTAGCAGAGAGGTCAAAAACCAGGGGGGGGGGATTGATTTAAAGTAATTAGTAGAAGGATTAGGAGGGGGAGTTCAGGAAAACATTTTGCACAAAGAGGGTGGTGGGGGTCTGGAACTCACTGCCTGAAAGTGTTTTAGAGGCAAAAACATTCATAGTATTTAAAAAGTGCTTGGATGTGCACCTGAGCTGGCGTGATCGACATAGCTACGGAGCAAGAGCTGGAGCGTGGGATAAGACTCAATAGCTCATTTTCGGCCAGCGTAGGCAAGATAGGCCGAATGGCCTCCTTCTGTGCCGCGCATTTCTGTGATTCTATGAAAGGTATTAATATGCTATAATCATCGGAAGCTATAATTTCTTGAAACTTCGGCAGCTTTCAAAGTGCTGGTCACTGCTGACCGACCAATTGTTTCATTAATGAGTTTCAATCTGAACATTCTTGGAAAGTCGTGTCTTGATTTGCTTTTCAGGCAAGCCTTCGCGTTATGCTCTGGAAGCAGGTGAGTCACATTCGTTATTGAACAGGGTGTTCCCGTTGCTGCGGAAAACGTCGGTAGAATAGATCAGGGAAGCGTACATCCTCCGGCTGGGGAGTCATTTACAACGGGTCATCAATTTAACGGTAATTCCAAGGAAATTAGCCGCGAATTTATGAGCTTTGTCACTCACAGTGGAATGTATGCCCGTGGAAACATTACCTATATGGAATAACTGAGGTGCAGATTATCGCAACCCTGTAAGGCAGATTTTCTATTCAGTTCAATTAGACCAACATAAAGAGTTACGACATGAGGGGGCGCCGTAGTTTTCGAATGCTTGAGAAGGACTGTCCTGTAAACACTTCTGCTTCGATTGAATTTCACCATGAGCATCACAAGGGAATTCTTGGGACATTGCTGGTGCTAGCGGCAATAGGACAAGGCATGCCCTCCAGTCAACAGTAAATGAAGCAGGAGCCAACATAGCCTTTACAAGTTAAGTGGGTAGTTATTGGAAAAGTACTCAAAGGGAATTCAGAAAGGACGCTGCAATGAGAATAAGCAGAAACCTCGTTCCGAGAGCCCCACTGAATTCAGCACAAAATCTAGGCCAAACTCCAGTACCGTACTGAGGGAATGCTGCACTGTCGCACGTACCATCATTCCGGGTGACACCTTACTCCGAAACTCCTCTGAGCTGGACATCAACTAATGCTAATATTTCGAAGAAGGGCGAAGGAATCTTCCCCGCTGAGTTTGCAAATATTTATCACACAAGCACTAAAACTGATTATCTTCTCGTTGGCACATTGCTGTTGGTGGGATCCTGGAATGCGCAAATGAGCAGCAAAATTTCCTTACTTACAACATTTACTACACTTCAAAACTACTTCTTTGACTCGAAGGATACCGAGAAACTCCAGGATGATTTGGACAGGTTGGGTGAATGTGCAGAAGCGTGGCAGATACAATATATCGTGGATAAATGCGAAGTTATCCACTTTGGTGTAAAAAACAGAAAGCCAGGTTATTATCTGAATGGCAATAGGTTGGGAGAAGGGGAAGTGCAACGAGACCTGGGTGTCCTTGTGCACCAGTCGCTGAAAGTAAGCATGCAGGTGCAGCAGGCGGTGAAGAAGGCTAATGGTATGTTGGCCTTCATAGCGAAAGGGTTTGAGTATAGGATTAGGGATGTCATGCTGCAGTTGTACAGGGCTTGGTGAGACCACACCTTGAGTACTGTGTGCAGTTTTGGTCGCCTTATCTGAGGAAGGATGTTCTTCCCACGGATGGAGTTCAGCGAAGATTCACAAGGCTGTTACCTGGGATGGCAGGAATGACATATGAGGAGAGATTGGGTCGATTGGCCTTATACTCGCTGGAGTATAGAAGAATGAGAAGGGATCTCATCGAAACATATAAGATTCTGACAGGTCTGGACATACTAGATGCAGGAAGAATGTTCCCGAAGGTCGGAGAGTCCAGAACCAGGGGTCATAATCTAAGTATAAGGGGTAAGCCATTTAAGACAGAAATGCGGAAGAATTTCTTCACCCAGAGAGTGGTGAACCTGTGTAATTCTCTACCACAGAAGGTAGTTGAGGCTAAGTCATTAAATATATTCAATAATGAGTTAGATATATTTCTGGAAGCTAGAGGTATCAAGGGATATTTGGAGAAGGCAGGTACAGGGTACTGAGTTTGGATGATCAGCCATGATCTCATCGAATGGCGGAGCAGGATCGAGGGGCCGAATGGCCTACTCCTGCTCCTATCTTCTATGTTTCTATAATGTGCTTTGCCACGTCCTGCGGTCGTGAACTATGTTATATAACTGCTGGTCCTTTGTTTCTCATGTCAAAGCTCTCCTTCGCCTTATATCTGCTAATGCGCGGTATCAGGGCAAGGAATACACATTTCATGTTATTTCTCAACAGAATGACAGATATATTTTCGTTCATTCCCCTCAATTCTAGAAATAGAATTACTGCATGACGCCATCAAGAAACATGGTGAGAATACGTGTGCGCAATTGCGTAAAGTGTAGCGCTCCAGAAAAGGAATATGTTCATCAAATCGCCAAATAATGCCTCCTAATCTGACGTTTTCGAAAGCGTCAACAGTGTTGCATTAATCCGCTTTAAAAACCATCTGAACTACCGTATTTCCTTCATCATTCTGTTTAGGCACGATTCTGCCGACAAAAGAGCGAGGTAAGATTGACAAGAAAGATACCTCAACCGAACTCCATCAGAACACATGGACGTATGAAGTCAACAAACGTCATTTAAATTGCAAACTATTGTTCAATTTATTTCAGCGACGGCAGTGCAGCTCATTGCGTCTTTTTACGATTTTTTTTTAGAAATGAAGGCCTTTGAGAACAGCACCCGTAAGTGGTACCTTCTGATACTGTGCAACTAACTACGTATTCTGCCACTATTATGGGCCAGAAATTCGGCTCCCCGGCTTCCCGCGGGTGCAATGATCGCGCGCGCACCTACCGACCGCGCCTGCCGTTGACCTCTGGGCCCAACGGGGACTTCAGCTTCTGGGCCTCCTGCAGCTGCCCGCGCGCAGTGCTTGTGTATCCCAGGGGCGTAGTAAGTGCGATGCGTCCCCTGGGATCACGTGGGCCATGGAGAGCCAATGGCAGCAGACCATCTTTCATTCATAGATTTAGCAGGAAGACCTGTCAAATGTATGAATTGAAATCGGCCCCAAAACAACACCTAAATTTCAAATACATTTTTTAAAAAACCATCACATTTTTTAAATAACTATAAGTTAAATAAATTAATTACTTTAAACAAAAATGTTAATTTTTGATAAAATTTAAATACTTTTTAACAGTTCTAAAAATAAACTTAACTTTCTGCAAATTATCTAAAAAAGAAAAACCTCTTACAAAAAAATTTAAACAGTAATTAATTAACAATTTACCTTGTTAAAAACGGGTCTTGCGCCTCCTTTTTAAAAGCACAGCTTCTTCCATACTTACCTTCCCGGAGAAACCTGGAAAAAAATTAAAGTTCGCTGTGTGCGCGCAGCCTCTCCCATGCACGCGGTTCACCTCTGAACCCCTCCGTTCAGCACGGATGTTGAGATGGAAAGAACGGTGAGGCTATCATCACTGAATATTGGCCCGTATTTTCCAATCGGAGGCTTCATGCGTGCGGAGGCCTCCGATCTGGAAAAAATCTACGCACTTACCTGAGGGCACCAAATATCCGGTCATTTCCGCTCCTGGACCTTTGCTCCACAAAATGCGCAGGGCCCAGGTATCGCAGGGGCGAAGGCGGTTCGCAAACGTCCCTGGGTTCACGTGGGCAATAGGGCACCAATGGAAGAAGGGAATACCGCTTCAACACATGACAGGTCTCTCAGCTTAGACCCGTCAAAATTATGAATGGAGATCTCTCAAAATGCACATCAAAACAATGAATAAATTTAAAAATATCACGTTTGTAAAATTATTTAAAATTACATTAAACTAAATATTTTAAACAAAAATTTAATTTTCTTAACGAAAAGTTAATGTTTTTATGGGGCAAAAAATAAACTTTCCTTTTTTAAAAGTATTTTTACATTATAAATTAGTGAAAAAAATGATTGTTTTACTTTTTTAAACTCTTATGCTGGTAAAAGCAGGCCTTACGCCCGTTTTATCAGGCGTAAGATTTTTAAGGGATTTCAGCGGGCGGAGCTTCTGCAGAAAACGGAACACTCCACCCGCAGAGGCCCTTCTCCAGGGCAGGCGTGCGATCTGTCAAGAGGAATCTTGACAGATCTGAAGTGCCGGTTTTCAGCGCATGCGCTTCGCATGCCTGAAACCGGCACTTGCGAGATCCCTCCGGGTTTGTACACAGCTCGTACACACCCGTAGGCATCGGAAAATAGGGGCCAGTTATTGAAGATTAAATCAGGTGGCAACTTCCAGCGACTGAACATGCGCAATTATACGCTGAAATGAGGAATTTGCTGTCCTCATTGCCCTGCTCCTCCAGATGCTTCACCACAACACTATCTCAGCGAGAGACTCGGCATTAAAACCATGGAAGTTCCTGAGGCTGTGGTACTTACCGGTAGATGTTCACTGAACTCGCCAAATAAAGTTAGGGTTGATCTATTCAAGTGTAAGTTATTTTTTAACGGTGTGCTAAGTCATAATTACTGCCAAACAACCTCTCTGGCACTGAAAATTTACGTTTACAAGTGTGGCGTCTCATTCCTTAAGATTTAATTATTTTTGGACATTTAGATCAATACAATTTAAGTTTTTTTAAACTTTTAACTTCTGTCTCTTTTATATATATATATATATCTTAATCCCATAGTTCTTTCCCTCACTTTATTCCACATTCTGTGCATGATTGTGCATTGAATATAATATTTAAACTTACACTTCCTACTTCACACACTGCGTGACTCATTCAGGATTATTCCATCTCATTGGTTGAAGAGACTCGCTGCTTCTTGTCCTTCTCGGACGGCTCCCTGATCCCCTCTAGAGATAGCGCCACGGTAATATTGCACGATAATTATTTAAGCTGCCGCGCTTAAAAATAAATGTGAAATATCTGTGGGCAGCTGTAAGCGTAATGAACGGCGAGCCGCTGGTTCTCTGCTGACCGAATAACATGGAATCATAGAATGGTTACAGCACAGAAGGAGGACCTTCGGCCGGTGGAGCGCGTGCCTGCTCTCGGCAGGAGCTATTCAGCTAGTCCCACTTCCCCGCCCTTTCCCCGTAGCACCGCAATTGTTTATTTTACTCTTCAGGACCTGATCCAATTCCCTTTTGAAAGCCACGATTGAATCTGCCTCCATCACATTTTCAGGCAGTGCATTCCATATCTAAAGTACTCGCTGCATAAAAAAGTTTTTTCTCATATCACTTTTGCTTCTTTTGCCATTAACCTTAAATCTGTGCTCAGGTCTAAGTTTGCCCTTGTGACGTTAAGTCGGCGTTACACGCCAAATTACTAAATGGCGACACCGAAGCGCCTTTTTCTTCAGGGTGCTGCTACTTCTCTGCTCATTACAAAATCCGGGCCGTTCAATTAATGCTTGCAAACATGATCAATTTTAGCTATCGACAGCTAATGAAAATAGCCAGTGCTAATTAAACCTCCTAAACTGAGGTTTTGTCCCCTTTTATTATTCAGTCGCAGGATGAGGCAAGATTGGCAATTATTGTTACCATCGCCGTTGTGAAGGTCTTGCTGGCCTCCTGGAATGGCTGCAGTCTGTGTGGTGAAGATGCTCTCATCAGGTTAAGTTGGGAGTTAACATAAGAATATAAGAATTAGAAGCAGGAGCATGACTTACGGCCCTTCGAGCCTGCTCCGCCATTCAATTAGAAATGGCTGATCTTCGGCCAGAGCTTCACTTTATCGGCCGATTCCCATATCCCTTGATTCCCCTGGGGTCCAGAAATCTATCCATCTCAGCATTGAATATACTAAATGACTCAGCCTCCACAGCCCTTTGGGGTAGAGAATTCCAAAGCTTGACAACCCTCTGAGTGAAGAAATTCTCTTCACTACAGTCTTAAATGGCGCACCCCTTATCCTGAGGTTTTGGCCCCTAGTTCTATACTCTCCAAAGGGGAAACCAACTCTCAGCTTCTACCTTGTCAGTCCCGCTCAGAATCTTACATGTTTCAATGAAATCACCTCTCATTCTTGTAAATTACAGAGGCTATATACCGAATCTCTCCTCAGAGGACAAACCCCTCATTCCAGGGATCGATCATGTGATCCTTTGTTGCATCGCCTCAAACGCATGTTTATCCTTTCTCTGAGAAGGAGACCAAAACAGTGCACAGTACTCCAGGTGTTGACTCTATAAAGCCCTTTACAATTGTACAAAAATGAGAAGTCGCACAACACCAGATTATAGTCCAACAGATTTATTTTAAATTACAAGCTTTCGGAGCTGTTGCCCCTTCGTCAGGTAAAGGCACCTTTACCTGACGAAGGGGCAACAGCTCCGAAAGCTTGTAATTTTAAATAAATCTGTTGGACTATAACCTGGTGTTGTGCGACTTCTCATTTCTGTCCACCCCAGTCCAACACCGGCATCTCCGCATCATTTACAATTGTAGTAATACTTCCTTACTGTGTTACTCCAACCCCCTTGCAATAAAGCTCAAGACACCTGTTGCCTTCCTAATTGTTTGTGTACCTGCATGCTAACTCTGTCTTTCCTGCACGAGGACAAATTAATCTCTCTGAACGCCACAGTTAATGCTTTCTTACCATTAAAAAATTGTGCTTTTCTATTCTTCATAGCAAAGTGAATAACCTCACGTTACCTCACATTATACTCAATTTGCCACCTTATTGCTAACGCTAACCTAACCTGTCTACATCCCTTTGTGCCTCTTCACAGCTTACTTTCCCATCTAGCTTTGAATCGTCAGCAAACTTGGCTACATTGCACTCGGTCCCTTCATCAAAGTGATTAATATAGATTGTAAATAGTTGAGGCCCCAGCACTGATTCTTGGGGCACACCACTACTTAAAGCCTGCCAACGGAAAAATGATACATTTATCCATACACTCCGTTTCTCTCCGTTGTCGCATCCTCTACCGTCTCCAAAGAATTACCGACAAATCCATGAGCCCTTCTTGCGTAGCATGTTTTTACATAGCATCTTATCGATTGCCTTTTGGAAATCCAAATATATTACATCTACTGGTTCCCCTTTGTCTACCATGTTGTGACATCCTCCAAAAACAATAAATAGTTTGTTAAACGCGATTCCCCTTTCATAAGCCTTGCTGACTCTGCCTAATCATACTATTATTTTGTAAGTGCCCTGTTACCACTTCCTCAATAATGAATTCCAGTATTTTCAAGACGACTGATTTCAGGCTAACTGTCCTGTAGTGCTCTGTTTTTTCTCTCCCTCCTTTCTTGAATAGCGGAGTTACATTTGCTAACCTCCCAATCCGCTGGGACCGTTCTAAAATTTGGAGAATTTTGGAAGACCACAACCACTATCTCTGCAGCCATCTCTTTTAGTAACCTAGCTTGTAGGCCATCAGGTCCAGGAAATTTGTCGCTTTTAGTTCCATTAGCATCTCAAGGACTATTTCTCTACTGATATTAATTACTTTAAGTTCCTCACTCTTTTTAGACAATTGGTTTCCCACTATTTTCGGTTTGCTTTTTGAGTCTGCTACTGTGAAGACAGATACAAAATATTTGATTAAAATCACTGACATTTCCTCAGTCCTCATTATAATTTCACCTCTCTCAGCCTCTAAGGGACCAACTCTGACATTCCCTGAGAGAATGCTGGAACCGCAATATATTTGCAAGTCTGGAAGTTTTGGGACTTCGATGTGAATTTGGAATTGACGGGAGCTCCGGACCAATAGGAAGAGCGGGTCGGGGCTGGAGGACTGAGCGGGCTGTTGATCCTCCAACCAATCTTAGTGCGTGAGGGGCGGGGCATGCGGCAGCAGCTGATGGAGCTCGCGGGTTTGGGTGTGGCTGCCAAATAAGCGTTGGCGAATGATGCACTACAGAAGGAGGCCATTTGGCTGATAGATGCTTAGGAGAAGATATTGGTCCTCCCATTCCCTTGCTCGTTCCACACAACCCTGCAAATTTTAGCGTTTCAAGTATTTATCCATTTTCCCTTTGAATGTTATTCGTGAATCATCTTCCACGACATTTCCAGGCAGTGTAGATAACGTTTAGATAGTACACACTGCAACCAGGTCACATTAAGGGTGAAGCGCATCGATGTTTCTTCCAGTGAATGGGCTGTCCATCAAGCGGGAGTTTAACTCGGATCATTTGTTCTCAAAGAGTAGGCAACTGGAGGTGTCTACTATCATCTAATTTCTCAGCATTTTTATTTCGAGACATGTGCGAACTTCTTCAAGACACCTATTGTGTCTGTGCCGGCCGAAAAAGAGCTATCCCGCCCAATCCCACTTTCCAGCTGTTGGTCCGCAGCCCTGCAGGTTACGGCACTTCAAGTGCTTATCCAAGTAATTTTAATTGCGATGAGGGTTTCTGCCTCTACCACCCTTTCAGGCAGTGAGTTCCAGACCCCCACCACCCTCTGGGTGAAAGAAAGTTCTCTACTCCCCTCTAATCCTTCTACCAATTACTTTAAATCTATGCTCCCTGGTTATTGACCGCTCTGCTTAGGGATATAGGTCTTTCGTATAAAATTCTGAAAGGGCAAGACAGACTGAATGCAGGGAGGATGTTTCCCCTGGCTGGGGATCTAGAACGAGGGGTCACAGTCGGGGTACGGGGTAGGACATTTAGGACTATGATGAGGAGACATTTCTTCACTCAGAGGGTGGTGAACCTGTGGAATTCTCGACCACTGAAGGCTGTGGAGGCCAAGTCACTGAATATATTTAAAAGAGATAAATAGATTTCTAGATACAAAAGGCATCAAGTGTTATGGGGAGAGTGGGGGAATATGATATTGAGATGGAGGATCAGCCATGATCATATTGAATGGTGGAGCAGGCTCGAATGGCCGAATGGCCTACTCCTGCTCCTATTTTTCTATATTTCTATGCTAGGAAGCAGTAAATTAGATTTTGAGGTTGTAATGGGTCACTCGGTCAGTAAAGATTAAGCAACTCTGTCAAACCTCCTCTTAACCTTCTCTGCAAAAGACAGCAAGCCCACCTACTCCAGTCTATACATAGAGTTGGACTGAGCTGCATTTTAAGGTGAATAAATGGCCCCATTGTTTTGATCGGATTTGGCGACCTCAGCACACCACTATGTGCTTCACAACCAATTAATTTTGGCGTGTTCTCAGTTACTTAGACTTTTTCCTGCAAAGGTCTCGACATTGTACCTGTAATTAAATGTAGTTTCCTTTTATGATTCAGAACCGGCGGGTTTACAGTCGGGTGACCATAGATCACCGTTTTTCGTGCTGTTCCCCAGCTGTCGATATTAGGACTACTGCTCTTTTTGATACCTATTAATGAACTCGACTTTGGTATACAGGGAGTATATTTTCAAAGTTTGCAGATGATGCCATACCCGGAAGTAAATGGTTCATATTTAAAGAGGTATAGGAACAAAGAGACTGGGTGCGTATGTACACATATTATTGAACTTTGCAGGACCAGTTGAGTAGGCTAGTAAAAAGCATATGGGATCCTTGGCATTATTAATAAAGAAACAGTGCACAAAATGAAGCAAGCTATGCTAAAAGTTTATAAACGTCAGGGTAGGCCTCAGCTGGTCTATTGTATTCAATTCTGGCCACCATACTTTAGGAAGGATGTCAAGGTCTTGGGGAGTTGTAGAGGAAATTTACTAGAATGGTTCCCGGGAAATGAACATAAGAACATAAGAAATAGGAGCAGGATTAGGCCACTTGGCCCCTCGCGCCCGCTGCGCCATTCAATTAGATCATGGCTGATCTTGGGCTCAAAGCTACTTCCCTGCCCGCTCCCGATAACTCTTCACTCCCATATCTTGCAAAAATGTGTCTATTCCACCTGATATGTATTTATTGTTCCAGCCTCCACGGCTCTCTGGGGCAGAGAACTCCACTGAATTACGACCATTCTGAGAGAAGAAATTCCTCCTCATCTCAGTTCTAAAAGGGCGACCCTTTATTCTGAAACTATGTCCCCGAGATCTAGATTTCCCCACAAGGGGGAACATCCTCTCTGCATCTAACTGGTCGAGCCCCCTCAGGATAATATATTTTTCAATAAGATCAACTCTCATTCTTCTAAATTCCAATGTGTATAGGCCCAACCTGCTCAGCATTTCTTCATAGTCAACCCACTCATCTCTGGAATTAACCGAGTGATTTGTCTCTGAACTGCCTACAATGCAAGCTTATCCTTCCTTAAATAAGGAGACCAAAAATGTACGCAGTACTCAAGCTGTGGTCTCACCAATAAACTGCACAGTTATAGCAGGACTTCCCTGCTTTTATACTCCAGCCCCCTTGCAAATAAGACCTAAATTCCATTTGCATTTTTGATTACTTGCTGTACCTGCATGCTCACGTTTTGTGTTCCATGCACATGGACCCCCAGTTCCCGCTGAAATGCAGCATTTTGTAATCTCTCTGCATTTAAATAATAATTTGCTATTTTATATTCCTGCCAACGTGGATAACCTCGCACTTTCCTGCATTATATTCCATCTGCGAAAAGTTTGCCTACTCAATCAGCCTCTCTATTTTCCTTTTCAGATTCCTTGAGTCCTCTGCACAACTTGCTTTCCCACCCATCTTTGTATGATCTGTAAACTTGGCTGCATTACACTCGGTCCCTTCATCCAAGTCATTAATGTAGATTGTAAGTAGTTGAGGCACCAGCACCGATCCCTGTAGCACCCCACTAGTTACCATTTGCCAACTGGAAAATGACCCATTTATCCCGACTCTGCTTTCTGTTAGTTAGCCAATTCGCTATCCTTGCTAATATATTACCCCCAACTCAGTGAGCGCTTATCTTATGCAGTAACCTTTTATGTGGAACCTTACCGAATCCCCTCTGGAAATCCAAATACACCACATCCACTGGCTCACCTTTGTCCACACTGCTCGATACATTCTCAACTAACTCCAGCATATTTGTTAAACGTGATTTCCCTTTCATTAAACCATGCTGACTCTGCTTGACTGCTTTATGATTTTCCAAATGCCCTGATAATGCTTCCTTAATGAAGGACTCCAGCATTTTCCCAACGACAGAAGTTAGGCTAACTGGTCTATAGTTTCCGGCTTTCTGTCTCGCACCTTTCTTTAATAGTAGTGCTACATTTGCGGTTTTCCAATCCGCTGGGACCTCTCCAGAGTCCAAGGAATTTTGGTATATTGCAACCAATGCATCCACTATCTCTGCAGCCACTTCATTTAAGACCCTGGGATTCAGGCCATCTAGTCCAGGGGACTTCTTGTCTTTTAGTCCCATTATTTTACCAAGTACTTTTTCCTCAGTGGTAGTAATTGTCTTTAGTTTCCCCCTCCCTGTGGCCCCTTGATTAACCATTATTGGGATATTGTTGGTGTCTTCTACCGTGAAGACACATGCAAATAATGTTTTCAGAGTCTCTCTCCATTTCCCCATTCCCCATTATTAATTCCCGAATCTCATCTTCTAAGGGACCAACGCTTACTTTAGCTACACTCTGCCTTTTTATATACCTGTAGAAGCTCGTACTATCTGTTTAACTTTTTTTTGTTTACTCTAATAATTCATATTCTCTCTCTTCAGTAACATTTAGACTGGAGAATAAGGGTTTGTTCTCCTTAGAGCAGATACGTTCGAGAGGAGAATTGAGAGAGTTGCTGAAAATCATGAGTGCTTTCGATAGAGTAAATAAGGGGGAACAGTTTCCAGTTGCAGAATGGTCGGTAACCAGAGGTCTCAGATTTAAGGTGATTGGCAAAAGAACCAGAGACGACATGAGGACACATCATTTTACGCAGC
The DNA here is from genome assembly GCA_030390025.1 of Squalus acanthias. Classification (NCBI taxonomy): domain Eukaryota; kingdom Metazoa; phylum Chordata; class Chondrichthyes; order Squaliformes; family Squalidae; genus Squalus; species Squalus acanthias. The sequence goes on from CM059453.1 coordinate 11,400,687, forward strand.
GAGTTTTTGTGTTCTGTAATTTATTGCCTGCAATGGTGCTTCTTACCGATTCAGTAGCAACATTTTAATAGAAAATTGGATACATGAAATGAGAAAAATAATACCGGGATATGGTGGAAGAGAAGGGGAGCGGGATTAATTGAGTAACTCCACCAAAGTGACGGTGGATGGAATGGGCTCATTCTCTGCATTATCATTGTATGATTCTGTGGGTTATTTATCAAATACCCCTTTATTATTATTTAATTCAGGCAGTGCATTCCAGATCATAACAGGTCGCTGCTAATTTTCTTAATCATCATTCCACCTCAGTTATTTTTTGGCAATCAACTTAAATCTGTGCGCTCTGCTTACCGAACCTTCTCCCACTGGGAAATCTTCTCCTTGTTTAGTCTGTCAAAATCTTGCATGATATTGAACACCTCATTTACATCTCCCCTTAGCCTTCTGTGCTCTGAGGACTGCAGCCCCAGCTTTTCTAGTCTATCCACGTAACTGAAGTCCTGCATTGTAACAAATAACAGTGGATTATTCTATTGGGACAAAAAATAGCATTTCCGGCTGCAACATTGCTAATGTTAGGAAAAGGGTACAAACGTGTCCCTTACAGGTAAACGTACAATGAAAACCTGCTCTTTCCTGGGAGGTGCACTCAATCCTTCACAAAATACGATTGACAGCCATGGATCAGTGGTAGTACTCTTAATTCTTGATGCCAGAATGCTTCCGGTTCAATCCCAATCCACAGACCTGATCGTTCTTCCCTGATCAGCGCTCAAAGGAAGTATTGACAGAGTGCTCTATTGTCGGAGATGTCTTCGTTTGGATGTGACGTTAACCCGAGACCTAGTCTGCTATCTCAGGTGCCCATAAAAGAATGCACGACACTATTCGAGGAAGCGCAGTTGAGTTCAATCCGGAAGTCTGGCCAACAATTATCCCTGAACCAACACCACTAAATCAGATTATCTCGCCGCTATCATATTGTGTTTGTGGATCCTTGCTGTTGACAAAATGGCACCGCCGTTTGTGATATTACAACGGTTCAAAATTATTTCCTTGATTGTGAAGCGCAATTGGACATCTTGAGGTCATGAAAGAGTTTAGAAAGTGGAATTTATTTGTTTTTTCCCCTTTAATAAACCGGCAAACAGAGGAGGTAAAATACATAATCCACTGAAATTACAAATGTACAGATCAAGACAGAAGAGCGTCCATCTAAGTTAACGGATTGGATAGGAAACACTAAAAAGACATGTTGGATCAAAACCTGATCAGGCTCTCATCATGTGGTGGCTTTATCACTTCCATGAAATCCCCAATACAGGTTTCCGCAGATCTCAAACTAGTGCAACGATCAGCTAAGGCGATTTAGAGATATACATTTTATGTCCGTATTTTTGTCAAAAATGTATTCATTTTAATGTATTTTGTTACAGAGCGGCAGATCAACATATGGAGCAAAGGTAAAATTAATAATAAGATCGAACATCAAAAGTTTGACAGTCAAACAACTGTCTTGCTTGCTTGATATTTAAGTAAAGGTATCATTGATGAAAACGATTAATTATACTTAAATGAAATGCTGAGGCCATTGAACAGAAAGGCACTATAGACTGGAGAAGCTGTGATTGTTCTACTGAGAGCAGATGTGGTTAAGGGAAGATTTAATAGAGACGGTCAAAAGCAAGAGTAAATATTGAGAAACGATTTCGACTGGCAGATTATTCGTTAACTAGAGGACACCAATTTAAGGCAATTGGCAAAATAACCAGAGGGGAGATGAGAAGATGTGTCATTTAGTGCAGAGTGTTGTTATGATCTGGAATGCACGAGCTGAAAGAGCTGTGAAAGCAGATTCAATTGTAACTTTATAAAAGGGAGTGAATAAACAGTTGAAGGGTTGAAGTTGCAGGGCTATGGGGAAGATTCACGGCGCACTGGCATCAGTACTGGGGAAAAGATGGAGCTGTTCCATTGGGCGGGCGCCATCTCAACTGGGCTGCGACCAGTGTCTTGGCGAACCGACTAACTGGGGCTGTGTGTAGGACTTAAACTGAAAAGGACCAGAGGGGTAAGGTGAGGTGAACTTTCAAAATCTGAAGAGAAAAGTGAAGGCAATGGAGCATTGCAGCGATTTGGGTAAAAAAAAGCAAACTTTGACAGGAAGGGACAGAGTTTAACGGTAATAGTGCATCAGCGAATAAGGTTAAAGCAAGGAATAATGGTAAACAGTTCAAATTGAAGGCTCTTTATCTGAATGCACCAAGCCATTGTAACATGGGTTTAAACAAATAAAAATTACAGAGACGTGGTTGAATGGTGATCAAAGTTGGGAATTAAATATTCCAAGGTACCTGCCCTTTCTGAAAGACAGTAGGAATTAATGGGTCTTTTCCGAGTGGCAAGCAGTGACTAGTGGGGTGCCACAGGGATCGGTCCATGGACCCAGCTATTCACAATATACATTAATGATCTAGATACGGGAACTAAATGTAATATCTCCAAGTTTGCAGACGACACAAAGCTGGGTGGGAGTGTGTACTGCGAGGAGGATACCGAGAAACTCCAGGATGATTTGGACAGGTTGGGTGAGTGGGTAGAAGCGTGGCAGATGCAATATAACGTGGATAAATGCGAGGTTATCCACTTTGGTGTCAAAACCAGAAAGGCAGACTATTATCTGAATGGCAATAGATTGGGAGAAGGGGAAGTGCAACGAGACCTGGGTGTCCTTGTGCACCAGTCGCTGAAGGTAAGCATGCAGGTGCAGCAGGCGGAGAAGAAGGCAAATGGTATGTTGGCCTTCATAGCGAAAGTGTTTGAGTATAGGAACAGGGATGTCCTGCTACAGTTGTACAGGGCCTTGGTGAGACGACACCTTGAGTACTGAGTGCAGTTTTGTTCGCCTTATCTGTGGAAGGATGTTCTTGCCATGGAAGGAGTTCAGCGAAGATTCGCAAGGCTGATACCTGGAATGGCAGGAATGACATATCAGGAGAGATTGGGTCGATTGGGCTTATACTCGCTGGAGTATAGAAGAATGAGAGGGTATCTCATCGAAATGTATAAAATTCTGACAAGTCTGGACAGACTGGATGCAGGAAGAATGTTCCCGATGGTCGGAGAGTCCAGAACCAGGGGTCATATTCTAAGGATAAGGGGTAAGCCATTTAGGACAGAAATTAGGAAGAATTTCTTCACCCAGAGAGTGGTGAACCTGTGTAATTCACTACCACAGAAGGTAGTTGAGGCCAAGTCATTAAATATATTCAAGAATGAGTTAGATATATTTCTTAAAGCTAAAGGTATCAAGGGATATGGGGAGAAGGCAGGTACAGGGTACTGAGTTTGGATGAGCAGCCATAATCTCATCGAATGGCGGAGCAGGCTCGCTGGCCGAATGGCCTACTCCTGCTCCTATCTTCTATGTTTCTATGTTTCTACAGGCACAATGGAAATAGCTGGGCGTAGCCCTGATAATAAATGATTATATAAAGACAGTAGTGAGAAAGGACCCTTGCTCGGAAGATCAGAAAGTAGAATAAATATATGTGAAGATACGAAATAACACGGGGCAGAAAACATTGGTGGGAGCTTCCTAACAAAAGCTATACATTTGGCAGAGTGTTAATCAACAAATAATGGCAGCTTGTAACAAAGATAATTCAATAATTGTGGGGTACTTTAATCCTCATATAGACTTGGCAAATCAAATTGGAAAGTTTGTCAGGAGGTCGAGTCCATAGGATGCTTTCGAGAGACTTTCCCAGAATAAAACGTCCTGGATCAAACCAAGGATTAGTCTCTTTTAGATCTTGTATTGCGTAATGGGAAAGGGGTAATTAAGCAACCTCATAGTAAAGGAACTTCCAGGGAAGAGTGATAATAATATTATACAATTTCACATTGGATTTGAGAGTGAAATACTTAAGCACAGCACTAGAGATCTAATTTAAATAAAGACCATTGCATAGGTATGAGGGGCGAGTTGCCGAAGACAGATTGCGAAATTAGTTGAAAATATTATGACAGTAGATAAGCAGTGGCACACATTCAAAGAAATATTGCAAAATTGTCAATGAATATGCATTCCATTGAGAAATATAAGCTCAATGGGAAAGAAACGCCTTCGTGGCTAACTAAAGAAGTTAAGGATATTATTAGATTAAAATAAGAGGCTTATAATGTTGTGAAGTATAACAGTATGCTTGAGGATTGGGCAAGCTTTTGAAGAGAGCAAAGGATAAAGAATAAACAGATAAAAAAGCGAGAAATTGAATACGAGAGTAAACAAGCAAGGCATATTAAATCAGATTCTTAGAGCTCATTCAAGAATGTAAAAAATGGAGGGAGTGGCAAAAGTAAGTATACTTCCCTCAGAGGCTGAGACAGGAGAACTTATAATGGGAATACGGAAATGGCTGATAATTCGAACAAATATTTTACATTTGTCTTCACAAGTAGGAGAGACAAAATGCATACCAAAAATAGTGGGTAACCATGGGGCTAATGAGAGTGAGGAACACCAAGTAATTAAGAGCAGTAGGAAAAAAATAATTGAGAAACTATTGGGACTAAAAGCCGACAAATCCCTCGGAAATGATGGCTTGCATCCGATAGTTCGAAAAGAAATGGCTGCCAGGTAGTGGATGCATAGGTTGTGATCTTCCACAATGCCTTAGATTCTAGAACGGTCCCAGTGGATTGGAAGGTAGCAAATGTAAGCACGCTGTTGAAGGATGGAGGGCGAGATAAAACAGGGAACTACAGGCCAGTCAGCCTGACATCAGTCGTCGGGAAAAAGCTGGAGTCCATTAATAAGGAAGTGGTAGCAGGGCAAATAGAAAAGCATAATAAGATTAGGCGTGTCAATAGGATTTTATTAAAAGGAAATCATGTTTAACAAATGTATTTGATGTTTTGAGGATGTAACTAACAGGTTAGGTACAGGGGAATTAGTGGACGTGGTATATTTAAGAATATAAGAACATAAGAATTTGGAACAGAAGTAGGCCATACGGCTCCTCGAGCCTGCTCTGAGATTCAATGCGATCATGGCTTATCTTCGACATCATCGCCACTTTCCCACCCGATCTCTATATCCCTTGATTTCCCTAGAATAGAAACATCTATCTATCTTAGCCTTAAACATCCTGCAATAAAGTATGTCCTTCGTTTTCTATTAACAGAGATAACATATTTGGAGCAGTCGAAGACGAAAATTGGTGAGCAAACAATTGTTTCCTTTATAATCACATTTTAACCTGCACTTGTCAATCAGTGAACCATTATATAGACACATAGGAAGGGGTTGAAATTGATCTCGGATTGCAGCGCGAAACTGCAGATAAGACAGTCAATGGAACGGTTAAACGGGAAAAATGTGAACCGAACTGCCGTTTGGCAATCGTCCACTTCATTGCGCCATTTAAGACCAATTCCCACTTAGTGTATTTGATAATCAATTTTGTATAAGCCGTGAGTCTCTCTAGTGGAACGCTTATAAGCTCAAAAGAATCGTCTATACCTCCTTTCCCGAAGTGTGTTCACTTGCCTCCAACACCAGATGGGTGTCAGCCGTGGCTCAGTCGTTCCACTCGACCGTCTCAGTCACAAGTTTGTGGCTTGATGTCCCAACCCAGGGAGTTGAGCAGAAAATCAAGGCTGGCACTCCAGTGCAGTACTGAGTGGATGAAGCATTGTCGGAGTTGCTGTCTGCCCTCTCAGGTGAAAAAAAACTCTTAGGGTCCCATGGCAATATATGAAGAATAGCCGGGGAGTTCTCCCCGGTCTCCTGGGCCCACATGTATCCCTCAACAAATATCATTAAAAATCTGGTCATTATCACTGTTATGTTTGTGGGAGCTTGTTATGTGTAAATTTGCTGCCGCGTTTACTAAATTCCCACAGTGACCAAAATAAAAAAGTGTGTCAGTGGCTGTGAAACGCTTTGGGACATCATGTGGTCATAAAAGGCGCTATTTCTATGCAAGTCTTCCGTTTTTTCCTTTTTCCACCTTCATGATCACTGGCTCAGACGAATGCAGAGTATTCGCCGAGGCCGTGTATAATTTGACCTTGCTTTGAATTACTCTATCCTCTCGATCACATAAACTACTGTAACAGCGCTGCGATCTGCCGCTGTTTAAGCAAAGCAGATGTTAAACCCTGTAAAGGTGCAAATGTTACAAAGCTTTTCAAAAAAAGGGGAGAGGGAGAAACCCGACAATTACAGGACAATCAGCACAACGACGGTGGCTCGGAAACTTTTAGAGATATACCGGAGCAATTTAATTGGCACTGGGACAAATATCGGTTAATAAATGAGTGCCAGCACGGATTTTTTGAAGCCAAATCTTTTTGACTACCTTGCTCGAATTCTTTGAATGTGAGAAGTCGCACAACACCAGGTTATAGTCCAACAGCTTTATTTGAAATCACAAGCTTTCGGAGGGCGGCTCCTTCGTCAGGTGAAGTGAAGAGATGCATATAGGCACAGCATATATAGTCAGAGAACACTGCCAGATGATTACAGTTAATCTTTCTAACTGCCCTTGATCACACCTCGGCAGAGAGATAATCACGGCAATCAAAGGTGTGGATGGTGTCCAAACAGGTCAGTCAGGCAAACATTACATCAAAGTTTTTTGTTTTCCATACAGACCCTAGCATCTGCCACATTGTCTTTGATGTAATGTTTTCCTGACTGACCTGTTTGGACACCATCCACACCTTTGATTGCCGTGGTTATCTCTCTGCCGTTGTGTAATAAAGGGCAGTTAGAAAGATTAACTGTAATCATCTGGCAGTGTTCTCTGACTATATATGCTGTGCCTATATGCATCTCTTCACTTCACCTGACGAAGGAGCAGCGCTCCGAAAGCTTGTGATTTCAAAAAAAGCTGTTGGACTATAACCTGGTGTTGTGCGACTTCTCACATTTGTCCACCACAGTCGAACATCAGCATCTTCACATCATGAGTTCTTTGAAGACGTCGCATAGAGGGTGAAGGAGGATAGTGAGGTTAAAGTTCATATGTGCGTATGAACATACAAAAGACGTTTGATTAAGTAACTTTTAATGGACTTGCTCAAAAAATTGAAGCTCTGGGATTAAATAGGCAGTGAATGCGTGGATACGCAATTGGTTAAGAGAGAGAGTGGGAGAGAGAGTGTATCAGAGAGAGATAGAGCAGGGAGTATTGGTGAATTGTTTTCAAAAGTGGAGGGAAGTGTGCAGTGGTGTCCACTCGGGTCGACTGTTGGATGATTGCTTTTTATAATATATATAAATACCTTGGACATGGCTATACCGGGCATAATTTTGACATGACACTCGGAAAAGAAAGAAAAGAGTGTGGATGATGGTAGCAAACTTCAGGAGGATATAGAGAGACTTCTTTAATGGGAAGACACATGCCAATGACATTGAATGCAGCGAAATGTGAAGTGATTCATTTTGATTTGAAAAATGAGCAGAGTCAATAAAAATTAAATGGTACAATTTTAAAGGAGTTGCAGGAACAGAGAAACCGACGTACACAAACCTTTGAAGGGTGGCAGTACAAGTTGAGAAGGATGCTTAAATGGCATACGGGAGACTTGGATTTACAAAAGAGGAATAGAGCACAGAACAAGGAAGCTTTGCTCAGCATTGCTAAAACGCTGGTTAGGCCACAGCTGGAGAATTTTATTCAATTCTGGGCACCACGCTTTACAAAGTATACCAAGGCCGTGGAGACTGCAAACCTTGCGTTTGTTCTCCGTCGAGTAGAGAAGTGCTGAGAGGAGATTTGATAGATGTGTTCAGAATCATCAATGGTTTTGATAGAGTGAATAAGGAGAAGCTATTTCATGTGGCAGATGGATCGGTAACCAGAGGACCCAGCGTCGAAATGAGGACATTATCTTTACGTAGCGACGTGTTAAGATCTGGATGTAGTATCTGAAAGGGCGTTGCAGGCAGATTAAATAATAACTTTCAAACGGGAATTGGATAAATACTAGAAAAGGAAATATTTGAAGGGCTATGGGGACAGAGCGGGTGAGTGGGATAATTCGGTAGCTCTTCACAGAATCACCACAGTGCAGATAGAGGCTATTTCGGCCCATCGAGCCTGCACCGACACATATCCCATCCTATCCCCGTAACCCCACGTATTTAGTCCCCCTAACACTAAGGGTCAATTTATCATAGCCAAATCAACCTAACCCGCACATCTTTGGACTGTGGGAGGAAACCGGAGCACCCGGAGGAAACCCACGCCGACACGGGGAGAATGTGCAAACTCCACACAGACAGTCACCCAAGGCCGCGTTTCGAACCCGGGTCCCTGGCGCTGTGAGGCAACAGTGCTAACCACTATGCCTCCCGTCTTCCCGAGAGTCGAAAGAGACAGGATGGGCTGAATGGCCACTTTCTGCGCTGCATCATTCTTTGATTCGAACTTTCCCATTTAATTAACCAAATGGCCTATTGGTGGACCGCCATCTTGAACTCTCTGAAAAAAAACTGTAGCTTATGGAGAACTTTACTGCCCACATCTTATCCTGCACCAAGTCCTAATCAACAAAATCGCCTGTCCCCGCCTCTGCCTCCGCTCAGCTGCTGCCTAAACTCTCATCTGTGCCATTATTAACTCTATACACGACTTTTCTAATGCTCTCCTGTCGCACTCCATAAGCCTGAGCTCAGCCCAAACGCTGCTCACCCATTCCCCCTCTGCTTGCTGAGCTACTTTGGCTCACCGTCTGGCAAGGGTTCAATTTTAAAATTATCATCCTTGTTTTCAATCACATCAATGATCTCGCCCCTCTCTAAATCTGTAAACTCCTCCAGCCCTACAAACCTCCGACAAATCTGTGCTCTTCCAGTACCGGCCTCTGGCACATACAAGATTTTCAGCGCTCCAAAATTTGAGAATATGCTTTCAGCTGTTTTGGTCCTACTCTTTGGAATTCCTTCCCTAAATATCTCTGCCTCTCTATCTCTCTCGCCTCTTTCAACACACTTCTTAAAATCTACCTCTTTGAACAAGCGTTTGATCACCTGTCCTAAGATCTCCTGTGGCTCGGTGTCAAAACTACTGTTGAACTGGAAGAGAACCTCTTTCCACCGGATGTATTTCATTGAAAAGCGCACTGGCTCATGGGAGACCAGGGGTCGCTTCTTCCGGCAGCTCCGCTTCCATCCCGCTGTCAGTTGTGGGAGCTTATCATGCAAAGATTCCGAACTGCACTGGAAGCCCTCGGAAAACTCGTTTTATGGCGTTCCCATGCTACTTGATGCCACGTGTCTGATCTGAGACAGATTGATTGCCCATCTCACGGGGCCTTCCAGCAAGGGAGGAGGACAATGTAAAACGTCCTCAAATCTTCAGAAAAGTAGGCTCGTTGCTCTTACATTGACTTACAGAGAACCAATAGCTCAAAAGCCGTTCATGCAGTTCAACTGTTGTGCCAATGCTTATGCTACACCCGAGCCTCCTCCCACCCTACACCATCTAATCATATCTGCCTACCCGTCTGTCTCTTTCCCCTTCATGTACTTATCTAGCTTCCCTTAAAAGGAATCTATGCTATTCGCCTCAAATATTAATTGTGTTGGCAAGATTGACATTGTATCCATTCTCTGGGTAAAAATAATTCTCCTGAATTGCTTATTAGGATTATTAGTGATTATCTCATTTTCATGGCGTTTAGTTTTGGACTCACGCACAAGTGGAAACATTTGCCCAGATTTTCCGGGGTCTTAGACTGCGTACACACAGCGTAAATCCCGGAACTTGTGATCTGTCAAGTTCCAGCCCATTGTCTCTACTTGTACGTTCTCAAACCGGTTCACAATTTTAATGACCTCTATTATGTCACCCCTCAGCTTTTTCTCTTTACCTAAGGGCAGCCAAAACATCGTCCTGGTGTTCTGCCCGGTCACTGAGAGGGCATAGATTCTAAGGTGGGCGTTCAATGTGAATATCGTAATGATTTGGAACCGGGGAACCGCTATACCCAATAGCACTTCTAGAGGCGGAAGGGTATCGCTGATACTTCCTGCAATAAATTCTATCTCAGTGTCAAAATTTCCACAACTCAAGTAAACTCAGTAAGCATGTCTTTTCAAAAGAGTGGGTGTATTTTGTATAGGGAGGGACAAGGAGATATTAAAGCAAATGTTTATAGTTATGAAGTTTCATTCAATTGTATTTTTTTTTCCAGCGAATGATCTGAAGGCTGCGCAGGAGAGTAAGTTGTGAGACTTGCGATCACTCGTTCACCAACACTTAATTGCAGTCACGTCAAGGTAGCATCTGCGGGGAGGAAAAGGCTGGCTTTACATTTCAAGTCGATGACCTCTTCGGCAGCACGACTTTCCAGGATGCTGCCTGACCTGCAGATTGCTCCCAGCATTTCGTCACTATTTTAGATATTCAGGGCTGGATTTTGATTCTGTGGCGGGTTGGATCGTGTCATCCGCATTTCGTGTTATCCAGCCGCCTGCAATTGGATGTGGGAGATTGATGCATTATTAACATAATTGGGCAATTCAGTTCCAGCATGTGGGAACCCATGAACCAATTAGTGGTTTCAGTCTGAAAGTCGCCTCTGATAATGTCATCATTGCAGGTCAGAGACTGCCTGGTCTTTGAGATTGCCTGGCCTTTGCTGTGAGAGCACCTGGATGGAAAATGAGCAGCATCTCAGAGATAGAGAGAGAGAGAGAATTTTTTGCCACCAAGTCCTCCCAGGCAGTCTCTGCAGACATTCAATGCAGAAGCATCAGAGGCGACTTTCAGACCTAATACTACTACTACCTACATCACATCTCCGTTGTAATAGTGGACCTGCAGCTGATAGTCAGCTATCCACTTGTGCTCCCGCCAGGTTTCACTGGCGGGTTTCACATCAGGCGTACTTCACGTCGGAAAAGGGTTAAACTAGCTAAAACGTTCGAAATGGAATTACAGAGCCAATTTAGGGCTTGTTAAGGGCTTTAATGGCCTTTCCCGCCTCTTGGAGGCGGGACAGTGTCGGGAACCCCGCGACCGATTTTGTCAAAATTGCGTGGAGGCGGAATGGAGTCGGGATGGGGGTGGGACCCCCGAATCTGCAACTTTAACCCCCCACACGCCTACAAACGCGACTCCACGGGTCATTGAAAATCCAGCCCTTTGTATCTGCTGCATTTAATATTTTTCCACTTACTTGAAACCCGCTATTATCTGCGACTATTTCAGTAAATGGTAATTTGATAGATTGTACTTTTCTAAATGTCTTGTCCCACTTTCCTTCCAGAATTCAACAATGCGGATAACGAAACAAGTGAGATTATTATTTTTACTTAATCCATACAAGTTGAAATTAACTCAGCAACTTGAATTTATAAAGCGCCTTTAACGTAGTAAACCGTTCCAAGGTGCTTCACAGGAGTGCTATCAAACACATGTTCAAACCGAACCACATGTGGAGATAACAGTGCAGGTGACATAAAACTTGGTAACAGAGCTAGGTTTTAAGGAGCGTCTTAAAGGAGGAAAGTTAAAAGTCGCACAACACCAGCTTATAGGCCAACAGCTTTATGTGAAATCACAAGCTTTCGGAGCGCTGCTCCTTCGTCAGGTGAAGTAAAGAGATGCATATAGGCACAGCATATATAGTCAGGGAACACTGCCAGATGATTACACTTAATCTTTCTAACTGCCCTTTATCACACCTCGGCAGAGAGGTAGTCCTGACTGATCTGTTTGGACACCATCCACACCTTTGATTGCCGTGATTATCTCTCTGCCGAGGTGTGATAAAGGACAGTTAGAAAGATTAACTGCAATCATCTGGCAATGTCCTCTGACTATATATGCTGTGCCTATATGCATCTCTTCACTTCACCTGACGAAGGAGCAGCGCTCCGAAAGCTTGTGATTTCAAATAATGCTGTTGGACTATAACCTGGTGTTGTGCGACTTCTCACATTTGTCCATCCCAGTCCAACACCGGCATCTCCACATCATAAAACTTGTTGACAGAGCTGGGTTTTAAGGAGTGTCTTAAAGGAGAAGGAGAGGTAGAGAGGCGGAGAGGTTTAGGCAGGGAATTCCCGCAATTAGATCCTCAGCAGTTCACTGCAAATGGCATTCGGTGAAGCGATTAAAATCAGGGATGCACCATAGGCCAGAATTGGAGCAGCCCAGTTAACTTGCAGGGGGTTGCAGGGCGAGAGAGTGGCGAGGCCGTGGAAGTGATTTAAAACACAACCAAATGTATTATGCAGATAGGCGCAATATAGGATTTCATAAAATGATAGGGGGAAATTTCCCCGGATAATTCAGGCGTTTCAGAGCCACTGAAGTGGCCAAAATGGAGTCATAACTTGAAACGCGTTTTTCACCCGCGTTTCACGCAGGACGGCACCTTAGTAAAGGAGTTGAATCTCGGCTACCAGTAGGATTGCTTAATGGCTGATTGCCACATAAGTTGCCTGCTAGCACTCAATAAGGAGGATTCACGGTATTTTGGTGGATAATCTCTATTCCTAGGCCCAACCATCTTCAGCTGCTTCATCAATGACCTTCCCCCCAACATAAGGTCAGAAATGGGGATGTTCGCTGATAACTGCACTGTGTTCAGCGCCATTCACAGTTCCACAGATAATGAAGCAGTCCATGCTCGCATGCAACAAGACCTGGACGGTGTTCAGGCTTTGGCTGATAAGTGGCAGCTAACATTCGCGCCACAGAAGTGCCAGGCAATGACTTGCTCCAACAAGCGTGAGTCTAACCACCTCCCCTTGACATTCAATGGCATTACCATCGCGGAATCCCCCACTATCCACATCCTGGGCGGCACCATTAACCAGAAACTTATACGGAGCAGCCAGATAAATACTGTGGCCACAAGAGCAGGTCAGAGGCTAGGTATTCTGCGGCAAGTGTTCACCTCCTGACTCCCCAAAGCCTTTCCACCATCTACAAGGCACAAGTAAGGAGTGTGATGGAATACTTTCCACTTGCCTGGATGAGTGCAGCTCCAACAATACTCAAGAAGCTCGACACCATCCAGAACAAAGCAGCCCGCTTGATTGGCACCCTATCCAGCACCTTAAACATTCACTCCCTCCACCACCGGCGTACCGTGGCTGCAGTGTGTACTATCTATAAGATGCACTGCAGCAAATCGCTAAGGCTTCTTCGGCAGCACCTCCCAAACCGGCGACCTCTTCCACCTCGAAGGACAAGGGCAGCAGGCGCATGGGAACACCACCACCTCCATGTTCCCCTCCAAGTCACACACCATCCTGACTTAGAAGTATATCGGCGTTGCAGAGGATTTCGAGCGCCAGTTAACGTTATGTCACCGTTTGCTGCTGTCTTGCTGCTCGAGGTTTGACGAGGACTTTGGAAAAACATCGGTAGACTTTCTGGGAGACTTCATCAATTCTTCACGAAACATTCTATCAACATTTGATCCTGATATTCTGTTATGGCTTCAGCTAAAACGGAGTCAGTGCTTTACTAATCTTCCTTATTGGACACCAGACAGGATTCACAGGGAGAGAAGGTGTGTTTCTGCATCGGCATCTTGCTCAGGCTGCCCCCTGATCTGCAGGAGGAATGGAAGGAGGACATGATGCCAGGAAGAGCAGCACCGGCTGTTGCAGGACAGATGGGGACGAGTGACAAGAGGGCGAGGTGGAATTCGTGCCACCTGCGGGGACAGGTCACCCCCTTCCTGCTTCGGACCTCCAGCACCAGGACCTCCAGTGTCGAGTCCGCAAACCTGGGCGCCCTCTCACTCGGTCCCTGAACCATCCTGAAACGCCCGACTGTGTGGCGGGTCGCACTCACCAGCCATTTCTTGGAAGTGGGTGATTGGATCCCATGTAGCCTGCTCCAGGAATATTGTGTCTCATCAGCACTTGAGCGCTAACCCTGCAGGTGCCTCTTCAGCACTACCTGGCAAGTTTAAATTATGGTAGTCAGAAATTGGAACGGAGACTGCGCGGTAAACCAGCCTTTAAAATTAGCATATCTTTGCAGCACCTTTTCGCCCTGACATCAAAATAACCCCCATAGGATCTTACAGCATAGAAGGTGGCCATTCGCCCATCGTCCCTGCACCAGAAATGTTCTCCCTTTAAGTATTTATTCAATTCCATTTTGAAAGTTACTATCGAATCGCCTTCCACGAAATTTTCAGCCAGTGGATTGCAGATCACAACAACTCGCTGCGTGATGAGAAATAAAACTCCTCTCACCTCTGAGTCTTTGTCCAAGTACCTTAATCTGTGTTCTCTGGTTACCGACCCTTCAGTCACTGGAAACAGTTTCTCTTTCCATTACTCATCCAAACCCTTCCTGATTTTGAACTCCACCATGAAACTTCCCCTTAACCATAGCTGCTCGAAGGGGAGCTAACCCAACTTCTCTAATCTCTCCATGTGACTAAAGTCTCCCACATTGGTACGATTACACTAAACCTCCTCTGCAACAACTCCAAGAACTTGCTATCCTTGCTAAAGTGTGTTGCCTTGAATTGGACACAATGCTCCTGCTGAGGTCGAACCAGTGACTTATAAATAATTAGCATAAATTTCATGCTTTTGCACTCTATGCCTCTCTTTATCAAACCAGGGATACAGTTTTATTTTTCATTCGCCTCGTCAAATTTTCCCGCCACCTTCAAACAATCCTGCATGCAAATCTGTTCATTCTGCACCCCCTTTACATTGGTCGGAAGTAAGGATTGATCTTACTCCAGATTCACGCATTCGGTCACTCACACAAGTAGCCTGGAGTGCACCTCAATTTATGGAATGTTTGGCCGGATGATGCAAATTGTTTGCATTATTTGTAGTTTAATTGTAATAAAACACATTAACGGTCAGTACATCGTATGACAGAGCGAAAACGAATAACCCCCATACTCCTTGCAAGATAAAGACGATTTATTTCGAAATAATAGCTCCAGGGCAGCATACCACTTGCTAAAACGTAAACCTTTCAAACGGACGTGACGCAGGCTTTAAGGAAGAGGACTGATAATACCATAAGAAATAGGTGCAGGAGTAGGCCATTCGGCCCCTCGAACCTGCACCGACATTCAATAAGATCATGGCTGATCTGTCTTGTCCTCCACTCCACTTTCCTGCCAGTTTCCCATAATCCCTGATTGCCCAATAGCTCAAATATCTGTCTATGTCAGCCTTGAATCTATTCAATGATTCAAACCCCGCAGCTCTCTGGGAAGAGAATTCCTAAGATTCACGACCGACTGAGAAAAGACATTCATCCTCATCTCCGTCTTAAATGGGAGAACCCCTCATCCTGAATCTGTGTCCCTAGTTCTAGATTCCCCCACGAGGGGAAACAACCTCTCAGCATCTACCTTGTCAATTCCCCTCCTAATCTTATAAGTTTCAATGATTTCCTCTGCTTGTCAGCATCGCCAGCGACAGCTCGCTGACTGAGACACTGTGAACTAAGCGTCAGTACGGCGGCAGATAGAGTTCAACGTGAGAAAATGTCGGGTGATCTTCGTTGAGCCTAAGAAAGATGAGTCAGTGTATTATCTAATTTGAGAGAAGCTCGGAACTGCGGATGTTAAGAGAGATTTCGGGATGAATGGCCTACTCCTGTTCCTATGTTCGGGACAATGTTATATTTAGAATATTTAGGATATAAACGACTCCGGTTTCATTTCAGGTTTGGAGCCTTTTCTCAGGAAGTACGAAAGAACAGGTGAGAGAAACGACACAATAGTTATTTTTACTGTGTGCTTTCCCTGGAATAAGAAAAGAAGAGAGCTCTTTAGAAATACAAATAATGAATTACTTTAGTTTAATGTTGTCTTGCTGGAACCAACAACAGTTATCTGAACATACCATAAGCATTCTCCAAGGCTGAAGGTGTTTAGGATTAAGGAGGGGCAGGCCATGGTGAAGGGGAGTAAACATCCAGATGTGAACAAAAGTCTGAATTGAGGTAGAGGCCCTTTAACAGCTGCTGAAGAATTGCTGGAGATGCATGGAATTGTCTCTTCCACTCCACAGCGACATCCCATAGGCCAACACGATCGTATTTCACTTGTAAGCTGCAGACAAGATTCGGATAACTGCAGTTCTCTATCATCTCATCGCGCTGAAATTGCACATGTGTCATGATCACTCGATAAGGACATGCTTAATTCTTAACCTTTCGGCTTTGCCTGTTAAGGAAGTTTCTATGCGAAGGAAATGACAGGGAATTCCAGTCAGAGACCTTTAGCTTGTACCCAGTTACTGCAGGAAGACAGAACATTATTTAGCAGGTGAGAGTTCAGTAGGGGCAAAATCAGGCGTCCTGAGTTAGATGAGAATGTGGAATCGACTTCCATAAATCTTGCAGCTGTGAGACTGGATAATGGTGTCCTCCATTCCTGAGCTAGAATGGGTAAATCCTCAGAGAAATTGTTGAGGAATTTGGTCAAGTGATAACGAAATTATTGGGCACTGTTACCTTCCCCAGTCGAAAGATTTGCTCACAACTCAGTCAAGACAAAGCCTTGATAAGCTCAATGGCAGTCCTTCTTAATTACAACTGATATTCATAAAGGGAATAACGGCATGCGTTTATCGTTTGATAAAATATGAATCCGCACAAAAGAAAAAATGTATAAAAAGGGACGTTAGAACAGATACGTCAGAATTTGACAAGGCTTGGCTGCACGATCACCTCGAGCTCACAACATATGATGCCTTGAACTCCCGGGCACATTGCAACGCAAATTTGAAACTGGGTGCATGTGCAATTATCATTAGTCATTATAGTTATCATTTAATATGTGTAATTATTAGCAATATTATTTGTCATTGTACACGCAATTCATATAGACGTGATGAAGCCAATTAATGCCTATTAGCCAGTGCAATTAATTAAAATTCCTGTATGTTCAGCCATTCCCTAACAGTTGCACCTCTACTTGCAGTAGATCACACAGCTCTTATCTGTCCCAAGTCTGAGCCACCTCCAGGATAGCAGGCTGCTACTTTCATCCGTAGATAGCATTCCCATGGCCTGTGGAAGGGACTGATGCTAACTTGTGATTGTTGCCCAACAGACAACCCTGGGTGGGATGCAGGCTGTGATCCCAGTTTTAATGAAATCTGTTCCCGGGGTGCTTCTGATGTATGCTCCTGCATAAGGGTTTATCAGCTTTCCAGATCCCGTTGTCTTTACATCTGAGATGTATTGTCAGATATGCAAATGGGGAAGCGGGGTCTCCACCTGCACAGCCTGCTACACTGATATGTAAATGTGGGATTTTCCGTTTGCAATTGTGGGGGTGAGGGGGTATGGAACTCCACTGCCTGGCATCCATTCGCAGCAACTCGCCTTTTACTCAACCCGAGTACTTGAACCATACCAAGTGGCAAACCAGCTGGTGCCAATAAATGGAACGCGGGGCGAAGACAAAAATAATGCAACTGACCTACAAGCTCATGGAAGGCTGAACATAAGATCAAAAATACAAATGAAAGAGATGTAAGAAGGACTAGCTACGGGGATTGTAAGGACTTTGATCCTGCCAGGTGTCCTTGCGCCTGTTCGAATGCAGCATTCAGAATGCCCAACTGACCAAAATACGGCCTGGTTGCATTTTCCGCTGCCTTCTGCAGGCGATGAAGACGCTTCCGGGGTTAATTTGGGAGCCCGTTACTGGTTTGCATCTGATTCCTCCGTTTTTAACCTACCTCTGTGCCTAGCATGCCAAATCAGTTCTCCAGGAAGAATAATCAATGCGATAGTGGAGAAGTGGCATTAAGCTAGCCAGCACTCTAACTTGTAATGCAGACAAGAATGTGAGACGCAATCAGGAAACGCAGACGTTAATAAATTCCCAGCTTTGGGCTGTGTAGCACATTTGGGAAGAAGAGGTGACTTTGGACCTATTGTTTTCAAAGTTGTCCACAATTAGCTCTTCCTCGCCCCGTTACTGGGTGTGTTGCAGACTGACTGATAGAGATTGATTGCTTTAATCACTCAACTGTCATTGCCCTTGTACCATGCGACTATCAGGATGGAGGAAGGCGAACCAGATCGACTTTGTTCTTTCTCAGGCTAAGGATTTCTATGCAGTTCTGTTATCCTGTTTTGGGGTTGAAGATTATATGTGTGCTGGAAAATGCCGGATATTTCGCGTGATGTTACTCTGTTTTTGAATGCAGTGGAAGAGTTGCAGAATGCAATGGCAGGTATGGAACTCGAATCTCAATATACTTCCCAGTAGACGAGTTGCTTATTCTGCTTCCTTCTTTTAAAGTTGTGGATTTTTTTTCGTGGAAATCTGAATATTGCAACGCATAATCCTTCTGTTTTGCAGAAAAGTTTCAATTTGAAACAGATCAGCGTGAGTACAGCTGTTTTCCTCGATTAAATGACTAAATTAAGGGCAGTAACAACCGGAACATTCACATGAATGCAGTAGGTAAAGCATTATCTAAAGTAACAAGGAGTTGCATAGAATATCCTGCACAGAAACAAGCCATTAGGCCCAACAAGTCTATGTCAGCATTTATTCTCACACACGAGCCTTCTCCCGCCGCTCGTCATCTAAATTTAGCAGCATAATATTCCATTACTTATTCCCTCATGTGTTTACCCAGCATCCCCTTAAATGCATCTATGCTCTTCAGCACATAGATACATACATAGATACATAGAAGATAGGAGCAGGAGTAGGCCATCCGGCCCTTCGAGCCTGCTCCGCCATTTAAGGAGATCATGGCTGATCCTCCAATTCAGTATCCCGTCCCCGCCTTCTCTCCGTAACCCTTAACCCCTTTTGCCTGTAGAAATACATCTAATTCCCTCTTAAATATATTTAATGAGCTGGCGTACACTGCCCTCTGTGGCAATGAGTTCCACAGGTTCACCACCCTCTGAGTGAAGAAATTCCCCCTCATTTCTGTCCTAAATGGTTTAGCCCTTATCCTTAAATTATGTCCTCTAGTTCTGTTCTCACCCGCCAAGGGAAACATTCCTTCTGCATCTAGTCTGTCTAGACCTGTCAGAATTTTATACATCTACTCCTTCTGCTACCAAGTTCCACATGCTAACCACTCTCTGCTAAAGAGGATTCTCTTGAATTGCCTAGTGTATTAATTGATGACAATCTCGTACTCGGGGCCCTCAGTTTGATTCTCCTTCAGAAGAGGAAACAAAGAAGTTATCTATGCTATTAAAACACTTTATAATTTTAAAGATCAATTTAGTTCACCACTCAGACTTCTCTTTTCTAGAGAAATGAGCGCCAGCCTGGCTTCCCAGGTGCAAATATTATGCTAAAAAGTCGTTTTCGGCGGGAGCGCAAAACGGGATGTGTCGTAACAGTCGCCCATTAGACTTGACGCCGGAATTCCGTCCCGTAGACTTCAATAGTTCGGAAAGTCAAGCGGGTTTATAACCGTCCATTTCAATCCATGATGAATTTCTGCCACATCCTGGTCAAGAGATGCAGGAAACTAATATGAAATGAAAAAAAATTGCATCTGTTAATGTGTAAGAAGCATCAAGCAGTTGGGCTGAAATTGCACATGAACGCAAAACAGGAGGAATTGCTCGATATTCAGCTCTATTGATGTCAGTGGGACTGAAAATCGAGTAGAGTGCACAATGGGCGACGATGAAGTACCGACGAGTTTACTCCCCCGGCGATGTTCAAATTCCAAACCCAATGTCTCCATGGCGCCTGGGGGTCCAACGAAGCTTTGCCTTGCTGTCGAATTTCAGTAACGTGGAGAGATTAGACAATTGTGTTACTTCAAACAGAGAAGACTATGGGAGATTTCAAAAAAGTGCGCAAAACTAAGAGGTGGTATAATAGACGAAATAAGGAGAAACTGATTCCACTCTCACAAGGTTCGGTAACCAGACAGCGCACATTTAAGCTGATTGGTAGAAGTACCTGAAGCGAGATTAGGACAAATGTTATTACTCAACGAGTTATTAGGATATGGAATGCACTGCCTGTAAAAGTGGTGAGAAGTCGCACAGCACCAGGTTATAGTCCAACAGTTTTATTTGAAATCACAATCTTTCGGAGCTGCTGCTCCTTCGTTAGGTGAAGTGAATGAATACGAATCGGCAAAGCATATATAGACAGAGAACAATGACTGTGCAGCGTCCAATGTCAGACGACTACAGTTAATCTTTCTGACTGCCTTTTATCACACCTCGTATTCCTTCACTTCAGCTGACGAAGGAGCAGCAGCTCTGAAAGCTTGTGATTTCAAATAAAACTGTTGGACTATAACCTGGTGTTGTGCGACTTCTCACTTTTGTCCACCCCAGTCCAACACTGGCATCTCCGCATCATGTAAAAGTGATGGAAGCAGATTCAATGGTAACTGTTGAAAGATAATTAGATCAATAATTAACGGTGATTTTTTTATACAGGCTATAGAGATACAGCAGCGATAGTGGGACTAATTGGATAGCTCTTTCACAGCGAGGGCACAGACAGAATGGGTCGAAAGACCTCATGATTTGCTCTAAGAAACTATGGGGCGTTATTTGGGGGAAAGGTACAGAACAGGCCTTAAGTGGGTGTTCTGCCGATAAAACACGCCGGTTCAACATTGTGGAATTACCCCGCCATCCATGAGCTAATTGCTGAGTAGCATGCCGATGTGACAGGGAACTGCGAGTATTGGTGAACGGTTGTTTTTCGCAATGGGGGAAGGTACACACTGGTGTTCCCCAGACGTCGGTACTAGGATCACTGTTTTTCTTGATACATATTAAGGACTTGAACTTTGTAGTGGAGGACAGAATTTCAAAATTAGCAGAAGTCACAAAACTTGGAGTACAATGAAAAGAGGGGAGGATAGCGATAGACTTCAAGAATCTGTTGAAAAGGGCGGACACGTGGAAAATGACATTTTACGCAGAAAAGTGTGAAGTGATACATTTTAGTAGGATGACCGAGCAGAGGTAATAAAACCTAAAGGGATCAATTCATAAGGGGGTGCATGGACAGATAGACCTGTTGGTATATGTGCACAAATCGTTGAAGGTGGCAGGGCAGGTCGAGAAAGCTGTTCAAAATCATACGGTATACTGGGCTTCAGAAATAGAGGCATAGAGAACAAAGGCAAGGAAGTTATGATGAACATTTATAAAACACTGGTTCAGCCGAAACTGGAGTATTGTGTCCAATTCTGGGCACCGCACTTTAGGAAGGATGCGAAGGCCTTGGAGAGGCTGCAGAAAAAAATTACGGTAATGAATCCAGGAATGAGGGACTTCAGTTACGTGGATAGACTGGAGAAGCTGGGGTTGTTCACCTTAGAACAGAGAAGATTGAGAGGAGATTTGACAGAGATATTCCAAATCGTGAAGGATCAAAGTGAATGGTGTATAAAAGGAGGGAAGTCCTGTTACAACGGTATAGGGCTTTGGTGAGACCACACCAGGAATACTGCGTACAGTTTGGTCTCCTTATTTAAGGAAGGATATACTTGCATTGGAGGCAGTTCAGAGAAGCTTCACGAGATTAATTCCGGAGATGAAAGGGTTATCTTATGAAGAAAGGTTGAGCAGGTTGGGCCGATACTCATTGGAGTTTTGAAGAATGAGAGGGGATCTTTTTGAAACATATAAGATTCTGAAGGGGCTTGACAGGGTAGATGCAAGATAGGATGTTTCCCCTCGTGGGGGAATCTAGAACTAGGAGGCATAATTTCAGAATATATGGGGCACCTTTTCAGATCGGTACTAAGGAGGAATTTCTTCTCTCAGAGGGTCGTGAATCTTTGGAATTCACTTCCCCAGAGAGCTGTGGACGCTGGGTCATTGATTATATTTAAGGTGAAGACAGACAGATTTTTGAACGGTAACGGAGTCAAGGGTTATGGGGACCGGGCAGGGATGTGGAGTTGAGGCCAAGATCAGATCAGCCATGATCATATTTAATGGTGGAGCAGGCGCTCGGAGCCAAATGCCCTACTCCTGCTTCTACGTCTTATGCTCTTTTGTCTAGGCAGAGAAGATAGAGAGACACTGTTATCATTGGCGGAAGGGTGGAAAACCAGCGGACACAGATCCAAGGTGATTGGCATAAGAACCAAAGGCGACAGGAGGGAAAACTTTTTTACGCAGATGTCCTGTAACGGCAGTTGTGAAGGGGTACACAGAGGCAACTAATGCGGCGGATTTGGGAGCAGCTCGTCGAGGAGGCCACATCCAGGTGCTCTAGCCCCAAGTGATGGCGCCAGTCCCGCAAGAAAATAATGATTTTGCACGAGTGGTCAAGATGAGATCCCATATCAGAAACTTATTTTTCAATAACTGCACCACCAGCAGCATCATAACGTCAACACAGTGCTTCCACCATCTAACTATACACTAACATACACAAAACCCACACAATTGTATCCTTCAGTTTCATTGCTCATATATCTGACACATCTCACAGCTTTACGCACAAGCGAGGCATCACACACCGAAGCACACACACACACACAAACAGACGCACACAGACACGCATACACACAGACAGACATACAAACACACACACACAGACACGCACACACACATACACACAAGCACACAAACTAACACACACGCACATACACACAGAAACACACAGTCTAAAGATAAGGGGTAAGCCACTTAGGACAGAGATGAGGAGGAATTTCTTCACCAGAGAGTCGTGAACCTGTGGAATTCTGTACCACAGAAGGCAGTTGAGGCCAAGTCAGTGAATATTTTCAAGAAGGAGTTAGATATATTTCTTAAGGCTAAAGGTATCAAGGGATATGGGGAGAAGGCAGGGACAGGGTACTGAGATTGATGATCAGCCATGATCTCATCGAATGGCGGAGCAGGCTCGAGGGGCCGTATGGCCTACTCCTGCTCCCATCTTCTTTGTTTCTAAGTTTCTATGCTTCACACAGACGTACACAGACACACACAAATGCACACAGACTGACATACACACACTCAGACACACTGACACAAAAACACACACACACAAACAGACACACACAGAGACATACACACAGACACACACACAGACCCACACACACACATACACACACCGAAACACACAAACACCCACTGACACACACACACACAGACACAAACACACACACACAGACTCAGACACACACAAACACTCAGACACATACACACACACACACACACACAGACTGACATACACACACACACTCAAACAGAGACACAGATAGACACAAGCACATACACACACACAGCCACACACACTGACTCACATACATACACGCACCGAAACACACACACAGAGACCCACAGACTGACATACAGACACACCCAGACACACTGACACACACACAAACAGACACACACACAGACTCAGACACACACACAAACTCACACACACACAAACAATCAGACACACACACAGACACGCAGACACACACACAAAGGGACACACAGACACGCACACAGACACGCACACAGACACACACAGACACAGACACACACACAGGCATGCACAAAAACAGACACACACCCAGACACACACACACACAGACTCACACACACAGACACACACACACACAGACACACACTCACAGACTCACACACACACAGACACACAGAAACAGACACACACAGGTAACGGCAACCTTGCTCCTACCGCGCCACTCCTCCACTGCCTTTGCAGCTGCCTGTCAGCCAGGCAGCCCAGATTGCTCAAGCTCATGTTGAGACGGTGCCGTCTGAGACGGAGCCAGCCAGCCCCGCCGCCTCCCCAGGCTATGCAATGAGGACATCTGATGTGCACTCTTCAGATCCTCAGCGGCCATCCACACTCGCGTGCTCCGGCCACTCGGGATGCAGGTCTTACAATCACCAGCGTAGCCCAGAGCACTTGTACGATAGCCACTAAAGGTATGCGCCAGGGTAATTGTTTTAATATTTGTAAATCTTGATGGTTGTTACAATGTTTTCATTGCTTGTTTTCGGTATAGATAAAGAGCAATTATGGTAACACGGTGGCATAGTGGTTAGCACTGGTGCCTCACAGCGCCAGAGACCCGGGTTCGAATCTGACCTCGGGTGACTGTCTGTGTGGAGTTTGCACATTCTCCCCGTGTCTGCGTGGGTTTCCTCCGGGTGCTCCGGTTTCCTCCTACAGTCCAAAAATGTGTGGGTTAGGTTGATTTGGCTATGATAAATTGACCCTTAGTTTTAGGGGGGATTAAATATGTGGGGTTATGGGGATAGGATGGGATATGTTAGGGGGAATTAAATACGTGGGGTTACGGGGGTAGGGTGGGATATGTGTACTGTGGGGATTAAAGCAGGGACAGGGTACTGGATTTGGATGATCAGCCATGATCGTATTGAATGGCGGAGCAGGCTCGACGGGCCGAATGGCCTACTCCTGCTCCTAGATTCTATGTTTCTATGTAAATTGGTCGTGGTGGAATTAGTGCTCTTTTTGATTTTGTTCTTCATGGGGAATGGGGTTGAGTGCAGATAGTGGACTTCTTGATGGATTGTCAGTCTTGTAAGGTAAGGCGTGTGACAACAGTGCTGAGAATTCTGATCGTGCAGGACCTGTCTCAAAAGCGTTATTTAATAAGATGACGGCGAGAGGCCCTCCCATGTGCCGAACGGCTACCTGGAACCCAACGGTGCTCCCCCTGGTCCTCCTCCTCTTTCTCCTCCTCCTCCTCGTGTGGCTCATGAGACCGACCGTCAGGCACAGTAGCTCATTGGCAACGGCCGGTCTCTCGCTAGAGTGTGCAGCATGTAGCATGAATCCGGAGAACTGCTCGGCTAATTACTGAAGGGCACCTCCTGAATCATCTGGCATCCAAACCTCTGCTTGAGGATCTCGCTGATCTAATCAATGTTATTCCTCGTGGCTACCTGCTCTCATTACATGAGTGTTCAACTGGTGGCTGTGGCTTTATCATGGGAGTCGTGAGGTATGTCATTAGAGGTTAACCTTTTACACCTAATAGCCAGCCATGCACATTGCATTTGGGCTCAAAGATCTGTGCGATGGGTGAAATTCTCATTATAAAGCATCATGGCAGCTCAATAGATAATAGCCATTCATCTGCATGGTTCGCTGCTGCTGGGCGATACCGAGCTGCACATTGAGGGATTTGAATCCCTTCTGGCAATGCATTGGTGGCTGTGCAGCGAGGTCTGAGTCTTCCTTCTACCAGACCAGAGGCATCTGTGATAACCTCCTTGGTAAAGTGCAGCCTCTTCATGCACTTGTCTCGGGTCACTTGAATGTAGGCCTCGAAAAAGAAAGGCAGACTATTATCTGAATGGCAATAGATTGGGAGAAGGGGAAGTGCACCGATACCTGGGTGTCCTTGTGCACCAGTCGCTGAAGGTAAGCATGCAGGTGCAGCAGGTGGTGAAGAAGGCAAATTGTATGTCGGCCTTGATAGCGAAAGGGTTTGAGTATAGGAACAGGGATGTCCTGCTGCAGTTGTACAGGGCCTTGGTGAGACCACACCTTGAGTACGGTGTGCAGTTTTGGTCGCCTTATTTGAGGAAGGATATTCTTGCCATGAAAGGAGTTCAGTGAAGATTCACGCGGCTGATACCTGGGATGGCAGGAATGTCATATGAGGAGAGATTGGGTCGATTGGGCTTATAGATTAGGCTGGAGTACAGAAGAATGAGAGGGGATCTCATCGAAACATATAAAATTCTGACAGGTCTGGAATAACTAGATGCAGGAAGAATGTTCCCGATGGTCGGAGAGTCCAGAACCAGGGTCATAATCTAAGGATAAGGGGTAAACCATTTAGGATAGAAATGAGGAAGAATTTATTCACCCAGAGAGTGGTGAACCTGTGGAATTCTCCACCACAGAAGGTAGTTGAGGCCAGGTCATTAAATATATTCAAGAATGAGTTAGATATATTTCTAAAGCTAAAGGGATCAAGTGATATGGGGAGCAAGCAAGTATAGGGTACTGAGTTTGGATGATCAGCCATGATCTCATCGAATTGCGGAGCAGGATCGAGGGGCCGAATGGCCTACTCCTGCTCCTATCATCTATGTTTCTATGTTTCTATGTGCTCTTTGAAGGCACTGGTTGTATACGGTCTACAGCTGAGAGCCCTGCTCAATCTTCTGTCCCTCCTCCCCCTCTCTCCTCAAACATCTGGTGCTGCTGTGTCTGGCATTATCTCCTCTCCAGACCAAGGAGGGCCCCGAACAGGATACCCATGTCCAAGCATTACCTTTCTCCTGGTGACTCCCATGCGATCTCCAATATGGGAAAGTGGCACTGCACTGACCCTTATTAGATGAATTCATCAGAGAATTTACGAACTTAAATGTTGATAGAGTTTTGCTGATTTTTGTAAAAGTGTCCCAGAAAGTCTCCCGATGCATCTCAGTAGCTAACGTCAAAGGCAATGCAGTGAGATGATCCCTATCAGCAACTGAACAGCCAGCGAAAGGTGAGCACGACTTTAAGTAGGGCTCGCAATCCTCACCAACAACTTCTTTACTCCTGTTCAGAAGGTCGTTAATTGCAGCGCCCGCCGGTACAATGACTTACAGCCTCTTTAATGAGCGTTGTGGGTCAATTTAATTTGTCATCAGGGGCTTAATCATTCTCGGGGGTTGGGGGGGTTGTTCTTAACACGCGCTTGAATTCCTTTACCAAGATGGCGTCTTCAGTTACAGGCGTTCTAACGAGGCGCTGCAGCTCAAGACCCCGGCTTGGCCTCCTCGGAGGTTCTTTGGCGCCTAAACTACCGGCGCTCCAGCGTGGAAAATAGACCCCTGAGATTCAAAAGCGGTTATGAGTGCAGTGGAATAGCCCGCAAATGGCGCTGGAAGCAGTTGAGCTGGCCCCACCCACTCGACCTCCACCCGCCCTGAGCAGAGCGCCACGCAAGGTGGACCGAGCCATTGTCTAGCTGCATACACGGATTCACTACCTTAGGAGTTCGCCAATTCGCCAACTCAATGCTGGCAAGAGTATGGCTGGATTCCAGTGCAGCCGGTAAGACTAGGTATACCACAGAGGGTAAGCCTGCTGCAAGGTGCGGCGCGGAGCATCTGAGTCATCGAACTATCCTGGAGGAATGCAGAAAGAAAGTTGTTGTTAGCAATAAGAAGAGCTAAAAGTGGGAACAGACACGTGGGTAGAAATGGGCAGGAACGCTTCAGCACCAACTGTACCTCCCGCTTGATATGCGGCTCGATTGAAGTCAATGGGGGTAATTTAAACTTAAGCCAATGGACTAAAGCAGAATTCCAGAATTAGAAGTTCATTATACAACATGTTAATGGAAGGGGAAATGTGGCACGATGTATAATGGGCAGCCATTGCTCATCTCACGTAGAATTGCGCAGAATTGCGTAGAGTCTACTGCACAGAAAATGGCCATTTGTTCCAACTGGTCTACGCTGGTGCTGATGTGCTGCAAGAGCCTCTGTCCACTGCTCTCCAACCAACCTCAACAGCAGCTTATTTTATTCCTTTCAACCCTCACACACATATCAAGCTTCAGCTTAAATGCATGCTTGTACATCGACGCAACTACTCCTTGAGTTTGAAAGTTCCACATTCTCACCATTCTCTGAGTAAAGAACATTCCCTATGTTCTCTATTGGCGACTATCTTATATTTATTTCCCGTACGTTTGATCTCCCACAATCTTCTCTACCTCTACACTATCAGGACATTCCATAATCATAACGACCTCTATCAGGTCAACCCCCAGCCTTCACTTTCTTAGAGAACAACGCCCTAGCCTCTTCAGCCTTTCTTGCTCAGTATATCTTCCGAGATCATTTCACCACATCACCTGAAGTTAACCGTTACTCCCAGTGGAACTAAATATTGGAAGGCGAGTGTCACGAGAGCCGCTGCGATTCCGCTGATTTTTCCAACGCACTCAAGACTAAGTTCTTCCAACGGATTTATTGGGGGGTGCGGGGGATGTTGGGTGCCGGGGGTCGGGAATCCGTGGGTAGCAGCAGTTGGCAGAGTTGCAGCAGCTCGTGTCGTCTCGAGTTGAACCCGTCGCGGCACAGGCGCCGAAAGCCGCAATGCAAATAATGAACCATCCGGCTGCCCCCGAGATAGCCCGCATCTGCTGCAAAGAACCGCCATTTTCATCCCAGAGTAACTGCTTCAAGAGAAACACAAACAATTTCCGGGTCCTCTTCCTCAAGTTTAATTACAGAATGCTGAGTTGGTTTGCTGCCAATTCTCTCCCTTTGGTGCATCTGCTAGGCTTTGACAGCTTTTACGCCTCCGCTCTCTTTGTTAACTGCTAGTTGTGAGCAAATGAGGTCAAGTTAACAAAGTCCATCCCCATCTTCTCCTCGCACGCATTCAACCAGTTGGATGAGTGAGCTGCAGAGGACCAGGAGCAGAAACTTTTGGCCATTCGCTCTCCATTAATTAGTAGTAACAATTGCTAATCAGATGTTTTCTAACTTCATGCATTGGATCAACTGAGGCTACCTACGACAGAGGGAGTCATCCTTCAAAATACAAGCCATCGGAAATAAGCACTGGGTTATCTGTCTGTGTCATTGTGTTAGCAACTACAGGGGAACTGTCAGCTCCAAAATGCCTCCTTGAATGTTGTGACACATTCAGGTAGAACAGTGCGAGATGTGGTTCGAAAGGATTATCGCAAAGTGGCTTAGTTCCGGGTTCGCTGCCTCACTGCGGAAAGGGATTTGAAGTGGGACGCCGGGTAACGTGCATTCGCGGAGGCTGTTCCGGTCTCAGGATCCCCGGGTGATCCTTCAGCTCATTAAGGCGGTGACTTCACTCATGCAAGATCGCGTCGGTGGCGATTGCTCCCTTCCCCCAATGGAAAGAGCGATCAGGGCACAGCTTCTCCACTAAGGGCACGCAGCGATACTTTGTGCACTCGAGAACGCATTGCCTCCAAGGTTGTGTATCTTCAAATGGAGCCGTTGTTCTATTCATAATGCAATAGATTTCTGGAAATTTTGGACACAATTCTGCCAAAAAAGTGGGACGTACGCCAACTCTCTGCTGACTTGACATTCGGTGGGGCTATTTCAGGATACGAAGAGTTGAATTTCGCTCGAATTAAATGCTTTGATGGGGGCAAGGGGGATGGGCAGACATTTCGCCCATTGCCTATCCCGGACTCCCAGAATGCAGCTGAGAAACGGGGTGGCATCCGTGGGCAAACTGATTCCATCCTATTTCCCAGTGTGACTCGAGATTAGCCTCAGTTGCCCCTTGACCTTTACCACGTTTGGACCCATGGTCTCTTTGACTCGGTGCTTCTGACAGTTGTCAAGATACACTGTCAACACACGCGAGCATCGGATCAGGCCCCCACTTATCTCAACCTTGTGGATCAGCGCAATAATGTGTCATGCTCTCTGGGAGCATTGTATGATGGCTAACTGGTGACAACAGCAATATTTTAACATGACGATGCTATTGTTTATGAACAGTTGAGGAGAAAATGCTACTGAAACAGGAGCTGGAGCATGCCGGTGAGAACTTGCATTTTTATGGCGCAATTAACGGAACAAAACGTCATGAGGCGCTTCACAGGAGCGAGATTTTAAACGAGATTTGACACCAATTCACGTAAGCAGATTTTCGGACAGATGACCGAAAGCTTGGTCGAAGAGGTAGGTCTTAAAGAGCTGCTTAAAGGAGGAGAGAGAGGTAGAGAGCGGCGAGTTTTCTGGAGGGAATTCCCGAGCTCAGGGCCAAGGCAGTTGAATGCACCACCGCCAATGATGGAGCCAAAATAATGGCGCATGCGTAAGAGGCCAGAATTGTTGGAGCAATGATATGTGAGAGGGTTGTGGGGATGGAGTACTTAGATAGGAGGGGCGAGGCGATGGAAGGTTTGAAAATCGAGATGACAAATTTGAAATCGAGGCAATGCGGGACCGGGATGTACTGTACGCCCGCGCGCCTAGGGTTTGCTGGGTGAACATGAATTGGTGCGAGTTAGGATAAGGGCAGCATGTTCTGGAGGGTGGAAGTTGGGAGACTGGCCAGGAACGCATTGACCTAGTGGAGTCTGATGATAACTGCAAAATGTAAACATTCATGTTAATTGCAAACGCTTGATTTTAACACTACGACAGAGTAATACAGGCAATAGATAATGATCACTTCTAACTTTAATTCCGCGTGATGCCTTCGCTAATGAATATGCAAACTATCCTGATCTGTCGTCACGTCACATGAATTGTTGCTGGCCCCAAACACTTGTTTCTCAAGCTAATCCATGTCTTTTTTTTCAGAAATCATCGCTAAAAAAATCGTGCTAGGTAACAAACGACATTAAATTACAGTAACGCAATTAAGCTCTTGCAGAATACTAGAGTCAAAGGAGCCTTAATTGTAAAATGTAACAAAATTATGTTTCTACCTTTAAGGCGAATGGTGAGTCGCTATCCACATGTTGCTGACATCATCAACTCTAATAACTCAGAACATATCAAAACAATGTCTTTGATAACAATTTATTTGATTACCGATAAGATAAGGTATGGTACTGGTTAAATACCTGGAATAACTATCGAAACACATGAGTTGAAATTCCCCCATGGCAGTTTTAGGAATTGAATTCATAGACTCGTACGTCACAAAGGTGGCCATTCGGCCCAGTATGCTCTCTGGAAGAGCTATCCAATTAGTCCAACACCTCCCTCTTTCCCTATCGCCCTGCACCTTTTTTTCCTTTTTCCGGGCAAGAGCAACGACAACTTGTATTTATATAGGCCCTTCAACGTAGTAACACATCCCAAGCTTCTTCACAGGAGTGTTAAAAGACAAATACAATTGACACCGAGCCACATAAGTAGAAATCAGGGCAGATGACGAAAGCTTAGTCCAATAGATAGGTTTTAAGAGCGCATATATCTCGAGGGGTTTGGGTTGTGGGGCTGGAGGAGATTAAAGGGATAGGTAGGGGCGAAAGCCATGGAGGGATTTGAAAACACGGTTGAGAATTTTGAATTGGAGCCATTGCTTAACCGGGAGCCAAGGTAGGTCAGCGAGCACTTTAAGTGATCGTTGAACGGGACTTGGTGCGTGTTAGAACACAGGCAGCCGCGTCCTGGATGACCTCAAGTTTACGTTGTGTAGACCGTGGGTGGCCGGCCAGGAGTGCGTTGGAATAGTCAACCCAGACGTAACAAAGACATGGATGATGGTTTCAGCTGCGGATGAGCTGAGGCAATGGCGGAGATGGGCAATGTAATGGAGATGTAAATAGGTGGTCTTTGTTAAGCTGTCAATACGTTGTCGCAAGCTCATTTCACTTTCAAATACGACACCAAGGTTGCAAACAGTGTGGGTCAGCCTCAGACAAATGTTAGGGAGAGGGATAGAATCACTGGCTATGGAACGGAGTTTGTGGTGGGGACCGAAAACAATAGCTTCAGTTTTCACGATATTTAATGGGGGAATGATTTGCTCATCCACAGCTGGATGTCGGACCAGCTGTCTGAAAATTTCGAGCCCGTGGAGGGTTCGGGAGAACAGGTAGTGAGTTAGAGCTGGGTGTGGTCAGTGTACATGTGTAAACTGAATTTGTGTTTTTGGATGATGTCTTCAAGAGGCAGCATGTAGATGAGAAATACGAGGGGTTCAAGGATAGTTCCTTGAGGGACACAATGCGGGAGCGGGAAGAGAATCGACTGCAGGTGATTCTCTGGCTACCATTAGATAGATAAGAATGGAACCAGGCGAGTGCAGTCCCACCCAGCTAGACGACGGTGGAGTGGCGATGGAGCAGGGTGGATTGGTCAACCGTGTCAAAGTAGAGAACCTTTTAAAAGTTACGATTGTATTTTTTCCACCCACCCCGGGCCCCCTTTTCAGGCTGCGGTTTCTAGATTGTAACAATTCGCTGTGGAATAAAAATCATCTCCCCCTCGCTTATTGCTCATTATCTTAATTCAGTTTTCAAAATAATTCTGGAAATAAGAAGATGTTATAAGTACAAGGTACCATAAGGCTGTCTGCTTGCTGCAAAGACAATCAACTGGTTCACTAATTTCCTTAAGGGAAGGATAGTTTCGTCCTTACTGGGTCTGGGAAATAACTAATCAAGTCCCAAACCAGCCTGGTTGACTGCTAATTGCTTCCTGAATGGCCTAGCATCCATTCTGTTGAATTAAACCATTGTCGGCGGTCAACCACTTGTTTCTCGGCGCAACGAGGGATGGGCAAGAAGTTCTAGCGTTGCCACATCCCAAAAACAAGAACTTTTTTTATATAGTGCCTTTAACGTAGTAAAACGTTCCATGGCGCTTTACAGGACCGTTGCAGCAAAATGGCACCTAGCCACATAATGAGATAATAGGGAATATGAAAGAAACGTGTTCAAAGAGATAGGTTTTAAGGAGCATGTTAAAGGTGGGAAAGAGGTAGCGAGTCGCAGAAGTTTAGGGAGGGAATTCCTGAGATTGGGGCATTTGCAGCTGATTAAAATCTCCGATGCTCTACAGGCCAGAATTAGAGGCGCGTAGATATCATGGAGGGTTGTGGGGCTGCAGGAGATTACAGAGATAGGTAGGGGCGAGGCCACAGAGAGATTTTTAAAAAGATGAACATTTTAAAATCCTGTCATTGCTTAACTGGGAGCCAATGTAGGTCAGCGACCATAGGGTTGATGGGTGTATGGGACTTTGTGCGAGAGGGACACGGGGCAGCCAAGCTTTGGAAAACAACAGGTTTACGGAGGGTAAAATGTGGGAGAAAACCAAGAGTGCCTTATATTCGTCAAGTCCAGAGGTAAGGAAGGCATGGTTGAGGGCTTAATCCACAGATGAGCTGTGGCAGGGGCGGATTTGGGCGATGTTCCAGAGGTGGAAATAGGCGGTCTTAGTAATGGCATGGATATGTGGTCGGATGCTTATCTCGGGGTCAGATTTACAACTAGGTTGTGAAAAATCTGGTTCAGCCTCAGACAGTTGCCAGGGAGCGGGAAGGAGTCGGTGGCTAGGCAACAGATATTTTATTTATTCCCGTGAAAGAATAAAAAATTGAAAGGATTGTTAAACACCCCAGGATTTTAAGAAGGAACTTAAGGTATCAGTATATTGAATTGTCACCAGTGCCTCAATTGCCAGTAAGTGAGGTTGATATGAGACATGGTCGGGGATGCAAAGCTTATAAACTCGCATTTATAGTCCGGGTTACTACACGCCGAAAAGTCAGTTCTATTGAAGTTACTGGATCTGAATAGTGGGGGTGGGGGGAACGCAAAGCAGACAGCAAATGGTTTACCTTTCAGACCATGGCCAATTTCACGCCCTATAAGTTTTCATTGAATGTATCGTTCAATAATCCCCATAGAAATCAAAATTAATAACAATTCCTGTGTGCGATCATGGCACTGAACTACCTTCTCAGCATTGATGGCTTGAGACTAACTGCGCTGAAAACCAGTACTTTCGATCTGTCAAGAATGCTCTTGACAGATCCTCTGCCTATCCTGGATAAAGGCCTCTGCGGGTGGAGAGTTCCGCTTTCTGCAGAACCTCCGCCCGCTGAAAAACTTTAAAAATCTTATGCCTGGTAAAAGCAGGCGTAAGGCGTGCTTTTACCAGCATAAGTGTTTAAAAAAGTAAAAAAAATAAACAAATGTTCACTCATTTATAATTTTTAAAATATTTTGAAAAAAGGTAAGTTTATATTTAGCCCCGTAAAAAACTTCAATTATTCTTTTCAAAAAATTAAATTTATGTTTAAAATATTTAACGTAATGTAATTTTAAATAAATTTAAAAACGTTAAAAAAATAATAATTTAACGTTTAATTGTGCGCTTAATTGATCCCCATTCATACTTTTGACAGATCTATGCGTAGAGACCAGTCAAAAGTGTGAAGGGAGATTCCGTTCGATGTTTGGTTGCCGGTGTCCTACGTGATCCCAGGGATGCTTGTGAACCGCATGCGCCCCATGGATACCTGGGCCTCTGCGCACGCACACCAGGAGAGGCGCTGGATCGGTCGTCTCGGGAGCTACGGATCCAGCACGTAAGTTCGTAGATTTTTCCAGATCGGAATCATCCTAACACAAGAAACCACCGATCGGAAAATCCAGCCCATTGCTTCCAATTTGAAGTATTAATTTGCACTACTTAAGTTGTGCTGCATGCACGTTAAAATGAAATCCAACAATTAAACATGCTGCACAATCAGCTGCTTATTTTATATCTCTGTAGAGTTAGCACTAGTTTCCGTTAGTTTTAAAACCAGCGCAGCAGATAAGGGAAATCTAACTGTAAACTATGTCAAACGAGATCGAGTTTCCCCGATCATTAAAACTGGTTTTTCAAAAAACTCCCGAAGCCGATCCCACACACAAAACTAGCTACGGTCCCCAGTTCGAAATAATGAGTATGGCGAGTTTCCGCGATTGCCTCCGTTTGCAGCCGTTCCAGGATGCTGTTCAAATTCTTCCTGCTTTCTGTAGCCGCACTGGCGCCAGTAGGCCCGTCTTGAAATTTATTCGCAATGTATTGGTAAATTGTTCAATATCGTATTTTTATTAACCTTCCCTATTTAAAAATCAGCTTAATCGCCAGTGGAGGCTCAGACATTCTTATTAAAGCTGATTATCTTTTGTGATGAAGATATTGTCCACTATATTAATAAAACTGCACCTAGGTATTACTTTTAAATACGACAATGAGCAATTTTAATTACATTTTAAATAGTTGCGATATATTACGCTGATCGATTGTGCTGGTATCGTGGAGGATTTTGCATTTGTGATTGTGCGAATGCGATATAGCAGAATATTGAACTGCAAACGTAACCAGTGCAATTTCAAGAACATTTTTTGTGCAATTTCCTGATTGCAGGTCAAAAAGAAACTTACCTGTTAAAGTTTCTCCCCATCAAGTCGTTCAGTTCAGTATGAAATGCATAATTGTTCCAATACATCCAGGGTCATCAACAACTAATTTGCCTGTGTTTTGATTCATAGGCGAACAACAAATAGAAAAGCAACGTGGTAATGTGCCTCGTGATTTCAAAATTCCACATCAAGCGAACTGGGCTTGAACATAAGTGGGGGTGAAATTCGCTCTGGTCGTCAGCGCAAAATGGACGCCAGACAATACTTTTGCACGCTCCGCATTTTCCTTCTCCAGTGAAGCAGAAAGCGGCTGGAGAGTGAAACGGGTGGCCGAAACTCGATTGTCCATTTTTCGCTACCTGCCAAGACCGATTTTACCTCTATATTTCTTCATTCAAATAAAGATTAAGATCCGTTACATAGCATCAGAAAATGATACAGCACAGAAGGAGGGCATTCGGCCCTTCGAGCCTGAGCCAGCCAATTTGTCCAACTCCACTGGCCTTCCATTTCAGTCATGCATCTTTTCCATTTGAAGCATTGATACAATTTCCTTATGGAATTTACTGATGTATTTGCTTCCCCACCCTTTCAGGCAATGCATTCCAGATTTTAACAACTCCCTGCACAAAATAAACACTTCTCCTCATCTCGCTTTTATCTCTCCTTATTTAACCTATCAAAACCATTCATAATTTTAAAAGCATCTATTTAATCTCCCCTGAAATTTCTCTAATCTAAGGAGAACAATCTCAGCTTCTCGAGTCTTTCCACGTCATTGAAGCCCTGCATCCCTGGTACCATTCGGGTAAATCTCCACTGCACACTTCTCAGCAAGGCGTTGGCTTCCTTCCTCCAGCCTAGTGCCCAGTACGCTTTGTACTTTATTCCTTCCCACAATTAATGCAGCTTAAGTGTCAGAAACGACTTTCTTTGTATTTATTATAAAATGCACAGAGGTCGTAAACTATTATTAGAAACCCTTCCTAAGCCATTTAATCCGAGTTGCTGTTCCACTTGAATCTGATGAATTAGCATTTTCTATATGAAGTTATAATACGCAAATGCGAAAAAAAAGAAAGTAGGTGTACTGGGATCAAAATAGACATTTCCTTCCATAAAGAATATTCCAATGATTTTGATAGACTTAGCAACTGTTATTGGCACGTATTTTCCGATGTCTACGGGTGTGTACGAGCTGTGTGCACACCCGGAGAGACCTCGCCAGTGCCGGGTTCAGGCATTCGAAGCGTATGCGTTGAAAACCGGCATGACCGATATGTCAAGAATCCTCTTGACAGATCGCACGCCTGCCCTGGAGAAGGGCCTCTGCGGGTGGAGCATTTCTCTTTCTGCAGAACCTCCGCCCCCTTAAATCCCCCAAAATATTTTTTTCACTCACTTATAATTTAAAAACACTTTTAAAAAAGTTAAGTTTATTTTTAGCTCCGTAATATCCTTTTTTCAAAAACATTTTTTTTTTAAATAATGTTTAATTTAACGTAATTTTTATTAATTTAAAAAAAGTGATTTTTAAAAAAATTATTTAATCTTTTGATGTGTTTTTTGAGTGATCCCCATTCATACTTTTGACAGGTCTAAGCTGAGAGAACTGTCAAAAGTATGAAGGGGGATTCCCTTCTTTCATTCGTTCCCCATGGCCCACGTGATCCCAGGGACGCTTGCATACCGCATGCGCCCCAGGGATACCTGCGCCCTGTGCATTTGGTAGAGCAGAGGCCCAGGAGCGGAAATGTCCGGACCTCCGTAGCCCTCAGGTAAGGTCGTAGTTTTTTTCCAGATCGGAGGCCTCCGCGTGGAGGACGTCTCCGTTGGGATATAGATTATTCCCAGATCAATATGGGAATGTGAACGTAAATGATGAATGGGACGAATCAAATTGAAAAAAGAAAGGCAGAAAGAAACAGAGAAGGGAAGAAAGAAAGAATGAATGAATAAATTAAAGAAAGAAAGAATGAATTAAAGAAAGAAAGAAGAATATAAAAAAAAGAGAAAAACGAGGAAGGCTGGTTGTAAGAAATTAACTGCAGTAATTTATACAGCAGATATCGCTATGAGGACACCTTACCAAGCAAGAGCGACAAACAATAATACAAAGATTCTCCATCACATGACTGGGATTTGACTGTGTGTCCTTGTGTTTCCCACATTGAATGTACAATTGATTTACAAGGAGTAGCAACAAGTGCCAGGGTCAAAAAACCTTAGATCCCATCTTCCCTGTTTGGAGGACGGGAGTGCAAGATTGAACAAATTAAATGGGGGATGCGCAAAAGCCCAGAATTGCAGGACTGCAGCGATTGCCGCCGGATTGTACGGCTGGGGGTGATTACAGAGGTAGGGAGGGGCAAGGACATGGAGTGCTCTGAAAATAGACATGTGATCGAGAATCTTTTTTATTATTCATTGTCCCTCTTGAGTAGTAAGGTGTCTTCATAACTACATCACCTGTATCTCTTAGTGCAGTTAATTTCAGATATCCTGCATTCTTCGTTTTTGTCATCGTTTTTTAACTGATTTATATCTTTCTTTCTCTCCTTCATTCAGTCAAAAGATCATGATTTAGAGAAAGGACGGAATGGCATGCGATACAACTGGCTCATCACTTAATGATAGTCATTCTGAAGGATACACATGCAATTTGTTTCCAGTATCATTCAACAGCACCGATATCTTACATTTACATGGCGCCTTTCAATAAGTAAAACGCCCCAAATGGCTACACAGGAACGTGATCAAACAAAATTTGACACTGAACCACCTAAGACCTAGGGTAGATGACCAAAAAGTTGGTTAATGAGGCAGACTACAAGCAGTCTCTTAAAAGTGGAGAGATTATCCAAAATTCTGCTGCCCATGTCCTAAATCGCATTAAGACCCATTCATCCATCAAACCTTTGTTTTGCTGAGCTGTGTTAGCTCCCAGTCTGGCAAGGCCTCGATCTTAAAATTATAATCCTATATTCAGAGCACTCCGTGGCCTCGCCCTTACCTACCTATGTAATCACCGACAGCTCTGCAACCCTACCGTATTCTCTGCACTTCTCCAATTCTGGGCTTTTGCGCAACCTCAATTGTCTTTGTTCCACATTGGGCGGCCATGCTTTCAGCTGCCTGGAACCTAAATTGTGGATTTACTTTCCTAATCCGCTCTGCCTCACGGCCACACATTCCTCCTTTCAGCTGCTCCAAAGCGCTTTGCAACCAATTTAAAGTGCAGGCACTCTTTTTTCGCAGGAAACACGTCAGCCAATTTGCGGACAGCAAGGTGCCTTGAACAGCAATGAGATAATGAGCAGTTAATATATATGTATTGATAGAACAGCTTCTCCTTTTCCCTCGAACACGTCAACCCAGAGTAACCGTGACAGCGTGGCTCAGAAGGGCGCTCTCTCGTCTCTGAGTCAGAAGGATCTGACTTCAGGAGCAACTCCAGAGACTTGAGCGTATAATGAAGGCTGACACTCCCAATGCAGTACTCTGGGAGTGCTGCATTGTCAGATGTGCCGTCTTTTGGGTGAGACGTTAAACCAAGGGTCTGTCTGTCCTCTCACAAGTACGTAAAAGATCAGGTGGCACTATTATGAATAAGAGGACTTGTTTCTCCCTGGCGTCCTGATTAATATTCGTCCCTGAACCAAATGACCATCGATGGAAGTGCGACCTTGTGTATAGATTGGTTGCCGTGTTTTCTGCATTAAAATAGTAACTGGACTTCAAAAGTACCTCAATGGCTGTAAATCGTTTTGGGAAGTCATGAGGTCGCGAATCAATGCAACTTAATTTCTCCTTCCTTCCTAAACCTAGTGATAAAGACTTGATACTCAGTTCTATTGAAGTAAACGGAAATGAGCATCGTTGGAGAGTATAACGGGCCGTCGATACGATGCCACTCGCTGTGCGATGCCAGCTAAGATGGTTTTCGATAGCAGTGGACCTTAACAAGACCCAACCACCGGCTGGCCTCTCCGAGGCTGGCTGCGCACAGATTTTTAATTTGCCTATTGGGTGCTTGGAATCCAGCTCGCCAGACTGTCAGACAACCTGGTTGCTCCCTTTCAAGCCCGCGTGGCAAACTTGCGCCGCAGTCGCTACCCGAATATTTAGCGGTGCCCCAAATCAGCGGGAATGCAGCGGCACTAGATTTCACTGGCCTCCGCGACATCTACCGACTCGTTCGTGTGATTGTGATGGAGCTAAGATTGCAAGTGGCCCACAGTATAAACTATATCACGGTGCATTGATTTATTTCCATGTATTCAACCTACAGAATTTATCGAAGCCAGACACGCTGCTACACGATATGGTAAGGAATTAAACAAATCGGAAATTAGAACTGTGTCTGAGACGGCATAACAAAACAGATGGCATCGCATCGACCGCCTATTATACTCACGGCCCAATATTCAGTTCAATTGCAGGCACTGGAACTGAACGTCAGGCATGGAGAATAACAGGAGACCGATGCAATGCGCCCGCTTTGCGCTACGGCGTAAGACGCATGTCTACACTTACGTGTCCCTTGCTTTCGTGAATTTAGTAGTAATTTGAAATCAGTAATGAGCATGATGTGGAAAGGTGCACGTGACATTTGAACGCCTGTTGTAAGCATTTGATCACTCCAGGTCCACACTGTTGATGTAAACTAAAACTGTTTGGTATAGAAATTCCGTTCCCTACGGGTGTGTACGCGCTGTGTACACACCCGTAGGGCCTACGGAATTGCCGGTTTTACGCATGTACTGCGCATGCGCTGGAAAACGGCACTTCCGTTCTCTGCAGAAAAGGCTTGACTGGACAAACACCTGCGCCTGATAGGCAGCGCGTACATTAGAAACATCCGTTTTTTCCACACTGGCTTGACTCCTGGTAAGTAGGGAACAGCTGCGCCCAAAAAAGCAGACGCAGGGCTTGCTTTTAGGAGACTACTAGTTTAAGAGGATAAAACAAAAATTTCCACTTCTTTATCATTTTAAAATACTTTAAAGAAAGGTAAGTTTATTTTTAGCTCCGTTAAAAACTTTAATTATTTTTTCCAAAAATTTAAATTTTAGTTTAAAATAGTTAATTTATGTAATTTATAGTCATTTAAAAAATGTGCTTATTTAAATTTATTTGAAGTTTTACTTATGTTTTTGGGCTGATCTCTATTCATAGATTTGATGGGTCTTCCTGTCAAATCTATGAATGGAGATTCCCTACTCTGATTGGCTCCCCATGGCCCACGTGATCCCAGGGACTCTGCGTCCTACGTGCGCCCCTGGGATACGCGTGCCCTGCACACCGGCAGATTGAAGATGCACAGCAACGGAATTCTGCGCCTCCAGGGAGCCCTCCCGTCAAGGCGCAGATTTTTCCGAATCGCAGCCCTCCGCCCGCGGGAGGTCTGCGAACGAAATTTCTGGCCCATTGCT
The DNA here is from genome assembly GCA_030390025.1 of Squalus acanthias. NCBI lineage: Eukaryota > Metazoa > Chordata > Chondrichthyes > Squaliformes > Squalidae > Squalus > Squalus acanthias. The sequence continues at coordinate 11,440,968 of CM059453.1, forward strand.
AATTTGTCAAACTGCCTAGAAATTCGCCTCGGGCACCAGCGCAAAGCGGGCGGTATCGGATAGGCGCCCATTATACCCAACGCCTGATATTCAGTTCCATTGAAATCAACGGGACTGACTATCAGGGGCTGCATATAATGGACGGTCGAACTGATACCGCCCGTTTTACGCCACCGCCTGAGTCAAAATTTCAGTCCCGATTCTGTAGGAAGTTGGGACTGGGAAACCTTCGATTATAGAGTGCTGGAGTAGAAATATGTGTGGGGCTGTAGAGTAAAACTTGTATTAACTCATAGGCCACCTGTTTTTGCCCTACTAGAAATTCAGTGCTATTGAAGTCATTAGCATTGAATTTCGGGCGGGGTACAGAGCGAGCGAAAAATCCGATTCCGCCCTTTCAACCCTTTGTCCAAAGTCGAATTTCTGCCCCATCCTCTTCAGCCAACGCCATAATCCCTTTTCTTCACCGTCAACATCATTCTCTTTTCCGCATCTGTCACATCGCTCCAAACTCTTCAGAAACTCAGCATCCTGATACTCCGCGAGCTGAGTGTGCAGCATCGCAAATGTCCTGGCAAATTTGATCAAAGATGCTCGGTATACACTTCAACCGGTTCTTTTGGTCTCACTCCGATCCTTGAGTGTTAAGACAGGATATCATTTAATATTTGAAAAAAATAATGTTCTTAAGAGGCCTCGCTGACAAGGCCGCCTTACATCGTCCACTATACAAAGCATCTGATAGTTGCGCAGAGAAGATGGTGGTGGGAGCTCTTGAACGGCCACCGTGGGTGTGGTGAGGGCGCTCCCAAAAAGCTCTTGGGTTTGACATAACTTAAACCTGAAGAGATAAACGTCCAATGGAGGTGAAATTTGACATGGCCGTCGATTCAAGACAGCCGAGATCACTCTTTAAGCGACCCGTCCGATACACAGTTCCATTGAAGCCAAAGGAACTGAATATGGGGCGGGGCGTGAAAAGGATGACATATGCGATACTTCCGGTATTGCGTCTCTGCCCCTTTGCAATTTAACCCCACGTGTGGGAGAATACGTGGAACAGATGTAAATCGAACAGGGAAACAGATACTTGTTCGAAAGGCTATTATAATGTAGGAGGAAAGTTGGGTAAGAAGTCTGGCAGCTTTACAGCTCTGAAATTTTCGATTGGCTTACTGCACTGTGGGGAAATTCCACGACCCATATCCTTCAATTGATTTTTATGTCTTATTGCCTCTAGATCTGAGGATATTGGGTATTACAATATGAGGGTTGAAATTGGCCCTCTTAAAATATGGGGGTTGAAATTAGGCGGGGTGAACAAAAGTGCAGAATCGCATTTGCTGCCCATTACAACAAAGGTCAGCTGTTCGGTTCCATTCAGTTCACTGCGGCAGAATATCAGGCGGGACATAGAACGGGCGACGGATGCCACACGGTCCGTTAAGGGGCCCCGCCCCTGTGCATTAGAACATACATAAGAAAATAAGACGTAGGTGCAGGAGTACGTCATTTGGCCCCTCGAGTCAGCTCCACCATCGAATAAGGTCATGGCCTTATCATGGTCATGATCCAATAATCTTGGCCTCAACTCCGCTTCCCTGCCCGCTCCGCATCATCTTGACTCCCTTATCGTTCAAAATTCTGTCTATCTCCACCTTAACTATGTTCAATGATCCAGCCTCCACAGCTCTCTGAGGAAGAGAATTTCAAAGATTCGCGATCCTCTGAGAGAAGAAATTCCTCCTTATTTCCGGTTTAAATAGGTTTCCACTTATTCTGAAATTATGCCCCCTGGTTCTAGATTCCCCCACGAGGGGAAACATGCACTCGTCAATTTCGCCGCCCTTAAATGTTTAACCTTCTATCTGCATGGTTATCTTTTAAGCTTGTTGGAAGGCTTCAATATTTAAATTTTACTTTTTTTTTCTCTGTGAACAGAACGTTCCTTGGTGAATCAGACAAATTGTAAGTGCATGGATAGAGTAATCTTGTATCTCACTCGATGACCATTTCCTCGTCTTAGATTTTGTTGAAGCACTTTGAAAGCAGCTGTATTAGTTTCTTCAATGCATCTTTTTCAGACAACGAATCACGATACAGTAAGAAATTGAGGATTATATTACAATTTTTGTTTAGCCTTCTTCTCTGCAACACTATCTTTCGCACAACAGAGGATCTGTTGAATGTTCCTCGCCTATTGAGCTACTGCCGGGAAATGGTCGGCCAACCCTTCTGCAAAATGTTCAATATTACTCACAATTGTTGCATGATCCACAACACCAATTTCGTGGCTTGACAGCTAGTTATAGCACCTATCAACAACAGCTTGCATTTATATAGCGCCTTTAATGCAGTAAAAAATGTCCCAAGGTGCTTCACAAGAGCATCATCAAAAAGCATTTGCCAGCAAGCCATATAAGGAGATAATAGGACAGGTGAACAAAAATATTGTCAAAGTGGGTGGTTATAAGGAGCATCTTCAAGGCGGAGAGACATTTAGCGAAACAGTGCTAAGTAGGGAGGAAATGCACTTGTGACAGCAATCAGCACAACTTCAGAATTCGCTACGCTTCAAATTTCTGTTTGGTCCTATACCAGTTAACTGGTATCAGTAGTTAGTCGATCAGAGAAAGTTGTTTCACAATGATTGCTTTAAAGTATCGTTAAGTAAAATGTATTTAAAAGTTTTTGACATACTTGTTAGCATTTTCGTTACAGCATCATACGTAAAGACATGGGGGTAGAAATTAGGTCGCGCCCCATTTGGGGCGCAAATATCGTCCGGACGCAAATATTAGCGCCTGCCGCTAATTATCGGTACTGACAGGAAACTTCACTTTTACCGCCCCGGGAGGTGAGTGGAGCGCTAAAGCAGGCGCTGCACACCTCTCTTAAGGCGCAAAGGCCGAGCAGTGAGGCGCTAACTCGGAGCGCTGGCGAAGCTCATGTAATGTCAGTCAGCAATGGAACACACACACAATGGCACGGGCCAGTTCTTAAAGGGGATGGTTAATCTTGCTTTCCATCCACATCCTGTTCATTGCTGCCTTGAATCTCGGCCTGGAGAGACTTGCACATCAAATGTGCTGGAAAGAACAATGGAGCGTACCAGGCAAAGAGCTCAGAGTGCAGCTCCCACAGTCTCTGCTAAATCGATACAAGGAATGGCAAATCAAAATGAACCTGCAAAGTGCTGCTCAGTACCCAAAACTCCTTCACACAACGTTGAATCTCTCCAGAAGTCTCTCCCTCTCTCTCTCAGAATGCGTAGTTCAAAAATGCCACCAACAATAAAAGACAGGAAGAGGCCCCCTTTAAATAGCGCCCCCCCCCCAGCCCCACAGCGATTGATAGCGTTCCAGTCTTCTGGTCGTTGGAAGCGCCAGGCGGTAAGGCAGGGGGCGCCACTCAATTTCCGCTGCGGGGCGCCACAAGGGCGTTGCACCATGGAATGACGTCACAATCTGCGCGCGCAGGTGGTCGCAGCGGTAAGTTTTAGCGCCGCCGCACAATCTCAAGTTAAGTTCTCGAGCGGCGCAAACATCGCTGCGCCCGGGCGTTAGCGGCTTTGCGCCCCATTAGCGCCCTCTTAAGGCGCTAACGGGAGGCGCAACCAAGTGAATTTTTACCCCATGGTCTTTGTCTGAAGGCATTAATCTGGTTCATGTGTTGGATTATACAAGTATTTTGTAAGGTGTTATTTTCTGTCTTAAATCCCTCAGATCTCCAATGAAGTACTTAAACATGACCGTGCCTCTCATTAACACATTCCTGAATGTGCATGATGAGCCTGAGAATCAGTTCCCTTGACTTAAGATTCTACATTTATTCTATCGGGGGTGCACGCTTCTGTGTGCTACGTTAAATTGAAACCCCTCTGCCCTCTCAGGAAGACTAATCAAAGGAAAGCTTTTGTCAGTGTCTTGGACAATATTGATCCTTCAAATAACATCATGGAAAAAGTCTGATTATTGTCATATTTCTGTTCGAGGGACCTTCCTGTGCTCAAATTGGCTGCATTGTTCCGACTGAACGTCAGACAGCACTTAATTGGCTGGAAAACGCATTGGGACGTCCTGAGGACGTGAAAGGCGCTATATAAATACACATCTTTCTTCTACATCACTGCCGACTTTATGTGCCTTTGAATTCAATGGAAATGCACTGAACTATTGAAATACTACTTGCTCCACGCAGTCAATCAGAGGCAACAACTTGAAACTACATTGAGACAGTTGAGCTTGCAAATTTACATGATAATGCCAGAGCAATTTAAAAGGGTTTAGGTAGACAACGAATTCATAACGTAAAGCGTGATAAAAGAAAGGAAGAATTTTGAATGCAAAATTTCAATAATATAAAGGTGATACCAATGACTGTATGCTTATTCCTATATGAAGAAATATTTCGATTCATCTTGGCTTCAAACTTTAACAATGAGTCTTCTTCTTAGGCACTCCCTCGGAACCGAGGATGACTTGCTTCCATGCTAAAAATGAGTTCTCAGGTGACTGATGAGTCCAATGCGGGACCTACAGTTTCTGTCACAGGTGGAGCAGACGGTGGTTGAAGGTGGGTGGGGTGCTTGGATTGACGTGCACTCCTTCCGCTGCCTGCGCTTGGCTTCTGCTTGCTCCCGACGAAGAGACTCGAGGAGTTCGGCGCCTTCCCGGATGCTTCTCCTCCAATTTGTGTGGTCTTGGGCCAGGGATTCCCCGGTGTCGGAGGGGAAGTTGCACTTTTTCAAGGAGGCTTCGAGGGTGTCCTTGAAGCGTTTCCTCTGCCCACCTGGGGCTCTTTGCCGTGTCGGAGCTCCGAGTACGCGCTTCTTTTGGGAGTCTCGTATCGGGCATGCGGACGTGGTGCCCCATATATCGGATCTGATCGAGCCTGGTCAAAGCTTCGATGCAGGTGATGTTGGCCTTAGCGAGAACACTGACATTGGTGCACCTATCCTGCCAACTGATTTGCAGGATCTTGCAGAGGCAGCGTTGGTGGTACCTCTCCAGTGCTTTGAGGTGCCTGCTGTACATGGACCATGTCTTTGAAGCATACAGGAGGGCGGGTATCACTACTGCTCTGTAGACCATGAGCTTGGTGCTGGGGTTGAGGTCCTGGTCTTCAAACACTTTCTTCCTCAGGCGACCGAAGGCTGCACTGGCACACTGAAGGCGGTGTTGCACTTTGTCATCGACGTCTGCCCTTGTTGACAGTAGGCTCCTGAGGTATGGAAAGTGGTCCACGTTGTCCAAGGCCTTACCATGTATTTTGATAATCGGGAAGCAGCACGTAACAATGAGTATATCATCATAATATAGTATAGCATTCGAACAGATAAGAACATTGCTTGGCCTGTTCTGAATAACAAACACACATACACATTTCTAATGCAAGTAGTAAAAGTTTCTGTTTGTTCTCCTCTCTCAGATCTTAAAAAATATATCATGGAGCAGGAACAGGCAGGTGAGTGCAGAACCAACATTTTTCCAATCATTTCGACTCTTGCTTTGTCTCCTTCAGCTTCCGGAGATTGTCATATCGACATAACTTATGTAGATTCCACCGTAACATTCACACTGGTTGGAAGCCATTTGGAGTATTGTGCATACCTGTGTTCACCATTTTAGACCACGTGAATACTGTGCACAGTGCGAGTATAAAACACAGAACATGCTGGAAATACGCAGCTGGTCAGACATCATCTGTGGCGAGAGAAACGAAGTTATGGTTTCAGGTCGATGACCTTTCACAAAACTGGAAGAAGTTAGCAATGTCACAGGTTTTAAACAATTTCAGAGGCTGAGAAAGGGGAGAGTGGGGTAAATAACAAAAGGGAAAGTCTGTGAAAGGGTGGAAGGTAGGAGTGATTAAAGGACAAAAGGGATCGAGGTACAGGTCTAAACCAGATTGTCATGTGAAAGAAAATAAACAAGGGATGCACCTGGAGGAGCTGTAAACGTCAACGGCAGTAACATTACCAACAGCTGCCGGCAGAAAAAAGTGGGAGAATGTTTAGGATCCGAAATAATTGAATTCAGTCTTCAATCCGGAAGGCTACAAAGTGCCTATTCGAAAGATAATGGGCCAAAAATTCGGCACTTGCCGGCTGAGTACGCACTGTGCACTAACCCGCAAGGCCTCCTGAAGTGCTGGGTTCCTGCATGCACTGCGCATGCGCGGGAAACCGGAAATACCGGCCTCGTGAATGGAGCGGTTCAGAGATGAACCGCGTGCGCGGTAGAGGCTGCGCGCAAGCAGCAAATTTACTTTTTTTTCAGGTTTCTCCAGGAAGGTATGTATTGAAGAGCCTGCGCTTTCAAAAAGGAGGCGCTGGAAGTGTGCTGTTCCTCACGTTTTCGATGAGCTTAATTGTAACAGTATAAGGTAGGGGTCTGCGGCTCTATACGCTCTGAGGAATGACTCTACATCATGCCCGATTGCCGGAGAAGGTCAAATTCCGTGAGCACGAGGATTCGATCGGATGGAATTGCTCCCCATTGTACAGGGATTCATTTCCTTTACGCATGGGGTCATTCGATCCCCTCATGTAAACTCGGAGGGGTTCAGGAAAGGGAAGGGATTCCTTTCCGCTAAGCGAGATGCTCCCTGCTCTGCCTCTGGCCACGGGATATTCTACTCCCCTCACGATTCACACGGTTGATTCATGAGATGAGGGGGTTGACTTATGAATAAAGGTTGAGCGGATTGAGCTTATACTCATTGGACTTTAGAGGAATGAGAGGTGATCGTATTGAAACATTTAAGATACTGAGGGGGCTCGACTAGGTAAATGCAGAGAGGATGTTTCCCCTCGAGGGGAAATTTAGAACTCAGGCTCATATTTTCAGAATAAAGGGTCGTCCTTTTAGAATTGAGATGAGTAGTAATTTATTTTCTCAGAGGGTCGTGAATCTGTGGCATTCTCTGCTCCAGAGAGCTGTGGAGGCTGGGTCATTAAATACATTTAAGGTGGAGATAGACAGATTTGTGCAAGATAAGGGAGTGAAGGGTTATGGGGAGCGGGCAGGAAAGTAGCTTTGAGCCCAAGATCAGCCATGATCTTGTTGAATGGCGGAGCAGGTTCGATTAGCCAAGTGGCCTATTCCTGCTCCTATTTCTTATGTTCTTATGTTCTTATGATCACGGCCGCCAATGCCTCCTCAAAGGCAATGATATCATAAACTCGTGCTTGCCCTCCGCCGTTCAGATCCTGCTGCCTCCTGTTATGTGCTATCTTGTTCCTGGAAGCAAAAGAAAGCTAATTGTGAATGAGTGTATTGGCAGGTGTTTGTGTGCGTGTGTGTGTGCGTGATGCCTTACGTGACTGAAGAGCTGTGAGATGTATCTGATGTGTGAGTAGTATCAGTGAAGGATGCAATAGTGTGGGCTGTATGAATGTCAGTGTAGATTTAGATTTTCAATGAAGTATGATGTGGTTGTGATGCTGGCGGTGGTATAGCAATTATTGAGAAGTGTGTTTATAAGGTGGGATCTTACCTTGGCCACTGGTGCCAAGTCATTTCATTTTTTGAGACACTGGAACCATGTCCTTGGAACAGAGCTCCGGGCAGTGAGCTCCAAGAAGGTCTCTTCCCATATGCGGTGCAACAGTTGCCTCGGGGACCTCCTTCCCCCCTGCAGTTAGAGGACATGCCTCCACCTCTCTACCTCCCGCACCATGACCCCCAGAGCCGCATCGGAGTACCTGGGCGCCCGCTCTCTTGCTCTTTGCAGCATTACTTACACTCCCAGCTATCGCACTTCACAACTTCAGGCTACATCTACAGCTCCACGAAAATTGCGTCCAAGCAGCACTTGAGTGCTCAACCTGCCGGATTCTGCTTAGCGCCCGCAGACACGTTCAAATCATGATAATCGTCAGTTAGCCCGAAAATGGCGTGCTCATTCCGGATTTTCAAACAGACATTTCCGAGGGGCACATCAACCATTCAGCGCCTGTTTTCAAACTTGGGCCTAAATAACCCGCATAGATTTCGGGTATGTGACAGATAACAGACATAAAAGAGGTGACATAGATAAAAGGCAATATATATAAATGATCTCGCCGAGGGAACTAGATGTAACATCTCCAAGTTTGCAGACGACACAAAGCTGGCTGGGCGTGTGTGCTGTGAGGAGGATGCAGATAAACTCCAGTATGATTTGGACAGGTTGGCTGAATGGGCAGATGCACGGAAAATGCAGTATAATGTGGTAAAATGCGAGGTTATCCACTTCGGTGGCAAAAACAGGAAGACAGATTAATATCTGAACGGCAATAGATTGGCAAAAGCGGAAGGTCAACGAGACCCAGGTGTCCTTGTGCACCAGTCGCTGAAGGTAAGTATGCAGGTGCAGCAGGTGGTAAAGAAGGCACATGGTATGTTGGACTTCATAGCGAGAGGATTCGAGTACAGGAGCAAGGATGTCTTGTGGCAGCTGTACAGGGCCTTGGTGAGAACAAACCTTGAGTATTGTGTGCAGTTTTGGTCACCTTCTCTGAGGAAGAATGTTCTTGCCATGGAGAGAGTGCAGCGAAGTTTCACCCGACTGATACCTGGGATGGCAGGAATGACGTATGAGGAGAGATTGGGTCGATTAGGCTTATATTCGCTGGAGTTTAGAAGAATGAGAGGGGTTCTGATTGAAACTTATAACATTCTAACAGGACTAGACAGACTAGATGCAGGAAGGATGTTCCCGATGGCGGGGAAGTCCAGAACCAGGGGGCACAGTCTAAGGATAAGGGGTAAGCCATTTAGGACTGAGATGAGGAGGAATTTCTTCACCCAGAGAGTGGTGAACCTGTGGAATTCTCTAAAACACAAGGCAGTTGAGGCCAATTCATTAAATATAATCAAGAAGGAGTTAGATATATTTCTTAAGGCTAAAGAGATCAAGGGATATGTGGAGAAAGCAGGGACAGGTTACTGAATTTGGATGATCAGCCTTGATCTCATTAAATGGCGGAACAGGCTACAGGGGCCGAATGGCCTACTCCGGCTCCTATCTTCTATGCTTCTATGACGTCATCAACACACAAGGATGGAAATTTCAAACAGTGAACGGTGAGGGAATAGGCCTCAACCTGCGAAAGTGAGGGGTGGGCATTGAAGTGGAGCATAAAATCGGACGAGTCAAGAAATCAGTAGAAGAATGTTGAATTGGATTGCGTTTATAGAGGGTAACTAGTGAAAGGCCAGCAGATTGACCACTGCAGCAGCAGAGTCTTTAGGTCGATAGAAACAAGAATAATGATTTTGGTGGCAGATTGGCTGAGATATATTTGGAGGTCTGTAATGGGATAGTGCAATACTTCTGTATGGCATGAGCCGCCAGTTATACGCCCCGCTCGAAACACAGGCCCGTAATTTCCGATAGGAGGCTTCCCGCCTGCGGATGTCTCCTATCGGAACAAAATCTACGCACTTACCTGAGGGCTCCCGAGGTCCGGACACTTCCGATCCATGGCCTCTCCATAGTCGATATGCGCAGGGCCCAGGTATCCCAGGGGTGCATGCGGCTCGCAAGCATCACTGAGATCACGTGGGCCATGGGGAGCCAATGTGCGAAGGGAATCTCCCTTCTTACACTTGACAGATAGACCTGTCAAATATATGAATGAACATTACCCCAAAAACACACTGAAACATTCAATTAATTTTTAAAAACCCATAATTCTTTTAAAATTTGTTAAAATTACAGTAAATTAAATATTTATAATGAAAAAAATAATTTTTTGAAAAAATAATTAACTTTTTTAAGGGGGCTAAAAATAAACGTACATTTTTTGAAAAGTATTTTTATATTATAAATGTGTTAACCATTTTTATAACTTTTTTTCAACTCTTATGCTGGCAAAAGCAGACCTTACGTGTGCTTTTACAGGAGGTAAGATTTCTAAGGGATTTCAGCAGGTGGAGGTTCTGCAGGAAGCGGAAATTTTTGCCCGTAGAGGCCTTTGTCTAGAGTAGGCGTCGGATCTGTCAAGAGGATTCTTGACAGATGGGAAATGCCTGTTTTCAGCGCATGCGTTTCGCATGTCTGAAGCCTGCATTTCCGATGCCCCTACGGGTGTGTACACAGCGCGTACACACGCCGAGGCATCTGAAATTACGGGCCACAGTCCTATTGACATTGCAAAATAGGCGAGCAACGCAATACCGCCGGAGTGCGCCACTGCCCAAGACGGGTTTCTACCTCTCGATTTCTGAGATCTTTGTGATATAATTACCGCGAGAAATTCCTAGCCTCCTTTTTTTCAGAATACTTCCCAGTTTGTGCCGTGGCCGTTTGCGATTCCTAATTTCAGGAAAGTACCTGAGCCACAAAATGATTGACTCAAATTAAGGTCAACTTCGCCAGCGGCTGAAATCTCCACCGGGTGGAAATGCATCTTGAGCACAAAACGGACGCTATCCCCTCTCATTCCGGATAATTCCATTGACTTCAGTAGAACTGAAGATGCGATCGTGTCTATAACAGACTGCCCGTACGGCGCAGTCCATGTTGCTCTATTGGTGCAGCCAATTTCTATCCCCAAGTACTTCATGTTGTACTAAAGACTCGATCTTGATATATTCGTGCTGATACACAAACAGGCGCAATCACTTTTGCTGCCCGTGATAGGACACACCCTGTAGTCAGTGGCCTAGAAATTCGCGTAGCCGGCTTGCCGCGGGGGTAAGGATCGCGCGCGCTCTTACCCACAGCGCCTGCCGTTGTATTTTGGGCCCACAGGAACTTTGGGTCCCGGGCCTCTCCCAAGAGCCGACGTGCAGTGCTTGCGTGTCCCAGGGGCGCAGTCAGTGCGATGCGACCCCTGGGATCACGTGGGCCATGGAGAGACAATGGCAGCAGACCATCATTCATTCATAGATTTGACAGGAGACCTGTCAAATCTGTGAATTGAAATCGGCCCCAAAAGAACAGCTAAACTTCGAATAATTTTTAAAAAAAATCACATTTATATAATAACTATAGTTAAATAAATTAACCACTTTTAACAAAAAAAAAATTTTGGAAAAATTTAAATACTTTTTAAACGTTATAAAAATCAACTTACCTTTCTTTAAAGTATCTAAAAAAGACAAACCTGTAGAAAAAAAATTAAAATTATACTTAATTAACTATTACCTTGTTCAAAAGGGGTCTTATGCCTCCTTTTTATTAGCGTAGAATCTTCAATACTTACCCTCGCGTTGAAACCTGAAAAAAAATCTAAGTGTGCTGCGTGCGCACAGCCTCTCGCCCGCAGGCGGAGAACGTCGGAATCGCCCCCTTCACCATACCGGAAGTTCCAGTTTCCCGTGCATGCGCAGTGCATGCAGGAAACAGGCACTTCGGCAATAAATACGGGTGAGTACGGACTGTGTACTCACCCGGGAACGGCCGAATTTTTGGGCCACTCATTGATGTCAATCGAACACAATATTGTATGGGGTGTTTAACGGGCAGATGATGCAATACCGTAGTTTTGCTTCTACACCATAATCATTCTCTACCCCATTGGCGGCTTGTGCTGTTTAAGCAGTCGTGACAATTTAACATAGGAATTCTTTACCAGCGCACATTAAATAGAACAAGAAAAATTTATCCTAAGTGTAGCAGAAACAGGGCGTATATATTAGATTTGTTTAAGCCAGCGTTATATTTCCAGAGTCAATCAATGAAGAGGCTTTATTAAATAAAGCTCGCAATGTGTGCGTCGTTGGCAATTTTGGTATTTGTTGTCCATCAATGGTTAGCCTTCAGGAGGATGTCGTGGGCCTTCGTCTTGAAGCGTTGCAAACCGAATGATGAAGGTGCTTCCACATAAGTGTTAGACAGGGAGTTCCAGCATACTGACCCAGTGATGATGAAGGAAAGGCGATAAATGTTCAAGTTGGCATAGTTTGTGTCTTGGATTGGATCTTGGAGGTGATGATGTTCCCATGCAACTGCTACCATTTTCCATCTATGTTCTGGAACGCGCGGTCTCGGGAAATTCTATCGAGTTGCTGCAGATAGGAAAGACTACAGCCGCTATTCACTTGCGGTGGAGTCAGTGGACAGCTAAGCTAGTTTGACGGGTTGCCCACCAACCGAAATGATTTTTCAATATTATCACTATATCTGTTAATCTTTTCAACAGAACAAAACTTGCGACAAAAAGAAGTCAGTAAGTATTATTTTAAAATATTTTTAAGATGTCCTTTGCACAGACGATTGGTTAGCTTGCTGTAACCATAAACTCGAGCATTACAGATGGTCATTTAATCTGACTGACTCTTACTTGTACCTATCAGAGATGCTGGCGCAAAAAACAGCCAGAGGTGAGTGACTGGTTTGAATATTTCCCGCTGGACTCAGATAATATATGACGAAGTGTCTTTCTTCACCTATATAAGTAAATAATTAAGTTCAACTGGGTGTGAACCTGTGAATGAGTTTTAAATTGAATTAATTAGACTTAATATCGAGCAGGTGGCATAACAGTGCCGATTTGCCAAACTGCAGACATGAATTTAGACTCCCGCAACCATAAGAGAACTTATTGGTTTTCCTTGCAGACTACCGCCCCATCTCTAAACTGCCTTTCCTCTCCAAAATTAATGGCCCGTAATTTCCGATAGGAGGCTTCCTGCGTGCGGATGCCTCCTAACGGAAAAAAATCTACGAACTTACCTGAGTGCTCCCGATTGTCCGGACACTTCCGCTCCTGGGCCTCTCCAAAGTCGGAATGCGCAGAGCCCATGTATCCCAGAGGCGCATATGTTTCGCAAGCGTCCCTGGAATCACGTGGTCCAGGCTAGCCAATAGGAGAGGGGAATCTCCCTTCATACCTTCGGCAGATGGACCTGTCAAATACATGAAATGGAGATCACCCCAAAAACACAATAAAACAGTAAATAAATTTTAATAACACATCACGTTTTAAAATGAGTTAAAAATACATAATATTAAATATTTTAAACAAAAATTTTATTATTTGAAAAAAATATTGAAAGTTTTTTACGGGGCTAAAAATAAACTTCCCTCTTTTAGTAGTATTTTGTAATTATAAATGAGTGAAAAAAATATTTTTGTTTCTTTTTTAAACTCTTATGCTGGTAAAAGCCGGCCTTACCAGGTGTAAGATTTCTAAGGGTTTTCAGCCGGCGGAGGTACTGCAGGATGCGGAACTCTCTGTCCGCAGAGGCCTTTCTCTGGGGCTGGCCTCCGATATGTGAAGAGCATTCTTGACAGATCGGAAATGCCGGTTTTCAGCGCATGCGCTTCGCATGCCTGAAACCGGCATTTCCGATGTCCCTACGGGTGTGTATTAATATTGTATCCATTCGGGAATTCAAAACAATCTTCTTCCCAGAGAGCGGTTAGAATGTGGAATCCGCCAATACAAGGAATGGTTGAGGGGAATAGCTTAGCTTCCTTAAAGGGAAAGCTAGATAGACATCTGAGGGAGAAAGTATAAAGGATCTGCTGATAGGGTTAGATTAATTTTGATTGGAGGACGGACGTGTAGAGCATTAACGTCTACATGGGCCTGTTGGGTTGGATGACCTCTTTCTGCGATTTGCATTCCATGTACTTCTATATAGACAGAACCTGATTATTTCCTCCGCATTCAATAATACATGACTAAGATGACCGTTCTGTAACATTACCTTAACAGATGTGACCTTCTTAGAGAATTCCTTGAGAATGATCGGTGAGAAAACTCTGTCACGATCGCGATGAGATAATGATAAATCCGTTGCCTGGACTTTTTCACTTGGGGACCTTTGATGTGGTGGTGGCGGCGAGGGGAATGGTGGGAACTACGTGCCAGCTAGAATCTGATCCTGGTCCTGTAGCTAGCTAAAAAGTCATTTGGAGCAATGAATGAGCTCGCCACTCGGGAACTGTGCCAGACTCTGCTCTCCGAATCTGCTGCTCCAAAAGTGAAGAAAAACGGTTAACCTCTTCCGAGCTGTCTAAAGGATATGATATAATTTCGAGGTTTATTTTTCTTCCAATTTGTCGATGGGAGCAATTCACGGCTAAGTTCTGAGAGCAACCACACAGGCTTCAACCTGTATCCCACGCACCCCAAACAACCCGTTTCCAAATGCCCAATCCAGAGTCGGTGGCTCCTCAAGCATTCACACAGTGCAAATATCCTTCCTTCATCGTTCGTTCAACGGCTTTATTTTGACCTTGCAGCCGCAGAGTTATGGATGGCAATATTTAAAATCATGACTGCGCCCTGTCCATGATCGACAAGGCTAGTTCCGATCAAAAAAGGCACCTTTCAATTTCCTGATGGAGGGGCAGACCGTTACGTGCATATCTCTGAAATATTTGTTTCTATGCCAACTGATCGCTCTGTCAATTCTACGGTGTCAGCTTAGATATCTGTCGATCGATCGATCTATCTATCTATCTATCTATCTATCTATCTATCTATCTATCTATCTATCTATCTATCTATCTATCTATCTATCTATCTATCTATCTATCTATCTATCTATCTATCTATCTATCTATCTATCTATCTATCTATCTATCTATCTATCTATTTCTCTATTTATCTATCTATCTATCTATCTAGCTAGCTATCTATCTATCTATCTATCTATCTATTGATCTATCTATCTATCTATCGATCTGTCTGTCTGTCTATCTATCTATCTATCTATCTATATATCTCTCTATCTATCTCTCTATCTGTCTCTCTATCTATCTCGCTATCTGTCTCTCTATCTATCTATATATATCTGTCTGTCTATATATCTATCTATCTATTTCTCTATCTCTATCTCTCTCGCTATCTCTATCTATCTATCTATCTATCTATCTATGTATCTATCTGTCTGTCTGTCTATCTATCTATCTATCTATCTCTCTATCTATCTCTCTATCTGTCTCTCTATCTATCTCGCTATCTGTCTCTCTATCTATCTATATATCTATCTGTCTATCTATCTATCTATCTATCTATCTATCTCTCTATCTATCTCTCTATCTCTCTCTCTATCTCTCTCGCTATCTCTCTCTCTATCTATCTCTATCTCTATCTGTCTCTCTCTATCTATCTACCTATCTATCTTTCTATCTCTCTATCTATCTCTCCATCTATCTATCTCTCTATCTATCTCTCCATCTATCTATCTCTATCTACATATATATATATATATCTCGATATGTCTAGCTATCTATCTATCTCTATAACTCTCTATCTCTCTATCTATCCTTCTAGCTATCTATCTATATATCTATCGATATGTCTGTCTCTCTATCTATCTCTCCATCTATCCATCTCTCTATCTATCTCTCCATCGATCTATCTCTATCTACATATATATGTATATCGATATGTCTAGCTATCTATCTATCTCTATAACTCTCTATCTCTCTATCTATCGGTCTAGCTATCTATCTATATATCTATCGATATGTATATCTATCTATCTATCTATCTATCTCTCTATCTCTCTATCTATCGGTCTATCTATCTATATATCTATCTATCTATCTATCTATCTATCTATCTATCTATCTATCTATCAATCTGTCCAGATAGATAGACAGATAGGCAGATAGATCTATCGTTAGATATAGAGATAAATATATCAGCAACCAGAAGACAGATTTACGGTAATTGGCAAAAGATCCTGAGGGGTGATGAGTAGACCTTATTTTTACGGAAATTGTGATCGAGAATTAAATGGTTTGAATGGAGATGCAATATTACCTTTGAAAAGTAAATTGTGTGACTGTGGGAAAAGAGCAGTCGAGTGGGACTGATTGAACAGCACTTTCAAAGCGTTGTCGCTGGCACGATGATCCTAACACGTCGTCTATGCTGTATAGTGTTATGATTTCATAATGAATGCCTTGTCCATGGATGAATTTTAAACATTATTACCGTTTTCAGAAGGTAGATTGATGTGGAAGAATAAAGGTAATTGAATTGATTCATGGACACTTTTGCAACAATTTCGTTACCAGGCCAAATAAGTTGCTCTGCCACCTTTTACCAATAAGCATGACCTTACAAACTGATATGTATTAAATCTTTACTTTTAGAAATATGCAAATATAAAAACATGGCGAGTAAGTACTTAATTTCGTTACATCAACCAAGCTAATAAGCATTTTTCCCGTGTAGCGTCACCAAACCAGCGCAAATTCAAGCGCAATTTGGGCTCAATTTCCCAACTGCACCCTGACATGAATCTTGTAATTCATGTGGAAATGACTTATGAAGTAATACTGGGCGGCCTGCTGGTGGCGCTGTCCAGGTAGAGTATAAATACTCGGGCATGGGCCCAGCTTGCTCAGGACATTCCTTAACAAGAACCAGTTAAGGCCACAACTAGATCTCCATGTTCAAATACAGTTGATTAAAGCTTTGTTTAACTCTTAGACCAAGTGCCTAGTAGTTTTCTTATGTCACACCCTAAGTGGAGACTCTAACCCACTATTTCTGCACGTCACAGTAGATTTCAATTGATCGAGCCATTCTCGATCATTTGAAATTGGGTCATTGGGTTTGGAATATGCCTCGAATTTCACACTGGGCCCAAATCACGTTCAAGCTATTTCGTGTCACAAATAAAGAATGGTTTTTAAGGCATCTGACGTTCACCAGTATCTGTGGAACTATGCACCTTTTCAGAGATATTAACGACTTGCATTTGGTTAAGCAGGGGATATTTCAAAGTTTACAGATGGTACAAAAGGGGAAAATGTACAAAGTATTGGGTAGGATAGCAAAAGACAATCAGAATGATGTAGACTGACAATTTACAATGCGGCGAAGTGTGACGTGATTCCTTTTGGTAGGAGCAATGAGAGGCAATATAAATTAAATTGTGCCAAATTAAAGGCTGTTAGAAATGGTTACGTGACACTTCGCTTTATAAATAGAAGCATAGATTCCAAAGGTAGGATTGTTATGCAAAATATTCATGAAACATCAGTTGGGCCCCTTTCTTGAGCATTGTTTCCAATTCTGGGCTCCAAACTTTAGAAAGGATGTCAAGGCCTTGCAAAATGTGCAGAGGAGATTTACTAGAATGGCAGCAGGGATGCGGGACTTCAGTTAAGGGGAGAGACTATCGAATCCGGATGCATTCTCCTTAGAGCAGAATAGGTCAAAAGCGATTTTCAAAGTCATGAAGTGTTTTGACAGATTAAATGAAGAGAAACTATTTCCACTGGCAGAATTTCGGTAACCAGGGGAGACAGATTTAAGTTGTTTGGCAAACGAATCAGAGGCGACCTAAGGTAAAACATATGTTACACTGCCAGTTGTGATATGCAATGCACTGCCTGATAGAATGGTGGAAGTAGAGTCAATAGTTACTTACAAAAAATAATTGAGTGAACAGTTTAAAAGGAGTGGATGTAATGGATTGCGCTTAGACAGAGGTGTTCCAGGCTCGATAGGCCGATTGGCCTCCTTCTGTGCTGTATCATTCTATGATTCTATGTATAAGATGTGAGCCCATGCCATAGAGGAATAGGAAGGGTCTGCATGGAATAAATATGTTGCAATCGAATATAAAAAGATTAAGGGATGGTCGAATTGAGCTGCTTAAGTTGATTAAAGGATAAATTGTGTTAGATTGGGAGAAACTAAGTGCTCTGGTGAGGAAGTATAGAACAAGGGGGGCAGAAGATAAATTTTAGATCCAGGCCTTTCAGCACTGTGATGGCCACCCATAAACCTTTCATGGCTAGGTCAATTCAAATCTTTAAAAACTTAGATTAGTAGGTGTTTGTCACCACGGGTATTCAGGGTTAGAGGATCATGCCATGATGTAACTGAAAAGCACAACAGGCTGGAGGGCCTGAATTTGGTGGGTTTTGAATTGAATTACGAGCGAGATCTGTGTTGTGAGCAAGCGTCCATGTGAGTGACCAATCAAGTTGTATTTCTGTTTTTGAAGCTGAAGAACGGACAAGCGATCATCGGGTAAATATGGAATTGTTGCGTTACGACTCAGGCACTGACATTAAAATTCAACTATTCCAGCTTAAATGTCTTTTTTTTTGGAAACGAGTGGAATCCAAATGTTCGATGTTAAGCTTTCTTACAACTAAATGTTTCAATGTTTCTATCACGCACGCAATTTAGGGAGCGGTTGCTTTAATTGTTCTATTCAACATTAATTCTGGATCGCAATGTATAAGACTTGTGCAATTACACAGGGAAATCGCTTCGCTCATTCACCAGCATGCGAAGGCATTCTTTATACAGAGGTTAATGCTTTCGTTTAAACGCAAAGACAGAATTAATTCCATGCTTATCACGAAAATCTGACTGGATGAAAATACTTCTTGGGCGGTCGTGCAAAACGGCCGGTTTCGGATCAGTGCCGGTTGACTGCAGTGGAACTGAATAACGGGAGGGGAATATAACGGTCAGTGGACGCGGTGCCGCCCGTTCTCCGCTACCGCCCGGGACGGAACTCTACCCCTGCACTTTTTTCGGATTTGTGTTGCAACATCAGGCGACTAACGATCTAGCTTACTGCCTTCACTGGTTACAAAGAAACATTGGGCCGTATTTTCCGATCGGATTCTTCCTGCGTGCGACCTGGAAAAAATCTGTCGACTTAATTGAGGGCTCCCGAGGTCCGAGCATTTCCGCTCCTGGGCCTCTCCAACTGGAAATGTGCCGGGCCCACGTATCCCAGAGGCGCATACGGTTCGCAAGCGTCCCTGGCATCACGTGGGCCATGGGAACCCAATAGGAGAAGGGAATCTCACTTCATACAGTTGACAGACAGAACTGTCAAATATATGAATGGCGATCACCCCAAAAACAGTGTAAAACATTAAATATATTATTTTTAAATCAAATTTTAAAGTGAGTTGAAATTACAATAAAATTATATATTTTAATCAAAATTTAATTAAAAAAATGAATTTTTAAAGTTCTTTACCGGGCTAAAAATAAAATTACCTTGCTTTAATTTTTTTTTAATGATAAATGAGTGAAACAAATGTTTTTTAAAAACTTTTTTCAACTCTTATGCTGGTAAAAGCAGACTTTACGCCTGATTTTACCAGGCGTAAGTTTCTAAGGCTTTTCTGCGTGCGGTGGTACTCCAGAAAGCGCAACTATCCGCCCGCAGTGGCCCTTCTCTGGGGCAGGCGTCCGATCTGTTAAGAGCATTCTTGACAGATCGGAAATGCCGGTTTTCAGCGCATGCGCTTCGCATGCCTAAATCCGGCATTTCCAATATCCCTCCGGGTGTGCACACAGCTCGTAGAGATCGGAATGTAGGACCCAATGTTTAAAATGCAACTGTGTTGTTGTATCTTGGATATGACATGGATGAATGAAGACTTCACTAACTTCTAAGTTCGCTTAGTGAGTACAAGTTCCAAGGAAATCAATTGAAATGATTTTGCGAGTTATAATCATTATGAGACTGGTAGGCTCTAATGCTCTCCTATCTGGTGTAAATATTCAGTCACGGTCAAGAAATGGGCTGAGAATGGAATGGATCTGTGGTCTAATTGTGCATTCCGTTGCAGGCGCTTAGAGTTTAAATGCATTTCATGTTTGGAAAAAAGCTTCAAATTCCTTAGCCTCATTTTAGAATGGGTTAAGTCCCCATTCTTTGGAATGGAGATCTATAGTAGCGGGATGAACGTAGTAACCAAGAATAATGCTTTCATTTATTTAAACTTGTTTCGCAAGTGGCACCTCTCCCAATCAATTCCATTGGACAAAAAATCGTCTTGAGTCCAATATTCACTTCCATTGCAGTCAATGGAGGAATTTCCACCCCAGTGCATCTAATGCACAGCCTGTTCTCCAACTTCCGTCCCCGTCCGAACAACGCCTGAGTCTCAAAATTATTCAGTACAAGCCCACTCTTCTGCAGTGATACCGGAAGGTTCCACTTGTTAAATTTAACGAGCCGAAATTTCAGGGCGAATATTCGAACCCGGTTAATATATGTTTACTTTGAAAATGACAGTTCATGTGTTTAGAGTTAGCCGCTAAGCATGATCATTCTGATAATTGGCGCACTCTATTCTAAAGAATAGCGTGAATTTTGAGTTTTTAAATCCAAGCTAAGATAGATATATATATATGAAAAGTCTGTTTGAGGAAAAATTTGCTGTTTCCTTACTATATTTAAAGATAACATACTTCAAACCTTCGAAAGCAATTCCTGAGTTCAGAGTGGAAATGATAAACTCTTTGAATCACAGAACTTTACCAATGCCGGTACTTTGCAATTCCTACGACTCCCATGCTCTTTCTTCATCGCCCTGCAGTTTTCTGCCCAGCAATTATTAATCCAATTCATTTTTGCAAGTTTTTATTGAATTTTCTTCCACAGCCGTTTCAGGCAGTGCAACGCAGATCATAATATCGATCGCTGCATAAGTAATATTGGCCGGAATTTGCGGTTGAAGGCATACCTCCGGAGGACTCCTCTGACCCGGAAAAAAATACGAACCTCGGTGCTGGCTTCCGGGCTTCCGATACTTCGGTTCTTGGGCCTTCAGGCGTACGCCTACGTAAAGGCCCATGGATCCCAATGACGGAAGCGTTTAGGAATTTCCCCTGGATCACGTGGGCCAATTCCTCCTATCAGAAAGATCGGTTACGCATATGCTTATGGGATACCATTGAATCACAATTAGCATGTGAGGAATCCCCAAATAATTACATAATTCACACACCTCTAATAAAAACAAATGCTACCATTTGCACATGTAATTAAAAGACCTTTTAATTAACCATTTACAATAAAAATTACATTTTTTGAAACGTTATTTCAAATATTTTAATCGGGACCAAAATGCACATAAACTAATTTCAATTGTTTGTGGATCATTTTAAATTTTTTAGCTAACATTTATGATGGCCCATAATTTCCGATAGTAAGCTTCCTGCTTGCGGATGTCTCTTATCGGGAAATAATCTACGCCCTTACCTGAGGGCTCCAGAGGACCGGCCATTTCCTATCCTGGGCATATCCACGACGAAATGCGCAGGGCCCACGTATCCCAGAGGCGCATGTGGTGCGAAAGGGTCCCTGGAATCACGTGGGCCATGGGGAACCAATGAGAGAAGGGAATCCCTCTTCAAATATTTGACAGATAGACATGTTAGAAGTATAAATGGGGATCACTGAAAAAAGACATCAAAACATTAAATACATTAAAAAAACCATCACATGTTTAAAATGAGTAAAATTTACATAAAATTACATATTTTGACAAAAATAATTAATGTTTTTTACGGGGCTAAAAATAAACTTACCTTTTTCAAAAGTATTATTAAATTATACATATATTACAAAAGGTAAATCATGCTTGACTAATCTACTGGAATTTTTTGAGGATGTAACCTATAGAATAGATAAGGGAGAACCAGTGGATGTGGTGTATTTGGACTTTCAGAAGGCTTTCGATAAGGTCCCGCTTAAGAGATTCGCGTGCAAAGTTAAAGCACAAGGGATTGGGGGTAAGGTACTGACTTGGATAGAGAACTGGTTTGCAGACAGGAAGCAAAGAGTTGGAATAAACGGGTCTTTTTCCGAGTGGCAGGCATTAACTAGTGGGGTACCGCAGGGATCGGTGCTAGGACCCCAGTGATTCACAATATATATTAATGATCTAGACGAGGGAACTAGATGTAATATCTCCAAGTTTGCAGACGACACAAAGCTGGGTGGGCGTATGTGTTGTGAGGAGGATGCAGAGAAACTCCAGTATGATTTGGACAAGTTGGGTGTATGGGCAGATGCATGGCAGATGCAGTATAATGTGGATAAATGCGAGGTTATCCACTTTGCTGGCAAAAACAGGAAGGCAGATTATTATCTGAACGGCAATAGATTGGGTAAAGGGGAAGTGCAACGAGACCTGGGAGTCCTTGTGCACCATTCGTTAAAGGTAAGTATGCAGGTGAAGCAGGCGGTTAAGAAGGCAAATGGTATACTGGCCTCCATAGCGAGAGGATTCGAGTACAGGAGCAAGGATGTCTTGCTGCAGTTGTACAGGGCCTAGGTGAGACCACACCTTGAGTATTGTGTGCAGTTTTGGTCGCCTTCTCTGAGGAAGGATATTCTTGCCATGGAGGGAGTGCAGCGAAGTTTTAACTGACTGATCCCTGGGATGGCTGGAATGATGTATGAAGAGAGATTGGGTGGATCAGGCTTATATTCGCTAGAGTTTAGAAGAATGAGAGGGGATCTCATTGAAACTTAAAAAATTCTAACAGGACTAGACAGACTAGATGCAGGAAGGATGTTCCCGATGTCGGGGAGTCCAGAACCAGAGGTGACAGTCTAAGGATAAGGGGTAAGCCATTTAGGACTGAGATGAGGAGGAATTTCTTCACCATAGATTGGTGAACCTGTGGAATTCTCTACCACAGAAGGCAGTTGAGGCCAATTCATTAAATATATTCAAGAAGTAGACAGATATGTTTCTTAAGGCTAAAGGGATCGAGGGATATGGAGAGAAAGCAGGGACAGGGTACTGAATTGGGATGATCAGCCATGATCTCATTAAATGGCGGAGCAGGCTCGAGGGGCCGAATGGCCTATCCTGCTCCGACCTTCTATGTTTCTATGTTTCTATAAATGAGTGAAAAAAAATGTTTTTTTTTACTTTTTTAAACGTTTGTGTTGGTAAAAGCAGGCCTTACGCCTGCTTTTACCAGGCATAAGATTTTTAAGTTATTTCATTTGGCGGAGGTTCTGCAGATGGAGGAACTCTCCACCCGCAGAGGCCCTTCTCCAGGGCAGGCGTTCGATCTATCAAGAGGATTCATGACAGATCGGAAATGCCACTTAGGATCGTCAGGATCGTAAAATACGGCCCATTATACGGGTTTCGTGGGCATTTGCTGGGCGGTAGTTGGAAAAAAAGCCCAAACCCTGCAACAGCGAAAGTGATCTTTCTTTTGGTTCGCCGGACCTGTCAAGTTGAAACTTGACCGAGCGCAAATTCCGTGTTTTCGCGCATGCGCAGCGCATTTGGAACCCTGGAACTTGAGCGGCCATTTACAAGGCTTACTCTGGTTTACGCTCTGCGTACACCGTCATCGGCCCCGCAAAATCCAGGCCATTATCCTCCTCTCAACTCTGGCCCGTTGTCCTATTACGATAAATCTGTGTCCTCGGGTAGCTTTCCCTCTGCCACTGGAAACAGTTGCTCCTTATTTACTCTATCAAAACCGTTCATGATTTTGAACACCTCCATCACATCTCCCTTAACTTTCCCTGCTCTAACGAGAGCAAACACAACTTCTCTAGTCTTTCCACATTACTCAACACCCTTATCCCTATTACCATTCTAGTAAATCTCCTCTGCATCGTCTGCAAAGCCTTGACATCTTTCCTAAAATGTGGTGCCCAGAATTGACCAGAATTCTCAAGCTGGGGCCTAACCAGTGTTTTGTACATATTTAACATATCTTCTTTGCTTTTGTAATCTTTACTTCTATTTTTAAAGCCCATGATCCCATGTCCCTTTTTACACCCTTGGTTCTCTGTCCCTGCACCCCGTTTGAAATTGCACCATTTAGTTTATTATGCCTCACCTCAGTCTTCCTTCCAAACGGCCTCAGCTCACATTTCTCTGTTTTCCAGAAATAAAGAACATTATAAAAGCTTTAACCGATGCAGGTAAGAGCAGCGAAATCAAATTCAATTGGCCAGCATTTTCAAACTTGGGGTAACTGTAAATCTTCTGCAGTTTTCATGCCGTCATATGGCCTTCTGGGCGTTTGTGTGGTTGCGCCTCCCGTTAGCGCCTTAAATGGGCGCTAATGGGGCGTTAAGGCGCTAACGCCCGGGCGCAGCGCTGTTTGCGCCGCTCGAGAACTTAACTTGAGATTGTGCGGCGGCGCTAAAACTTACCGCTGCGACCACCTGCGCGCGCAGATTGTGACGTCAGTCCGTGGTGCAACGCCCTTGGGGCGCCCCGGAGCGGAAATTGAGTGGCGCCCCCTGCCTTACCGCCTGGCGCTTCCAACGACCGGAAGACTGGAACGTTATCAATCGGTCTGGGGCTGGGGGGGGGCGCTATTTAAAGGGGGCCTCTTCCTGTCTTTTTCTGTGGTCGACATTTATGCACCACTCGTTCTGAGAGAGAGAGAGAGATTCGGAGAGAGAGAGAGAGAGACTTCTACATTGACTTAACGTTTTGTGAGGTCGTTTTGCCTAGTTCATCCTAACTTTGCTGCTACTTTCGTTGCTGTACCTCATTACTTTTCTGGCAAAGAGAAGATGGGGGCTGCAATGATTGGGGGCGTCGTCCTGCTCCAGCTCAATCGGAGCAGAGTGAGACGCAGACAGAGAGTGGCAATGATGGCCAGACGGAGGAGGCCCATCAGGCTCATGTACAGGAGAGCTTACCCTCCCAGGGTATATCGTGAACAGCTCTCCTACATCCACATGTCCGAGGAGCTGTGTTTGCGAAGGCTGCGATTCAGCAAGGAGGTGGTCACTGAGCTCTGCCACCTGCTGCAGCCAGATCTGCAGCCTCAGCTGAGGTCCAGGACGTCTCTGTCGGTGGCAGTGAAGGTCACAGTGGCCTTGAACTTCTACGCCACTGGCTCATTCCAAGCTGCTGTTGGGGACCTCGCCAATATCTCCCAGTTTGCGGTGCATCGCTGCATCCGGCAGGTCACCAATGCCCTCTTCACAAGGAGACGAGACTTCATCTCCTTCCCTATGACCCCAGACAAGCAGCATGACCGTGCTATGGGCTTTGCGAGGGTAGCGGGCTTCCCCATGGTGCAGGGCGCCATTGACTGCACGCATGTGGCTTTGCGTGCTCCGCGAGAGAATGCAGAGGAGTTCCGGAACAGAAAGGGGTTCCATTCCTTGAATGTGCAGTTGGTCTGTGACCACAGACAGGTGATTCTCGCTGTCAATGCCCACTATCCGGGCAGCTGCCACGATGCTTTCATCCTGCGCCAGAGTACTGTGGCAGAAATTTTCGAGGCACCGCATCAGCCAGTTGGTTGGCTTCTGGGGGACAAGGGGTACGCATTGAGCACCTGGCTGATGACACCGCTCCGTGCGCCAAACACCCCTGCTGAGCTGCGGTACCAGGAAAGCCAACAAGCAACGAGGAACATTATTGAGCGCACAATCGGCGTGCTCAAACAACGATTCCGCTGTCTGGACCATTCCGGAGGAGCCCTGCAGTACTCGCCTGAGCAAGTTTCCAAATTCGTAGTGGTGTGCTGCATGTTGCACAACATGGCAATCCTCAGGACGCAGCCAATGCCACCAGGCCTTGCAGCACCACAAGAGGAGGAGGAGGAAGAGGAGGAACAGGCCGAGGACGATGATCAGCAGCAGCACCAAGGCAGGAGGGCGGCCCACAATGGTCAAACTGCAAGGGCCGTCCGTCAACGACTAATAGCAAGCCGCTTCTAGGGCCCCTGCCAGTGCTACAAACACGAATCAACCCAGCACGCAACCCCTAAGCCGGCCAAGGCACCAATAATTCCAACCACCAGCCATGTATATTTTGAATACAGAAACTTATTTATTGTACAAACTCTGTGTGTGTCAATTCCTCATGACAAACTCATAGAAATAAACACAAAAAAACAGTCAATAACATAACTGGTTCTCACAACCTGGAGATAATGTCCAAAACACTAAACAAAAGTTGGGCCATGAACCTCGGCCTTTAATAAAAAAATGACCAGCATTTTGGCACACCTCCTACTTTTTGCCCTTCGAGGGTGATCTCCTTCCCTTGCGCACTTCCCCCCTTCTAACCCTACTGCTCCTCCGTAATGGGACCTCAGTGGCTGCAGCAAGGCTGGTGGAAGGCTGCTGCTTGTCAGACCCTGACACTGCAGATGCCCCTGAAGGACGGCCTCGACCACTTCTGGGCCTGGAGGGCCCGGCTGCAGACTGCACCAACTCTGCATGGGCGGCAGCAGTCTGTCCTACAGGCGGTGGCAAGTGCAGTGGAGAAGTGACAGTGTTGGCAGCAGGAATGCTGTCATCGTGAGAGAGGACAGCAACTCCCTTCTCGCCCGACACACTGGCACTCCCACGGGGCAGCACTTCAGCATCCGGAGCAATTTGCCGGAGAACAGATTGCTGGCCTGCTGCGGCGCGGTGACAGCCCCGGGGACATGTGCACGAACCATCGAGGATGGCAGCAGTCAGTGCTCGCGTGGCCTCAATCTGAGTCTGCATGAGAGCAGGCTCAGATGGGTTCCTGGCAGCCAGTGACTGAATTGCAGCAGTAAGCTTTAGTGTGGCATCCGCCTGTGCTACAGCGAAGTGCTCCACACTCCTTGCCAGTGCCTCAATGCATTCGGGCACCCTTCCCACTGCACCCATGAGCTCAGTGTGCATGACCACCGCCTGGCTGTTCATTTCTGCAATCAGCCGCTCCTCCTCTGCGTCCATTGCATTAGGAGTGTCTGGCATACTCTCCCTCTGGGGAGAAGGCTCCCGTTCTTCCCTCCCCCCCCCCCATGGCGTTGCTGCAGCCCGCTGGGTCCTGGAACTTCACCATCATCAGCCCCTTCCCCCCTGCTCCCCCGTTCTTCCCTCCCCCCCCCCCCCCATGGCGTTGCTGCAGCCCGCTGGGTCCTGGAACTTCACCATCATCAGCCCCTTCCCCCCTGCTCCCCTCCGGGGAAGGCGTGTTCCCAGTGTGCCCATGGGCTTCCTCGGGAGAGGGTGGCACTGATGCTCCGGCTTCCTCTTCCTCCTCAGCTGCAGCATCACTCCCAGTGGCAGCTTCAGGGACCATCTCCTCAGCTGGTGAATCACCATCTGAAAGCAGGGAGGTACAAGAGTGGCTTTAGCGTGAGGACAGGGTGGCAGTAAGGGAGGAATAAGTGCAGCGAGTTAGCAAGTTGGATTGAAAGTGTCAAAGGCTGGTATTGTGAGGGACAAGTGGAAGGACAGAGGACAAAAAGGTGATGACCTTACCATTGCTGTCCACAACGGGGTCGGCGTCTCCAGTGGCGACGGGACCGATCACCCGGCTTGCCACAATCCTGTGGACGCGCTCCTCCAGATCGCTGAGGGGTTGCAGCTGAAGCCGCCCTCCACCCGTCCGTTGCTGCTGTCTCCGATTATGAGCCAGCTTAGCCTGCAAGAAAAAGGACAGCATCTGAGTCAATATACAGCCATGGTCTTGCCTGATGTGCCTCCCATAGGTGAATAGCTCTTACAATATGCAGCCATGGTCTTGCCTGATGTGCCTCCCATAGGTGAATAGCCCTTACAATATGCAGCCATGGTCTTGCCTGATGTGCCTCCCATAGGTGAATAGCCCTTACTGTATGCAGCCATGGTCTTGCCTGATGTGCCTCCCATAGGTGAATAGCCCTTACTGTATGCAGCCATGGTCTTGCCTGATGAGCCTCCCATAGGTGAATAGCCCTTACTGAATGCAGCCATGGTCTTGCCTGATGTGCCTCCCATAGGTGAATAGCCCTTACTGTATGCAAAGTGTGGAATGTGTGTGTGTGTTTGATGAAAGGGCCATAGGTGTTGGATGAGTGTTGTGCATTGGGGTTTTAAGACCCTCTGGCCATAGAGTGAGGTTGAGATGGAGGGATGGAGAGGTATTGAGAAAAAGCCACTCACCCTGACGACCCGAGTGAGGTCGTTGAACTTTTTGCGGCACTGGACATGGGTCCTGGGCACCATGCTCCTGGAGGAGACGCTCTGAGCCACCTCCCTCCACACTCTTCTGAACTCGCGTGGCAAAGGCCTCCTGCCACTCTCTGGGAACAGCATGCATCGTCTGCGCTCCACTGCGTCAACCAGAGCATCCAAGGCCCGCTCAGTGAAGCGATGAGCGCGTTCTCTCACCCTCTCCATGCTTGGCAGCAAAATGGATTACAGGTCTCTCCAGGCTGAGATTCAAGGCTGCAATGAGCAGGGTGTGGCTGGGGAGCAAGTGCCCCCCCCCGCTTTAAGAAGTGTCCGGCGTCAGTGTGTCTGTGTTCCCTCGCTAACTGGCAGCAGCTGCGCTGCTCTCGTGCGCTGAGTTAGCGCCTCACTCCTAGGCCTTTGCGCCTTAAGAGAGGTGTGCAGCGCCTAATTTAGCGCTCCACTCACCTCCCCGGGCGGTAAAAGTGAAGTTTCCTGTCAGTGCCGATAATTAGCGCCAGGCGCTAATATTTGCGCGCGGACGATATTTGCGCCCCAAATGGGGCGCGACCTAATTTCTACCCCTAAATAAATTTAAAAAACGTCACATTTTTAAAATGAGTTGAAATTGCAATAAATTAAATATTTTAATAAAACATTAAATTTTTTGGAAAAATAGTTATAGTTTTTTACGGGGTTAAAAATCTTTCTACATTATAAATGTGTGATACCATTTTTTTCAACTCTTATGCATTGCCCAGGCGTTAGATTTCTAAAGGTTTTCTGCGGGCGGAGGTTCTCCAGGAAGCGGAACTTACCACCCGCAGAGGCCTACTGGTATGTACACTGCACGTACACTCCCGTAGGGATCGGAAGATACGGCCAATATTTTGCGGGGTGTTCAACCAGCGTTGCACCCGAATCCGTGGTATTCCCTCCTAGCGATTTAGTTTACAGAGACTTCCCTTCGTTTTACTTAAGTTGCGATTGTACCCTAACTGGCGGGAAGGAAACTGCAACATTCCGCTCGGCCGTCCTTTTCACACCGCGCCCGATTTTACCGGGGGGAGGGGGCGTCGTTGTACGAACCAGCGGTAAAACCAAACCCGTTAGTGATAAGCAACAGTGTTGCTCATTAAACATCGACGAACAGGACACTTAAATGTGATTAGGACTATTTACTGTTATGGAGGCCAAGCCAGGAAAATGTCCGGTTGGGACTAACAGCCAATTTCGGAGCTTCCTTCAATGTAATTGTATGTATAATTGAATGGAATGATGATGGATGAAACAAGAACATAAGCACATAATAAACATCAGAAATAAGAGCAAAAGTAGGCCATTCAGCCCCTCGAGCCTGCACCGCCATTCAATGAGATCTTGGCCTCAACTCGACTTCCCTGCCAGCTCGCCATAACCCTTGACCATCTTATCGTTCAAAAATCTGTCTATCTCCACCTTAAATATATTCAATGACCCGGCTGCAGTTGTACAGGGCCTTGGTGAGAGCACACCTTGTGTATTGTGTGTTGTTTTATTCATCTTATCTGAGGAAGGATGTTCTTGCCAAGGAGAAAGTGCAGCGAAGATTCACCAGACTGATACCTGGGATGGCAGGAATGACGTATGAAGAGAGATTGGGTCGATTTGGCTTATATTCGCTAGAGTTTCGAAGATTGAGACGGGATCTCAACGAAACTTATAAAATTCTAACAGGACTCGACAGACTAGATGCAGGAAGAATGTTCCCGATGGCAGGCAAGTCAGAACCAGGGGCCGCAGTCTGAGGGTAAGGGGTAAGCCATTTAGGACTGAGATGAGGAGGAATTTCTTCACCCAGAGAGTGGTGAATCTCTATCACAGAAGGCAGTTGAGTCCAATTCATTAAATTTAATCAAGAAGAAGTTAGATATATTTCTTATGGCTAAAGGGATCAAGGGATATGGGGAGAAAGCAGGGAGAGGGTACTGAATTTGGATGATCAGCCATGATCTCATTAAATGGCAGAACAGTCTCGAGGGGCTGAATGGCCTACTCCTGCTCCTATCATCTATGTTTCCATGTTTCTATGTCTCCACAGCTCTCTGAGGTAGTGAATTCCACAGATTCCTCCTTAACTATGTTTTAAATGGGCGACGCCTTATTCTGAAACGATGACCCCTAGTTCTAGATTGCGCCATGAGGGTAACATCCATTGTGCATCTACCTTATCAGGCAACCTCAGCATCTTATATGTTTCTATAAAATCACCTCTTATAAGAACCGACAGTGATTTATATTCGGTGGAGAAAACTATTAACATCCAAATTAGACATTGTAAAAACAAAGCCTCAAGATACAAAACATTGGCCCTGAAATTAAACATCGATGTTTCCCACGGGGGTAAGGATTCCCCACGTATTCTAACTCCGCGCCTACCTTTTTGTTTGGGGCCCACACGAACTTTAGTTTCAGGGCCTCTCCCTGTTGCAACCGTGCAGTGTTTGCGTGTCCCCGAGGCGCAATTAGTTCGTGCGAACTCTGGGATCACGTGAGTCAGTTAGCGCCAATGGCAGCACACCATCTTTCATTCATAGTGTTGACAGCAAGGCCTGTCAAAGCAATGAAGACTACAAACCCCCAAAAGAACAGCTAAACCTCAATTAAATTAAAAAAAAGCCATCATATTAATAAAATAACTATAGTTAAATAAATTAATCACTTTAAACAAGAAATTAAATTTTTGAAAAAATTTAAAATCTTTTTAAAAGTTATAAAAATAAACTTACCTTTCTTTAAAGTCTCTAAAAAAGATAAACCTGTTGAAAATAATTTAAAATAACACTTAATTAACTACTTACCTTGTTAAAAGGGGGTCCTACGCCTACTTTCTTTATGCGTAAAATCTTCACCGCTTACCTGCGCGTTCAAACCTGAAAAAAAACTAAGTGCACTGTGTACGCACAACCTGTAGTACGCACGCGGTTCACTTAGGAACCGCCCGATTTGCAATACACGAAGTGCCGGTTTCCCGCGCATGCGCAGTGCATTCAGGAAACCGGCAATTCGGGACCTAATACGCGAGAGTACACAGTGTGTACTCTCGCGTATTACGTGTAATTTTCGGGCCAATATGTGAGGTGAAGAGTGATTCGTTACTGCGAACGGACACGCACAAGCGGAAATAAACACTTTATATTCACCCAGCGGTTGTTCAGGAGAAACGTGAAAAGACATCCTTATTAGCGATGCGTTGCTTCATCTAAAAGTGTCGTGCTTAATATTTTTTTCATGTATGTTCTAACATTCTTCTCAACAGAATCACAATTGCCAAGCAAGCTTAAAGGTAACGGAATACAATTCTTGAGCATATTGGAAGTAAATGATAGGCGCAGAGTGCGACTTTCGATCGGAAAGCAGAGAAGACATAGACATTTTCAACAGGTTTTTTAAAATAAGTCTCTAATTTAAACCTACATTTCCGTGACGGATTTCCACAGGATCGGGTGTTATGCTGGTTTTACACAAAGCCCAATATTGCTCTCGGAGTGAAATCGGACGGGGTGTAAAATCTTCATTGCACCCGATCCATTTAGTTTCAAGACACGTAGCGGAGGTCATAAATTGTCCATTTCTTGAGGCGTTTGGGGACTGAAGTTCTATGAGACAAGAGTGAGTGTGGAATAAAGAGCAGTTAAATGCACCGACGAATCTTGGGGGCTTTGTGGGTTACGCATAAGGTTGCTCGTTGTCGTTGGGCAGACATAGAACCAAGAATTATCGTTAAAAGGATTAGGAGAATGGATTCACGAAACGGATGTATTCAGAGGTGTGTATTTTCCCCGATGCAGAATGCTGGGTGGAGTTCCGGTCGTCATCACCGTATGACGTCAGAATGGCAGTGGAAAAGGTTTAGCAGAAGCCGTTCAGTTTGATTGACTGTATGAGACACGAGGAGAGGTGATGGAGTGGGAATTCCATTTGGTCGGCATCGAGAAACTGGCGGCATCTTACCTGACCCCGCCTCCCCCCGCCCACCCAGAGTCTCCTTTAATACAAGACTGACCTGTTTGGACACCATCCACAGCTTTGATTGCCGTGAGTATCTCTCTGCCGAGGTGTGATAAAGGGCAGTTAGAAAGATTAACTGTAATCATCTGGCAGTATTCTCTGACTATATATTCAGTGCCTATATGCATCTCTTCACTTCACCTGACGAAGGAGCAGCGCTCCGAAAGCTTGTTTTTTCAAATAAAGCTGTTGAACTATAACCTGGTGTTGTGCGACTTCTCATATTTGTCCACCCCAGTACAACACCGGCATCTCCACATCATCCTTTAATACAATCAGCTTGTTTGACTTCAGCGGAGCTGACTGACAAGCGGGTCGTATAACAGGAGACAGAGACGATACCGAACGTTTTGGGCTTCCACACAAGTCGAATTTCTAACCCGATGGCAATCAACGAAGATCGGTCTATTTATTCCCGAGTAGCAGAAGCTATGTGGAATCCGACACCTCTTCTCTAGATGTTTAAGGGTGGCATTTCAATGGAACACAGGAACAGGAGTAGGCCATTCAGTACCTCAAGTCTATTCCGCCATTCAATTAGATCATGGTGGATCTGCATCTTATCTCCAGCTACCCGCCGTGTTTCTGTGACCCTTATTTACTCTGCCTGACAAAAATCTATGAATCTCATTTTTGAAATGTTTCAATTGACCTAACCTCGACAGAGGAAGTTCCAGATTTCCAGTGCTCTTTGGGTTAAGAAGTGTTTCTTGACAATATCTCCTGAACGGGTTAATTTTATTCCCCCTTGTTCTGCACACCAATTCGAACGAACGATACAGAGGGACATTGCTGCAAGTCATGTGGAAGAAATGTAGAATGAGCAGATCACATCAAACCAGTACACACAGATGGCGATGAATGTTGACACGCGGTGCACAACAATGATAATGCGACTCATAACATCAGTAATTTAAGAAGAAATTATGTTCTCACTTGATTGACAATAAAATAATGGATGGATATAGGAAACTGTTGTTAATCACGAATTGACGAAAGGTGCAATGGATTATTTTCCAGAACTGAAGGATTGCACACCATTCAGTGAGTAACGGATTCAATTGAATAAATTATTCTAGTAAATAATGATTCCCTTAACAACTTGGATTTGTTTTGACACGTGTTTGGAATAACAAGCACATTTTAGCATTTCCCCGATGAACACATAGATGTTCCACACAGATCGCGAGTGAGTGTCTGAGCTATGCACACTAGTACAGCACAGATGGTGGGTTTGTGTCTCATATATGTAAAATATTACAGGACAGCCAGTGGGCGAGTGCCTCATGTATGTACAATAACAACGCACATGCGCAACACGGCTGAACATGCGCCAGTGGGCCGATATGCGCAACACCACGGAACAGGTGCCATCTCTAAATCTGGATTAACTTAAGGATGCAATAGGCTAATACTTCTCCGGTTGCCAATTGGTGGCGGCCTTGAAAACTTGGACATTTCATGACTTAACTGTTTTAATACGGAATTTTAAACAGGCCTCCAAAGGATTGGTAGAGCAAAAAGAGGTAAGACATTTGGCAGAAGTCAGTTTGGCTTCAGCCTCAAAAAAAGAGCTGAACGAATTTTGTCCCCTTCACTTTTTCCAATATTACATTTCAGTTCACTGTAATGAAACATAGAATCGAGTGCTAAACATGCCGTCAATTCTCTGTCGCGCGGTTAGAGGTGTCGCTCAAGGCAGATTTCGGCAATATCATTATTACAAGGGGCCCCGACTTTAAAACGGTTTGGCAATTCGCTGGATCAATCGGACTGGCCGTTCCACCTGCCCAATATGCCCCCCTCCCATCTCTGTTGAAAATCACATCCCGTGGATGCTTTGGTGAATATTCTGCACTTCATTCATATGGTGTCTCGCAGATGGATTGCAAGCAAGATTGGACACGCAGTGTAAGATGCAAAATAGCAGGTCGGATAGAAATTCAATTGAGATCAGGAAAAAAAGGCAACTTTTGCCCCAATTGAGAGGAAATTCGGTGGAAGGAAATTGCTCGCCCACAACGGAAACGTTCTGATTTTAGAGCGCACTCTGTAACAGGTTTGTGATCTTCCCAGCCAACCTTAATACTATGGGTTCTGCGCCCATGCGCTGCTTTCAGCCCAGAGTTTCCGCTTTGGGAAAATACAGCAAACGGGTTGCTTTTCCGAAGTGTGATCTGTTTTAAATTTCCTCTCCTCCACTTCCATTCCCCTCTCCTTTCTTCCCCCTTCAATCGCTTCTGCTATCGTCTCTTCGTTCCCTCTCCTCTCATCCCCCCATTCGATCCCCTCTCCTATCTCCCTCCACTTTCGATCTCATCTCCCCCCAGATCCGCTCTCCTCTCCCCCCATCCCCCACTCGATCAGCTGACCTCATCCATCGCATCGGTTAGCACTGCGCATGCGCGACCGGATCGACCGCTCATTCTCGCGCGGATGGAGTGCACATGCGCCGTAACAAACGGGAGCGCATGCACAGAGTGTGTCAAAAATGCCGGACATGTATGGCCTACTCCTATTGTTAATGATCATATGTCATTATTCGACTCAGTTTGCGTTTCGTGCGCTGTTATTTCTATGGGATAGAAATTCGTCTGGGCCACTCACACAAAACGAGTGTTAATGTATCAGCCGCATGTTATACACTCGCCCAGTATTCAGTTCTATGAAGCCATTGGGACTGAATATAGGGCGCTGAGTATAACAGGCGGCCGACGCGATATCTTTCGTTCAGCACTACCGCCAATGATGTATTTCTGTAACTATATAGCTGTCTATTTGATTTTGATATGGACATAAGTATTAGGAGCAGGATTAGGATATAATACCCCTCAACCTGCTCCACCATTCAATGAGGTCATGGCTGACCTTCGACAATACCTACACTTTCCCGCCCAATCCCATATGACTGATTTCATTAACATTTTCCATTCATTCATGGGACGTGTCGTCGCTGGCCAGTACCCCAATTATTGGCTTTCCATGTGGAGCTGCAATCCGTGTGGAGAAGGTACTTCCATAGTGCTGTTAGCTAGGCAGTTCGAGGCATTTGTCCCACCGCCGATGAAGGCACAACGATGAGTTTCCAAGGCAGAATGGTGGGGAACTTGGAGGAGGTGGTGTTCCCATGCGCCTGAAACCTGGTCCTTCTAGTTGATAGAGTTTTTGAGTTTCGGAGGTCCAAAATGTCCAAACATCAATCGGTCTTGTATATACTAAACAATGAGCATGCACAGTCCTCTGGGGCAGAAAATTCCAAAGATTCACAACCCTTTGAGTGAAGAAATGTCTTCTTCATTCAGTCCTAACTCATTGGCTCCTTATCCTGAGAATATGACCTCTCGTACTCGACTCTCCAACCTCTCAGCAGTTATCATTTGAAGCCCTCTCAGAATTGATACGTTTCAATGAGATCACCTCTCATTCTTCTAAACTTCAGAGAATATAGGGCTATTCTACTCAACCTCTCCTCATAGGACAATCCTCTCATTCCAGGAATTAATTTAATAAACCTTTGTTGCACACCCTCTAATACAAGTATATCCTTCCTTAGTTAAGGAGAACAAAACAGTACACAGTACTCCAGGTGTGATCTCACCAAAGCCCTATATAATTGCAGCAAGAGATCCTTACAATTACAATCCAACCTCCTTGCAATAAAGGCTAACCTATCATTTGCATGCCAATTGCTTGCCGTAACTGCATGTTAACGTTCTGTGATTCTTATACAAGGACACCCAAACCTCTGCATAAAAGCATCTACTAGACTCTGAACTTTTAGACATATCCTAATTTTCAATTCTTCCGACCAAAGTGGATAATTTCACATTTCTCCACATTATACTCCATTTACCAACTTCTTGCCCATTCATTTATCCTGTCTTTATCTCTTTGCAGCCACTTTGAGTACTACTCGCAGCTTACCTTCCCAGCTAGCTTTGATGTAGACTGTAAATAGCTGAGATCAAGCAATGATCCTTGCAGCACCCCACCAGTTACAACCTGCCAACCGGAAAATGACCAATTTATCCCGATGTCATTTAACCAATCCTCGATCCAAGCTAACATATAACTCACGATCCCATGAGTTATCGTCTTTTTTAAAGAAAACTCTTATGTGACACCTTATCAAAGACCTTTGAAAATCCGAAAAAAACTACATGCACTGGTCCCCCCTTATCGACCCTGCAAGTTACACCCTGAAAAACCTCAAAAACATTCGTCAAACACGATTTCCCTCTCATTAAACCGCGTTGCCTCAGACCAATCACGTTATGATTATCTAAGTGCCCTATTAATTGATTCGAGCATTCTCCGACTGCAGCATTCACGTTAAATGTCCTAGAATTCCCTATTTCTTCATTCCCTCCTTTCCTGAATACTGGAGTTACATTTGCTACCTGCTTATCCACTGGGATAGTTCTAAAATCTATGATAAAGATTTGGTGCAGGAGGGAGGGCTTTAGCTTCCTGGATCACTGAGCTGTACAAAACGCTAGTTAGGCCACAGCTGGAATACTGTGTGCAGTTCTGATCGCCACACTATAGGAAGGATGCGATTGCATTGGAGAGGGTGCAGAGGAGATTCACCAGGATGTTACCTGGTCTGCAGCGAATCAGCTATGAAGATAGACTGGACAGGCTGGGATTGTTTTCCTTAGAGCAGAGAAGGTTGAGGGGGGACCTGATTGAGGTGCACAAAATTATGAGGGGCATAGATAGGGTAGAAATAAAGGAACTTTTCCCCTTAGTAGAGGGGTCAATAACAAGGGGGCATAGTTTCAAGGTAAGGGGCAGGAGGTTTAGAGAGGATTTGAGGAAAAACTTTTTCACCCAGAGTGGGGTTCGAATCCGGAACTAATTGGCCTGAAAGGGTGGTAGAGGAAGGAACCCTCACAACTTTCAAGAAGCATTTAGATGAGCACTTGAAACGCCATAGCATACAAGGCTACGGACCAAGTGCTGGAAAATGGGATTAGAATAGACAGGGCTTGATGGCCGGCGCGGACACGATGGGCCGAAGGGCCTCTTTCTGTGCTGTATAACTCTATGACTCTATGATTCTATGATATTCTGTAAGATCGAAAGCAATCCACCCACTCTCTCTGAAGCCACCTTAAGAAAATATAAGATGTGAAACATCAGATCTAAAGGGATTTGTGTATTTTGATCCCATTAATTTCTCGACTCATTTTTCTTTAGTAATATTCATTACTTTAAGAATTTCACTCTGATTTCACCCTTGGTTCCCTCGCTATATTGTGTGTGATTTGTTCCTCTTTCGTCTGCTGTGAAGACAGATACAAAGTAACTGCTTTATATCTCTGTGTTTACTGTGTTCCCCATAAAAAAGATTATCCAGTTCCTGCCTATAAGTTCCACCCGTTTACTTTCGATAATCTCTTTCTAATTAAAGCTCTTACAAT
This sequence comes from Squalus acanthias, assembly GCA_030390025.1. NCBI lineage: Eukaryota > Metazoa > Chordata > Chondrichthyes > Squaliformes > Squalidae > Squalus > Squalus acanthias. The sequence goes on from CM059453.1 coordinate 11,478,046, forward strand.
CTTATTACTCTCAATCATCAGCAAAGTGATGGAAGGTGTCATCGAAAGTGCTGTCATGAGGCATTTATTCATCAATAACCTGCTCACGGATGCCCATTTTGGGTTCCGCTCGGCTCCCGCTCGGCTCACGACCACAATACAGCCTTGGTCCAACTATGGACAAAGGAGCTGAATTCCAGAGGTGGGGTGAGAGTTACTGCCCTTGAAATCACGACAGCATTTGACCGAGTCTGGCATCAAGGAGACCTGGTAAAACTGAAGTCAATGAGAATCGGGGGAAAATGCTCCACTGTTTGGAGTCATACCTTGCAAAAAGGAAGATGGTTGTGTTCGTCGAATGTCAATCATCACCGCCCCAGGACATCGCTGCAGCAGCTCCTCAGGGCAGTTTCCTAGGTACAATCATCTTAAGCTGCTTCATCGATGAACTTCCATCCAACATAACGTCAGAAATGGGGTTGTTCGCTGATGACTGCACAGTGTCCAACCACATTCACAACTCCTCAGAGAATGAAGCAGCCCATCCCCGCATGCAACAAGACCTGCATGACGTGTAGGCATGGACTGATAAGTGGCAGGTAACATTCGTGCCGCAGACGTGCCAGTTAATGATTATCTCCAACAAGCGAGAGTCTAACCATCTCCCCTTGACATTCAATGGCATTGCTATCACCGAATCCAACACCAATAACATCCTGGGGCTCACCATTCACCAGAAACTTAACTGGATCAGCCCGATAAATACTGTGGCAACAAGAGCAGGTCAGAGGCTAGGTATTCTCCGGCAAATGTCTCACTTCCTGATTCCCCAAATCCTTTTCCACCATCTGCAAGGCACAAGTAAGGATTCTGATGGAATACTCTCCACTTGCCTGGATGAGTTGCAGATCCAACAACACTCAAGAAGCTCGACACCATCCAGGACAAAGCAGCCCGCTTGATTGGTACCCCGTCCATCACCTTAAACATTCACTCACTCCACTACCGGCGTACCGTGGCTGCAGTGTGTACCATCTACAAGATGCACTGCAGCAACTCGCCAAGGCTTCTTCGGCAGCACCTCCCAAACCCGTGACCTCTTACACCTAGAAGGACAAGGGCAGCAGGCGCATGGGAACACCACCACCTCCAAGTTTACCTCCAAGTCACGCACCATCCGGACTTAGAAGAATATCGCCGATCCTTCATCGTCGCTGTGTCAAAATCCTGGAACACCCTACCTAAAAATCACTGTGGGAGTACCTTCACCAGACTGCAGTGGTTGAAGAAGGCGGCTCACCACCACCTTCTCAAGGGCAAGTAGAGATGGGCAATAAATGCTGGCCTTGTCATAGACCTCCACATCCCATAAACGAATAATAAAACAAATCTGTTTTATATTTCTTGCTAATTTCCTCTCATATTCCATTTTTTCCGCTCTTCATCAATTTGTTCATCATCCTTTGCTGATTTCCAAAACTCTCCTCATCCTTATGCTTAATACTATTTTTGACAAAATTATAATCCTCTTTTAATCTAATGCTAATCTCATCTTCTCAAGTTAGCCACGTTTAGACTACTTTTAAGCAGAAGCTTTTAATCCTCATTATCTTTGAGAATTATTAATTATTAATTGAAATATGGGCCATTGCTGATTTATCATCATATTTTTCAATATAATTTCCCAATCTAACTCAGCCAGCTCGCAGTCATACCTGCATAATTGCCTTAGTTTTAATTTAATACCTTACCACGTCATTCGCAAATTGAACATGAAATTCTATTATTTTGGGCCGTATATTCCGTTGCTTCCGTGTGTGTACGAGTTGTGTGCACACCCGTAGGGACATCGGAAATGCCGTTTTCAGTCATGCGAAGCGCATGCGCTGAAAACCGTCCATCCCGATCTGTCAAGAATGCTCTGTCGAGAATGCTTGACTGATCGGAAGTGCCGAGTTTTAGCGCATGCGCTTCGCATGCCTGAACATGGCACTTGGGAGGCCCCTGCGGATGCGTACGGAATAACCGGCCCATTGTGGGTTTTATTAATTAACACACTTATCTTATTTAATTTATTTAGTTATCAAGTATTGGAAAGCTATAATTCCTAATTCCTAGATAATCCGTTCGCCTAGCTCTTCGCACCTCCTTTCTCTTCTGCAACCGAATTTCCACTCTCAGCAATCTTCCGTTACCACTCTGTTTAGCAAGGCTCTCCGTTTAGTAGATGCTTCCAGCTCTATGCGCACAGTGGTCGGGAAATTCGCCTCGGGCGGTGGTACAAAACCGACGTTAGCGTCTCGGCCCCGCGTAATATGCTGTTCCATTGAACGCCCGTTTTGTGCCTCTGCCCGAGACAGATTTGTAGCCCAGATTATTGATCTACACGCGTTTTGTTTCTATTTTACAGAGGATGCTCAGGAAGAAAGTAAGTAAAACTGAAATGTTTCACATTCTGCAATTCGTTAAATGCGAAACATTTAAAATGATGCTGAAAGTTCTCTATAGTGGCAAGCTAACCTCTTCCCTCCTGCCTTCACAAGAAAAGATAATGACACACATGTTTTGGCTAGAACCATGATACAACCAAAGATCAATGTCCATCCCGCTAGTTTTTTGAGGTAACCGGCTACCTTTCAGTTGATTGATCTTGTATGGTGATTCCTTAGATGTACAAATGATTGTTCCAATGTAGAGGTGAATTGATATTCATATGCAGAGGTACATCAAGTCGTTTAAATGAATGGGGAAGCGGCTGTGTGGATATGAAATTTGCTAAGGGATTAAATTCATAAAATAGTGGTGAACCGTTGTTTTTTTAAAGGCTCGAGTGAAGCATACAATGCTGTTACCCAGGGGACGATATTGGGACCATTCTATGCATCTATATATATATATATATCTATATATATCTATATATATATATATATATATATATATATATATTTATATTTATATACACACACATATATATATATAAACATAAACATAAGTACAAGGCAAATTTTCAAACTTTGCAGATGACACGATATTTGGAAAAGTATTAAAGGGTGACGTAGCTAATAGCAGAATTCAGGAGGTAGGAGACAGACTGGTGACACGAGCAGGCACATGGCAGGTCACATTCCATACGGAGAAATTTGAGGTGATGTATTTCTTGACTTTTGCTAATTGAATGTTATCTCTGTGTGTATGTGTGTGATGATAAAATAATGCCTTTGTGGGTAACTTTAGCTTTTGAAGATAGTGCACAATCCGATGTATTGCATCTGTCATCCGCTATATATCCCACCTTAATCGTCTTTCCAATGGAGTCCAGTGAAGGAAAATTAGGAGAGCATCCGATAGCCCCTCATTGTAAGTGATTGCCACAATTTATAATTTATTTTCATGGAATGTGAATTTGATCAATAAAATATCAGACAGAGGTCTACACGATCGTCCTGTGGGTAACGCTAAACGGGTGTTACCGCCTCGGCCGCCCATCATATGCACTGTTTCTCATTGATAAAGAGAGAGAAAATATATAATGCGATTAAACTAAAAAGAGACATAAAAACAGATCGGTAAAAGCTTTTATAGCTATGTAAGAAGGAATAGATTGGTGAAAGTAAACGTGGGTTGCTTAAAGGCAGTGCGTTGAGAAATTATATTGGGGAGAAATTAAGTAGCCAAGTCTGTAACAAATACTTTTGCCTAAAATTCATCCCAAGCGTAGGCGCAAAACGTGAGGTATTAGATTGGCCTTCCATTATACACAGCGCAAACGTCCCGTGACAAAATTATTGGCCAAGAATAAGAGAGAAATTCCTCTCGGATGGTGGCGCAAAACGGGCGGTACTGGATCAGCATCCCGCAACACGCAGTGCTGTTTTATTGATTGCAATTATGGCGTTCAGCCCAGCGCTGCTGAGTGGTTGAACTGTCAGCAGGGGCCCCAAGTTCGTGCACGGTTAGCAGCAAATAAAGCTAGCCTACACTACTTAAAGGCAGTCTGTACCTCTTAAAGTGGAGGTACAGTCTGCCTTCAGCTGAAGAAGGCTGTGGGAAGGAACTATTGATGATGGCGCAACAGGCGAGAAAGCAAGCACCTAGATTCACCGATCAAGAACTTTCGGTCTTGGTGGAGGAGTTCAATGGGAGGAGAGAGGACCTCTTTCCGCTGGGGTCCAGGAGTCTCTCAAGGCAAGAGGGCTAAGTACAGTGGGAGCAGATAGCCAATGTGGTGAACGTCAGGAATGTAGCCCTGAGGACTTCGACGCAATGAGGAAGAAGATAACTGAACTCACACGAATGGCCTAGGTGAGTGAGTTCATCTTCAAAGTGTATATCTCACAAACTGCACCACGAGCCTCACAGACTGCTCAATTCACCACACCCCAAATCACTCACCTATTAACAATCCTTATCAATCACGACTCATAGTTAACATTCACATGCCCCATCTCACCCTCACACACTTACCACTGCTGGAAGCCTCACAGCCATACCTCACAGCTTGCACACACTGTCGGCTATTCAACTATGACAGGCAGATCACCCCAAAACAATGCACTTCAATGACTGACATGTTTCCCTTTCTCCTGCAGGAAATGTTGGCACTTAACTGGCGCCAGCAGAACCTAACCGGCGGGGTCCAAGCTCGCTTGGATCACCTTACACCCATGGAGGTTGCGGTGCTGGCCGATCATGGGAGGGTCAGAACTGAGTCCGTGGCCTCCGGCAGGGCTAAAAGAGCGAAAAATGCAGCTTGTCCATTAAGTTGTCCTCATTCTCACATCCCACTTTCCTCTCATCCCAAATGTCTTCTGATTTTGCAAGCTGTAATCATGCAAATCTTGCGTTCCTGCTCACCACAACACTACCCCTGAGCCTTTCTCATTTCGGAGACGCAAGAAATACAACCTGCCCAGCCAGAGGTTTAAGATGAGGAGGGAAAGGAGAACTATAAAGAAGAACAATCACCTGACTCACTCGATCTGACAGTCGCAGCCACCAGCTCATATATTGGCACTGTGCAGAGTTTAAATGGTAGGTTAGAGGCAGGATTTGCACATAGTCTGTCACCGGGCAGGAGTGGGCTGCAGACGAGGAAGGGGGGGAATGGATAGCGCAGGTGGCAGATCCCCGGAGGGCGAGGTCGCACACGAGTTCTGCTGCAGTGCACTCAATGAGCACTTGGAAGGGACGGCCTACAGATTAACGCTGATAGAAATGCATGGGGCAGTGGTAGGCCTGCCAGAAAGTTCCAGTGCACTGTCAAGGAACATGGAGTAGTCCAACACCAAACTTGCACAGGGCTTTGCGCAGAGCTTGAATTTGAACCTTTCAAGCATATACTGGATGGGCAGATCCTTCAGCACACTTGAGAAAACAACCATCATGCAGCGCCTGATCTTTGATGTCTCAGCTTCCATCGCAGAGCAAGCACAGGCCACCGTACGTCTGAGTGTGGCAGTGGAACCTCGTACTTCTGTCATGCAAGCTCAGACTGCTCACATGAAGGGTCAGACTGCTGCCACCGTGGCTGGGTTGAGCAGTGTGAAAATGGGCTTGCATTGTTTCACAGCATCATGTGCTGAGCGTGGCCACACACAAATTGTACATCCAACGAGTGATAACCTTTGCGGTCACGGTACAACTCAGCATTTAGATGCGGCGCCCGCAAATTCACATGCGTGCAGTCAATGGCGCCCTGCACCACGGGGAAGCCCGATATCACGGCAAAGCCAGGTGCCACGCTCCTCCTGCTTCGCTCTGGTCTGAGAGAAGTCAACGATGTCCCCTCTCCCAGCATAAACAGCGTCTGTCACCTCTCTTATTCAGCAGTGGATGGCGAACAAGGAGATGGTACAGATGTCTTGTGCTTCTGCCTGGAATGAACCCGAGGCAAAGAAATTCAGCGCACGGTCACCTTCAAAAATTTTGGCAGCCCTGTCCTTGCCCTGATGTGAGGCTTGTGGTCATGTTGCTAGAAGTGGCAGGGTTCTGTGAGCACATCCTTAATAAAGCGCAGACGTCTCCCATACAACTCCTGGCTCAGGTTGAGGTAAGAGAAATGCTCTTGGAAGTCCAAATGTGGATAAGCCTTTCTGCTCCTCGTCCTCCTCCCTCTGCGAGCAGGCTGTTCCCTGCTTCGCTGCCTCTGTTCCATCTCCCTGTCATGCTGCAGGCCAATGACCATGACAACTAGAGCAGCCATGCCGAGGCCAGAACGTTTGAAATCAGAAGCATGGCTTTCTCCGCTTGCAGCAGCACTCCCTGTCACCACATCAACTTGAAACAGCTCTGGAAAGCTGCGAACACTTCCACAAACTTACACAGAGCCAATAGTAATTAATCAGCTACTCACGTGAGAGTGGTTAATGATCCATTTAATATATGTTTGGTACGGTTTCGTTGCCGCTGCTGAACTCATGTTCAGCTGTCCCAGGTTAACACAGGGCGTTACTGCCAGCGTTCAGGACGGAAATGCACGCTGATTGACGTCACAATTTGCCTACTTTGCATATTCTGGCGCACGCTTCCAGCGCCGACGCTAGCTCCCACAATTAAATGGCGTACGGTGCGGCCCGCACTTGAACGGTGCGCGCACTACTGGGACACCATTTCGATGCTAAACGGCACCCGTAGCGCCCACATAACCAACGCTACGCACTCCAACTTTCGGCAGTGATTGTTTTGCGCTATGGCGGAAAAAACGGTTGCTGCTACCTATTTTCTTTTACACGCCATTGTGTTCATAAACTGGAAAATGCACAACTACATGAAAAAACAGCACATGCCCGAGATTTCGCATTTAATTTTATGGGATTGATCGGCCGCAGTAACTTCAGTGGAATATCAGTGGAAACCCCCTGAAAGCTATGAGCTTTAACGCACTTAACGTTTTAGGGTAATCAGAGGTGAGTATTAGCAAGATTTTCAACGTGTCTAACTAATGGTTTTATCAATATTCAAACAGTACACGTTTACTTAAAGAGAGGCGTACAAACTTTAAATCAGTAGTACAACTCGAAACTCAGATTGGCCAATAATTCTGCTTTGTGAATACTGATAGGTTAATTCTCCACTGATATCCTACGTGGTTCGTGGTCAACCTTGAGATTTTCCGACCTGTAATTGATTGCAGCACGCTGAATTCGGGGACTAATCGAGCCGTGCAGTAGTGCCGCCACTAAGCAGGCTAAGCAACCAATCACGTTGAATAATTCTCACAGACTGGAAAAAAAACGCAGATAATCGTGGCAATCAAAGGTGTGGATGGTGTCCAAACAGGTCGGTCAGGAAAATGATGTAATTTGATGCACCATAGGCCAGAATTGGAGCAGCCGAGATATCACGCAGGGTTATAGGGCTAATGTGAGAAGTCGCACAACACCAGGTTACAGTCCAACAGCTTTATTTGAAATCAGAAGCTTTCGGAGCGCTGCTCCTTCGTCAGGTGAAGTGAAGAGATGCATATAGGCAAAGCATATATAGTCAGAGAACACTGCCAGATGATTACAGTTAATCTTTCTAACTGCCCTTTATCACACCTCGGCAGAGATAATCACGGCAGTGATAAAGGGCGTGTTATAGAAAACAAGTGTCTCGAAGTTCGCCTCGGGTGGTGGCGCAAAATGGGCGTTATCAGATCGGCACCTGTTCTACGCTGCCCCTGATATTCAATTCCACTGCAGTCAATGAGGGTCGGATTAAAAATGCTCCTGAATTTCTCGCTTGAGTCCGAGCTTTCCGTCGGACTAAAGCTGACGTTTTGTACGGTGTCAGTGTGATAAGTAAAGTTAACAATTGACAAATGTGGATTGATCAGTCTGATTCTCCAGCTCAATTTTGCTGCAATTACTTACATTATCAGGAGACAGGCGTCAAGTAAGGTGTCTGCCCAATCACAATCGGTGGCGATTATCAAAACATTAAATTCGAAGTTAAAATCTGATGATTTTGCCTTTTCAGTTCTACAACGCAGTATTAGAGATGCAGGTGAGCAAGAAAATATATCTCAAATTCCAGGCAATTACTTTCTCCAACAAGCGAGAGTCTAACCACCGCTGCTTGACTTTCAGCGGCATTACCATCGCCGAACCCCCCACCCTCAACATCCTGGGGGTCACCATTGAGCAGAAACTTAACTGGACCAGCCAAATAAATGCTGTGGCAACAAGAGCAGGTCAGAGGCTGGGTATTCTGCGGCGAGTCTCTCACCTCCTGACTCCCTAAAGCCTCTCCACCATCTACAAGGCACAAGTCAGGAGTGTGATGGAATACTCTCCACTTGCCTGGATGAGTTGCAGCTCCAAAAACACTCAAGAAGCTCAACACCATCCAGGACAAAGCAGCCCGCTTGATTGGCCCCCCATCCACCACCTTAAACATTCACTCCCTCCACCACCGGCGCACCGTGGCTGCAGTGTGTGCCATCTGCAAGATGCACTGCAGCAACTTGCCAAGGTTTCTTCGGCAGCACCTCCCAAACCCGCGACCTCTACCGTCTAGAAAGACAAGGGCAGCAGAAGCAGTGGAACACCAACACCTCGAAGTTCCCCTCCAAGTCACACACCATCCTGACTTAGAAGTATATCGCCGATCCTTCATCGTCGCATGATCAAAATCCTAGAATTCCCTCCCTAACAGCACTGTGGGAGTACCTTCAGCACACGGACTTAAGCAGTTCAAGAAGACGGCTCACCACCACCTTCTGAAGGGCAAGTAGGGATGGGCAATAAATGCTGGCCTTGCCAGCGAGGTCCATCATGCCATAAACTAAAAAAAATGTATTCTCACATTTCAATACAGCCGGTTGTTTTCACAGATACAATTGCTAGCTCTATAATATCATGTATTCTCTCAAAGGTGCTGGGAATGAGCATCTTGTCGTACACTGAGAACAGAAATATAACCACAGCCAGTTTCAAAGGTCAATTATTCCAACAGCAACAACGTGCATTTATATAGTTCCTTTAACATAGTAAAACGGCCAAGCTATTTTAGAGGAGAGATTATCAAACAAAATGTGTCCCCAATCCCATAAGGAGCAAGGAGACAGGTTGCACAAAGAGGTAGAATGAAAAATGTTTTGTAAAGGAGCGAGAGGTCGATCGTCGGGGATGTTTACGGACGTAATTCTAGAGACTAGGGACTCGGCAGCTGATGGCACTGCCGCCAAGAATGGAGCACTTTACATCGGGGATGTGCAGAAGGCCAGATTTGTTGGAGTGCGGAGATTTCTGAGGTTTGTCGTGCTGGATGCGGTTACAGAGGTAGAGAGGAGCGAGAGCATGGAGGGAATTGAAAGCAGAGGATGAGACTTTTAAAATCGAGGCTTTTTCAGACGGGGATCCAAATTTGCTCAGTCATCACAGGTCAGGGTCATGTTGTGTGGCATGGACCAAAAATGGCACAGAGGATACTGTATTGTCATAATGTTTCAAGTGGGTCACCATTGTCATCCCGGGAAGGGAATCCGCCACATCTGGTTAAGGGAAAGGAAAATTGGGAGGGTGATTAAATCGGCGAAGGATCAGCTAACTTCCTGTTAACAAACAGCTTTAAAAGTGACAATTTACCCCTAACTATTGATTATTAAGTCCCCCTGAGCGCGGATTCTAAAGCAAAAATGGGCGAGTGACAGAAGACCCTGCAGCAATTTGGCAGAACAGGTGTGTCGGGAGAATGTGGGTGTAATTGGGACTAAGTGGATGCCGCAAATCCGGCGTTATCGCACTGGTCGCTCGTTTTACGCCCCACCCGGTATTCAGTTCCATTGGCCATGATTGTAACCTCCCTATTTCCCGGCGGAAGTGGGAGAGTGGGCATGGGATGGGGAGGTGGTTCATTTAGTAGGCTTGGCAATCGAACCTCATTCCCGCCACTTTAATTGTGGAAATGCAGCGATCAGTTCACGCACGAGGTTCCTGGCAAAAGCCCGATGGTGGAGTCGGTGGCGGGAGTTAATTAACGTCACAATCGTGGCCTGATGATGTCATTGGCGCCGGGACTTACATTTAATTGTAAGTGAGAGGAAGGCCCAACCTGTGGGATTGCGAGCTGCTGACCCGAGGCCTGGATCTCTACGGATCCCAACCCTCCCAATTGCCAAAGTAAGCTGAAGAACCCGCCCCATTTCTGGGGACAGCCTTCTTAGGGTTCCCGGCTGCGGCCGACACAAAAACTTCGTTGACACTTGTTTTTATCTCACTGCCGGCAATATTAACTTCGGGGATTTTCACCTCGGTTCTAAGCTGGGTTTTTTTTTTTACCTGTCAATTATCAACTGAATCAGCCAAAGATAAAAGCTTTGAAAATGACCGGCTTAAATACCACGACCATTCCTCCTTATTTTTTTCAATCGTTTTGCTGGAAAGTATCCTCTGATTCAGAACGAAACACAGACGTATATTTCTAAAGTGCTGTTCTTTGCCTCAGGACGTCCCAACTTGTGTACAGGAAACGAAGTTCTGTTGAAGCCTAGAAAATGCAACAGTTAATGTTGGCAAAGCAAGGGCCCACATGCAGGAATGTGATAAGGACAGGGTTATCTGTATGGCAGTGATGTTAGTTGAGGACTAAATCATGGCCGCAACACCGCTGAGAACTCACCCTGCTCATCTTCGAAATGGTGCCGTGGGATCTTTTGGCTCCACCTGAGAGGGCAGTCGGGCTCGCGGTTTAAAGTCTCATCCAAAAGGCCGACCCTTCAGCCGTGCATCTCCACCTCAGTACTACACTGGACGGTTACCCCGGATGTGTTGCTCAAGCTTCAGGAGCGGGACTTGATACCCACATGCTTCTGACTCAGTGGTACCACTGAACCACAGCACAGTATGAAAGTCTCTGATTATTTCCGATGAAAAGGTAGAATTCAGTTTATGAATACGCTGCTGAGTAAGATGTTAAAACTGAGCTTTGCGGTCATCTGGTGTAGATCCCACTACTGATACAATGTGAATTCTCTCTTCACCATCACAGATTTTATATCATATTAGCCGTGGCATAGAATACAAGTGTGAGAAGTCACACAACATCAAGTTATAGTTCGACAGCTTTATTTGAAATCACAAGCTTTCGGAGCGCTGCTCCTTCGTCAGGTGAAGTGAAGAGATGCATATAGGCACAGTATTTATAGTCAGAGAACACTGCCAGATGATTACAGTTAATCTTTCTAACTGCCATTTATCACACCTTGGCAGAGAGATAATCACGGCAATCAAAGTTGTGCATGGTGTCCAAACAGGTCAGTCAGGAAAACATTACATCAAAGACAAGTGGGGTGGGGTGTTTGATGTAATGTTTTCCCGACTGATCTGTTTGGACACCATCCACACCTTTGATTGCCGTGATTAACTCTCTGCCGAGGTGTGATAAAGGGCAGTTAGAAAGATGAACTGTAATCATCTGGCAGTATCCTCTGACTATATATGCTGTGCCTATATGCATCTCTTCACTTCACCTGACGCAGGAGCAGCGCTCCGAAAGCTTGTGATTTCAAATATAGCTGTTGGACTATAACCTGGTGTTGTGCGACTTCTCACAATAGAATACAAGAGCAGGTGGGGTTAAGCTTCACCTGTGTAAAACACTCGTTAGACCTCAGCTAGAGTAAAGCGTGCAGTTCTGGTCACACATTACATGAAAGTTGTGATTACACTAGAGAGGGTACAGAGGAGAGTTACAAGGATGTTGCCGGGAGCAGAGAATCTGAGCTATGAGGAAAAACTGGATCGGCTGGGTTTGTTTTCCTTGGAACAGAGGCGGCTGAGTGGAGACCTTATTGAGGTTTTGGAAATGATGAGGGGCCTAGAAAAAGTGGATAGAAATGGCCTATTTCCCTTAGCAGAGCGTTCAAAAACCAGGGGGCACAGATTTAAAGTAATTAGTGGAAGGTTTTGTGGTGTTTTCAGGGGAAATTTCTTCACCCAGAGGGATGTGGGGGTCTGGAACTCAGTGCCTGAAATGTGGTAGAGGCAGGAACCCAAACCACATTAAAAAAGTTCTTGCATGTTCACTTGAGATGCTGTAACCTCCAGGGCTGCGGACCAAGTGCTAAGGAGCGGGATTAGGTTGGATAGCTCTTTGTTGGCCGGCGCGGACACGATGGGCCCAAATGGCCTACTTCCGTGCTGTAACTTTCTATGATTCTATGAATGTCATTCGTGTCTTTTTCGGCGCTGGATGTTAATTGTTGCTGATCAGTCCAGTTGTGTTTCTCTGCCCTATGCTCATGTTTTTGTTATGTTATTCCTTTTCAAATACTGATCAAATTCCTTTTGACTATCTGATAGCTGAACACTAAATCCAGCACAGTGTGTAAGACATTAGCTAGAACGGTTTCCGGGATGAAGGGCATCAGTAATGTGGAAATATTATAGAAGCTGGCATCGTTCAACTTAGACCAGAGAAGGTTAAGGAGAGATTTGATATTGGTATTCCAAATTATGAAGGTTTTTGATAGAATGAATGAGGAGAAACTGTTTCCACCAGCCACAAAGTCAAGAGGACACAGATTTAAGATAACTGGCAAACGAACCAATAGAGAGAAGAGGATGTTTTACGCAGCGAGTTGTTGTGATCTGGAATGCCCTGCCTGAACGGGTGAACGAAGCACATTCGATAGAAACATTCCAATTGTATAAATGCTAGAAAAGGAAGAAAAAAAATCAAATGCAGGGCGTTAGAGAAAGATGAGGGATGTGGGACTAATTGGATAGCTCTTTCAAAGTGCCGGCACAGGCACTACGGGCCGCAGGTCCTCCTTCTGTGATGTAAGATTTGATGATGTTAAATATTGAAACATTTGTTTCTTCTTTTTTATTATCCAGCATATGATCAATGCAAGAAAGAGCGGGACCTAGCAAGTAAGGCAAAACATTGTGTCTTGTTCTTCAAAAACTTAGATGAACATCCCCAGCAAGTACATATGTTCTTTCTTCCCTGAGAATAAAATACAATGGCGTAGAAATTCGTCTTGCGCTATAGGGCAAAACGAGCGGTATCGTATCGGCGGCCCTGTAAACTCCCCACTCACACACAATCCCATTAACACAAATACAACTAAATACCTAGCGCGACATTAACCAATCAGCCGCTACCAGACACCCCTCTTACGATTACCGCCCAAGGAGAAACACCGCTCCAGTGAGACGAAGACAAATGTTTATGGGCTTCTGAATGTACCAATGCTACAAAAGTATCAGGATTACGTCATGCACTCTGAAAACAAGAGTGAGGGTTCGACGTTCATAATGGACATTGGTTCAATATGAGCGGCGCCTGAGGATTGGAAAGTGGCAAATGTGACACCATTGTGCAAGAAAGAGTGCAAGGACAATCCTGGGAACTACAGGAAAATCAATTTAGCATCAGTGGTGGGTAAAGTTTTAGATATAAAATGCAAGCAAAACATTAACGGGCACTTGGTGAGGTTTAAGCAAATTAAAGAGAGCCAACACGGATTTGTAAAAGGCAGCAGGTGTTTGACTAATCTAATTGAATTTTTTGGTGAAGTAACAGCGAGGAATGATGAAGGGAGTGCAATGGATGTTCTTTACCTGGATTTTCGGAAGGCATTTGACAAAGTCTTCTTCTTCTTCTTAGGCAGATACTCGGAACCGAGGATGACTTGCTTCAGTACTAAAAATGAGTACTCAGATGACTGATGAGTCCAATGCGGGACCTCCAGTCTGTGACAGAGGTGGGGAAGACGGTGGTTCAAGCGGCGGGTGGGTGGGGTGCTCGGGGTTACGTGCGCTCCTTCCGCTGTTTGCGCTTGGCTTCCGCGAAAAAACAGCGGAAGGAGCGCACGTCAAAGTACCACATAGAAGGCTGGTTTACAAAATTGACACTCATGGAATAAGTGGGTCAGTGGCAGCTTGGATAACAAATTGGCTTCAGTAGAAAACAGCGAGTTGTGGTGAATGGCTGTTTTTCAGGCTGGAGGATGGTGTTCCCCAAGCGGCAGTGCTGGGGCCACTGATTTTTTTTATATATGTAAAGGAACAGGATATTGGAATACAGAGTAGAATTTCTAAATTTGCCGATGACACCAAACTTGGGGGTGTGGCAAACAGTGATGTTGATATCAATCGACAGCAACAGGACATAGAAAGGCTAGCAGAATGGGCAGAGAAGTGGCAGATGGAATTTAATGCAGAGAAGTGTGAGGTGCTGCATTTTGGCAGAAGGAACAGAGAGGGGCAATATACATTTAATGGCACAGTTTAAAAGGGTGTGCAGGGAAAGAGGGACCTGGGAGTTAATGTGCATAGGTCCCTAAAGGTGGCAAGACATACTGACAGTCTGATTAATAAAGCATATGGGATCTTAGGCTAAATAAATAGAGATATTGAGTACAATAGTAGAGTAGTTCTGCTGAACATTTATAAAGCGCTGGTTAGGCCACAACTGGTGTTCTGCGTCCAGTTCTAGTCACCACACTTTAGGGAGGATGTGAAGGCCCTGGAGAGGGTGCATAGGAGATATACCAGAATGGTTCCTGGGATGGGGGATCTTAGCTTCAAGGACAGGTTGGAGAAGCTGGATTTATTTGCAGTAGAGCAAAGGAGTTTGAGAGGTAATTTGATCGAAGTGTACAAGATTGTGACGGGTTTGGATAGACTGGACGGGAAAGTCTGTTCCCACTTTTTTATTTTACAAGGGTTAGGGGCCACAGATTTCAGATTTTGGGCAACAGATACAGAGGTGACCTGAGGAATAATGTCGTCACGCGGCGAGTGGCGAGGCTCTGGAACTCGCCGCCGACGGAAGCACTGGAAGCCGTTATGGCTCTATTACTCTCTGAATATCGGCCGACCTTTTACATAAACTCCTCCCCGTATTCATTTCAGCTGACATAATAACAGGGCAACACGGTGGCATAGTGGTTAGCATTGTTGCCTCACAGCGCCAGGGACCCGGGTTCGAATCCAGCCTCGGGTGACTGTCTGCGTGGAGTTTGCGCATTCTCCCCGTGTCTGCGTGGATTTCCTCCGGGTGCTCCGGTTTCCTCCCACAGTCCAAAGATGTGCGGGTTAGGTTGATTTGGCTATGATAAATTGACCCTTAGTGTTAGGGGGATTAAATACGCGGGGATAGGGTGGGATATGTGTCGGTGCAGGCTCGATGGGCTGAAATGGCCCCTATTTGCACTGTGGGGATTCTGTGATTCTACCCTTGACCGTTACTTATTGCTCTCACTTGAGTTGCTAGAATGACGATATATGTGGAAAGACCGATCCATCTGATAATTTAATGCAGCAATTTCCAACGTGTAAATAAGCGGAATGTTTGCATAGTTACAGTTCCTGTGACGTACTGCACTGAAACCTGCCCTTTCCTTTTGAAAATTATGAACCTAGCATTCAGCTATTTCCGTCTTCCTCAATCAATTATTCTACATGTACAAATTTCCTTTGATAAATGAGTAGTCCTCAGGGACTAACATACTGTTTTTGTGCTTCTTACCGCTAACAGAGGAACGTGTGAAGCACGAGCAATACCGTAGGTGCCAACAATTGTTATCATCCATTTGCTTTTACCACATGTCTAAGGCTGGGTCGACCTATTGCTTGATCTGCACAGCGCTGCACTCAGCGTCTAAGAACCAAGTTACTGCCACGATGCAATCAGTGCTTCTGTCGTTCTTCCTTCATAGCCTTTGGAAGTACGCCAACAAATAATGTCACGGTGGATCAACTGGCGTTCTTTGCTCCACGTACTGTCTTGTCTAGTTATGCAATTGTACTAGCTATTGATGTGGTGTGAAATTACTGGGGGGTAATTTTAACTAATGGGCGACGGTAGCAAGCGAGAACATGGGGGCAGCCAACATTGTATAAAGGTTGAACTACTCAATAGCGGCCGCATTGCTGAAAGTTAAAGTTCCCCAACAGCCCCGCGCACCCCTCCTTGGTGTCTGCTCATTCATTGATTGTCTCTCTTGGGAGTAGAGCGTCTAATTGAGGTATCCCCACATGGTGGGTTACATAGTGGGCTTGGAACAGGTCCAGAAGAGAGTCACGTGATTGAATCTGACCTTAAAGGAACTCCGCTACTCAGACTGATTCAAGGACTTCGGTGTATTTAGTACAGCGCAGCATAGACTTACAGGTTGTTTGACGGAGGTGTTTACAATAATGAACGGGCGTCACTATTGATAGATTACTGCAGCCTAAGAGATTGGAGAGGACCGGGGGACACGATCTTCAAATATGGAAGAGCAGAAATACACCGCTTGCTCAGCTGATCTTCACTTCCCAGAGACTACAGAGGATCTGGAATGTGTAGCCGGCTGTTTGATGTGTGCTGACTCTCTGAATGCCTCCGAGACGGAACTGCAATTATTCTTCAATGGGGCAGAGATTGCATCATATAGAAGATAAGTGTCTTTATAGATAAGACTTCTTCCATGTTATCTCCTGGACTGGTTTCGGTCTGGTGAGCGGTTCTTAGAGGAATTTTCCAGATAATTTGTCCCTTATTGGCACTCCCCTGAGATCACATGGCTGGATGGGTGGACGAGGAAGATGCTGGGAGGGGAAGGAAGTCCTGTTTGATTTCTTGGTCCGTCCATCACGGTGTAGGCCAGGCTTGATCGACAAATTGGTCTTTCCCTGCCCGTAATTTTCTATGTTCGTAAGCGACACTTTGCTTGTGCTGACTGAGGTGTCTTAAGAGATTTAAGTCAATTGTACAAGTGATCGACTGTCAAGTGTGAGACGCCAGCAGGACAAAAAGCAACCTGATTCCCTGAAGGTGTGTTTATTGGAAGAAATCAGCAACATTAGAAGTCAATCTCTGACCACTTTGCTGTAGTCCCCTCTTGTGAGAGGCAGATACATATTGGATTAAGAGAGTGGGAACAAAGGGACAGAAAGGTAAATTAAGTTCTTAATAGAATTACACTTTTAAAATCTCCAACTACAATTCAGGAACTGAAGTAATTAGACCCTTTCGTTGAAACTGTTCACTTTATGGGACAGAGGTTGATTGGCCGTCATTAACAATTGCCAC
This sequence comes from Squalus acanthias, assembly GCA_030390025.1. NCBI lineage: Eukaryota > Metazoa > Chordata > Chondrichthyes > Squaliformes > Squalidae > Squalus > Squalus acanthias. The sequence continues at coordinate 11,495,035 of CM059453.1, forward strand.
ATCGTAAAATAGGTGCTTGTGCTATTGATTTGTTTGATTGAACATTTTCCATCGAGTTTATTGCGCAAGTGACGCGCTAATCCAACAAGTTTTGAAAAATAAATGGGAAGCTATGGGCTTGGTGCCGTCTGTACGGATCAAATGGCGCCTTGCCTTCAATCGACCAACAACTTTCGGAGATTTGCATCTCGCACCATTTATCTAAAGCCCCAGGTTTTGCTGGCCGATTTGCACGTGATTAACCGTGTTGGCATGCCGTTATTATTCAGCAAGTTCTGGCCCGTAGAATAAAATACAGAAAGCAATCAAACAGGTTATCTTCGATTAAAGAATGTGCTAAAGTAATCCGTCGCAATAGGATTTTGCGCTGAGGGATACATTCTAACAGTGCTTTTTATTCTCTCCTCCAGTACGCAAGTCATCTGATAAACAAGCAAGGAACAGCCGTAAGATTCAAATTAGGGCATGCCAATTTGTTCCTGTGTGGCATTTTTATATTTGTTTATTCAACGTGGCAAGCGGCATTCTTTAATGATGATCGATTCGTGAGAATTGATGCATTGAGACATTGGGGAGCTCAAAAAAATTGTTACTTCGATTCGCGGCATTGTTGAAATTTTCCGTCCAATACATTAGTCTTCCTTGGCTGTAAAACGTTTTGGACTATCATTCTGTTGAACGCTATTCCTTTTATCTTTGCAGGAAAAGACTATAAAGTCACAAAACAATGTAATCCCATACTTTCATTTTTAAATGGACTTGTTTGAATGCTCGGCAATTTGTTCACCTTTATTACTGATCTCGACATTTTCTTACAATTTATTTGCAGAGATGATGAATGATTTTTTTAAGTTCTCGGTCGTATGCTTATCTTGGCTAATAAGGAATGCAAATTACTGGTGGTATAAATCCTTCTTGAGCAGTCGCGCAAAACGAGCACTATCGCTTTTGCCACTTCTTTTACATCAGGCCCGATATTCAGTTATCTTAAATTCAATGGGCCTACATTTGCGATCGGAGGCTTCCCGCGGGCGGACGCCTCCGACCGGCAAAATGTCTAAGAATTTAACTGGTGGCCCGGGAGGGATGGCGGCTTGCGACCCTGGGCCTCTCCGGGTCGGCGCGGGCAGATCCCCAGGTATCCCAGGGGCGCACGCGGTTCGTAGGCGCTCCTGGGATCACGTGGGATGCCACAACCAAGTGGAAGTGGGGAATCCCCATTGAAACTTTTGACAGTTCTGCAGATAGAGAAATATCAAAAGTATGAATGGCGATCACCGAAAAAATACACCAACACATGAAATAAATGTAAAAACGTTACAGATTTAAAATTAATTAAATTGCCATTTAATTAAATATTTTAAACACAAAGTTAATTTTTGGAAAAAAAAATTAAATGTGTTTACGGGGCTGAAAATAAACTTACCCTGTTGAGGAGTATTTTTAATGCATAAATGAATTACCAAATTTCATTTTTTTCTTTTTAAAACTCGTAAGCAGGTAAAAGCAGACGGGTGCCGGTTTTCAGCGCATGCTCATCGCACGCCTGACACAGGAACTTGCGGGGCACCGAAGGACGCCTATGCACCTCGTAAGCACCCGTAAGGGTCGCAAAATACGTCTCATGAGAACCGTGTCCTATAGCGTACCACAAAAGTGATTAGCGATCGTGCCCATGTCCAATTTCACCGAGCCTGAAAAGTGAATATCGGAGACGAGTATAACGGGCGTCCGACCCACTACCGCCCGTTTCATTCTGGCAGCCAAGACCAGTTTCCAGCCCCTCGCATTGTGCTGATCATTCTTTGGGGAGAAGCTATTTATTTTTGAGGTACTTCAAAATAGGTATAAGCAATTGTAAACAGAAAGCAAAGCTAAGAAATCAGCGGCACATGTGAACGACCTTCACTGTACCTGTGAACGACCTTCGGATGTTTTCTATTTCAAGGGCTCCACACGGACGGTAGTTGTTGCTGCTGTTGCTGTTGTCGTTCAAAATAGCAACATATCAACACAGGAAGAGGAGCAGTCCTCAAGGACCTTGAGACTGTTATGCCATTCAATTGGATCTTGCCTGAGCTGTATCTTATCTCGATCTTCTCCCCTTTGTCTCGTAACCTAAAAAAATCTATGAATTTCAATTTTGAAATTTTCAATAGACTCAACAGATTTTTGGAGAAAGAGAATTCCAGATTTCCACTAACATTTGTGTGAAGTTACATACGGCATAGCTCTGATTTTAAGTTCACTCCCTCTTGTTTTCGACTCTCCCAACAGAGGAAATAGATTATCTCTATTTACCCTATAAAATTATTTACTCTTCTTTAACATCTCAATTAGATCGCTTCTATATCTTCCATTTGCAATGGAATTCAAGCCTCGGCTATGCAAATTTAAATTAATCCTAATAGTCCTGGTAAGTATCTGGTGCACAGCACTGAACCCTTACCGAGGCCAATATATACTTATTGAGATTCGGTGCCCAGAACTGAATGCAAAACTCTAAACGGGTCGATCAAGAGCTTTATATAAATGCAGCAAACCTTCTGCCCTTTTGTATTCCATTGGCACCAGTCCAGCAGCGTTTACTGATTTCCATTATTGGACCCCTAAATCTCTCTGTTCCTACACAGTTCCTCGCTTCTCGCCATTTAGAAAAGTACTTGATCTTTATTTCTTAGGTCCAACGTCCATGACCACACCCTTTACCAAGTTAAACTCTCTCTGCCAGAGATTTTCCCACTCACTTAATCTATTTTCTGTGCCACTTATATTAGTGACGTCAGCAGACTTGGATAAAAGGCTCTCTATTCCTTTGTCTACGTCAATTATAAATGCACTGAAATGAAGAGGCCCAGTACAGATTCATGATGGACACTTCTAGTCATATCCTGCCCATTATCCCTGCTCGCTGCCTTCAACCTTCAAAGAAATTCTGCACCCATGTTAATAGCTTGCCTCCAATTCCATGCGTTCTCATTTTCCTTATTAATCTATTGTGTGGAACATAGCTGGAAGTCCGTATATAAAACTCATAGACACTCCCTTATCTACCAGTTTAGGGTCATTAGTCATTACTTACTTTACAACTCCATTCTGACTTCCCTGAACATTTCATGTTTGTCCACGTGCTCAGTCATTCTGGCACTAATGTCAGATTCTAGTAACTTCTCCACAACATGCGTTAGATTAATATGAAATGTGTGCTGTCTTGCAGGCATTTGTGAGCCATTAACACATCCGTTTAAATGATTGAAACGAGTGAAAAAGAAACGTCACGTCAAGGAAGGATAATTATGTTAATTCAACAAAAGATGGAACAGAAATGGCCTTGACAATGCCTTACTTGTTAAAAGAAATCGGAAGGAGGGTGATATTGGCAATTAAGATTCAGAACATTTATGAGAATGTTGCCACCGTTCTTCTCAAGCTTCAAGGCCGAGTGGGGGTGATTTTAAATTTGGTTGGTGGTCGGCAATGGGCGGCACAAATGGTTGTAGAAGTTTGGAATTCTGATCCGCAAACGGCAGCTGATTGTAAAGTAAATTGTAAAGCAGATATTGAAAGAAATTTGCAACTAAAGGTATTAAAAGGTATGGGACAACGGCGGATAATGGAGTTAGATCACAGATCAGCCAGGATCTCATTCCATCCAGGCAGGGCGTCTGGGCGGCAAGGAAGACAGTGGCATACAGCCCACCCGATTTCACATTCTAGTACAGTCAATGCACAGGAAAATGTGTCGAAAGAAATAACGGGCGGCCCATCTACCATTGAACGTGTTCTCGGCGCATACCATGGAACAGAAATGGAGTAAAATAGGTACATTGAGTTCCTGGAGCATGTTCCGCCATTCAATAAGTTCATGGCTGGTCTGCGACCGACCTCCATCTGCATCATTTGACAATTGCAGAAGGGAGTTCCAAGGTTCTACCAACCTGTGTATGTAAAGCGTTTCCTAATTTCACTCTTGAAAGGCCTGGCACTAATTTTTAGACGGCCCTCTAGTCCTTGACTCACCAACCAGCGGAAATAGTTTCATTCTATCTATCCTATCTGTCCCCATCATATCTCGATAAGATCAACCCTTAATCATAGATCATAGAATCATAGAAGATAGGAGCTGGAGTAGGCCATTCGGCCCCTCTAGCCTGCTCCGCCATTCAATGCGATCATGGATGATCATTCAAATTCAGTACGCTAACACTGCTTTCTCCCCATATCCCTTGATCCACTTAACCTTAAGAAATATATCCAACTCCTTCTTGAATCTATTTAATAAATTGCCCTCTACTGCCTTCTGTGGAAGAGAATTCCACAGGTTCACCACTCTCTGGGTGAAGAAATTCCTCCTCATTTCTGTCCTAAATGGCTTACCCCTTATCCTTAGACTGTGATCCCTGGTTCTGGACTCCCCGACCATCGGGAACATCCTTCCTGCATCTAGTTTGTCCCGTCCTGTCAGAATTTTATAAGTTTCAATGAGATCCCCTCTCATTCATCTAAACTACAGCGAGTATATGCCCAATCGACCCAATCTCTCATCATACGCCAATCCTGCAATCGCAGGTATCAGCCCAGCCTTGTGAATCTTCGCTGAACTCCTTCCATGGCAAGAACATCCTTCCTTAGATAACCTTCTAAATTCCTGGCAATACAAACCTTGCTGACAGATTCACCTAAGTTAACTTGCAGACAGGATCAGGGTCGGTATCTCCGTACTGAGTTGAAGATTTCCACCGATATACCAATAATAATTCTGTTCAATGGAAAACCTGGGAGACGGTAAATTAATTGGTTATGGAATTAAATACTAATGCGCATCCATTGCCTTTTGGATTTTACAGCTCTGGATCAATGCAGTGTCCTCTTACGAGACAGAGGTGAGAAACAAATGAATTCATCTTGTTAAGTGATGGTGGTCTTGTTGCTATTCCCAAGAAGGATGTGTCATTTGAATTGCTTTTATCGGGGCAGAAGTAACCTTTCTCCTGCACCACCATCAGTAACACGGAAATAACCTGCCATAGAAATAGAATCCCTGTGGAAAGAAATTTAAAAACATAACGCTCAATAACTATTAGCGGTATACTACAGAATTAACTATTAGCGGAAGGGGGGTGGAGGAAGATCTATGCAAACACAATGTGGGAAATGAGTAATAAAACAGAATAATAATCATGGGGGAGTTCCACTACTCAGATATTAATTTGACAGAAGAGTTAGGTAAAGGAGATAACGGAATGGAGTTCCCACAATAAATACAGGACTTCTTTCCGAATCAAAATATAAAAAGTCCAACAAGGCAGAATTGGTTCTATTAAAGGGGAATGAACCAGAGCAGATAAGATAACTAAAAGTAGGGGGATAGCTCGGCAATAATGACCAACGTATTATACGCTTTAAATTAATAATAGTTTAAAGACATAGGGGCGGATATTCCGACCGACACGATTGCGTACAAGGTGTGTGGGCACCCGTAGGTGCCTCGCAAGTGCCGGTTTCAGCTATGTGAAGCGTATGCGCTAAAACCATGCACTTCCGATCTGTCAAGAATTCAATTCACAGATCATCCGCGGCCAGGGAGAAGAGCCTTCGCTGGCAGGGAGTTGCACTTTCTGCAAAACCTCCGCCCATTGAAAAGCCTTCAAAATCTTACGCATAAGAGTTTAACAAAATAAAAAAATATTTTTTCGCTCATTAATAAACGAAAAATACATTTAAATAAGTTAAGTTTATTTTTAACTCGGAATTTTTTATTATTATTGTTTTCAAAAAACTACATTTTTGATTAAAATATTCAATTTAATGTAATTTCAACTAATATTAAATCCGGGATTTTTTTGATTTATTTAATGTTTAACTATGTTTTTACATGTGATCCCCTTTCATACTATTGACAGATCTATGAGTAGAGACCTGTCAAATGTGTGAAAGTGGATAACCTTATTTGATTGGTTCCCCGTCGCCCACGATATCCCAGCGACGCTTGCGAACCGCATGTACCCCCGGGATACCGGAACCTCTGCGCGGCCCAGGAGGCGCCCAGGATAGGAGGTGTCGGGAACTATGGAGATTGCAGGTGAGTGCGCAGATTGTTCCCACCCGGAGGCATCCGCACGCTGGAAGCCTCCGATCGGAAAATCATAAGTACGTCAACGACCAGGGTAATAGATTGGAGAAAAGCTGATTTTGAGGGGCTGAGAATAGAACACGGGATTAATCTGCAATGCAAAGAATATACAGGGAATTAATATTTAAATTTGTTTTAGTCCAGCCTTAAAATGAATGTTTTATTTGCAATCACCTTGCCTGTTCATAAAAATAATAGAGAGGTTAAGGCGATATGTGGTCTGTACAAGGCATCCAGCAGATTGGCGTAAATGAACCATCAAGTTCAGAGATTTGCAATTAATGGCATATCGCTTTATCCCAGGTATTTGCAGGCCGAATTGCGCATTAGTAATGGCGTGCGCCGTTATATTTTCAGCACAATCTGGCCCACTAAATATTCAGAACATGCCGATATTAAAATCCCGGCGTGCATGACTTTGCAACGCTTTCACTTATTCATTTCGAAGTGATAGTTCGTGCGTATTACCCTTTGAATACGGGTTTGATCCTCTGGTGTTCCATCTTAGTTACAGCATCCGGTACAACTTACAAGAGTTGTTGTTTGACAAGGATATCGAATCGGCTCCGGCGCCATCATAAAGCGGTCGGTTTCGCGCTGGCCATCCCTTATTTAACCCGCCTGATATTGAACAGTAACTGAATATCGGGCGTGATGGTGGGCGGTGGGGTGCAGGTGCGGTGTGAAACGCGCGACCGTCGAAACACCGCCAATTTTACGCTGATGATCGACGAATTTCCAACCCATATAATTTAGCTTCTAATTGCTGTTTCAATTTTATTTGTTTTTTAACAGAGAAACAATTGAAAAACATGGGAGACGGTAATAATGAAATTACTGTGCTGGGCAGAAAGTTCCACGAGGAATGTGCATGATATGTTTAATTCCTGATTCATGATCCTTGTTAAAAATTGAACAAAATAGATTGCCAAATTTGTGGATTAAAATTTACATTTAGAAAAGTATAAACGATCGGAATTAAAAGCATAAAAAATGGACAAGAAATAAAGTCGATAAAACTGGATTTTTCTCTCACAGCGCAAGAGCTTTGCCAGCCACTCAATTCACTTGCCTTTGCCCACAGATTTTCTACGGGAATTTGCACTGGAATTTACTGTAAATTAGTTAGCTAAAACGGCTTAGCGCCTTCTACCGTGAATCTGGTACCTGTGTGATCCGGGAAAGCAACTGTGTATCTCTATAACCAATCAGATGAACGAATCATTGAGGAGCAACACATAACCTGAGCCAGGAAGTGACACTTTGAATATTGAATTCAATGTCAAATCAGGTACGCAAAGCAAAATAAAGAGAGCCAAATATAGATTGGAAAAAGTGAAATAGAGACAGAAATAAAAAGTTAAAATATATTTTTTTGAATGTTTTTGTTAAATCTCCAAGCGTAATTGTAAGCGTGAAGGCCCTCACCAAAATGGCGGCTGCTGCCATTTTTCGACCGTGTCTAGGCGATAACATGTGGCGGTAAATGGGCCAATTTATCGGCCAAATAGAAACACAGAAACATTGAAGATAAGAGCAGGAGTTGGCGATTCGGCCCCGCGAGCCTACTGCACCATTCGATGAGATCATGGCTGATCATCCAAACTCAGTACCCTGTCCCTGCCTTCTCCCCGTTTCCTTTGATACCTTTAGCCTTAAGAAATATATCTAACTCCTTCTTGAATATATTTACTGAATTGGCCTCATCTGCCTTCTGTGGTAGAGAATTCCACAGCTTCACCACTCTCTGGGTGAAGAAATTCCTCCTAATTTCAGTCCTAAATGACTTACCCCTTATCTTTAGACTGTAACCTCTTGTGATGGACTCACTGACCATCGGTAACATCCTTCCTGCATCCAGTCTGTCTAGCCCTGTTATAATTTTATGTTTCGATGAGATCCCCTCTCATTCTTCTAAACTCCAGCGAGTATAAGCCCAATCGAACCAATCTCTCCTCGTACGTCATTCCTACCATCCCAGGTATCAGTCTGGTGAATCTTCGCTGTACACCCTCCATGGCAAGAACATCCTTTCTCAGATAAGGCGAAAAAACTGCACACAATACTCAAGGTGTGGTTTCAGCAAGGCCCTGTACAGCGACAGCAAGACATCCTTGTTCCTGTACTCAAACCCTCTCGCTACGAAGGCCAATATACCATTTGCCTTCTTAACCGCCTGCTGTACCTGCATGCTTACCTTCAGCGAATCTATTGCATAGAAACAGGCCATTAGGCCCACCTGGGCTATGCTGGTGTTTATGCTGCACAAGAGCTTCTTCTCAAAATACTTCATCTAACCAAATTGGCATCACGTTTGTCAATATGCAAATTAATGCTGGCGGAATCCTGAGAATTAACCGAAGCAGCACAGTTTCAAGCACACTTTGGGCACAATAATCCAACTGTGTTCGACCACTGACGTTTCTTATATTGGGTTGATATTTATTTGCGAAGCAAAGTTTTTAAATTATTGCTCATGTGATAATTTTTTTTACAGAGACTGGCGCCCCGTCATCCCCACAACGGAGTAAGTATTTAATTTTCGGCAGTAGCTGTAAACAGTTGGTATCAGGTCGGCAATCTGTTATTCACTAGAAATTGATTTTCGGTATTTCCACTTTTCCGCCGCCCATTATAGGCCCTGCCTGACGACGTAGCTCCTATGAGATGTACTGGAGGGCAGTCAACCAACCTTTTTTTTACCCATCTCTATTGGCCGGAATTTTTGGTCAACGGCGAATCAAAAGCGTTCGCCGCAGGCCCCGAGGTAAGTGTCGCAAAAAGATCACGCGATTTCTGTGCCGAGCAGTTCGGGTTTGCCTACGGCGTCATCCAAATCAAGGAAGTTCAGCGGGAGTCCCACAGTGCGAGCTGCTTTGTCGTCAAGAAGCTGTCTGCTCAGCCAATCAAATCGCTGAATTCTGACCGACTGCAAACCATGAAGTGGGTAAGCCCTTAACGTTCTAACATTCTAAAAATGTAAGAGAGAGCAAAACAAAGATGGGGCACACGCATGTGGAAAAGCAAAACTGAAATAGAGAAGTGCTAATTTTTTTAATAATTATTTACATTTCTAAAAGTGTCTAAAATTTGAATTTTTTATTAAGATGGATAAAATTGATGCTGTCAAAAATAAAATTAGTTTTTGAGAACCTTAACCTTTCTTTAGAGGTCAATACGCTGATAAAACAACAGTTAATCCCTTTGGGTCTAACTTTTAATGGTTTACTTAAACGCGTAATTACTGCGGAAGAGCCGAAGTTTCCGTCAGTTTCCATGATTTGAAAGATTCCACTTATTTTTCGGCTCTGTGGAGGGGAGTGCGCCACAGCACAGCCTGTAGAGGAGCAGTGAATGACAGAGGACATCTTCAGTCTGAACGAGCTAAATCCTGAAGTGGTCGTCAGTGTCAAAGGTGAAATGATGGCGAACGCTGCCAGTTCGCCGTAATCAAGAGTGCATATTCCGGGCCAATATTTTTTATAATTAATAAATAAAAGTGTTCTAAGAAAACGAATAAGGTACACTTTTTAATAAATCTATGATTTATCTCGAGGATTTGTTCGCAACAGTCAGTACTGAGTTGGAAGTCTCTCGAATTGCCTGGATGAGTGCAGCTCCAACAACACTCAAGAAGCTCGACACCATCCACGACAAAGGAGCCCGCTTGAGAGGCACCCCATCCACCACCTTAAACATTCACTCCCTCCACCACCGGCGTACCGTGGCTGCAGTGTGTACCGTCTACAAGATGCACTGCAGCAACTCGCCAAGACTTCTTTGGCAGCATCTCCCAAACCCGCGACCTCTACCACCTAGAAGGAGAAGGGCAGCGGGCGCATGTGAACACCACCACCTCCAAGTTCTACTCCAAGTCACGCACGATCCTGACTTGGAAATTTATCGCTGTTCCTTCATAGTCACTGAGTCCAAATCCTGGAACTCCCTCCCGAACAGTACTGTTGGCTAACCACCACCTTCTCAAGGGCAATTAAGGATGGGTAATCAATGCTTGCATTGTCAGCGACGCCAACAGTCCAGGGAAGAATATAATAAAAAACAATGATCTTGAGATCAATCTTCAATTCCGGAAACTCCAGGACAATCGGGAATGGGGTGGCAACACTAGAGGGCAATGTCCGTGAATTTCATAGTTCTTGTCCACTGCCCACTCATCATAACTGCCCGACAGTAAGAATTCCATGTATTGCAATGTGGGCCGTTATACACGCTTTAACATGTCATTGTTTTGCATCCAGGACTACTAACGTGCGGCTCTCTCGTCAGGCAGTTATGTAAGAACAAAATTAATTATGTTATCTTCAAATGCTTGCACATTGATTCTTAATATCTTCAGTTTCTGCTTTTTTCCGTGAGTGATATCAGTACAATCTGAGTGGAATCGAACCGATGCAGAGCAGAAGATCGTTGCATTTTAAATGTCACTGATTTACGCACCAAACGATTTAATTGCCAGTTTTCCACAAACTTTTATGCTGCTGCTAAACTCAATTCGCCCGAATCAGGAACATCCACCAAAACGGCCACACCCCCAGGTCGAATTTGTGAGGCTCTGCAGCTTCGGGAATGTTTTCCCGTTGTCAAAGTTATTTAATTTACTAAAAAACTGGCTAGTGTACATCAGTGACACTACTTAATGGTCGAGTATAGTTCATCAAAGACATTTTCAGTATTGTATTTCAGGTTGCTCACGGGCGGGGCGCTGGACACCTATGCTAGAAAATGCTTAATTAAACTGCACCAAATGACCACTCTTAAATGGATCAAGGAATACTTCAAATGAAGGATAAATGTGTTCTATCTCGCTGCCTGGTTCAAGGAAAATGATAGGTTTGTAATTATCTTAATGACTGATGGCAGCAACCGAAAGCCTAATCTAAGTGAGGCAATTGAAACCGCATTTACCGATATGCCCAAGGCATTTATATTTATCAATGGAAACACAACCACATCCTGAGCCAAGCAGTTTCATGTGTTTCAATATGTGGTGTATAAAATGCATAAGCCGACTTAAATTGAACACCACTAGTCACATAATTGCAGTGTAATGTTACTCATGTAACCCCTTCCATTAAAGCAACCGTAGATCGTCAAACTTAGTTGGACAACATCAAAACAACATTCAATGATGCAGAGCCTTTTTCATGATAAAGGCGCCCCAATACATCCCACAGGAGAGCTATCAAAATAGTTTTACAGAGATGTGCAAGAGGCGAGAATTGTAAGAATGCAGATTTCTCAGAGTGTTTTAAGACTGCAGCAGATTACAGAGATATGGATGGACGAGGACATGGAGGGGTTTTAAATCAAGGATGGAAAGTTAATGTCGGATCCTTGCCGGACCGGAACCAATGTAGGACAGCCAGCAGAGGAGTGATGGGGGAATGGGACCTGGTGCAAGTTAGGATACGCGCAGCAGAGTTTGGGATGAGCTCCAATTTATGGAGGGTGAAAAGTGGGAGGCCAGTCAAGAGATGTATAACATGAAACTGGTACGGCTGAGCGATGTTAAACCTGTTCTACTTAATGTCCAGAATAGTACGGAATACAAGGGAAGCATTGTGGAAATTAGCGGCTGGAATAAATCTTGCGCTGCAGCGAAAAACGGAAGGGAGCGCAACCGCACGTTTTGCTCCCGCCAGATATTCAGCTCCATTGACCGCCTCACGGCGCAGAATGGCTGGCCGATTCCATACCGCCCGTTCAGCATTACTGGCGAGGACAATTCTCTAACCACACAAGTTAATACAGGGATAAGCTATGCAGCATGTATGGCAAGATTGTTCTTTCGATATTCTTTTGGAAATAATGCTTTCATCGTTAAATTTTACATGTTATTTGCTTGTTTCTAATAGTGCAAACAGTACGAAATCTAAGAAAACGTAAGTGATTAAAATCGATGCTTTGCTGTTCGATTGATTGGGATAACCTAGATTGTTCGTTTCCCATTGCATTGGCTTTACCACCAGGTAGAATAAGGTCACAATACCTGAATTTATAAACCGTATTTTGCGTAGAAAGTCGTCGCAAGGCGCTTCACTGGTGCATTATCAAAGAAGTTTGACACCCAGTCAAGCAAGGCGATATTAGGACAGGTGACAAAAAGCTTGATATAAGTGCAGGTGCTAAGAAATATTGTAAAGGAAAATAGTCCAACACCACCTTCAGATTGCCAGTGCAGCCTTCGGTCGCCTGAGGAAGAGAGTGTTTGAAGACCAGGGCCTCAAAACCGGCACCAAGCGCATGTTCTAAAGAGCAGTAGTAATACCCGCCCTCCTGTATGCCTCAGAGACATGGACCATGCACAGCAGGCACCTGAAAGCACTGGAGAGGTACCACCAACGCTGCCTCCGCAAGATCCTGCAAATCCATTGGCAGGATAAGTGCACCAAAGTCAGTGTTCTCGCTCAGGCCAACATCCCCAGCATCGAAGCTTTGACCACGCTCGCTCAGCTTCGATGGACGGGTCACATCGTCCGCATGTCCGATACGAGACTCCCAAAACAAGTGCTTTACTCGGAGCTCCGGCAAGGCAAGAGAGCCACAGGTGGGCAGAGGAAACGCTTCGATGAGATCCCCACTCATTCTTCTATACTCCAGCGAGTATAAGCCCAATCGACCCAATCTCTCCTCATATGTAATTCCTGCCATCCCATGTATCAGCCTTGTTAATCTACGCTGAACTTCTTCCATGGCAAGAACATCCTTCCTCAGATAAGGCGACCAAAACTGCACACAGTACTCAAGGTGTGGTCTCACCCTGTACAACTGCAGCAGGACATCCCTGTTCCTATACTCAAACCCTTTCGCTATGAAGGCCAACATACCATTTGCCTTCTTCACCGCCTGCTGCACCGCATGCTTACTTTTAGTGGTACTGAGGCAAAGATTACCAATTGGTTCTGAGTCTTAAAGTTTCACACCTTCGACTGATCAGTGCTAATGAACAGAGAATGATGCAAAACAGCCGCTGAAGTCGTGGTATGCCATAAGTTTGAAGAGGCCTGGGAAAATATTATTCCAGTAAGTATTACTATTAGGACTGTGAAGTGGGAATAACCGTGCAGTGTGTGAGCGTTACCATGGCCTTCTATTGCCGTGTGAGATCGCATGAGAGTTTCAGGGCTATTCATTCAAACAGACCCAAATGGAGCCCTCTTGCTGTCCTTTTTTAGAAGAATGGGCAGTGCTTGGTCGTACGCGTGCTTCAAAAGTGTGACCTTAAAGAAACCTGAGAAGTCGCACAACACCAGCTTATAGTCCAACAGCTTTACTTGAAATTACAAGCTTTCGGAGCGCTGCTCCTTCCTCAGGTGAAGTGAAGAGATGCATACAGGCACAGCATATAAGGTCAGAGAACACTGCCAGATGATTCCAGTTAATTTTCTAACTGCCCTTTATCACACCTCGGCAGAGAGATAATCACGGCAATCAAAGGTGCGGATGGTGTCCAAACAGGTCAGTCAGGAAAACATTACATCAATGACAATGAGGTGGGGAACACTTCAGCAGTCAAGGACATTCAGCCTCTGATCAACGGGTAACTGTTCTCGAAGGCGGCCTTCGAGACACACGACAACGCAAAATCGTCCAGCAGAAACTGATAGCCAAGTTCCACACCCATGAGGACGGACTCAACCGGGATCTTGGGTTCATGTCACGCTACATGTAACCCTACCTGACGTAGAGTCATCCAGATTCGAGTCGTCGTTGGCTTGTTCTCCCTACAGAGATGCGGCCGGTCCTGCTGTGATTTCCAGCAAAAAAAGTTTTTTGTTTTCCATACAGACCCCAGCATCTGCCACATTTGACCCCTTGTGACCCGACCTCATTGTATTTGATGTAATGTTTTCCTGACTCACCTGTTTAGACACCATCCACACCTTTGATTGCCGTGATTATCTCTCTGCCGAGGTGTGATAAAGGGCAGTTAGTAAGATTAACTGTAATCATCTGGCAGTGTTCTCTGAGTATATATGCTGTGCCTGTATGCATCTCTTCACTTCACCTGACGAAAGAGCAGCGCTCCGAAAGTTTGTGATTTCAAATAAAGATGATGGACTATAAACTGGTGTTGTGCGACTTGTCACATTTGTCCACCCCAGTCCAACACCGGCATCGCCACATTAAGAAACCTTTCAGAGGAGCTTGCTGTGCGGGCAAACCGTCGGGCGACCTGGGAGGGATTGAGTCACTGGCTAGATCACCAAACAGTGGCCAACAACCAAAGCATAGATATGATCTCATCAAACGGCAGTTACCATCTGAGGATGAACATAGTATAGCCGCGGCAATGACATTTAGCAGAGTTCATGTAAGGAGTGTATAGTTTTATCGAGTTGATTGGCACAATATTAACAAAGGGAGAATTTCAAGCTCACCCTGCATGAAACTCTGGGGTTGCCATATATTGGCGTTGCTCTATTATATCCACCCTAATTTATAATCGGAGGGCAACTGGCGGGTTTTAACCTGGAAGGATTGCTTCCTGGATGTAAAGGCAGAGTGTGGTCGCAAGTAGCATACTATCGTCTGAAGACTGGTATGGGAGTAGGAGCTGGTGCTGGACTGGGGCTTGAATCCACCATCGTCCGAGGCAGGGGCGAGAGATAGCGACGAAGGGAAGCTGAAAAAGTAAAGGGGACATTTTGCGATCTTTTTAACAGGGTGCACCAGAGTCTGAAACCCCTAAAAGAGACTGTTGATATTTGGTTTCAACAGATATTTAAAAAAAACTGCTTGGTTGAACGGGTCTTTCTCTGAGTGACAGGCAGTGACTAGTGGGGTACCGCAGTGATCGGTCCTTGGACCCCAGCTAATCACAGTATATATTAATGATCTAGGAAAGGGAACTAGATGTAATATCTCCAAGTTTGCAGACGACACAAAACTGGGCGGGCGTGTGTGCTGCGAGGAGGATGCCGATAAACTCCCCAGGATGATTTGGACAGGTTGGGTAATTTAGCAGAAGCGTGGCAGATGCAATATAACGTGGATAAATGCGGTGTTACCCATCTTGGTGTCAAAAACAGAAAGGCAGATTATTATCTGAATGACAATAGATTGGGAGAAGGGAAAGTGCAACGAGACCTGGGTGTCCTTGTGCACCAATCGCTGAAGGTAAGCATGCAGGTGCAGCAGGCGGCTAAGATGGCAAATGATACTTTGGCCTTCATAGCGAGAGTGTTTGAGTACAGGAACAAGGATGTATTGCTGCAGTTGTACAGGGCCTTGGTGAGACCACACCTTGAGTACTGTGTGCAGTTGTGGTCGCCTTATCTGAGGAAGGATGTTCTTGCCGTGGAAGGAGTTCAGCGAAGATTCACAAGGCTGATACCTGGGATGGCAGGAATGACGTATGAAGAGAGATTGGGTCGATTGGGCTTAAACTCACTGGAGTTTAGAAGAATGAGAGGGGATCTCATTGAAACTTATAAAATTCTGACAGGACAGGGCAAACTAGATGCAGGAAGGATGTTCCCGATGGTCGGGGAGTACAGAACCAGGGGTCACAGTCTAAGGATAAGGGGTAAGCCATTTAGGACAGAAATGAGGAGGAATTACTTCACCCAGAGATTTCGGAACCTGTGGATTTCTCTGTCACAGAAGGCAGTATGGGGCAAATCATTAAACAGATTCAAGAAGGAGTTTGATATATTTCTTAAGGCTAAAGAGATCAAGGGATATGGGGAGAAAGCAGGGACAGGTTACTGAATTTGGATGATCAGCCATGATCGCATTGAATGGCGGAGCAGGCTAGATGGGCTGAATGGCGTACTCCTGCTAGTATCTTCTATGATTTTATGATAACTAGAGGGCACAGATTTAAGGTGATTGGCAAAAGAACCAGAGCTGACACGAGGAGAAGCTTATTTTACGCAACAAATTTTGGAATTTGCTGACTGATTAAGGGGGGGGGGGGTACAGTTTTAATAATAGCCTTCTAAAGCTAATTGGATAAATACTTGAATGATAAAAGATCCAGAGATATAGGGTTAGAGCGGGGGAGATGCGGATAATTTGATTGCTCTTCGAAAAAGCTGGTGCAGACTCGATGGGACGAATGGCCTGCTTCTGTGCTGTACTATTCTATGAATCTATGCTTCTAGCCTGCATGGATAGAGCTCAGAATTAGTCTGGAAAGTGGTACAATTCTCTTGTGTACAACAGATGATCAAACAGTGGTAAATAGGCAAATGCAATAAATAACTACTGGCACAGACCATCAGGTTGATGTAGCGGATCCCATCCAAACATAGAACAGCCTACTGCAACATTAAGCGAACAGCCAACCACCGTAAGGTTACATCTGAAGTAAAATAAATAGTGACGTTCAGGATAATACCACAATTGGGAGGATAGAACGATCAGGAAATACTAAACAGGATTGGGCTCTTTTCTACAGAATAGATAAGGCTGGAGGGAGACATCATAGAGCTCTTTAAAATTATGAACAGTTTTGATGGGGTGCACATTTATAAAACACTGATTAGGCATCAGCTGGAAGATTGTGTCCAAATCTGGGCAAAACGCTTCACGAAGATGTCAAGGTGTTCGACACGGGGCAGTCGAAATTTACTCGATTGGCACCAGAGACACGAACTCTAGTTACGTAGAAGGACCAGATAAGCCAGGATTGTTGTCCTTAGATCAGAGAACAGGAGATTTAACAGAAATGTTTTCAAAATCATTTTGATGGGTTTTCTTAGAGTAAATAAGGAGAAATTGCTACCAGCGGCAGATGGATCAGTAACCAGCGGACATAGGTGGGCAAGAGAAGTAGAGGCGAGATTTGGAGATGTTCATTAAGGTAGCGATTTGTTATGATCAGGAATATACTGCCGGGAAGGTGGATAAAGCATCTTCAATGCACGATGTGCCTTATTGTCTCACACTGTACTATATCATTATTTGATTCTATGATTATCTGTATAGAGAATAATTCGAAGTGTGGGGAGTCCAAAACTCGCTGCCAATAATATATATTGACCCAGAGATTAAACATCGATGGTTCCCGCGGGGGTAAGGATTCCCCGCGTAATCGCACTCCGCGCCTACCTTTTTGTTTGGGGCCCACACGAACTTTCGTTTCAAAGCCTCTCCCTGTTGCAACCGTGCAGTGCTTGCGTTACCCAGAGGCGCAATTAGTTCGTGCGAGCTCTGGGATCACGTGATTCAGTTAGAGCCAATGGCAGCACACCATCTTTCATTCATATTTTTAACAGCAAGGGCTGTCAAAGCTATGAATACTACAAGCCCCCAAAAGAACAGCTAAACCTCAATTAAATTTAAAAAAGCCATCACATTAATAAAATAAGTATAGTTAAATAAATTAACCACTTTAAACAAAAAATTAATTTTTTGAAAAAATTTAAAATCTTTTTAAAAGTTATAAAAATAAACTTACCTTTCTTTAAAGTCTCTAAAAAAGATAAACCTGTTGAATAAAAATTTAAATAACACTTAATTAACTGCTTACCTTGTTAAAAGGGGGTCCTACGCCTGCTTTCTTTATGTGTAAAATCTTCAACACTTACCTGCGCTTCAAAGCTGAAAAGAAAACTAAGTGCACTGCTTGCGCGCAGCCTGTAGTGCGCACGCGGTTCACTTCGGAAGCGCCCCCTTTGCAATTCTCGAAGTGCCGGTTTCCCGCGCATGCGCAGTGCATGCAAGAAACCGGCAATTCGGGATACAATACGCGAGAGTACACAGTGCGTACTCTCGCGTATTAGGTTTAATTTTCGGGCCAATGGTTATTAATAAATCCACTAGTGAAATATTGGCCCAAAAATGAGTGAGTGAGCCTTCGTGCGAGGGTAAGGTCTCCCCGCGATCTCTCACTGCGCGCTGGCTTTTTCAGTCCGAGCTCGCACGAACTTGATGTTCTGGACAGCAGCTGTGCAGGGCTTTCGTCTCCCACAGGCGTAGTTAATTCCTGCGAGCTGTGGGATTATGTGACTCAGTTCGAGCCAATAGCAGCACACCATCTTTCATTCATGGCTTTCACAGCACGGCTGTGAAAGCTATGAATACTATACCCCCCCAAAAGAACAGCTAAACCTCAATTATTTTTTTTAAAAAACCATCACATTAATAAAATAAGTATAGTTAAATAAATTAACCATTTTAAACAAAAAATTAAATTTTTGAAATTTTTTTAAATCTTTTAAAAATTTATAAAAATAAACTTACCT
This sequence comes from Squalus acanthias, assembly GCA_030390025.1. NCBI lineage: Eukaryota > Metazoa > Chordata > Chondrichthyes > Squaliformes > Squalidae > Squalus > Squalus acanthias. Next base: position 11,513,383 of record CM059453.1, read on the forward strand.
GTCTTTAAAGTCTCTAAAAAAGATATACCTGTTAAAAAAATTCAAAATAATACTTAATTAAGTACTTACCTTGTTAAAAGCGGGTCTTACACCTCCTTTCTTTATGTCTAAAATCTTCCATGCTTACCGGCGCGTTCAAAGCACTAAGTGCACTGCGTGCGCGCAGCCTGTAGCGCGCACGTGGTTCACCTAGGAACCGCCCCCTTTTGAATTCACCAAGTGCCGGTTTTCAGCGCATGCGCAGTGCATGCAGAAAACCGGCAATTGGAGACAGAATACGCGAGAGTACGCAGTGCGTACTCTCGCATAGCGGCACTAATTTTTGGGCCAATGAGTAACTGCTTTTACCAAAGACTGGTTAGAACGCTGACCTTGTTTTCAGATGGCGCAGTTGAGAGAACAGCATGGATCCATTTATCTGGAAACTAGATATGTAAATGAGGGAGGAAAGGATCGAAGGTTAAGCGAATAGGATTGGATGAAGAAGGATGGAAGGAAGCTCGTCGGAGCAAACCAGTTTTGCTGAATACCCTGTTTCTGTGCTGTAAATTCTTTTTAATATACCATTAATAAAACAGCGGGCAGACATAACAGCTGCATTGCATCCGAATTCCGATATAAGCCCCACCTAAAATTCAGTTTTGACTGAGATAGCAGTAAATTTCGGGCGGAGCACATAACGGACGGGACTTGCGACCATCCCACCGGCCCTTCCCCTAATTTTGCACTGTTGGCGAAGACAGAATGTCATGCCAAACAACCTTAGGACAATATTGAGAGCTCAAGGAAATTCACTGCTGGAAACTGAAGACAAGCAGGAATCTGCAGAAGACGGCAATAGCTGGTCATACTAATGCTGACTGCTCTTCCTTTGCCCAATGATAAGAACACAAGGAGGCAGATTTGAACTATCCGATGTGTGATCAGCGGCAGCCAGCCGTATGAGCATCCTGCTAGGAGTCGATTTCCACTTTGAGGCCTAGGCTCCATTTGCATGCTCCCGGGAGCCTGCAGGCGCCTATCATGAGAAATATCAGGCAGCCTGCAGGAAGACCCGGCCAGGTGAGGAAGCGATCAACGAAGATCGCGGGGAGGTGTGGCGGGGCAGCAGCGCCCTACATTATCCTTCTGGATCGTAAAGGTGTGCCCATATTACATTTGACCCCAGATAATAATGTTAAATTTACCGATGTTGGTTCTCTTCAGGGTTCAAGCGAGCGGAGTGCCAAAGTAGCTCGATCCCCTCACCTTAAGCCTAACTTGTCCCAATGTATTTCATAGCACGCCATTTTGTGTATTTAAAGGGCATATCCGCTGCAACAGGCGACGTTCCAGTCACGCAATTAGTTCTGCCAATTTCTCCCCGGGATTTTCCTGGGCCCCCACGGCCGCCTTTCCGCCTGTGTGTGCGGACCCCAAGAAGTCAATAACTTTCAGTCTACTTTTTGAAGGTCCATAGCGATTCCAAACAATGTATGTTTTCTTAATCAATTCCAGCAATCGTCATCTTGAGGTGAAAAGTCATACTTCCTGTTGTTCAACGTCACGTTTCTGATGGACAATGCTGACTTGGTAATATTGTAAAAGGCGGGATATCCGTTCAGCTCTTTGTTGTCCACCTCTCCCGATTTTCACTCCCCTTTATCCGACCACTCATTCACCATTGTCCGATATTCACTACGGCCCAAGATGAACTTATAACACCATGTTTTGTCAATAAAATACACCATGTTCCCTTGAGTCGATGCATATAAATCGTAGTCTATAGGCCTGTTACACGTCAGTTTCTCCAGAATTAAAATTCTCGGTAGACATGATGACCGAAACTGACAAAATTACACGACATGCTGCCTTATTGAAGAATTATACAGCTTAAATACAGGAAGGTTGCGTGCAGTAGATGTGGAGTCCAGAACGAATGGATTTAGATTAAACACATGCGATTCAGAACAGAGAACAAGCGATTTTTTTGTACAAGTAGTTCCTAAGGTGTGGCATTTCCTTGCACTGGTTATTGCCTGGAAATTAAAAACTTCTATTTAACAAATCAACTGTAATCCAGGCACCGGTTTAAGGAAGAAAAGAAAGACTTGCATTTATATAGCGCCTGTCACGACCACCGAACGTTTCAAAGCGCTTTACAGCCAATTAAATACTATTTGAAGTGTAGCCACTGTTGTAATGTGGAAACGCGGCAGCCAATTTGCGCACAGCAAGATCTCACAAACAGCAATGTGATAATGAGCAGGTAATCTGCTTTTGTTATATTGATTCAGTGATAAATATCGGCCCCAAGGACACCGGGGATAACTCCCCTGCACTTCCCCTAAATTGTGCCATGGAATTTTTGACGTCGACCTGAGAGAGCAGACGGGGCCTCGGTTTAACGTCTCATCTGAAAAAGCGTATCTCCGACAGTACAGCACTCCCCCTGTACTGCATTGGAGTGTCAGCTCAGCTTTATGTACACAACTTTCATGGAGTGGGACTAGAGTCCACAACATTTTGACTTAGAGGCGAGTCTGCTATCAACTGAGCCACAGCTTACACTAGAGTCATGAGAATACAGATTGCTTTGAGTAAAAATGATGTGCAAAACGAACTCACGATTCAAATGCTTCCTGCGAAAACATGGCGAAAACATCTTAAAATGTGACAACTTTGCAAATGAGCTCTTAATTCTATCAATAGAATTTAGCCATCCTAGAAGCATAGAAGCATAGCATAGAAGATAGGAGCAGGAATGCGCCATTCGGCCCCTCGAGCCTGCTCCGTCGTTTAATGAAAGCACGGCTGATCATCCAATTACAGTAAACTGTCCCTGCTTTCTCCCCATATCCCTTGAGCCTTAAGAAATATATCTAACTCTTTCTTGAATATATTTAATGAATTGGCCTCAACTGCCTTCTGTGGTAGAGATTTCCACAGGTTCACCACTCTCTGGGTGAATCAATTCCTTATCATCTCAGTCTGAAATGGCTTACCCCTTATCTTTAGACTGTGACCTCTGGTTCTGGAATTCCCCACCATCGGGAACATCCTTCCTGCATCTACTCTGTCTAGTCCTCTTTAGAATGTTATAAGTTTCAATGAGATACCCTCTCATTCTTCGAAACTCTAGCGAATATAAGCCTAATCGACCCAATCTCTCTTCATACGTCATTCCTGCCATCCCAGGTATCAATCTGGTAAATTTTCGCTGCACTCTCTCCATGACATGAAGATCCTTCCTCAGATAAGGCGACCAAAACTGCACACAATACTCAAGGTGTCTTCTCACCACGGCCTTGCACAACTGCAGCAAGACATCCTTGCTCCTGTACTCGAAGCATCTCGCTATGAAGGCCAACATACCATTTGCCTTCTTAATCGCCTGCTGCACCTTCATGCTAACCTTCAGCGACTGTTCCCTAGAACCAGGGAACGCACAACTCGAGTGAAAGTAAAAAGAGGATTAACATTTTTGTTTCCTATTATGCAGAGATAAGGGACGCTGACGAATTAATACCAAGATTACGTAAGAATTAATTTATTCCACGTTTATTGCAAGTGCTAACACTATCGTTCGCAATTTGACATTTTTCCACTTGAGAAAAAATTAAATAAACTCTTACCACCCTTCTAAATGTCTCTGAGCTTCACACTATTAAGCCAAAAGCTTACAGGTCTAGAAAGGTACAATATCTGCGGTGAAACTGGACACGTGCAGCGATGCAGAACAGACGGAATCTCTTTTGACGCCAGTTGTTGGATATGCTGAAATCAACAGAACTGACTACCGAAAGGGGCGCAAAACAGGCGCTGCCGCCTGCTTTGCCTCGCCAGCCATGTTCACTTTCTCCCTCTCTGATTGCCCACTATGAAAAAGCGCTTGTGTTACCAGACAGGTAAAAAAAAACTGCAATTTAGCATCGGATATTTGTGTGACATTTGGCCATCGGTTACAATTTCTCTCAGCGAGCAGTTAGCATTGTGAAAATATCAATGGAACACAAGCATAATCTGCACTCCATATTGCTCGAAACATGTTTCTGCACGTGCAGTTTACGATTGATTACATTGACACATTAAGGAAGTGACGCATTGCTTTTTTTGTATTCTCCCTGTTATGATTCCGCCATCTTGAAAATCGAAGAAAAGGGTATGTGTCTAAAATTATCATTGCCGATTGTTCAATCGAGTTCTGAAGTCCATTGATTGAGTGCACGCAATTTGTTCGGAATTAAGGAATGGCTGCATATTAAATGACATGTTTTTTTCTAATTAATTGTCTTTGTCAAAATAGAAGAGGGCGGGAACGATGAGAAGAATAATTTTTACTCAAGGGTTCGTTATGATCTGACATTCATGGTCTGAAAAGGTGAAGGAAGCAGATTCAATGGTAACTTGCAAAAAAAATTGGGTATATCCTTGAACAATAAAAAAAAATGCAGGGCTATGGAGAAAGAGCGTGGTGGGACTAATTGGCATCTCCTTCAGAAAGCTGACACTGACGTAATGAGCGGAATGGCCTCCTTCTGTGTTGTTCGATCTTTGTTTCTCTGAAATGTCAGCTGCGGGTAGAATGATTTTGTTTTCCTTGTTTGTCTGGGGACAGAAAATCGCCTCGGGATGTTAGCGCGGAACAAGCATTGGCGGATCTGCCGTACTCTTGATATTCAGTTCCACTGAAGTCAGTTACAATGAATATCGGGCGGGGAACACAACTGGAGGGAGTTAAAATATCACACGGTTTGCTTTACCACACAAACGTATTTCTACCCGCAAATCATCATTTAGAAATAGGCTGCCTGGATGAATGACGGGAAGGTCAATGAGGAATCTAGGATTATGGGACGAGGAACAGTTGATTCAGCCCTTCGCGGCTGTTCTATCATTCAGTTAGATCAGGAATGATCTGTACCTCCTCTCCACTTACCCGTCTTTGTTCCATATCCATTGAGAACCATACCTAATAAAGCAATCTATCTATTTTAGTCTTGGAACTTGCAATACCCCAACATCAGCAGTCTTTGGAGGATGGTCTAGATTTCCAATAGCTCTTGCATGAACAGGCGCTTATTGATTTCACTTCTGAATGGTTTAGGTTCAGTTTGAAATCATGCCTTATACTTGATTACGCCACCAGAGGAAATCCTTTCTCTGCACCAACCCTATCGAACACCTTAATTATTTAATATACCTCGATTCGATCTAATCGTCTAAGCTCAAGATAACAGAAACCAAGTTTCTGCAACCCGACTACACGTGTCAAGTCATTACATTTCGTGCGGCACTGGAGCCACGTCCTGGGCTAGCGCTCCTGGCCGTCACCTCCCGGCCGATCTCCTTCAACATGCGCCCCATTAGCAGTCTTTGTGGCCTTCTTACCTCTGCGGGTATAGGCCATCTCTCCTGCTCTGTCCCTACTCCACCAGGACCTCCAGTGCCGCATCGGAGAGCCTGGGCCTGGAGACAACATTCCACGTAGATTTATCTCACCGCCAGCGCTCTCCACAACTGCAGGCAACAAATCCAGATCCAGGGAAATTGTGCCTAATCAGTGCTTGATGCCAAACCTACAGTTGTGGGATTCAGCGCCTGCAGGCACGTTTCAATCGTGATAATAATCAATTATCCAGCAAACTGCATGCTAAATATTGTTTTTCAAAGAGTAATTTCTAATTGGCACCGCACTCATTTAGCGCCTTTATTCACCAGTTGGCCAAACTATCCACGAAATAATGTGCAACATCTGAAATATAAGAAGCACTGTCAATAAGTTGCTGCGTTTTGCTCAATTTTTATTGAATCCAAACCCAGATATAAACAAACGCAACCTATCAGCTGGGAATGCGACTCGGCCGCGGAGGGCGAACGATCCTGGCCGTGGAAGGATAAACTCCTTCCCAAACATCCCTGACGTCTCTTCTTTGGGATCCGGAATTCTGGGCGAGCACCTCCCCAAGCAATTTACAATTTAAACCTCTGCTCTTCTTCTCACGACATTATTAATAATGCTTTCACCTCTTCCGAGGCAACAGACTTCTCAAATCCGCTCACGTGGAGCTGACGGCAGACCACAGTCTCATCACAGCTGAGAAGCTGTCTGAAAAGTATGGCCCGTATTTTCGGATGGGCGGCTTTCTGCGTGCGGAGGCCTCAGATCACGAAAATATCTACGGAATTACCAAAGGGCTCCCGAGGTCCGGACACCTCTGCTCCTGGGCCTCTCCAACTCGAAATGTGTTGGGCCCACGTATCCCAGAGGCACATGCGATTCGCAAGCGTCACTGGGATCAGGTGGGCCATGGGGAGCCAATAGGAGGAGGGAATCTCCCTTTCTTACACTTGACAGATAGATCTGTCAAATATATGAATGGAGGTCACCCCAAAAACATTGTAAGACATTAAATAAATGAAATAAAATATCACATTTTTAAAATGAGTTGAAATTACAATAAATTAAACATTTTAAACAAATATGCAATTTTTTGAAAAAGATAATTACGTTTTTTACGGGGCTAGATATAAACTTATCTTTTCTTTAAGATATTTATAAATGATAAATGAGTGAAAAATAATTTTTAAAAACTTTTTTCAACTCTTATGCTGGTAAAAGCAGGCCTTAAACCTTACGCTTTTACCAGTCGTAAGATTTCTAAGAGTTTTCTGTGGGCGGAATTTCTCCACATAGCGGAGCTATCCGCCGGCAGATCCCTTCTCTAGGACAGGCGTCCGATCTGTCAAGAACATTCCTGACAGATCGGAAATGCCGGTTTTCAGCGCATGCGCATGGCATGACTGAAATTGGCATTTCCGATGTCCCTCCGAGTGTGCACATAGCTCGGACATGCCCGTAGGTAGCGGAATATACAGCCCATTGTGTAAACTTCAGCTGTATCCTAGTGGAAACCCCGTTCAGTCAATGCTCCTGTTTATGGTTGTCATGTTTCACAGAATCACAGAATCTCTACAGTGCAGATAGAGGCCATTTCGGCCCATCGAGCCTGCACCGACACATATCCCACCCTATCCCCGTGACCCCACGTATTTAATCTCCCTAACACTAAGGGTCAATTTATCATAGCCAAATCAACCTAACCCGCACATCTTTGGACTGTGGGAGGAAACCGGAGCACCCGGAGGAAACCCACGCAGACACGGGGAGAATGTGCAAACTCCACACAGACAATCACCCGTGGCCGGATTCGAACCCGGGTCACTGGCGCTGTGAGGCATTAGTGCTAACCACTATGCCACCGTGTTGCCCGTAATGTTTCTATGGGCTCACCAAGTTCTACTGTGTCCACCTGAGGAGAAGCCGGTAGTACATTTCTTCTGAACGAATCCTGATTCATTTCACTCCTGATATAGATTTTAATTATTGGTTCTTTCCGCACGCTCCTTCCAGATATTCGCCACAAAAAGCGTCCACAACACCACATGTCCCCTGGCAATCATGAATATACGAAAAGAAACAACATTTTTGGGATCAGATTTTTGCAAAAAAAAATCTTCCCGACTGTCACCCTTTCTCTGGCGATCACACCATATAAATATTCTTTGAGCATTAGCACAAAACAAGCGATATCGTATCGGGTAGCTCTTATAACCACCCACCCGATATTCCGTTCTAATGTCTTCACTGGACCTGAATAGCGAGCAAGCCGTATAACAGCTAGTCCCAGCGTTACCATTCGTCTTTCCCTACCTTCCAAGGCGAATTTCTCCCCAGTGCCGTCTCTAAATTCAGACATTTCAGGCGTTACCAACGGCAGACCGTTTCAATACTTGTTGATGGTGAAATAAGATGCCGGTTGTCATTTGCCAATTCGTACATGATCTCGCAAATCAAGCGTTCTTTGTCATAACATCTCCTTATCACGCCTGGCCTATACCTGACTCCCGTCCCACACCAACGTAGTTCAGACGTGACTGCCCCCATAAGTGGGCGAGCAAGGCGCGTGGCCGTGTCAAACATTTCCCGCCAGTTCAGGAAGAAGGCCCACCGCCTCCTTTTCAGCTGCAACGAGGGATAGCCAATAAACAGAGACCTCGCCCGTGAAGTCCATGTCCTGAGAATAAAAGACAATCTAAAAGTTTTGACAAACCCACTGACGCCGAATTTGCTTTCTGTTCCCCCTTTCAGAGCTAAAAATTTGTGACAAAATACTGGACGGTAAGAAAAAGTTAACCTAGTGCCTGCATCTCTGACGTGCCGTGCTACAAGTGCGAACTCAAATAACAAAATATATTGGCGGGCAGAAATTCGTTCTTGGTGGGACCGAAAAACATCAACATAGGTGTTAATATATTTACAACTTTACTATTTTAGTAACTGGAACGGGAGATATAGTTGACGGTAAGTGCTCACTAATCAATCTATCACAAAATGATCGATTTGTAGTGTATTATTTGCTGACTTCTAAAACGTTTGATGAGTGAATCCGAAACCAATAAGGTGATTTTTCACGTTCCACTGCGATCACCAAAGGTGTAGGTAAATATTCAGACCTACAAAAACGTCTGGGGCGCCGGCGACAAACAGGCACTATTGGATCGGCCACTCGTTGTACGCAGAACTTGGCCAAGGAGTTCTCGGGTTGGATTGGTTTGTTTGAGGCCGCACCATCACTGACCATTTGTTTCTGGTGGAACCAAGTGCGTGTTTATTTTATGGTTAATAATACATCTATCTATCTAACTATCTATCTATCTATCTATCTATCTATCTATCTATCTATCTATCTATCTATCTATCTATCTATCTATCTATCTATCTATCTATCTATCTATCTATCTATCTATCTATCTAGCTAGCTAGCTAGCTATCTAGTTATCTATCTTTCTATCTATCTATCTATCTATATATCTACCTATATGTATCTACATATCTATCTGTCTAGATAGATAGCTATCTCGCTATCTAGTTTTCTAGCTATGTTTCACTCCAGCTATCCTTGCATCTCTCTATCTATCTAGATAGATAGCTCTCTAGCTATCAATTTTTCTAGCTATTTTCTATCTATCTATCCTTGCATCTCTCTATCTATATTTCACTCTCTTTCTCTGTATTTCTTTCAAGGTTTGTCCATCTATTCTCTGTCCCATCTCCATCTTTCATCGCTCCCTCACTCCGTCTCTGCATTGTTCCATCTCTCCATCACTGCATCCCCCTGCCTCTCCATCTCTGCATCTATTAACCTGGCTTTCCACTTTTCTTTCAATGTATAAATCAATTTCCCATTATATCCATGTATCTGTCCAGCTCTCAATATCTATCAATCAATGTATTCAATGCATCAATCCAATTCTCACCCCATTATCAAAGTATCAACTTATCCTCGTATCTCTCCTGCTCTCTGCATCTAGCGAGCAGTGTGTCAATGCCTTGATATATATCTTTCCCTCTCTCGCTGTCTCTATATTTTCCTATATGTATCACTCTATATATCTCTCTATCTATCACTCTCCCGTTTTCTGTATCGTTCTCTCAATCGGTCTCTTCATCCCTCCCTCTCTCTCACATTCTCGCTCTCTCTCTCTCAATCCGTATTGTTGTCTCTCTTGCTCTATTCATCGCTGCTTATTTATCTCTCTAGCCATCACTCTCTCTATTTCTCTCGATAGCTTTTTCTCTAGCTCTATCTCTCACTATCTCTTTGTAGCGTTCTAACTCTCTCTAGTTCTCTCTATCTGGCTCTCTCTCTATCTGTCTGTCTCTAACTGAATATAAGGCAACTGATCAGGCGACTTTTCATTTTGCCTGTAACATTTGGCCAATATATGCACGCCAATCGAGCTATATATCGAACTGTTTAATTATCTATCCATACATCTTATTTATCTATATCTCTCGTGTTTCTTTGGCTAGCTGTAGGTTACTAGGCAAAAAAGTTATTTCATTTTTTTCTGCCTTGCTGATTATTTTCGTTGTAAGTGTGAGTCTCATGCACACACATGCTGTGGCTCTGGACTCCACTGTTTCCCGCTCTGCCTGCAGATCTTCAGTTATTTAGCTGTGTTATTTCTGTCTCTCAATCACTCCGTTTCTCTCTTATATTTTGATAAGTTTTGTTATCTCTCTGCTCGCCTCTATCCCCATCTCATCGTCTGGTCATTTATCTCTGTGTCTCTCTTGTATTGATCTGCATCCTCTCTATCTCTCTCCCTGCTCACTCTTTCAGTCTTGGATTCATCATCTGCTACGAATACTCAGTTAATAATTAACGAGTGGGCTCTTATGCTTTTTTGTCAATAGGATCAGAACCTTGGGCATTAAATTGGAAATGGACTGGGGATGTACAATGGGAAGAATCGCACATTAAACAACACGCTCGATATTCGCTTCTACTGAACTCAATTAAAACGAAACTATGGGCAAAGTGCATAATGATTGGCCAATGCGTGACCGCCTGCTATCTGTCCGGCCCTTGTATAATTACACCTGCATTGTTTCTGTTTAGCCAAAACTCCCAGCTGCCACAGTTGTACTTCATGCCACTGTATGGTGAAAATAATCTTCAGCGGCAGCGCAAAACTGGAGACAACAAACTGACCCGTGATTTTACACCACGCCCGATTTCCTTTGTCATTGACGTTCACGGAACTGACACACGGGCAGGAAGCAACACACGCTGCCGACACGCTAACGTACATTTCTCACTACCGGCTCGGGTCAATTTCACTGACAATGCGGTACAAATTTGTCCTGGCGATAGCTCGAACCTGGCGGCATCGCATGGGCTGCCCGTCACACGCCCCGCCTGATATTCAGTTCTGTTGAAGTCAATGGGCGTGAATATCGGGCAGGAGTGTAATGAGCGGTCAGTACACTGGCCGAGAAATTGTTCTCGGGCCGCGGCGCATAAAGGGCAGTATCGGATCGGCCGCCCGTTATACGCTGCGCCCGATATTCAGTTCTGTGGACTGCATTAACTTCAAATGCTCATCAAGATGTTCAAATGCCTCCAATGCCTGGTTCCTCAATATCTCTGCAATATCCTCCAGCAATACAATCCTCCGAGATCTCTGCATTCTTCTAGTCTGTCCTCTTGTGTAACATCAGCCCGCGATTATTGGACATGCCTTCAGCTGTCTAGGATTTCCCTTGCTAAACCACTTCGCAGTGAAACAACTCTCTTGATTATTATTTCCATTGACTTCAATGGAACTAAAAACGTGGAGAGATGTAAAACAGGCTGCAAATTCAATATATTCACATTTTGCACTATCACACAAAGTCAAAAACTACCGAATGTGTTCAGGTTATTTTTCGATTATCTTGACACGTGAAGAACCGCTTATTTTTCGGGGCTCTGTTGAAAACAAACTTCCACTCAGTTTATTAATAACCTCGTCCAATTGCTGCATCTTTTCTCTTTAATTTGGCAATATGAACTAAAAGGTACAATCCCAAAGCGGTTCATGAACAAAGCGACCTGGGGGTATATGTGCACAAAACGTTGAATGTGGCAGGGCAGGTTGAGAAGCCGGTTAAAACGCTTACTGTATCCTGTGCGTCATAAATAGAGCCATAGTATACAAAAGCAAGGAAGTTATGATGAACCTTTCTAAAACACTGCTGCAGCCTCAACTGAAGTATTGTGTCCAATTCTGGGCACCGCATTTTAGAAAGGATGTGAAAGCCTTAGAGAGGGTGCGTAAAAGATTTACGAATATGAGTCCATGGATGAGGGACTTCAGTTACGTGAATAGATTGGAGAATCTGCGGTTGCTCTCCTTGGAGAAGAGACGGTTGAGGGGAGATTGGATAGTGATGTTCAAGGTCATAAGGGGTCTGGACGAGTAGAGAGACAGAAACTTTTCCCGTTGGCGGAAGGGTCGAGAAGCAGAGGACACAGATTTCAGGTGATTGGCAAAAGAACCAAAGGCGATCTGAGGACAAACATTTTTACGCAGCGAGTGGTTGGATCTGGAATGCAGTGCCTGAAAGGCATGTGGAGGCAGATTCAATCATGGCTTTCAAAAGGGAATTGCATAAGTACCTGAAGGGAAAAAAATGCAGGACTACGGTGAAAGGGTGTGGGAATGGGACTTGCTGAAGTTTTCTTGCAGAGAGCCAAGTCGGGCTCGATGGGCCAAATCATGCCCATCTGTGTTGTTACCCTTATATGATTCTTTGGTTCTACGATAATGTAAAAAAACCGCGAAATTTAAAGTAGTTACATTCTCAAATCCCTTCTGTGGAAAAACTGGCGAAAAGTTCACAAAAAAGTGACAAGTGCGTAAATGAACTAAAACCAGAAAATACCATAAATACTCAACATTTCAGGAAGCATTTTTGCAGAGAGAAACGAAGTGAACGTTTCCGATCGATGACTTTGCGTCAGAACTGGAAAAGTATTAGAGATGGCTAAATTAGATATGGATTCCCACAATCACGACGTCCATTACTGAAAACTTTACAAGTGGACATTTTCACACAAGAACACCATTGTAAGATCTGCACTAATATTTCATTATTATTATTAATAAAATGCAGAACTAAAGAAACAATTAGCTGATACAGGTGAGAACAATTTATTCCATATAGGTTTGCAATATTTGCACAATACGTGGCATTTTAAATTATAAATAGTTGATAAAAATACTAAAATAAATGATTAATGTTGTGCAACATGTATGTTAATATGGTAATGCAGTTACAGTGACTGAATATTAACAGAGCCAAACTGCCATGAAACACGTTTATGCGGGAATATCAACTTCCCTGAGAATGGAATCTAACATGGTCGAGCTTGACTAGTTGTAGGTCAATATAAGAGTTTTTACTCAATTCAGGAGATCAAGCTACCTGGCACATAGAAACATAGAAGATAGGAGCAGGAGTAGGCCATTCGGCCCCTCGAGCCTGCTCCGCCATTCAATGAGATCATGGCTGATCATCCAAACTCAGTACCCTGTACCTGCCTTCTCCACATATCCCTTGATACCTTTAGCTTTAAGAAATATATCTAACTCATTCTTGAATATATTTAGTGACTTGGCCTCAACTACCTTCTGTGGTAGAGAATTCCACATGTTCAACCCTCTCTGGGTGAAGAAATTCATCCTAATTTCTGTCCTAAATGGCTTACCCCTTATACTTAGATTATGACCCCTGGTTCTGGACTCCCCGAACATCGGGAACATTCTTCCTGCATCCAGTCTGTCCAGACCTGTCAGAATTTTATAAGTTTCGATGAGATCACCTCTCATTCTTCTATACTCCAGCGAGTATAAGCCCAATCGACCCAATCTCTCCTCATATGTCATTCCTGCCATCCCAGGTATCAGCGTTGTGAATCTTCGCTGAACTCCTTCCATGGCAAGAACGATCCTTTCTCAAACAATTCTTCTACGTGCACGAGTTTCTTTAGATTATTTTGATAATATGCAGAAAATAATTCATTGCTTTGGTTCTATTCCCATGCTATGAACTTGCTGTTGGAAACAAAAGAAAAAGGTGCGTATTCAAATTTCACCTCACGCATTTCTCACTCGTGTTCTGAAGGCACGTCATCAGTACAGTGTGCGGGGCGGAGTGTATGCTTGTTTCTGCTAGTTATGCGGCCTGTGTCCCGTGGATTCGGCCGAACCCCCAGAAGAGATCGTGTATTTAAAATGAAATTGATTTGAACCCTAAAACTACTAACGTTTTTGTTTTTCGCGATCTTCCGTCTGCAGCACGCTCTTTGTATATTTATTTCTGTCTGCCTCTCTCTCTATCTATATTTAATTCTGGCTGTCTCTTTGTCTGTCAATATTTATTTCTGACTGTCTCTATGTCCAGGATTATTTCTTATTTTCTGTCTCTCTGTCTATCTGTATGTGTTTCTGTCTGTGACTCTGTCTATGCATATTTCTTTCTGCATGTCTCCCCTCTATGTATATTTCGTTCTGTCTATTTCTTGTTCTATGTATGTTACTTTGAATCTGTCTCACCTCTTGTGTACATTTCCTACTGCCTGTCACTCTCTCTATCTATATATATTTCTGTCTGTCTCTCTGTCTGTATGTATTTCTTTGATTCTATCTCACTGTCAAGGTATATGTCTTTCTTTCTGTCTCTGTGTCTACGTATATTTATTTCTGTCTGTCTCTCTGTCTATGTCTATTACTTTCCGTCTGTCTCTTTCTTTATGTATATTTCTTTGTGTCTTTCTCTCTGTATATGTATATTCCATTCTGTCTGTCTCTCTGTCTACATATATTTCATTCTCTCTGTCTATCTGTCTAAATATATGTCTAAATATATTTTTGCCGCCTTTCTATCTGTCTAGGTATATTTATTTCTGTCTCTCTCTCTACGTTTATTTCTCTGAGTCTGTCTCCCTGTCTATGTATATTTCATTCTGTCTTTCTCTCTACCTATGCCTATTTATTTCTGTCTGTATCTCTGTCCATGTCAATTTAATTCTGTCTATCTGTCTGTATGTATTTATTTGATTCTCTCTCACTGTCTAGGTATATGTCTTTCTGTCTGTCTCTGTGTCTATGTATATTTCTTTCTGTCTGTCTATCTGTCTCTGTGTGTTTATTTATGTTTGTCTCTCTGTCTCAATGTATTCATTGCTTTCTGTCTCTCTGTCTATTTATAGTTTTATCTGTCTGTCTCTCTCTTTATGCAGATTTCCTTCTGTTTCTCTCTTTTTCTAAGTGACTCTCTTTCTGTATGTCTCTCTGTCTGTGTGTATTTCTTTGTGTCTGTCTCTCTGTCAATTTATATGACTTTCTGTTTGACTTTCTGTCTAATTTTTGTTTCTCTCTGTCTCTCTCTAAGCCAATTTATATCTGTCTAACTCTCTGTTTATGCATATTTATTTCTGTTTATCTCTCTTTCTAAATGATTTTTTTCTGTGTCTCTCTGTCTAAATGTATTTAGTGATGTCTGATTCACTGTCTATCTATATTTGTTCCGCCTATCTCTCGCTCTATGTATATTTATCTCTGTCAGTGTCTCTTTGTATGTATATTTAGTTCTGTCTGTCTCTGCATCTAAATATATTTATTTATGTCTCTCTCTCTGAATATGTGTATTTCTATCTGTCTGTCTCTGTATTTAAGTATGTCTATTTCCTTTCTTTCTCTCTGAGTATCTATAGTTATTTCTCTGTTCATGTATAGTTATTTATGCCTGTCTCTTTGTCTATTTATATTTCTTTCTGTCCTTCTCACTGTCTATTTATACTTCTGTCTGTCTCTCTGCTGTTGCATATATCTTTCTGTTTGTCTCTCTTTCTAAAGGAATATTTTCTGAATGTCTCTCTGTCTGAATCAGTGTCTAGCTATATTTCTTGCTGTCTGTCTCTCTGTCTATGTATATTTATCTCTGTCTGTGTCTATGTGTATGTATAGCTTTCTCCTTCTTTAATGTCTATCTATTTTTCTTTCTGTCTGTCTCTGTCTATGTATATTTCTATCTGTCTGTCTATCTGTCTAAGTATATTTATTTTTGTCTGTCTCTCAGACTATGCGTATTTAATTCTGACTGTCGATCTGTCTATGTTTATTCTTTGTGTCGGACTCCCACTCTATATATATGTCTTTCTGTCTGTCTCTCATTCTATGTATATTTATTTGTGTCTGTCACCCTGTCTATGTATATTTCATTCTGTCTGTCTCTCTGCCTATGCGTAATTCTTTCTGTCTACCTCTGTGTCTATGTGTATGTATTCCTGTCTGTCTCACTGTTAATGTATATTTCTCTGTCTCTCTCTCTATGTATATGAGTTTCTTTCTGTCCCTCTGTGTATTATATTTCATGTCGTCTGTGTCTCGGTCCATGTATATTACTTTCTGTCTGTCTCTGTGTCTCTGTTTATTTTGACGTGTCTTTCTCCTTGTCTATATACATTTCTTTCTGTCTCTCTCTCTGTGTCTATGTGTATTTGTTTATGTCTGTCGCTCTGTCTATATATATATATATATTTATGTCTGTCTCTCTGTATATTCGTATATCTTTATTTCTGTCTCTCTTCTATGTATATTTGTTTTTCTCCAATTCTCTTTCTCTGTGTCTTACTTCCTGTCTGTATCTCTGACTATGAATATTTCTTCCTGTCTGTCTGTCTCTCTGTCTAAATATATTTAATTCTGCATGGCTCTTTGTCTCTGAATATTTATTTCTACCTGTCTCTCTGTCTATGCATATTTCTTTCTTTCTGTCTCTGTGTCGGTGTATTTCTTTGAGTCTGTCTCACTTTTTTTGTATATTTCTTTGTGTCTGTCTTCCTGTCTATGTATAATTCATTTCGTCTTTCTCTCTGTTCATGTATATTACTTTCTGTCTGTCTCTGTGTCTCTGTATTTTTACGTGTCTGTCTCCATGTCTACGTACATTACTTCATGTCTCTCTCTTTGTCTATGTAAATTTGTTTCTGTTTGTCGCTAGGTCTATTCATATTTCTTTAGGTCTGTCTACGTATATATATTTGCCTCTTTCTGCCTCTCTATGTATTTACTTCCTGTCTGTCTCTCTGGCTATTCGTATTTCTTTCTGACTGTCACTCTGTCTATGTGTATTCTTTTGTGTCTGTCTCCCTGTCTATGTATATTTGTTTCTGTCTGTATATATTGACGTGCCTGTCTCCCTCTTATTGTACATTTCTTTCTGTCTCTCCCTTTGTCGACGTATATTTCTTTCTGCCTGTGTCTATAACTATAACTATTTATTTATGTCTGTCTACCTATATTTGTTTATTGTCTGCCTCATTGTCTATGCATATGTATTTGCATCTGTCCCTCTGTCTATGTATATTGCATTCTGTCTGTCTCTCTGTCCATGTATATTTCTTCCGGACTGCCTCACTGTCTATGTATATTTAATTCTAGCTGTCTCGCCGTCTATGAATATTTCTATCTGTCTGTCTCTCTGAATATTTTTATTTCTTTCTGTTTGCCTCTCTGTCTACATATGTTTGATTATTGTCTGCCTCACTGTGTACCTATATTTCTTTGCGTCTTCTCCCTGTCTATTTATATTACTTTATGTCTGTCTCTCTGTTTTTGGATATTTCGTTCTGTATGTATCTCTGTCTCTGTATATTTCTGTCCGTGTGTTGCTCTGTCTATGTATTTTTCTTTATGTCTTTCTCTCTGTCTGCCTATATTTTTATTGTCTGTCTCCCTGTCTATGTATACTCCTTTCTGTCTGTCTCTAAGTCTATGTCTAATTTTTCTGTTGTTGTCTCTGTCCATGTATATTTTTATCTGTCGGTCTCTCTGACGATGTTTATTTCTTTCTGTCTTTCACACTGTCTATGTATATGTAGATGTGTCTGTCTCCCTGTTTTTGTGTATTTCGTTCTGTTTTTCTCTCTGTCTATGTATTTTTCTTTGATTCTGTCTCTATGTCTGCAAATATTTCTTCGTTTCCCTCTCTCTCTTCCTATGTATATTTAATTATGTGTGTCTCTCTGTCTGTGTATATTGCTATCGCTGCGTATGTTGATGTACCATTCTATCTCTCTGTATATCGACGCTTGCACACATATATATATATATATATGTATATATCTTTCGACGTGTCGATATTTCTGGCTCACAGTCTAGCGTCGTACCTGTCGCTTTGTATCTCTGCCTATGTGGTTAGGAAGCACGAACAGCTGTCACAGTTTCCCTTCTTTGCCCTGTATGGCTGAAATTAACATTCAGTGGAAGCGCAAAACGGGCAGTATCTGATTCGCCGACTGTTATAGCACGTGCCCCATATTCAGTTCTCTTGAGTTCACTGAGCCTGAATATATGGCGTGGAGTCTAATGGGTAGCCGGATGGAGGGGACCATTCTGCGTTACCACCCTAGATTATTCTCCACTACATTCTGATTTAGCGTGGAACAAGAGTCTTACTTGACAAGCTGTGAGTCACAGTAGACACAGTAACATAATACCATGGTAGTAAGGGGAGAATTTGTTATCAGGCGACAGACAGATCTTCTGCCATCAAAGGGGAAATTCTCAAACCTCCCTGAACTCCATAATCACGCAAATGCCCTGCCCCTGTCTCAGTACATCTAGTGCTTAAACAAAATCCATGCTTTTATTCACTCCAGACTCGACTACTCCATTGCTCTCCCGCTCGAGCTCGCATCATCCAGCCTCCGTAAAATTCTCCAGAAATCCGCCACCCGTGCCCAAACTGGCACCGAGTCCCGTTCACCAATCGCTCGCAAGCACGATTAATTACATTGACTGCAAGTCCGTCACTTAATCAATTATAAATTATCATCCTTGCATTCAATTACCTCCATGGTTCCGTCCCTCGCTATCTCTGTAACGACAACCAGCTCTAAAACCTCTGAGATCTCTGCATTCATCCAATCCTGGCCTCTTGTGCATCACCCATTTGCTTTGCCCCGCCATTGGCAGATGTGTCAGCAGCTGTCTGAGCCCTAACCACTGGAATTCATTCGCTAAATCTCACCATCATGTTACATCTATATTGATTTGTATTTCTATTGACATCAATGGAGATAAAAAATTATGAGAGATGTATAACAGGCTGCCGATTAGGTTCCATCCGTTTTGCATTACCACACACAAGGCAAAATCTAACCCAATGTGTGTGAAGCTCTTTTCCATTAGCTGGACACGTGAAGAATCGCTTCTTTTTGGGGCCTTACTGAGAACAATCTTCCGCTCAGTATATTAATAACCGTCTTTCATTTGTTGCTCTCTAATTCTTTATTGTTATTATTATTGAAATTCAGAACTAGAGGACTGCAAGAAAGGTACAGATGAAAACAATTTATGCCATGTCTGTTTGACATATTTGCATAATCCATGACATTGTTACGTACCATCAGATGTTCCAAGTACTTAATGGAAGTGCTTCAAACTGTATTGTCTGTAAAGATTATCAGTTTCGCGCTAGGCAATATAACAAGAGAGTTACAGCGCCTGAAGATTGACAAGGCGAAACTGCTTGTGTGCACATGTATGCGGGAGTATTAACTATTGCAGAAATGTAATATCACATCGCCCACTGTGTCCAGATGTAAATCTTGGCGTACATTTGCGATCGGATTGACGGCGTACTCTCAGAGTAGGCCGTCACACCGCCTTTTGAGATTGACCGCGACTTCAGGAATTCCGCACGCCCTTGCGCGTGTGCTGAATCCCGAATTTGCGCTCTGTCAAGTTCTGAACAAACAGATTATCCGCTGCCACATTCACGCCCTAATGGCTGCCGAAATTGTGGAATTATTGCCCAGCTACAGTGCGTCAGTTATGCTGGAAATAAATACGGAGCCTGTTTGCACCCGCCGTATTCTCTTGCCGCGTAATATGTAAAATAACTTACCAGGCAGCTGTAAAGGCTCATTTTGAGGGATGAGATCGCTTAAATCTTTTATTTTAGTCTTACATAGTATTTCAGTAAATATCTGTACCTACTCTAAAGTATTCCACGGGCTTTTAAAAGCCAAGTACTGCACTTGTCAAATATATTTAATTTGTTTCACGCAGTTTCGTTTGCAAGTTCTTTGATGTGGACTTGAAATGTTTCCTGACGGGAAACTGAAAAGAGCACCAGCCCACGTGATCCCAGGTGCGCCTGCGCACAACGTTGATCCCCTTGACTCCCTGGGCCACGACACTGCGCATAACTCCAAGGCATAAGAACATAAGAATTAGGGGCAGGAGTAGGCCATACGATCTTTTGAGCCTGCTGCGCCATTCTTTTAGATCATGGATGATCATAGACCGCAACTCCACTTTCCCACACTATCTCCCTATCCCTTAATTCCTCTGGAATCCAAAAATCTATTTGTCGTAGCCTGGAGTATATTCAATGACTACGCATCCACAGACCCTTGGGGTAGAGAATTCGAAAGATTCACAAACATCTGAGTGAAGAAGTTCATCGTCATCTCAGTTTAAAAGGCCGTCCCCTTATCCTGAGACTGTGCCCCTGGCTCTGGTCTCCCCAGCCAGGTGAAACAACCGCTCAGCATCTACCCTGTTAGTCCCCCTCAGAATCTAATATGTCTCAGTATGATCGCCTCTCATTCATCTCAACTTCAGAGACTACAGGATAAATCTACTCAATCTCTCCGCATAGGACAACCCTCTCCTCCCAGGGATCAACCTAGTGAACATTTAACGCTAGTTTTCACATGGGTCTTTGCTTGAGGTATGTGCGGATTTTGTTCGGAGGTCGACGGCGTACACCTTGTGTCAGGTTATGCACTTTGGCAGGAACAATAGTAGAGCAAGTTATTATCTTAATGGCAAGAAACTGGAAAGTACTGAAGTACAAAGGGATCTGGGAGTCCTGGTGCACGAATCTCAAAAGGCTAGTATGCAGGTGCAGCAAGTGATTAAGAAGGCCAATGGAATGTTGGCTTTCATTGCTAGGGGGATAGAATATAAAAATAGGGAGGTATTGCTTCAGTTGTACAAGGTATTGGTGAGACCGCACCTGGAATAGTGCATACAGTTTTGGTGTCCATACTTAAGAAAAGACATACTTGCTCTCGAGTCAGTACAAAGAAGGTTCACTCGGTTAATCCCGGGGATGAGGGGATGGACA
Source organism: Squalus acanthias (assembly GCA_030390025.1). Lineage (NCBI taxonomy): Eukaryota > Metazoa > Chordata > Chondrichthyes > Squaliformes > Squalidae > Squalus > Squalus acanthias. The sequence goes on from CM059453.1 coordinate 11,533,901, forward strand.
TATGAGAAGAGGTTGGGTAGATTGGGACTCTTCTCATTGGAGTTCAGAAGAATGAGAGGCGATCTTATTGAAACATATAAGATTGTGAAGGGCTTGGATCGGGTGGATGCGGGGAGGATGGTCCCGATGATGGATGAAACTAGAACTGGGGGGCATAGTCTTAGAATAAGGGGCTGCTCTTTCAAAACTGAGATGAGAAGGAACTACTTCACTCAGAGGGTGGTAGGTCCATGGAATATGCTGCCCCACAAAGCTGTAGAAGCTACATCATTACATAAATTTAAAACAGAAATAGACAGTTTCCCAGAAGTAAAGGGAATTAAGGGTTACGGGGAGCGGGCAGGAATTTGGACATGTGTCTAGGTTCGGATCGGTCACGGCCCTGTGGGGAGCGGAGCGGGCCCAGGGACCGTGTAGCCGGATCCTGCTCCTATTTCGTGTGCCCAATTCTGTTAGGTTCAGGAGATTGTTCTGTGATAGTAGATTGGCGGTTACGATCAGATCAGCCATGATCTTATTGAATGGCGGAGCAGGCTCGAGGGGCAGGAGAGAGCTGTTCCGTTGGGACGGACTTCACTTGGCCAGTGCTGGGACTAGTGTCCTGGCGAATCGAATAACTAGGGCTGTGGAGAGGGCTTTAAACTAATTAGTGGGGGGGAGGTTTCAAGAGAGCAAAAAATAAAAATGACAACAGAGAGGGTCATAGATATAGGTAGCAGTAGGGGAATCACAAATCAGAGCGTGGCAGGAAGGGACAGAGTGTGTGGAGTAAAAGGTAAAGTGGTAAAAAGTGAAAAAGCAGGAACTAAGTGCCACAAAGCATATTTGAAAGTTCTCTATCTGAAAGCACGTAGCATTCGTAACAAAATAGACGAGTTAATGGCACAAATAACTACATATGGTTATGATATTGTGACCATTACAGAAACATGGCTGCAGGGTGACAATGCCTGGGAATTAAACATACCAGGTTATTTAACGATGAGGAAGGACAGGCAGGAAGGAAGGGGAGGTGAGGTGGCTATGTTACTAAAGGAAGGAATCACTGTAATACAGAATAATGATATTGGGTCAAAAAATCATGATAATGAAACAGTTTGGGTGGAGATAAGGAATAATAAGGGGAAAAAAACACTAGTGGGCGTAGTCTATAGGCCTCCGAACAGTTGCAACTCTGTTGGATGGAGTATCAATCAGGAAATAGTTGAGGCATGTAATGAGGGAACATCTATAATTATGGGGGATTTTAACTATCATATTAATTGGACAAATCAAATGGGGCAGGGCTGCCTTGAGGATGAGTTCATTGAGTGTATTAGGGATGGGTTTCTTGAGCAGTATGTAACTGAACCGACCAGGGGGCAAGCAACCTTACATCTGGTCCTGTGTAACGAGACAGGATTAATTAAAACTGTCCTAGTAAAGGATCCCCTTGGAATGAGTGACCATAACATGGTTGAATTCCATATTCAATTAGAGGGTGAGAAGGTTGGATCTCAAACAAGCGTGCTAAGCTTGAATAAAGGAGACTATGAAGGTATGCGAGCGGAATTGAGTAGAGTGGATTGGGAAAATAGATTAAAGGGTAAGACGACACATGATCAGTGGTGTAGATTCAAGGAGTTATTTTACAACTTCCAAAAAAAATATATTCCACTGAAAAGAAAAGTGTGTAAAAGAAAGGACAGACATCCGTGGCTAAGTAAAGAAATTAGGGATAGAATTCCACTAAAAACAAGGGCATATAAGGTAGCGAAATCTAGTGGGAGGACAGAGGATTGGGAAAACTTTAAAAGGCAGCAAAAAATAACAAAAATATTGATGAAGAAAGGGAGATAGATTATGAAAGTAAATTAGCAAAAAATATAAAAACAGATAGTAAGAGTTTTTATAGTTATATAAAAAGAAAAAGGGTGGCTAAAGTAAATGTTGGTCCCTTAGAGGATGAGACCGGGAAATTAATGGTGGGAAATATGGAGATGGCAAAAAAACACTGAATGAAATTTTGTATCAGTCTTTACAGTAGAGGACACTAAGAATATCCCAACACTGGACAAACAGGGGGCTATAGGGGGAGAGGAGCTAAACACGATCAAAATCACTAAGGAAGCGGTACTCGGTAAAATAATGGGACTCAAGGCGGCTAAATCACCTGGACCTGATGGCTTACATCCTAGAGTCTTGAAGGAAGTGGCGGTAGGGATTGTAGATGCATTGGTAATAATTTTTCAAAACTCCCTGGATTCCGCTAAGGTCCCGGCAGACTGGAAAACTGCTAATGTAACACCCTTATTTAAAAAGGGCAGTAGACAGAAGGCTGGTAACTATAGACCGGTTAGCCTAACATCTGTGGTAGTTAAAATTTTGGAGTCCATTATTAAGGAAACAGTAACAGGACATTTGGATAATCATAATTTAATAGGACAAAGTCAGCATGGTTTTACGAAGGGGAAGTCATGTTTGACAAATTTGCTGGAGTTCTTTGAGGAATTAAGATATAGAGTGGATAAAGGGGTACCAGTGGACGTAGTGTATTTAGACTTCCAAAAGGCATTTGACAAGGTGCCACACAAAAGATTATTGCTTAAACTAAAAAATCACGGGATTGGGGGTAATATTCTGGCATGGATAGAGGATTGGCTATCTAACAGAAAGCAAAGAGTTGGGATAAATGGTTCATTCTCAGACTGGCAATCTGTAACTAGTGGTGTTCCACAGGGGTCAGTGCTGGGTCCCCAACTCTTTACAATCTATATTAACGATTTGGAGGAAGGGACCAAGTGTAACATATCAAAATTTGCAGATGATACAAAGATGGGAGGGAAAGTAGTGAGTGAGGAGGACATAAAAAACCTGCAAGGGGACATAGACAGGCTAAGTAAGTGGGCAGAGATTTGGCAGATGGAATACAACACTGGAAAGTGTGAGATGATGCACTTTGAAAAATCCTAGAGCAATTTATTATCCTAATGGCAAGAAACTGGAGAGTACTGAAGTGCAAAGGGATCTGGGGGTCCTGGTGCACGAAACTCAAAAGGTTAGTATGCAGGTGCAGCAAGTGATTAAGAAGGCAAATGGAATGTTGGCTTTCATTGCTAGTGGGATAGAATATAAAAATAGGGAGGTATTGCTTCAGTTGTACAAGGTATTGGTGAGACCGCACCTGGAATACTGCATACAGTTTTGGTGTCCTTACTTAAGGAAAGACATCCTTGCTCTCGAGGCAGTGCAAAAAAGGTTCACTCGGTTAATCCCGGGGATGAGGGGGTGTTCATATGAGGAGAGGTTGGGTAGATTGGGACTCTACTCATTGGAGTTCAGAAGAATGAGAGGCGATCTTATTGAAACATATAAGATTGTGAAGGGGTTGGATCGGGTGGATGCGGGGAGGATGTTCCCGATGACGGGTGAGACTAGAACTAGGGGACATAGTCTTAGAATAAGGGGCTGCTCTTTCAAAACTGAGATGAGGAGGAACTACTTCACTCAGAGGGTGGTAGGTCCATGGAATATGCTGCCACAAAAAGCTGTAGAAGCTACATCATTAAATAAATTTAAAACAGAAATAGACAGTTTCCTAGAAGTAAAGGGCATTAAGGGTTACGGTGAGCGGGCAGGAATTTGGACATGAGTCTAGGTTCGGATCGGTCATGGCCCTGTGGGTAGTGGAGCGGGCCCAGGGACCGTGTAGCCTGATTCTGCTCCTATTTCGTGTGTGCAATTCTGTTAGATGCAGGAGATGGTTCTGTGATAGATAGTAGATTGGCGGTTAGGATCAGATCAGCCATGATCTTATTGAATGGCGGAGCAGGCTCGAGGGGCCGATTGGCCTACTCCTGCTCCTATTTCTTATGTTCTTATGTATTTCGTATGTTCTTATTTTCTTATGTCTTACTCAGATCTGGAGATCAGCTCACTTGCCATTTTACACAATTAATTCCTTTACATGCACGAGGTTCTTTTGACTGTTCTGCTAATATGTGGAAAATAACATTTTGCTTTGTTGTATTTCCTTGCTTTGATCTGGGCGCTGGAAACAAAAGGTGGTGGTAAGTTGATAGCATTTCCTCATTCATTTATCACTCGAGTTCTGAAGGCAATTTAAGCAGTACAGGGAGCTTGGAAGAGTGTGTGTGTATTTTTGCTAGTTATGCCCACAGCACTATCGGTCAAAGCAGCAGAACATATCGGGGAATTTCAATTGTAAGTGAGTTACAACCCAAAACTACTCACGTTGGTGATTCCGGCCATCTTATTGTTTGATAGAAAATTAAATTCGATCCGATCAGGCCTCGCCGAATCAAACTAGCAAAGCGTACCGTTCTCCCTTAGCACAGGGGTCAAAAACCAGGGGGAACAGATTTAAAGTAATTGTTGGAAGGTTTTAAGGGGATTTTAGGGGAAATTTCTTCACCCAGAGGGTTGCGGGAGTCGAGAACTCACTGCCTGAAAGAGTGGTAGAAGCAGAAGCCCAAACCACATTTAAAAAGTACTTGGATGTGCACTTGTGATGCTGTAACCTGCAGGGCTACGGGACAAGAGCTGGGAAGTGGGATTAGGCGGGATAGCTCTTTGTTGGCCGGCGCGGACACGGTGGGCCGAAATGGCCTCCTTCCGTGCTGTAACCTTCTCTGATTCTATGATTGTATGATAATTGCGAGATTTCGCCGCTTGCATAGGCTATTCCAATTGCACTATTTTTTGCTAAGATGCTCATGCACTAGTAGGCACGTTGTGAACGTTTTATCACTCAAAAAATATTTACTTGAATGAGAAAGTGACTCGTATACACCAACAAAATTATAAAATTGTTCAGTATAGTTTTTTAAATCATTTCAGTGATGTTAAATCAGATTACTTACAGTCTGAGGACTGGAGCCGCTGAGGAAAAACACGTCTTCTTCTTCTTAGGCAGTCGCTCAGTACCGAGGGTGACTTGCTTCCACAATAAAAATGAGTTCTCAGGTGACTGTTGAGTCCAATGCGGGACCTACAGACTCTGTCACAGATCGGGTAGAGGCTGGTTGAAGAGGAGGGTGGGTGGGGTGCTTGGGTTGACGTTCGCTCCTTCCGCTGTTTGCGCTTGTCTTCCACTTGCTCCCGGCGAAGAGACTCGAGGTGCTCGGCGCCTTCCGGGACGAAAAATACACGTGGTAGTTGATAAGCCCATTTTCAGCCGTATTAATAAAACTGCAACAGGTTACCACCATTACCTACGTCAAGGAATATTTTTTATGGGAATGAAAAAAATGATTGATTACGTTCTATTACAATTGCGCAGGCTCATGGAACATCATAAGTTTGTGATTGTGCAAATCATTGTGGCGAAAACTGCAACATGAAGAGAGAAATTTCAAGCGCATTTTCATAGCAAGCAAGGCATTGGAATATACTCTAAATGGTAGGTCAATGAGAAGTGCAGACTTTCAGAGGGGCTTTGGAGTGCATGTCCGCAGATTCCTGAATGTAGCAGGACAGGTAGATAACGTGGTTAAGAAGGGATGCGGGATACTTGCCTTTATAAGCCGTGGCATAGAATATAAGAGCAGGGAGGTCATACTCGAAATGTATAAAACACTAATTAGGCCGCAGCTAGAATATGGCGTGCAGTTCTGGTCGCCACATTACAAGAAGGATGTGATTGCACTAGAGAGGGTGCAGAGGAGATTTACGAGGATGTTCCCTGGCCTGGGGCATTTTTGCTATGAGGAAGGATTGCATAGGCTGGGTTTGTTTTCTTTGGAACAGAGGAGGCTGAGTGAAGACCTAATTTCGCAAATAAAATTATGATTGTTCCAGATAGAGCGGATAGAAAGGACATATTTCCCTTAGCAGAAGGGTCAGTAAGCAGGGGGCATAGATTTAAAGTAATTGATCGGAGGTTTAGCTGTACTGATTAAATAGGATCTCTGTTGTCAGATTTTCCGCGGTTATTTCAGGAATTGGTGGAAGAGCGGAAGAAGCATAAAGCGAATTTGCGGTACCAATTGCATGAACGAGATAGATGTCACGTGGAGTTGTTTATTCACGTTATCTACTGGAATGGATTCATTATAGCAACAGCTTTTAATTAGCAAGAAACTATTGGCATCTAGTAGTGATTTTTCAGTGATAGTTTATTTTGGAAATAGTGGGTGTAATTTTAACTTTGCCGATGGTCGATCATGGGCGACATCGACTTCTCCGTCCATTATACAGTCTACCGTATTGCCATAACGTTGACTTCAATGACAGGAAAGTTCTAGTTTCGCGTATAATGAACGGCCAATTCCACATTTATACAGAGGCAGAGACACAGACAGACAGAAACAAATAGTTCGATAGCAGGAAGAAAGTGAGGTAGAAAGCGCGAGAGAAAGACGTTTCGAGGCAGAGAGAGGGACGTTGACAGAAAGAGAGAGAGAGACGTCTCGAAGGAGTCAGAAATAATGATCTGTCAATAGATAGAGACAGACAGACACGTAAAGCAACAGAGACAGAGAGACACATTTGTCAATAGAGCGAGAAAAATAGAGAAGATTCCGTTAATAGATGGACAAGACTGAAATATACATATGCCGTTAAATAGAGGGTGGGAGGCTCACACCCATATATAAACAGAAAGACAGATAGAGACATAAGTCGATAGACAGAGAGAAACATATACCAATGGATAGAAAGATAGAAATATGCATACGTTTATAGACAGAGACATATATATCGAAACACAGAGCGACAGAAACAAACATACTTCTATCAAATGAAGAACAGGAGAGAGAAATGTACATACATCGACCTACAGTGAGACAGGGAGAAACATACGGCGATGTACAGGAAGTAATTTACATATGAAGAATGACACAGGGGGAGACAGAGGGAGACACACACACGTCAATAGACAACAAAAGCAACGTGTAAATATTTTTCGCCTTCAATGTAGTTAAACGTCCAAAGGCGCTTCACAGGAGTGTTGTAAGACAAAGATTTGGCATCGAGCCACGTAAGAAGAAATTAGGAAGGTGACCAAAAGCTTGGTCAAACAGGTAGGTTTTTAACGAGCGTCTTAAAGGAGGAAAAAGAGGTAGAGAGGCGGAGACATTTAGGGAGGGAATTCCAGAGCAATGGACCTAAACAAGGTCCCCCCATCGCTCCAAGGCGCCATCTCTATGTCTCTCTATCTCTCTTTCCATTTCGCTTTCCATCTGTTCATCAATCTCCCAATATATCCATGTCTCCATCTATATCTCGATAGCTATCAATCATTAGCCCGAATGCTCCGTGGCCGATGGCGGCGTTTGCTGTAACCCCTCAGAATGGCCCCTCAAGCTCTGGGTTTCCGCATGCACTGCATATGCGCGAATTACCGGAACTTGCGATCTGTCAATGTTCGCCTCATGTGCCCCAATAACTCATTCGCTGGCCGTTATTCACTTGGTCCATTGTTCACTCGGTTCAAGATTCACTTGGGCCTTTATTGCATATTAATGAAATGTAAGCTTGGAAATTCCCACACAAGAATGCATTTGTAATATATGCACTGATATTTCATTATTATTATTACTTAAATGCAGAATTGGAGATTTGTAAGAATCTTCCAGAAAGCAAAATAGAGACTGCAATTTATTCAATGCCTTTTTAAATATTTCCAGAATCCTTGGCGTTAGAACTATTTGTTCAAATATATTAAATAACTTGTTTACTGTGCATGAAATTGTGCTACAGGTATAGATTGTCAGGTTACCGCTGGGCAATATGGAAATATAGTTACAGTGCGTGAGCATGCACAAGGCTGACCTACTTGTAAACGCGTGTATGCGGAAATATCAACTATTCTGAGAAATTAATATTACATGGTGCAGCTTGTCCACGTGTTAAATGTGAATATAATAGTGTTTAATCAATTAAGGAGATCAATCTACGTCCCATCTGATTCAAACAACGTTTCTACATGCAAGAGTTGCTTGCGATTATTTTGTGATTTTCCAGTAATTGATACATAACCTTTGTTGTATTTCCATGCCATGATCTTGCCTATAGGACCAAAAAAAGGTGGTAAGTACTTAAAATTCTCTTCATCCATTTTAACTTGAGATCTAAATGCACCTGAATCAATACATGGCACGGGATAGAGTGTGAGCTTTTATTTAGGTACTCATGCAATTGTAGGCACATTGAAAGGCTTATTCAATTGTTACTGGAAAAATCTGCGCCCTCACCTGAAGACTCCCGGGAGGCGCACAGTTTCGCTGCTGGTCCTATCTAAACTGCCGGTGTGCAGGGCCCACGTATCCCAGAGGCGCAGGTAGTTCGCAGCGTCCCCGGGATCACCTGGCCCATGGGGAACCAATCAGAGAAGGGAATCACCCTTCATACATTTGAAAGGAAGACCTGTCCAATATGTGAATGGAGATCAACCCCAAAACATAGTAAAACTTCAAATAAATTTAAAAAATAACATCACATTATTTTAATGACTTGAAATTACATAAATTAACTAATTTAAACAAAAATGCAATTTTAGAAAAAATAATTAAAGTTTTTAACGGGTCTAAAAATAAACTTACCTTTCTTTAAAGTATTTTTAAATGATAAATCAGTGGAAACCTTTTTTTTAAGGTTTTTAAATCTTATCCTGGTAAAAGCAGGCCTTATGCCTGCTTTTACTAGGTGCAAGAATTGTAAGTGTTTTCTGCAGGCGGAGGGTCTCCAAATAGCGCAACTATCCGCCCGCAGAGGACCTTCTCCAGGGCAGCCGCAGGACCTTTCCAGAGCTTTCTTGACAGATCGGAAATGCCGGTTTCCAGCGCATGCACTGCGCATGCCTGAAACAGGCATTCCCATTGTCCCTACGGGGGTGGGGGGGGGGGGGGTGGGGTACGCAGCGCGTCCCCATCCATAGGGATCTGAATATCCAGCCCAATACCTTTAAAAGTAATTGACTAGTATACACCAATTCAATTAGTAAATTGTTCGATATAGTAGTTAAATATTTTGGAGAATTTATATCAGGTTACTCACAGGGACAGAACTGGACAACCTTACGCAAAATACTTTATTAATTAATAAACACATTTTTCAATTGTATTATTAAAACTGCACCAGCTTTCTTCGGTTAAATATGTTAATATTTGTTAATAGGACGACAAATAGTCGATTACGTTCTATTACGCTGCCCTATCTGCGCTGTAACCATTCAATTATTCTAGGATTCTATGACAGAGAGACAGAGACAGAAATGCACATGAAATGTACAGAAATGGTTGTTCCCACTAGTTGATGGTACAACCAATAGGGGACACAGATTTAAGGTTTTGGCCAAGAGATACAGGGAGGATGTGAGGAAAAAACGTTTACACAGCCGTGGTGATAACATGGAATTCGCTGCTGTCGGAAGTGGTGGTAGCGGAGATATTGAATGGGTAAGAAATTCAGGTCGGTGCCTTCCCACGGGTAAAAGCCCCCGACCTGCACTTACCTAGCGCGCCTGCCGTTGTGCTGTGGTCCCGCATGGGATTCCGATCCTATGCCTCTTCCAGCTGCTGGATTGCAGTGCTTGCGTATCCAAGGGGTGCAGTTAGTTCGAAGCGTCCCCTGAGATCACGTCGGCCAGGGAGAACCAATCGAAGCAGGGAATCTCCATTCATAGATTTGACAGTATGACCTGTCAAATGTATGAATAGAGATCGGCCCCAACAGGAAACTAAAATTTCAAAGAATTTTTTTTTAAAAATCAGATTTTTAAAGTAAGTATAAATTACATAAATTAACTATTTTCAACAAAAATTTAAATTTTTGAGAAAGTTAATTACAGTTTTTAATGGGGCTAAAACTAAACTTACCTTTCTTTAAATTATTTTAAAAAGATAAACCTGCGGAAAAAATGCTTAAATTTTACTTAATTCACCACTCACCTTGCTAAAAGCAGAACTTGCGCCTGCTTTTTCCCCGCGTAGCGGCTAGGGACTTACCCTCCCGGAGAAACCTAAAAAATCGGAAGTTCCATGCATAGGCGCTGCCTCTCCGACGCACGCGTTTTACCTCCGAACCCCTTCCTTCAAGGGAACGGAAGTTCCGGTTTGCAGCGCATGCGCAGTGCATGCGCGAAACCGGCACTTTCGTCGGGTCTGCGGGTGAGTACGGAACGGGTACTGACCCGTGGAGACCCGAATATCTGGCCCATTCACTTGAGGTAAATAAATTTGCAGACTTAGGTGATAGAGCGGCGGAATTCGACTGACTGGTTTGCTCTACAGAGAACCAGCATGGACTCGAAGGGCCGAATGGCCTCCTTCTGTGCCATGATGACTCGATGACTCTATGTTAAAAAAGACGAAAATAAATTGTTTCACTTGCTTCAAAATGTCTGGTATGTATAATTATCAAATTCGTGCAGAGCAATATTACAGTATATTTACAGTTCCTGTACATTGACAAGGCGAATATCAACTACGCTGAGAATTTCATATTACATGTTCCAGCTTGTACAGGTGTAAAATGTACATCTAACAGAGTTTCCTCAAATAAGGAGATCAAGTTTTCCCATTGTACTCAAATAATAAATCGACATGCACAAGTTGCTTTCGATTTCTTTGATAATTACCAAAAAATAATACATTGCTTTTGTTGCATTTCCATGCTATGATCACGGCTCAAGCAGCAGCCGATGGTACGTATTTCCAAATCTTCTCCTCCACTGTTGTCTTCCGCTGACTTATTGCTTGATTAAAAATTACCTTGTACCGGAGACGGGCCCGCCCACAAAACTAGCATCGCGCCCGGGACAAAGTTGAAAGATTTCGCCGATCGCACTGCCTATTCAAATCGCGCTTTAATTTAGATACCCTTGCAATTAGTAGGCATATTTAAACGTTTGTTCAATTGAAAATTTAATCTCTAAATGTATTTAACAAGTGTATCCCAATAAAATTATTAAATTGTTCGATATAGTATTTAATTATCTTTAGTGATTTTATATCACGTTACTCACAGGCACAGAATTGGACACCCTTATGAAAAATATTATGTTTATTAATAAACCCTTTTTCAATTGTATTAATAAAGCTGCACCGGGTTACGATCTTAAAAACGTCAAGGAATGTTTGTTAATGAAAAGAAAAATAGTCGATTACGTTCTAATAGGCTGACCTATAGCACTGGTCCATGGAAAATTTTACGTTTGCGAATATGGAATTACTTTTGGCGGTGCTTGAAATGTAAACTAACCAGCGGAACTTCAAACGCGTTTTTGCAGCAATCACCTGTCACACCCAAACCGGAAACTCTGTTGTTTGAGCTGAACTTTGCAAAGAAGAATTATGTTGTCAGCGGTAATGTCCTCGGTTACCGCAGGATTGGTAGAAGTGCGGGAGAAGCACAGAGCAAGTTAGTGGTACATATCGTATAAACTAGATAGATGCCAGGTGGAGTTGTTTGTTCAAGTTATTGACTGGAATGGGTTACTTAAGCACCAGCTTTTAATTGGTGAGATATTATTGTCGTCTATCAGTGATTTTTCGATTATAGGTAATTTTAAATTTGCATGGTGGTGTAAAAGGGGCGATATCGACTTGGATGCCTATTATATAACCCTCTCCAATTTCCATACCTTTGACTTCCATTACACTGCAAATCAAGTATTGTGTAGAATGCGCGGCCAAATCCATATCTATACAGTGACAGAGAAAGAAAGTAATACAGACAGATAGAGACGGAGACAGACAGAGACAGGGACAGGGACCGAACGCATACTTCGATATACAGATACTTCAATAGATAGAGAGACAAAGAACAACATAATTCCTTAGAAAGAGAGTCAGAGATGCAAATGCATCGTTAGGCACAGAGACAGAAACATTCATACAATGATCGATTGAGGGACAGAGAGAAAGAGAGGTAAATACATCAATAGACAGGTGGACCGAAATCTAGCTGCATCAATAGAATAAGTACAGAGCGAAAGAGATATAGAAATACATGTTTACCAATAGACATAGAGACAGAACGAGATATTCGTCGATAGCCAGGGTGTAAGCAATATATAATCGTCGATAGACAGAAAACAGAGAGATAGATATATACCTCCTTCGATATAAAAAGAGACAGAAATATACATATTTCGATAGGTTGAGAGACATGAGGTGTAAAGACAGAGTACATAGAGTGATACTGTTCCCAATGGCGGAAGGGACGAGTACCAGAGGACACAGCATTAACGTGATTAGCAAATGAACCAAAGGCGACAGGAGCTCAAACATGTTTCTGCGGCGAGTGGTTCGGATCTGAAATGCACTGGCTGAAAAGGTGCTGCAAACAGATTCGATCCTGGATTTCAAAAGGGAGTTAAATAGATAACAAAAATAAAAATAGAATATAAAGGCTACGGGGTAAGGTCGGTGTAGTGTGACCAACTGAGGTGCTCTTGCAGAGAAGCAGCGCGGAGTCCACAGGCCGGATGGCCTCCTTCTGTGCTGTAAACATTCACTGATTCAAGGATTCTATGACGGAGAGCCAGAGACAGAAATGTACATCAAACGTACAGGAATGGCTGTTCCCACTAGTTGATGGTAAACCACTAGGGGACACAGATTTAAGGTTTTGGCCAAAAGATACAGGGGGGATGAGAGGAAATATATTTTACGCAGGGAGTGGTGATAACATGGAATTCGCTCCCGACTGAAGTGATGGAAGCGGAGGCACTCAATGTTTTCAAGGGGAGACTGGATAGGCACTTGAGGGAAATAAACTTGCAGGGCTACGGGGATAGTGCAGGGGAATGGGACTGACTGGATTGCTCTGCAGAGAACCGGCACGGACTCGATGGGCCGAATGACCTCCTTCTGTGCCATTATGACTCGATGACTCTATGTTCAAAAATACGAAAATAAATTGTTTAACTTGCTTCAAAATGTCTGGTATGTATAATTATCAAATTCGTGCAGAGCAATATTACAATATGTTTACAGTTCCTGTACATTGACAAGGCGAATATCAACTACTCTGAGAATTTCATATTACATGGTCCAGCCTGTACAGGTGTAAAATGTAAATCTAATAGAGCTTACTCAAATAAGGAGATCAAGTTTCCTTCCATTTTACGCAAATCATAAATCGACATGCACAAGTTGTTTCGATTACTTTAATAATTACCAAAAATTAATACATTGCTTTTGTTGAATTTCCATGCTATGATCACGTCGCAAGCAGCAGCCGATGGTACGTATTTCCAATTCTCCTCTTCCGCTGGTGTCTTCCGCTGACTTATTGCTTGATTAAAAATTAAATTGTACCGGATTCGGGCCCGCCCACAAAACTAGCATCGCGCACGGGACAAAATTGAAAGATTTCGCCGATCGCACTGCCTTTTCAAATAGCGCTTTAATTTAGATACACATGCAATTAGTAGGCATATTTAAACGTTTGTTCAATTGAAAAATGTTACCTTTAAATGTATTTGACAAGTGTATCCCAATAAAATTATTAAATTGTTCGATATAGTATTTAATTATCTTTAGTGATATTATATCACGTTACTCACAGGCACAGGACTGGACACCCTTATGAAAAATATTATGTTTATGAATAAACCCTTTTTCAATTGTATTAATAAAGCTGCACCGGGTTACTACTCTTAAAAACGTCAAGGAATGTTTGTTAATGAAAAGAAAAATAGTCGATTACGTTCTATTAGGCTGACCTATAGTGCTGGTCCATGGAAAATTTTACGTTTGCGAGTATGGAATTAATTTTTGCGGTGCTTAAAATGTAAACTAACCAGCGGAACTTCAAACGCGTTTTTGCAGCAATCTCCTGTCACGCCCAAACGGGAATCTCTGTTGTTTGACCTGAACTTTTCAAATAAGAATTATGTTGTCAGCGGGAATGTCCTCGGTTACGGCAGGGTTGTTAGAAGCGCGGGAGAAGCACAGAGCAAGTTCGTGGTGCATATCGTATAAACTAGATAGATGCCAGGTGGCGTTATTTGTTCAAGTTATTGACTGGAATGGATTACTTAAGCATCAGCTTTTAATTGGTGAGATATTATTGTCGTCTATCAGTGATTTTTCGATGACAGGTAATTTTAAATTTGCATGGTGGTATAAATGGGGCGATATCGACTTGGATGCCTATTATATACCCCTCTCCAATTTCCATAACTTTGACTTCCATAACACTGCAAATCAAGTATTGTGTAGAATGATCGGCCAAATCCATATCTATACAGTGACAGAGAAAGAATGTAATACAGGCAGATAGAGAGGAAAGCAGACAGAGACAGAGACCGAACACATACTTCGATACACAGATACTTCAATAGATAGAGAGACAAAGAGCAACATAATTCACTAGAAAGAGAGTCAGAGATGCAAATGCATAGTTAGGCACAGAGACAGAAACATTCATACAATGATCGATGGAGGGACAGAGAGAGAGAGGGACATACATCGTTAGATAGGTGGACCGAAATCTAGCTGCATCAATAGAATATGATACAGAGCGAAAGAGATATAGAAATACAGGTTTACCAATAGACATAGAGACAGAAAGAGATATTCGTCGATAGCCAGAGAGTTAACAATATATATTCGTCGATAGACAGAGAAACAGAGAGATAGATATACACCTCTGTCGAAAGATAAAGAGAGAGAAATATACATATTTCGATAGATGGAAAGACATGAGGTGTATCGACAGAGTACATAGAGAGAAACTGTTGCCATTGGCGGAAGGGACCAGTACCAGAGGAGACAGAATTACCGTGATCAGCAAAAGAATCAAAGGCGACATGAGCTCAAACATGTTTACGCAGCGAATGATTCGGATCTGAAATGCACTGGCTGAAAGGATGCTGCAGGCAGATTCAATCGTGGCTTTCAAAACGGAATTAGATAAATAACAGAAATAAAAATAAAATATAAAGGCTACGGGGAAAGTTCGGGGTAGTGTGACCAACTGAAGTGCTCTTGCAGAGAGCCGGCGCGGAGTCCACAGGCCGAATCACCTCCTTCTGTGCTGTAAACATTCACTGATTCAAGGATTCTATGAAAGAGACAGAGACAGAAATGTACTTCAAACGTACAGAAATGGCTGTCCCCACTAGTTGATGGTAAACCACTAGGGGACACAGACTTAAGGTTCGGGGCAAAAGATACAGTGGGATTGTGAAGAAATACTTTTTACGCAGGGAGTGGTGATAAAATGGAATTCGCTCCCGATTGAAGTAATGGAAGCAGAGACACTCAATGTTTTCAATGGGCGACTGAATAGGCACTGGAGGGAAATAAACTTGCAGGGCTACGGGGATAGAGCGGGGGAAAGGGACATACTGGATTGCTCTACAGAGAACCGGCACGGACTCGATGGGCCGAATGGCCTCCTTCTGTGCCGTTATGACGCTATCACCCTGTGTTCAAAAAAACGAATATAAATTGTTTAACATGCTTCAAAATGCCTGATATGTGGAATTATCATAATTGTGCAGGGCAATATGATAGTATATTTACAGTTCAATAGATAGAGAGACAAAAAGCAACTTAATTCAACAGAAAGAGAGTCAGAGATGCAAATGCATTGTTAGGCACAGAGACAGAAACATTCATACAATGATCGATAGAGGGACAGAGAGAAAGAGAGGGAAATACAACGATAGACAGGTAGACCGAAATCTAGCTGCATCAATAGAAAAAATATACAGAGCGAAAGAGATATCGAAATAAATGTTTACCAATAGACATAGAGACAGAAAATCAGCAATATATATTCGTCGATAGACAGAGAAACAGAGAGATAGATATATACCTCTGTCGATAGAAAAAGAGACAGAAAAATACATATTTCTATAGTTGGAGAGACATGAAGTGTATAGATAGAGGCGAATATCAACTCTTCTGAGAATTTCATATTACATGGTCCAGTTTGTCCAGGTGTAAAATGCAAATCTTATAGAGTTTACTCAGTTCAGGAGATCAAGCTTCCTTCCATATTACTCAAATAATACTTCGACATTCGACATGCATAAGTTGCTTTTGTTTACTTTGATATTTACCAGAAATTAATACATTGCTTTTGTTGCATTTCCATGCCATGATCACGTCACAATCAGGCGCAGATGGTACGTATTTCAAATTCTCTTCCTCCGCTGCTGTCTTCCGCTGACTTATTGCTTGAATCAAAATGAAATTGTAGCGGATTCGGGCCCGCCCACAAAACCAACATTGCAAAATCGCACTGCCTATTCAAATCGCGCTTTAATTTAGCTACCCATACAATTAGTACGCACATTCAAACGTTTATTCAATTGAAAATTTATACCTTTTAAAGTCATTGACAAGTGTATCCCAATAAAATTATTAAATTGTTCGATATAGTATTTAATTATGTTTAGTGAATTTATATCAGGTTACTCACAGGCACAGGACTGGACACACTTATGAAAAATATTATGTTTATTAATAAACCCTTTCTCAATTGTATTAATAAAACTGCACCAGTTTACAACTCTTAAAAACGTCAAGGATTATGTGTTAATGGAAAGAAAAATAGGCGATTACATTCTATTAGGCTGACCTATAGCGCTGATCCCTGTAAAATTTAACCTTTGTGAATGAGCAAATAATTTTGGATGGTGCTTGAAACGTAACCTAACCAGGAGAAATACAGGCGTATTTTCGGAGCAGTTTTCCGATCACGCCCAGAGCGGAAACTGTTTTACCGGAACTGCTCAAATACATCTTTAGACACAGAGAGAGAAAGATTTATACATTGATAGATGGAGGGACAGAAAAACGGAGGGAGACATACATCGATAGACAGGTAGATCGAAATTTACATGCAGCAATCTAAAAAGATGCAGAGCGAAAGCGGAAACGAAATAAATAAATACCAATCGACACAGAGACAGAGAGAGATATATGTCGATAGGCAGCGCGTTAGAAATGCACATACGTCGATAGACAGAGACACAGAAAATAAATATATACCTATATCGATCGTAAGAGATGCAGAAATATTCCTATTTCGATAGATGGAGAGACTTGGAGACAGAGACAGAAACATACATACATCGATTTGCAGACAGAACAAGCGATAAAGAAATATATATATAAGATTGATATTCCGATCGATGGCTTCCTGCCTGCGGATGCCATCGATCGGACAAAAAATTCGACCTGCTTTTACCTGCTGTATCCGTAGGTCCCGAGACTTCCAATCAAGCGGCCTCTGCTCTAAAAATGCGCAGAGGCCCAGGCATACCAGCGGCGAATTCGGTTCCCAAGAGCCCCTGGGATAACCTAGGCCATGGGGAAACAATCAAGGAAGGGACAATTAGTTAAGATTACATTAAATTTAATACTTTGAACAATAATTTATTTTTTTGGAATAAATAATTAAAGTTTTTTACGGGGCTTAAAAGAAAATTAACTTTTTTTAACAAGTGTTTTAAAATTATAAATCACGGAACAAACATTTTTTTAATTTTTTCAATTCTTATGCTGGTAAAAGCAAGCCTTACGCCTGATGCATAAAGCGGAACTCTCTGCCCGCGGAGGCCCTTCTCCCGGGCAGGCGGTTGATCTGTCCAGAGGATTCTTGACAGATCGGAAGTTCCGGTTTTTAGCGCTTGCAAGGCCTCTACTGGTGCGTACACATCAAAATAAACTTACCTTATTTCGCAAATTGATAAAAATATAAATGATTAAGAAAATGTTATTTTTCTGTTTTTTAATACGCTTATGCTGTTAAAGGCAGGGAATGCTCCTACTTTCAACCAAGTGTAGATATTTCACCGGAATTCGCTGAGCAGAATTTGGGCAAACAGTTCAATTATCCGCCAGCGGAAGTCCTTGTCCCGGCAAAGCGGATGATCTGGCAAGAAAGTCCTTGACATATCGACGTTCCCATCCCTAAACCCGGAACTTACGCGGCCCCTGCGTCCGCGTGCGCATCTCGTATGCATCCGTAGGGGGTGCAACATACGGCCCTCCATCTATCTTCTATCTATCCAAACCTATCTATAAATCTATCTGTCTATCCAAATGTTTTTATATATTTATTTCTGTCAAACTCTCTCCATCTCTTCTCCCTCCCTCGTTCCATCTCCATCTCTTTAATGCTCCTTCTCTCAATCGCTCCAACTTTTTTCTCTCTATGTTTCGCTATCTGTCTAAAAATGTCTCTCTCCTTCGATGAATCAATGTTCAAATATTTTTAAAGTGTAGTACAAGATTATGATGGTTTTGTATAAGGTAGCCAGAGAAAGTCTTTTCCGATTAGTTGATGATACAAGGACTAGGGGACATAGATTAAAGGTTTTGGGCGAGAGATACTAGGGGGATGGAAGGAAAATGTTTTTTTCACTCAGCGTGTGATAATGACCAGGAACTCGTTGCCGACGAGGGTGGTGGAAGTGGATACGATCAGTGATTCAAAAGGAAATTGGATAGGCACTTCAGGGAAATAAACCTGCAGAGCTATGGGGATAGAGCGGGGGAATGGGACTGACTGGATTGCTCTACAGAGAGCTGGCACGGACTCGAATGGCCAAATGGCCTCCTTCAGTGCCGTAAAGACTGTATGACTCTATATCCATGCTTCCATCCATCTCTCGATATCTATCAATCATTAGCCCGGATTTCTCGTCGACGATGGGTGTGTATGCTGTTACCTCTCAGAACGGCACAGTAATTCTGGGATTCTGAATGCGTTGAGCATGACCGAAGACCCGTAACTTGCTAGCGGTCAAGCTCCGCCTCACCTCCCCCAATAAATCATTCGCTGGCCATTATTCACTGGGTCCATTAATCACTTGATCCAATATTGCAAATTAACAAAATGCTAGGTTGGAAATTCCCGTACAACCATGCTTTTGTACGATGTGCTCTGATATTTCATTATTATTATTAAAATGCAAAGCTAGAGAATAGTAAGAATCTTCCAACAGCTGATGGAGAGAACAATTTATTCCATGCCTGTTTGAAATATTGGCAGAAACCTTGGCATTGTCAAATGTCATTAAATGTTCAAAAATACGAAAAAAGATTGTTTAACGTCCTCCAAAATGTCTCGTAGGTATAACTATCAAATTATTGGTGGGCAACATGTCAATATATTTACAGTGCTGTACGTTGACAAGGCGAAACTGCTTGTACACACGTGTATGCGGGAATATCAACTATTCCTAGAATTTCATGTCAAGTGGTCCAGCTTGTCCCCGTGTAAAATATAAATATAGCAGTTTTCAGTCAATTAAGAGATCGAGCTACTTTCAATGTTACTCAAATAATTTTGCGAAAAGCACAAGTTGCTTTCAATTATTTTGATAGTTACCCGAATTTAATACAATGATTTTCTTGTATTTCCATTCTACGATCACGCCGCTAGTTGTCGCCGAATGTGGGACCTATTTAAAATTATCCTCATCTATTTCAACTCGAGATCTAAAGGCACCTGAATCAGTATATGTTGCGGGATAGAAGTGTGACCTTCTTTCTACTAGTTCTGCAAACCCGATTGCAGAGTAATCTGCCAAACCAGCAGCAAAGTTTTGGGCAAATTGAAATGTATGTTAAAACCCAAAACTACTTACGTTGGTGTTTACCGCCAACTTACTGCTTGACTCAGTTCCCGCCCACAAAACTTGCAACGTGCCCGCGACAAAATTGTGAGATTTCGCCGATTGCACTGCCTGTACAAATCGCGCTTTAATTTAGGTACTCTTGCAATAGTAGACACATTTAAACGTTTATTCAATTGAAAAATAATAACTTCAAAAAATAATTGACCAGTGTACACCAATAAAATTATTAAATTGTTCGAAAAAGTATTTAAACATTTTTAGTGAATTTATATCTGGCTAATCACAGGCACAGGACTGGACACCCTAGCGAAAAATACTTATGTTTATTAATAAACCCATCTTCAATTGTATTAATAAAAAGTGAGAAAATGGAGTTCGAGTAGCTGTTCCTATTAGTTTTAACATAATGGCAGTAGAAAATGGACGTTGATATCAGCAAGACAATATAGAATCTATATGGATAGAGATAAAAGCTAATTAATGATTAATCACACTAATAGGCGTAGTCTACAGACTACCTAACAGTAGGTGGAGGAAGAACTATAAAAACAAATTAGAGAAATGAATAAAAAACATGTAATAAGAATCATAGGTGATTTCAACTACCCCATTGGCATTGTCAAATTTAATTAGCTGTTCAATAATATTAAATAAATAAACAATTTAACATGCTTCAAAATGTATGGCCGCTACAGACTATCAGGTTAACGCTGGGTAGTATGAACGTATATTCTCAGTGACTTAACATTCACATGGCTAACCTGCTTGTATACACGAGTATGCGGGAATATCAATTATTCTGCGAATATCATGTCACATGGCCCAGCTTGTATAATGCAAATATAATAGTTCTTACTCAATTATGGAGATCATGCTACCTCCCATCTTACTCAAATAATTCTTTGACATGCATGAGTTGCTTTAGATTACTTCGATATATTCCAGAACGTAACATATTACTTTTGTTGTATTTCCATGCAATGATCTTGGCGCTGGCAACAGATTCACTTGGTACGTATTTAAAATTCCCCTCAAGCATTTGTAACCCGAGATCTAAAGACACAGTGAAGGGTGCGGAGTAGAGTGTCTGCGTTTTCCCCCCCTGCTAGCTATGCACTGCGATTCCAGAGCAATCGCACGAAAAAGTTTGGGGAAATTGAAGTGCAAACGAGCTAAACCTCAACACTAATCACGCCGGAGTTTTCCGCTATCTTAATGTTTGATTTAAAATTAAATTTTAGCGGCCCAGCTCCCGCCCACAATAGTAGGCAAAAGCAAACGCTTATTCAATTCAAAAATTATACTTAAGAAGATGAGAAATAGCAGCAGGAGTAGGCCATTCGGCCCCTCGAGCCTGTTCCGCTATTGATTCTTCTACCTCAACTCCACTTTCCCGCCCTTTCCCCAGAACCCTTGATTTCCTTAATATACAAAAATCTGTCGATCTCTGTCTTGAATAGACTCACCGACTGAGCCTCCACAGCCCTCTGCGGTAGAGAATTCCAAAGATTCACCACCCTGCGAGTGAAGATATTTCTCCTCATCTCAATCCGAAATTGTCGACCCCTCATTCTGAGACTGTGACCCTGGTTCTGGACTCCCCTACCAGTGCAAACATCGATCCTGTCAAGCCCAGTATTAATTTTGTATGTTTCAATGAGATCACCTCTCATTCTTCTAAGCTCTAGAGACTATAGGCCTAATCTACACCTTTAAATGTAATTGACTAGTGTATGCCAATAAAATTATTTAATTTATCGATATAGTTTTTAAGTATTTTTACTAAACTTATATCAGGTTACTCATGGACACAAGACTGGACAACGTTACGAAAAATAATTAGCTTTATTCATAAATACATTTTGGGCAGCATTAATAAAACTGCATCAGCTTACTTCTCTTAAATACGTCAATGAATATTTGTTAATGGAAAGAAAACATTTCGATTGCGTTCTATTGCGCTGCCCTATTGCGCTGGTCTGCGGAGAATTTTACGATTGTGATTATGCAGATATTTTTGCCGGTGCTTGAAAGCTAGCCCAAGCAGCGGAATTTCAAGCTTATTTTTGGCGGAAACTCTGTTGATTGTCCTGAAGTGCTCAAATAAGAACTATTTTGTCAGCGGGAAGACCTTCGTGTATGGCAGGAATTGGTCGAAGCGTGGGAGTAGAATGAAGCGAATTTGCGGTAGATATTTTATGAACTCGATCGATGTCAGGTTTTATGTTCAAATTATTGACTGTAATCGATTAAGTAAAACACCAGTCTATAATTAGTAAAAACATATCAGCATCTAGTAGTGAGGTTTCAATGATATGTTATTATGGAGGTGGTGGAGACAATTTTAACTTTGTGCGATGGTCTATCATGGGCGAGGTTGGATCGTCTGACACAAGAATGCATTTTCAAGATGTGCTCGAATAATTTATTATTATTAAAATGCAGAACTAAAAAGATGCAAGGAACATCTAAGTGATAAAGGTGAGAACAATCTATTCCATATCTGTTTTACATATTTGCGTAATGCTTGGCATTTTTTAGCTCATCAAATGCGCTAAAATGGTGATTTTAATGTGCTTCAAACTTTATGAATGCTGTAGATTATCAGGTTAGCGCTGGTCAATATGAAAATATAATCGCAGTGCCTGAATATTGACTCGGCGAAACTGCTTGTGTACACGTGTATGCGGGATAATCAACTAGTCCAAGAATGTAATTGGCCGTATTTTCCGATCGGAGGCTTCCCGCGTGCGGAGGCCTCCGATCTGGAAAAAATCTACGCACTTACCTGAGGGCTCCCGAGGTGGCTACAGCTCGGATGCTGGGCCTCTCCAACTCCAAGTGCGCAGGGCCTACGTATCCCAGAGGCGCATGCGGTTCGCAAGCGTCCCTAGGATCACGTGGGCCATGGGGAGCCAATCAAACAAGTGAATCTCCCTTCACACACATGAAAGATAGACCTGTCAAATATATGAATGGCGATCACACCAAAAACACTTCAAAACAATAAATAAATTAAAAAAGAGAATAACATTCTGAAAATTAGTTGAAATTAAAATAAATTAAATATTTTAAACCAAAATGTAATTTTTTGAAAAAAATAATTAATTTTTTTTACATGGCTAAAATTGATATTACATTTATTTAAAGTATTTTTAAATGATAAATGAGTGAATCATTTTTTTTTACTTTTTTCAAATCTTATGCTGGTAAAAGCAGTCCTTACCCCTGCTTTTATCAGGCTTAAGATTTCTAAGGGTTTTCTGCGTTCGAAGGGTCTCCGGAAAGCGGAACTGTCCACCCGCAGAGGCCCTTCTCCAGGGCAGGCCTCCGATCTGTCAAGAGCATTCTTGACAGATCGGAAATGCCGGTTTTCAGCGCATGCGCTGTGCATGCCTGAAACTGGCTTTTCCGATATCCCTACGTGTGCTTACACAGATTGTACAGACCCATAGGGATCAAAATATCCGTCCCATTGTGATAGTAAGAAATAAATCTTGCACTTATGTAGCGCTTCCCCTGACAAGCAACCGCTTTTAAATTGTAGCCGCTGTTGTAATGTAGGAAAGGCGGCAGTCAATCTGCGCACAGAAAGCACAGAGAAACAGCAACGGAACAATGACCAGATAATCTTTTTTTCAATAATGTTCATTGAGGTATTAATATTGGACAGGGCACCGGTTGGTGATCTCCCCTGCTCTTCTTCGAAATAGTGCCAGGGGATCTTTAATGTCCACCTGAGAGGGCAGACGGTGTCTCGGTTTTAACGTTTCATCCGAAAGAAGGCAACTCCGACAGTGCTGCTCTCCCTCAGTATCGCACTGGAGCGTCAGCCGAGACTGTTCTGCTCAAGTGCAGGAAGTAATATATTGTGCAATCATTTTTGAAAGTAATCGATGTGCAGACATTCATACCTTGCTTTGGTTGTATTTGCATACTATGACCTTGACGCTGGAAACAAAAGATATTGGTATGTATGTAAATCTTCCCTCATCCATTATTAACCCGAGATCTGAAGGCACCTGAATCAGTCCGGGCTGCGGGATAGAGTGGGAGCTTCTTTTTTCTGGTTTTGCCCCCTTATGCTAGCTGTCTCTGCTAATCCAGCAGAAAATTTCAGGGAATTTCAGTGTAAGTGAGTTAAACCCCAAAACTACGACGCTGGTTTTGTCCGGGGTCTTATTGATTGATTCCAAATTAAATGCGAGCGCATCAGGCCCCGCTTACGAAAGTAGCAACGCGCTCAGCCCGAAATTGCGAGATTTAGCCCATTGCACTGGCTATTCAAATCGCCCCTTTTTGGGTTTTCCTGCAAGAGCACAGACATTTAAACTTTTTTTCAATTGTAAAACAACACTTTTAAATGAAAGTGACGGGTGTGCACCATTAAAATGATTACATTGTTCGATATAGATTTTTTAAATTCATTTCCGTGAAATTATTGCTTTAAATCTCAACCGAGCCTTTATTAATTGCAAATTCAATAATTTCAATGCTTTGCTGCTCGGCCTCCCATCTTCTCCTGTTCCTACTTCTTAGGCAGTCCTTCGGAAACGAGGATGACTTGCTGCCACGTTAAAAAAGTGTTTGCGGTGACTGAGGAGTCCAATGCGGGACCTACAGCCTCTGTCACAAGTGGGGCAGACGGTGGTTGAAGGGGCAGGTGGTTGGGGTGCTTGGGTTGACGTGCTCTCCTTGCCCTGACAGCGCTTGTTTTCCGCTTGCTCCCGAGGAAGAGACTCGAGATTTTCGGGGCCTTCCCGGGTGCTTCTCCTCCACTTTGTGCGGTCTTGGGCCAGGGATTCCCAGGTGTTGGTCCGGATGTTACACTTTTTCAAGGAGGCTTTGAGGGTGTCCTTGAAGCGTTTCCTCTGCCCACCTGGGGCTCTCTTGCCGTGCCTGAGCTCCGAGTAGAGCGCCTGTTTTGGGAGTCTCGCATCGGGCATGCCGACAATGTGACCCGTCCATCGCAGCTGATCGAGCGTGGTCAAAGCTTAGATGCTGTGGATGTTGGCCTGAGCAAGAACCCTGACGTTGGTGCGCCTATCCTGCCAATGTATTTGCAGGATATTGCAGAGGCAGCGTTGGTGTTACCTCTCCATGGTCCATGTCTCTGAGGCATATATCCTCCAGCAACTTATCTAGAACACTGTCACCCCTATCCTGACTTGCATCAATCCCTGTTCACCAATCGCCCCATTGCTCGATTACCTACAATGGCTCCCAGTCCGCCAGCACATCGAATTTAATTTCTCCTCTTCATGTTTAAATCCCTCCATGGCCTATCTATGTAACCTGCTCCAGCCCCACAAACCCGCGAGATTACTGCACTCCTCTAATTCTGCCCTCTTGAGCCTTACTGATTGGAATCGCTCAGCCATTGGTGGCCGTGCCTTTTGTTTCCTCGGCCCTAAGCTCTGGAAGTCCCTGCCTAAACCTCTCTGCCTCGCTAACACACTTTCCTCCTTTAAGACGCTCCTTAACACCTACTTCTTCCAACAAGCACGTGTTCATCTGCCCTAATTTCTCGCTATGTACTTGGTGTCAACGTTGTTTGTCCTATAACACACCTGTGAAGCGCTTTGGGACCTTTTGCCATGTTAAAGGCGCTATATAAATACAAGTTGTTGTTGATATGCTCCAGTCCTCGCCCCTTGTGCATCACCCAGGTCCTTGGCCCTGAATTGGTGGAAGTAACTTCCGCTGTCTTAGCCTCAACCTCTGACTTTCCACGCTGAACCTCAACACTATGTCACATACTTTTGATTTTTATTTCTAGTGACTTGAATGGAAGTAAAAATAATCAGAGATGTAAAACATGCTGCCGATTAAGTGCCATCCCTTATATGTGAGGTTTTTTACGATTATCTAGACGAATGAGCAATCACTTTTTTGTGTGTCTTTCTTGAAAATAAACTTCACTGAGTATATTAAGAATCTTCTATCAATTGCTATATTGGTATTCCCGAGAATATATATTGTATCGATACGGGAACATTAAAATAGTTCACATTCTCAAATCCAGAACGGTGGGAAGAACAGGGGCAAATGGAATTCAATCCGGAGAAGTGTGAGATAATGCATTTGGGGAGGGCTAACAAGGAAAGGGAATACGCATTAAATGGTAGGACACTGAGAAGTGTAGAGGAACAAAGGGATATTGGAGTGCATGTCCACAGACACCTGAAGATAGCAGTCCAGGTAGACACGCTGGTTAAGAAGGCATACGGAATGCTGCCTTTATTAGCCGTGAAATAGAATACAAGAGCAGGGGGGGGGGGGGTTATGCTTCAACAGTATAAAACACTAGTTAGCCCTCAGCTAGAGTACTGCGTGCAGTTCTGGAAATATGTGATTTCACTGGAGAGCGTACAGAGGAGATTTACAAGGATGTTGCCGGGTGTAGAGAATTTTAGCTATGAGGAAAGACTGGATAGGCTGGGTCTGTTATCCTTGGAACAGATGAGGCTGAAGGGAGACCTAATTCAGGTGTACACAATTATGAGGGATTTAGATAAAGTGAATAGACTGGACATATTTCCCTTAGCAGAGGAGTCACAAATCAGGGAACACAGATTTAAAGTAATTGGTGGAAGGTACAGATGGGATTTGAGGGGAAATTTCGACATCCTGAGGGTTGGGCAGGTCTGCAACTCACTGCCTGAAAGGGTGGTAGAGGCAGGAACCCTAACTACATTTGAAAAGTACTTGGATATGCACTTCACATGCTGTAACTTGCAGGGCGACAGAGCAAGAGTTGGGAAGTATGATTAGGCTGGATAGCTCTTTGTTGGCCGGCGCGGAAACGATTGGCAGAAATGTCTTCCTTCTCTGCTGTAACTTTCTATGATTCTATCACTTCAGGAGAAATGGTGACTATTTCGAAAATGTTTCCAACTGTGTAAATGAAATAAAAATGGATTCCATAAAAAACGAGGTCCATTATTGCAAATTAAAATTTAAAAAACAAGTTTTGATATTCCCACACAAGATTGCATTGGAATGACGTTCTCGATGTTATTATTATTCTACCAAATCAGAGCTAAAGCTTTGCGATGAACTGAAAACACAAAAACGTGAGTGCAATTTTATTCCATATCTGCTTGACAGATTTGCATACACCTTGGCATTGTTAATAATAATTAGTTGTTCAAAATAATAAAAGGAATTTAAATGGGATGCAAACTTTGTGGAAGTTGTAATCAGCAGTTTAGTGCTGGGCAATATGGCAGTAGCTGAAAACTCACAAGGCAAAACTGCTTGCACACTCCTGTATGCGGGAATGTTATGAACACGGCCCAGCATGTCCACGTGCAAAATTTAAATATGTTAGTTGTTACTCAATTGCGGAAATCAATCTACCTTCCATATTATTTAAATAATTCTTCTACAGCCACGAGATTCTTTTGATTCTTTTGATTATGGCCCTGGATTTGCTGTCGGAGGCTTCCCGCGGGCGGATGCCTCCGATTTGCAAGAAAATCTACGAATTTACCTGGTGGTCCGGGAGGGACGCAGATCCGTGCTCCGGGGCCTAATGGGTAGGCGCGGTTAGAAACCTACGTATCCCAGGGGCGCAGGTGGTTCGCAAGCGCCCCTGGGATAACGTGGGCCGGCCCTACCAATAAAAGAAGGGAATCCCAATTCCGCACCTACGGAACGCCCACAAGTATGAATGGGGATCACTAAACAAATACACGAAGACATAACATTTTTTTAATGTAAGTTTTAACGGGCCGAAAAAAAACTTACCTTATTGGACAGGATTTTTAATCTATGAATTTATTTTTCTATTTTTTAAAACTCTTACGCTGGTAAAAGCAGGCCTGCTTTGACCAGGCGTAAGAATTTCACAGGCATTCGTTCGGCAGATGTTGGGCAAATAGCGCAATTCTCCGCCCACGCAGGGCCCTCTCCCGGGGAAGATTCTTGACAGATCGCAAGTGAACAAAAAAATCAATAAAATGTGCCCAGACACTGAACAATCAACTGTCGGGGCATTACAGCCAAGCCAGATCTCTTCCTCGCTGAACTACCAAAGTCGAAGCAAGTTGCGGGTTTTCGCGCAGGCGCTTCGCTGGGGGTGCGTGCGCACCTCGTACGCACACGGAAGGGTCGAACGTTAGGTCCCATTGTGAAAGAAAGAAATACAACCTTTTATAAAGCGCTTTTCCCGACTTCCGGTGGACCCAAACCGCTTAAAATATAATACTAGACTGGAGTGTCAGCCTCGATTTTTGTGCTGAATTGCAGGAAGTAATACATTGTGAAGACATTTTTGAAAGTAATTTCTGTGCAGAAAGTAATACCTTGCTGTGGTTGTATTTGCATGCTATGACCCTGGCGCTGGAAACAAAAGAGGAAGGCACGTATTTGAAACTTCCCTCATTCATTTTTAGCTCTAGATCTATACGCACGTGTATCAGTACGGTGTGCGGGACGGAGTGTGTGCTTTTTCTGTTAGTTATGCGTCCTGATTGGAACACAAACTGCAAATCCAGCAGGGACGTTTGGGGAATTTTAATTTAATTGAATTTAATCCCCAAACTACTTACGCCGATGTTTTCCCCGATCGTATTCACTGATTTCAAATTAAATTCGAACTGATCAGGCCCCGCCCACAAAACTAGCAATACGCTCAGACTGTAATTGTGAGACTCTGCCGATTACACTGGCTGATCAAATCGCCCCCTTTTTTAGGTGTTCATGAAAAGTAAGGACATTTAAACGTTTTTTCCAATGAAAAATTACACTTTTTAAAAGAAATTGACGACTGTGCAGCAAATAAAACGTAAGTTTTTCAATAAAGATTTTTTAAAGTTATTTTCGTCAATTTATTGATTAAAAAATCAACCAAGTTTTAATAACTACAAATTTAATTATTTCAAGGCTCCCCTATTCGGTCTACCATCATCCAGCCTCCAGAAACTTAACCAGAACCCCTCAACCAGTATACTAACGTGCATCAATCCCCGTTCACAAATCGCCATATCGCTCGTTTACAGACATTGGCTCCCACTCCGTCAACACGTCGATTTTAAATTCTCTGCTTGGTGTTTTAATACCTCGATTGTCTCTTCCCATCCTATCCCTGTAACGACACCCAGCTCTAAAATCCCACCGAGATCTGCTTTCCTCCAATTCTGGTCTCTTGCATCCCTCATTTTCTTCTCATAGACATTGGCTGTCAAAGCCCTAAACTCTGGAATGCCCTCGCTAAACCTCATCAGCATGTACATCTATTTTCATTTGCATTTTCATTGAAGTCAATGGAAATAAATATTGTACAGATATAAAACTGGCTGCGATTAACTGTCATCCATTTTACGCTGTCACAATGTCCAAATCTACCACAATGGGAGTGAGGTGTTTCATGATTATTTCGACAACTGAACAATCCCCTCATTTGGTGGATTTACTGAAAAAACCCTTTCACTCAGTTTATTAATAACGTTCTTTCAATAGTTGTTTTTCTATTCATTAGAATATGCATTGTATCGAAACAGAAAACAGACACTCGGGATAAATGTGTAATTTTCCGGTTGGCAAACTGTATTTAGTGGGGTGCCGCAGGGATCGGTGCTGGGGCCTCAACAAATTACAATGTATATTAATGATTTAGAAGAAGTGACTGAGTGTAACTTAGCCAAAATTGCTGATGATACAAAGTTAGGTAGGAAAGCAAATTGTGTGGAGGACGCAAAGAAACTCCAAAGGGATATAGATAGGCTAATTTAGTGGGCAAACATCTGGCAGATGGAGTTTAATGTGGGAAAATGCGAGGTTATCCACATTGGTAAGAAAAATAAAAAGGCAAATTATTACTTAAATGGGGAGAGATTACAAAATGCTGAGGTACAGAGGGATCTCGGGGTCCTTGTACATGAATCACAAAAAGTTAGCATGCAGGTACAGCAAGTAATTCGGAAGGCAAATGGAGTGTTGGCCTTTATTTCAAAGGGAATGGAGTAAAAATGTAGGGAAGCCCTGTTTTAACAATACAGGGCGTTGGTGAGACCACACCTGAAGTATTTTATACAGTTTTGGTCTCCTTATTCAAGTAAGGATATACTTGCATTGGAGGAAGTTCAATAGAAGGCTTACGAGGTTGATTCAAGAGTTGAAGTGGTTATCTTATGAAGAAAGATTGTGCAGGTTGGGTGTATAATCATTGGAGTTTAGAAGAATGAGAGGGCATCTTATTGAAACATGTAAGATTCTGAAGGGGCTTGACAGGGGCAGAGAGGATGTTTCCCCTCGTGGGGGAATCTAGAACTAGGGGGCATAATTTCAAAATAAGGGGGGACCATTTTAAATCGGAAATGAGGAGAAATTTCTTCTATCGTGAATCTTTTGAATTCTCTTCCCCAGAGAGAGGTGGAGGCTGGGTCATTGAATATATTTAATGTGGAGATAGAAAGATTTTTGAACGAAAAGGGAGTCAAGGGATTTGGGGAGCGGACAGGGAAGTGGAGTTGAGGCAAGATCAGATCAGCCATGAACTTATTGAATGGCGGAGCAGGCTCGAGGGGACAAATGGCCTACTCGTGCTCCTACGTCTTATGTTCTTATGTATGTTCAAAGGTAGCTCACATTCTCAAATCCCTTCTGCGGATTACATGTTGAATAGTTGAAGAAAAGAGGCCACTGTGTGAAGGAGATATGGATTCATACAATCACGATGACCATTGACGCAAATTCAGAAAAAATGCATGGTTAGATATTCCGACACAAGAGTGCATTTGAATGATGTTCTCTAATATTTATTATTAATATTAAAATGCAGAAGTGGACAAGTGTAATCTGCTTCTAGCAGAAAAAGGTGAGATCAATGTATTCCATGTCTGTTTGAAATATTTGCTTAGTCCTTGGCATTGTTAAATATAATTAGTTGTTCAAAAATACTAAAATGAATGTTTCAATATGATTTAAAATGTATGGTGAGTGCAATTATCAGTTTAACGCTGGACAATATGACAATAATAATTACATTGGTTGAACATTCACAAGTCGAAACTGCTTGTATACACGTGCATGCGGGAATATCAACTATTCAAAGAATTTCATGTAAAATAGTCCCGGTGTAAAATGCAAATATAACAGCTGTTACTACAGTAAGAAAGACAGTCTTGCATTTATGTAGCGGTTTTCATGACCATCAGACGTTCCAAACCGTTTTACAGCCAAGGAACTACTTTTTGAAGTGTAGTCACTTTTGTAATGTAGGAAACGCGGCAGCCAATTTGCTCACAGCTCGATCCCTGAAGCAGCAGTGTGCTAAATACAAGATGATCTGTTTTAGTCATTTTGATTGACGGATAGATATTGGCTAGGATAGATGGGATAACTTCCCTGCTCTTCTTCGAAGTTGTGTCATACGATCGCTTCCATCCAGCTGAGAGGGCAGACAGGGGCTCGGTTTAAAGTTTGATCCGAACGACCTCACATCCGACCCGACAAGAGTTTCGAAGAATGAGAGGGGATCTCATTTAAACGTGTCAAATTCTGACAGGGCTAGATAGACTGGATGCAGCGAGGATGATTCCCCTGGCTGGGGCGTCTAGAATGAGGGGTCACAATCTCAGGATACGAGGTAGGACATTTCGGACTGAGATGAGGAGGAATATCTTCACTCAGAGGTTGGTGCACCTGTGGAATTCTCTACCACTGAAGGCTGTGGAGGCCCAGTCACTGAATATATTTAAGAAGGAGATAGATATATTTCTAAGCGCAAAAGGCAATAACGGGCATGGGGAGTGAGCGGGAATATGGTGTTGAGATAGTGGATCAGCCATGATCATATTGAATGGCATAGCAGGCTCGAAGGGCCGAATGGCCTACTCCTGCTTCTATTTTTCTATGTTTTCTATGATTCTGCAATGCAGTATTCCTTCAGCAATGCACTGGAGGCTCAGCCCAGCTGTTTGTGCTCAAATTCAGGAAGGAGTACATTGTTCAGTAACTTTTGAAAGTAATTTATGTGAATACAGTAATACATTCCTCTGTTTGTATTTGCATGCTATGACCTTGACGTTGGAACCAACAGAGAAAGGTACATTTTTAAAAATTCCCATCCTCCATTTCCAACTCGAGATCTAAAGGCACTTTAATCATTACAGGTTGCTGTTTGGAGTGGTTGCTTCTTTCTGGTCCCAGCGCGATTTTCTAATCCAGCAGAAAAAGTCGGGGAATTTTACTGTAATGAGTTAAATCTCAAAACTATTTACGCTGGTGTGTTCCGCGATCTTATTGTTTTATTCAAAATTAAATTCGATCGGTTGCGGCTCAGCAAACAAAACTAGCAACATTGCATCGAAAATCGAAGATTGAAGGTAGCTCACATTATCAATTCATTTCTGTGGAAAAAATGATGAATCCTTCCTGAAAAATGGAAAATGTGTGAATGAGATATGTGGCCGTATTTTCCGATCGGCGGCTTCATGCGTGTGGAGGCCTGCGATCTGAAAAAAATCTAATCGACTTACCTGAGGTCTCCCGAGGTGCGTATACTTCCGTTGCTGGGCCTCTGCAACTCGAAATGTGCAGGACTCACGGAGCCCAGATGCTCATGCGTTTCGCAAGCGTCCCTAGGATCACGTGGGCTATGGGGAGCCAATAGGAGAAGGGAAGCTCCCTTCATACTTTTGACAAATCTAACTGTCAAATATATGAATGGAGATGACACCAAAAAGACTGTAAAACATTAAACTTTTTTTTAAATTAAATATTCAAAATTAGTTGAAGTTACAACTAATTAACTATTTTAAACAAAAAGTTAATTTTTGGAAAAAAATAATTAATGTTTTTTACGGGGCTAAAAATAAATTTACCTTTTTTTAAAGTATTTTTAAATGATAAATGAGTTAAAATATATATATTTGTTACGTTTTTCAGCTCCTGTACTGGTAAATGCAGGCCTTACGCCTGCTTTTACCAGGCGTAAGATTTCTAAGGGTTTTCTGCGGGCGGAGGGTCTCCAGAAAGTGGAACTATCCGCCCGCAGATGCCCTTCTCTGGGGCAGGCGTCCGATCTGTCAAGAGAATTGTTGACAGATCGGAAATGCTAGTTTTCAGCGCATGCGCTTGGCATGCCTGAAACCGGCATTTTCGATGTCACTACCGGTGTGTACACAGCGTCTACACACCCGTCCGGATCGGAATATACGTCCCATGGTTTCCGACAATCGCCAGGTCCATTATTTCATACTTGAAAAATGCAAGGTTGGATAATCCCACACAAGAGTGCATTTATAAGATGAGCCGCAACATTTATAATAATTATTATTAAAATGCAGAACTGGAAAAGTCTGAAAAACTGGCAAATGAAAAAGGTGAGATCAATGTATGCCATGTCTGTTTGACATATCGTCATAGTCCTTGGCATTGTTAAATATAGTTAGCTGTTCAAAAATACTAAAAGGACTTGTTTAATGTGACTCAAAATGTTGCGTGAGTATAATTATAAGGTTAGAACTGTGCGATATGACAATACAGTCAGAGTGGCCGAACATTCACAAGGGAAGCTGCTTGTATACACGGGCATGCGGAAATATCAACTATTCCAAGAGTTGTATGTCTCATTGTCCAGCTTGGAGTAAAATTACTAAATTCCGGAGATCATGCTACCTTCCCTCTTACTCAAATAACTCTTCTTCATGCACGAGTTTCTTTTGATATTGTGATAAACAGAAAGAAATTCTTGCATTTATATAGCGCTTTTCATGTCCATAGGAAGTCCCAAATCGCATTACAACCAAGGAACTACTTTTTGGAGTGTAGTCACTATTGTAATGTAGGAAAAGCGGCAGCCAATTTCTGCTGAGCCTGATCCCAGATACTGCAATGTGATGATGAAAAAATAAGATGTTTTAGTCATTTTGAATGAGGGATAAATATTGACTCCGTTAGAAGGGCTAACTCCCCTGCTCCTCTTCGAATCGTGCCATAGGATATTTTACGTCCACGTGAGAGGGCAGACGACGACTCGGTTCAACGTTTCCTCTGAAAAACGACACCTCCGACCAGACAATGCAGCACTCCCTCAGTACTGCACTCGAGTGTCAGCCCAGATGTTTGAGCTCAAATGCAGGAAGTAACACATTGTTCAGTAATTTTTGATAGTAGTTTTTTTGTGCAGACACTAATGCCTTGCTGTGGTTGTATTTGCATGCTATGACCTTCGTGCTGGAACCAAAAGTGACAGGTACATAAACCCCAAACCAACATATGCTGGTGTTTTCCGGGATCTTATATTGTGCCAGAAATTCGGGTCGGAGGCTTCCCGCGGGTGCAAACCGCCAACCTGCACTTAGCTAACGCGCCTGCCGTTGTGCTGTGGGCCCGCGGGGGATTCCGATCCTGGGCTTCCACCAGCTGCAGGTGTGCAGTGCTTGCGTATCCCCGGGGCGCAGTTAGTTCGAAGCGGCCCCTGGGATCCCGTGGGCCATGGAGAGCCAATCGGAGCAGGGAAACTCCATTCATAGATTTGACAGGAAGACCTGTCAAATCTATGAATAGAGATCGGCCCCAAAACCTAACTAAAACTTCAAAGAATTTTTTTTTAATAATCACATTTTGAAAATAACTTTAACTTACATAAATTAACTATTTTAAACAACAATTTAATTTTTTCTTAAAAATGTATTAAAGTTTTTAACGGGGCTAAAAATAAACTTACCTTTCTTCGAAGTATTTAAAAAATAAACCTGTGGAAAATATGTTTAAATTTTACATAATTCACCACGTACCATGTGCCATCTTTTTCCCCGCGCAGCTGCTGGGGAATTACCCTCACACAGAAACCTGAAAAAAAACGGAAGCCCGATGCGTGCGCGCTGCCTCTCCGGCGCACGGGTTTGACATCCGAACCCCTTCCTTCAAGGGAACGGAAGTTACGGAATCCAGCGCATGCACAGTGCATGCGCGAAACCGGCACTTTCGTTGGGTCTACGGGTGAGTACACAGCGCGTACTTACCCGTGGAGACCCGAATTTCTAGCCCATTGTTTGATTCAAAGTTAAGTTCGATCCGATCCGGCCAAGACAACAATACTAGCAACGTTTTATCGGAAGTCGAAAGTCAAAAGTTAAAGGTAACCCACATTCTCAAATCATTTCTGTGGAAACAATGATGAATAGCTCCTGAAAAGTAATAAATGTGTACGTGAGTTATTGATTCCGACCATCTCGCGTTCCAATATTGCATACTTGCAAAATGCAACATTGGATATTCCCACATTACATGAGCTCTAATATTTATAAACATTATTATTAAAATACAGAACTGGAGAAGTGTGAGAAACTTCTAAAAGCAAATGGTGAGAAGACTTGCTTCCATGTCTGTTTATAATATTGCAATAGACCTGGCCATTGTAAAATTTAACTAGTTGTTAAAAATACTAAAAGATTGCGTTTAATATGCTTCAAAATGTATGATAGATGTCGATTATCAGGTTACTGCTGGACAATATGACAATACAATTACAGTTCCTGAATATCAAACTACCATTCTTCTTACTCAAATAATTCTTCCACGTGAACGAGTTTCTTTCGCTTTGTGGAACTGAGAAAGAATGTCCTGCAATTAAACAAACTTTTCATGACCACCGTACGCCCCAAAGTGCTTTGCAGCCAAGGAAGTAACATTGGATGTGTAGTCACCGTTGTAATGTAGGAAACGCGGCGGTGAATTCGCGCACAGCAAGCTCCCAGAAACAGCAACGTGCTAATGACAGGATAATCTGTTTAGTGATGTTGATTATTTGTTAAACTATGGCCAGGATCCCGGGGATAACTTTCCTGCTCTTCTTCGAAATAGTGCCATGGGATAATTTAGATCCACTGAGAGTGTTGACGGTTTATTCTCTCACCCGGATGACGGCACCTCCGACGGTGGAGAACTGGGGTTTGAGCCTAGGTTTTGATGATTACGTTTGAGTAAGTAATAATTTGTTCAGTAATATTTGAAAGTAAATTATGTGCAGAAAGTAATACCTTGCTTTGGTTATATTTTTATTCTATGACCTTGGCGATGGAAATAACAGGAACAGGCACGTATTTAACATTCACTCCACCATTTTTAGCTCGATATCTAAAGGCACCTGAATCAGTACACGGAGCGGGGCAAAGTGTGTAGTTATGAACCAGATTCTAGCTTTATAATCTAGACAAACGGAAACGTTTTGGAGAATGTTATTGTAAGTGTGTTAAACCCCCAAACTACTTACGCTGGTGTTTTCCGCGATCTTATTGCCTGATTCGAAATTAAAATCGAACGGATCAGGACAGGCCCACAAAACTAGCAATGTGCCCAGGTCGAAATTGCGAGATTTCGCCGATTGCAGTGGCTAATCATATCGCGCTTTCTAAACGGTGCTGTCGCAATAATCGGCACATTTAAACGTTTTTTTTAATGCATTCGTTATAGATTTACAAAAAATGAATACTGTGCACCGATAAAACTATTAAAATGTTCGATAAAGTTTTTTAAGTCATATCAGTGATTCTGTTGCATTGTTCCTCATCCATGATTTTAATAACTCCAGACACGACTATTCCAATGCTCTCCTGCTCCGCCTCCCATCATCCAGCCTCAATAAACTTATCCAGGACTAGTAGCTGAAATTGAATGAACTCCCGTTCAACAATCGCTGGGGTGCTCGCTTACCAAAATTGACTCCCAGTCTGTCACCACAGCTAGTTCAACTTCTCATTTTTGTGTTCAAAAACTTCCTTTGTCCCGTCCATCCCTATCCTTGTAACGACATCCCGCCCTAAAACCCACCGAGATCTGGTTTCCTCCAATTCTGGTCTCTTGTGCATCACACATTTAATTCTCATTAACATTGGCGGACATGTCTTCAGCTATCTTAACGCTAAACTCTGGAAAGACCTTTCTAAAACTCATCAGCATGTTATATCAATTTGGATTCGTGTTTTTATTGACTTCAATGGAACTAAATATTGTAGAGATATAAAACAGACTGCGATTAAGTGTCATCAGTTTTATGCTATAACAAAATCAAAATCTACCCCAATGGTTGTGAGGTGTTTATTGATTATCTACACAAATGAAGAGTCCGCTTTTTGGGGGGCTTTACAGCACAACAAACTTCCACTCAGTTTATTAATAATCTTCTTTCAATAGTTTTTTAACATCCTGAGAATATACATTGTATCCTAACTGGAAGCTTAAAGGTAGTTCACATTCTCATAAAGCTTCTGTGGCAAAAAATGGTGAATAGTTCGACAGAACAGGGAACTGAGTAAATCAGTTATGGATTCCCACAATCACGAGGTCCATGAATGCAAATGCAGCAGAAATGCAAGGTTAAATATTGCAACACAAGTTTGCATTTGTATGATGTTCTCCAATATATATTATTAATTTTAAAATGCAGAACTGGACTCTTGTAAGAAACTACTAAAAGAAAAAGGTGAGAACAAATTATTTCATGTCTGTTTGACATATTTGCTTCGCTCTTGGCATTGTTAAATATAATTAGTTGTTAAAAAATAACAAAAGGAATTGTGTAATTTTATTCAAAAGGTATGGCGAGTATAATTATAAGTTTAGCCTTGGGCAATATGACAAAGACCCGTACATTCCGATAGGAGGCTTCCTGCGTGTTGATGCCTCCTCCCGGGAAAAAAATCGACGCCATTACGTGAGGGCTCCCGAGATACGGACTCTTCCGCTCCTGGGCTTCTCCTGGTGCACGCGCGCAAAGGGCAATTCGCAAGCATCCCTGGGATCATGTGGGCCAGGCGAGCCAATGGGACAAGGGAACGGGGATCACTGAAAAAAGACACTAAAACATTAAATCCTTATTTTTTTAATGACGTTTTTTAAATGAGTTCAAATTACATTAAATTAAATAGCTGAAACAAAAAAATTAAACGTCCCAAGCCGCTGCAAAGAAGTATTTTAAGACAGAAAATTTGATTCCGTTAAAAATCAGGATACATTAGTACAAGTAAGCTTGGTCAAGGTGGTAGGTTCAAAGGATCGACTTAAAGGAAGAAAGAGAGATAGCGAGGCGGAGAGGTTGAGGCAGGGAATTCCAAAGCTGAAAGCCGAGGCAACAGAAGGCAGGGCCACCAAATGTTGAGCGATTATAATCAGGGAGGCTCAGGAAGGCAGAATTAGAGGAGCGCAGATATCTCGGGGGTTTGTGGGGTTTAAGGAGATTTCAGAGATAGGAATGGGCGTGGCAATTGATAGATTTGAAAACAGGATTTTTCTGTAACCATCCTTCCATGTGGTTTTTTGTCGAACGCCTTCCTAAAATCCATGTAGACAACATGCATTGCATTCACTTCATCAATTCTCACTGTTACTTCATCAACAAATTCAATTAGATTAACATAGATTTTTCTTGGAAATAGTGCCATGGGATCTTTTACATCCAGCTGAGAGGGCAGAAGGGACCTCGGTTTAACCTCTCACCCGGATTACGGCACCTCTAACTGTGCAGATATATCTCTGTTCTCGAATGAATTGCCAGCCCAGATATTTCTGCTCAAGTGCTACTAGGCAGTACATTGTGCAGTATTTTTTGAAAGTAATTTATGTGCAGACCGTAATGCATTGCTTTGGTTGTTTTTGCATGCTATAACCTTGGCGAATAAACAAAAGAAAAGGGTAAGTATTTAAAATTCCCTAGTCCATTTTCAGCTCGAGATCAAAAGGCAACTGAATCAATATGGGGGGCGGGGTAGAGTGCGTGCATCTTTGCGATAGTTATGCATCCAGATTTTCGCTCAAGCTGCTAATCCAGCAGAAACTATTGGAGAATTTTAGTGTAAGTGAGTTACACCCCAAAACTACTTACGGTGGTGTTATACGCAATTTTCTTGCCTGATTCTCAATTCGGTACAACCGGATCAGTCCAGGCACAAAAAACTACCAACGGGACCATATCGAAATTGCAGGATTTCGCCGATTCCTCTGGATATTAAACTCGCACTTTTTTAAAGTTCCTCAAGCAATAGTAATTATATTGTTAACACTTGTTTCAAGTCAACAATTTTGGGCCGTATTTTCCGTTCTGAGGCTTCCCGCGTGCGGAGGCCTCCGATCTGGAAAAAATCTACGCACTTCCTGAGGGGTCCCGAGGGGCGTATAATTCCCATCCTGGGCCACTCCAACTCCACGTTCGCAGGAACTACATATCCCAGAGGCGCATACAGTTCGCAAGCGTCCCTGGGTTCACGTGGGCCATGGGGAGCCAATCAAAAAAGGGAATCTCCCTTCATACACTTGCCAGATAGACAAGTCAAATACATGAATGGAGATTACCCCAAAAACATAGTGGCCCAGAAATTAGGCTCCCTGCCTTCCCGCGGGTTCAAGGATGCCGCGTACAACTACCTACCGTGCCTGCCATTGACCTCTGGGCCCACGGGGACTTCAGCTCCTGGGCCTCCCCCAACTGCCGGCGAGTAGTGCTTGTGTATCCCAGGGGCGTAGTTAGTGGGATGCGTCCCCTGGGATCACGTGGGCCATGGAGAGCCAATGGCAGCAGACCATCTTCCATTCATAGATTTGACAGGAAGACCTGTCAAATCTATGAATTAAAATCGGCCCCAAAACAACACCTAAACTTCAAATAAATTTTTATAAAAAGCATCACATTTTTAAAATAACTAGAAGTTAAATAAATTAACTACTTTAAACAAAAATTTTTGACAAAATTTAAATAATTTTTAAAAGTGCTGAAAATAAACTTACCTTTCTTTAAAGTATCTAAAAAAGATAAAACTGTTGAAAAATGTTTTACATTGTAATTAAATAATCACTTACCTTGTTGAAAACGGGTCTTGCAACTCCTTTTTAAAAGCGCAACTTCTTCAATACTTACCCTGCTGCAGAAACCTGAAAAAAACCCTGAGTACGCTGCGTGCGCGCAGCCTCTACCGCACACACGGTTCACCTCTGAACAGCTCCCTTCATGACACCGGAAGTTCCGGTTTCCCGCGCATGCGCAGTGAATGCAGGATACCGTCACTTCAGGTGGCCTTACGGGTGAGTGCACAGCGCGTACTCACCCGGCAAGTGCCGAATTTTTGTAAAACATGAAATAAATTTTAAAAAGCCATCACCTTTTTAAAATTTGTTGAAATTACAATAAATTAATCATGGTAAACAAAACCGTAATTTTTTGAAAAGAATAATTAAAGTTTTTTACGGGGTTAAAAATAAACTTACCTTTTTTAAAGTATTTTTAAATGATAAATGAGTGAATTTTTTTTTACTGTTTTCAACTCTTATCCTAGTAAAAGCAGGCCTTAGATATTCCAACACAAGTGTGCATTTGTATGATGTTCGCTAATATTTATTAT
Organism: Squalus acanthias; assembly: GCA_030390025.1. Taxonomy (NCBI): domain Eukaryota; kingdom Metazoa; phylum Chordata; class Chondrichthyes; order Squaliformes; family Squalidae; genus Squalus; species Squalus acanthias. The sequence goes on from CM059453.1 coordinate 11,573,795, forward strand.
TAATATTAAAATGCAGAACTGGATGCTTGTAAGAAACTACAAAAAACAAAAGGTGAGAACAATTTATTCCAATGTCTGTTTGTCATATTTGCATAGTTCTTGGCATTGTTAAATATAATTAGTTGCTCAAAAATACCAAAATGAATTGTTTAGTGTGATTCAAAAGGTATGGTGAGTACAATTATAAGTTTAGCGCTGAGCAATATGAAAATGGCTGATAATTTCCGATAGGAGGCTTCCTGCGTGCGGATGCTTCCTATCCGGAAAAAAACAACGTCCTCACCTGAGGGCTCCTGACGTCCGCACTCTTCCGCTCCTGGGCCTCTCCCAGTGCGTGCGCGCAAAGGCCCAGCTGTACAAGGTGCGCAGGCTGTTCGCAAGCCTCTCTGGGATCACGTGGGCCAGGCGAGACAATTGGACAAGGGAAGGGGGATCACTGAAAAAAGACACGACAACATGAAATACATTTTTTTAAATCACGTTTTTAAAATGAGATAAAATACATTAAATAATTAGTTTAAAGAAAAAATTAGAACGTCCCAAGAAGCTGCACAGAAGTATTTGAAGAAAAAAAAATTGACACCACTACAATTCAGGATAAATTAGGGAAGGTAAACTTGATCAAGGAGCTAGGTTTAAGGTTTTCGTCTTTATTGAGGAAAGAGAGGTCGCGAGGCGGAGAGGTTTAGGAAGGGACTTCCAGATCTTAAGGCCGAGGCAACAGAAGGCACGGCCAGCAAAGGTTGAGCGATTATAATCATGGATGCTCAGAAGGGCAGAATTTGGCAGCGCAGAAATCTTGGGGGTTTGTGGGCCTGAAGGAGATAACTGAATTATGAAAGGGCATTCACTTCATCAATCCTCCTGCTACTTCATCAAACATTTCATTAGATTAGATTAGATTTTTCTGGGAAATATTGCCATAGGATCTTTTACATCCAGCTGAGAGGGCAGACGGGGCCTCGGTTTAACCTCTCTTCGGATGACGGCACCTCCGACAGTGCAGAAATATCTCTGTTCTCGAATGAGTTGTCAGACCAGATATTTATGCTCATTTGCTATTGGGCAATACATTGTGCAGTATTTTTTGAAAGTAATTTATGTGCAGACCGTAATGCATTGCTTTGTTTGTTTTTTTCATGCTATAACCTTGTCTAATAAACAAAAGAAACGGGTAAGTATTTAAAATTCACTCGTCCATTTACAGATCGAGATCAATTGGCACCTGATTATGTAGGTGGGCGGGGCAGAGTGTGTGTTTCTTTCCGCTAGTTATGCTTCCTGATTCCAGCTCAATCTGGTAATCCATCAGAAACTATTGGGGAATTTTAGTGTAAGTGATTTAAAACCCAAAACTACTTACGCTGGTGTTATACGTGATTGTCTTGCCTGATTCGAAATTAAATTCGACCGGATCAGTCCACGCTCAAAAACCGAGCAACGCGCCAAGTTCTAATTTGTGGGATTTCGCCGATTGCTCTGGATAATCTAAGTGTGCTTTTGTTTAAGGTGCTCAAGCAATAGTGATTACATTGTAAACGCTTGTTTCAATTCAAAAATTATGGCGCCGTATTTTTCGATCTGAGGCTTCCCGCGGGGCGGAGGCCAACGGTCTGGAAAAAATCTATGCGCTTACCTGAGGGGTCCTGAGGTGCGTATAGTTCACATTCTGGGCCTCTCCAACTCAAAATACGCAGGGCCTACGTATCCCAGAGGCGCATGCAGTTCGCAAGCGTCCCTGGGTTCACGTGCGACATGATGAACAAGTTAAGGACGGGAATCTCCTTCATACACTTGACAGATAGACCTGTCAAATACATGAATGGAGATCACCCCAAAAATATAGTAAAACTTTAAATATATTTTAAAAAGCCATCATCATTTTAAAATTTCTTGAAATTACAATTATTTAAATATTTTAAACAAAAATTGTATTTTTTGAAATAATAATTAACAGATTTTACAGGGCTAAAAATAAACTTTTTTTTAGAAGTATTTTTAAACGATAAATGAGAGAATTTTTTTTTACTTTTTCCAACTCTTATTCAGATAAAAGCAGGCTTTCTGCCTAAGAATTGTCATGGTTTTCTGCGTACGGAGAGGCACCAGAAAGCGGGACTATCAGCTCACAGAGGCCCTTCTCCAGGCAGGTGTCCGATCTGTCAAAAGCATTATTGACAGAGCGGAAATGTCGGTTTTCAGCGCATGCGCTGTGCATGCCAGAAACCAAATTCCACGCAGTTTATTAAAAATCTTCTTTCAATTGTTTTTTATAATCGTCAGAATATATATCGTATCGTAATGGGATGGGTTAAAAGTAGATGAAATTCTAAAAACCCTTCCGTGGCAAAAAATGGTGAATATCTTGACAAAATAAGCATATGTGTAAATGAGATATGGATTCCCCAAATGACGAGGTCCAATATTACAAATTTAGCAGAAATGCAAGGATAGATATTCTAACACAAGCGTGCATTTGAATTATGTTCTCTGATATTTATTATTAATCTTAAAATGCAGAACTGGACGGTTGTAAGAAACAACTAAAAGACAAAGGTGAGATAAATTTATTCCATGTCTATTTGACATATTTGCAAAGTTCTTGTTAATTTTAAATATAATTATTTGGTTACAAATGCTAAAATGAATTGTGTAATGTGATTCAAAAGGTATGGCGAGATTAATTATAAGTTTAGCGTTGAGTAATATGACAAAGACCCGTAAATTCCGATAGGAGGCTTCGTGCATGCGGATGCCTCCTATCGGGAAAACATCTACGCCCATATCAGAGGGCTCCCGAGGTACGTACTGTTCCGCTCCTGGGCCTCTCCTGGTGCACGCGCGCAAAGGCCCAGGAATCCCACGGGTGCAGGCATTTCGAAAGCCTCCCTGGGATCACGTGGGCTAGGCGAGCCAATAGGACAAGGGAATGGAGATCACTGAAAAAAGACACTAAATTAAATAAAACAAAATTAATTCAAGTTTTTAAAATGATTGATAATTACATTAAATTAAATAGATTAAAGAAAATATTAAAACTTTCAAGCCACTGCACAGGAGTATTTTAAGACTGAAAATTTTACACCGATACAATTCAGGATAAATTAGGGCATGTAGCTTTGTCAAGGTGGTAGGTTTAATGGATCGTCTTCAAGGAGGAAAGATAGGTAGCGAGGCGGAGTGGTTTAGGGAGGCAATTCCAGATCTTCGGGCCGAGGCAACTGAAGGCACGGCCAACAAAGGTTGAGCGTTTATAATCAGGGATGATCAGGAGGGCAGAATTAAAGGACCGCAGATATCTCGGGGAGGGGGGGGGGGCGTGGGGCTGACGGAGATTACAGAGATAGGAAGGGTCGGGGCAATTGAGGGATTTGAAAACAGGATTCTTCCAATTATCAGCCTTCTATGTGGTACTTTGTCAAACGCCTTCCTGAAATCAATGTAGACAACATGCATTGCAGTCACTTCATCAATCCTCCCTGTTACTTCATTCAAAAATTCAATTAGATTACGTTAGATTCTTCTTGGAAATAGAACCATGGGATCTTTTACATCCAGCTGAGAGAGCAGACAGGAACTCGGTTTAACCTCTCACCCGAATGAGGGCACTTCCATCATGCAGAAATATTTCAGTTCTCCACTGAATTGTCAGCAAAGATATTTATGCTCAAGTGCTACGAGGCAATAAATTGAGCATTATTTTTTGAAAGTAATTTATGTGCAGAGAGTAATGCATTGCTGTGGTTGTTTTTGCATGCGATGACCTTGGCGCTTTAAACAACAGAAAAGGGTAAGTATTTAAAATTCCCCAGTCCATTTTTAGCTCGAGATCAAAAGGCAACTGAATCAGTATGGGGAATGGGGTAGCGTGCGTGCATCTTTCCGCTAGTTATGCGTTCTGATTCTAGCTCAATCTGCTAATACAACAGAAACTATTGGGAAATTTTAGTTTAAGGGTGTTAAACCCCAAAACTACTAACGCTGGTTTTATACGCGATTTTTTTTGCCTGATTCGTAATTTGATAATACCGGATCAGTCCACGCTCTAAAAACTAGCATAGCGTCCAGGTTGAAATTGCGGGATTTCGCCGATTGCCCTGGATATTAAAATCGCACTTTTTTAAGGTGCTCACGCGATAGTGATTACATTGTAAACGCTTGTTTCAATTCAAAAATTTTAGGGCCATATTTTCCGATCCGTGGCTTCCCGGTGTGGAGGCATCCGATCTTGAAAAAAATCTACGCACTTACCTGAGGGGTCCGGAGGTGCGTATAGTTCCCATCCTGGGCCACTCCAACTCCACGTTCGCAGGGACTACTAATCCCATAGGCGCATGCAGTTCGCATGCGTCCCTGGGTTCACGTGGGCAATGGAGAGCCAATCAAAGAAGAGAATCTCGATTCATGCACTTGACATATAGAACTGTCAAATATGTTGAAGGAGATCACGCCAAAAGCATAGAAAAATTATAAATACATTTTTAAAAACTCACCATTTTGTAAATTTGTTGAAATTACAATAAATTAAATATTTTAAACAAAAATTAAATATTTTGAAAAATAATTCAAGTTTTTTACTGGGCTAAAAATAAGCTTACATTTTTTTAAACTGTTTACAAGTGAAAAATGAGTGAATTTTTAAAAACAATTTTTCAACACTTATCCTGGTAAAAGCAGGCCTTTCCCCTGCTTTTACCAGGCATAAGAATTGGATGGGTTTTCTGCGGGCGGCGTCCCTCCAGTCAGCGGAACTATCCGCTCACAGAGGCTCTTCTCCAGGGCAGGCGTCCGATCTGTCAAGATCATTCTTGACAGATTGGAAATTCCGGTTGTCAGCACCTGCGCTGTTCATGCATGAAACCAACTTCCACTCAGTTTATTAATAATATTTTTTCAATTGTTCTTTATAATCGTGAGAATATACATTGTATCGAATTCGGGAAGGTTAAAGGTAGATCACATTCTCAAAACACTTCTGTGTCAAAAAATGTTGAATATTTCGACAAAATAGGCAACTGGGTAATTCAGATATGGATTCCCACAATCACGAGGTCCATTATTGCAATCGTAGCAGAAATGCAAGGTGAGATATTACAACACAAGTGTGCATTTGAATTATGTTCTCTAGTATTTATTATTAATATTAAAATGCAGAACTGGATGGTTGTAAGAAAGAACTAAAAGAAAAAGGTGAGAACAATGTATTCCATGTCTATTTGACATATTTGCATAGCTCTTGGCATTGTTAAATATAATTACTTTTTTCAAAACGCTAAAAGGAATTGTTTAATGTGATTCAAAAGGTATGGTGAGTATAATTATAAGTTTAGCGCTGAGTAATATGAAAAAGGCCCGTAAATTCCGGTAGGAGGCTTCCTGCACGCGGATGCCTCCTATCGGGAAAACATCTCCGCCCATATCAGAGGGCTCCCGAGGTACGTACTGTTCCGCTCCTGGGCCTCTTCTGGTGCACGCGCGCAAAGGCGCAGGTATCCCACGGGTGCAGGCATTTCGCAAGCGTCCCTGGGATCACGTGGGCCAGGCAAGCCAATGGTACAAGGGAATGGGGATCACAGAAAAAAGACACAAAATGAAATACATTTTTTTATAATCACGTTTTTAAAATGATTGAAAATGACTTTAATTTAAATAGATTAATGAAAATATTAAAACATTCAAGCCGCTGCACAGAAGTATTTTAAGACGGAAAATTTTACTCCGATACACTTCAGGATCAATTAGGGCATGTAAGCTTGGTCAAGGTGGAAGGTTTAAAGGATCGTCTTCAAGGAGGAAAGATAGGTACCGAGGCGGAGAGGTTTAGGCAGTGAATTCCAGAGCTTCGGGCCGAGGCAACAGAAGGCACGGCCACCTAATGTTCAGCGATTATAATCAGGGATGCTTTTGAGGGCAGAATTAGAGGGGCGCAGATAACTCGGGGGGTTGTGGGGCTGAAGGAGATTACAGAGAAAGGAAGGGGCGGGGTAATTGAGGGATTTGAAAACAGGATTCATCTAAATATCAGCCTTCTATGTGGTACTTTGTCAAACACCTTCCTGAAATCAATGAGAACAACATGCATTGCATTCACTTCATCAATCCTCCCTGTTACTTCTTCAAACAATTCAATTAGATTAGATTAGATTGTTCTTGGAAATAGAGTCATGGGATCTTTTATATCCAGCTGAGAGGGCAGACTGGACCTCGGTCTAACCTCTCACCCGGATGACGTCACCTCCATCAGTGCAGACATATCTCTGTTCTCCACTGAGTTGTCAACACCGATATTTATGCTCAAGTGATACTAGGCAGTAAATGGTGCATTATTTTTTGAAAGTAATTTATGTGCAGGCAGTAATGCATTGCTTTCGTTGTTTTTGCATGCTATGACCTTGGCGCTGTAAACAAAAGAAAAGGGTAAGTATTTAAAGGTCCCCAGTTCATTTTTAGCTCGAGATCAAAAGGCAACTGAATCAGTATGGGGGGGGGGCGGGGTGGGGGTGCGGGATAGAGTGCGTGCAGCTTTCAGCTGGTTATGCGACCTGATTCTAGCTCAATCTGCTAATCCAGCAGAAACTATTGGGGAATTTTAGTGTAAGTGAGTTAAACCCCAAAACTACTTACGCTGTAGTTATACGTGATTTTCTTGCCTGATTCGTAATTTGATAGGACCGCTCAAAAAACTAGCAACGCACCCAGATCGAAATTGCGGGATTTCGCCGATTGCTCTGCATATTCAAATCGCAATTTTTTTAAGGTGCTCAAGCAATAGTGATTACATTGTAAACGCTTGTTTCAATTCAAAAATTATAGGGCCGTATTTTCCGATCCGAGACTTCCCGCGTGCGGAGGCCTCTAAACTGGAAAAAATCTACGCACTTACCTGAGGGGTCTCGAGGTGCGTACAGTTCCCATCCTGGGCCACTCCAACTCCATGTTCGCAGGGACTGCTTATCCCAGAGGCGCATGCAGTTCGCAAGCGTCCCTGGGTTCACGTGGGCCATAGGGAGCCAATCAAAGAAGGAAATCTCCCTTCATACATTTGACAGACAGACCTTTCACATATATGAATGGAGATTACCCCAAAAGCATAGGAAAATTATAACTAAAATTTAAAAAGCCAGCACCTTTTTAAAATTTGTTGAAATTGCAATGTTAAAACTTAAATATTTTAAACAAAAATTAAGTTTATTGAAAAATATAATTGAAGTTTTTTACTGGGCTAAAAATAAACGTAGCTTTATGGGAAAGTATTTTTAAACGATGAATAAGTGAATTTTTAAAAAGCTATTTTCAAAACTTATTCTGTTAAAAGCAGCCCTTACGCCTGCTTTTACCAGGTGAACGAATTGGATGGATTTTCTGCGGCCGGTGTGCCTCCAGTAAGCGGAAGTATCCGCCCACATCGGCCTTTCTCCAGGGCGGGCGTCCTATCTGTCAAGAGCATTCTTGAGAAATCAGAAATGCCGGTTTTCAGCGCATGTGCCGTGAATGCCTGAAACCAACTTCCACTCAGTTTATTAATAAACTTCGTTCAATAGTTTTTTTATAATCGTGAGAATATACGTTGTATCGAAACGGGAAGATTAAAGTTTGATCACATTATCAAAACCCTTCTGTGGCAAAAAATGTTGAATATTTTGATAAAACAGGCAACTCTGTCAATGAGATATGGATTTCCACAATCACGAGGTCCGCTATTGCAAATTTAGCATAAATGCAAGCTTAGATATTCCAACACACGTGTGCAGTTGTATGATGTTCTCTAATATTTATTATTAATATTAAAATGCAGAATTAGACGCATGTAAGAAGCTACAGAAAACAAACGGTGAGAACAATGCATTCCATGACTGTTTGACATATTTGCATATTTCTTGGAATTGTTAAAAAAAGTTAGTTGTTCAAAAATCCCCAAAGTAATTGTTTAATGTGATTCGAAAGGTATGGTTAGTACAATTATAAGTTTTGCGGTGCGCAATATGACAGTGGCCTGTAATTTCCGATAGGAGGCTTCCTGCGTGTTGATGCCTCCCATCGGGAAAAAATCAATGCCTTCACCTTAGGGCTCCCGAGGACCGGACTATTCCGCTCCTGTGCCTTTCCTGGTGCACCCCCGCAAAGGCCCAGGTGTCCCAGGGGTGCAGGAAGCTCGCAATCGTCTCTGGGATTACGTGGGCCAGGCGAGCCAATTGGACAAGGGAAGCGGGATCACTGAAAAAACACACTACAACATTAAATCCATTTTTTTTAAATCACGATTTTAAAATGAGTTAAAATTACATTAAATTAATTAGTTTTTACAAAAAATTAAAACGTCCCAAGAAGCTGCACAGAAGTATTTTAAGACTGAAAATTTTACACCAATACACTTCAGGATAAATGAGGGCATGTAAGCTTGGTCAAGGTGGTAGGTTTAATGGATCGTCTTAAAGGAGGAAAGATAGGTAGCGAGGCGGAGAGGTTTAGGCAGGGAATTCCAGAGCTTCCGGCCGAGGCAACAGAAAGCACGGCCAACAAAGGTTTTGCGATTATAATCAGGGATGCTCAGGCGGGCAGAATTAGAGGAGTGCAGATATCTCCGGGGGTTGTGGGGCTGAAGGAGATTACAGAGAAAGGAAGGGGCGGGGCAATTTGGGGATTTGAAAACAGGATTCTTCTTAATATCAGCCTTCTATGTGGTACTTTGTCAAACGCCTTCCTGAAATCAATGTAGACAACATGCATTGCATTCACTTCATCAATCCTCCCTGTTACTTCATCCAAAAATTCAATTAGATTAGATAAGATTGTTCTTTGAAATAGAGTCACGGGATCTTTTAAATCCAACTGAGAGGGCAGACGGGACCTCGGTTTAACCTCTCACCCGAATGAGGGCACCTCCATCAGTGCAGAAATATCTCAGTTCTCCACTGAATTGTCAGCACAGATGTTTATGCTCAAGTGCTACGAGGCAATAAATTGAGCATTATTTTTTGAAAGTAATTTATGTGCAGACAGTAATGCATTGCTTTGGTTCTTTTTGCATGCTATGACCTTGGCGCTGTAAACAAAAGAAAAGGGTAAGTATTTAAAAGTCCCCAGTTCATTTTTAGCTCGAGATCAAAAGGCAACTGAATCAGCATGGGGAATGGGGTAGAGTGTGTGCATCTTTCAGCTGGTTATGCGTCCTGATTCTAGCTCAATCTGCTAATCCAGCAGAAACTATTGCAGAATTTTAGAGTATGTGTGTTAAACTCCAAAACTACTTACGCTGGTGTTATACGCTTTTTTCTTGCCTGATTCGTAATTTGATAGGACCGGATCATTACACGCTCAAAAAACTAGCAACGCGCCCAGATCGAAATTGCGGGATTTCGCCGATTGCTCTGGATATTCAAATCGCACTTTTTTAAAGGTGCTCAAGCAATAGTGATTACATTGTAAACGCTTGTTTCAATTCAAAAACTATTGGGCCGTATTCTCCGATCCGAGTCTTCCCGCGTGCGGAGGTCTCCGATCTGGACAAAATCTACGCACTTACCTGAGGGGTCCCGAGATGTGTATAGTTCCCATCCTGGGCCACTCCAACTCCACGTTTGCTTGGACTACTGATTCCAGAGGAGCATGCATTTCGCAAGCGTCCCTGGGTTCACGTGGGCCATGGGGAGCCAATCAAAGAAGGGAATCTCCATTCATGCACTTGACAGATAGAACTGTCAAAAGCATAGAAAAAATATAACATTTGTTGAAAGTACGATAAATTTAATATTTTAAACAAAACATTTTTGAAAAAATAATTAAAGTTTTTTACTGGGCTAAAAATAAGCTTAACTTTTTTTAAACTGTTTACAAATGAAAAATGAGTGAATTTTTAAAACAATTTTTCAACACGTATCCTGGTAAAAGCAGGCCTTTCCCTTGCTTTTGCCAGGCGTAGGAATTGAATGGATTTTCTGCGGGCGGAGTCCCTCCAGTAAGCGGAACTATCCGCCCACAGAGGCCTTTCTCCAGGGCTGGCGTCCGAACTGTCAAGAGCATTCTTGAGAAATCAGAAAGGCCGGTTTTCAGCGCATGCGCTGTTCATGCCTGAAACCAACTTCCACTCAGTTTATTAATAATCTTCTTTCAATTGTTTTTTTTATAATCGTGCTAATATACATTGTATCGAAACGGGAAGTTTAAAGGTAGATCACATTCTGAAAACCCTTCTGTGGCAACAAATGGTGAATATTTCGACAAAATAAGCAACTGTGTAAATGAGATATGGATTCCCATAATGACGAGGTTCAATATTGAATATTTAACAGAAATTCAAGGATAGATATTCCAACACAAGTGTGCATTTGAATTATGTTCTCTAATATTTATTATTAATATGAAAATGCAGAACTGGACGGTTGTAAGAAACAACTAAAAGATAAAGGTGAGAACAATTTATTCCATGTCTATTTGACATATTTGCATAGCTCTTGGCATTGTTAAATATAATTACTTGTTTAAAATTGCGAAAAGGAATTGCAGAATGTGATTCAAAAGGTATGGTGAGTATAATTTTAAGTTTAGCGCTGAGTAATATGACAAAGACCCGTAAATTCCGATAGGAGGCTTCCTGCATGCGAATGCCTCCTCTCGGGAATACATCTACGCTCATATCAGAGAGCTCCCGAGGTACGTACTGTTCCGCTCCTGGGCCTCTCCTGGTGCATGCGCGCAAAGGTCCAGGTATCCCACGGTCGCTGGCATTTCGCAAGCGTCCCTGGGATCACGTGGGCCAGGCGAGCCAATGGGTCAAGGGAATGGGGATCACTGAAAAAAGACACTAAATTAAATACATTTTTTTTATAATCACGTTTATAAAATGATTTTAAATGACATTAAATTAAATAGATTAAAGAAAAAATTAAAACATTCAAGCCGCTGCACAGAAGTATTTTAAGACTGAAAATTTTACACCGATATACTTCAGGATAACTTCGGGCATTTAAGCTTGGTAAAACTGGAAGGTTTAAAGGATCGTCTTAAAGGAGGAAAGATAGGTAGCGAGGCGGAGCGGTTTAGGCAGGGCATTCCAGAGCTTCGGGCCGAGGCAACAGAAGGCACGGCAAGCGAAGGTTTAGCGATTATAATCAGGGATGCTTTTGAGGGCAGAATTGGAGGAGCGCAGATATCTCGGGGGGTTGTGGGGCTGAAGGAGATTACAGAGATAGGAAGGGGCGGGGTAATTGAGGGATTTGAAAACAGGATTCTGTGGTACTTTGTCAAACGCCTTCCTGAAATCAATATAGACAACATGCATTGCATTCACTTCATCAATCCTCCCTGTTAATGCATCAAAAAATTCAATTAGATCAGCTTAGATTGCTCTTGGATATAGAGCCATGGGATCTTTTACATCCAGCTGAGAGGACAGATGGGACCTCGGTTTAATCTCTCACACGGCTGACGGCTCCTCCATCAGTGCAGAAATATCTCTGTTCTCCACTGAGTTGTCAGCCCAGATATTTATGCTCAAGTGCTACTCGGCAATAAATTGTGCTTTTTTTTTTTAAGTAATTTATGTGCAGACAGTAATGCCTTGCTTTGGTTGTTTTTGCATGCTATGACATTGGCGCTGTGAACAAAAGAAAAGGGTAAGTATTTAAAATTCCCCAGTCCATGTTATGCGTCCTGATTCTAGCTCAATCTGCTAATCTAGCAGAAACTATTGGGGAATGTTAGTGTAAGTGATTTAAACCCCAAAATACTTACACTGGAGTTATACGCGATTATCTTGCCTGATTCGTAATTTCATACGACTGGATCATTACACGCTCAAAAAGCTAGGAACGCGCCCTGGTCGAAATTGCGGGATTTCGCCGATTGCTCTGGATATTCAAATCGCACTTTTTTTAAGATGCTCAAGCAATAGTGATTACATTGCAAACGCTTGTTGAAATTCAAAAATTATAGGGCCGTGTTTTCCGATCCGAGAATTCCCGTGTGCGGAGGCGTCCAAACTGGAAAAAATCTACGCACTTACCTGAGGGGTCCCGAGGTGCGTATAGTTCCCATCCTGGGCCACTCCAACTCCATGTTCGCAGGGACTGCTTATCCCAGAGGCGCATGCTGTTAACAAGCGTCCCTGGGTTCACGTGAGCCATAGGGAGCCAATCAAAGAAGGAAATCTCCCTTCATACACTTGACAGACAGACCTTTCAATTATATGAATGGAGATCACCCCAAAAGCACAGAAACATTATAACTGAATTTTAAAAAGCCAGCACCTTTTTATAATTTGTTGAAATTCCAATAACTTAAATATTTTAAACAAAAATTTAATTTATTGAAAAAAATAATTGAAGTTTTTTATTGGTTCTAAAAATAAACGTAGCTTTATGTGAAAGTATTTTTAAATTATAAATAAGTGAATTTTTAAAAAATTATTTTCAAAACTTAAATTTTAAAAGCAGGCCTTACGCCTGCTTTTACCAGGCGAACGAATTGGATGGATTTTCTGCGGCCGGTGTGCCTCCAGTAAGCGGAAGTATCCGCCCACAGAGGCCTTTCTCCAGGGCGGGCGTCGGATCTGTCAAGAGCATTCTTGAGAAATCATAAATGCCGGTTTTCAGCGCATGCGCCGTGAATGCCTGAAACCAACTTCCACTCAGTTTATTAATAACCTTCGTTCAGTTGTTTTTTTTAAAATCGTGAGAATATACATTGTATCGAAACGGGAAGATAAAAGGTTGATCACATTCTCAAAACCCTTCTCTGGCAAAAAATAGTGAATATTTGGATGAAACAGGCAACTGTGTAAATGAGATATGGATTCCCACAATCACGAGGTCCACTATTGCAAATTTAGCAGAAATGCAATGTTAGATATTCCAACACAAGTGTGCAGTTGTATGATGTTCTCTAATATTTATTATTAATATTAAAATGCAGAACTAGACGCATGTAAGAAGCTACAGAAAACAAACGGTGAGAACAATGTACTCCATGTCTGATTGACATATTTGCATATTTCTTGGCATTGTTAAATATAATTAGTTGTTCAAAAATCCCCAAAGTAATTGTTTAATGTGATTCGAAAGGTATGGTTAGTATAATTATAAGTTTAGCGGTGCACAATATGACAGTGGCCCGTAATTTCCGGTAAGAATCTTCCTGCGTGTTGATGCCTCCCATCGGAAAAAAAATCAAAGCCCTCACCTGAGGGCTCCCGAGTTCCGGACTCTTTCTCTCCTGGGCCTCTCCTGGTGCACTTGCGCAAAGGCCGAGGTATCCCAGGGTTGCAGGAAGTTCGTAATTGTTCTCTGGGATCACGTGGGCCAGGTGAGCCAATTGGACAAGGGAAGCGGGATCACTGAAAAAACACACTACAACATTAAATCCATTTTTTTTAAATCACGATTTTAAAATGAGTTAAAATTACATTAAATTAATTAGTTTTTACAAAAAATTAAAACGTCCCAAGAAGCTGCACAGAAGTATGTTAAGACAAAGAATTTGACACCGATACAATTCAGGATAAATTAGGGAAGATAAACTTGATCAAGAAGCTAGGTTGAAGGGATCGCCTTAAAGGAGGAAAGAGTGGTCGCAAGGCGGAGAGGTGTAGGCAAGGAATTCCAGATCTTAAGGCCGAGGCAACAGAAGGCACGGCCAGCAAAGGTTGAGCGATTGTAATCATGGATGCTCAGAAGGGCACAGTTTGTCAGCGCAATAATCTCGGGGGGATGGGGGGCTGAAGGAGACTATTGAGTTATGAAGGGGCGTGGCAAAGGAGGGATTTGAACTAGGATTCTTCAATAACCAGCCTTCTATGTGTTACTTTGTCAAAGGCCTTCCTAAAATCCATGTAGATAACATGCATTGCATTCACTTCATCAATCCTCCATGTTACTTCATCAAAAATTCATTAGATTAGATGAGATTTTTTTGGTAATAGTGCCATGGGATCTTTTACATACAGCTGAGAGGGCAGACGGGGCCTCGGTTTAACTTCTCACCCAGATGAATGCACCTGCAAAAAGTGCAGAAATATCTCTGTTCTCGAATGAGTTGTCAGCACAGATATTTGTGCTCAAGTGCTACTAGGCAATATGTTGTGCAGCATTTTTTGAAAGTAATTTATGTGCAGACAGTAATGCATTGCTTTGTTTGTTTTTGCATGCTATGACCTTGGCTAATAAACAAAAGAAACGGGTAAGTATTTAAAATTCCCTCGTTCATTTTTAGCTCGAGATCAAAGGTCAACAAGCCAGGGGACAAACAATGAGGGTAGAAGAGCATGCCAGGGGCAGCACCAGGCGTACCTAAAAATGAATTGCCAACCTGGGGAAGGTGCAACACAAGACTACATGAATGCCAAAAATCGGAAGCATCATGCTATAGACAGGGCTAAGCGATCCCACAATCAACGAATCAGATCAAAGCTCTGCAATCCTGCCACATGCAGTCGTGAATGTTGGTGGACCATTGAACAACTAACGGGAGGAGGAGGCTCCAAGAATATCCCCATCTTCAATGATGGTGGAGCCCAGCACGTAAGTGCAAAAGACAAGGCTGAAGCGTTTGCAAACAACTTCAGCCGGAAGTGCCCAGTGGATGATACATATCGGACTACTCCCGAGGTCCCCACCATCAAAGAAGCCAGGCTTCAGCCAATTCGATTCACTCCACGTGATATCAAGAAACGGCTGAGCGCACTGGATACAGCAAAGGCAATGGGCCCTGACAACATCCCGGCTATCATGCTGAAGACTTGTGAATCAGAACTAGCGACGCGTCTAGCCAAGCTGTTCCAGTACAGCTACAACACTGGTAGCTATCCGACAATGTGGAAAACTTCCCAGATATGTCCTGTCCACAAAAAGCAGGACAAATCCAACCGGCCAATTACCGCCCCATCAGTCTACTCTCAATCATCAGCAAAGTGATGGAAGGTGTCCTCGAAACTGCTATTAAGCGGCACCTACTCACCAATAACCTGCTCGCAGATGCCCAGTTTGGGTTCCGCCAAGAGCACTCGGCTCCCGACCTTATTACAGCCTTGGTCTAAACATGGACAAAGGAGTTGAATTCCAGAGGAGAGGTGAGAGTGAATGCTCTTGACATCAATGCAGCATTTGACCGAGTCTGGCATTAAGGAGCCCTATTAAAAATGAATTCAATGGGAATCAGTGAGGAAAGACTCAACTGGCTGGAGTCATACCCGTCACAAATGAAGATGGTTGTGGTGTTTGAAGGTCACTCATCACAGCCCCAGGACATCGCTGTAGGAGTTCGTCAGGGCAGTGTCCTTGGCCCAACCATCTTCAGCTGCTTCCTCCAACATTAGGTAAGAAATGGAGATGTTCGCTGATGACTGCACAGTGTTCAGCGCCATTCACAACTCCACAGAAAATGAAGCAGTCCATGCCCGCATACAGCAAGACCTGGACGACGTTCAAGCTTGGACTGATTAGTGGCAGGTAACATTCGCGCCACAGAAGTGTTAGGCAATGTCTATCTCCAACAAGCGAGAGTCTAACCACCTCCTCTTCACATTCAATAGCATTACCATCGCCGAATCCCCCACTATCAACATCCTGGGAGTCACCATTAACCAGAAACGTAACTGCACAATCCACATAAATATTGTGGAAAAAGAGCAAGTCAGATGCTAGGTATTCTGCGGCGAGTGTCTCACCTCTGGACTCCCAAAAGCCTTTCCAACGTCTACAAGGCACAAGTAAGGAGTGTTATGGAATATTCTCCATTTGCCTGGAAGAGTGCAGCTTTAACAACACTCAAGAAGCTCGACAACATCCAGGACAAAGCAGCCCTCTTGATTGGAACCCTATCCACCACTTTAAACATTCACTCCCTCCACCACCGGCGTACCGTAGCTGCAGTGTGTACCCTCTACATGATGCATGGGTGCAACTCGCCAAGGGTTCATCGGCAGCACCTCCCAAACCTGCGAACTCTTCCACCTAGAATACAAGAGCAGCAGGCGCATGGGAACTCCAACACCTCCAAGTGCGGCTCCAAGTCACACACCACCCTGACTTAGATGTATATCGCCGACCCTTCATTGTTGCTGGGTCACAAACCTGGAACTCCTTACCGAACAGAACTGTGGGAGTGCCATTAACACATGGACTGCAGCGGTTCAAGAAGGCGGCTCAGCACCACCTTCTCAAGGGGAACTAGGGATGAGCAATAAATGCTGGCATTGCCAGCGATGCCCAGATCCCATAAACGAATAAAAACAAAATCTGTATAGGGGGCGGGGTAGAGTGTGCGCTTCCTTCCGTTAGTTATGCGTGCTGATTCCAGCTCATTCTGCAAATCCAGCAGAGACTATTGAGGAATTTTAGTGTAAATGAGTTAAACCCCAAAACTACTTACGCTGGCATTATGTGCGATTTTCTTGCCTGTTTCGAAATTAGATTCCATCGGATCAGTCCACGCTCAAAAAACGAGCAACGTGTCCATGTCGAAATTGCGAGATTCCGCCGATTGCTCTGGATAATCAACTTGCGTTTTTTTAAGGTGCTCCAGCAATAGTGATTACATTGTAAACGCTTGTTTCAATTCAAAAATTATACAGCCGTATTTTTCGATTGGAGGCTTCCCGCGTGCGCAGGCCACCGGTCTGGAAAAAAATTATGCGCTTACCTGAGGGGTCCCGAGGTGCGCATAGTTTCCATTCTGGTCCTCTCCAAATCCAAATACGCAGGGTCTACGTAACCCAGAGGCGCATGCAGTTCGCAAGCGTCCCTGGGTTCACGTGGGACATGGGGAACCAATTAAGGAAGGGAATCTCCTTCATGCACTGGACAGGCAGACCTGCAAAATATATGATTTGAGATAAACCAAAAATATAGTAAAATATGAAAAATATTTTAAAAAGTTATCATCTTCTTAAAATTTCTTGAAATTACAATAATTTAGACATTTTAAACAAAAATTTAATTTTTTGAAATAATAATTAAAACATTTTACGGGGCTAAAAAAAAAAATTCTTAAAGTATTTTTAAACGATAAATCAGAGAATTTTTTGTTTTACTTTTTGTAAATTGTAATAGTTTTCTGCGGGCGGAGGGTTTCCTGAAAGCGGAACTATCCGTCCGCGGATGCCCTTCTCCAGGGCAGGCGTTCGATCTCTCAAAGGAATTCTTGACAGACCGGAAATGTTGGTTTTCTGCGCAAGTGCTGTGCATGCTTGAAGCCAACTTCCACTCAGTTTATTAAAAATCTTTATACAATTGTTTTTTATAATCGTGAGAATATACATTGTATCGAAACGGGAAGGTTAAAGGTAGATCACATTCTCAAAACCCTTCTGTGGCAAAAAGATGAACATTTCGACAAAATAAGCAACTGTGTAAATGAGATATGGATTCCCATAATGACGAGGTCCAATATTGCAAATTTAGTAGAAATGCAAGGAGAGATATTCCAATTATTTGAATTATGTTCTCTGATATTTATTATTAATATTAAAATGCAGGACTGGAAGCTTGTAAGAAACAACTAAAAGATAAAGGTTAGAACAATGTATTCCATGTCTATTTGACATATTTGCATAGCTTATGGCATTGTTAAATATAATTACTTGTTTAAAAATGCTAAAATGAATTGTTTAATGTGATTCAAAAGGTATGGTGAGTATAATTATAAGTTTAGCGCTGAGTAATATGAGAAAGATCCGTAAATTCCGATAGGTGGCTTCCTGCGTGCGGATGCCTGCTATCGGGAAAACATCTAAGCCTTAATCAGAGGGCTCAAGAGGTACGTACTGTTCCGCTGCTGGGTCTCTCCTGGTGCACGCGCGCAAAGGCCCTGGTCTCCCACGGGTGCAGGCATTTCGCAAGCGTCCCTGGGATCACGTGGGCCAGGCGAGCCAATGGGACAAGGGAATGGGTATCACTGAAAAAAGACACTGAATTAAATACATTTAAAAAAAATCACGTTTTTAAATTTGATTGAAAATTACATTAAATTAAATAGTTTAAAGAAAAAATTAAAACCTTCAAGCCGCTGCACAGAAGTATTTTAAGACTGAACATTTGACACCGATACACTTCAGGATAAATTGGGGCTTTTAAGCTTGATCAAGGTGGAAGGTTTAAAGGATCGTCTTAAAGGACGAAAGATAGGTAGACGAGGCGGAGATGTTTAGGCAGGGAATTCCAGAGCTTCGGGCCGAGGCAACATAAGGCACGGCCAACAAAGGTAGAGCAATTATAATCAGGGATGCTCAGGATGGCAGAATTAGAGGAGCGCAGATATCTCGGGGGTTTGTGGGGCTGAAGGAGATTACAGAGAAAGAAAGGGGCGTGGCAATTGAGGAATTTGAAAACAGGATTCTTCTATAACCAGCCTTCTATTCGGTACTTTGTCGAACGCCTTCCTAAAATCCATGTATACAACATGCATTGCATTTACTTCATCAATCCTCCCTGTTACTTCATCAACAATATCAATTAGATTAGATTAGATTTTTCTTGGAAATAGAGCCATGGGATCTTTGACATCCAGCTGAGTTGACAGACAGGGCCTCGGTTTAAGCTTTCTCCCGGATGACGTCACCTCCGACAGTGCAGAACTATCTCTGTTCTCCACTGAGTTGTCCGCCCAGATATGTATGCTCAATTGCTACTAGGTAATACATTGTGCAGTATTTTGAGGTAATTTAAGTGCAGAGAGTAATGTATTTCTTTGGTTGTTTTTGCATGCTATGACCTTGGCGCTGTAAACAAAAGAAAAGGGTAAGCATTTAAAAGTCCCCAGTTCATTTGTAGCTCGAGATCAAAAGGCAACTGAATCAGTATGGGGGGCGGGCTAGAGTGCGTGCATCTTTCCGCTAATTATGCGTCCTGATTCTAGCTCTATCTGCTTTTCCAGCAGAAACTATTGGGGAATGTTAGTGTAAGTGAGTTAAACCCACAAACAACTTACGCTGGTGTTATACGCGATGTTGTTGCCTGATTCGAAATTAGTTTCCACTGGATCAGTCCACGCTCAAAAAGGTAGCAATGCTCCCAGGTCGAAATTGCGGGATTTCGCCGATTGCTCAGGATATTCAAATCGCACTTTTTTTTAAAGAGCTCAAGCAATAGTGATTACATTGTAAACGCGTGTTAAATTCAAAATTTATATCTTTTAAAGAACTTGACTGGAGTGCAATAATAAAATTATTAAATTTTCGATGTAATTTATTAATTCATTTCAGTGGATTTATTGCACAAACCCTCACCTATCTTTTATTTAGTCCAGACTCGTCTATTCCAATGCACTCCTATTCGGAATCCAATCAGCCATACTCCTTACACTGAGAGAGAACACTGCTAGCCGGATGCAAACTTGCATGATTAGCCAGCGCCAATCACCCGGATGCTGTCTTTACTAAATTGAGTCCCAGTCCTTCAACACATCGATTTGAAATTGTATTTTTATTGTTCAAATATCTCGACTTTATCCTACTTCCATATTCCGTTAAGGACATCCAGCCCTAATCCCACAGAGATCTCGTTTCCTGCCATTCTGGTTATCTGTGCATCATTCATTTCCTTCTCTTCGACATTGATGGACATGTCTTCAGTTTTCTACGCCATAAACTCTGGAATGCCCTCTCTATACCTCATCAGCAAATTGCATCTACTTTGATTTGTGTTTTTATTGACTTCAATGGAACTAAAAATTGTCAGAGATATAAAACAGGCTGCGATTAAGTGTCATCCGTTTACGCTACCAGAAAGTCAAAATCTACCCTAATGTTTCATGATTATCTAGACAAAATGAGAGTCCCCTTTTTTGGGGTCTTTTCTGAAAACAAACGTCCACTCAGTTTATTAATCATCTTCTTTCAATTGTTGTTTAAATATATATGGAAGCATTACGGATGTTTTCCCTGGCCGGGGGATCTAGAGCGAGGGGTTACAGTCTCAGGATACGGGTTAGAACTTTTAGGACTGAGATGAGGAGGGATTTCTTCTCTCAGAGGATGGTGAACCTGTGGAATTCTTTACCACGGAAGGCTGAGGAGGCCAAGTCACTGAATATATTTCAGAAGGAGCTGGATAGATTTCTAGACATAAAAGGCATCAAGGGGTATGGGGAGAGAGCGGAATATGGTATTGAGATAATGGATCTGCCATGATCATATTGAATGGTGGAGCAGGCACGAAGGTCCGAAGGGCCTACTCCTGCTCCTATTTTTCTATGTTCTATGTTTCTATATTTCTATATTCGGGAGGATATACATAAGTAGGTAAAAAGAAAAAAGAAAAAGATTAGTGAAGACAAATGTAGTTCCCTTACAGTCAGAAACGGGAGAATTTATAATGTGGAACAAAGAAATGGCTGAGCAATTAAACAAATACTTTGCTTCTTCTTCACGGAAGAGGACACAAATAACTTCCAAGAAAAGCTAGGGAAAATGGTCGAGTCAGAAGGAGGAATTAAAGGAAAAAGTAGATCTGGAGAAACTAATGCGACTGAAAGCTGATAAATACCCAGGGCCTGATAATCTGCATCCCGGAGTACTAAAAGAGCTAGCTATGGAAATAGTGGATGCATTGGTTGTCATCTTCCAAACTTTAATAGATTATGGAACAGTTCCTGCAGATTGGAGTGTGACAAATGTTGCCCCAATATTTAAAAAAATGAGGGAGAGAGAAAACAGGCAGCTACAGACCGGTTAGCCTAACATCAGTATTAGGGAAAATGCTCGAGTCTGTTACAAAGGATGTGATAACAGGACACTCAGAAAATATCAGCCGGATTAGACAAAGCCAACATAGATTCATGAAAGGGAAATAGTGTTTGACAAAGCTACTGGAGGTTTTTTGAGCAAGTAGAATAGATAGAGGTCGAGGATCAGCCATGATCATATTGAATGGCAGAGCAGGCACGAAGGGCCGAATGGCCTACTCCTGTTCCTATTTTTCTATGATTCTATGTTTCTATGTATCGAAACACGAAGAGTAAAGGTAGCTCACTCTACCATAACACCTCTGTGGAAATAAATGGTGAACAGTTCGACAAAAGAGGCAACTGTGTAAATGAGATCTGGATTCCGACAATGACGAGGTCCATTATAGCAAATTTAGCAGAATTGCAAGGGTAGATATTCCAACACAAGTTCGCATTTGTATGATGTTCTCCAATATTTATCATTAATATTGAAATGCAGAACTAGACGCTTGTGAGAAAGAACTAAAAGAAAAAGGTTAGAACAGTTTATTCCATGTCTGTTTGAAATATTTTCATAGTCCTTGACATTGTTAAACATATTTAGTTTTTCAAAAATAATAAAAGGAATTGTTAAATGAGATTCAAAATCTACGGTGAGTAGAATTATAAGTTTTGCGCATTCAATATGACAATATAGTTACATTGGCTGAATATTCACAAGTCGAATGTGCTTGTATACACTATCATGTGGGAATATTGACTATTCCAAGAATGTTATGCAATATTATCCAGCTTGTCTAGGTGTAAAATGCAAATATAATAGTTGTTTCTAAATTCTGGAGATCAAGCTACCTTCCCTGTGACTCAAATAATTCTTCTACATGCACGAGTTTCTTTCGGTTATCTTGACATTGCAAAGGTAAGAAAGAAAGTCTTGCATTTATGTAGCGCCTTTCACGATCTTAGGACGTCCCAACCCGCTTTGCAGCCAAGGAACTATTTTGGAGTGTTGTCACTGTTGTAATGTAGGAAACGCGGCAGCCAATTTGCACAAAGCTGGATCTCAGAAACAGCAATATGATGATGACAAGAAAATCTGTTTTAGTCATTTTAATTGGGAAATAAACATTGGCTTGGCTGATGGGATAACTTGGAAATCGTGCCACACGATCTTTTACGTCACCTGAGAGGGCAAACGGTGACTCGGTTTAACGTTGCCTCCGAAAGACGGCCCCTCCCACCCGACAATGCAGCACTCCCTCAGAACTGCACTAGGACTGTCAGCCTAGATGTTTGTGCTCAAATGCAGGAAGTATCACATTATCCAGTAATTTTTGATAGTAATTTTTGTGCAGACACTAATATCTTGCTTTGGTTGAATTTGCATGCTATGGCCTTGATGCTTGAAACAAAAGAGACAGGTACATAAACCCCAAATCTACTTACGCTGGTGTTTTCCGTGATCGTATTGTTTGATTCCAATATAAATTCGATCAGAGCCGGCCCAGCCCAGAAAATTATCAACGTTGTATCAAAACTGAAAGTTAAAGGAAAAAGTGATGAATAGTTCCTGAAAAGTGGCAAATGTGTGCATGAGTTATTGAGACCTGCAATTGCGAATTCCATTATTGCTCACTTGAAAAATGCAAGGTTGAATATTCCCACACAAGAGTGCATTTATAAGATAAGCTCTAATATTTGTGATAATTATTATTAAAATACAGAACTGAAGAATTGTGAGAAACTCTAAGAGAGAATGGTGAGGACAATGTATTCGATGTCTGTTTGAAATATTTGAATACACCTTGGCATGGTTGAATATGTTTTGCAGCCAGTTTGCACACAGCTAGATCCAAGAAACTGCAATGTGATGATGACAAGACAATTTGTTTCAGTCATTTTGATTGGGGAGTTATTATTGGCCAGGATAGATGGGATAACTCCCCTGCTCTTCTTCGAAATAGTGCAATAGGATGTGTTACGACCACCTGAGAGGGCAGACGTTCCCTCAGAAAGACGGCCCCTCCGACCCGAAAATGCAGCACTCCCTCAGTATTGCCCTGAAGTGTCAGCCAGATGTTTATGCTCAATTGCAAACACAAAATCGTCGAGCAGAAACTGATAGCCAAGTAGCGCACCCATGAGGACGGCCTCAAAAGGATCGTGGGTTCATGTCACGCTACATGTAACCCCACCTGACGTAGAGTCATCCAGACTCGAGTCGTCGTAGGCTTGTTCTTTCTACACAGATGCGGCCGGTCCTGCTGTGATTTCCAGCAAAAAAAGTGTTTTTGTTTTCCATACACACCCCAGCATCTGCCACATTTGACCCCTTGTAACTCCTCCTCATTGTCTTTCATGTAATGTTTTCCTGACTGACCTGTTTGGACACCATTCACACCTTTGATTGCCGTGATTATCTCTTTGCCGGGATGTGATAAAGGGCAGTTAGAAAGATTAAGTGTAACCATCTGACTGTGTTCTCTGACTATATATGCTGTGCCGAAATGCATCCCTTCACTACACCTGACGGAGGAGCAGCACTCCGAAAGCTTGTTATTTCAAATAAAGCTGTTGGACTATAACCTGGTGTTGTGCAACTTCTCACATTTGTCCACCCCAATCCAACACCGTCATCTCCACAAGATGGCAGGAAGGAACACATTGTTCTGTAATTATTGACAGTAATTGTTGTGCAGACAGCTAATACCTTGCTTTGGTTGTATTTGCATGCTATGATCTTGGCGCTGGAAATAAAAGGGGCAGGTACATTAACCCTCAATCTATTACGCTTGTGTTTTCCGCGGTCCTATTGTTTGATTCAAAATTTAATTCGATCAGATCCGGCCCAGTAGACAAAACTAGCAATGTTTTATCCAAACTGAAAGTTAAAGGTAGCTCACATTCTCAAATCATTTTTGTGGAAAAGGTGATGCATAGTTCCTGAAATGTGGCAAATGTTTACATGAGTTATTGATACCTACAATCACGAGCTCCATTATTGCATACTTGAAAAATTCATGGTTCAATATTCCCAAACATTAGCGCATTTATAACATGACTCTAATATTTATGATAATTATTATTAAAATTCAGAACTGACGAAGTGTGAGAGACAGCTAAAAGATAAAGGTGAGAACTATTTATTCCATGTCTTTTTGAAGTATTGGCATAATCCTTGGCATTGTTAAATATAATGGCCCGGAAATTCGGGTCGGAGGTTTCCCGCGGACGCATGCGCCCGACTTGCACTTACATAGCGCGCCTGCCATTCAGCTGTGGGCCCGCAGTGGGATTCCGATCCTGGGCCTCCTCCATCTGCCGGTGTGCAGTGCTCGCGTACCCCTGTGGCGCAACGAGTTCGTACCGTCCCCTGGGTTCACGTGGTCCATGGGGAGCCAATCGGAGCAGGGAATCTCCATTCATAGATTTGACAGGAAGTCCGGTCAAATCTATCAAAATAGATTGGCCCCAAAACCGATGTAAAAGTTCAAATATTTTTTTTTTAATAATCACCTTTTTAAAATAAATATAAATTATAAAGATTAATGATTTTAAACAAAAAAGTATTTTTTGAAAACATTTATTAAAGTTTTTAACGGGGCTCAAAATAACCTTACCTTTCTTTAAAGTATTTAAAAATAATAAACCTGTGGAAAAATGCTTCTATTTTACTTAATTCAGCTCTTAGCTTGTTAAAAGCAGGCCTTGTGCCTGCTTTTTCAACGCGCAGCTGCTAGGGACTTACCCACATGGAGAAACCTGTAAAAAAGCGGAAGTTCGATGCGTACACGCTGCCATTCCGGCGCACACGGTTGACCCATGAACACCTTCCTTCAAGAGACCGGAAGTTCCGGTTTCCCATGCATGCGCAGTGGGGACCCGAAATACTAGGCTCTCCGGCTTCCAGCGGGTGCAAGGATCACACGCGTACTTACCTACCGCACCTGCGGTTGTGCTTCGGGCCCTCGTGGACTTTTGCTCCTGGGCCTCCTCCAGCTACCGGCGCTCAGTGCTTGCGTATCCCACGGGCGCAGTTCGTTCGATGAGTCTCTTGGAAACACATGGGCCATCGGAGCAGGGAATCTCCATTCATAGATTTTGACAGGAAGACCTGTCAAATCTATGAATAGAGATCGGCCCCAAAACGTCACTTAAACTTCAAATATTTTTTTTTTTTAAATCACATTTTTAAATTAACTACAAATTACATAAATTAACTACTTTAAATAAAAATTTACATTTTTGAAAAAGTTAATTACATTTTTTAACGGTGCTAAAAATAAACTTACCTTTCTTTAAAGTATGTAAAAAAGATAAACCTGTTGAAAAAATGTTTAAATTCTACTTAATTCACCACTTAGCTTATTAAAAGCAGGCCTTGCGCTTCCTTATATCCTGCGCAGCTTCTCCATACATACCCTTAAGGAGGAACCTGAAAAAAAAACCGACCGAAGTTCGCTGCGTGCGCGCTGCCTCTCTAGCGCACGCGGTTGACCCTCGAACCCCTCCTTTCACGAGAACGGAAATTCCGGTTTCCCGAGCATGCGCATGCATGCGCCAAACCGGAACTTCCGGTGGCCCTACGGGTGAGTACACAGCGCACACTCACCCCTGGAGAACCGAATTTCTGCCCCAATAGTACTTAATCAATTATGCAGATCAAACTACTTTCCCTCTTACTCAAAATTATTCTTCTACGTGAAGGAGTTTAATTTGCTTAGTTTGACACAGCGAAATTAGGAAAGAATTCTTGAAATAAAATTAAGCTTTTCACAACGCCCCAAAGCGCATTACAGCCAAGGAAGTAAGATTTTAGTGATGTTGATTCAGGGATTGCTCATGAGGGCTCTGGGTAGAGTAGATTGAGGGAAAGTGTTCCCATTGATAGAAAGTTCGAGAACAAGAGCACACAGAATTAAGTTGACTGGCAAATAAACCAAAGGTGACGTAAGGTTAAAAACTTTTACCCAGCGAGTGGCTAATATCCAGGATGCATACCTGAAACGCTGGTGGGGCAGATTCAATCTCGGCTTTCAAAAGGGATTTGGATAAGTATCTGAAGGAAATAAATTTGCTGGGCCACGGAGAAAGGGCAGGGCTGTGGGACTAGCTGAAGTGCTTCTGCAGAGAGGCGGCCTTTTTCTGTGCTGTAGCAATTCTAGGGTTCTAATTTAAATATTGGCCAGGAGCCCGGGAATAACTCTCCTTCTCTTCTTCGAAATTATGCCATTGGATAATTTTTATGTCAACATATCAAAGACGTCACCTCTGACAGTGCAGCACTCCCTCAGTGCCGCGGTGGAGTATCAGCCTAAATTTGTATTTTCAAGTGCAGAACTTAATATGTTGCGCAGTAATTGTTATACATATTTTTTGTGCACACACTAATACCTTGCTTTGGTTGTATCTGCATGCTATGACCTGGACGCTGGAAACAAAAGTGGCAGGTACATATTTAAAATTTCCCTCATCGATTTTTATGCTGGAGATCTAAAAGCACCTGAATCAGTGCGGGGTGCGGCAGAGAGTGTGTGCTTCTTTCTACCAGTTATGCCCCCTGAATTTAACTCAATCTGCTAGAAACGTTTGGAAAATTTTAGTTTCATTGTGTTAAACCCCAAAACTACTTACGCTGGTGTTTCCCGCGATCTTATTATCTGAGTCAAAACTGAAATGGACCGGATCAAGCCACACACATAAACTACCAACAGGTCCAGGTCGAAATTCCTGGATTCGGCTGTTGCACTGGATATTCAAATCGCGCTTTCCTTAAGATCCTCATGCAATTGCAGGCAGATTTTAAACTTATTTTAAGTCATTAATTAAACCTTTAAAATAAATTGACGAGTGTGCACCATTAAAATTATTAATTTGTTCGACATAGTTAACTACTTAATTTAAGTGATTTCTTTGCTTAAACCCTCATCCATGCTTTTGTGAACTCCTAACTCCAGGTGACATTACACGATTAGATGTACTCTATAATAAAACAGAAAATGCTGCAAGTACTCAGAAGGTCAGGCAGCGTCTGTGGAGAGAGAAACAGCGTTCACGTTTCAGGTCGATGACCCTTCGTCAGAACTGTAACCTGAAACGTTAACTCTGTTTCTCTCTCCCCAGATGCTGCCTGACCTGCAGAGTATTTCCAGCATTTTCTGTCTTTATTTTAAATTTCCAGCATTTCAGTATTTTGCTTTTGTAGAGGTGTATGCTATAGGCCACCTACTGGTCGGAAGGATATGGAGAGCCAATTTGCTGGGATTTCAAAAGGGAATTGGATAAGAACCTGAAGCAAAAAATGCAGGGCTTCGGAGAAAGGGCGGGGGAGTGGCACTAGCCCTGATATGTCTTGTTCACGAAAAGCAGGCCGAATCCAATCCGGCCAATTACCGCCCAATTATTCTAATCTTAATCATCAGCAAAGGGATGGAAGGTGTCATCGACAGTGCTATCTTGCGACACTTACTCACCAACAATCTGCTCACTGATGCGCAGTTTGTTGCCCGCCAAAACCAGTCGGCTCCCGCCCGCTCCACAGCCTTGTTGCAAACATTGACAGATGAGCTAAATTCCACAGATGAGGTGAGAGTGACTGCCCTTGACATCAAGGCAGTATTTTATCGAGTCTGGCATTAAGGCGCCCATGGAAAACTAAGTGAATGGGAATCGGGGAGCGGGGGTTGGGAAACATCTCCATTGGCTGGAGTCAAACCTAACACAAAGGGAGACGGTTGTGGTGTTTGAAGGTCAATCATCACAGCCCCAGGACATCGCTGCAGGAGTTACACAGGGCAGCGTCCTCGGCCGAAACAACTTCAGATGCTTCATCAATAACCTTCCAACATAAGTTCCGAAGTGGGGATGTTCGCTTAGGACTGCACAGTGTTCAGCGCCATACACAACTCCTCAGAAAATGAAGCGATCCATGCCCGCATGCAAAAAGACTGGGACGACGTGCAAGCATGGACTGATAAGTGGCAGGTAACATTCGCGCCACTGAAGTGGCAGGCAATGACTATCTCCAACAAGCGAGAATCTAAGCACAGTCCCTTGACATTCTATTGCATTACCATCGCCGAAACGCCCACTACCAACATCCTGGGGCTCACCATTAACCAGAAAATACCAGCCACAAAAATACAGTGGCAAGAAGAGCAGATCAGAGTCGAGGTATTCTGCGGCGAGTGTCTCACCTCCTGACTCCCCAAACCCTTTCTGACAAATAAAAGACACAAGTAAGGAGTGTGGTGGAATACGCTCCACTTGCCAGAATGAGTCCAGCTCCAACACTACTCAACAACCTCGACACCATCAAGTATATAGCAGCCCACTTGATTCACCCCCTTAAAAATTCACTCATTCCACCACCGGCGTCCCGTGACTGCAGTGTATAACATCTACATGATGCGCTGCAGCAACTCGCGAAGGCTCCTTCGGCAGCACTTCCCAAACCCGCGACCTCTTCCACCTAGAAGGACGAGGGAAGCAGGCGCATGGGAACACCACCACATCCAATTTCCCGTCCAAGTCACACACCCATCCTGACTGGGAAATATATCGGCCGTTCCTTCATCGGCGCTGAGTCAAAATCCTGGGACACCCTCCCTAACAGCACTGTGGGAGCACCTTCAACACACGGACTGCAGCGGTTCAAGAAGGCGGCTCACCACCACCTTCTCAAGGCAATTAGGGATGGGCAATAAATGCTGGCCTTGCCAGCAAAGCCACGATCCCATAAACGGATTTAGAAAATAGCTGAAGTGCTCTTGCAGGAAGCCAACACTGGATCGAACGGCCGAATGGCCTCTTTCTGTGCTGTAACCATATATAATTCTATGATTCTAAGACTCAACTAATCCAATACTCTCCTTGTCGGCCTCCCATCATCCAGCCTCCATAAAGGTAGCCAGGACTCAGCTCACCTAGCCTAACTTGCATCAATTCCTATTTACCATTCGCTTGGATGTTTTGCTTACCTGCTCTCAGTCCATCACTACATTGATTTTAAAATCTCATCTTAGAGTTCAAATCCCTCCAATGTCCCGTTCGTTCCTATCTCTGTTACGGCGTGCAGCCCCAAATGTCTCCGAGATCTCTGCACTCCGACAAACCTGTCTTCTTGTGCGTCATCCATTACATTTGTCCCGCCATTGGTGAACGTGTTTTAGCCACCCGAGCCCTAACCTCTGGAATTCCCTCGCTAAACCTCACCACCATGTTACTTCTACTATGATTTGAATTTACATTGTCTTCAGTGGAACTAAACTTGTGAGAGATTTAAAAGAGGCTACCAAGTGTCATCCGTTGTCCACGATGGCAAAGTCAAAATATAATCAATGCATTTGCGGACTTTTTCGATTATCTATTCAAGTGAAGAATCGCTTCTTTTGAGGATATTGCAGAAAGTAAACCACACTCAGTATATTAATAATCTTCTTTCAATTGCAGTTTTTATATTCTTGCATGCATCCAGTGTATCGAAAATCGAAGATTCAAATAAGCTCACATACAAATATTTTGTATCTGTCTTCACTGTAGAAGACAGTAAAAGCATCCCAATAAATGCAGATAATCAAGGGGCAAAAGGGAGGGAGGAGCTTAAAACAATCACAAGCACTAGAGAAAAGTACTCGGCAAACTAACGGGACTAAAGGCTGAAAGTCACCCGGATCTGATAGCCTGCCTCCTAGGGTCTCAAAAAAAAGTGGCTGCAGAGATAGTGGATTGATTGATTGTAATCTTCCAAAATTGCCTGGATTCTGGAAAGGTCTCAGCGGCTTGGAAAACCGCAAATGGAACGCCCCTATTCAAGAGAGGAGGGAGACAGAAAGCAGGAAAGTATAGGTCGGTTAGCCGAACATCTGTCATTCGGAAAATGCTGGAAGCCATTAAGAAGTAATAGCAGGACATTTAGATAATAATGCTTCAATCAAGCAGAGTCAACATGATTTTATGAAAGCGAGTTCTTTGTGTGTGTAACGAGCAGTGTGGATCAAGGGGAATTGATCTTAAAAGGTTTCTGCACAAGAATTGAGCTCACGGTGTTGGGTGTAATATATTAGCAAGGATAGAGGATTGGCTAAATAATAGAAATCAGAGAGTCGGGATAAATGGGCAATTTTCAGGTTGTCAAACTGTAACTAGTGGGGTGCCACAGGGAACCGTGCTGGGGCCTCAACTATTTACAATCTATATTAATGACTTGGATGAAGGGACCGAGTGTGCTGCAGCCACATTTTCTGACGATACAAGATATGTGGGAAAGCAAGTTGTGAGGAGGACAGAAAGAGTCTGCAAAGGGTTATAGATAGGCTAAGAGAGTGGGCAAAAATTTGGCAGATGCAGTATAATGTGGGAAAATGTGAGGTTATGCACTTTGGTCGGAGAATAGAAAAGCAAAATATTACTTAAATTGAGAGAGATTTCAGAATGTTGCGGTACAGAAGAATTTGGGCTGTCCTTGTACATGAAACACAAAAGGTTAGCATGCAGGTACAGCAAGTAATTAGGAAGACAAATTGAATGTTGGCCTTTATTGCTAGGGGGATGGAGTATAAAATTTGTGAAGTCTTACTGCATCTTTATAGGGCGTTGGTGAGACCACATCTGGAGTACTGCGTACAGTTTTGGTCAACTTATTTAAGGAGGGATATACATGCATTGGAGGCAGTGCAGAGAAGGTTCACTCGAATGTTTCCAGTGATGAACTGGTTGTCTTATAAGGAAAGGTTGAGCTGGTTCGGCCTATACTCATTGGAGTTCAGAAGAATGAGATGTGATCTTATTGTAACATATAAGATTCTGAGGTGGCTTGATAGCGCAGATGCTGAGAGCATGTTACCCCTCGTGGGGGAATCTAGAAGTAGGAGGCATAGTTTCAGGATCAGCGGTCGCCAATTTTAGGTGGAGATGAGGAGGAATTTCTTCTCTCAGAGGGTCGTGAACCTCTGAAATTCACTAGCCCAGAGAGATGTGGAAGCTGAGTCAGTGAATATATTCAAGGCGGAGATAGACAGATACTTAAGCTACAGGGGAGTCAAGGGTTATGGGGGAAATGCAGGAAAGCGGCGTTGAGGCCGAGATCAGATCAGACATCATCTTATTGAATGGCGGAGCAGGATCGAGGGGCTGACTGGCCTACTCCTGCTCCTATTTCTTATGTTCGCATGTTCTCAAATCGCTTCTGTGGTAAAATGAGGAATAGTGCGAGAAAAGGGGCAACTGTGTAAGTGAGATATGGATTCCTACCTTCATGAGATCCATTATTGAACATTTAAAAATAAGGCCAAGGTTGCATTTATAACATGAGTTCTAATATTTATAATTATTATTATTAAAATGCAGAACTGGAGAAGTGCGAGGAACATCTAAAAGAAAAGGGTGAGAACAATATATTCCATATCTGTTTGAAATATTGGAATAATCCTTAGCATTGTTAAATTTAATTAGTTGTTAAAATACTAAGAGAGAGTGTTTAATGTCCTTCAAAACGCATGATAGATGTAAATTATCAGTGTGGTGCTGGGCAACATGACAATACAGTTACAGTGCCTGAATAAAAGAAAAGGGTGAAAACAATGTTTCCATGTCTTTTTGAAATATTGGCATAATCCTTGGCATTGTTAAATTTAATTAATTGTTAAAAAACACTAAAAGAGGGTTAATATTTGTGCTTCAAAACGTATGATGGATCTAGATTATTAGGTTAGTGATGGGCAATATGGCAATATACTTACATTGCCTGAATATTGAGAAGGCGAAACTGATTCTATATCCTTGTATGCCAGAATACCCACTACTCCAAGAATGTTATTTAACATGGTCCAGCTTGTCCAGGTGTAAAATGTAAATATAATAATTTTTAATCAATACTGGAGAATAATACCTTCGCTCTTACTCAAATAATTCCTCTACATGAACGAAATTCTTTCGCTTAGTTTGACGTTGTGAAAGTAAGAAAGTTTTGCAATCAAATCGAGTTTTCACGACCACCGGACGCCCCAAAGCACTTTAAAGCCAAGGAAGTAATATTTAATGTTTAGTCATTGTTGTAATTTAGGAAATGCGGCAGCCGATTCGCACATAGCAAGCTCCGACAAACAGCAACGTGATAATGACAAGATAATCTGTTTTAGTGATATTGATTGAGGATAAATCATGAGGGGTCTGGACAGAGTAGATTGAGGGAAACTGTCTCCATTGGAAGAAAGATCGATAACCAGAGGACACAGATTTAAAGTGATTGGCAAAAGAACCAAAGGCGACGTCTTGCAAATCTGTATTATGCAACGAGTGCTTAGGATCTGGAATGTCCTGCCTGAAAGGGTGTTGGACGCAAATTCAATCGCAGCTTTCAAAAGGGATTTGGGTAAGTATCAGAAGGAAATAAATTTGAAGGGCGAATAGGAAATAGCGGGGGTGTGCGACTGGCTGAAGTGTTCATGCAGAGAGCCGGCACGGGCTCGACGGGCCGAATGGCCTCCTTCCGTGTAGTAACCATTCTATGATTCAATGTTAAATATTGGCCAGTAGCACGGGGATAACTCCCCTGCTCTTTTTCGAAATAATGCCATTGGATCTTCTTTATATCAACACGAGAGGGCAGCTTAACCACTCACCCAAAAGACGGCACCTCAGATAGTGCAGCACTCCCTCAGTACCGCAGTGGAGATTCAGCCCAGATTTTTATGCTCAATAGCAGAACGTAATACATTGTGCATTAAATGTTGAAAGTCATTTTTGGGCAGACAGTAAAGCTTTGCTTTGGTTGTTTTTGCATGCTATGAACTTGGCGTTGGAAACAAAAGAGAAAGGTACGGATTTAACATTTTCCTCATCCATTTTCACCTCGCCATCTTTATGCACCTGAATCAGTACGGGGTGTGGGGGGCGAGGTAGAGTGCGTGCTTCTTTCTACTAGTTTTGCGACCTGATTCTAGCTCAATCTGCGAAACCAGAATAAACGTTTTGGCAATTTTAGTGAGTTAAACCCCCAAACTACTTACGCTAGTGTTTACCGCGATCTTATTGTCTGATTCAAAACATGAATTCGACCGGAACAAGCCACGCCCAGAAAACTAGCAACAGTCCAGGTCGAAAATGCTGGATTTCGCCAATTACACTAGTATTTCAAACTGCGCTTTTGTTAAGATGCTCATGAATATGTAGGCACATTTTAATCGTTCATTAATTACACCTTTATAAGCAATTCATGATTGTGCACCAATAAAATTATTGAATTGTTCGACATAGTTAACTATATCATTTCATTGATTATACTGCTTAAACACTCACCCATGCTTTTATGCACTCCAGATTCCAGGTGCCATTACGCGACTAGGTTTATTCTATGGGTCACGTACTCGTGGGAAGGATATGGAGGAGCAAATTTGTAGTGTTTCAGAAGGGTATTGGCTGAGAACCTCAAGGAAAAAATGCAGGGCTGCGGAGAAGGGGCGGGGGAGTGGGTCAAGATGAATTGCACTTGCAAGAGAGCCGGCACGGGATCGACCGACCGAATGGCCTCTTTCTGTGCTGTAACCATTTATAATTCTATGATGCTATGACTCGACCAATCCAATGCTCTGCTGCTCGGCCTCCCATCATCCAGCCTCCATCAACTTATCCAGGACTTTGCTAACCGTTGCCTAAATTGCATCAAATCCCGTTCACCATTCGCCCAGGTGCTTGCTTAACTGCATAGACTCCCAATCCGTCACCACGTCGATTTAAAATTCTTAGATTTGTGTTCAAATAGCTCTATTATCTCTTCCCTTCCTATCTCTGTTACGTCATCCAGCCCTAAAAGTCTCCGAGATCTCTGCACTCCTGCAAACCTGTCTTTTTGTGCGTTACCCGTTACATTCGCCCCGCCATTGGTGGGCCTGTATTTAGCCGCCTGAGCCCTAATCTCTGGAATTCCCTCGCTAAACCTCACCACTATGCTACATCAGTTTTGATTTCTATTTTTACTGACTTCAATTTCATAACTCCTCAAATAATGAAGCAGTTATTCCCCGCATGCAACAAGACCTGGACGACGTTCAGGCTTGAGCTGATATGTGGCAGGTAACATTCGCGCAACAGAATTGCCAGGCAATCACTGTCTACAACAAGCGAGAGTCTAACCAGCTCCCCTTGACATCCAAAGATATTACCACCGTCGAATCCCCCACCATCAACATCCTGGGGGGTCACCATTGACCAGAAACTTAACTGGATCAGCCATATAAATACTGTGTTAACAAGAGCAGGTCAGAGAATAGGTATTCTGCGGCAAGTGACTCACCTCCTGACTCACCAAAACGTTTCCACCATCTACAAGGCACAAGTAAGCATTGTGATGGAATACTCTCCACTTGCCTGGATGAGTGCAGCTCCAACAACACTCAAGAAGCTCGACGCCATCCAGGACAAAGCAGCCCGCTTGATAGGCACCCCTTCCACCACCTTAAACATTCACTCACTCCACCACCGGCGTACCGTGACTGCAGTGTGTACCATCTCCAAATTGCTCTGCAGCAACTCGCCAAGGCTTCTACGGCAGCACTCCCCAAACCCGCGACCTCATCCACACAGAAGGACAAGGCACGCAGGCCCCTGGAAATCTTCTGCCTCCAAGTTTCGCTCCAAGTCACACACCATCCTGACTTTGAAGTATATACCTGATTCTTCATCGTCGCTGGGTCAAAATCCTGGAACTCCCTCCCTAACAGCACTGTGGGAGTACCTTCACCACACGGACTGCAGCGGTTCAAGAAGACGGCTCACCACCACCTTTTCAAGGGCAACTAGTGATGGGCAATAAATGCTGGCCTTGCCAGGGACGCCCACATCCCATAATCGAATTAAAAATAGGACCTTAAAATTGCGAAAGATATCCAAGAGTCTACCAATTAAGTGTCATCCGTTTTGCACTATCACAAGCTCAAAATCTAAACCAATGAATTTGAGCAGATTATCGATTATCGACAAGTGAAGAATCGCTGCTGTTGGGGAATTTATTGTAACCAAACCTCACTCAGTTTATTAATAATCTTCTTTCAATTGCAGCTTTCTATATTTATGACTGCATACAGTGTATCTTATGTAAAAGTTTAAAAGAAGCTCGCAAACGCAAATCACGTCTGTGGTAAAATAATGAATAGTGCGAGAAGAGAAGCAAATGTGTGAATAATATACGAATTCCCACAATCAAGAGGTCCATTGTCGCATATTTAAAAATCAATGCAAGGTTGGATATTCCCACAAAAGGATGCATTTATAACATGAGCTCTAAAATTTATAATTATAATTAAAATGCAGAAATGGAGGAGATTGAGAAACTTCTCAGTGAAAAAGGTGAGAACAATGTATTCCTTGTCTATTTGACATATTTGAAAAGCATTGGTAAATATGATTAGTTGTTAAAAAATAATAAAAGAGAGTGTTTAATTTGCTTCAAACTCTATGATATCTGTATATTAATAGGATAGTGCTGGGTAATATGAAAATACATTTACAATGCCGGAATATTGACAAGGCGAAGCTGATTGTTTACACGATTATGCCAGAATATCAACTATTCCAAGAATAGTATGTAACATGGTCCAGCTTATCTACGTTTAAAATGTAAATATAATAGTTCTCAATCAATTATAGAGATCAAACTTATTTCCCTCCTAGTCAAATCATTATTCTGCATGAACGCGTCTCATTTGCTTGTTTTGACATTGGGAAAGTAAGAAAGAAAGTTTTGCAATCAAATAGAGCTTTTCCCGAACAGCGGACGCCCCAAAGCGCTTTCCAGCTAATAAAGTAATATTTCAAGTGTATTCACTGTTGCAATGTGGGATACGCATAGGCTAATTTGAACAGAGCAAGCTCCCAAAAACAGCAACGTGACAATGATATGATATTCTGTTTTAGTGATGTTGATTGAGGGATAAATATTGGCCAGGGGCCCGGGGATAACTCCCCTGCTCTTCTTCGAAATCGTGCCATGGGATCCTTTAGATCTATCTGAGAGGGCAGACGGGGACACGGTTTATCACCTCAGCCGAAAGACGGCTCCGTTCCGACAGTGCAGCACTCCATCAGTACTGCACAGGAGTGCCCGCCTAGATGTTTGTGTTCAACTGCAGAAAATAATACATCGTGCAGTAATTGTTGAAAGCAATTTACGTGCAGACAATAATGCATTGCTTTGGTTGTATTTGCATGCGATTACATTGGCGCTGGAAACAACAGAAACAGGTAAGAAGCTCAAAATACCTTCCTTCGTTTTCAGCTCGCGATCTAAAGGCACCTGAATGAGTATACGGTGCGGGAGAGAGAGTGTGCTTCTTTCTGCTGGTTGTGCCCCCTGACTCAAGCTGAATCTGCTAATCCACCAGACAAGTTTGGGGAACTTTAGTTCAATTGAGTAAATCCCCAAAACTACTTACACTGGTGTTTTCCTTGATCGTATTGCCTGATTCGAAATTGAAATCGACGGAAGCAGGCCACGTACACAAAACTAGCGATGCGCCCAGGTCGAAATAGCTGGATTTCGCCAATTCCACTGGCTAATCAAATCGCGTTGTTTAATATAATCATGAAATCGTGCATATATTTTTTTAAAATTCAATTATAAAAGCTTACCTTTAAAAGAAATTGACTTGTGTGCACCAATAAAAATC
This sequence comes from Squalus acanthias, assembly GCA_030390025.1. NCBI lineage: Eukaryota > Metazoa > Chordata > Chondrichthyes > Squaliformes > Squalidae > Squalus > Squalus acanthias. The sequence continues at coordinate 11,610,112 of CM059453.1, forward strand.
TTAAATTGATCGGCATAGCTGAACTAGTTATTTCAGTGAATGTATTGCTTAAACACTCAGCCATCCTTTTGCAATCTCCAGATTCGACGATTCCAATGCTTTCCTGCTCTTTCTGCCGTCATCATAAGAAGATAACAAATAGGAGGAGGAATAAGCCACTTGGAACCTCGAGCCTGCTCCGCCTTTCAATAAGATCATGGCCGATCCTGGGCTCAAAGCCACTTCCCTGCCCTCTGCCGATAACCTTTCACTCAGTCATCTTGCAAACATCTGTCTCTCTCCACCTTAAATGTATTTAATGACCCAGCGCCCACGGCTCTGTGGGGCAGAGAATTCCACAGATTTACGACCTTCTGAGAGAAGAAATTTTCCTCATCTCAGTTCTAAAAGGGCGACCCTTTATTCTGAAACTTTTCCCCCGAGTTCTTGATTTTCCCACGAGGGGAAACATCCTCTGTCCATCTACCTTCTCGAGCCCCCTCAGTATCTCATAGGTTTCAATAAGATCACCTCTCATTCTTCTAATTTCCAATGAGTATAGGACCAACCTGCTCAAACTTTCTTCATCAGTCAACCCCTTCTTCTCTGGAATCAACCTAGTGAATGTTCTATGAACTGCCTCCAATGCAAGTATATCCTTCCTTAAATAAGGATAACAAAAATGTACGCAGTATTGAATCCAGCCTCCTTAGACTTATCCAGAACTCTGCCACCCGAATTTGCATCAACTCCCGTTCTCCAATCGCCCGGATGCTGGCTGACCTACATTGTCTTCCAGTCCATCAACGCATCCATTTGAAATTCTCACGCTTGTGTTGAAATTTCTGCTTGGCTGGTCCCACCCTATCTTTGTTTGACAGCCAGCCATAAAACCAACCGAGATCACTGGTTTCCTCCAAACTTTGTCACTTATGCATCACCAACTTCCTTTCCATCGACTTTGCTGGTCGTGTCTCCAGCTCTCTGAGCACTAAGCACTGGAATTCCCAGTCAAACACTTACCACCATGTTACATCTATTTTGATTCGTGTTTTCATTGACTTTAATGGAACTACAAATTTTGAGAGATGTAAAAGAGGCTGCCGATTAAGTGTCATCCGTTTTACATTAGAACATAAGAAATAAGAGCAGGACTAGGCCATACGGTCCCTTGAGCTAACTCTGCCATTCAGTAAGATCATGGTTGATCATCGACCTCAACTCCACTTTCCCGCCCGTTTCCATATCCCTTGAATCCCCTAGAGTCCAAAAATCTATCTATCTCAGCCTTGAATTTATTCAAAGACTCATCATGCACAGCTATCTGGGACAGAGAATTCCAAAGATTCACAACCCTCTCAGAGAATAAATTCCTATACATCTCATCTCAGTCTTAAATTGCCTACCCCTTATCCTGAGACTATGCCCCCTAGTTCTAGACACTCCAGCCAGGGGAAACAACCTCTCAGCATCTACCCTGTCAATCCCCTTCAGTATATTGTATGTTTCAATTGGATCACCTCTCATTCATCTTAACTCCAGAGCGTAGGCCAAATCTGCACAATCTCTCATCATAGGACAGACCTCTCATCACAGGAATCTATCTAGTGAAGCTTCATTGCACCGCCTTCAAGGCAAGTATGCCCATCCTTAGATAAGGAGTCCAAAACTGTGCACAGTATTCCAGCTGTGGTCTCACCAAGGCCCTGTTCAGTTGTAGCAAGACTTGCTTCCTCATATACTCCAACCCCCTTGCAATAAATGCCAACATGCCATTTGCCTTCCTTATTGCTTTCTGTACCTGCATGCTAACTTTCTGTGTTTCTTGCACGAGGACACCCAAATCTCTCTGAACACCAACATTTGAAAGTTTCTCACCATTTAAAAAATATGACACTATCGCAAATTCAAAATATACACCAATGATTTATGATTATCTAGAAAAGTGAAGAATCGCTTATTTTTGGGGGGCTTTACTGAAAATAAACTTCCACTCATTGTATTAAAAAGCTTCTTTCATTTGCTGTTTTTATATTCATAAGTACAGAAAGGGTATCGAAACGCAAAGACGAAAAGTAGCTCCATTTTCATGTTCCTTCTGTGGAGAAAATGGTGTATTCTTCGAGTAAAGTGGCAACTGTGAAAATGAGATATGGATTCCCACAATCACGAGGTCCTTTATTGCATATTTCAAAAAATGCAAGTTTCAGTATTCCCAAACAAGAGTCCATTTTTAAGCTGCGCTCTAATTTATTATCATTATTAAAATGCAGAACTGGAGAGCTGTGAGAAACTTTCAAACGGAAAAGGTAAGAACAAATTGTTTCTTTGTCTTTTTGACATATTTCTGCAAACTAAAAGGGAATGTTCAACGAAATTCACACTGTATGATAGCTATTGATTATCAGTTTAGTGCTGGGAAATATGACAATATAGATAACATTCCTGAACATTGATGATGAAATAATGCTTGTCTACACGTGCGGGAATACCAATTATTCGAAGAATTTTATGTAACAGTGCCCTACTTGTCCAGGTTTGATATTTAAATACCATGGCCCGGATATTCTGATCCCTACGGGTGTGTACGAGCTGCGTACACACCCGTAGGGACATCGAAAACGCCGGTTTCAGGTATGCACAGCGCATGCACTGAAAACCGTCATTTCCGATCTGTCAAGAATGCTCTTGACAGATCGGACGCCTGCCCTGGAGAAGGGCCTCTGCGGGCGGATATTTCCGCATTCTGGAGACCCTCCGCCCGCAGAAAACCCTTAGAATTCTTACGCCTGGTAAAAGCGTAAGGCTTGCTTTTACTAGGATAAAAGTTGAAAAAAGTAAATAAAAAATGTTTCAGTCATTTATCATTTAAAAATAGTTTTAAAAATGTAAGTTTATTTTTAGCCCTGTGAAAAACGTTATTTATCTTTTTCAAAATGTTGAATGTTTGTTTAACATATTTAATTTATTCGTAATTTCAATTAATTTTAAAAATGTGATTTAAAAAAAATATATTTAATGCTTCAAAGTGTTTTTGTGGGGATCTCCATTCACATATTTGACAGGTCTACCTGTCAAGTGTATGAAGGGAGATTCCCTTCTTAGATTGGCTACCCATGGCCCACTTGATCCCATGGACGCTTGCGAACCGCATGCGCCCCTCGGATACGTAGGCTCTGCGAACTTGGAGTTGGAGAGGCCCAGCATCGGAACTATACGCACCTCGGGAGCCCTGAGGTAAGTGCATAATTTTTTTTCCAGATCGGAGACTTCCGCACGCTAAAAACTTCCGATCGGTAATACGACCCAGTAGTTCTTACTCAATTCGAAGTTCAAGGTACCTTCCATCTTACTCAAGTATGTCATCCACATGCACGATGTCCTTTTGCGTATATTGATATTACGAAATAAAGACAGGAAGTAAGAAAGAAAGGTTGCAATCATCTAGCACTTTTCACTAACACCGGACGCCGCAAACCGCTTTACAGCCATGGATGTACCTTTGCAGTGTAGTCACTGTTGTAATATAGGAAACGCAGGCCCCCAATTTGCGCACAGCAAGATCCCATAACCAGCCGCGTAATAATGGCCAGATAATGTGTTTCAGAGATGTTGATTGAGGAATAAATATTGGCCATGAACCCGGGGATAAATCCCGTGCTCTTCTCCGAAATAGTGCCATAGGATCTTTTATGTTCACCTGAGAGGCAGACGTGGACTCAGTTTAATGTCTCAGCCGGAAGACGGGTCCTCCGACAGTGCAGCACTCTCTCATTACTGCACTGGAGTGCCAGCCTATTTGTTTCTGGTCAAGTGCAGGAAGTAATACATTGTTCAGTATTTTTTGAAAGTAATTTATGTGCAGAAAGTAATTGTATTCCTTTGGTTGTATTTGCATGCTATGACCTTGGCGCTGCACAAAAAAGACACTGGTACGTACTTAACATTTCCTTATCCATTTTTATCTCGAGCTATAGGCAGGGTTAAGCATGCGTTAAAACCCGGAATATGCGATCTGTCAAGAGTCACCTTGACAGATCTTCTGCATTACCGGGAAAAGGTCCAACGCGGGCGGAGAGTTGCGCTATTTACACAACTTCTGCCCAGCGAATGCCCGTCAAATTTCGAAGCCTGGTAAGCGCAGCCGTAAGGACTGCTTTTGCCAGCTTAAGAGTTTGAAAAAATATTTAAAAATAAATTTCTTTCATTTAAACACTAAAACACATGTACAATAAGGTAAGTTTATTTTTAAACCTTTTAAATATGTAAACTTATTTTTCAGAGAAATAGAACTTTGTTTTAAAAGTTTAATTACATTGCATTTTGATTCATTTTAATTTTTTTTGTTATCGGTTATGTTAAATCTATTTTTAATGTCATCCCCATTCATGCTTATGGAGGTAACGTACAAACGGAATCTCCATAAGCATGAATGGGGAGCTCCCTTCTTCGATTGCTTCGGCCGGCACACTGGATCCCAGGGGCACTTGCGAAATCGCATACGCCCCTGGGTTACGTGGGCCTCTCGGCAGGCCTACTTATAGAGGCCCAGGAGTGCAAGTGTCCGAACCTCCGGGACCATCAGGTAAATTCGTAGATTTTTTGTTGGTTTGAGGCCTCCGTCTGCAGGAAACTTCCGACCGCAAATTCAGCCGCTATACCTTTAACAGAAATTGATTCGTGTGCACAAAAAATATTAAATTTTTCGATATAGTCTATTGAGTAATTTCAGTGAATGTATTGCTTAAACACTCATCCATGCTTTTATTAACTCCAGAGTAGACTATTCCGATATTCTCCTACTCGTTCTGCTATCATCCAGCCTCCTTATACCTATCCAGAACTCTGCCACCCTTATCATTTCTTGCATCAACTCCCGTTCACTAATATCCTGGGTGATCGCTTTCCTACATTGTCTCCCAGTTCGTCAACAGCTCAATTTCAAACATTCATATTTCTGTTCAAATACCTGCATTGTCTGGTCCCTCCCTATCCCTGTAACGACATCCAGCCATAAAACCCTCCGAGATCTCTGGATTTCTCCAATCCTGGCCTCTTCTGCATCACCCACGTCCTTTCCATCCACATTGACGTGCGTGTCTTTAGCTGCATAAGCACTAACATCTGGAATTCCCTCGATAATATTTGCCACCATGTTACATCTATTTTGATTTGTATTTCCACTGACTTCAATGGCACTAAAAATGGTGAGAGCTGTCAAAAAGGCTGCCGATTAAGTTTCATCCGTTCTAGACTAACACAAAATCAAAATCTACCCCAGTGGGTTTTGAGGCGCATCATGAATATCGAGACAAGTGAAGAATCGCTTATTTAAGGACTTTACTAAAATCAAACTTACACTCATTATATTATTAACCTCCTTTATATGGGTATTTTTAAATTGGTGAGTACAGGCAGTGTATGGAACGGCCAAGACTAACATTAGCACACATTCTCAAATCCGTTCTGTGGAAAAACGTGGCAACATGAGCTCGAATTTTTATTCATTATTATTAAAATGTAGATCTGAAGATATGTGAGAAAAATCTCAAAGAAAGAGGTGAGAACAATTTATTAAATATCTTTGACCTATTTGCATGGTGCTTGGCATTTTGATGTGCAAAAAGTTATTCAAAAATACTAAAATAAAGTGATAAATCTGCTTCAAAATGTATAATAGCTGTAGATTATCAGGTTGCTGCTTGGCAATGTGACAATATAATTAAAGTCTTCTCTCTCGCTTCGGCAGTCCCTCGGAACCGAGCATGACTTGCTTCCACACTAAAAAGTAGTTCTAAAGTGACTGTTGAGACCAATGCGGGAACTACAGTGTCTGTCACAGAAATAACTACAGTACATGCAGGAATTACTCAGCAGGCCAGGCAGCATCCGTGGAGAGAGAAACAGAGTTAACGTTTCAGGTCTGGGACCTTCATCGGAACTGGAAAAAGCTGGAGATGTAACAGATATTAAGCAGGTGCAGAGACGCGGGGGGTGGGGCGGTTTGTTCGGGGAGGGGTTCAGTAGGGGAGGAAGGAATTGAAAGAACATACTGTGCATTTGTAAGAGGCAGGAAAGATAAAATGTTGCAAATGGGAATGGCAAAATCATACAGCATGAAAAATGGGGGCAGGGATTATGGTCTGAAATTGTTGAACTCGATGTTGAGCCCAGAAGGCTGTAAAGTGCCTAATCGAAAGATGAGGTGCTGTTCCTCGAGCTTACGTTGAGCTTTATTGGAACAGTGTGATAGGCCGAGGGCAGAGAGATCAGAGTGGGAGTGAAGCGGAGAATTAATTCGACAGGCCACCGGGAGCTCGGCATCCCCCTTACGGTCTGAACGGAGGTGTTCCACAAAGCGGTCACCCAATCTGCGTTTGGTCTCACCAATGCAGAGGAGACCGCATCGTGAGCAGCGAATGTACTATATTAAATTGCAAAAGTACAAGTAAATCGCTGTTTCACCTGGAATGGATGTTTGGGGCCCTGGAGAGTGGGAAGGGAGGAGGTAAAAGGGCTGGTGTTGCATCTCCTGCGCTTGCACGGGAAGGTGCCAAACCAAGGAAAAGGGCTGTTAGTGGAGATTGAGGAGGGGACCAGGGTGTCGCGGAGGGAGCGGTCCCTTCGGAATGCTGAAAGGGGAGTGAGGGGAAGATGTGTTTGGTGGTGGGTCCGTGGAGAGAGAAACAGAGGTTTGGCAGACGGTGGTTGAAGGGGCGGGCGGGTGGGGTGCTTGGGTTGACGTGCGCTCCTTCCGCTGTTTGTGTTTGGCTTCCGCTTGCTCCCGGCGATGAGATTATATGTGGCTGGCGCCTTCCCGGATGCTTCTCCTCCAAACTGAGCAGCCTTGGGCCAGGGATTCTCAGGTGTCGGAGGGGATATTGCAAATTTTCCAGAAGGCTTTGAGGGTGTCCTTGAATCCTTTCTTCTTCCCACCTGGGGCTCTCTTGCCATGACGGAGCTGCGAGTTGAATGCTTGTTTTGGGAGTTTCGTATCGGGCATGCGGACAATGTAACCCGTCCATTGGAGCTGATCGACCATGGTCAAAGCTTCGATGCTGTGGATGTTGGCCTGAGCGAGAACACTGACGTTGGTGCGCCTATCCTGCCAATGGATTTGCAGGATCTTGCGGAGACAGCGTTGGTGGTACCTCTCCAGTGCTTTGAAGTGCCTGCTGTACATGGTACATGTCATAGAGGCAGGGCAGGTATCACTACTGCTCTGCAGATCATGAGTTGTTGCCGGGTTTGAGGACCTGGTTTTCAAACACTCTTTTCCACAGCCTACCGAAGGCTGCACTGGCACACTGAAGGCGGTGTTATAATTCGTCATTGAAGTCAGCCCTTGTTGACAGTAGGCTTCCGAGGTATGGAAAGTGGTCCACGTTGTCCAAGGCCTCGTCATGGAATTTGATAATCGGGGAGCAGTACTGTGTGCCGGAGGCAGTTTGGTTAGTGTAAGGCCCATGCTCTCGTACGGTTCGGTGAAGGTGTTGACGATGGTTTAGAGTACGACCTCCGAGTGTATGTAGAAGCAAGCGTCATTTCCATACTTTAATTCAAAGACAGAGGATGGGACTACCTTGTTTGTGGACTTGAGGCGACGGAGGTTGAACAGTTTCCCGTTTGTTCTGTAGATTAGCTCCACTCCTTCTGGGAGCTTACTGAGGGTGGATTGAAAAAATGCAGCAAGGAAGATCGAGAAGAGCGTTGGTGCGATGTAGCAGAACCTGGTCTCCAATCGTCTTGGATACCCTTGCCATTGGACCAAGACCTTGCCCAGTCAAGCCCGTGTGGTAGCTTGTGTGCAACGGCCACCCCACGATAAAATAATTCACACTCAGGCCGCTTCCCTCCTTTAAAATAGTTAAAGTGCCTGGACATTGACAAGGCGACACTGCTTGAATACACGTTTATGTGGGTATATCAGCAATACCAAGAATTGTATGTAATGTGGTCAAGCTTCTCCAGGTGTATGCTGCCGGAAGCCTTCAGAATCACCTCGCAACTTCCGGCTTTCCACATGAGCTGCGCATGCACGAAACGGGGAACTTGCAAGCTTTCAAGTTTCGCTTGGATAGATCCATCACATCCGTTGTAAATTCACTTAAGCTGCCGTAGATTTGGGCTATTCGCCAACTACTTACTGCCCAGCAAATGCCCACAAAACCATTACGCCTGTTACAACTAGACGGAAGGCCGACCAGCGTGAAATTTAAAATAAATGTAAAAATAACATTTTTTAAATTATTTAGCCACTCACTTACATTTAAAATTCGTTCAGGTAAATTTTAAACCCTTACAAATTATTTAAATTTATTGTTCAAAAAAATATTTTTTTACGTTTAACATTTAGTTATGTATTATTTTTATAAATAGCCCAAACCTGCGCCCGCGAATGCTCATATCCTTCAGATTCGAACGATCTGTCAAGCTGAAACGTGACAGATCGCGTTGCGAGTTATCTCGCATGCGCATCACATGCAGATACCCAGAACTCGCGGGGCACTTACGGCTCCGTGCGCTGTCATATGCCCCCGAAAATTCGGTATTTATTCAGCCCTCATTTCGACTGGCAACAGTTAATCTTTCTTTCTATTTGAAGATGCATTGCATTGTTTATGTTGTTCATTTTTGTAGTTGAAAAACAACAGCAACAACAACTTGTATTAATATAGCGCCTTTAACTTAGGAAAATAACCCAAGGTGCTTTGCAGGAGTATTATAAGACAAAGCATTTGAAGCCGAGCCACATAAGGCGAAAACCTTGGTCAAAGAGGTTCGTTTTAAGCAGCGTCTTAAACGAGGAAAGAGAGGTAGCGAGGTGGATAGGTTTCGGCAGGGAATGCCAGAGCTTCGGGACCAGGAAACCTAAGGCACAGTCACCAATGGTTGAGCTGCTATATGCAGAGATGCTCAAGAGCGCAGAATTGGAGGATGGCAGATATCTCAGGGGGTTGTGGGGCTGAAGGAGATTACAGAGATAGGCAAGGAGGAGTCCATGAAGCGAATTGAAAAAAGGGGTGAGAATTTTCAAATGGACGAGTTGCTTAACCAGGGCCGATTGTAGGTTAGGGAGCAAAGGTGTGATGGGTGTACGGGACTTGGTGTGAGTAAGGACACTGGCAGCCGAGTTTTGGATGCCCTCAAGTTTACGTAGGGTAGAATGTAGGAGACCAGGCAGGAGAGCATTGGAATAGTCAAGTCTAGGGGAAAGGAGAGAATTGTTGAGTGATATCTAATAGATCTTAATTTATTTAAATTTCTCATTCAACTTCCAAGGAAATAAAATGAAACACGATGGACAGCACAAAATTCCTCCATATAAACGTACACAACCGGCCGTATATTCCGATGCCTACGGGTGAATATGCGCTGCGCACCCACCCGCAGGGACATCGGAAATGCCGGTTTCATGCATGCACAGCGCATGCGCTGAAAACCTGCATTTTCGATCTGTCAAGAATGCAATTTACAGATCGGACGCCTGCGCTGGAGAAGGGACTCTGCGGGTAGAGAGTTCCGCTTTCTGCAGAACCTCCGCCCGCTGAAAGCTCTTAGAAATCTTACGCCTGGTAACAGCAAGCGTAAGGCCTGTTTTAACCAGGATAAGTGCTGAAAAAAGTAAAACAAATCTTTTTTTTCACTCATTTATCACTTAAAAATATATTTTTTTAAAGTTAAAAGAACTTTAATTATTGATTTCAAATAATTATTTTTTTGTTTAAAACATTTAAGTTGTTGTAATTTCACGTACTTTTAAAAATGTGATTTTTTTTAAATGTATTTAATGTTCTAAAGTGTTTTTGGGGTGATCTCCATTCATGTATTTGACACGTCTATCTGTCGAGTGTATGAAGGGAGATTCCCTTCTTTGATTGGCACCCCATGACCTACATGTCCCAGGGACGCTTGCAAAGTGCATGCGCCCCTGGGATACATAGGCCCTGCGCACTTGTAGTAGGTGAGGAAAGGCATCGGAACTATACGCACACGGGAAGCCTCCGATCGGAAAATATGGCCCATTGTCTTTTTGGGGTGATCTCCATTCATATATTTGACAGGTCTATCTGTCAAAAGTATGAAAGAAAATTCCCTTCTCCTATTGCCTGTCCTGGCCCACGTGATCCTAGTGACGCTTGTGAGCCGCATGCGCCTCTGGCAGACGCGGGCTCTGCCCATTTTGACTGTGGAGAGGCGCAGGAGCGGAAGTGTCCGGATCTCGAGAGCCCTCAGGTATGTCGGTTGATTTATTTCCGAGAAGAGGCATCCGCACGCAGGAAGCCACCTAGCGGAATTTACGGGCCATTACAATTACCTGGATTTCCTTTTCAGATGGGTAACAGACCCTTGCGCATACTTTCATACTCTGAGAATATACCATCAAACCCACCACAAAATCGACAACGATAATTCTTTCTCAGTTCTGAGGATTAAACTACCTCCCCTCTTACTTAAATTATTCTTTTATATTCATCGCGAGTTTCTTTCGGTTATTTTGATATTGTGCAGTAAGTAACACGTTGCTTCTGTTGTATTTTGCATGCTGTGATCTTGCCGCTGGAAATAAAAGACGCCGGTACGTATTTAACATTTCCTCAAATATTTCACACTCGAAGTTCTGAAGGGACATGACTCAGTCCCGGGTGTTGTACAGAGTGTGTGCATCGTTTTGCTAATCATGCGCTATGATTCCAGTGCATTCGCCGAAACCAGCAGAAAATTGCGGGGAAATTTAAGTGTAATCTAGTTAAACCGCAAAACTGCTTACGCTGCTGTTTTCTGCGATCTTGTTGTTTGACTCAAAATTAAACGCGACCGGATCAGACCCCGCCCACAAAACTTGCAACGCGGCCAGGACAAAATTGCGGGATTTCGCCTATGCAACCGGCTTACTCAAATCACGCTTTTTTTTACGTACTCATGCAATACTAGACATATTAACACGCTTTTTCAATTCAAAAATAATGGGCCGGATATTCCGATCTCTCCGGGTGGGTACCCGCTGTGCACCCACCCGTAGGGACATCGGAAATGCCGGTTTCAGGCATGCACTGCGCCTGCGCTGGAAATCGGCATTTCCGATCTGTCAAGACAGCTCTTGACAGATCCTCCGGCTGCCCTGGAGAAGGGCTTCTGCAGGCAGATAGTTCCGCTTTTTGGAGATCCACCGCCCGCAGAAAATCCTTAGAATTCTTGCGCCGAGTAAAAGCAGGCGTAAGGCCTGCTTTTACCAGGATAAGAGTTAAAAAAAGTAAAAAAAAACAATTTCCCTGATTTATCATTTAAAAATGCTTTAAAAACAGTTATGTTTATTTTTAGCCCCATAAAAATCTCTAATTATATGTTCCAAAAATGTAAATTTTCGTTTGAAATAGTAAATTTATTGTAATTTCAAGTTATTTTAAAAATGTGATGTTTTTTAAAAAATGTATTTAAACTTTTACTATGTTTTAGGTGTCATATATTTGACATGACTTCCTGTATGAAGGGAGATTCCATTCTGTGATTGGCTCGTCATGGCCCACGTGCTCCCAGGGACGCTGCGAACTACCTGCGCCTCTGGGACACGTGGACCCTGCGCACTGGCTGTTTGGAGAGGCCCAGCATTGGAATTGTGCGACTGCCGGGAGCCCTGATGTAAGGGCGCAGATTTTTCCAGATCGCAGTCCTCCGTCCGCCCGAGTCTTGCGATCGGAATATCTGGTCCAATACCTTTAAAATAAATTAACTACAGTGCACCAATAAGCTTAGGTTATTCGATAGTATGTTTAAGTAATTTCGGTGAATTTATTGCTTAATCCTTTATCCATGTTTTTGCTAGCTCCAGGCTCGATTATTTGAATGCTCTCCTCTTCGTTCTGCCATCATCCAGCCTTCATAAACTTCTCAGGAACTCTACCACCCTTATCCTAAATTGCATCAACTCCCGTTCTCCAATCGCCCAAGTGCTCGTTTACATACATTGGCTACCAGTCCATCAACACATCGATTTTAAATTCTCATGTTGGTGTTCAAATATCTCCATTGTCTCGTCCCTTCTTATCGCTGTAACGACATCCAGCCCTAAACCCCCCGGAGATCTTTGGTTTCCTGCAATCCTGCCCTCTTGTGCATCACCCACTTCCTTTCCATCGACAGTGGCGGATATACCTTCAGATCTCTAAATCCTAACCTCTTGAATTCCCTCGCAAAATCTTGACACCCTGTCACATCTATTTTGATTTGTATTTCCACTGACATCAATGGAACTAAATATTGTAGAGATATAAAAGAGGCTCCGATGAAGTGTTCTCCGTTTTACACTATCACAATGTTAAAATCTAAGACAATGTGTGTGAGGTGTTTTATGATTATCTAGACACGTGAAGAATCGCTTATTTTTGCGAGTTTATTGAAAACAGACTTCCACTCAGTATATGAATAACCTTCTTTCAATTGCTGTTTTTATTTATTCATGAGTACATGCAGTACATCGAAACGCGAAGACTAAAAGTAAATCCATTTTCAAAAACATTCTGTGGAATAAAAAGTAAATAGTTCGAAAAAAGTGGCAACTGTGTAAACGAGATACGGATTCCCACAATCACGAGGTCAAAAATCGCAAGGTTGGATATTCCCACACAAGAGTACAGTTGTATGATGTACTATAATATATTTTTTTATAATTATTAAAATACAGAACTAACTGCGTGTCGTGAACTTCTGAAAGATAAAGGTGAGAACAAATTATTCCATAATGCTGACATATTTGTATATTTCTTGACATTGTTAAATATAATTAATTTGTCAAAATAATAAAAACGAATGTTTATTGTGCTTCAGGCTGTAGGATATCAGCACAGTGCTGGGCAATATGACAATGCGCCGTATATTCCGATCCCTACGGGTGTGTACGAGATGTGTACACACCCATAGGAACATCGGAAATGCGGGTTTCAGGCATGCCAAGCGCATGCGCTGAAAACCGGCATTTCCGATCGTTCAAAATGCTCTTGCCCGATCGGACGCCTGCCCCGGAGAAGGGCCTCTGCCGGCGGATAGTTGCGCTTTCTGCAGGAACTCCGCCTGCAGAAAACCCTTAGAATTCTTACACCTGGTAAAAGCAGGCGTAAGGCCTGCTTTTACCAGGATGAGAGTTGAAATGAGAAAAAAAAATGTTTTTTCAGTGATTTATCATTTAAAAATACTTTAAAAAAGATAATTTCACTTTTAGTCGAATCTTTAAATGATTGTCATTTCAATTCATTTTAAAAATGTGATCTTATTTTTAAATTTATATTATATTTTGAAGTGATTTTGAGGTGATCTCCATTCATATATTTGACAGGTCTCGCTGTCAAGTGTATGAAGGGCGATACCCTTCTTTTAGTGGCTCCTCATTGCCCACGTGATCCCAGGGACAGTTGCAAACCGCATGCGCCCCTGTGATACGTAGGCCCTGCACACTTGGAGTTGGAGAGGCCCAGCATCGGAACTATGCGCACCTCCGGAGCCCTCTGGCAAGTGTGTAGATTTTTTGCAGATCGAAGGCTTCCTCACGAAGGAAGCCTCCGATCGCAAAATACGGCCCGTGATGTTTTACAGTGCTTTTGGGGTGATCTCCATTCATATATTTGACAGGTCCATCTGTCAAGTGTATGAAGGGAGATGCCCTTCTTTGATTGGCTCTCCATGGCCCACGTGATCCCAGGGCCGCTTGCGAACCGCATGCGCGCCTAGTATACATGGGCCCTGCGCATTTCGAGTTGGTGAGGCCCAGGACTGAAGTGTCCGGACCTCGGGAGCCATCAGTTAATCTGTAGATTTCTTCCAGATCGGAGGCCTCCGCACGCAGCAAGCCTGCGATCGGAAAATAGGGAACTATATATTTACAGTGCCTGTATATTGGCAAGGCGAGGCTTCTTGTATACACGTGTATGCAGGAATATCAAATAGTCCAAGAATTTTATGTAACAATATCCAGCTGGTCCAGGTGCAAAATGTAAATATAATAGTTGTTAATCAATTCTGGAAATCCAGCTACCTCCCATCTTACTCAAATAAGTCTTTTACATGTACGAATGTCTTTCGCTTATTTTGATATTGTGAAGGAAAGACAGAAAGTAAGAAAGTTTTGCAGTTATACAGCGCTTCGGAAGACAAGCGGACGTCGCAAAGCACTTCACAGCCAAATAAATAATTTCTCAAGTGAATTCACTGTTGGAATACAGGAAACACAACAGCCATTTTTTGCACAGCATGCTCCCACAAAAAGCAACGTGATAATGCAAAGACAATCTCTTTTAGTGATGTTGATTGAGGGATAAATATTGGCTACTGCAACGGGGATAACTTCCCTGCTCTTCTTTGAAATAGTGCCACAGGATCTTTTATGTCCACCAGAGGTGTTCGCAGTTTAACGGCGTAGCCGAAAGAAGGCACCTGCGACAGTGCAACACACCCTCAGCACAGCACTGGAATGTCAGCCTACATTTATGTGCTCAAATGCAGGATGTAATACATTGCTCAGTTTAGTTTTGATAGTAAATAATGTGCTGACATTAACACATTGCTTTGGTTGTTTTTGCATGCTATGATCTTGGCGCTGGAAAAAACAGGGGCTGGTATGTATTTATAATTTCCCTGATCCATTATTAACTCCTAATTTAAAGGCACCTTTTTTCCGCTAGTTATGCCGCCTGATTCTAGCTCATTCTGCTCACCCAGCAGTAAAGTTCGGGGAATGCTAGTGTAAGTGAGTTACAACCCCCAAACTACTCACTCTGGTGCATTCTGCGACTTGTGTTTGATTCACGACTTCAAGCGTTCAGGTACGAGTAGAGATTACACAAATTAGATTTGTATTCCATATAATTTTGAAGATAAAGTGGTGATCTGATCGAAGTTTTACAGATATTAAGGGAAACAAATAAGGTAGATAGAGAGAAACTGTTTCCGCTGGTTGGGGATTCTAGGACTCGGGGGCACAGTCTAAAAATTAGAGCCAGACCATTCAGCAGTGAAATTAGAAAACACGTCTACATAAAAAGGGTGATAGCAGTTTGGAACTCTCTTTCACAAATGATAAACGAGCTCAATTGTTAATTTTAAATCTGAGATCAATAGCTTTTTGTTAATCAAAGATATTAAGGGATATGGGCCAAAGGCGGCAATATGGAGTTAGATCGCAGATCAGCAATCATTGCATTGAATGGCGGAACTGGCTCATTGAGCGGAATGGCCGCCTCCTCTTGCTATGCTCCTACAATTGAAATTTGAATTCGACCGGATCAGGCTCCGCCACCAAACGAGAAAGGCGTCTTAGTCGAAATTGCAAGATTTCGCTGATTGCACTGGCTATTAAAATCCCGCTATTTTTAAAAAAGTGTTCTAGCAATATTAGGCACACTTAAACTTTTTTAAATTCATAAATTAAAGCTTTAAAATAAATTGACTAGTGTGCACCAATAATAGTATTACATTGTTCGATACAGGTTTTTTAAATAATTTCCGTGAATTTATTGCTTAAACTATCATCCATGCTTGTATTGACTACAGAATCGATTATTCCAATGCTCTCCTACTCGGTCTCCCGTTATCCAGCCTCCATATAGATATCCATAACTCTGCTATCCGTCTCGTAACTTGCAGCAAATACCTGTCACCGATCGCCTGTTTGCGCGCTTACCTACATGAGTTCCGAATCCTTTAACACATCGATTTTAAATTTTCATCTTTGTGTTCAAATAACCTCCATTGTTTAGTCCTTCTCTGTCAGTGTAACGACACACGGCCCTAAAACAGTCCGAGATCTCTTGATTCCTCCAATCCTGTCATCTTGTGCATCACCCAATTCGTTCGCCGTGCGACTGGAGGACCTGACTTTAGCTATCTGGGCCCTAACCTTTGAAATCCCACCGTAAAACGGATGCCCATGTTAAATCTATTTTGATTTGTGTTTCAATTGGCCTGAATGGAGCTAAAAATTGGGTTGATTTTCTGTCATACTTTTTACACTATCACAAACTCAAAATCTTCCCCAATAGGTGTGGCTGTGAGATCATGGATGGGATAAACATTGATAAATAGGAGGTAAAAGAAAGGCTGGCAGTACTTAAAGTAGTAAGTTTACCAGGAAAGGATGGCATGCATCCTACGATGTTGAGGGAATTTAAGGTGGAAATCGTGGAAGTACAGACCATAATCTTCCATTGTCCTCAGATACGTGGGTGGTGCCAGAGGGTTGTAGAATTGCAAAGATTTATCCCTACACCATTGTTCACAAAAGGGTGTTAAGATAAACCCAGCAACCTCAGGCCAGTCAGTTTAACCTCGGTACAGGGGTAGCTTTTTGAAACGATAATCAGGGATAAAATTAACAGTCACTTGGGCAAGTATGGATTAATTAAGGAAAGCCAGCACGGTTTGTGAAAGGAAAATCGTGTTTAACTAAATTGATCGAGTTTTTTGATGCGGTACCAGAGAAGGTTGATGAGGGCAATGCGGTTGACGTGGTGTATATGGACTTCCAAAAGAAATTTGATAAAGTGCCACCCAATAGGCTTGCCAGCAAAGTGGAAGCCAATTGAATGAAAGGGACAGTGGCAGAATGGAAACCAAACTGGCTGAGTGACAAGAAACAGAGAGTGGTTGTTAACGGTTTTTTTTCAGACTGGAGGGAGGTATACAGTGTTGTTCTCAAGGGTTCGGTTCTAGGACAACTGCTTTTCTTGGTATATGTTAATGACTTGGACTAGGGTGCAGACTATTGCAAATTTTACAGATGACTCAAAACTGGGAAGTATTGTGAACACTGAGGAGGAATGGGTGGACACGTGGCAGATGAAGTTTAAAGCAAAAAATTGGGAAGTGATATATTTTGGTAGGCAGTACGAGGAGAGGCAATATAAACTAAAGGGCAGAATCCTAAAGTGGTGCATGAACAGAGAGCCCTGGGGGTTTATGTGCAGAATTTTTTGAAGATTGCAGTGTAGGTTGAGAAAGCAGTTAAAAACCTTACCAGATCCTGCGCTTCATAGATTCAAAAAGAAGGAACCTCCATAAAACACAGGTTCGACCTCAACTGGAGGATTACGCACCACACTTTAGGAAGAATGTGAAGGCCTTAGAAAGGGTTAATAAAATAGTTAAGATTGATTCCAGCGATAAGGGACCAAAGTTACGTGGATAGACTAGAGAAGCTGGGTTCGTTTTCCTCAGCGCAGAGAAGGCTGAGAGGAGATTTGATAGAGCTGTTGAAAGTCATGATGGGTCGAGACAAAGTAAATAGATTGAAACTGTACCCATGGGCGGAATTGTGGAGAACCTGAGGACACAGATTTAAGGTAATTGGAAGGAGAACCAAAGGCGATCTGCGGAATTTTTTCATTTTACGCAGCGAGTGTTTATGATTTGGACTGTACTGCCTGAAAGGGTGTGGAAGGCATAATCAGTCAAAAGGGAGTAGTGCTTGAAGGAAAAAAATGCAGTGCTATGGGGAAACGGCGGGAGAGCGGAACTAGCTGAGGTGCTCTTGCAGCGAGCCGGCACGGGCTTGAGGGACCGAATTGCCTCCTTCTATGCTGTAACCATTCTAGGATGCGGTGATTCTAGGTGCTTTTCGATTATCTAGAGAAGTGTAAACTCGCTTATTTTTGCGGCTTTACTGAAAACAAACTTCCAATCATTATGTTCATAAAAAACTTTCAATGACTGTATTTATATTCATGTGAAGATACAATGCACAGAAACTCGAAGACTAAAATTAGCTCGCATTTTCAAATCACTTCTGTGAAAAAAATGGTGTATTGCTCGAGAAAAATGGCAACTGTGTAAATGAGATATGGATTCCCATATTCATGAGGTCCATTATTGCAAAGTTAAAAAATGCCAGGTTGGATATTCTCATGCAAGGCTGCAATCGGTTGATTTTCTCCAATATTTATTTTATTATTAGCAAATGCACAGCTAGCTGCGTGTCAAAAAATGTTAAAAGAAAGAGGTGCGTACAATTTATTCCAAGTTTGTTTGACATAGTGCATAAACTTTGGCATTATTAAATATAATTAGTTGATCAAAAATTCGAGAAGGGAGTGTTTAATTTGCTTCAAACTGTATCAAAGCTGTAGATTAGCAGGTTAGTGTGGGGCAATATGACAATAGGCCCTATATTCCGATGCCTACGTGTGTGCACGCGCTGTGTACACACCCGCAGGGACATCGGAAATGCCGAGTTCAGGCATGCCAAGCGCATGCGCTGAAAACCTGCTTTTCCGATCTGTCAAGAATGGTCTGGAGTAGGACCTCTGCGGGGGATAGTTCCGCTTTCTGGAGAACCTCCACCCGCAAAAATCCCTTAGAAATCTTACGGCTGGTAAAAACATGTGTAAGGCCTACATTTTACAGCATAAGATTTGAAAAAATTACAAAAAATAATAATGTTTCACTAATTTATCAATTAAGAATAATTTAAAAAAGGTAAGTTTATTTTTTGCCCCGTAAAACAATTTAATTATTTTTTCTAAAAAATTAAATTTTTGTTTTAAATATTTATTTCATTGTAATTTCAAAGAATTTTTAAAATGTGATTTTTTTTTCTTTTATTTAATGATTTAAATTGTTTTTGGGGTGTTGTCCATTCATATATTGGACAGGCCTATCTGTCACGTGTATGAAGGGAGATTTCCTTCTTTGATTGGCTCCCCGTGGCCCACGTGATCCCAGGGACGCTTGCGAACCGCATGCGCCTCTGGGATAACTGGGCCCTGCACATTTCGAGTTGGAGAGGACCAGGTGCGGAAGTGTCCGGAGCTCGGGAGCCCTCAGGCAAGTCGGAAGATTTTTTCCAGATCGGAGGCATCCGAACGCAGTCCGATCGGAAAATACGGCCCATTATTGGGCCTGATTTGGCGTTCGGAGGCTGCCCGCGGGCGGATGTCTCCCAGTTGGAAAAATTCAAAGCATTTACCTGGAGGCTCGGGAGGGACGGTGGCTTGCGATCTGGCTACTTCGGGTGCGCGAGGGCAGAGGCCCAGGTATCCCAGGGCCACATGCGGTTCGCAAGCGCCCCTGGGATCACGTGGGCTGGCGCAAACAATAAAAGAAGTGAATTCCAGTTCATACTTTTGGGAGTTCCGTGCGTACGGAATCCCATAAATATTAATGGAGATCACTTAAAATATACGCGACACATGAGAAAAAAAATACAAATATATATTTAGAATTAATTGAAATGCCATTTTATTAAATATTTTAAACGACATTTTAATTTTTTGAAAACTAAATCACATGTTTTACCGGGGCTTAAATTGGACCTTATTGAACAGGGTTTTTAATATATAAATGAGAGATGAAAGTTTATTTTTCTAATTTTAAATCTTTTATTGTGGGAAATGCAGGCCTTACGCTTGAAGTGCACCGGCATTCAGCGGGCGGAAGTAGCGCAAATAGCGCAACTCTGCACCCGCAGAGGCGCATCGCCCGGTGATGCGGAGGATCTGTCAAGAAGATTTTCTATTTTGATACTGCGAAAGAAAGAAAAAACAAAAGACTGGCAATTACAGAACCGCCGGGCGCCCCACAGGGCTTTAAAACTAAGGAAGTACTTTTTGAGTGTAAAACTGTTATAATGTAGGAAACGCGGCAGCCAATATGCGCACAGCAAGCTCCCACATTCAAAAATGTTATAATGAAAATCTGATCGGCTCTAGTGATGTTGATGGAGGGATAAATGTTGATTAGGAAACCGCGATAACTCCCCTGCTCTTCTTTGAAATATTGCCAAGGGATGTTTATGTCCACATGAGAGGGCTGACGGGGCCACTGCTTAACCTCTCACCCCAAAGACAGTGCAGCCATCCATCAGAAATGCACTGGACTGTCAGCCGAAATGTGTGTGCTCAATTGCAGGAAGTAATACATTGTGCAGTAATTTTTGAAAGTAATTTCTGTGCAGACAGTAACAACTTGCTTTGGTTGTATTTGCATGCTGCGAATTTGCGCTCGATCCAAAAGGGGCTGGTACGTATTCAAAATTCTCCTCATCCTTTAATAACTCGAGATCGAAAGGCAACTGAATCAGTACACGGTGCGGGGTAGAGTGTGTCCTTCTTCTGCTAGAACCCCCACTACCTGATTCCACCGCAATCTGATAATCCAGCGGAAATGTTCAGGGAATTTTAGTGTAAGTGTTTAAAACCCCAAACTGCTTCCGCTGTTGCTTTCCCCCATCTAATTTATTTAAAAAGAAATAGTTTATGGGATGTGGGCGTCGCTGGCAAGGCCAGCATTTATTGTCCGTCCCTAATTGCCCCTGAGCAGGTGGTGGTGAGCCGCCTCCTGAACCGCAGCAGTCCCTGTGGTGAGGGTGTTCCCACAGTGCTATTAGGTAGGGAGATCCAGGATTTTGATCCAGAGACTATGAAGGATCAGCGATATACTTCTAAGACAAGGTGGTGTGTGACTTGGAGGGGAACGTGGAGGTGGTGGTGTTCCCATGCGTCTGCTGCCCTTGTCCTTCTAGGTCGACGTGGTCGCTGGTTTTGGAGGTGCTCCGAAGGAGCCTTGGCGAGTTCTTGCAGTGCATCTAGTCGAAGGAACACACTGCAGCCACGGTACGCCGGTGGTGGAGGGAGTGAATATTTAAGGTGGTAGATGGGGTGACAATCAAGTGGGCTGCTTTGTCCTGGATGGTTTGGAGCTTCTTGAGTGTTGTTGGAGCTGCACTCATCCAGGCAAGTGGTGAATATTCAATCACACTCCTTACTTGTGCCTTGCAGACGGTAGAAAGTCTTCGGGAGTCAGGATGTGAGACACTCGTCGCTGAATACCTAGCCTCTGATTTCCTCTTGTTGCCACATTATTTATGTGGCTGTTCCAGTTAAGTTTCTGGTTAATGGTGACCCCCAGGATGTTCATGGTGGGTGATTCGGTGATGGGAATACCGTTGATTGTCAAGGAGCAATGGTTTGACTCTGGCTTTTTGGAGATAGTCATTGCCTGGCACTTCTGTGGCGCGAATGTTACCTGCCACTTTTCAGCCCAAGCCTGAACCTCGTCCAGGTCTTGTTGCATGCGGTATGGACTGCTTCATTCTGTGGAGTTGTGAATGGCGCTGAAAACTGTGCAGTTATCAGCGGGCATCCCCATTTCTCACCTTATGTTGGAGGAAAGATCATTGCTGAAGCAGCTGAAGATGGTTAGAACTAGGACACTGCCCAGGGGAACTCCTGCAGCGATGTCCTGGTGATGTGATGATTGATTACTGATCTTCGAGATAAAGTTACGAGTAGAGATTGCACAAATTGGGGCTGCAATCCCTAGAATCTAAAAGTTTAAGAGGTGATCTGCTCGAAGTTTCCAAGATATCAACAGAAACAGATAGGATAGATAGAGATAAACTAGTCCACTGCGTGGGGATTCTAGGACTCAGGGGCGCAGTCTACAAGTTAGAGCCAGACCTATCAGGAGTGAAATTACGAAGCTCTACTATACACCAAGGTTGATAGAAGTTTGGAAATCTCTACCGTAAATGGCAATTGATGCTAGATCAACTGTTCATTTTAAATCGGAGATTGATAGCTTTTTATTAACCAAAGCTATTGCGGGATGTGGGCCAAAGACGGGTATATGGAGTTAGATCTCAGGTCAGACATGATCCAATTGAATGACGGAACAGGCTCAAGGGGCTGAATGAGCTACTCCTTTTCTATGCTCCTCTGTTCCTATATTCGTAGAACTCCAAATGAATTTCGACCGGATCTAGCCCCGCCCACAAAACTAGCAACGCGCCCAGGTCGAAATTGCCTTTATTAGCCGAGGCATAGCTTATAAGAGCAGGGAGGTTATGCTTGAACTGTATAACACGTTAGTTAGGCTTCAGCAAGGATACTGCGTGCAGTTCTAGTCACCACATTACAGGAAGGATGTGATTGCACTAGAAGAAAGGCAGAGGAGATTTACGAGGATGTTGCATGGGCCGGGGAATTATAGCTAAGTGGAAATATTGTATAGAGGGGCCAAGATAGAGTGGTTAAGAAGGAACTACTTCCCTTATCAGAATAGTCAATAAACAGGGGGATAGATTGAATGTAATTGGACGGAGGTTTAGAAGGGATGTGGGGATAATTTTTTTCACCCAGACGTTGGTGGGGGTCTGGAACTCACTGCCTGCCAGGCTGGTAGAGGCAGAAACCCTCAACATATGTAAAAAGTACTTGTATGTGCACTTGAAGTCCCGTAACCTACAGGTCTACGAATCAAGTTCTGGAAAGTGGGATTAAGCTGGATAGCTCTTTGTCGGCCGGCACCGACATTTTGGGCCGAATGGTCTCCGTCTGTGCTGTAAATTTGTATGATGCTATGATTCAATGATTCAATGTCCGGGTGCACGCTTACCTATATTGACTCGTCGCCCGACAGCACATCGATTTTAAATTAGCATTCATCTGTTCAATTACGTCCATTGTCTTGTCCCTCCCTATCCGTGTACAGGCAGCCAGATCTAAAACTCGCTTGAGATCTCTGGTTTCCTCCAATCCAGGCCTCTTGTGCATCACCCACTTCCGTATCAAAGACATTGGTGACGTACTTTCAGCTGCCTGAGCCCCAAACTCTGGAAATCCATCGATAAACCTCACCAACAATTTACCTCAACTTGGAATCGTATTTCCATTGATTCAATGGAATTAAAAATTGTGATAGATGTAAAAAAGCCTGGCAATAAATGTCATCCGCTTCACTTGATCACAAAGGCAAAATCTACCCCAGTGGGCGTGAGGTGTTTTATGATTATCTAGACAAATACTCAGTATATTAATACCCTTCTTTCAATTGTCATTTTTATATTCGTGAGAATATACATTCTATAGAAACTCTAAGATCACAGGTAGCTCACTTTGTCAAATGCCATCTGTGGAAACACATGGTGAATAGTTCGTGAACAGAGGCAACAGTGTAAATGAGATATGGATTCCCACAATTACGAGGTACCATTATTGCAAATCTGGATATTCCCACACAAGAGTTCTCTAATATGTATTATTATTAATAAAATGCAGAACTAGATCAGTGCAATAAACTTCTAGCAGAAAAAGGTAAGAAGAACTTATTCCACGGCTGTTTAACATATCTGCATAGTCCTTGGAACTGTTAAATGTAGTTAGGTGGTCCAAAAAAAATATTGTGCCATATATTCCGATGCGTACGCGTGTGTTCGCGCTGTGTACACACCCGTAGGAACATCGGAAATGTCGGTTTCAGTCATGCCAAGCGCATTTTAAAAAAGTTATTTTTTTTTTAATTAGTTAATATTTTTCTGTGTTTTTGGGGTGATCGCCATTCATATATTTGACAGGTCTATCTGTCAAGTGTATGATGGGAGATTCCCTTCTCGTATTGGTTCCCCGTGGCCCACGTGGTCCCAGGTACGGTTGCGAACTGCATGCGCCTCTGGGATACGCGGGCCCTGCGCATTTTGAGTTAGGGGAGGCCCAGGAATCGTAGTATACGCACCCGGGAACCCTCAGCTAAGTCCACAGATGTTTTCCAGATAGGAGTCCTCCGCACGCAGGAAGTCTCCGATCGGAAGATACGAAGGCCCAAAAATTAGTGAGTGAGACTTCGTGCGAGGGTAAGGCCTTCCCGCGATCTCTCACTGCGCGCTGGCTTTTTCAGTCTGAGCTCGGACGAACTTGATGTTCTGGACAGCAGCTGTGCAGGGCTTTCGTATCCCACAGGCGTAGTTAATTCGTGCGAGCTGTGGGATCACGTGAGTCAGTTAGAGCCAATGGGAGCACACCATCTTACATTCATAGCTTTCACAGCACGGCTGTGAAAGCTATGAATGCTATACACCCCCAAAAGAACAGCTAAACCTCAATTAAATTTGTTAAAAAAACCATCACATTAATAAAATAAGTAGAGTTAAATAAATTAACCATTTTAAACAAAAAATTAATTTTTTTTAAAATTTAAAATCTTTTAAAAAGTTATAAAAATAAACTTACCTGTCTTTAAAGTCCCTAAAAAAGATATACCGATTAAAAAAAATTCAAAATAATACTTAATTAAGTACTTACCTTGTTAAAAGAGGGTCTTACACCTCCTTTCTTCATGTCTAAAATCTTCCATGCTTACCTACGCGTCCAAAGCACTAAGTGCCCTGCGTGCGCGCAGCCTGTAGCGCGCACACGGTTCACCTAGGAACCGCCCCCTTTTGAATTCACCAAGTGCCGGGTTTCAGCGCATGCGCAGTGCATGCAGAAAACCGGCAATTGGAGACAGAGTACGCGAGAGTACACAGTGCGTACTCTCGCGTAGCGGCACTAATTTTTGGGCCATTGTGTTTAATGTGTTTCAAACTGTATGGTAAGTATAGATTATCAGTTCAGTTAAACTGCTTGAAGATTGATGTGGAGATGCCGGTCTTGGACTGGGGTGGACAAATGTGAGATGTCGCACAACACCAGGTTATAGTCCAACAGCTTTATTTCAAATCACAAGCTTTCGGAGCGCTGCTCCTTCGTCAGGTGAAGTGAAGAGATGCATATAGTCACAGCATATATAGTCAGAGAACACTGCCAGATGATTACAGTTAATCTTTCCAACTGCCCTTTATCACACCTCGGCAGAGAGATAATCACGGCAATCAAAGATGTGGATGGTGTCCAAACAGGTCAGCACTACCACATTGTCTTTGGTGTAATGTTTTCCTGACTGACATGTTTGGACACCAACCACACCTTTGAATGCCGTGATTATCTCTCTGCCGAGGTGTGATAAAGGGCAGTTGGAAAGATTAACTGTAATCATCTGGTAGTGTTCTCTGACTATATATGCTGTGACTATATGCATCTATTCACTTCACCTGACGACGGGGCAGCGCTCCGAAAGCTTGTGATTTCAAATAAAGCGCTTGAACATTGACAAGGCGAGACTGCTTGCATACACGGGTAAGCGGGAATATCAACTACTCCAAGAACTTTATGCAACAAGTCCAGTTTGACCAGCTGTAGAATGTAAATATAATGGCCCTGAATTTCCGATCGGACCAATGTTCAACTTATGGCTACAGCACAGTGTCAGGCCAGATTTCTGTGCTCAGTTGCAGGAAGTAACAAATTGTGCAATAAATATAGAGAGTAATTTTTGTGCAGACACTAATACCTTGCTTTGGTTTTATTTGCATGCTATGAATTTGGCGCTGAAAACAAAAGAGACAGGTATGTTAATTTCTCCTCATCATTTTTAGCTCGAGATCTGAAGGCACCTGAATCAGTCCGGTGGGCCGCGGCAGCGTGTGTGTTTCTTTCTACTAGTTATGCCCCCTGCTTCAAGTTCAATCGGCGAAACCATTAGAAAATCTCGGGGAGCTTTAAGCGTAAGTTTGTTAAACCCTGAAATGCATACGCTAGTGTTTTCTGCGATAATGGCCCATAATTTCGGCTCCCTTGCTTCCCGTGGGTGCAAGGATCCCGCGCGCACCTGCCTACCGCGCCTGCCGTTGACCTCTGGGCTCACGGGAACTTCTGCTCCTGGTGCTCCTGCAGCTGCCGGCGCGCAGTCCTTGTGTATCCCAGGGGCGTAGTTAGTGCGATGCATCCCCTGGGATCACGTGGGCCATGGAGAGCCAATGGAAGCAGACCATCTTTCATTCATAGATTTGACAGGACCTGTCAAATCTATGAATTGAAATCGGCCCCAAAACAACATCTAAACTTCAAATAAATTTAAAAAAGCATCACATTTTTAAAATAACTATAAGTTAAATAAATTAACTACTTCAAACAAAAATTTTAATTTAAAAAAATTAAAATACTTCTTAACAATGCTAAAAATAGTCTTACCTTTCTTTAAAGTACCTAAAAAAGATAAACCTGTTGACAAAGTTTGTTAAATTGTTATTAATTAACCACTTACCTTGTTAAAAACGGTACTTGCACCATCTTTTTAAAAGCGCAGCTTCTTCCATACTTACCTTCCCGGAAAAATCTGAAAAAAAAATAAGTTCGCTGCGTTCGCACAGCCTGTCCCGCGCACGCGGTTCACCTCGCAACCCCTCCCTTCACGAGAGCGGAAGTGCCGAATGCGCAGTGCATGCAGGAAACCGGCACTTCAGGGGGGCTTACGGGTGAGTGCACAGCGCATACTCACCCGGCAAATGCCGAATTTTTGGCCATTATTGATTACTTCAAAATTTAGCTCGACCGGATCAGGCCACGTCCAAAAACTAGCCGAGATCGAAATTATGAGCTTTGGCCAATTACCCTTGCTATTCATATCGCGCTTGTTTTATGTTAAGTCCTCGTGCAATCGTGTGTACATGTTAAAACTCTGTTCAATTCAATTCAAAAATAAAAGCAGTTAGGCAGGCAAATGGTATGTTGGCCTTCATTGCAAGAGGATTTGAGTACAGGAGCAAGGATGTCTCACTGCAGTTATACAGGGCCTTGGTGAGACCAGACCTGGAGTACTGTGTGTAGTTTTATTCTCTTTATCTAAGAAAGGATATACTTGCCATAGAGGTAGTGCAGCGAAGGTTCACTGGACAGATTCATTCCTGGGATGGCTGGACTGTCGTATGAGGAGAGATTAGCTCGACTAGGCCTGTATTCACTCGAGTTTAGAAGAATGAGAGGGGATCTCATTCTAAAATTCTGACACGGCTAGACAGACTGGATGCAGGGAGGATGTTTCCCCTGACTGGGGGCGCCAGAACGAGGGGCCACATCCTCAGGATACTGGGCTACGAAATTTAGGCCTGAGATGAGGAGACATTTCTTCACTCAGAGTGTGTTGAAACTATGGAATTCTCTACCACAGAAGCCTGTGGATCCCAAGTCACTGAATATATTTACATTTTATATTTCTAGAAGCAAAAGGGGTCAAGGGGTATGGGGAGAGCGCGGGAATGTGGTATTGAGAGAGGATCAGCCATGATCATATTGAATAGCGGAGCAGGCTCGAAGGTTCGAATGGATTACTGCTGCTCCTTTTTTTTCTATATTTCTATGTTTCTGTACTTATTCAGAAGAAATTCACTATTGTACACCAATAAAATTGTTAAAGTGTTCGGTATAGATTTAAAGTATTTAAGTGAATTCATGTCAGATTATTCACAGGCAGAGGACCGGTGTCCCGGCGGAAAATGTTTATGTTTATTGATAAACCAACTTCCAGCAGCAATAATAAAACTGCAACAGATTACTACTCTTAAATACTTCAAGGAATAATATTCTTGGAAATCAAAATAATCAATTATGCTGCCCCATTGCGCTGGTAAATGACATATTTTAGGTTGTATATTTTTGGAGCAATTTCCCATCATGCCTAAAGCGGAATCTCTGCTGTTAAAACAGAACCTCTCAATTAAGAACAGAAGAACATAAGGAATGGGAGCAGAAGTAGACCATTTGGCCCTTCGAGCCTTCTGCGGCTTTCAATAAGTTAATGGCTCATCTTCTACCTTTTCTCCACTTCCTGCACTATCCCCATATCCCTTGATTCCCTTAATATTCAAAAATCTATCGATCTCTGTCTTTAATGTACTCAACGACTGAGCCACCATAGCCACCTGGGTGGAGAATTCCAAAGATTCACCATCTCTGCGTGATGAAGTTTCTCCACATCTCAGTCCTAATTAGCAGGCCCCATCTTCTGAGACTGTGACCCCCGGTTCAAGACTCCCCAGCCAGGGGAAACATCCTCCCTGCATCCAATCTGTCTAGGCCTGTTAGAATTTTGTGTGTTTCACCTCTCATACTTCTAAACTCTAGAGAATATAGGCCCAGTCTACTCAATCTGTCCTCATAGGACAATTCCCCCATCTCAGGAACTAATCTGGTGAACATTCATTGCACTCCCTCTATGGTAAGTATATCCTTCCTTCGGTAAGGCGACCAAAACTGTACTAAATTCTCCAGGTGTGGTCTCATCAGGG
The DNA here is from genome assembly GCA_030390025.1 of Squalus acanthias. Lineage (NCBI taxonomy): Eukaryota > Metazoa > Chordata > Chondrichthyes > Squaliformes > Squalidae > Squalus > Squalus acanthias. The sequence continues at coordinate 11,638,010 of CM059453.1, forward strand.
CCAAACATAATTGCAGTAAGATGTCTTTAATCTTATACCCAAATGCTCTTGTATTAAAAGCCAACATACCATTTTTCGTCCCTAATTACTTGATGAATATTGTATTTAATATAAATATAAGTATAATTATAGTAAATATAATGCAATATAATTAATATAATATAATTAATATAACTTTATCTAATTAGCAACATAATGTTATTAATATAACGTGATATAATAAAGTCCGAGCTCTCCTATAACTTTAGTACCACAATTGCCATTGTCTTCTTTTCATTTACTTAAAGAGACCTAAATATTGGGCGAGGAGGAGATTGTGTTACCGCCCCTAAGTGTCCCGCCCAAAATTAACTGCTTCCCAAGTGTCTTCACTTCACTCTCATGATTGTAAGTCCCTAAAATGATTTCTGATGACAGAGGCACCGACGACACGGACTAGTGTGTTGTCACTTTCCGGCGGAAAGTAAAGAATATAACATTGCTATCAAGATGGGAACTTACGCAATCGGTCAAACATTTTCACTTCAGGTGTAAATGCTGAAAAGTCTCATTTCTTGCTTTCCAGAACTAACCTTCTGCCAAGACCACTTAACAAAATTAGGTGAGAAATGTGTTTTATGTTTGACATACTATGACTACATGCTCTTCGCCTGTGCTCACATCACTGAGCCTGAATTCCCATTAAGAAACAGATGCAGTGACCTATTCCAGCTCAATGCAAACGGACTGTGACTCCTTGAGCCATTCCTCGAAGTACATGTATAATTGAACCAAATCGAGGCAGGCCACACTTAATTTGGTGCGGATTAATGAGCCAGAATTAGTCAACCATTTAAGGGTAATGTAAGACCTCTGTAACAGCGAGCAGAACATGTTTGAAATCAGCATTAAGATTTTTAATGTAGAAGGGTGAGTCAGAATGCAGGGAGTTAAATTTAGGTAAGGCCCATTTTGAAGGAATGAGGCAGAAATTGACCAGATTAAACTGGCCGTAAATGCTAACGAGTAAAACTAAAGAAGTAGAATGTGAGGAGCTCAAATAAATATGTGCTAAAATAAGAGACCTGTGCAGACCCATAAAGGACAAATGCTTCACTTGTGTAATAATATAACACCGGTCAACAAAAGAGGGGGGTGATCGTACAATAGTATAAATAGTATAAATAGTTCTGGTCGCCACACTGTAGGAAGGATGTGATTGCATTGGAGAGGGTGCAGAGGAGATTCACCAGGATGTTACCTGGGCTGCAGCGCTTCAGCTGTGAAGAGAGATTGGACAGGCTGGGGTTGTTTTCCTTAGAGCAGAGAATGCTGAGGGGAGACTTGATTGAGGTGTACAAAATTATGAGGGGCATAGATAGGGTAGATAGAAAGGGACTTTTCCCCTTAGTAGAGGGGTCAATAACCAGGGGGCATATTTTCAAGGTAAGCGGCAGGAGGTTTAGTGTGGATTTGAGGAAAATCTTTTTCACCCCGAGGGTGGTTGATATCTGGAACTCACTGCCTGAAAGGGTGGTAGAGGTAGGAACCCTCACAACATTCAAGAAGCATTTAGATGAGCACTTGAAACGCCATAGCATGCAAGGCTACGGACAAAGTGTTGGAAAATGGGATTAGAATAGACAGGGCTTGATGGCCGGCGCGTTCACGATGGGCCAAAGGGCCTCTTTCTGTGCTGTATAACTCTGTGACTCTATAAATCAAAAAGAAAGTGTTTTCACAAATGCAAAGAATAGCGGACTGGACCAGAGAAAAAGAACACCAAAGTGAGTCAAAGAATGCAGTACAAGATGTAAAAATAGAATAAATGAAAACAAACTTGGGATGGATACCCAGATAATACCAAACGATCTTACCAGAATATTAAGAGAAAGAGCGTGGTCAAAGATAATGTGGGCTCCTTAAAAACGGACGCATGTGATATTGTAATTAAAAGTAAGGAAATGGCACACTTGCGAAATAGTTACTGTGCATCGGTAGTCACTGTAGAGGGAGTGCATTACGTTTCAGAGACAGGGAGAACACTCAAACTAAATCAAGGGCAGAAGTGCAATTTTAATTAATATGAGTAAGCGGATGATAATGAAAAATAGCGAGATTGAACATTTACTAATAAGAATATAAGAACTTAAGAAATACGAGCTGGAGTAGGCCATTCGGCTCTTCGAGCCTCCCTGCCATTCAATGAGATCATGGCTGATCTTCTACCTCAATTCCATTCACCGGCCCTATTGCCATACCCCATGATGCCCTTAATAGTCAGAAATCTATCGACTTCTGTTTTGAATATAGGCAATGACTGAGCCTCCGCAGCCCTCCTGTGCAGAGAATTTCAAAGATTCACCACCCTCTTTGTGAAGAAATGTCTTCTCATCTCTGTCCTGAATGGCCTGCCCTTTATACTGAGGCTGTGGCCCCTGGCTCTCGACTCCCCAGCCAAGGGAAACATTCTGATGGATTCTATGGTTTCCACTCCAGTCTCTGAAAGTATGTAGTTGAGGAAACTGCAGATTAATCATGGGCCCGGGTTTTACGGGACTTATGATGGCATACACCATCGTGAGTGCAACCCAAGTTCCCGGATTCCGCATCCGATGCACATCCGTGAAAACCCGGAACTTGCATTCTTTCAAGTTTCTTCTTGGCAAGTTGTACCCATTGACTGTAAACTCACTTCCGCTGGCGCAGTGCTGGGCTATTTGCCCAGCTCCGGCCCAGTGAATACCCACAAAACCCTTACGTCTGGTAAAAGCAGGAGTACGGCCTTCTTGGGTTAAAATAAATGTTAAAATCTTTTTTTTAAATGATTTAAACATTCAGTTACATTTCAAATTAGGTTAGCGTATTTTTGACCCGTTTAATATATGTTTAAATTTATTTTTCAATGTTTCTGTTCAATGTTAAATGTTTAATTAAAATAAAAAGAAAGACTTGCATTGATGTAGCGCCTTTCACGTCCACCGGACGTCTCAAAGCGCTTTACAGCTAATGAAGTATTTTTCGCAGAGTCGTCACTGCTGTAATGTGGGAAACGCGGAAACCAGTTTGCGCACATCAAGCTCCCACAAGCAGCAATGCGATAGTGACCAGGTAATCTGTTTTTGTTATGTTGGTTGAGGGATAAATATTGGCCAGGACAACGGTGATAGCTTCCCTGCTCTTCTTCGAAATAGTGCCATGGGATATTTTAAATCCAACGGAGAGGGCAGGCGGGGCTCATCCGAAATACGGCACCTCCGACAGTGCAGCGCCACCTCAGCACTGCACTGGAGTATCAGCCTAGTTTATGTACTCAAGTCCCTGGAGTGGAACATGAACACACAAACTTCTAATTCAGAGGCGATGTGCTACCCATTGAGCCACAGCTGACACGTAACGGGTACTTGAATTAATTTTGAAACTGTGATTAATTAATTTTATTTCTGTGTAGTGAAATGTTATTGATTAGGTGATTTCTGTTCTTCTTATGGGGATTCAAAATGTTATTGGAAACCACAAAAGCATCAGGGGAATCCCCATTTTTGATTAGTTGGCCTGGCCCACGTGATCCCAGTGAAGCTTGTGAACAAGGTGCGCCTCTGGGATTCTGGGATGCGTGTGCCTTCGCGCAATTCTACGCTTCTTGGCCGAGGTCCACAAGCGCTGGAGACACATTTGCCCTGAAATGCGCCTCTCCGGCTTGCCGCGGGGGTAAGGATCACGCGCGCACTTAACTACCGCGCCTGCCATTGACTTCTCGGCTCACGGGAGCTTCAGCTCCTGGGCCTGCTCCAAGTGCCGGCGCACAGTGCTTGCGTGTCCCAGGGGCGCAGCTAGTGCGATGCGTCCCCTAGGATCACGTGGGCCATAAGGAGCCAATTGCAGCAGAGCACCTTTCATTCATAGATCTGACAGGAAGATCTGTCAAATCGATGAATTGAAATCGGCCCAAAAGAACAGCTCAACTTAAATTAAATTGTTAAAAAAACATCACATTTATAAATTAACTATAAGTTAAATAAAATAAATACTTTAAACAAAAATTTAAATTCTTAAAAAAGTTAAAATACTTTTTAAGAGTGCTAAAAACAAACGTACCTTTCTTTACAGTATCTAAAAAGGATAAACCTGTTGAAAACATTTTTAAATTATAATTAATTAATCATTTACCTTGTTGAAAACGGGTCCTGCGCCTCCTTTTTAAACGTGTAGGTTATTCAATAGTTACCCTCCCGTAGAAAACTGAAAAAAACCTAAGTTTGCGGCGTGGGCGCAGCCGGTACCGCGCACGCGGTTCACCTATGAACCGCCCCCTTCACCAGAGCTGAAGTTCCGGTTTCCCGCGCATGCGTAGTGCATGCAGGAAACCGGCACTTCAGGACGCCTCACGGGTGAGGACACAGTGCGTAATCACACGGGAGGGCCGAATTTTTGAACAATGTGTAGAGGTTGTTTTCTGGCGGTTCGAAGGCGTAAGCGGACGGCAAGCATTCGACCATAAATTCGAAGCCCATGGAATTTCCCAACCAATCAAAAAGTGTTTGAAGTATCCTCATGTTGCTTATGAGGATTCTATTTGCGTACGGAATCCACATAAACATAATAGGAATCACATAAAAATACATTTTCACACAACCTGAATAAAAAAAATCATCACATGTTTAGAATTATTTAAATACAATTAAGTTAAACATTAGAACAATAAATATTTTGTTTTTAAAACTAATGATAAGCATTTTTCAAGGAAGACAACAACTAATTCTAATTTTGAATTTTTAAATAATTAAAAAAATATATTTGAATATTTATTTAAACCCTTACGCTGGTAAAAGATGGCCCTACGCCTGCTTTTATCAGGCGTAACAGATCCGTGGGCAGTCACTGGGCAGCATTTGGGCAAATAGCCCAACTCTCCGCTCAGCGAATCACACATCCCTGCGCATGCGGATGATCTGCCAAGCTGAAACTTGAGGTTTAGCAGGATGCAGTTTTTCACGCCTGCGGAAACCCGGAACTTTTGCGTCAATTACGTTCGCATACGCTGTGCGTACACGGTCATAGGCCCCGTCAAATCTGGGCCATTATTTGTATTAATAGCTTAGCTGAAGGAATCGAGAACAGTCTGTAAACATTTCTTGAAGACATTAGGTGGCACAGGGGAGCAGAAAGTAGCAAAAGTGCATTGGCACATGGACTTTAACGAGTCAACGTTTGACATCATCCAGTTTGCAACAAAGACAGGTAGATCTGAGCAATCTCTAGAAGGTAACAAGCTCTGAGCTGTGCAGGACGAAGTATACCTGCCGAATTATTGCCGCAGCGTTAAAGTCATATCATTTTGGAAATCAATGTAATGGTGAAGTGATTTCAGGATTTCGCGTGTTTTTGCGAATGAGCATCGTAATTAACATCATTATAATTGACATTATTGGAAAGTAAAGTTGGGTGAGACAGAAGTCACGTGGTGCATTAGCTCCTCCTCCGTTTTAGAGTTGTTAATAAATTTAACCCCAATTTCTCTACGGATTTTATTGCTGTATTTTTTTCGGACAGAGCAAGAAATAAAAGAATTAAAAGAAGGTAAAACTCAGGGACACATGTTCATGTACCGGGGCTTCCAGCGGCGTCAGCGTTAGTTTGGCATGCCCCTGCCCGCAAAAGTTTAAAACATTTTAAAAATCTAAGTTGCTGAAAGTGGGAGCTGATAACAGCGCAGCGAGGGACTGATGGCATCTGGGATTTGAATTAACACGTCACTCAACATGCTATGTCCCAATCCAATGAGATTGAGCCTGGGTAAATGAACAGAAGAAGGACTAAGAAGGACAGTTAGAGGATAGTGGTGCATTCAACGTCAAATCTGGTAAAGAAAGAGAAAGCAAGACAGGGAAAGAAAGATTGGGGTAAAAGAATGACCGTGAAACGAGACAATAAGGAAAGTGAGAAAAGGAAATAAACTTATATTTTAATATTTTAAAATCTCCTAAAACAATTCACAACCTGAGGGACTGAGACTCCACAATTACAACAGATGATTATCTTTGCCAGTGACGTTGATTGGCTCTCATTAACGCCGAACACGTCATGCAAAGCATACCTGCGCTTACAAGCTTACAAAGCCCCATATATTTGCGATGTGTTTCGATCGCATCTACAGCACAGGGATGGACATAGTGCTCCATGACGTTGCTCAGCTATTAAATAAGATCAGTGCTAAACGTTTTCTTCAACTCCACTCTCCCGCACTCTCCGCATATCCCTTCATTCCCTTAGAGCCCATAACTCAATCGATCTCTGTCTTGAAAATGCTCATCGATTGAGCCTCCACAGCTCTCTGGGCAAAGAATTCAATGATTAATTTCCTCTGAGTGAACACATTTATCCTGATCTCAGTCCTAAATGGCCGACCCATTACGCTTAGACGATGAACCCTTGTTCTAGACTCTACAGCAATAGGCTACAGACTTTCAGCATCGACGCTGCCAAGTCCTTTAAGAATACTATACGGTTAACTGAGATCACTTCTCATTACCATAAGAAACAGGGGCAGGAGCAGGCCATTTGGACCCTCGAGCCTGCTCCGCCATTCAATAAGATAATGGATGATCTTCTACCTCAACTCCACTTTCCTGCACTATCCCTATGTCCCTTGATTCCCTTAATATCGAAAAATCTATCGATCTCTCTCTTGAATATACTCATCCCTCTAAACTATCGAGAATGTAGACCCATTCCAGTTAATCTCTCCACATAGGAAAGCCCTTTCATCCCAAGACTCAATTTAGTGAACATTTGTTGCATTGCCTCTGAGGCCAGTACATCCTTCCTTTGGTAAGGAGAACAAAACATTGGTTTAATGTCAATGAATGTTAAGTTAAAATTAACATCCGCAGTTGTCGAATTCAGCTGAACATTGCACTTCCGAATCCCGAGCACAAATTGTTTAAGTAATTGATGAGCAGAGTCATAGAATCATAACGGCACAGATGGAGGCAATTCGGCCCATCGAGTCCGTGGCGGCTCTCTGTAGAGCAATCCAGTCAGTCCCATTCCCCCGCTCTATCCCCGTAGCCCTTACAAGTATATTTCCCTCAATTGACTATCCAGACTCCCTTTGAAAACATTGAGTGTCTCCACTTCCACCACTTCCGTCAGCAGCGAAGTCCAGGTCATCACCACTCGCTGCGTAACTTCTTTTTTCCTTACTTCTCCACTGTATCTCTTGCCCAAACTCATAAATCAGTGTCCTCTAGTCCTTGTACTATCAACTAGTGGGAACAGTCTTTCCCCACCTAGCCTTTCCAAAACCGTCATATCCTTGTACACCTTTTTCAAATCACCCCTCACACTCCTTTGCTCTAATGAAAACAAATCCAGCTTCTACCACCTGACCTTGTAGTTAAGATCTCCCATCCCCGGAACCATTCTGGTGAATCTCCTCTGCACCCTCTCAAGGTCCTTCATATCCTTCCTAATGTGTGTTGAACAGAACATGAATCAATACTCCAGTTGTGGCCTAACCAGCGCTTTATAAAGGTTCAGCATAACTTCTCTACTTTTGTACTCAATCACCCGCGGGAGGAGGGCTGCGATTTGGAAAAATCTCTGCCTGGACCGGAGGGCTCCCGGGAGGCGCAGAATTCCGTTCCTGTGCCTTACCAAACTGCCGGTGTGCAGGGCACGCGTATCCCAGGGGGGCAGGTAGTTCGCAGCGTCCTTGGGATCACATGGGCCATGGGGAGCCAATCAGAGCAGGGAATCTGCATTCTTAGTTTTGACAGGATGACCACATTCTCAATATATCCTGCCCCCTGCAGGGACCTATGCACATGAACTCCCAGGTCCCTTTATCCCTCCACTTTCTTTAAAACTGTGCCATTAGGTGTATATTGCCGTTCCCAATTCCTTCTGCCAAAATGCATCACCTCACACTACTCTGTATTAAATTCCATCTGCCACTAGTTTGGACATTCTGCTAGCCTTTCTATGTCCTGTGGCATTCGATTGATATCATCCTCACGGTTTGCCACACCACCAAGTTCGGTGTCATCGGCAAATTTCGAATTTCTTTCTCTGTATTCCAATAACCAGGTCATTTATATATATCAAAAAATGCAGTGGCCCCAGCACTGACCCGTGGTGAGCACCACTGTCTACCATCCTACAGTCTGGAAAATCAGCCATTTACCACAACTCTCCGTTTCCTGTCCTGAAGCCAATTCCATGTCCAGGCTACCAGTGACCCACCTATTCCATGAGCATCACTTTTTTAAATTAGCCTTCTATGTGCCACTTTGTCAAACGCCTTCCGAAAATCCATGTAGACAACATCCATTGCATACCCTTCATCAATCCACACTGTTACTTCATGAAAAAATTGAATTAGATTAGTGAAACATGATCTGTCTTTAACAAATCCGTGTAGACTCTCCTTAATTAGGTTAAACCTCTTCAAGTGCCCAGTGGTCCAAGTACGGATCCCTGTGGAACTTCAGTTCCCACCAAATGCCGGACAAAGTAACGACCTTTCACACCTACTCTGTGTTCTGTGATTCAATGATTCCAAGAATCTGAAATCCTAGATCCTTTTGCTCATGTACCCCATATAGAGCAGGTCGCCACCTTAATCTTGCAAACTCAATGCACAAATTAGTATATTAAAATACATTTTCGATTTCCATGTTCATTCTGCAGGTTTTCTCACTTCTTCTTGAATTTGGTCGCAGTGTTCTTCCCACTTTAACCCCAAGGGATTCAATTTGCTGATAAGTCTTGTATGCGGTACTTCCTGAAACGCCTTTTGAAAGTCCATATACGCAACATCAACTGCGCTGCCCTCATCCGCCATTTCTGCTCATCAAAAATGCAAACAATTTATTCAAACAGGATTTGCCCTTAAAAAATCCACCTTGGATCTCATTTATTAGTCAATGCCCGATACAAGTAGTTGATAATTTTCTCATCAATTATTGTTTCTAACATCTTTCCCATCGAAATTAAACTGCGTGTCAGGTTTATCCGTCTCCACGTTTTTTGAATAAGTTTGCAACATTTGGAATCCTACAGTCCTTTGGCACCACACTTGTGCGCAGCCCGTCCGCAATTTCTGTGCGCAGTTCTGGTCTCCATACAACAACAAGGTAATGGAGGCAGTACAGAACGGGCAAGGAATATTTACAGGAATGATACCACATCTGAAAGGATATAAATATCAGGAAGGACGAAACAGGCAGGGTTCTTTCCTCTCGGAAATAGAAGGCTGAGGGGCAACTGAGTGAGTTCTTCAAAATTATGAAGGAATTTGATAGGGTAGACGTCGAGAAGATGCTACCAATTATGGGGAAATTCAAAAATACAGAATGCTAGAATGTGGATCTTGCTACCAAACAGGATTGTTGAGGCGGATAATATAGCTACATTTCTGGACTGCTAGATAAGTTAATAATGGAGAAAAGAATAGAAGGATATGCTGTGAGCGTTAGATGAAGGCGGCTGGCAGAAGGCTCGTATGAAGCAGATACAAGCCAAGACCAGTTGTGCCGATTAGCCTGTTTGTGTGCGACACATTCGATGTAAATTTGTGGATTGGCTACGCCCTGCACAATATTCACTTCCAACGCAGTCATGAACTGAATAGGCCTTATTTTCCGATCGGAGGCTTCCTGAGTGCGGTGGCCTCCGAAGTGGAAAACATCTATGGACTTACCTGAGGGCTACCGAGGTGCGGACACTTCCGCTCCTGGACTCTCGAAATCGAACTGCGCAGAGCCCATGTATCCCAGAGGCACATGCGGATAGCAAGCGTCCCTGGGATCACGTGGGCATTGGGGAGCCAATCAAAGAAGGGAATCTCCCTTCATACACTTGAAAGATAGGCCTTTCAAATATATGAATGGAGATAACCCGAAAACCAATTTTAAACATTAAATAAATTTCAATAAACATCACATTTTTAAAATTAGTTGAAATTACAATAAATTTAATATTTTAAAGTTTTTTACGGGGCTAAAAATAAACTTATCTTTTATTAAAGTATTTTTAAACGATAAATGCGTGAAAAAATTTTTTTTAAACATTTTTCATATTTTATGCTGGTAAAACAGGCCTTACGCGGGTTTTAACCAGGCGTAAGATTTCTAAGGGTTTTCTGCTGGAGGAGGTTCTCCAGAAAGCGGAACTAACCGCCCGCAGAGGCCCTTCTCGAGGGCAGGCGTCCGATCTATCAATAGCATTCTAGATAGATCGGAAATGCCGGTTTTCAGCTCATGCGCTTGGCATGCCTGAAACCGGCATTTCCGATGTCTCTACGGGCGTGTACACAGCGCATACACACCCGTAGGGATCGGAATATATTGCATTATCGGGAGAAACGTTTAAACGGTGGTCGAAGCGTTACCACCCGTCTTGTGCTTCACCCAAAATGGATTTCTACCCTGATGTATTCTTACTATGGAAAACGGGCTTTTTGTCATCGGACACAATGGCCCTGAAGTTCCAAACGGTGGCTTAATGCGTACGTATGCCTCAGAGCGGAAAGAATCAAAGCTCTCACCTGCTGGCTCCAGAGGGCCCAGACTTGGGATCGTGGGACTCTGCTCTACGAAATGTGCAAAGGCGCAGGTATCCCAGGGGCGCAGTCGGTTCGCATGTGCCCCTTGTATCACGTGGGCCATGGAGAACCAATCAAAGCAGAGAATCCCCCTACAAACTTTTGACAGGTCTCTCCGTACGGATCTGTCAAAACTATGAATGAGGATCACTTAAAAAACAGTTAAATATTAAATAAATTATTTTTAAAAATCACGTATTTAATATTAGTTAATATTGCATTAAATTAAATCTTTAAAACAACAACTTAATTTTTTGAAAAATAAAATCAATATTTTTTAAGGGGCACAAATTAAACTTACCTTTTTTCAGAGTATATTAAAATTATTAATGAGTGAACAATGTTCATGTTTTTATTTTTTTAAACTACGATTTATAAAGATTTTCAGCGGGCAGAAGTTGTGTAGAAAGCGGACTCCCTGCCCGCGGAGGCCCTTTTCCCAGGCAGGCGGATGATCTGTCAAGACGATTCTTGACGGGTCGCAATTACCGGGTTTTAGCGCATGCTCTTTGCATGCATGAAACCGGCTATTGCGAGGCCCCTGCGCGTGCGTACGGACCTCGTGCGCACCCGTGAGGAATCGGAAAACCCGGCCCAATGTCTCTTTTTGCGTTCTCCGTATCACCCGAGTTTATCGGCGGATTAGCTAGATTGAAATCATGATTTGAATATCTTAATTGAATCCTCTCACGTTTTTTTCCATTTTTCTTCAGGAAACGCTTCTAGTGCTACCGAACAAGGTAATTAGCAACCATCATAATCCGATGGCCTTCTCCCATATTAATCTTAGTAAAGTATATAACCCTTGCAATATACTAAAACTGTGGCTGATTGTAGCACTTGATTTAAAAGAATTCGAAAGTTCATCATCTTGCTTTATACAATCCGAATGTGTTGTCATGTGTTACAGTCTTGAAATTGATGTCAATACGTGTTATGATCACTTGAAACAGAATGATTCCTTGTTATCTCTGAATGAAATGTCACTCTGATTACATCGGTACAGTAGCAGAGCAGTCAGACTCCCGAGCCTGCTCCGCCATTCAGTTAGAGCATTGCCGAGCTATTCCATTTACACTCCTTTTCCACATATTCATTCATGCCCTTAACTAACAAAAATATATCTCAGTTTTGAACTGTTCAATTGACCCACTGTCCGCATCCTTTCGAAGGTGACAGTTTTAGATTTCCACTGCCATTTATGTTAAGAAGTTTGTTATCCTAAAATCACCCCTCATCTTCCTATTTCTAACGTTAAGGTTAGACCCCCATGTTCTGGACTCTTCACGAGAGGAAATAATCTCTCTCTATCTGCCCTCTCAACTACTTGATGTAACTTAAACACCTCATTTAGATCAACTAGATGCAGGAAGGATGTTCCCGATGCCGGGGAGTCCAGAACCAGGGGTCGCAGTCTAAGGAGAAGTGGTAAGACATTTAGGACTGAGATGAGAATGAATTTCTTCACCCGGAGAATGGTGAACCTGTGGAATTGTCTACCATTGAAGGCAGTAGAGGCCAATTAATTAAATATATTCAAGAAGGAGTTAGATATATTTCTTAAAGCTAAAGGGTTCAAGGGATATGGAGAGAAGGGACAGGGTACTGAATTTGGATGATCAGCCATGATTGCATTGAATGGCGAAGCAGGCTCGAGCGCCTGAATGGCCTACTCCTGCTCCTATCTTCTATGTTTCTATGTAACCGTTAAACCTCTCTACTAAAGGGAGTTAAGGGAGTCTAGTCAATGCAACACGTCCTCATAATTTAGCCCTTTTAGCCCGGATATCATTCTGGTGAATCTGTGCTGCTCCCACTCCAAGGCCAATATAGCCTTCCTAAGTCATGTTGCCCGGAACTGAGCTCAATTATTCAGATGCTATCTCATCAGAACCTTATACAACTGTAGCCTAACTTCCACATTTCATCTTCCAGTTCGTGGAGGTAAAGTAAAACATGCTAATCGCCTTTGAAATACTTTTTCTACCTGTCCACTAGATTTCAATGATATTTGTACCCAGATCTCTGCATCTCAATGCCACTCCACAGTTCCTAATTGCTTAAACTGTGGAAAATAATTAGAGATGTATTTATTAGGCCGAAAGTGGATGGCCTCACACTCCCCCACGTTGAACTCCATCTGCCATCGTTGTGCGCAGTATCTTAATCTATTCCTGTCCCTTTGCAACTTTGTTTTCACATCTCTGTTTTTACTGTGCCACTTAAGTCAGTGTCGTCAGCAAACTTGGAGCTAAGGTCCGCTATTTCTTCATTTAATTCATTAATAAATATAGTTTAAAAAAAAACTCAGGCTCCAGAAGACGAGCAATAACATCCTTATACTGGGAGCAGAGCGCCATTTTGTTTTGTGCGCTTTTCAGTGTGCACCAGCTAAACTTTATTGGCATGAAATGACACAGTGCTAACGAAGTACTGATTGAATATTACGAGGTTATGCTGCTTGCATTAAGATGTATCTAAAAACATTGCTGTAGGAAATTGTTTAGGCATCGGTTGCCAGTTATAAGCCTCGCCCAAACATTAAAGTTCCATTGACTTCACTGCAACTGAATATTGGTTGGGAGCATAACGTGTGAATGATGCCACGCGATTTCCACTGCCGCCGAGAATGAATTTCTACCCCATTAACTTATTATAACATTTAATGTAACGAAGTCCAGTATATTCATGTGTGGGATATCTATACAGTTTCTTTCATTGTGTCGTACTCGACTCAACGTGGTTCACGCTTTACTCGGCTCAGTAGGGAGAAGGACACTGGATCCTTGGTGTCTGGAACGGGGGTGAAAGAGCATCTAACAGCGAGAGAGAAAGAGGGAATCGGAGTGTGAGAGAGGGTGAATTGGAGGAGGGGAGAGAATGGAGCGGGAAGAGAGGAGTGGAGAGAGACAAGGGGATGAGAGACAGAGCAGGGAGCGAGATAGAGAGAAGGGGGAGAGAGATTGGGAGAGAGGATCGATTGGAGAGTGAGGATCGAAGGGGAAGTGAGAAAATCGGAGCAGGGAGACGAGGTCAGCAACTCGTGGGGAGAGAAGGTCAGCTTCATGGCTGTCAGAATGGCTCCAATTAGAGTTTGCAAAGTACTTAATTACTCAGGCCGGAAAGATCTAATTACAGTATCCTAACAAACTACTATGTTTGCCTTGACATGTAAGTGGTCCAATCAGGTCTTGTCCTCGCAGATGACCAAACAGAAATCTGGTGTTGGAAATAAACGTGACCAAAATTTAATGTAACGATGTCCTGCTTATCCATGTGTGGGAAATCTATACAATTTCCGTCAAGGAGTATTATTCGATTCAAGGAAACTTTAATGAAAATAACGGTTTAACATAGGAGGAAGATGCGTTGCTTCTTATTTAAAATATTATTCCAGAATATTTTTTTTTCTTTCATCCATTTGAGATTCTCCAGGATCTAAGCCTTTGTTTGTGTATTTTAGATCTGATCTTGCCAAAGCTAAAAAGATTAGCGTTACTTAGGAAGGCTCCTGCTCCAGATGGAGTGCATCATGGGTTGTTGAAATATGTTAATATAGAAGTAGCAGTGGCATTTGTTGCAATCCTTCAATCCTCATTGTATGTAGCAGTAGCGGTTGAGAACTGTAGCGTTGCTAATGTAATACCGCTCGTCAAGAAAGGGGAGAGGGATGACCCAGAAACTTCATACATTTGAACCTATCATCGGTGGTGTTGAAGTGATTGGAAACCAATATCAGGGACAAAATCAACTTTGATTTATTTAGAAAGGCATGAGTTAATAAAGGAGAGGCAGCATCGATTTGTAACAGGAATAACTTCTCCGACTATCTTGATTGAGTTCCTTGATTGAGGTAACAGAGAAGTGCAATCAAGGTAGTGTGGTTGATGTTACATAGATGGACTTTCAGCAGATATTAGACAAAGTGCCACATAGGAGGCTTTTTAAGAAGGTGGAAGCCCATGCAAGTGAGGGGATAGTGGCGGTTTGGACAATAAATTGGCTCAGTGACAGGAAGCAAACGGTGGTGGTGGATTAATATTTATTTAAAGACTGCGAGGTGCTTTGTATTGATGTTCCCCAAGTGTTAATTTAGGGTCCATTACTCTTTGCAACATGCATAAACGACTTAGGCTCAGGTGTAGGGAGCAGAATTTAGAAAGTTTGCAGGTGTTAGCTAACTTGGCAGACTAGTAGAGGGTGAAATGCACGGAAACATGTCGGATGCAGTTCAATGAGGAGAAGTGTCAAGCGATGCCCTTTTGCAGGAATCATATGGAAATATCGTTGACGATAAATGGCACGATTTTGACTAGTGTAAATGAGCGTAAATGTCCACATACACAAATCCTTAAAGATGGCAAGTTGAAAAAAAGCATATGGGTTACTTTGGTTGATCAATATTGGAATAGAATATAAAAGCAAATAAAGCATGCCAGAAAGTTATAAATCACTATTTAGACCTCAGCTGAAGTATTGATAACAATTCGGGGCACAACATTTCAGGAAAATGTAAATGCCTTAATATGGTTCTGAGGCAGTTTACCTGTACGTTAGCAGGGATGAGGGACTTCAGTTAAGAGGAGAGGTTGGAAAAGTTAGGACTGTTTTCCAGCGAACAGTGAAGGTTAAGGGGCGGGGGACCTATTAGAGGTTTGCAAGATGCTGAGAGATTTTGTTGAGAGTAGATAGAGAACAACTATACACTCTGGCGAGTGGTGCAATCTCCAGAAGGTAATAGATTCAAACTCGTTGTCCAAATACGGTAAGGGTTAGAAGGAGATTTTGTTTTCACTCAGAGTTTTGTCCGGATCTGGAACGCATTACCTTAAAACGTGATGGGAGGAGATTCCATTAATACGAATAAAAGTGAGTTGGACGGGCGTCTGAGAATGAGGAAGTTACAAGGTTAAGGTAGAATAATGTGGGAATAGGGGACTTTGAACGGCTGCTTCGCTACGAGCCAGTATATGTACGACGGGCGGAATGGCCTGCTTCCATGCTGTATTTTTCCCTGATGCTATGAACTGTAGACGCACTGAGAGAAAAAGTGGCGGCTAAGTTCCTACAATTCTCAACGACGAATTGGATCTCTTTTTCTCACGGCGTTTGTGGGAGTACAGGCTCTATGGTTCCAAATGTTAACACACTTTCAGTATTATAACCCTAGATATCAGCTCACTTAGGCTGAACCTAACGGATTACAAGCGGTGTTCTGCTGAATCCATAGCCAAACGTGGAATATACCCTTCTCTTCCGCATCACGTACTGTAATATAGAATGATAGGATTACAGAATGATAGAAGCATAGAAGCATAGTCGCCCAGAGGATGATAGTCTCAGGATAACGGTTCTCCCGTTGTGCGCCAGGGACGGAGCCAGATTTGTAGGTCTGCTTCTTTTGACTGCCGCGGTAACTATGTTGTGGTCACCACTTTAAGATATTCATGAAAAGAAGGAGACAATGAGGGAAATTTATTCAGTCAGTAGATTTCCGAAGTCCGGGATGAATTGTCACATCAACAGAGCGAAAATTGGATAGCTATTTGAAGGAAGAAGGATACGAGGAAGTGCTCGTTTAAAGAGCTGCCATAGTCCAGTTGGACCATAACTGTGCCTAATATTTGAATTCTATTTGCTCTATTTCTGACAGAAAAACAAATTACTGTATTGAAGAAAGGTAAGTAATGACATTCAGGCGTGATAGCAAGATCCACTTAACCTGGGTTGATTAAATGGTCTTCTTCGAACAACTTATCAATTACATTGTATAAAATATGGGCAATATTATCTTCAATCTCATATATTATGTGACATAAATCATACAATAAACAGTATTAATAAAATATAAATTATTATGGATAATTACATAGAATTAACAGCAGGAAACAGGTCCATCTGAAGCCAGTAGTTTTCTCATTCATGGAAAGATATTCAATCTCAGCGAAAATGCTTGAATTTATATAATTCCTTTCACGACATAACAAATCCAATGAAGCACTTCTGAAGTTTTGCAAAAGTTGTAATTTAATTTGATATTAATCAATTTAACATTTTACAAGTAATATTATATTACATAATTAATATTATATTAAATAATGGACGTAGTATAACATCATAAATATAAAATAATTCAGTAGCATATGTGGTTGAATCTAATATAATTGTTCATAATTGGCGGCCAGTACGTATGTGGACGAGGTGCGCATGCGCCCGTCGGGGCCCGCGCAATTTCCTGCTTTAGCCTTGCAAGTGCATGCGCGAAAACCCGGAACTTTCGCTCTGTCAAGAATTCTCTTGACAGAGGATCCACATCCGCGGGAGAGAGGCCTCCGCGGGCGGATGTTTGCGCTATTTGCCCAGCTTCTGCTCAGAGAGAGTACTTCAAATTAATTCGCCTGATAAAAGCAGGTGTTATAAAAAAAAGTAGATTAATAAAATGTTATCGCTCATTTATACATTAAAAACCCTGCCCAATAAGTTAAGTTTATTTTAGACCCGTTAAAAAATATAACATTTTTTCAAGATATTAAATTTTTCTTTAGAATATTTTATTAACTGACATTTTAATGCATTTTAAATGTGTCTTTTTTATTTCATTTGGTCGTGTATTTGTTAATTGATCCCCATTCATACTTTCGGGAGTTCCCCTTCTTTCTTTGGTTGTTCGGGCCCACGTGATCTCAGGGGCGCTTGCTACCCGCCTGCGCCTCTGGGACACGTGGGCCAATACCCGCGGCTGCCTGGCGAGGCCCAGGACCGCGATATTCCGTACCTCCCGGCCCACAAGGTAAATATGTCGAATTGCTTTAGGTCGGAGGCATCCGTCCCTGGCTTGCCTCCGACCGCAAATGTCGGGCCAATATCCTTAATATAACAGCAGAATATGATCAATATATTTTAATCATTATTACAATTTAAGACAATATAATGAATAAAATGTAATAAACACTATATAATTAAGATAATAATGTATATATATATTACAAAATTCAACACATAATGGGCCGTATATTCCGATCCCTACGGGCGTGTACGCACTGTGTACCCACCCGTAAGAACATCGGAAATGCCGGTTTAGGCATGCACTGCGCATGCGCTGGAAACCGGCATTTCCGGTCTGTCAAGAAAGCTCTTGACAGATCCTCCGGCTGCCCTGGAGCAGGGCCTCTGCGGGTGGAGAGTTCCGCTTTTTCGAGACCCTACGCCCGCAGAAAAGACTTACTATTCTTGCGCCTGTTAAAAGCAGGCGTAAGGCATGTTTTTACCAGGATAAGAGTTGGAAAAAGTAAAGAAAACATTTTTTCCACTGATTTATCATTTAAAAATACTTTTAAAAAGGTAAGTTTATTATTAACTCCGTAAAAACTTCAATTATTTTTTTCAAAAATTTAAATTTTGTTTAAAATAGGTAATTTATTGGACGTTCAAGTCATTTTGAAAATGTGAAATTTTTAAAATCTATATAAAATTTTACTATGTTTTGGGGGTGATCTCCATTCATATATTTGACAGGTCTTCCTGTCAAATGTATGAAGGGAGATTCCTTTCTTTGATTGGCTCCACATGGCCCACGTGATCCCAGGGACGCTGCGAACTACCTACGCCTCTGGGTTACGTGGGCCCTGCGCACCGGCAGTTTGGTGAGGGCCAGCAGCGAAATTGTGCGCCTCCCGGGAGCCCTCAGGTAAGGGCGCAGATTTTTCCAGATCGCAGTCCTCCGCAAGCGGAAGGCCTGCAATCGGAATATCTGGGCCTATGTAAAGTAGCGTAATAATTATGTACAATAAAGAACTGCAACTAATATAATATTAAATAATATAATACAATATAACACAATGGCCCGTAATTTCCGATACCTACGCGTGTGCACTAGCTGTGCCCACACCCGTAGAGAACTCGCAAGTGGCGGTTTCAGGCATGCGAAGTGCATGCGCTGAAAACCGGCACTTCCTATATGTCAAAAATCCTCTTGACAGATCACTGGAGAAGGGCCTCTGTGGGCGGAGTGTACCGTTGCTGCAGAACCTGCGCCCGCTGAAATCTCTTGAAAAACATTCGCCTGGTAAAAGGCCTGCTTTTAACAGCAGAAGAGTTGAAAACGTAAAGAAAAAACATTTTTTTTCACTGATTTATAATTTAAGAATAGTTTTAAAAAAGGTAAGTTTATTTTTGGCACCGTAAGAAACTTTAAATATTTTTTTCAAATATTTTAAAGTTTTGTATAATATATTTAATTGAATGTAATTTTAATTTATTTTAAAAACGTGATGATTTTTTAAAATTTATTCAATGTTTTGATGTATTTTCTGAGTGATCTCCATTCATACTTTTGACAGGTCTAAACAGTCAAAAGTATGAAGGGAGATTCCCTTACTTCATTGGTTTCCCATGCCCACAAGACCCCAGGGATGCTTGCGAACCTCATGCGCCCCTGGGATACATGGGCTCTGCGCATTTCGTAGAGCAGGGGCCCAGGAGCGTAAATGGCAGGCCCTCTGGAGCCCTCATGTAAGGGCGCAGATTTATTCCAGATCGGAAGCCTCCGCACGCAAAATACCGGCCAATATAATATAATAAGATATTGTCTACCTTTGTCAGCTGTGGCTCAGTTGGGGGCACAGTCGCCTCTGAGTCAGAAGGTTGTGGGCTCGTAGTCGCACTTCAGGAACTTGAGCACATAAACTAGTCTGACACTCCGGAAATTCAGAGCAACACATTTTCACTTTACCTGTGAGTGCTGTGAAGTTTACTTTGTCCTTTCCAGAACTGTCGGACTGCCAAGACCAAATATTAACTTTAGGTGAGATAACTGGTCATGTTATAATCTCTTTCGCAGTTGTCCTTTGCAAGTGCTCGCTTTAGTTAGCCTGGCTACCCATTAACTAACTGAGGCAGTGATATGTTCCTGCTCAATGGCAACGGACTGTGACTCATTTAGCCATTGGAGATTGAACACATTCATCTCGATCACAATATACTTGATACAACAAGAGGCAAGCCGCAATATAGGTGGTGGTGAGCAATGAGCCGGAATTAGTCAACAGTCTAACGGCAAGGGAGCAGCTATTTAACATGTTTGAATTCAATATTAGTTCGAGCGTGAGAAGAGAGAATCGCAACCCAAGTTTTAAATTATGTAAGTCCAATCGAAGGCTGGAGACAAACTTTGACTGCAGTAAACTGGGCGTAAATGTTAACGATAAAAAACTACAGATGCAGATTGGGAGATGTTCGAAAGTATTTGTTACAACGAAGAAACTGTAGATGCCGCTAAAGGCATGCACACTACTTGTGTAATTAAATAAATCTTGTCAACCAAAAAGGTGGGATATAGAATAAATCATAAAAAAGAGCTGGCAGAACTGCAAAGAACAGCGGAGATCCCGCAGACTGGGGCAGATAAGAGGAACAACAAAGGGATGAAAGTTAATGTATGAGGGTTGCAAAAAGAGAATGATAGAAACAACTTGAAACGTTTACCCTGGATATTGGAAGCGATTTTGCAAGTGTATTAAGAGAAACAGCGTGGCCAGGGTAGTGTGTCCCCCTGAAGGCGGATGCAGGTGATCTTGGCCCAGATATTCAAATCCCTATGTGTGTGTACACGCTGTGTACCCACCCGTAGGACATCGGAATGCCGGTTTCAGGCACGCACAGCGCATGCGCCGAAAACTTAAATTTAATATCTGTCAAGAATGCTCTTGAGAAGGGATTCTGCGGGCGGGTAGTTCCGCTTTCTGGAGACCCTCCGCCCGCAGAAAACCCTTACAATTCTTGCGCCTGGTAAAAACAGGCATAAGTCCTGCTTTTACCAGGATAAGAGTTGCAAAAAGTACAAAAAACATTTCACTGAGATATAATTTAAAAATACTTTAAAAGAGGAAAGTTTATTTTTAGCCCCCGAATAAACTTTAATTATTTATTCAAAAAATTAGATTTTTTTTTTTAAATACTTAATTTATTGAAATTTCAAGTCATTTTAAAAATGTGATTTATTTAAAGTTTTACTATGTTTTTTCATTGGTCTTCATTCATATATTTGACAGCTCTTCCTTTCAAATGTATGAAGGGAGATTCCCTTCTGTGATTGGCACCCCATGGCCCACCTGATCCCAGGTACGCTGCGAACTACATGCGCCCCTGAAATACGTGGGCCCTGCGCAACTCAAGTTTGTTCAGGCCCAGGAGCGGAAGTGTGTGCCTCCCGGGAGCCCTCAGGTAATGGAGCAGATTTTAGGTATGAATGTCCGAGGTATGATCAGTAAGTTTGCAGATGACACGAAAATTGGTGAAGTGGTAAATAGCGAGGAGGGAAGCCTCAGGCTACAGGACGATAGAGATGGGTTGGTTAGATGGGCAGAACAGTGGCAAATGGAATTTAATCCTGAAAAGTGCGAAGTGATGCATTTTGGGAGAACTAACAAGGCAAGTGAATACACAATGAATGGTAGGATCCTAGGAAGGACAGAGGATCAGAGGGACCTTGGTGTGCATGTACATAAATCCCTGAAGGCAGCAGGACAGGTAGATAAGGTGGTTAATAATGATATGTGATGCTTGCCTTCATTAGCCGATGCACAGAATGTAAGAGCATGGGGGTTATGATGGAGCTGTGCAAAACGCTAGTTAGGACACAGCTGCAATACTGTGTGCAGTTTTGGTCGCCACACTATTGGAAGGATGTGAATGCATTGGAGAGGTTGCAGAGGAGATTCAGCAGGATGTTACCTGGGCTGGAGCGCTTCAGCTATGAAGAGAGACTGGACAGGCTGGGGTTGTTTTCCTCAGAGCAGAGAAGGCTGAGGGGGGAACTAATTGAGGTGTACAAAATTATGAGGGGCTTAGATAGGGTAGATAGAAGGGAACTTGTCCCCTTAGTAGAGGGGTCACTAACCAGGGGGCATAGTTTCAAGATAAGGGGCAGGGAATTTAATGGAGATTTGAGGAAAAACTTTTTCACCCAGAGGGCATTTGGAATCTGGAACTCAGTGCCTGAAAGGGTAGGAGAGGCAGGAACCCTCACAACATTCAAGAAGCATTTGGATGAGCACTTGAAACGGCATAGCATACAATGCTACGGACCAAGTGCTGGAAAATGGGATTAGAATAGTCAGCGCTTGATGGCTGGTGCGGATACGATGGGCCGAAGGGCCTCATTCTGTGCTGTATAACTCTATGACTCTATGACTCTATTTTTCCAGTTCGCAGGCCTCCACCCGCGGGAGGCCTGCGATCGGAAAATACGGACCATTACATTTAAAAGTAAGGGAATGGTAGCCTTGCGATATAATCACTCTCTATCGATATTCAGAGAAGAGAATGAGGATAAGGTACCAGAGGCAGGAGGCAAACTAAAATAAAAGCAATCGGACGAAGTGACGAGATATAATTAGTAAGTTAATGGAAATGGAGAAAATAGTGGGACTGACGATTGACAAATCTCCTGAATCCTATGGTTTCCACTCGACCTGGTTAAGATGTGTAGGTGAGAAAATGAAGATACTTTAATCATGATCTTCCAAAAATATCTTAATTGAGAAATTGTCCCCTTGGATTGTAAAAGTGCCACTGTCACTCCATTAATTAAGAATGGTGTGGTAGAGACCAGCATGTTATTGATCTATTAATCGAACGTCTCTTGAAGCAAGTAACTATAATCTTGGTCATGTCTAACTAATCTGGTAGAAATTTAAGGAGGTTACTAATGTGCGAGAGAAGGCATTAGCTATGTTACTTATATGTTCGTCCAGAGGCTGTTCAATATGGAGATGCACAAGGCACAGCTAACAAAAACTAAATTGCATGTAAATGATGGAAACCTAGTGGATTACAAGGGGTGTTGTATTCAAGCGATAGATAAACGTAAAATATAACCTTCTTTTCCGCATCATATACAGTTACTACTGTAATATAGAATGCTAGGATTATCGAATGATAAAAGCATAGACGCATAGAAGAAAAAAGGATGATAGTCTCAGAATAAGGGTTCTCCCCTTATGCTCCAGGGGCAGAGTAACGGATGTGTAGGCCTGTTTCTTTTGACTGCCGTGTTAACGATGCTGGGGTAATTACTTTAAGATATTTATGAAAAGAAGGAGACAATAAGGGAAATTTACTGATTAAGTAGTTTGACGAAGTCTGGGATGCTTTTTCACATCAACAGAGGGAACATTGGATGAATATTTGAAAGAAGGATGTTACCAGGAAGTGCTGGATTAAAGAGCTGCCACAGTTCTGTTGGGCCATAACTATGCCTGATATTTGAATTCTATTTGCTCTATTTCTGCTCTATTTTCGAATTACTTATTGCAGTATCTCAGTGCATTTTCAATGTTATTGCTCTCTTTATTGACAGAAAACGCAAGTGCTTTATTGAAGGAAGGTAAATAATGAAATACAGGCGGGATACCAAGATCCATTTGATCTGGGGTTGATTAAATGGTCTTCATCTAACAACTTATCAATTACATTGTACAAAATATGGTCAGAATAATCTTCAATCTCATAGATAGCATGACATATTTCATACAATAAAAGTATTAATATTTTATAAATAATTACGGATAATTCCATTGAATTACATAGAATTAACGGCAAGGAAACGAGATCCATCTGAAGCCATGAGTTTTGTGATTCACGGAAAGATATTCACTCTCAGCGAAAATGCTTGCATTTATATAGTCCCTTTCACGATATAAGAAATCCAATAAAGTTAAACTTCTGAAGTTTTGCCACTGTTGTAATTTACTGTTGATATTAATCAATATAACACTATAATATTAATATAATATTACGTGATTAATATTATCGAATGAACATAGTAAAATCTTATTCATATAAAAAAATTTACCAGAATCTATAGTAGAATATAGTCGAATAGAATATAAAATAATTTTGCAGAATCTATAGTAGAATATAGTCGAATACAAAATAAAATAATTTAGGAGAATTTTCGTTTGAATATAGTAGAATAGAATATAATTGTCCGTAATTTGCGTCGTACGAGATGCGCACGTGCCTGTAGGGGCCGCGCAATTTCCCGGTTTAGGTATGCGAAGCGCATGCGTGAAAACCCGGAACTTGCGATCTGTCAAGAATTCTTTTGACGGAAGATCCGCATCCCCGGGAGAAGGGCCTCCGCGGGAGGAGGGTTGCGCTATTTGCCCAGCTGCTGCCCAGCGAGTGCCCTTCAAATTCATTCGCCTGGTAAAAGCAGGTGTTTTTAAAAATTGAAAAAATATAAAAATAAAATGTTATCAATCATTTTTCCGTTAAAAACCCTGCAATGAGGTAAGTTTATTATTAGCCCCATTAAACTAAATAATTCATTTTTCAAGAAATTATTTTTTTGTTTAAAATATTTAGTTAAATCGCCTTTTAATTAATTTAAAATATGTAACTTTTTATTTGTTTCATGATTTCGTGTATTGTTTATGCGATCCCGATTCATAATTATGGGAGTTCCCCTTCTTTCATTGGTTGGCCAGCCCACGTGATCCGAAGGGCGCCTGTGACCAGCATGCGCCACTGTCATATGTGGGCCTCAACCCGGAGAGGACCAGGAGCTCCAATCTCCGTAACTCTCGGACCAACAGGTAATCTTGTAGATTTTTTGCAACACGGAGTCATCCGCTCGCGGCATGCCTCTGACCACAAATGTCCGGCCAATATACTTAATATAACAGCAGAATATGATTGATATATTATAATAATTATTACAATATATGACAATATAACGAATAGAATGTAATTATTACCATATAATTAATATATTACTGTATATATATTATAAAATCATGTCATAATTTAAAATAGCATGATAATTTAGTATAATAAAGAACTATAATTAAATAATATAAAATAAGATAACATAATGCAACATAATATAACATAATATTATATGATATTGCCCAAGCGTTTGTCTGGCTTTGCCTCAGTTGCTAGCACACTCTCTTCTGAGTCAGAAGGTTTTGGGTTGAAGTCCCATTCCAGTAACTTGTAGCACATAACGTTAGGCTGACAGTCCAGTGAAGTGGTGAGGGAGTACTGCACTGTCGGAGGAGCCGTCTTTCGGAAGAGACGTTAAACCGAGGCCTCGTCTGCTCTCTGAGGTGGACGTGAAAGATCCCATGGCACAATTTCGAAGAAGAGCAGGGGGAAGTTATCCCCGGTGTCCTGGGCCAATATTTATCCCACAAACCACATAACAAAAACTGATAATCTGGTCATTGTCGCATTGCAATTGGTGGGATCTTCCTGTGCACAAATTCGCTGCCGCGTTTCCTACATTGCAACAGTGACTCCACTTCAAAAGCACTTAATTGGCTGTAAAGCGCTTTCAGACGTCAGGTTGTCTTGAAAGGTGCTACATAAATGCAAGTCTTTCACTCTTTAACTTGAAAAAGACAAATGCCAATATAATCTTTCCGTTATCTTCAATGGTCCTGCTATATTGTGATACCGTGTACGGCCAAAGATTACTTTCTACCCCAGTTTCTTCACTTGACTCCCATGAGCGTTACACACTGGAATTGTGACGATAGAGCGGCCTACACGGACTAGTTTGACGTCTTGTCCCGTTGAAACTGAAGACATTGCCATTGCTCAAGAGATGTTACTGTGTAAGCCACTGTAAGTGCTCAGAATGGCCCCGCAACTTCCGGCTTTCCGAATGCGCTGCACAAGTGTTAAATAACCGGAACTTATGATCTGTCAAGCTACGCATGGACAGATTTTCGCCTCAAAATCACATTAGCTTCCACAGATTTGGGCTATTTTCTCAACAACTGCCGAGGGAATGCCCATGAAACTCGAAAAGATGGCAAAAGCGTATTGCCTGTGTAAGGGTTAAATATTTTTTTAATTATTTAAATATACCCATACATTGAAATTAATTTAGGTAAATTTTTGCACTTTTCAAAATGTTTCAATATTTTTTTAATTACATTTATATATTGAATGCTTAATTAATTGGACTTTTGATTAATTTTTAACACGGGAGCATTTAATTTTAAAATAAGTGGTGCGAATTCTTATTTATTTGGGATTTCTTATATGCTTAAGGGGATTCTGCACGTACATGGAACCCGCATAAGCAGCATAGGAATCCCCCTTTTTGATTGAGTGACCGGGCCCACGTGATCCCAGGGACGCTTGCGACCCGCATGCGCCCGAGCGCTCCGTGGTCCGTTAACCTGGCAAATGCCTGCAGGCCCAGAGCCCGAATGTTCCCAAGCTGCAGAGACACGAAGTACGTTAGAGATTTGTTTCCCGATTTGGCGTCATATTCCATTGTTACGCCCCTGACCGCAAATTCAGGGCGTTCACATTTTCACTTCAGGTGCGAGGGCTGAAAAGTTAACTTTGTGCTTTCCAGAACTGACGGAATGCCAAGACCAAGTAAAAGAATTCGGTGAGATAAGAGGTCATGTTATAACCTCTTACGGATCTGTCCTTAGCAACTGCTCGATTTAATTAGCCTGGCTAGCCATTAACTGACTGACGCAGTGTTATATTCCTGCTCAATGGCAACGGACGGTGACTCATTTAGCCGTTGTAGATTCAGCACATTTATCTCAAACAAAATATACTTGATACATCAAGAATCAAGCCACAATATAGGTGGTGTTGAGCAATGAGCCAACAGTCGAACGGGAAGGGCGCAACTATTTAACATGCTTGAATTCAATATAAGTTCCGAGTGTGAGAAGAGGGAATCGCCAGCCAGGTTTTAAATTATGTAAATCCAATCGAAGGCTGGAGACAGACGTTGACTGCAGTAAACTGGGCTTAAATGTTAACGAGAAAAACGAAAAACTACAGATGAAGAATGGGAGATGTTCGAAAAGTATTT
This sequence comes from Squalus acanthias, assembly GCA_030390025.1. Lineage (NCBI taxonomy): Eukaryota > Metazoa > Chordata > Chondrichthyes > Squaliformes > Squalidae > Squalus > Squalus acanthias. The sequence continues at coordinate 11,664,454 of CM059453.1, forward strand.
GTTACAAGGAAGAACCTGTAGATGTCGCTAAAGGACATGCGCACTACTTGTGTAATTAAATAAATCTGGTCACCCAAAAAGGTGGATATAGAATAATTCCTAACAAAGAGCTGTCAGAACTGCATAGAACAGCTGAGATCCCGCAGACTGGGGCAGATAAGAGGAACAACAAAGGGATGACATTTAATATTTGAGGGTTTCAAAAAGAGAATGATAGAAACAACTTGAGACGTTTATCCAGGATATTGGAAACGATTTTGCAAGTGTATTAAGAGAAACGGCGTGGCCAAGGGTAACGTGTGCCCCTTAAGGCAGATGCAGGTGATATTATATTTAAAAGTAAGGAAATGGTAGACTTGTGAAATAATCACTCCGTATCGATATTCACAGCAGAGGATGAGGATAAGGTACCAGATACAGGAGGAAAACTAAAATAAATCAACCGGACGAAGTCACTTGATTGAATGAGTAAGATAATGGTAATGGAGAATATAGTGAGACTGAAGGTTGACAAATCTCCTGAATCCTATGGTTTCCACTCTAGCCGGTTAATATATGTAGGTGAAGAAAATGAAGTTACTTTAATCATGATATTCCAAAAATATCTCAATTGAGAAATTGTCCCCTTGGATTGTAAAATTGCCACTGTCACTACATTAATTAAGAATGGTGGGGTACAGACCAGCAAGTTATTGATCTATTAATCGAACATCTCTTGCGGCAAGTAACTACAATTTTGGTCATTTCCAGCTAATCTTGTAGAAATTTAAGGAGGTAACTAATGTGCGAGAGAAGGTATTACCTATGTCATTTATATGTTCGTCCAGAGGCTGTTCGATAAGTATATGCACAAGCGACAGCTAACAAAAAGTAAATTCCATGTAATTGATGAGGATCTCCTGATTTAAAAGCGGTGTTCTGCTCAAACGATAGCCAAACGTAAAATATTAGCTTCTCTTCGGCATCAAATACAGTTACTGCTGTAATATAGAATGCTAGGATTATAGAATGATAGAAGCATAGAGGCATGGCGGAAAAGAGATTGACAGTCTCAGGATAAGGGTTCACTCGTTGTGCTTCAGGGCCCGAGTGCCGAATGTGTAGGTCAGTTTCTTTTGACTGCCTTGTTAACGATGCTGGGGTCAAATCTTCAAGATATTTATGTTAAGAAGGAGACAATGAGGGAAATGTATTCATTCAGTAGTTTGACGAAGTCTGGGATGCTTTATCATATCGCAGTATCTCAGTGCATTTTCAATGTTATTGCTCTCTTTATTGACAGAAATAGCAAGTGCTTTATTGAAGGAAGGTAAATAATGAAATTCAGGCGTGATACCAAGATCCATTTGATCTGGGGTTGATTAAATAGTCTTCATCTAACAACTTATCAATTACATTGTATAAAATATGGTCATTATAATCTTCAATCTCATGTAAAACATTACATATTTCAAACAATAAACAGTATTAATATAATATAAATGATTACGGGGAATTCAATTGAATTATAAATAATTAACAGCGTGGAAACAGATCCATCTGAAGCCATTCGTGTTCTGATTCACGGAAAGATATTCACTCTCAGCAAAAATGCTTGCCTTTATATAATTCCTTTTACGACATAAGACATCCAGTGAAGTACTTCTGGAGTTTTGCAACTGTTGTAATTTAATGTTGATATTAATCAATATAACATTATTCAATTAATATAATATCACGTGATTAATATTATATAATGAACATAGTATAATATTATCTGTATAAAATGATTTAGCAGAATATATGGTAGAATATAGTCGAATACAATTTTAAATAATTTAGGAGAATCTGTGGTAGAAATTAATAGAACACAATATAATTGTTTGTTATTTGCATCGTAGGAGATGCGCACGTGCCCGTAGGGGCCGTGGAAGTTCCCGGTTTTGGTATGCGAAGCGCATGTGTGAAAACACGGAACTTGCGATCTGTCAAGAATTCTTATGACAGAAGAGCCGCATCCCCGATCGAGGACCTGCGATCTGGAAAAATCTGCGCCCTTACCTGATGGTTCCCGGGACGCACACACTTCCGCTCCTGGGCCTCACCAAACTGCAATTGCGCAGGGCCCAGGTAGCCCAGGGGCGCATGCAGTTCGCAGCGTCCCTGGGATCACGTGGGCCATGGGGAGCCACTCACAGAAGGGAATCTGCCTTCATACATTTGACAGGAAGATGTGTCAAATATATGAATGGAGATCAATGAAAAAACATAGTAAAATATTAAATCAATTAGAAAACAATCACATTTCTAAAATGACTTGAAATTACAATAAATTAAGTATTTTAATCAAATATTTATTTTTTTGAAAAAATAATTAAAGTTTCTTACGGTGTTAAAAATAAACCTACCTTTTTTAAAAGTATTTTTAAATGATAAATCAGTGAAAAGTTTTTTTTTTACTTTTTTTCAAATCTTATCCTGGTAAAAGCAGGTCTTACGCCTGCTTTTACCAGGCGTAAGAATTGTAAGGGTTTTCTGCGGACGGAGGTCTCCAAAAAGCGGAACTATCCGCCCGCAGTGGCGCTTCTCCAGGGCAGCCTGTGCATCTGTCAAGACCATTATTGACAGATCATAAATGCCGGTTTTCAACGCATGCGCTGTGCATGCCTGAATCCGGCATTTCCGATGTCCCTACGGGTGGCGAATATCCGGCCCATGATATGATATTGTCCAATCTTTTGTCTGCCTGTGTCAGCTGTGGCTCAGTTGGTAGCCCAGTCTCCTCTGAGTCAGAAGGTTCAAGTCCCACACCAGGAACTTGAGCACATAAAGCTAGGCTGACACTCCTGTGCAGTAGTGAGTGCTGCACTGTCGGAGGTGCTGTCATTTGGAGGAGACTTTAAACCGAGGCCCCGTCTGCTCTCTGAGGTGGACGTAAAAGATCCTCATGGCACAATTTCGAAAAGGAGCAGGGGAATTATCCCGGTGGTCCTGGTCCAATATTTATCCCTCAACTCACATAACAAAACCTGGTCATTGTCACATTGCTGTTTGTGCGATCATCCTGTGCACACATTCGCTGCCACGTTTCCTACATTGCAACAGTGACTCCACTTCAAAAGTACTTATTTGGCTGTAAGCGCTTTCAGACGTCCGGTTGTCGTGAAAGGCATTATATAAATGCAACTGTTTCTTTCTTTACCTTGAGAACCACAAATCTTTCCATTACCTTCAATGGCCCTGCTATATTGCGATACCGTGTCCGGCCCAAGATTAGTTTCTGCCCCAGTTTCATCACTTTACTCCCATGAGCGTTACACACTGGAATTGTGACGATAGAGCGGCCTACACGGACTAGTGTGACGTCGTGTCCCGTTGAAACTGAAGACATTGCCATTGCTCTAGAGATGTTACTCTGTACGCCATTTTAAGTACTCAGAATGGCTCCACAACTTCCGGGTATCCGTATGCGCTGCGCAGGTGTGAAATACCCGGAACCTATGGCCTGTCAAGCTACGCATGGACAGATTTTCGCCTCAAAATCACATTCGCTTGCATAGATTTGGGCTATTTTCTCAACAACTCCCGAGTCAATGCCCACGAAACCCGATCACCTGGTAAAACCGTATTGTCTGTGTAAGGGTTAAATATTTTTTAAATGATTGCACATACGCACATATATTTAAAATTATTTTAGATAAATTTTGGCCCGTTTCAAAATGTTTCAATTTTTTTTTATTACATTTTTTTTTCAATGCTTAAATAAATGGACTTTTAATTAATTTTTAACACAGGAACATTTAATTTTAATACAAGTGTTGTGAATTCTTTTTTATTTGAGGATTTCATATATGCTTAAGGGGATTCCGTACGCAAATGGAATCCCCATAAGCAGCATCGGAATGCCCCTTTTTGATTGACTGACCGGGCCCACGTGATCCCAGGGACGATTGCGACCCGCGTGCGCCCGAGCGCTCCGTGGACCTTTACGCATGGCAAATGCCTGCAGGCGCAGCGCCCGAATGTTCCCAAGCTGCAGAGACACCAAGTACGTTAGAGATTTGTTTCCCGATTTCGCGGAATATTACATTGTTACGCCCCTAACCGCAAATTCAGGGCAAACACATTTTAACTTCAGGTGTGAGGGCTGAAAAGTTAACTTTGTGCTTTCCAGAACTGACGAAATGCCAAGACCAAGTAAAAGACTTAGGTGAGATAAGAGGTCATGTTATACCTCTTACGGATTTGTCCTTAGCAAGTGCTCGATTTAATTAGCTTGGCTACCCATTAACTAACTGATGCAGTGTTATATTCCTGCTCACTGGCAACGGACTGTGATTCATTCAGCCATTGTAGCTTCAAAACATTTATCTCCAACAAAATATTCTTGATACAATAAGAGGCAAGCCACACTAAATGTGGTGTTGAGAAATGTGCCAGAATGAGTCAACAGTCTAACGTGAAGGGAACAACAATTTAACATGTTTGAATTCAATATTAGTTTGGAGCGGGAGAAGAGGGAGTCTCAACTTTATTTGGCGTTGCTGTGAAGTAAAACCGTTTGAGATATAAAACACGTTCCTCTTCCGTTTTGGAGCTAGACATCAAAGTCTAAAATTAACCCCAATATTTATTTTTCTTTGACAGAGGACCAATTAGCAAAGTGCAATGAAGGTAATACACAGGACCAGACTTTGTTGCTCCAGGGCATCTAACGGCGTTAGTTAGTCATATCCATTCATGCAGCAGCTCAAACTATTTCTTGGGAAAATGCCTCTCCGTCGTTGCCGCAAAATGGACGGTATCGGAGCGTTCGGAAATTCATTTCTATTGCCTGAACCATTTTGCAGCTCGCCAAAAGTTGGTGAAATGAGACAAGGGCAGAGACGGGAAATGGTTAATAACTCTTCGGTCACCCGGAATTCTTTGCATTCTCTGGATAACCAGTGTTTGTCAGCAGATTACCGAGATTGAAAACGTGATACGAATAATTCAATTTTAACGTCTTTCTCCTTATTTTCCATCTCTAAAGAAAAAGCCTTAGCTAACGGTAAGCGACAGATACAAATATCCGCTGCTTCTTTCACAGATAAATGTAATTAAAATGTTTTTTCCTTGCAAAACACAAAAATAAAGTGGCAACAAGAGAAGGTCAGAGGCTAGCTATTCTGCGGCGAGTGTCTCACCTCCTGACGCCCCAAAGCCTTTCTACAATCTACAAGGCACAAGTAAGGAGTGTGATGGAATACTTTCAACTTGCCTGGATGAGTGCAGCTCCAACAACACTCAAGAAGCTCGAAACCATCCGGGACAAACCAGCCCGCTTGACTAGCACCCAATCCACCACCTTAAACATTCATTCCCTCCACCACCGGCATACCGTGGCTGCAGTGTGCACCATCTACAAGATGCACTGCCGCAACTCGCCAAGGCTTCTCCGGCAACAGCTCCCAACCCGCGAACTCTACAACCTAGAAGGACAAGGGCAGCGGGCGCATGGGGACACCCCAGCTCCAATTCCACTCCAATTCTCACACCATCCTTACTTGGAAGTGTATCACCCATATTGCATCGTCGCTGGGTTAAAATCCTGCAACTCCCTCTCTAACAACACTGCGGGAGTATCTTCACCACACGGACTGCAGCGGTCCAAGATGGCGGCTCACCACCACCTTCTCAAGGGCCATTAGAGATGGACAATAAATGCCAGCCTCGCTAGCGACGGCCATACCACATAAAAGAATAACAAATAGATATATTTTCTTAAATTGTGGCAGATTTTATTGCTTCAATATTTGAATTGAAAAGTTCGTTATTGTGCTTTGCCCGATCCAAATGCATTGTGATTTGTTACAATCTTGGAACTGACGGTACCAGGTGTGAAGTTCACTTCAGTATTACATTGTGACTTTCGACTGTTTATGTGACAGCTCTCTATTACTTTTTAATGGAAATTCGAGTGCGCTTTATAATTATGGCTATTTTTTTTTATCACCGGCATTACACCATCAACTATTTTTAATAGTACCCCCAAGTGGGTTTGATTGACTTGCATAGTATGTGATGTATGATTGTTAATGTAGTCAGTCAACACACGACAATAAGAATTCAATAAAACTGCAAATGCCTCACGGAAAAATAAACAAAGGCATTTCAGCCGAAAATAACGTGTTTAGTCACAGAATCAAAGTATCAGAGAAACTTTACAGCACAGAAGGAGGCCATTCGGCCTGTCCAGATCATGCCAGCTTTCTCTGCAAGACCACTTCAGCCAGTCCTACTCTCCCGCCCTTTCCCCATAGCCCTGCATTTTTTTCCCTTCAGGTTCTGGTCCAATTCCCTTTTTAAAAGCCACGATTGAATCTGCCTCCACTATCCTTTCAGGCAGTGCATTCCAGATCCTAAACAATCGATGAGTACAGAATTTTTTTTCCTCATGTCGCCTTTGTTTCTTCTGTCAATCACCTTAAATCGATGTCCTCTGGTTCTCGACCCTTCAACCAAAGGGAACAGTTTCTCTCTATCTACTCTGTCAAGACCCCTCATGATTTTGAACACCCCGAAAAAATCTCCTCTCAACCTTCTCTGTTCCAAGGAGAACAACCCCAGCTTCTCTCGCCTATCCGCCTAACTGAAGTCCCTCATCCCTGGAACCATTACAGAAAATCTTTTCTGCACCCTCTTGAACGCCTTCACATTCTTCCTAAAGTCCCAGAATTGGACAGAATACTTCAGCTGAGGCCTAACCTGTGTTTTATAAGTGTTCATCATAACTTCCTTGCTGTTGTATTTATGAAGCCCAGGATCCCGTATGCTTTATAAATCGCTTTCTCAACCTGCCCTGCCACATTCAACTATTTGTTAATGCAGCCTTTTAGAACTGTACCCATTCGTTTAAATTGCCTCTCCTCGTTCTTCCTAACAAAATGGATAACGTTTCGTTTACTTATTTACTTTTATGTTGCCACAACTGTTTGTTGAGAAGTCGCACATCACCAGGTTATAGCTCAGCAGTTTTATTTGAAATCACAAGCTTTCGGAGCTGCTGCTCCTTCCTCAGGTGAAGTGAAGGAATACGAATCGGCAAAGCATATATAGACAGAGAACAATGCCTGTGCAGCGTACAATGTCAGACGACGACAGTTAATCTTTCTGCCGCTTTGTTGCCATCCTCCACTCCTTCACGCCTTCAGCACAGCCGGTCTGCCAATAAATCGTCGATGAACCGAATTCCTCTGACTTAGTATCGGGAAGACCAAAGCCATCTCATTTCGTTCACATCAGTAAATTCTCCAATTATATGCCTGGTCATCAGTTCACTTAGGCTGAACTTGGCGGATTTCTATCAATAGCCAAATGTAAAATTTACCCTTCTCTTCCGCATCAAGTACAGCTACTTCTGCAATGATAGGATCATATAGTTATAGAAGCATAGAGGCCTAGAACGATAGAGTCACAGAATCATTGAACCATAGAATTAGCGAGTCATCGGATCACAGTATCATTGTATCATAGAGGCAAAAAATCATCGGATCATACAATCATCGAGGCATTGACTCTTACAACAACAACAACTTGTATTTATATAGCGCCTTTAACGTAGTAAAACGTCCCACGGCGCTGCACAGGAGTATTTCAAGACCAAAAAAAATGACACCGATCCACACAAGGATAAATTAGGGCAAGTGACCAAAAAGTTGGTCAAAGAGGTAGGTTTTAAGGAGCGTCTTAAAGGACGAAAGAGAGGCAGCGAGACAGATAGGTTTAGGCAGCGAATACCAGAGCTTAGGCCCTAGGCGACAGAAAGCACGGTCACCAAAGATTGAGCGATTATAAGCAGGGATGCTCAAGAGTGGAGAATTAGAGGAGCGTAGATATCTCGGGGTTTGTGGGGCTGAAGGAGATTAGAGAGAAAGGAAGGGGTGAGGCCTGGGAGGGATTTGAAAAAAAGGATAAGAATTTTGAAAACGAGGCGCTGCTAAACCGGGAGCCAATGTAGGTCAGGTAACAAAGGCATAGATGAGGCATAGAAAGGATGGAGTCATAGGATCACCGAATCATACATTCGTGGAATCGTAGGATGGTAGGATCATGCAGCACAGAAGCAGGCCTGACCGGCCAATGCGCATGTGCCGGCTCTTTGAATGCTAATAGTCCGACTGGCCTGACCGTTACCCATAGACCTGCAAAACGTTCCATTTCAAGAACATATCCAATTCCTTTTGGAGGTTAATGTTGAATCTGCTTCCTCCACCATTTTAGGCAGAGTATTCCAGAACGTAACAAATTGCTGCATAAAATTAATAATTTCATCTTTTTCTGGTTCTTTTGCCAATTACCTTAAATCTGTGTCCTCTGGTTAGCGACCATTCTGCCAATGGAAACAGCTACTCCTTATTTACTCCAATCAACCCTTCGTGTTTTGAACGCATCCGTTAAATGTATCCTTAATGTTCTCTGCTCGAAGAGCAATTCGAGCTTCATTACTCTCTTCACATATCTTAATGTCCTGGTCCCTGTTAACATTAGAATAATGCTCTTCTGCACCCTCTCTAAGGCCTTGATGTCCTTGCTGAAGTTAGTTCCTCAGAATTGGATACAATACTGCAACTAAGGCCTAACTAGTGATTTATAAACCTTAAACCTAAAATCCTTGCCTTTTTACTCTGTGCCATGAATTATAAAGCCACGGGTCCAGCAGGATTTTTAGCAGCATTATCTCCTTCACCTGCCACCTTTAAATATTTCTGTACGTGAGCCCCTACTCTCTTAGACCTGTTGTGCCAGGTTATGTTATACAATTTGTATATCAGGTAGGGACGAGCTTCTATTATCCTGACCCTTTATCGTGTTTCTGCATTGTAGAAGGTAAAGCTGAAATGAGCTTTGATTTGACTTTTATTCGTTTTTATGGGATATGGGCAACGCTGGCAAGGCCAGCATATATTGCCCATCCCTAACTGCCTTTGAGAAGGTGGTGGTGAGCCGCCTTCTTGAACCGCTGCAGTCCGTGTGGTAAAGGTTCTCCCGCAGTGCTGTTAGGTAGGGAGTTGCAGAATTTTGACACAGCGACGATGAAGGATCGGCGATATACTTCTAAGTCAAGATGGTGTGTGACTTGCAGGGGAACTTGGAGGTGGTGGTGTTTCCATGCGCCTGCTGCCCTTGTCCTTCTAGGTGGAATGGGTCGCGGGTTTGAGAGCTGCTGCCGAAGAAGCCTTGGCGAGTTGCTGCAGTGCATCTTGTAGATGGTACACACTGTAGCCTCGGTTCACCGGTGGTGGAGGGAGTGGATGTTTAACGTGGTAGAGGGGGTTCCAATCAAGCGGGCTGCTTTGTCCTGGATGGTGTCGAGCTTCTTGAGTGTTGTTGGAACTGCATCATCTAGGCAAGGATCTGGATTACTTTAACCCTAAAACACCATGGGCTTATCTATCTCCGCCTACTAGTACCGACAAAATAGATCTTCACTTATCCTAGCATTGTACGGCTAATCTGCTTGCTTATACCTACTAGGTAATCTTTTCAGTCTGTCTGACAAAACCTTCGTAACCCCAATCTTGTCTTTGCATTCTCAACTTGTCTTTATCAGCAGATGTAGTCCCCATTTCATTAAACCTCCCACCGTCTCACCATGATCATTAACGTCGAACGACTTAGAATATCCAAATCCAGCTTGATTGGTGCTTTTATTAAGCGTCGACAGAGGCAGGTACTCGAGCTGGTAACGGTATCATAGTGGTCATGTTAGTTGACTCGTAGAGTCACAGTCATAGAGTCAAGGAGTTATACAGCATAGAAAGAGGCCCTTCGGCCCATCGTGTCCGCGGCGGCCATCAAGCCCTGTCTATTATAATCCCATTTTCCAGCACTTGGTCCGTAGCCTTGTTGGCTCTGGCGTTTCAAGTGCTCATCTGAATGCTTCTTGAATGTTGTGAGGATTCCTGTCTCTACCATCCTTTCAGGCAGTTCGTTCCAGAATCCAACCACCCTCTGGGTGAAATAGTTTTTCCTCAAATCCCCTCTAAACGACCTGCCCCTTACTTTGAACCTATGCCCCAAGGTTATTGACCCCTCTATTAAGGGGAAAAGTTCATTCCTATCTACACTATCTAGGCCCCTCATTATTTTGTACACATCAATCAGGTCGCCCCTCAGCCTTTTCTGCTCTAAGGAAAACAACCCCAGCCTGTCCAGTCTCTCTTCATAGCTGAAGCGCTCCAGCCCAGGTAACATCCTGGTGAATCTGCTCTGCACCCTCTCCAATGCAATCACATCCTTCCTATAGTGTGGCGACCAGAACTGCACACAATATTCCAGCTGTGGCCTAACTAGCGTTTTGTGCAGCTTCATCATAACCTCCCTGCTCTTATATTCTATGCCTCGGCTAATGAAGGCAAGCATCCCATATGCTTTTTTAACCACCTTATCTACCTGTCCTGCTGCCTTCAGGGATCTATGTACATGAACACCAAGGTCCGTCTGATCCTTTGTCCTTCCTAGGGACCTACCATTCATTGTGTATTCCCTTGCCTTGTTAGTCCTCCCAAAATGCATCCCCTCACACTTTTCAGGGTTAAATTCCATTTGCCACTGTTCTGCCCATCTGACCAACCCGTCTATATCGTCCTGTAGCCTGAGGCTTCCCTCCTCGCTATTTACCACTCAACCAATTTTCGTGTCATCTGCTAACTTACTGATCAAACCTCCTACATTCATATCTAAATCATTAATGTGCACTACAAACAGCAAAGGAACCCACCATCGATCCCTGCGGTACACCACTGGACACAGGCTTCCAGTCACAAAAAGAACCTTCGACCATCACCCTCTGCCTCCTGCCACCAGTAATCCCGATTAGGCCCGGGACTAATAAACTGGAGACATGATTCGAAATCCCACCACTGCAGCTAGGACATTTGATTTAATTTATTTAAATAAATCTGGAATAAATAGCTAGTTCCTACAATGAAACTACCGGATAGTCATAAAAACCCCATCTCGTTCACTAATGTCCTTTAGGAAAGGAAATCTGCTGCCCTTATCTGCGTCTGACCTATATGTGACCCCAGACCCACAGAAAAGGGTTTGACTCTGAACTGCCCTCTGAAATGGCCCAGCAAGCCACTCAGTAGTAACCACTATGATTGCCATTAATAAGAATAAAACCGGACGGACCACCTGTCATCGACAACAGCGCACATAGCTCAGGCGACACTGCAAAGTCGCCCTCACGAACATCTGGGGACTTTGGCTAAATTGGGAGAGTTGTCCCACAGACAAGTCAAGGAAAAGCCTGACGTAATTATTTTCACAGAATCATACCTTTCAGCCAATGTCCAAGACTCCTCCATCACCATCATCAGAGGTGGCGGCACAGTAGCATACAGTGGGTAGGGAGTGCTTTGAGCCCTGTGGCACTGAGAGACTTCAACATTGACTCCGCATCAAAAGACGTCTCATGGAGTCTCATGGCTGAAGATGAAGCTGGGGCAAGGAAACCTCCTGCAGGTTACCACCTTCAACCCTTCCTCAGCTGATGAATCAGCACTCCTCCATGTTGAACACAACTTGGAAGAAGCACTGAGAGTAGCAAGGGCAAATAATATACTCTTGGTGGCGGACTTCATTGTCCATCAATAAAAGTGGCTCGTTAGCACCACTACTGACAGAGCTAGCAGAGTCCTGAACGATAAAGCTGCAAGACTGGGCCTGCAGCAGGTGGTGAGCGAACCAATACGGAGCGACAAACCTACTTCAACTCGTCCTCAACAATCTACTTGTCGCAGATGCATATGTCCATGACAGTATTGGTAGATGTCCCGTCCTCACACTGAGGACACCCTCCATCGTGTTGGGTTGCACTACCACCGCGATATATGGGATAGATTCAGAGCAGATCTTGCAGCTCAAAACTAGGCATCCATGAGTAGGTTTGGGCCATCAGCAGCAGCAGAATTGAATTCCACCACCATCTGTAACCTCATGTCCCGGCATGTCCCTCACTCTACCATGACTTTCAAGCCAGGGGACCTAAGCTAGTTCAATAAGGATTGTAGAAGAGCATGCCAAGAACAGCACCAGGCATACCTCAAAATGCGGTGCCAACCTGGGAAAGCTGCAACACAGGACCACATTCATGCTAAAAAGCGGATGCAGCATGCTATAGACAGGGCTTAGCGATCTCAATATCAACGGATCAGATCAAAGATCTGCAGTCCTGCCACATCTAGTCGTGAATGGTGGTGGACCATTAAACAACTAACGGGACCAGGAGGCTCCATGAAAATCCCCGACCTCAGTGATGGTGTTGCCCACCACAACAGTGCAAAAGACAAGGCTGAAGCATTTGCAAACATCTTCAGCAGAAGTGCTGCGTGAATGATCCATATCGGCCTCCTCCTGAGGTCTCCACTATCACAGAAGCCAGTCTTCAGCCAATTCGATTCACTCAAAGTGATATCAAGAAACTGCTGAGCGCACTGGATACAGCAACGGCTATGGGCCCTGACAACATCCCGGCTGTCGTCCGGAAGACTTGTGTTCCAGAACTAACAGCGCCTCTAGCCAAAATAACAACAGAAAACGCTGGAAAAACTCAGCAGGCCAGGCAGCATCCGTGGAGAGAGAAAGAGAGTTGACGTTTCAGGTCGATGACCTTTCATCAGAACTGGGAAGAGCTGGAAATCAAATAGATTTAAGGCCAGGGTAAAGCTGGGAAAAGGGGGAGGGGATAAAGGAACAAAGGAGGAGATGAAGAGACATTAAGAGACATTAAGAGATATGCAAGGCTAGAGGTGGTGTTAATGTGACAGATTAAGGCTGAATGAAGTGTGAAATCTACTGGCAGAATGAAGGACAGCTGCCAGCTTCTAGGAGGAAAAAAAAGGTGGGGGGGACAAATAAAAGGGTAGATAAAATAAAATATAAATGTGATTGGAGCTGAGGTTATGATCTAAAATTGTTGAACTCGATATTGAGTCCAGAGGGCTGTAGCGTGCCTAAACGAAAGATGAGGTGCTGTTCCTCGAGCTTACGCTGAGCTTCCGTGGAACAGTGTATTAGGCCGAGGACGGTGAGGTCAGAGTGGGAGTGAAGCGGTGAATTAAAGTGACAGGCCACCGGGAGCTCGGGGTCCCCCTTACGGACTGAACGGAGGTGTTCCGCAAAGCGGTCACCCAATCTGCGTTTGGTCTCCCCAATGTAGAGGAGTCCACATCGTGAGCAGCGAATACAGTATACTAAATTGCAGGAAGTACAAGTAAATCGCTGTTTCACCTGGAAGGGGTGTTTGGGGCCCTGGACAGTGGGAAGAGGGGAGGTATAAGGGCATGTGTTGCATCTCCTGCGCGTGCACGGGAAGGTGCCGGGCGAAGGGGAAGGGGTGCTGGGGGTGGTAGAGGAGTGGACTAGGGTGTCGCGGAGGGAGCGGTCCCTGCGGAATGCTGAAAGGGGAGGTGAGGGGAAGATGTGTTTGGTGGTGGGATCACGCTGGAGGTGGCGGAAATGGCGGAGGATGATCCGTTGAATGTGGAGGCTGGTGGGGTGAAAGGTGAGGACAAGGGGAACCCTATCGTGGTTCCGGGAGGGAGGGGCAGGGGTGAGGGCAGATGTGCGGGAGATAGAACGGACACGGTCGAGGGCCGTGTCGACCACGGTAGAGGGGAATCCTCGGTTGAGGAAAAAGGAAGACATGTCGGAAGCACTGGTATGGAAGGTGGCATCATCAGAGCAGATGCGGCGGAGACGGAGAAACTGGGAGAATGGAATAGAGTCCTTACAGGAGGCGGGGTGGGAGGAAGTGTAGTCCAGGTAGCTGTGGGAGTCGGTGGGCTTGTAGTGAATGTTAGTCAATAACCTATCCCCAGAGATGGAGATGGAGAAGTCGAGGAAGGGAAGAGAAGAGTCGGAGATGGACCATGTGAAGGTGAGGGAAGGGTGGAAATTGGAAGCATAGTGAATGAAATGTTCTAGTTCAGGGCGAGAGCAGGAGACGGCACCGATACAGTCATCAATGTACCGGAAAAAGAGGTGAGGGAGGGGACCCGAGTAGGACTGGAACAAAGAGTGTTCCACATATCCCACGAAAAGGCAGGCATAGCTAGGACCCATGCGGGTACCCATAGCAACACCTTTAATTTGGAGGAAATGGGTAGAGTCAAAGGAGAAGTTGTTCAATGTGAGAACAAGTTCAGCCAGGCGGAGGAGGGTGGTGGTGGATGGGGACTGGTTGGGCCTCTGTTCAAGGAAGAAGCGGAGCGCCCTCAGGCCATCCTGGTGGGGAATGGAGGTGTAGAGGGATTGTACGTCCATAGTGAAGAGGAGACGGTTGGGGCCGGGAAACTGGAAACTGTTAAAATGGCGGAGGGCATCGGAAGAGTCGCGGATGTAGGTGGGAAGAGACTGGACAAGGGGAGAAAAAATAGAGTCGAGATAGGAAGAGATAAGTTCCGTGGGGCAAGAACAGGCTGAAACGATGGGTCTACCGGGGCAGTCCTGTTTGTGGATCTTGGGAAGGAGGTAGAAGCGGGCTGTGCGGGGTTGGGGAACTATGAGGTTGGCGGCCGTGGGGGGAAGATCTCCAGAGGAGATGAGGTCAGTGACAGTCTTGGACACGGTGGCTTGATGTTCGGTAGTGGGGTCATGGTCCAGGTGGAGGTAGGAGGAGGTGTCAGAGAGTTGGCGTTCAACTTCCGCTAGGTAGAGGTCGGTTCGCCAAACAACAACAGCGCCACCCTTGTCAGCAGGTTTAATGACAATGTCAGGGTTGGATCGGAGAGAATGGAGTGCTGCAAGTTCAGAGGGAGGTAGGTTGGAGTGAGTGAGGGGAGCAGAGAAATTGAGCTGGCCGATGTCACGGCGGCAGTTAGCAATGAAAAGATCAAGAGAGGGTAAGAGGCCAGAGGGAGGGGTCCAGGTGGAACGAGAATTCTGAAAGCGGGAGAAAGGGTCAGCCGTGCGGGGGGAAGACTCCTGGCCAGAGAAGTGGGCACGGAGACGGAGGCGGCGGAAAAAGAGCTCAGCATCGTGCCGAGCTCGAAATTCATTGAGATGGGGGCGTAAGGGGATGAAGCTCAGGCCTTTGCTGAGGACTGATCGTTCGGAGTCAGAGAGGGGAAGGTCAGAGGGGATAGTGAAAACGCGGCAGGGGGTGAGATTGGGAGAAGGGGGGTCAGAGGAAAGTGAAGGGGAAGAAGGTTCCGGAGGGGCTTTAGTGTCCAAGAGTTGTTGAAGCTTGCGATCCTTGACATCGGAAAGGAAGAAGAAAAGTTTTTTGTTGAAGCGTCGGATGAGTCTAAGGATGAAATGGAACTGTGGACCCGGACAGCTTTGAGATAGAGTGCGTCGGTGCTGCTGAAGAGAGATGTCGAGAGTGTTCATGTGGCGCCGCATGGCATTGAGCGTGGATCTCAAGATGCGGCGAGAGCAGTAGTTCGAGGAACGATGAATATCTTGGAGATATTTGTAATCCTGGGTGGATCCGAAACACGAAGGGTGGAAGTTTAGTTGGAATCCACGTGGGATAAGTCGGAACCGGAGACAGTTGCTGAGGAAAGTAATGTGGCTGTGAAACCGAGTCTTGGCAGATACCTGATCAAACACGAGAAGGGAAACTGAAATCAATGAAGATGAACAAGGTTGAAGAGCCAAACGGAAATCCCGTCGAAGAGAAGAGCAGAACTTCTTCAAGGTAGGCATTCCAAGAAGAGAGGTGGCAGTGAACCAAACACTAATACGATAGCAAAATACTGCAGATGCTGGAAATCCGAAATAACAACAGAAAACGCTGGAAAAACTCAGCAGGCCAGGCAGCATCCGTGGAGAGAGAAAGAGAGTTGACGTTTCAGGTCGATGACCTTTCATCAGAACTGGGAAGAGCTGGAAATCAAATAGATTTAAGGCCAGGGTAAAGCTGGGAAAAGGGGGAGGGGATAAAGGAACAAAGGAGGAGATGAAGAGACATTAAGAGACATTAAGAGATATGCAAGGCTAGAGGTGGTGTTAATGTGACAGATTAAGGCTGAATGAAGTGTGAAATCTACTGGCAGAATGAAGGACAGCTGCCAGCTTCTAGGAGGAAAAAAAAGGTGGGGGGGACAAATAAAAGGGTAGATAAAATAAAATATAAATGTGATTGGAGCTGAGGTTATGATCTAAAATTGTTGAACTCGATATTGAGTCCAGAGGGCTGTAGCGTGCCTAAACGAAAGATGAGGTGCTGTTCCTCGAGCTTACGCTGAGCTTCCGTGGAACAGTGTATTAGGCCGAGGACGGTGAGGTCAGAGTGGGAGTGAAGCGGTGAATTAAAGTGACAGGCCACCGGGAGCTCGGGGTCCCCCTTACGGACTGAACGGAGGTGTTCCGCAAAGCGGTCACCCAATCTGCGTTTGGTCTCCCCAATGTAGAGGAGTCCACATCGTGAGCAGCGAATACAGTATACTAAATTGCAGGAAGTACAAGTAAATCGCTGTTTCACCTGGAAGGGGTGTTTGGGGCCCTGGACAGTGGGAAGAGGGGAGGTATAAGGGCATGTGTTGCATCTCCTGCGCGTGCACGGGAAGGTGCCGGGCGAAGGGGAAGGGGTGCTGGGGGTGGTAGAGGAGTGGACTAGGGTGTCGCGGAGGGAGCGGTCCCTGCGGAATGCTGAAAGGGGAGGTGAGGGGAAGATGTGTTTGGTGGTGGGATCACGCTGGAGGTGGCGGAAATGGCGGAGGATGATCCGTTGAATGTGGAGGCTGGTGGGGTGAAAGGTGAGGACAAGGGGAACCCTATCGTGGTTCCGGGAGGGAGGGGCAGGGGTGAGGGCAGATGTGCGGGAGATAGAACGGACACGGTCGAGGGCCGTGTCGACCACGGTAGAGGGGAATCCTCGGTTGAGGAAAAAGGAAGACATGTCGGAAGCACTGGTATGGAAGGTGGCATCATCAGAGCAGATGCGGCGGAGACGGAGAAACTGGGAGAATGGAATAGAGTCCTTACAGGAGGCGGGGTGGGAGGAAGTGTAGTCCAGGTAGCTGTGGGAGTCGGTGGGCTTGTAGTGAATGTTAGTCAATAACCTATCCCCAGAGATGGAGATGGAGAAGTCGAGGAAGGGAAGAGAAGAGTCGGAGATGGACCATGTGAAGGTGAGGGAAGGGTGGAAATTGGAAGCATAGTGAATGAAATGTTCTAGTTCAGGGCGAGAGCAGGAGACGGCACCGATACAGTCATCAATGTACCGGAAAAAGAGGTGAGGGAGGGGACCCGAGTAGGACTGGAACAAAGAGTGTTCCACATATCCCACGAAAAGGCAGGCATAGCTAGGACCCATGCGGGTACCCATAGCAACACCTTTAATTTGGAGGAAATGGGTAGAGTCAAAGGAGAAGTTGTTCAATGTGAGAACAAGTTCAGCCAGGCGGAGGAGGGTGGTGGTGGATGGGGACTGGTTGGGCCTCTGTTCAAGGAAGAAGCGGAGCGCCCTCAGGCCATCCTGGTGGGGAATGGAGGTGTAGAGGGATTGTACGTCCATAGTGAAGAGGAGACGGTTGGGGCCGGGAAACTGGAAACTGTTAAAATGGCGGAGGGCATCGGAAGAGTCGCGGATGTAGGTGGGAAGAGACTGGACAAGGGGAGAAAAAATAGAGTCGAGATAGGAAGAGATAAGTTCCGTGGGGCAAGAACAGGCTGAAACGATGGGTCTACCGGGGCAGTCCTGTTTGTGGATCTTGGGAAGGAGGTAGAAGCGGGCTGTGCGGGGTTGGGGAACTATGAGGTTGGCGGCCGTGGGGGGAAGATCTCCAGAGGAGATGAGGTCAGTGACAGTCTTGGACACGGTGGCTTGATGTTCGGTAGTGGGGTCATGGTCCAGGTGGAGGTAGGAGGAGGTGTCAGAGAGTTGGCGTTCAACTTCCGCTAGGTAGAGGTCGGTTCGCCAAACAACAACAGCGCCACCCTTGTCAGCAGGTTTAATGACAATGTCAGGGTTGGATCGGAGAGAATGGAGTGCTGCAAGTTCAGAGGGAGGTAGGTTGGAGTGAGTGAGGGGAGCAGAGAAATTGAGCTGGCCGATGTCACGGCGGCAGTTAGCAATGAAAAGATCAAGAGAGGGTAAGAGGCCAGAGGGAGGGGTCCAGGTGGAACGAGAATTCTGAAAGCGGGAGAAAGGGTCAGCCGTGCGGGGGGAAGACTCCTGGCCAGAGAAGTGGGCACGGAGACGGAGGCGGCGGAAAAAGAGCTCAGCATCGTGCCGAGCTCGAAATTCATTGAGATGGGGGCGTAAGGGGATGAAGCTCAGGCCTTTGCTGAGGACTGATCGTTCGGAGTCAGAGAGGGGAAGGTCAGAGGGGATAGTGAAAACGCGGCAGGGGGTGAGATTGGGAGAAGGGGGGTCAGAGGAAAGTGAAGGGGAAGAAGGTTCCGGAGGGGCTTTAGTGTCCAAGAGTTGTTGAAGCTTGCGATCCTTGACATCGGAAAGGAAGAAGAAAAGTTTTTTGTTGAAGCGTCGGATGAGTCTAAGGATGAAATGGAACTGTGGACCCGGACAGCTTTGAGATAGAGTGCGTCGGTGCTGCTGAAGAGAGATGTCGAGAGTGTTCATGTGGCGCCGCATGGCATTGAGCGTGGATCTCAAGATGCGGCGAGAGCAGTAGTTCGAGGAACGATGAATATCTTGGAGATATTTGTAATCCTGGGTGGATCCGAAACACGAAGGGTGGAAGTTTAGTTGGAATCCACGTGGGATAAGTCGGAACCGGAGACAGTTGCTGAGGAAAGTAATGTGGCTGTGAAACCGAGTCTTGGCAGATACCTGATCAAACACGAGAAGGGAAACTGAAATCAATGAAGATGAACAAGGTTGAAGAGCCAAACGGAAATCCCGTCGAAGAGAAGAGCAGAACTTCTTCAAGGTAGGCATTCCAAGAAGAGAGGTGGCAGTGAACCAAACACTAATACGATAGCAAAATACTGCAGATGCTGGAAATCCGAAATAACAACAGAAAACGCTGGAAAAACTCAGCAGGCCAGGCAGCATCCGTGGAGAGAGAAAGAGAGTTGACGTTTCAGGTCGATGACCTTTCATCAGAACTGGGAAGAGCTGGAAATCAAATAGATTTAAGGCCAGGGTAAAGCTGGGAAAAGGGGGAGGGGATAAAGGAACAAAGGAGGAGATGAAGAGACATTAAGAGACATTAAGAGATATGCAAGGCTAGAGGTGGTGTTAATGTGACAGATTAAGGCTGAATGAAGTGTGAAATCTACTGGCAGAATGAAGGACAGCTGCCAGCTTCTAGGAGGAAAAAAAAGGTGGGGGGGACAAATAAAAGGGTAGATAAAATAAAATATAAATGTGATTGGAGCTGAGGTTATGATCTAAAATTGTTGAACTCGATATTGAGTCCAGAGGGCTGTAGCGTGCCTAAACGAAAGATGAGGTGCTGTTCCTCGAGCTTACGCTGAGCTTCCGTGGAACAGTGTATTAGGCCGAGGACGGTGAGGTCAGAGTGGGAGTGAAGCGGTGAATTAAAGTGACAGGCCACCGGGAGCTCGGGGTCCCCCTTACGGACTGAACGGAGGTGTTCCGCAAAGCGGTCACCCAATCTGCGTTTGGTCTCCCCAATGTAGAGGAGTCCACATCGTGAGCAGCGAATACAGTATACTAAATTGCAGGAAGTACAAGTAAATCGCTGTTTCACCTGGAAGGGGTGTTTGGGGCCCTGGACAGTGGGAAGAGGGGAGGTATAAGGGCATGTGTTGCATCTCCTGCGCGTGCACGGGAAGGTGCCGGGCGAAGGGGAAGGGGTGCTGGGGGTGGTAGAGGAGTGGACTAGGGTGTCGCGGAGGGAGCGGTCCCTGCGGAATGCTGAAAGGGGAGGTGAGGGGAAGATGTGTTTGGTGGTGGGATCACGCTGGAGGTGGCGGAAATGGCGGAGGATGATCCGTTGAATGTGGAGGCTGGTGGGGTGAAAGGTGAGGACAAGGGGAACCCTATCGTGGTTCCGGGAGGGAGGGGCAGGGGTGAGGGCAGATGTGCGGGAGATAGAACGGACACGGTCGAGGGCCGTGTCGACCACGGTAGAGGGGAATCCTCGGTTGAGGAAAAAGGAAGACATGTCGGAAGCACTGGTATGGAAGGTGGCATCATCAGAGCAGATGCGGCGGAGACGGAGAAACTGGGAGAATGGAATAGAGTCCTTACAGGAGGCGGGGTGGGAGGAAGTGTAGTCCAGGTAGCTGTGGGAGTCGGTGGGCTTGTAGTGAATGTTAGTCAATAACCTATCCCCAGAGATGGAGATGGAGAAGTCGAGGAAGGGAAGAGAAGAGTCGGAGATGGACCATGTGAAGGTGAGGGAAGGGTGGAAATTGGAAGCATAGTGAATGAAATGTTCTAGTTCAGGGCGAGAGCAGGAGACGGCACCGATACAGTCATCAATGTACCGGAAAAAGAGGTGAGGGAGGGGACCCGAGTAGGACTGGAACAAAGAGTGTTCCACATATCCCACGAAAAGGCAGGCATAGCTAGGACCCATGCGGGTACCCATAGCAACACCTTTAATTTGGAGGAAATGGGTAGAGTCAAAGGAGAAGTTGTTCAATGTGAGAACAAGTTCAGCCAGGCGGAGGAGGGTGGTGGTGGATGGGGACTGGTTGGGCCTCTGTTCAAGGAAGAAGCGGAGCGCCCTCAGGCCATCCTGGTGGGGAATGGAGGTGTAGAGGGATTGTACGTCCATAGTGAAGAGGAGACGGTTGGGGCCGGGAAACTGGAAACTGTTAAAATGGCGGAGGGCATCGGAAGAGTCGCGGATGTAGGTGGGAAGAGACTGGACAAGGGGAGAAAAAATAGAGTCGAGATAGGAAGAGATAAGTTCCGTGGGGCAAGAACAGGCTGAAACGATGGGTCTACCGGGGCAGTCCTGTTTGTGGATCTTGGGAAGGAGGTAGAAGCGGGCTGTGCGGGGTTGGGGAACTATGAGGTTGGCGGCCGTGGGGGGAAGATCTCCAGAGGAGATGAGGTCAGTGACAGTCTTGGACACGGTGGCTTGATGTTCGGTAGTGGGGTCATGGTCCAGGTGGAGGTAGGAGGAGGTGTCAGAGAGTTGGCGTTCAACTTCCGCTAGGTAGAGGTCGGTTCGCCAAACAACAACAGCGCCACCCTTGTCAGCAGGTTTAATGACAATGTCAGGGTTGGATCGGAGAGAATGGAGTGCTGCAAGTTCAGAGGGAGGTAGGTTGGAGTGAGTGAGGGGAGCAGAGAAATTGAGCTGGCCGATGTCACGGCGGCAGTTAGCAATGAAAAGATCAAGAGAGGGTAAGAGGCCAGAGGGAGGGGTCCAGGTGGAACGAGAATTCTGAAAGCGGGAGAAAGGGTCAGCCGTGCGGGGGGAAGACTCCTGGCCAGAGAAGTGGGCACGGAGACGGAGGCGGCGGAAAAAGAGCTCAGCATCGTGCCGAGCTCGAAATTCATTGAGATGGGGGCGTAAGGGGATGAAGCTCAGGCCTTTGCTGAGGACTGATCGTTCGGAGTCAGAGAGGGGAAGGTCAGAGGGGATAGTGAAAACGCGGCAGGGGGTGAGATTGGGAGAAGGGGGGTCAGAGGAAAGTGAAGGGGAAGAAGGTTCCGGAGGGGCTTTAGTGTCCAAGAGTTGTTGAAGCTTGCGATCCTTGACATCGGAAAGGAAGAAGAAAAGTTTTTTGTTGAAGCGTCGGATGAGTCTAAGGATGAAATGGAACTGTGGACCCGGACAGCTTTGAGATAGAGTGCGTCGGTGCTGCTGAAGAGAGATGTCGAGAGTGTTCATGTGGCGCCGCATGGCATTGAGCGTGGATCTCAAGATGCGGCGAGAGCAGTAGTTCGAGGAACGATGAATATCTTGGAGATATTTGTAATCCTGGGTGGATCCGAAACACGAAGGGTGGAAGTTTAGTTGGAATCCACGTGGGATAAGTCGGAACCGGAGACAGTTGCTGAGGAAAGTAATGTGGCTGTGAAACCGAGTCTTGGCAGATACCTGATCAAACACGAGAAGGGAAACTGAAATCAATGAAGATGAACAAGGTTGAAGAGCCAAACGGAAATCCCGTCGAAGAGAAGAGCAGAACTTCTTCAAGGTAGGCATTCCAAGAAGAGAGGTGGCAGTGAACCAAACACTAATACGATAGCAAAATACTGCAGATGCTGGAAATCCGAAATAACAACAGAAAACGCTGGAAAAACTCAGCAGGCCAGGCAGCATCCGTGGAGAGAGAAAGAGAGTTGACGTTTCAGGTCGATGACCTTTCATCAGAACTGGGAAGAGCTGGAAATCAAATAGATTTAAGGCCAGGGTAAAGCTGGGAAAAGGGGGAGGGGATAAAGGAACAAAGGAGGAGATGAAGAGACATTAAGAGACATTAAGAGATATGCAAGGCTAGAGGTGGTGTTAATGTGACAGATTAAGGCTGAATGAAGTGTGAAATCTACTGGCAGAATGAAGGACAGCTGCCAGCTTCTAGGAGGAAAAAAAAGGTGGGGGGGACAAATAAAAGGGTAGATAAAATAAAATATAAATGTGATTGGAGCTGAGGTTATGATCTAAAATTGTTGAACTCGATATTGAGTCCAGAGGGCTGTAGCGTGCCTAAACGAAAGATGAGGTGCTGTTCCTCGAGCTTACGCTGAGCTTCCGTGGAACAGTGTATTAGGCCGAGGACGGTGAGGTCAGAGTGGGAGTGAAGCGGTGAATTAAAGTGACAGGCCACCGGGAGCTCGGGGTCCCCCTTACGGACTGAACGGAGGTGTTCCGCAAAGCGGTCACCCAATCTGCGTTTGGTCTCCCCAATGTAGAGGAGTCCACATCGTGAGCAGCGAATACAGTATACTAAATTGCAGGAAGTACAAGTAAATCGCTGTTTCACCTGGAAGGGGTGTTTGGGGCCCTGGACAGTGGGAAGAGGGGAGGTATAAGGGCATGTGTTGCATCTCCTGCGCGTGCACGGGAAGGTGCCGGGCGAAGGGGAAGGGGTGCTGGGGGTGGTAGAGGAGTGGACTAGGGTGTCGCGGAGGGAGCGGTCCCTGCGGAATGCTGAAAGGGGAGGTGAGGGGAAGATGTGTTTGGTGGTGGGATCACGCTGGAGGTGGCGGAAATGGCGGAGGATGATCCGTTGAATGTGGAGGCTGGTGGGGTGAAAGGTGAGGACAAGGGGAACCCTATCGTGGTTCCGGGAGGGAGGGGCAGGGGTGAGGGCAGATGTGCGGGAGATAGAACGGACACGGTCGAGGGCCGTGTCGACCACGGTAGAGGGGAATCCTCGGTTGAGGAAAAAGGAAGACATGTCGGAAGCACTGGTATGGAAGGTGGCATCATCAGAGCAGATGCGGCGGAGACGGAGAAACTGGGAGAATGGAATAGAGTCCTTACAGGAGGCGGGGTGGGAGGAAGTGTAGTCCAGGTAGCTGTGGGAGTCGGTGGGCTTGTAGTGAATGTTAGTCAATAACCTATCCCCAGAGATGGAGATGGAGAAGTCGAGGAAGGGAAGAGAAGAGTCGGAGATGGACCATGTGAAGGTGAGGGAAGGGTGGAAATTGGAAGCATAGTGAATGAAATGTTCTAGTTCAGGGCGAGAGCAGGAGACGGCACCGATACAGTCATCAATGTACCGGAAAAAGAGGTGAGGCACGCTGCAGCCCTCTGGACTCAATATCGAGTTCAACAATTTTAGATCATAACCTCAGCTCCAATCACATTTATATTTTATTTTATCTACCCTTTTATTTGTCCCCCCCACCTTTTTTTTCCTCCTAGAAGCTGGCAGCTGTCCTTCATTCTGCCAGTAGATTTCACACTTCATTCAGCCTTAATCTGTCACATTAACACCACCTCTAGCCTTGCATATCTCTTAATGTCTCTTAATGTCTCTTCATCTCCTCCTTTGTTCCTTTATCCCCTCCCCCTTTTCCCAGCTTTACCCTGGCCTTAAATCTATTTGATTTCCAGCTCTTCCCAGTTCTGATGAAAGGTCATCGACCTGAAACGTCAACTCTCTTTCTCTCTCCACGGATGCTGCCTGGCCTGCTGAGTTTTTCCAGCGTTTTCTGTTGTTATTTCGGATTTCCAGCATCTGCAGTATTTTGCTAGCGCCTCTAGCCAAGCTGTTCCACTACACCTACAACATTGTCAACTGTCTGACAACGAGGAAAACTGCCCAGGTATGTCCTGTCCAGGAAAAGCATGTAAAAGCAAATCCGGCCAATTAACGCCCCATCAGACCACTCTCAATCTTCAACAAAGTGATGGAAAGTGTCGTTGACAGTGCTATCAAGCAGCACTTACTCGCTAATAATCTGCTCACTGCAGCCCAGTTTGGGTTCCGCCAGGATCACTCGGCTCCAGACCTCATTACAGCCTTGGTCCAAACATGGACAAAAGAGCTGAATTCTAGATGTGAGGTGTAAGTGACAGCCCTTGATATCAAGGTAGCCTTTGACCGAGTGTGGCATCAAGGGACCTTGATAAAACTAAAGTCAATGAGTATCAGGGGGAAAACTCACCATTGGCTGGAGCCATACCTAGCACAAAGGAAGATGGTTCTGATTGTTGGAGGTCAATCATCATTGCCGAAGGATATCACTGCTGGATTTTCTCGAGGAATGTGCTCGGCCCAACCATCTTTAGCTGTTTAATCAATTATCTTCTCTCCATTATAAGGTCAGAACTGGGGATGTGCGCTGATGAATGCACAGTGTGCAGCCCATTCCCAACTCCTCAAATAATGAAGCAGTCCAACCCTGCATGCAACAAGACCTGGACGACAGTGAGGGCTGATAAGTGGCAATTAACATTCGCGCCACAAAAGTTCCAGGCAATGACTATCTCCAACAAGAGACAGTCTAACCACCGCCCATTTCAAATTCAATGGCAATACCATCGCCGAATTCCCCAACAGCAACATCCTGGGGTTCAAGATCGATCAGAAACTTAACTGGACCAGACACATAAATACTGCGGCAACAGTAGCAGGTCAGAGGTTGGGTATTCTGCGGCGAGTGTCTCAACTTCTGACACCCCGAACTTTCCACCATCTACAAGGAAAACGTCTGGTGTTTGATGGAATACTCACCACTTGCCTGGATGAGTGCAGCTCCAATATCATTCAAAAAGCTCAACACCATCCAGGACAAAGCAGCCCGCCTGATTGGCACCCCATCCACCACCTTCAACATCCACTCCCTCCACCACCGGCGTACCGTGGCTGCAGTGTGTACCTTCTACAAGATGCACTGCAGCAACTCCCCAAGGCTTCTTCGGCAGCACCTCCCACAAACGCGACCTCTTCCACCTGGAAGGACAATGGCAGCAGGCGCATGGGAACACCACCACCTCCAAGTTCCCCTGCAAGTCAGACACCATCCTGTCTTAGAAGTATATCGCCGTTCCTTCATCATCCCTGGTCAAATCCTGGAACTCCTTCCCTCACAGCATTGTGGGAGAACCTTCACCACACGGACTGCAACGGTTCAAGAAGACGGCTCACCACCACCTTCTCTAGGGCAATTAGGGATGGGCAGTGAAAGCTGGACTTGCCATCGACGCCCACATCCCACGAACGAATAAAAATGAACGTCTGTGAAGAGCCCAGAAAAAAGTGGGTCAGTGAAATTTGGTCCTGGCTGTTTTAACAACGATAAGCACAGACACGTTAAAATGAACAGACTCTTCCTTACATTTACCTCTAAGGATCTATCAAAGTAAAACTTGCATTTCCATAGCCCCTTTTACGACCTCAGGACGTCCCAAAATGCTTTACAGCCAATGAAATACTTTTCAAATATACTCACTCTTGTAACGTAGGATGTGTATTAATAATATCAATTATTGTATAATTTAATTTACCATACTTAAAACAACAAATATCCCTTTCCATATTGCATTAAATAATACTGATCGTAAAATTAATATCGGTGGCTTTTAATAATCGCACCCACCTTTGACCCTTGCTATTCTTTTAATTACAGTATTTTTCATGGTATTTAAAATATCACAATATTGCCCTCGAGATCTATTTTAACTTGTTCTACGCAACAATCACACCAACTTGCAGTTAAACATCGTCTGTAACTTAGTAAAACGTCGAAAAACGCTTCACAGGAGGGTTAACAAACCCCATTTGACACCGAGCCCATAAAGACATTTCAGAACATCGGAATATCAGACGCTGCGTGAACCAGGCGGCCGATCCGATACCTCCTGTTTTGCTCCAGGGCCGGAGACGCGTTTCTAGGCCTGTTTCTTTTGACAGCCGTGTTAACGGTCATCGCTTTAAGATATTTAAGAATCAACGGAGGGAATAGGGGAAATATATACATTCAGTAGGTATCAGATGCCCGGGATGCTTTGTCACATTGAACTGATGAGGCAGTCACATCCAGCAACACGCGGAAAATTGACTGGATATTTGAAGGGAGAAAGTTTCGAGGAAGAACTCATTTAAAGTGCTGCCACAAACATGTTGGACTGTAAATCTGCACGGTATCTGAATTCTATTTGCTCTCTTGCTGCTGTATTTTCTAATTAATTATTGCAGTAGTTAAGTGCATTTTCAATGCTACTACTCTGTTTATTGACAGATGAAGCAACGGAATTATTGGAGAAAGGTAAATAATGGAATTCAGGCCTGATACCAAGATCCAGTTACTCAAGGGTGGATTAAATGGTCTTCATCTAACAACTTATCAATGACGTTGTATAAAATATGGTCATTATAATCTTCAATCACATGCATAATATAACATAATTCATATAATAAACAGTTTAATGCAACATAACTGATTACATAGAATTGCATAGAATTTCCAGGACAGAAACAGGCAATTCGGTCAAACTGGGCCATACCGGTATGGTGCTCCACACAAACCGCCTCTCACTTAATTCTTTTACACCTTTCAGGATATCCCTCAATTCATTTCATCTAATTTCCCCTAAATGCATCTTTGACATTCGCCTAAACCAATCCATGTGGTAGCAAGTTCCACGTTCTCCCCTCTCTCAGAGTAAAGAATTGCTTAGATGGGGCCTATTCTCTCTGACGTTTAGAGGAATGAGAGGTGATCTCATTAAAACATATAAGATTCTGAGGGCGATTGACAGGGTAGGTGCTGAGACTTTGGGTCTCCTGGCTGGAGAGCCTAGAACTAGGGGACATAATTTCAGGAGAAGAGGTCGCCCATTTCAGCTTGAGATGAGGAAGAATTTCTTCACTCAGAGGTTTGTGAATCTTTGGAATTCTCTGCTCAGAGGGCTGTGAATGCCGAGTTATTGAGTATATTCAAGGCTGTGATAGCCAGTTAGAAGGACTCAAGGGCAATCAAGGGTTATGGCGATTGGGCGGGAAAATGGAGTTGAGGTCGAAGAGCAGTGATGATCTTATTCAAAGGCGGGCCAGGCTCGAAGGGCTGTATTGCCTACTCCTGCTAATAATTCTTTTTTTCTTATTGAATTTATTGTTGAATTTGATCATTAATTTTTCTACTCTGCTCCGAGCTCAGCATTCCTCTTACACCATGTGACGCTCCTAACTACAGGCAGCATACTCACAGCTGCCATACGTTAACCAGTCCAAAACAAAATCTGGGGAACAAGCCATTTAAAAACTGATGTGCACAGGCGTCAAACTGCCCGACTCCGACGTGGCCACTGAATATTTACGCACCATCCGAAAACCGATATTGTCCTGCTGATTTTGCTTCAGCTAATCAGACCCAAAACCCTACCTCCAGTTTAAAACCACATGGGAGGTCACAACTCTCCATTGTCTGTCTTCCATTTAGCAAACGTCATCTGAAGCCATTAGATTTCTGATTCACCGAAAGCTATTCAAATCTCAACGAAAAGATTTGCATTTGTACAGTGCCTTTCAGGACCTCAGGATAACCAATGAAGTATTTTGATGCGCAGTCACTGCTGTAATGTCGAGAATAATTAATATTACTTTGTACAATTAATATAACATAAATAATATAATATAGTAGAATATTATATCATACATTAATATGACATTAGAATATGATTATATCTTACAATTATTATTGTATAATATTTAAAATATAAGACAACATAATGAAAAGAATTTAACGAATACCATATGAATAATATAATATTGTGTGTATATAGATTATAATTTCATGCATATAATGCAATATTGCTTAACAACATAGAATAATAAAGAAGTATAATTAATATAATATAATCCATTTCATACAAATGATATTTTAATGTTAACGTAAGATAATACAATATCATACTTTAATATAATATAATATAATAAGTATGATATGTATAATATAGTATAATGTAATATAACATAACAATTAAATATATAGATATAATATAATATAGTATAATATAATATAAAAGCATAATATATAGATATAATATAATAATGTATAATATAATATAAAGATAAAATCTAATATAGTATAATATAATATAATATAATTTGATATAATATAATATAATATAATATAATATAACAACTTCAGAGCTTCCATTTTCGTTGTGAAGCACAAGTTCCATTACATTGTTTCCGTTGATTTAAAGGATCCTGAATATTGGGCAGGCAGTGTATTGTGTTAACCACCTCCTTCCCCCACACCCCCCACCCCCATATGTGCACCGCCCAAGAATAGTTTTTACCCGATTGTCTTAATTCCACTCGCATGACCGTAAGACAAATGAATTGTGATGATCGAGGCACGGCCGACACGGACTACTGTGAGGTCACTTCCGGCGGAAAATAAAGAAAATGACATTGCTTTAAAGATGGGAACTTACCCAATCGGTTAAATTTCAACACATGTTCACTGCAGATGAAAGTGCTGAAAGGTTCCTTTGTGATTTCCAGAACGAAAGGAATGCCAGGACAACATGAAAGATTTAGGTGAGAAAAGTGATTTATATTTGATATACTCTCTGATTCAGTTGTCTTCAGCAAGTGAGCACTTTAGTTAGCCAGACTACCAATCAACTTACACATGCAATGTTACATTCTTGCTCAATGCCAACGGACTGTGACTCATTGCGCCATTGCATTTTAAAACATTTATCTGGAACAAAATGTTCTTGCTAAAACAAGAGGCAAGCCACACTAAATGTGGTGTTGAACAATGAACTAGAATTAATCACCACTCTATCGATTAGGGAGTAGCTATTTAACCTGTCTGAATTAAATAGTAGTTTCGAGAGGGAGAAGAATGACTCAAAACCCAGGTTTTTAAATTATGTAAGACCGACTTTGAAGGCATGAGACAGATCTTGACTTCTGTAAACTGGGCATAAATATTATGGAGTAAAATTACAGATGAACATTGGGAGACGTTCCAAATGTATTTGTTAAACAGATACACAATTACATGCCACTAAAGGGCATGTGCACAACCTATTGCAATTAAATGCATCTAGTCAAACAAAGAGGAGGAATTACTATAGATTCTAAAAAGTAGCTTTCAGAATTACAAAGTATAGCGGAGATCCCGCGGACTGTAGCAGAAAAGAGGAACAGCAAAGGTACGAAAAGAAAGGTATAAGAGTTATAAAAAGAGGATACGAGGCAATGCTTACCCAAGATACTAAAAAAAAATTACATGTGTATTAAGCGAAAGAGGCTGTCAATGGTAATATGTGCCCCGTAAGATAGACACAGGTGATATTGTGAGTGAAAGTAAAGAAGAGGCAGGCTTGCTAAATAATTAATTTGTATCGGTATTCCCAGTAGAGGAACAAGATAACGTATCAGTGGCAGGAGGAAAACTGAAACGAAATCAAGCGGAGAAAGCCACAAGATTGAATAAGTAAGATAATGGTAATGGAGAGAATAGTGAGACTGATGATTGACAAATCTCCTGGACCCTATGGTTTCGATTCTGGCCTATAAAAAAATGTAGGTGCGGAAATTGAAGATGCTTTAAACAGGATCTCACGAAAACCTCTTGATTCAGAAATCGTCCCCTTGGATTGTAAAAGTGCCAATGTCACTCAATTATTTAAGAATAGTGGGGGAGGGAAACCTATTGACCTATTACTCTAATGACTGCTAGGGAAAAATCACTAAACTCTGGAATTAGGGGCAGAGTGACTGAGCAAATGGAGAAATGTGAACTGATCAGAGATAGACAGGATGGACTGTAAACTGTCAGTCATGTCTAAAGAATGTAATTGCATTTTTAAGGAGGTTATTTTGGTAACAGATAAGATAGTTTCTATCGATGTTAACTATCACCTCGTCCAGAGGGCATTCCATTAGGATCGGCACAAGCAACTATTCGCCAAATGTCAATTGGATGACCAAAGATTCAATATTACTTTTTTCAGTTAGTTGTCATCCATTGTCATGGGTGGCATGATTTCAGCTATTAGCGGGTGATGACCAATGCGCCGCCAAATTAACGTGGCCATAATTGGCGTTGCTGGAACGTAAAATCGAGTGACATGTAAAGCAAGGATTTCAGTAGCTCTTCTTCCGTTTTGGATCTAGACATAAACGTCTAAGATTAACACAAATGTTTCTTTTTTTTTACAGAGGACAAATTAAAAAAGTGCCAGGAAGGTAAAACACAGGAACAGATTTTGCTGTACCAGGACATCTCACGGCGTCAGCGTCAGTTAAACATGTCCCAGCATGCAACAGCTGAAAACAGTTTGGGGAAAAAAGCCTCTCGGGTGATGGTACAAAATGGGCGGTAACAGATCATAAGAACATAAGAAATAAGAGAAGGAGTAGGCCATAAGGCCCCTCGAGCCTGTTCCGTCATTCAATAAGATAATGGCTGATCTTCGACCTCAACTCCACTTTCCTGCACGATTTCCATATCCCTTGATTCCACTGGAGTGCAAACATCTATCTGTCTCAGCCTTGTAGATACTCATAGACTCACCATCCACAGACCTCTATGGCAGATAATGCCAAAGATTCAAAACCCCCTGTGTGAAGAAATTCCTCCTCATCTCTGTCTTAAATTGCCTACCCCTTATCCTAAGACAATGCCCCCTAGTTCTAGACTCCCCAGCCAGGGGAAACAACCGATCAGCATCTACCCTGTCAAACCACTTCCGAATCTTGTATGTTTCAATGAGATCACCTCTCATTCTTCTAAACTCCAGAGAGTATAGGCCCAGTCTAAACAATCTCTCATCATAGGACAGCTTACCGTACTTACACTCCGAACTTAGCTCATTTGCAAACTTAGAACTGAAGACCTCTATTCCTTCATCTAAGGCATTCATGTGTACAGTGGAAAGCTTATGCCCCAGTACAGATCGGGACATAACCTGCCAATTTGAGGACGCAGCCATTTTGTTTATTGTGCTTTTCAATCTTCCCCAGCTAAACTGTATCAGCACGAAATAAAAGAGAGCTAAACAAGCAATGATCGAATATTACAACGCTGCACTGCTTGTCATAGCACGTATCTGCACAAAATGGTGTAGAATTTATATTGGGCAATATCGCATTGGTCGTCTTTTAACCAAATTTGCTGTTGATACAAAGCTAGGTGGGAATGTAAGTTGAGAGGAGGATGCAAGGAGGCTTCATGGGGATATAGACAGGCTAAGTGAATGGGCAAGGATATGGCAGATCGAATGTAATGTGGAGAAATGTGATGTTATCATCTTTGGTAGGAAAAATAGAAAAGCAGGTTATTTTTTAAATCGTGAGAGATTGGGAAATGTTGGTGCTCAGAGGGACTTTGGTGTCCCTGTACACGAATCACTGATAGTTAATATGCAGGTACAGTAAGCAATTAGGAAGCAAATGGTATGTTGACCATTATTACGAGAGGATTTCAGTATAAGAGTAAAGACGTTTTACTGCAATTATATAGGACCCTGGTGAGGCCACAGCTGGAGTATTGTGTACAGTGTTGATCGCCTTACCTAAGGAAGGATATACTTGCCATACAGGGAGTGCAACGAAGGTTCGCCAGACTGGTTCCTGGGATTTGGGGGTGGTGGGGGTTGACATACGAGGACAGATTATGTAGACTAGGCCTATATTCTCTAGAGTTTAGAAGAATGAGACGTGCCCTCATTGAAAAATACAAAATTCTAACAGGGCTTGACAGGGTAGATGCAGGGAGGATGCTTCCCCTGTCTGGGGAGTCTAGAATCAGGGGTCACAGTCTCAGAATAGGCCATTTAGGAATGAATTGAGCAGAAATTTCTTCAGAGGGTGGTGAATCTTTGTAATTCTCTACCCCAGAGTGCTGTGGAGGCTCAGTCGTTCAGTATATTCAAGACAGAGATCGATAGATTTTAGAACATTAAGGGAATCAAGGGAGATGGGGCTAGTGCAGGAAAGTGCAGTTGAGAAAGAAGATCAGCCAAGATATTGAATGGTGGAGCAGGCTCGAAGGGCCAAATGTCCTACTCCAGCTCCTAGTTCTTATGTTCTTATGTTGTTTTATACCTCGCCCAAATAGTAAAGTTCCGATGACTAGAATGGAACTGAATATCGGTTGGACGATGCAGCCGGTTCTCTGCTGCCGCCCAAAAGTATATCTACTGCAGTAACATACTGGAATATTTAACGCAGTGATTATCCGCATGAATAACTTCTGCGCAGATGCGCAGCAACCTGGAGCCACACATCCGCAACTGATCCCCTTCAGTGCATGCACAGCATTAACGGAAGTCGCCAATGCACAATAACCGACATTTGTGATCTGATCCGTCGTTCACGCTTGACTTGGCTCCGTAAGCAGAAGGTCACTGGATCCGTTGGGAGGCTTGCGGGAAGGGGAGAGAGAGGAATGAAAGCGTCGAGAGAAGAGGAATCGGAAGTGGGAGAGAGGAGGGGAGAGACAGAGGAGGGGGAGAGAGGAGTAATGAGTGACAGGAGCGGTGAGAGAGGAGTGGGAGAGAAAGAGACAGGAGGCGGAAAGAGAGAGAAAGCAGAGAGAGAGTGAATAGGAGGGAGAGAGAAGCGGCAAATAGAGGAGGGGTACAGAGAGGAAGAAAGAGACAGAGGAGGATAGAGAGAGAGGAGGTTGTAGAGAGCGAGAAGGGGAGAGAAAGTATCAAATGGGGTAGAGAGAAATTCGGAGAATGGAGGTCAGGAACTCGGGGGGAGAGAAGGTCAGGAAATGGTGGGGTGGGTTAAAGAGCACGGAGAGCACAATGGGGATTGGGAATAACGTCAGCTATGTATAAAGAAGGGGGGATGAATGCAAGAATGTGATCCCGTTATTAAGGCGATGAGGTTTTTCCAACCCCACCAACGTTACACGCGCAGCACGTTCTCCCTCTCTGCCCCCTAGACCTGCTTCATTTCTTGGAAAGCTCGGTGCATGTGTGGCAAGTAACATCATTAGACGGGACGAAATCCGCCAAAAAGCACTATTCACTTCATACCCAATAAACCTGTTAGTAATCCGTGACCCACACACGATGCCACAGCTATGGCGGACGAGAGGAGTTCAGCATCTTATGGGGGTGGGAGAGAATTTCAGGAACCCGGGGTGAAGATGGTCAGTAACCCCGGGGGAGGGGAGAAGCACAAGAAGTTGGGTACGCTGAGAAGGTTAGGAACTCTGGGCAGAGAAACTCATGACCTTTTGCGGGGGTTGACATAATATTTGGGTGGAGCTAGGGAAATTGGGGTGGGGAGGAGGGAATATCGGGAACTCGCATGGCAGGCGGGTGATGGGCAAGAACTTCGGCGGCGGAAGTCCGAAATTTGTGGGGAGGTCTGGAACTTGGTCGGGGGAGAAGGTCAGGAACACGGGGGAGGAACTTTTGCAGGGGATAAGGTCAGGCACGCGGATTGAGGAAAGATGGTTAGCAATGCCTCCTCCCTAGTTGGGTAGGAAGCATACACTTCAAGAAAGTTCTCCTGAACACACTTCATAAATTATTCCCCCTCTCTGCCCTTTACACTATTAATATCCCAGTCTGTATTACAATAGTTGAAGTCCCTTTGGTGGATGGATGTATTTGTGAGACTGGGAGATGATTGCATTGAAGCTCCCAAGTGTCAGTTTATGATCCATTCTTGTTTGCATCTTCTATAAACGACCTAGACTCGTGTGTAGGGAGCAAAATTATAATTTTTGCAGATGTTAGGAAGCTTGGAAAAGTAGCAGATATTGAGAAGACTACTTAATAGCTTCAGGGTGACATCATAGAAACATAGAAGATAGGAGCAGGGGTAGGCCATTCAGCCCCTCGAGCCTGCTCCGCCATTCGATGAGATCATGGCTGATCATCCAAACTCAGTACTCTGTACCTGCCTTCTCCCCATATCACTTGATACCTTTAGCTTTAAGAAATATGTCTAACTCAATCTTGAATATAATTAATGACTTTGCCTCAACTACCTTCTGTGGTAGAGAATTCCACAGTTTCACCACTCTCTGGGTGAAGAAATTCTTCCTCATTTCTGTCCTAAATGGCGTACCCCTTATCCTTAGATTATGACCCCTGGTTCTGGACTCTCCGACCATCGGGGAAATTCTTGCTGCATCTAGTTTGTCCAGACCTGTCAGAATTTTATATGTTTCGATGAGATCCCCTCTCATTATTCTATACTCCAGCGAGTATAAGCCCAATCGACCCAATCTCTCCTCATATGTCATTCCTGCCATCCCAGGTATCAGCCTTGTGAATCTTCGCTGAACTCCTTCCATGGCAAGAACATCCTTCCTCAGATAAGACGACCAAAACTGCACACAGTAATCAAGGTGTGGTCTCACCAAGGCCCTGTACAGCTGCAGCTGGTCATCCCTGTTCCTATATTCAAACCATTTCGCTTTGAAGGCCAACACACCATTTGCCTTCTTCACCTGCTGCTGCACCTGCATGCTTACCTTCAGCGACTGGTGCACAAGGACACCCAGGTTTCGTTGCACTTCCCCTTCTCCCAATCTATTGCCATTCAGATAATAGTCTGCCTTTCTGTGTTTGACACAAACGTCGATAACCCCGCATTTATCCACGTTATATTGCATCTGCCACGCTTCTGCCCACTCACCCAAGCTGTCCAAATCATCCTGGAGTTTCTCGGTATCCTCCTCGCAGCACACACTCCCACCCAGCTTTGTGCCATCTGCAAACTTGGAGATATTGCATTTAGTTCCCCTATCTAGAGCATTACTGTGTATGGTGAATAGCTAGGGTCCAAGGACCGAACGCTGCGGTACCCCACTAGTCACTGCTTGCCAATCGGAAAAAGACCCATTAATTCCTACTCTCTGCTTTCTGTCCGCCAACCAGTTCTCTATCCAAGTCAATACCTTGCCCCCAATCCCATGTGCCTTAAATTTACACGCTAATCTCTTATGCGGGACCTTATCAAAAGCCTTTTAAAAGTCCAAATACACCACATCTACTGATTCTCCCTTATCTATTTTCCCAGGATGGTGAAATGGGCAGATGCACGGCGAATTCAATTTATTTTAAATGGCACGTTTTCGAAAGAGGAGATGAATAGAGAGGCAATTGTGCAAAAAAAAATCTCAAAGCTGGCTCGGCACGGTAATATCTGATCCGTCGCCCGGAAATCTTTGCATTCTCTGCATAAACAAATTTTGTCAGTAGATTATCGAGTTGAAATCGTGATTTGAATAATTTAATTTTAACTTCGTTGTCGTTATTTTCCCTCTCGACCAAAAAGCCCTCGCTGAAGGTAAGTGTCAGATACCAATATCCGCTGCTCTTTTCACACATATATCTACATTAAGTATTTTGCTGATGCAATATACCAAAACTGTGGCAGAATTTAACGCTTCAAATTTTGAATTGAAAAGTTCATCAATGTGTTGTGCACGATCCAAATGTATTGTGCCCTGTTACAATCTTTAAAATTACGGTATCAGGTCTTAAGATCACTTCAGTATTACATTATGATTTTTGACTGGTTATGTGACCGCTGTCTATTACCTTTTAACAGTGTGCTGTATAATTTGCGGCTATTTAGATATCACCGATTCTCCACTTTCAGTGAATGTTATCATTACCCGCACGTGGGTTTATTTGGCTTCCACGGTATGTTGGGAAGAACAAAGCCATCTAATTTCGTTCGCATCAGTAAACGCTCCAATTCGATCCCTAGCCATCAGCTCAACTCGGCTGGACTTGGCGGATTGCAAGCGGTGTTCTGCTCAAGCGATCGCCTAATGTCAAATTTACCCTTCTCTTCCACATCAAGTACAGCCATTTATTTAATATAGAATGATAGGATCATAGAATTATAGAATCATAGAGGCAAAACTTCATAGAATCACGGAACCATAGAATCAGAGAGTCATAGGATCATTAGATAACTGAATCATAGAATCATATAATCAGAGAGTCATCGGATCACAGAACCGTAGAAGCACAGAGGCATAGATTCATTTGATTGTAGAATCATAGAAACATAGAATCATGGAATCACAGAATCATGAAATCTTGGAATCGTGGACTGGTAGGACGCTGCAGCATGGAAGGAGGCCAGTCATGTCAATGTGCGCTTTGAAGGAGCTTTACAATTAGCCCCACTCGCCGTTACACACAGCAGTGCAAAATTGTCCCTTTCAAGAATCTATCCAATGCCATTTGAAGCTTACTATTGAATGTGCTTCCTCAATATTCTAGCTGAGGCTACGCCAGTGATTTGTAAAGGTTTAGCTTAACTTCCTCGCGTTTTTATTTACTCTATGCCAAAATTTATAATGTGGAGATGCCGGTGTTGGACTGGGGTGGACAAATGTGAGAAGTCGCACAGCACCAGGTTATAGTCCAACAGCTTTATATGAAATCACAAGCTTTCGGAGAGCTGCTCCTTCGTCAGGTGAAGTGAAGAGATGCATATAGGCACAGCATATATAGTCAGAGAACACTGCCAGATGACTACAGTAAATCTTTCTAACTATATATGCTGTGCCTATATGCATCTCTTCATTTATAATGGCAAGGATCCTTTGAATTACCATTGAGCTATCAGACTACAAAACTCCACCTGGATTTCCTGGTTATTTTATTAAGTGTCAACAGATGAAGGTACCCGAGCTTGGGACGATCCCAGACAAAACGTGGGGCAGTGAGACTCGGTCTGGGGGTTTTACAACAACATCAACGACAACAACGTATTTATATAGCGCCTTCTATCGGTTAAAACGTCCCAAGGCGCTTCACAGGACTATTATAAGGCAATAAAATTGACGAACAAAAAGCACAGTCATAATGAATTGAAAAGAAAATTCCTTACCTAAACCTCAAATCTTCTACTAAAATACAGAACATCTTTCATTTCCATAGTGCTCCACCATTGGTCTCACAGTGTCACAAAACACTTTACAACCAATGACGTACTTTTGAAGTGTACTCATTATTGTAACGTAGGAGTTGTAAAAAACCGATGAATTTACGAGGTGGACCGTAAGGTATGGAGTCTTGCGATCCTGGGACTCTCCGCGTACGCGCGGGCAGAGGTCCAATTATCCCAGGGGCACGTGCGGTTCGCAAATGCCCCTGCGAGCACGTGGACCGGCCCAAGCAATAAAAGAAGGGAATCATCATTCATGCTTAAGGGAGTTCTGTACGTATAGAACCTACGTGCATTGATAAAGCGCCTTTAACGTAGTAAAAGTTGCTAAGTCGATTCACAGGTTGGTTATCAAAAAACAGTGCGAAAAAACTCGGGAAGAGTTGTCTTCAATGGAAATGAATATCAGGCGCAGTGTATAACAAGCAGCCGATCCGATACCCCGCCCCCGTTTTAAAACACCGGCCCTGACGAATATCTAGCCCTGTTTAGAGCATAATATATGAAATTGACTGCTTTGGATCTGAATATCAGGCGCGGCTTGTGACGGGCGGCCGCTCCGAAACGGCCTTGTTTTCTGCCACGGCCCAAGTCCAAATTCTGGGCCTGCTGCTTTTGATTGCCGTGCTAACGATGCTGGCGTATTCAGTTTAGGATATTTGTGAAAAGCTGGAGGGAATAGGGGAAATTTATTCATTCAGTAGATTTGCGAAGTCCGGGATGCTTTTTCCCAGCGACTGGTTGAGATAGGCAGGACGTGCTGGTTTAAAATGCTGCCACAGACCTGTTGGACTGTAATTATGCACGGCATTTGAATTCTATTGTATTTATTGCTGCTGTATTTACGAATTAATTATTGCAGTAGCTCAGTGCATTTTCAATGTTACTACTCTGTTTATTGACAGATGATGCAACGGCATTATTGCAGGAAGGTAAATAATGTAATTCAGGCCTGATAACAAGATCCATTTCATTAGGGGTGGATTAAGTGTTCGTCATCTAACAATTTATCAATGACTTTGCATAAAATATGATCAATATAATTTCATTATCATATATAATATGATACAATTCATATAATAACCAGTGTTAATAACATATAACTGATTGCATCGAATTTCATAGAGGTTACTGCAATGAAGCAGGTCATTCGGCACAACTCGTACCTGCCTGTGTTTATGCTCCCACCTTACTTCATCTCACCCCATCAGCATATCCTTCTATTCCTCTCTCCCCCATGTACTCATCTAGTTTCCCTTTAAATAGATCTATGCTATTCGCCTAAACAATTCCACGTGCTGGCATGTTCCGCAATCTCACCTCGCTCTGAGTAAATAATTCCTTATTGGATTATTTGGTGCATTTATTCTTGAATTGTGCTTATCTGCTCCCAGCTCAACATTCCTCATGCGCGATGTGCCACTCCTAACGACAGGCAGCCCGCTCGCAGCTGTCCTTATTTAACCAGCCCGAAACAGAATGTGGGGAACAAGCCATTTCCAAACTGATGTCTGCAGGCTTCAAACTGCCCCACTCCAACACGGCCACTGAAGATTTACGCACCGTTGGAAAGAGAATGTATTCCCTCCGGTTTTAGGTTAATCTAATCTCTGGGAGACCAGCCTCCAAAATCTGACCTCCAGTTTAAACCCACGTGGGTGATCACTTCGTGCTATTGTATTAATTCCATGTACCACACGTCATCTGAAATCATTAGGTTTCTGATTCACGGAAGGATATTCACTCTCAGCGAAAGGCCTTGCACTGAGATATTGCCCTTCCCGACATCAGATAGCCAGTGCAGAACTTCTGAAGTCATTGTAGTCACTTTTGTAAAGTACTGCGGATATTAATTAATATAACATTGGAAACAAGAGCAGGTCAGAGGCTAGGTATTCTGCGGCGAGTGTCTCACCCCATGACTCCCCAAAGCCTTTCCACCATCTACAAAGCACAAGTAAGGAGTGTGATGGAATACTCTCCACTAGCCTGGATGAGTGCATCTGCAAAAACACTGAAGAAGCTCGACACCATTCAGGACAATGCAGCCCGCTTGATTTGCACCACATCCACCTCCTAAAACAGTCACTCTCTCCACCACCGGCGTACCGTGAGTGCAGTGTGTACCCTCCACAAGATGCACTGCAGCAATTCGCCAAGACTTCTTTGGCAACACCTCCCATACCCGTGACCTCTTCCACCTAGAAGGACAAGGGCAGCAGGCGCATCAGAACTCCACCAACTTCCCCTCCAAGTCACACACCATCCTGAATTAGAAGTATATCGCCGATCCTTCATCGTGGCTGGGTCAAAATCTTGGAACTCACTACCTAACAACACTGTGGAAGTTGCTTCACCACACGGACTGCAGCGGTTCAAGAAGGCGGCTCAACACCACCTTCTCAAGGGCAACAAGGGATGTGCAATAAATTCTGGCCCAGCCAACGACGTCCAGATCCATGAACTAATTAAATATATATATATATATATATATATATATAATTAATGTAACAGCAGATTATGGTTAATTTCTTATAAATATTTTTGTTAATTTTTACATTAAACGACAAAATAATGTATAGAATATAATCAGTAACATATAATTAATAATATACTGTGTATATATATATATATATTATAATGTCAGGTATATAATGTAATATACTATAACAATATAGTATAATATGGAGCGATCATTCATATAATTTATTTAATTTTGTATAATTACGATTTTAATTTTAACATAAGATAATGCAATATAATATAATATAATATCGTACGAGCTTTCGTCTAACTTGAGAACCAGAACTGCCATTAGTTGCCTTAAATTGTCCTGAATATTGGGCGGGTTGTATATTGTGATACCGCCCCTCATGTGCATCGCCCAAGAATAGTTTCTACCCCAGCGTCTTCACTTCACTCCCATGACCGTAAGACTCTGAAATGAATTCTGATGCCGGAGGCACAGCCGACACGGAACAATGCGAGGTCCCTTCCGGAGGAAGAAAAGACAATGACATTGCGATAAAATGGGATCCGACACAATCGGTTAAAACTCAGTACATGTTCGCTTCAGGGGAAAGTGCTGAAAACGTTCCTTTGTGCTTTCCAGAACTACAGACATGCCAGGACACATTAAAAGATTTAGGTGAGAAAAACGGTTTCTGTTTGATGTTACTGAGTTGTCCTTAGCAAGCGCTCGCTTTATTTAGCTTACTTCCCATTAACTGACACACGCAGTGGGATATTCCTGTGCAATATCAATGGGCTGTGACTCATTCAGTCATTTTGTATTCGAGACAACTTTCTCGGAGAATTTATTCTTGAACAACAAGAGGCAAGCCACACTAAATGTCGTATTGAGCAATGAGGTAGCATTAATCAACCACACAATGGTAAGGCAGCAGCTTCGTAACATGTTTGAGTTCAATATTAGTTTCGAGAGGGAGAAGAGTGATTCACAACCCAAGATTTAAATTTATGTTAGGCCATATTTGAGGGCACGAGTCAGACCTTGACTTCAGTAAACTGGGCGTAAATGTTAAACAGTAAACCTACAGATGAACAGTGGATGATGTTTAACAAGTATTTTGTAAAATACGACATCAGTACATGCCGCTAAAGGGCATGTTCACTACCTGTTTAATTAAATTAATCTAGTCAACAGCAGAGTTGGGACCAGCATAAATCATTAAAAATTGCTTTCACAAATGCAAAGAATAATGGAGATCACGGGGACTGCGGCAACTGAGAGGAACAGCAAACGACAACAACAACAACAACAACGTTTATTCATATAGTGCCTTTAACGTAATAAAACATCCCAAAGCGCTTCACAGGAGTATTCTAAGACCAGCAAATTGACATCGAACCACATAGGGAGAAATCAGGGCAGATGATCAAAAACTTGGTCAAAGAAGTAGTTTTAAAGGGTCGTCTTAAAGGAGAAAAGATTGATCAGAAGGCGGAGAGGATTAGGGAGGGAATTCCAGAATTAGGGCCTAGGCAACTGAAGGCACGGTCACCAATGGTGGAGCGATTATAAATAGTGTTGCTCAAAAGGCAGACTTAAAGTTGTGCAGATATATGAGAGGTCGTGGGGCTGAAGGAGATTACAGAGATTGGGAGGGGTGAAGCCATGCAGGGATTTGAAAAAAAGGATGAGAATTTAGAAATCGTGGTGTTGCTTAACCGGGAGCCAATGTACGTCAGCGAGCAAGTGCTTGTGGGTGAACGGGACTTGGTGCGAGTTAGGACACGTGTAGACGGATTTGGGATTATCTCAAGTTTATGTACGGTAGAAAGTGGGAGGCCAGCCAGGAGTGTGTTGAAATAGTCAAGTCTAGTAAAGTGATTAATGAAATGTGTTTCAAAAACAGAATACGAGACACTGCTTACCCAGGATAGTAGATATAGAGACATGGAGTACAAAAGCAAGGAAGTTATGATCAACGTTTATAAAACACTGCATCGGCTTCAACTGGAGTGTTGTGTCCATTTATGGGCACCGTACTTTAGAAAGGATGTGAAGGCCTTAGAGCGGGTGCAGGAAAGATTCACGAGATTGACTCCAGGGATGAGGGACTTAAGTTGATAGACTAGAGAAGCTGGGGTTGTTCTGCTTAGCGCAGAGAAGGTTGCGAGGAGATTTGATAGAAGTGTTCAATATCATGAGGGGTCTAGACAAAGTAGATAGGGAGTAACGGTTCCCATTGGCAGAAGGGTCGAGAATCACAGGATACAGATTAAAGGTGATTGGGAAGAGAACCAAAGGTGACATGAGGGAAAACCTTTTTACACAGCAAGTTGTTAGTATCTGGAATGCACTGCCTGAGAGGGTGGTGGAGGCAGACTTAATCGTGGCTTTCATAAGGGAATTGCATCAGTAGTTGAAGGAAAATTAATGCAGGGATACGGAAAGTGCAGGTTAGTCGGATTAGTTGAAGTTCTCTTTCAGAGATCCGGCTCGATCACGACGGGGCGAATGGCCTGATTCCGTGCTGTAACCATTCTATGATTCTATGTTATTTGTATGCTAGTCCAGGGGTCATTCGATAAGTTTCCGCTCAAGCGACTGTTAGCAAGAATTAAATTGCATGTCCAAAGTCGCAACATGAATTTGCATTATTTTCGGAAATAATGTCATGTGTGGGGTGATTTTAGTTTTTAGCCGGTGATATCGAATGTGCCGCCACATTAAAATCACTATAATTGGTGTTGCTGGAAATTGAAATTGGCTGAGATGTAAAGCACGCGCTCTATTAGCTCCTCTTACGAATTTAAAATGTAAATGATAGTCTAAAATTATCCCCAATGTTTCTTTTTTTTTTTGACAGAGGACCAATTAAAAAAGTGCAAAGCAGGTAAAACATAGGACCAGACTGTGCTGTACCAGGGCGTCCAACGGCGTCAGCGTTAGTTAGACATGGCCCTGCCCGCAAAGGCTCAAAGCATTTTGGGTAGAACTGCCTCTCGGGCGTTGGCGCAAATAGGACGGTAACGGATCAGTCACCCGTTATAGGCAGTTCCTGATATTCACTTCCATTCCATAACATAGGTCTGAAGCACAGATTTAAACACAATGGATTCAAGTAAAATGCAACAAACACAGAGGTACAATTCAGCTGGTATGCAATCGGTCACACGTTATACATCCCGAATGATTCTCCTTTGCATGAATATAAACGAAGTGGAAACCGGTTGGTGTATAGTGGGCTGCTATTCCGCTATCATTCATTTTGCTTACCCCCAAATTGAGGCCCATTGGAACAGGAAACCGAGGGTGTGTAAGTGCGTTACTGACTTTTTATCAACCATTCCTCACAATCGTCCAATACCATTTTCACTTTCTTGTCATATATTTATTGATTTATTAGTTAAAACTGCGACCAATACAAAAGTGCAATTGGCAAGGGTAGTCTGGAGGATGAGTTCATGGAATGGATTCGAGACAGGTAACAATTCGTCACGGAACTAATTAGTGAACAGTTTATATTAGATCCAATTTTCTCTAATGAGACCGAGTAAATTAGTAAACCTACAATAAAGGATCCTCTAGGACTGAGTGATCATAATATGATAAAAATTTAACCTTGAGTTGGAAATGAGATTCATATGTCTGAAACATAAATATAAGTCTTAAATATAACCAAAGCCAATTGCAACGGTAGGAGGCGTAACTTGGCTAAGGTAGATTGGGAAATTGAATTGAAAGGTATAGCAGTAGATAAGCCGCGGCAATATTAAATAAATATTCCAACATTCTCAACGAATATATGCATTCCATTGTGAAATAACTACTCCAAATGAAACGTGATCCATCCGTGGCTAACTAAAGAAGTTAAGGATAGTATTAGATTAAAAGAAGGGGCTTATAATGTTGCAAATAATAATAGTAGGCCTGAGGATTGGGAGAGCTTTGGAAACCAGCAAAGGATGATAGAATATGAGAGTAAATTAGGATGAAATATAAAGAGAGATTGTAGC
The DNA here is from genome assembly GCA_030390025.1 of Squalus acanthias. Classification (NCBI taxonomy): domain Eukaryota; kingdom Metazoa; phylum Chordata; class Chondrichthyes; order Squaliformes; family Squalidae; genus Squalus; species Squalus acanthias. The sequence continues at coordinate 11,708,173 of CM059453.1, forward strand.
AGCTTCTACAGTCATGAAAAAGGGAAGAGATTAGCAAAAGTAACGGTTGTTCCCTTATAGGCTGAGAGAGGTGAAATTATATTGGGGAACAGGGAATGGCAAAGGCTTTAAACAAATATTTTATATCTGTCTTCACAGTAGTAGACACATAAAGTATACAAAAAAGGGGGGGAAACAAGGTGCTACTGAGAGCGAGTAACTTAAAGTCATTAATATCGTTAGAGAAAAAGTACTTGAGAAACTAATGAAACTCAAACCTGACAAATCCCCTGGTCGTGACTGCTACAACCTAGGGTGCGAAAGGAGGTGGCTGCAGACAAAGTGGATGCATTGGTTGTGATCTTCCAAAATTCCCTAGCTTCAGGTCCCAGCGGGTTGCAAGGTAGCAAAAGTAACAGCGCTATTCAAGAAAAGAGAGTGAGAGAAAACACGGAACTACAGGTCAGTTCGGCGGATGTCAGTCGTCGCGAAAATGCTAGAATCCATTCTCAAATAATTGGTATTAGGGTACTTAGACACTCCCAATATGATTAGACAGAGTCAACATGATTTTAGCAAAGGGAAATCGTGTTTGACAAATTTATTATAGTTTTTGAGGATGTAAATGCCGGTGTAGATAAGGGGAACCAGTGGATGTAGTATATTTGGATTTTCAAAAGGCATTCGATAAAGTGCCATATAAGCGTTTGTTAAGCAAGATAAGTGCTACGAAGGAAGCGTATTAATAAGATGCAAGACCATTGGAAAGTGGCGGTGTGGATACTAAATTGGACCAGTGACAGGAAGAAAACACTGGTGCTGGATAGATGATGGCCCAGAAATTGATCTCGCTCTGTTCCCGCGTGGGTAAGCCTTCCCCGCGATGTCTCACCTCGCTTATGCTTTTTCTGATCCAGCTCGCACGAAATTGATGTTCCAGACATCAGCTGTGCTGGGCTTGCGTATCCCAGCGGCGTAGTTAATTCGTGCGAGCTGTGGGATCACGTGACTCAGTTTGAGCCAATGGCAGCACACCATCTTCCATTCATAAGTCTCACAGCATGGCTGTGAGACTTATGAATCTTACACCCCCCCAAAATAACAGCTAAACCTCAATTAAATTAAAAAAAAAACCATCACATTAATAAAATAAGTATAGTTAATTAAATTAACCATTTTAAATAAAAAATTAAATTTTTGAAAAAATTTAAAATCTTTTCGGAAGAGCAATTGCCGGTTTTCAGCGCATGCGCAGGGCATGCAGAAAACCGGCAATTGGAGTGGGAATACGCGAGAGTACGCAGTGCGTACTCTCGCGTCCCGGGATCAATTTTCGGCCCGTTATTCTTTCTCAGAGTGGGTCGTGGTTTTCATTGATTTTCCCCAAGTGTCAGTTTCAGGTCAATTACTCTGTGCAGCTTTAATAAAAGATCTAAACTAAATGGTAGTGAGCAGCATTATAACGTTTGCAGATGTTGCAAAGCTTGGCAAAGTCATAGATAGTGACAAGGCTACTTATAGGCTTCAGCATGACTTAGACAGGTAGTGAAATGGGCAGAAGGATTGTGAATGTTGTACAATGCGGGGAAGTCTGAAATGATGCATTATGGGAAGACGAATATGCAAATAAACTATATTATGCATGTCACGTTCTCAAAAGAGTCGATGAACAAGGAGACCTTGTTGTAGAAAAAAATCTCAAATCTGGCATGGCAAGTTGATAAGTTTTCAAAAAAACAGATGGGTTAATTGGGTTTATAAATAGAAAAATAGACTATAACAGCAAAGAGATCACGTTGGAACTCCGTCCTAATCCGTTTGAAAGTCCTCGCAACATCTGGGTGTCTGCACGTGATTGTGCATGCACAAAAACCCAGACCTTGCAAGCTTTCAAGGTACGGCTTGACCGATCCTACTAATCGACGGACAATCACTTGCGCTAGTGCAGAATAGAACTATTTGCCCCAGTAATGCCCAGCAAATGCCAAGTACACTCTTAAAATTGACTAAAAAAGGCGTAGGGCCCGCTTTCATTGGCGTAATTGTTACTATGACCATTAAATTAAAATTAATTGACAAACACATAAAATAACTTTTTGAAAATATTTGGCAGGAATAAAATATTTATAACTGTCGTTCAAAAATTAATTTTTGATTGTATTTGGGGTTATGAAGGGACTTTTAATTAAATTTGAAAATCAGAACAAATTATAATTATTTGAATTTTCTAAACTGTTTAATTACTTGGAGATTCCAATTCAAATCATTGCACCATTCCGTTCGGAAATGACAGCAATGGAATCCTCCTTTGTGATTGGAGGAGCTGGCTCACGTGATCCATGGGCCTATTGGCAGCTTAACGCCTCGAGGCCCGACACCCGAGCTCTCCGCAGCCTTGGATCATGGAGTTAAGTTGTTCAAGTATTATACAAGAAGTGAGATGTTATAACCATCAGGAAAAACTGAGCAGATTGAGGACTTTTTCCCCAGAAAAGAGAAGGCTGATGGACGACCTAACAGAAATCTTCATAACAAGGAAGGGATTTGATAGCGTAGACCTAGAGAAGATTATTCTACTTGTGGGGGGAGTTGGGAGGGTTGTGGTGGAATCTAATACTTAGCATAATGGATATAAGAAAGTCACTGGTTTGATAAAGTTTGCATAGTGGTAATGTCAATGGGCGAGTCAATCAAAAGCCCTGGACAAATGATCCAGAGACGGGAGTTCAAATCCCACTCACAGGCAGCTGTTCAAATTCAATTCATTAAATCTGGAATTAAAGACTCGTATCAGTAATGGTGACCATGAAGCTACTGGATTGTTGTAAAAACCCGTTTGGTTCACTGATGTCCTTCAGGGAAAGAAATCTGCTGTCCTTACCCAGTCTGTCCGATTTGTGACTCCAGACCCAATCAATGTGGTTGAATCTTAACTGCCCTCTGAGGTTCAAGAAGGTGGCTCACCATCACCTTCTCATGGGAACTTAGGGTTGGGAAATAAATGCTGGCCTTGCCAGCGACGCCCACACCCCATGAACGAATTGAAAAAAAAATCCGATCAGCAATTCAGAAGAAACTTCTTTACCAAAAGAGAGGTGAGCATGTGGAACTTTCGAGCACTTGGTGTCGTTGAGAGGAATAGTGCACCTACTTATAACGAAAAACGAGTTAAGTACATGAAGGAGAAAGGAATAGAAGGATATGCTGATCGGGTTAGTCGAATGAGGGTGAAAGGAGGCCTGTGTGATTCATCAATACTGCCATGTATTATTTAGGCCGAATGGCCTGTTTCTGTGTTGTGAATCCTCTGTAATAGTATGCATCGGTCACCTATTCTATGCACTGCCCAGTATTCCGTTCCGTTGCATCATGGATTGAATATCGGGCGTGTTGTATGACGTGCGGCCATGCCGTAATGCCCGCCTTGCAGTATCATCCAAGTGGAATTTCTAACCTATTGTTACCAAATGTAGCTGAAGTCGCAGAAGGGCGGAGATAGAAAACTGCCAGTCTGTGCCTAACCAGCTTTTGTCAGCAGAATATCCGGCTTGAAATACTGTTGATCATGTTAACGCCATTCTCATTACTTTCCATCTGTAAAGGAGCAATAGGTCCTTAAGTTAAGCTTCAGATACCAATCCCTGCTGCTCTTTTCACAGATAAATATACTTAAAATATTTTGGCTTTGCAATATACTAAAAAGGTGGCAGATTTTAGGACTTCAAAATTTGAACTGAAAAATTCATCATTTTGCTTTGCACGATCCAAATGTATTGTGATGTGTTACAATCTTGGAAATGTTGGGATAAGGTGTTAAGATCACATCAGTATTATGTAATGACTTTTGACTGGTGATGTGACAGCTGTCTATTAATGGGCTGGAAATGGCTGTCGGAGTCTTCCCGCGGGCGAATGCCTTTTGATCCTCTCGAAAATACGCACCTACCTGTTGCCTCCTTACCTTCAGACGCTTGTGATCCTGGGCCTCCAGGAGTACGCCTGCATAAACAGCCACATCTCGAGGGGCACATGCGGTTCGCCAGCGTCCGTGGGATCACGTGGGCCGGCCCAACCATTCAAAAAATGGGGATTCCCATAATGCTTCTCGCGATTCAATGTACCTACGGTATCCCCAGAATCATAATAGGAATCACATTAAAAAATTCCTCGCAACATTAATACAAATAAATCATCACATGTTTAAAATACAATTTTATTAAATATTTAAAACAAAAAAATACTTTTTTGAAAAATAAATTTAAACACATTAAAACGGGCAATAAAAAGCTAAACTAATTTTACAGATTTTTGAACGTTCAAATGATTTAAATAACTTCATTTAATATTTAACCAAACTCTTGCACTTTTAAAAGAAGGCCTTATGCATGCATTTACCAGGTGCAAGAGTTTCATTGGCATTCGAAGGGCAGTAGCTGGAGAAACATGCGAACCCTGCGCCAGCGAATATCCATTTCCTGTGGATGTCAACGATCTGTCCAGGAGAAACTTGACAGAACGCAAGTTCCCGTTTTCTGCATAAGCAGTCCTGGACCCCGGAAAATCCAGGCCAAAAATACCAATATTTAGTTTTAACTTGTTCTATACAACCAATTGCACGTATGAAGCGCCATTAACGCAGTAAAAACGTCCAAAGTCGCTTCACATGAGAGTTCACAATACCAAATTGACAGCGAGCCATATAAGGAGATGTTGGCTCAGAAATTAAATATCGATGGTTCCCGCGGAGGTAAGGATTCCCCGCGATATCGCACTCCGCGCCTACCTTTTTGTTTCGGGCCACACGAAGTTCAGTTTCAGGGCCTCTCCCTGTTGCCAGCGTGCATTGCTTGCGTGTCCCAGAGGCGCAATTAGTTCGTGCGAGCTCTGGGATCACGTGATTCAGTTAGAGCCAATGGCAGCACACCATCTTTCATTCATAGTTTTGACAGCAAGGGCTGTCAAAGCTATAAATACTACAAGCCCCCAAAAGAACAGCTCAACCTCAATTAAATTTTAAAAAAAGCCATCACGTTAATAAAATAACTATAGTTACATAAATTAACCACTTTAAGCAAAATATAAAATTTTTGAAAAAGTTTAAAGTCTTTTTAAAAGTGATAAAAATAAACTTACCTTTCTTTAAAGTCTCTAAAAAAGATAAACCTGTTGAAAAAAATTTTAAATAACACTTAATTAACTACTTACCTTGTTAAAAGGGGGTCCTACGACTGCTTTCTTTATGTGTAAAATCTTCACCACGTACCTGCGCGTTCAAAACTGAAAAGAAAGCTAAGTGCACTGCGTGCGCACAACCTGTTGTTGCGCACGCGGTTCACTTAGGAACCACCCCCTTTGCAATACACGAAGTGCCGGTTTCCCGCGCATGCGCAGTGCATGCAGGAACCCGGCAATTCGGGACGTAATACGCGGGAGAACACAGTGCGTACTCTCGCGTATTAGGTCTATTTTTCGGGCCGTTATGACTTCGGGCCAAAACCATGGACAAAGTTGACTGTAACGGAACTGCACATGCGTATGCGCAAAAACCCAGAACATACGATCTGTCAGGGTGATGGCAGGCAAAATCCGTCAACAGGAGGAAGATTGGATGGGGATCTGAACCAAGAAAGACACGAGGAAGTGTTCGTTCAAAATGCTGCCACTTGGTAGCAAGTTCCGCATTCTCACCACTCTTGATGAGTAAAGAAATCCTTATTGGATTTATTGATGAATTTATTGATGAACTTTCCTTTCTCTGCTCCCAGCCCAGCATTCCTCTTACACGACGTGACGCTCCTAACTACAGGCAGTCCGTTCAGGTCTGCCATACGTTAACAAGTCAAAGTGAATATGGCGAACAAGCCATTTAAAAACTGATGCGTACAGGCGTCAAACTGGCCCACTCAAACATGGCCACTGAAGATTTATTCACCACTGGAAAGAGAATGTTTTCCCTTCGGTTTTCGGTTAATCTGGAAGACTAGCCCCCAAAACGGGCCTTCAGTTTAAACCCACATGGTTGGTCATTTCGTTCTATTGTACTTCTTCCATATAAAAGACGCCATCTGAAGCCATTAGATTTCTGATTCACGGAAGGTTATTCACTCTCAGCGAAAAGACTAGCGTTTATGCAGTGACTTTCAGGACCTCAGGCCAACCAACGAAGTACGAATTAAGATAATGTATATATTATAATAGCACGGATATAATGTAACATTCCATAATATCATAGTATAATAAATATGTTTAATTAATTTCGTACAGTTTAATCTTAATGTTCACTGAAGATAATACAATATAATACAATTTAATATAATATAACACAATAAAATATAATCTAATGTATTTTAATATTATATAATATGATATAAAATAATATAATATAATTAAATATAATATAATTTAACATAATAAATATAGCATAATATAATATAATTTAATATAATATAACATGATATAATATAATATAATATAACATAATTTAATCTAATCTAATCTAATATAATATAATATAATATAGTATAATATAATATAATATAATATAATATCTTCCGAGCTACATCTACCTTGTGAATAATAAAAGCCATTATATTGTTGCCGTTGATTAAAATGATCTTCATTATTGGGCGGTGAGTATATTGTGATAACACCGCCCCGCCAACCTAACAATATTTGCACCACCCACGATCAATATCTACCCGAGAGTCTTCAGTTCAGTCCCATGATCGTAAGACTTGAAATTAATTCTGGTGAACGAGGCACGGTCGACATGGGCTACTGTGAGGTCATTTCCGTCAGAAAGTAAAGACAATGATATTGCGATAAAATGGAATCTTACACAATCGGTTAAAGCACAACATATGTTCACTTCAGATGTAAGTGCTGAAAAGCCTCCTTTGTGCATTCCAGAACTACAGGACTGCCGGGACACAAAAAAAGATTTAGGTGAATAAAATGTTTATGCTTGTTATACTCTCTTACTGTGTTGTCCATAGCAACTGCTCGATTTAATTAGCCTCACTACCCATTAATTAACAGATGCACAGATATATTCCTGGTCACTGCCAACCGACTGTGTCTCATTGAGTCATTGTATATTCGAAACATTTATCTCGAAAACAATATTCTTGATACAACAAGAGGCAAGCCAGACTAAATGTCGTGTTGGTCAATGAGCTCGAATTAATCAACAATTTAATGGTAAGGGAGCAGTTACGTAACATGTTTGCACTCAATCTTAATTTCGAGAGGGAGAAGATTGATTCTCAACACAAGTTTTAAATTTATTGAAGGCCGACATTGAGGCATAAGACAGACCTTGACCTCAGCAACCTGGGCTTAAATGTTAACGAGTAAAACTTGAGATGAACAGTGGGTGATGCTTAACAGGTAATTTGTAAAATGTATACCAGTAATTGCTCATAAAGGGTATGCGCACTCCATGCGTAATTAAATTATTCTGGCTCAACAAAAGAATTGGGAGATAGCAGAAATTATGGATAAAAGAGCTTTCATAAATGAAAAGAATAACAGAGATCACAGGGACTGGGGCAACTGAGAGGAACAGCAAACGACAACAACAACAGCATCTTTTATTGATATAGTGACTTTAACGTAATAAAACATCCCAAAGCGCTTCACAGGGGTTTTATCAGACCAGCAAATTCGTATCGAAACACATAGGGCGAAATCAGGTCAGATGATCAAAAGCTTGGTAAAAGAAGTTGGTTGCATGGACCGTCTTAAAGGAGAAAAGATTGGTCAGAAGACGGAGAGGTTTAGGGAGAGAATTCCAGAGAAAAGCGCCCAGGCAACTGAAGGCACGCCGACCAATGGTGGAGCGATTATCATCAGGGATGCACAAATGGCAGAATCAAAGGAGCGCAGATATATCAGTGGCTGTGGGGCTGGAGGAGATTACAGAGATAGGGAGAGGCGAGGTCATGCAGGGATTTGAAAATAAGGATGAGAATTTAGAAATCGTGGCGTTGCTGAACCGAGAGTCAATGTCGGTCAGCGAGCACGTGGTGATGGGTGAACGGGTCTTGGTACGAGTTAGGACACGGGGCAGCCGAGTTTTGGATGATCTCAAGTTTACGTAGGGTAGAAAGTGGGAGGACCCCTGGGCCCGCGGGGGATTCCGGTCATGGGCCTCCTCCAACTGCCTGCGCGCAGTGCTTGCGTATCCCAGGGGCTGAGTTAGTGTGATGCGTCCCCTGGGATCACGTGGGCCATGGTGAGCCAATGGCAGCAGACCATCTTTCATTCATAGATTTGGCAGGAAGATCTGTCAAATCTATGAAAACAGATCGGCCCCAAAGCTTCCCTAAAAATACAAATATTTTTTTTAAAAATCATCACATTTTAAAAATAACGTTCAATTACATTAATTAACTAATTTAATCAAAAATTTTAATTTTTGATAAAATTAATTACACTTTTTAACGGGGCTAAAGTTAAACTTACCTATATTTAAAGTTTAAAAAAAGATAAATCTGTGAAAAAAATTTTTAATTTTGATAAAATCAACACTTACCTTGTAAAAAGAACATGATGCAGAGATGCCGGTGTTGGACTGGGGTGGACAAAATTGCTTTACCTGACGAAGGAGCAGCACTCCGAAAGCTCGTGATTTCATACAAAACTGTTGGACTATAACCTGGTGTGCGACTTCTCATTTTTGTTAAAAGAAGGCCTTGCACCTGCTTTTTCAATCTGCATCTTCTCAGTGCTTACCCTCACGGAGGAAACAGTAAAAAAAAACAAAGTGCGAGGGGAGCGTGATGGCCCTCGGCCTGCGCGTTCGACCTCTGAACCCCTTCCTTCAGGGGAACGGAAGTGCCGGTTTTCCGCGCATGCGCAGTGCATGCAAGAAACGGGCTCTTTCGTTCAGTCCACCGGTGAGTACATAGTGCGTACTCACCCGTGCCGAGCCTAATTTCTGCCCCATTTTAGGAAATATTGTCATTTGTGGGGTGATTTAAGTTTTAAGTGGGTGATGTCGCATGTGCCAATACATTAAACTCAGTATAATTGGTGCTGCTGGAAATTGAAATTAATTGAGATGTAAAGCAATCGGCATATTAGCTCCTCTTAATAATTGAAACTGTAAATAACGTTGTAGAATTACCCTCAATGTTTCTTTTTTTTTGACAGAGGACCAATTAAAAAAGTGCCAAGCAGGTAAAACATAGGACCAGATTGTTCTGTTTCAGGATGTCCAAAGGCGCCAGCGACAGTTAGACATGGACCTGCCCGCAACGGCTCAAAACATTTTTGGTAGAACTGCCTCTCGGGCGGTGGCGCAAATTGGGCGTTATCGGATCAGTCACCCGTTATACGCAGTGCCTGATATTGACTTCAAGTGAATGGCCAAACATTTGGCAGTTGGAGTATAATGTGGGAACGTGCGAGAGTATCCACTTTGGCCGGAAAAATAAAAAAGCAAATTATTCTCTAAATGGAGAGAGGTCATAACATTCTACAGTTCACAGGGAGCTGGATGTCCTTGTGCATGAAACGTAAAAAAGTTAGCATGCAGGTACAGCAAGTAATCAAAAAGGCAAAGGGAATGTTGGCCTTTATTGCAAGGGGGTTGGAGTATATAAGCAGGACAGTCCTGCTACAACTGTACAGGGTATTTGTGAGACCACACCATGAGTACTGCGTACAGTTTTGGTCTCCATATTTCAGGAAGGATATACTTGCGCTGAAGGCAGTTCAGTGACGATTCACTCGGTTCATTCTGAGATTAGGGTGCTGACTTATTAAGAAAGATTGAACAGGTTGGGCCTATACTCATTAGAATTTAGAAGAATGAGAGGTGATCTTATTGAAACATATACGATACTGAGACGCCTCGACAGGATCTATGCAGAGAGGATGTTTCCCGTCTTGGGGAAATCCAGAACTCGGTTGCATAGTTTCAGAATAAAGGGTCGCACTTTTGGAACTGAGATGAGGAGGAATTTCTTCTCTCAGAGGGTCATAAATCTGTGGAATTCTCTGCCCCAGAGAGCCGTGGAGGCTGGGTCATCAGATATATTTCAGGCGGAGATTGACAGATTTTTACAAGATAAGGGAGTGGAAGGTTAGGGGGAGCGGGCAGGGGCTGGCTTTGAGCCTAAGATCAGCCATAATCTTATTGAATGGCGGAGCAGGCTCGAAAGGCCAAGTGGACTATTCCTGACATTTTTTCTTATGTTCTTATTTTCACTTCCATTCCAAGACATATGTTTAAAGCATAGATATAAACTTATTTGATTCAATTAAAATGCAATCGACACAGTGGTAGAATTCGGCTGGTATGCACTCGGTCAGACGTTCTACAACTCTGCTGATTTCCCTCTGCATGAATGTGAAAGATTTGGAATCAGGCTGGTGTATAATGGGCTACTATTCCCCTCTCGCTCATTTTACGCTCTCACAATTTGAGTCCCATTGGAACAGATGATCGAGGGTGTGTGAGTGCGTTACTGTATTTCTATTAACCATTATGTACATTTGCCGGATACCAATTTCACTCCCTTGTCATATATTTATTGTTTTATTGGTTAAAATGTCGACCAATACAAATGTGCGGTTGGCAAGGGTAGTCCAGAGGACGAGTTCATGGAATGTATTTGAGAAAGGTTCCCAGAACAATACGTCATGTAACCAATCAGGGAAAATGCTATTTTAGATCTTGTTTTGAGTAATAAGACAGGGTAAATTAATCTTATAGTAAAACGTTGATTCCCCAAGAGTCCAAATACCTCTCTATCTCACCCTTGAATATATTCAAAGACTCAGCATTCACTGCCCTCTGGACAGATAATTCCAAAGATTCGGAACCGTATTAATGAAGAAATTCCTCCTCATCTCATTCTCCAATGGCCTACCCATTATCCTGAGACTATACCCACTAGTTCTCGAAACTCCAGCCAGGGGAAACAACCTCGCAGCATCTACCCTGTCAATCCCCTTCAGAATCTTGTATGCTTAAATGAGATCACCTCTCATTCTTCTAAACTCGAGAGAGTACAGGGCCATTCTACACAATCTCTCATCATAGGACAACCCTCTCATCCCAGGAATCAATCTAGTGAACCTTCGTTGCATCGCATCCAAGGCAAGTATATCCTTCCTTAGATAAGGAAACCAGAAATGTGCACAGTGTTCCAGGTGTGGTCTCACCAGGGCCCTGTACAATTGTAGCAAGACTTTCTTACTCTTATACTTTAACCCCCTTGCAATAAATGCCAGCATGACATTTGTCTTCCTTATTATTGCTGTACCTGATCGTTAGCTTTCTGTGCTTCTTGCACGACGACACCCAAAGCTCTCTGAACACCAACATTTGCTAATTTCTCAACATTTAAACAAATATTCTGTTTTACTATTCTCCCTACCAAAGTGAATAAGCTCACATTTCCCTGCATTATACTCCATCTGGCACCTTACTGCCCACTCACTTACTCCATCTATATCCCTTTGCAGACTCTTTGTGTTCTACTCATAGCTTATTGTCCCACCTAGCTTTGTATCATCAGCAAACTTGGATACATTACATTCGGTCCCTTCATCTAAGTCATTAATATAGATTCTAAATAGCTGAGGCCCCAACACTCAACCTTGCGGAACCGCACTAGTTACAGCCTGCCAACCTGAAAACGATCCGATTATCCCTACTCTGTTTTCTGTCCGGTAACCAATATTCTCTCCATACTACTATATTACCCCCAACCACATGAGCACTAATCTTGTGTAAAAAAAACTTTTATTTGGCACCTTATCGAATACCTTGTGGAAATCGAAATATTGTAAATCCACTGGTTCCCCTTTATCTACCCTGCCAGTTACATCCTCAAAAACCTGTAATAAATTTGTCAAACTTGATTTTCCTTTCATAAAACCATGTTCACTCTGCCTAATCATATTATGATTTTCTAAATGACTTGATTACCACTTCCTTAACAATGGATTCCAGCATTTTCCCGATGACTGATGTCAGGCTAACTGGCCTGCATTTCCTTGGTTTTTCTCACTCTCCTTTATTGAATAGCGGTGTTGTATTTGCGAGTTTCCAATCCGCTGGAATCTCTCCAGAATATCAAAACCACTATCTCTTTAGCCACCTCTTTTAGAACCCTAGGACGTAGGCCGTCAGGACCAGGGGATTTGTCGGCTTTTAGTCCCAATAGTTTATCTAGTACTTTTTCTTTACTTATATAAATTACGTTAAGTTCCTCACCCTCATTAGACCCATGGTTCCCCACTATTTCTGGTATGCTTTTTGTGTCTTCTACTGTGAAGACAGACACAAAATATTTGTTCAACCTTTCTGTCATTATCTTATTCTGCATAATAAGTTCCCCTTTCTCAGCACCTAAGGGACCAACATTTACTTTTGCTACTCTTTTCCGTTTTACATACTTTCAGAAACTCATACAATCTGCTTTTATATTGCTTGCCAGTTTTCTCTCATATTCTATTTTTTACCTTTTTATCAAATTTTTGGTCAACATTTGCTGGTTTGTGAAACTCTCCCAATCATCAGGCCTACTATTATTCATTGCAACATTATAAACTTCTCCTTTGAATCTAATGCTATCCTTAAATTCTTTAGTTAGCCACGGTTGCATCACTTTACCCGTGGAGTTTTTGTTTCTCAGTGGAACGTATTTTTGAGAATTATGATTTTTTTCTTAAAATTCTAGTCACTGCTTATTTACCACCATACATTTTAATCTATTTTTCCAATCTACCTTAGCCAACTCGCACCTCATGCCTATGTATTGGCTTTATTTAAGTTTCAGCCTCCAGTTCCGACATAGGCAATTCACTCTCAACATTAATTTAAAATCCTATCATATTATGATCACCTTGCCCCAGAGGATCCTTTACTATGAGATTGCTGATTAACCCTGTCTCATTACACAATACAAGATCTAAAATAGCCTGTTTCTTGGTTGGTTCCATGAAATATTGTTCTAGGAAACTCTCCCGAATGCATTCCATGAACTCGTTCTCCAGACAACCTTCGCCAATTTGATTTGTCCAGTCTATATGAAGATTAACGGCCCCAAGGTTATTGCGACACCTTTTGTTGCAAGCTCCTACTAGTTCTTGATTAATATTCTGTCCAGCGGTATAGCTACAGTTAGAGGGCCTATATATGACTTCTACCAATGTTTTCTGCCCCTTGTTATTCCGTATCTCCACCCATACTGATTCCACTTCCCGATCTACTGAGCCGAGATCCTTGCTCGCTACTGTCCATATGTCAACCTTTATTATCAGGGCTACTCGCCCTCCTTATGCATTCTGCCTGTCTTTTCGAAACGTCAAGTATCCCGGAACATTTAGTTCCCAACCTTCGTGCATTTAGATAAAGAGCCTTTAATTTACTTGTTTTACCATTACACCCTGCTTTGACGTTATTCTGTGCTGCACTGCTAACATTAAACTCTCTGTCCCTTCCTGTCACACTCTGCTTATTTTTACCCAAATCGCTACACTGATCTATTGCCTTGAACATTCTCTTTCGATTTCTAAATTTCGCCTCACCTGACCCCTCCCCCACCTTTGTATTTTAAAGCCCTATCCACAGCCCTAGTTATTCGATTCGCCAGGACTGTGGTTTCATGCCGGTTTAAGTGGAGCCCGCCCCGACAGAACTGCTCGCTCTTTCCCCACTATTGTTGCCAGAGCCCAATGAAAAGGAAACCCATGTTTGCCACATCACTCTTTGAGCCATTCATTTAACTCTCTGATCTGCTTAACCCAATGCCTTATTGTGCGTGGCTCATGTAGTAATCCAGAGATAATTACCCTTGTGGTTCTGCTTTTGAATTTAGACCCTAGCTCCTCAAACTCCCTCAGCAGAGCGTCATTCTTCGTTCTACATATGTCGTTGGATCCTACAACGACCACGGAACCTGGATCTTCCCGCTCCCACTCCAAGTTCTTCTCCAGCCGCGACGAGATATCCTTAACACTGGCACCGGGCAGGCAACACAGCCTTCTTGACTCGCTTTCACGGCTGCAGGGAACAGTATCTATCCCCCTGACTATACTGTCCCCTACTACTACCGCATTCCTTCCTTTTCTGCCCACTTGGATGGCCCCCTGTACCACAGTGTCGTGGTCAGTTTGCCCATCCTCCCTGCAGTTTCTTTTCCTCATTATTCCACGTAGAAATTACATCGTACCTGTTGGACAAGGTCCAGGGCCGAGGCTCCTCCATCAGTACATCCTGGCTCCCCATACCTTCCTGACTCGCAGTCACAACCTCTGGTCCCTGAGCACTGACGAACGCTAATGTAATACTTAACATAAAGGGTGTGACTGTCTCCTGCAACGAAGTGTCCAGGTAACTCTCCCCCTCCCTGATGCATCGCAATGTCTGCAGCTCGTACTCCAGCTCAAAAATTCTGACACGAATTACCTCGACTTGCAGACACTTACTGCAGATGTGGTTGTTCAGAATCGCGATACACTACACAAACTCTCACATGCTTCAGTTACGTCAGACCACCTGCCCTCCCATCTCAAACCTTGTTTTGTTTATTAATTAATCAGTTGAATATTTTATTCAATCGATATTTTAGGTATATTATTTGATTATTTTATTTAGTTTAGTTGTTATTTTATAATTACTACCAGGTTACAATTTCTCAGCTTTTAATTTAAACCCCTTTCCTAAATTCAAGAGCAAAAAAGAGCTGTAATACACAACAATCAATCACTCAATTGCTCACCTGTGACTTCACTCTTTGTTGTTGTTTTTAATCGGAGCCTCGCCGCTGCCGCTGCTTTAATTCAGGTCCGCTGTCGGGCCGCTCTTTATCCTCTCGCCGCTGCCGCTGAAATCGTGTTTACCATTTTAACGCCATTCTCATTATTTTCCATCTCTGAAGGAGCAATAGGAGCTAAAGGTAAGCATCAGCTACCAATCCCCGCTGCTCTTTTCACAGATAAATATACTTAAAATATTTTACCTTTGCAATATACTAAAATAGTGGCAGTTTTTAGGACTTCAAAATTGGAACGGAAAATGTCATCATTTTGCTTTGCACGATCCAAATCTATGGTGATGTGTTACAATTTTGGAAATGATGGGGTAAGGTGTTCAGATCACATCACTATTATGATTTGACGTTTGACTGGTTATGTGACAGCTGTCTATTAATGGGCTGGAAATTGCGGCCCGAGACGTCCTGCGGGCGAATGCCTTTGAGCCGCAAGAATATACGCTCCTACCTGCTGCCTCTTTATCTTCAGTCTCTTGCCTTCCTGGGCGTTCAGCCTCACGCCTGCATAAAGAGCAACGTATCCCGGGACGCATGCGGTTCGCAAGCATCTGCGGGATCACGTGGGCCGGCCCAACCAATCACAAAGCGGGATTCCTATTCTGCTTCTCAGGAGTCTCTGTATGCATGGAATCGTCAGAAGCATAATAGGAAGCACATAAATAAACATATTTTCAGGCAACCTGCATATAAATAAAAAATCGCATGCTTAAAATGAATTAAAATACAATTTAGTTAAACATGTAAAACAAAAAATTACGTTGTTGATAAAGGAATTTAAACATTTTTAAATGGGCCAAAGAAATAAATTCAATTTTACAGGTTTTTGAAAGTTTCAATGATTTAAATAACGTCATTTTAAAAGTTATTCTAGCCCTTGCATCCTGTGGATGTGTACGCACTGTCTAGGAGAAAAGTGCCCGTTCAAATTGCTGCCACAGACAGGTGGTAGTAAGTTCCGCATTCTCATCTCTCTCTCTGAGTAGGAAATCCTTATTGGATTTATTGATGAATGTATTGATGAATGTTACTCCTCTGCTCCCAGCCCAGCATTCCTCTTGCACTCCGTGACGCTCCTAACTACAGGCAGTCCGTTCAGGTCTGCCATATGTTGACAAGTCCAAAGTGAATGTGTGAAACCAGCCATTTAAAAACTGATGCGTACGGGCGTCAAACTGGCCCACTCAAACATGGCCACTGAAGATTTATTCATCAGTGGAAACAGAACGTTTTCCCTTCGGTTTTTGGTTAATCTGGAAGATTAAGCCCCAAAACGGGCCTTCAGTTTAAACCCACATGGGTGGTCATTTCGTTCTATTGTATTTCTTCCATGTACCAGACGCCATCTGAAGCCGTTAGATTGCTGATTCAGTGAAGGTTATTCACTCTCAGCGAAAAGACTAGCGTTTATGCAGTGCCTTTCAGGACCTCAGGCCAACCAATGAAGTACTAATTAACATAATATATATATATTATAATAGCACGTATATAATGTAACATTCCATAATATCGTAGTATAATAAATATGTTTATTTAATTTCGTGCAGTTAAATTTTAATGTTCACTAAAGATAATACAATATAATACAATTTAATGTAATATAACACAATAAAATATAATCTAATGCGTTTTAATATCATGTAATATGATATAAAATAATATAATATCATAAAATATAATATAATATACTATAATATAACATAATATAATTTCATATAATATAATATAATATGATATCTTCCGAACCTCATCTAACTTGTGAATAATACATGCCATTATATTGTTGCCGTTGATTAAAATGATCTTTAATATTGGGCGTTGATAACATCTATCCTCCACCCCAACAATATTTGCACCACCCACGATCAATATCTATCCGAGTGTCTTCACTTCAGTCCCATTATCGTAAGACTTGAAATGAATTCCGATGAACGGGGCATGGCCGACATGGGCTACTGCGAGGTCATTTCCCTCGGAAAGTAAAGACAATGATATTGCGATAAAATGGAATCTTACACAATCGGTTAAATAACAACGTATGTTCACTTCAGATGTAAGTGCTGAAAAGCCTACTTTGTGCATTCCAGAACTACAGGACTGCCAGGACACAATAAAAGATTTAGGTGAATAAAACGGTTTATGCTTGTTATACTCTCTTACTGTGTTGTCGTTAGCAACTGCTCGATTTATTTAGCCTGACTACCCATTAACTAACAGATGCACTGATATATTCCTGGTCACTGCCAACCGACTGTGTCTCATTGAGCCACTGTATATTCAAAACATTTATCTCGAACACAATATTCTTGATACAACAAGAGGCAAGCCACACTAAATGTCGTGTTGGGCAATGATCTCGAATTAATCAACAATTTAATGGTAAGGGAGCAGTTACGTAACATGTTTGCATTCAATCTTAGTTTCGAGAGGGATAAGAGTGATTCTCAAACCAAGTTTTAAATTTACTGAAGGCCGACTTTGAGGCATGAGACAGACCTTGACTTCAATATACTGGGCGTAAGTGTTAACGAGTAAAACTTCAGATGAACAGTGGGTGATGCTTAACAAGTAATTTGTAAAATATAATACCAGTAAATGCTCATAAAGGTTTTGCAGACTACATGCGTAATTAAATTATTCTGGCTCAACAAAAGAACTGGGAGAAAGCAGAAATTATGGAAAAAACAGCTTTCATAAATGAAAAGAATAACAGAGATCACGGGGACTGGGGCAACTAAGAGGAACAGCAAACGACAACAACAACAGCAACTTTTATTCATATAGTGCCTTTAACGTAATAAAACATCCCAAAGCGTCTCACAGGAGCATTATCGGACCAGCAAATTCATATCGAAACACATAGGGCGAAATCAGGGCAGATGATCAAAAGCTTGGCCAAATAAGTTTGTTTAATGGACCGTCTTAAAGGAGAAAAGATTGGTCAGAAGACGGAAAGGTTTAGGGAGAGAATTCCACAGCAAAGGGCCCAGGCAACTGAAGGCACGGCGACCAATGGTGGAGCGATTATAATCAGGGATGCTCAAAGGGCAGAATCAAAGGAGCGCAGATATATCAGTGGTTGTGGAGCTGGAGGAGATTACAGAGATAGGGAGAGGCGAGGTCATGCAGGGATTTGAAAATAAGGATGAGAATTTAGAAATCGTGGCGTTGCTTAACCGAGAGTCAATTTAGGTCACCGAGCACGAGGTGATGTGTGAACGCGACTTGGTGCGAGTTAGGACACGGGGCAGCCGATTTTTGGATGATCTCAAGTTTACGTAGGCTAGAAAGTGGGAGGCCAGCCAGGAGTGAGTTGGAATAGTCAAGTCTAATAGCAAAGTGATGTAAATTAAGGTGTAAGAGTTTAAAAAGTGAATACGAGACAAAGCTTACCCAGAACATTAGAAAACGGTTTTACAAGTATATTAAGAGAAAGGGGGCTGTCAAGGGAAATGTGCACACCATAAAACAGACGCAATTAATATTGTAATTGATAGTAAAGAAATGGCAGATATTGAAGATGCTTTAATCATGAACTTACAAAAATTACTTGATTCAGAAATTGTCCACTTGGATTGTACAAGCAGCTGAAATTTAACGCAGTTAAATTATAAGAGATACAATTTGGTAGGAAGGAGGAGGAGATGCAAAAAAAGGGTGCAATACTTAAGGGGGTGCATTGAACAGACAGTCCTGGGTGTAATTTTGCACGAATCGTTGAAGGTGGCAGGGCAGGTTTAGTAGGCGGTTCAACAAGCATACAGGATCAGAAATAGAGGCATAAACTACAACAGCAAGGACGTTATGTTCAACGTTGAAAAAACTCTGCTTCAGCCTCAGCTGGAGTACTGTGTCCAATTCTGGGCACAGCACATTAGGAAGGATTTGAAGGCCTTAGAGCGAGTGCAGGACAGATTTACGAGACTGATTTCAGGGATGAGGTACTTCAGTTGTTAGACTAGAGAAGCTGGGATTGTTCAGCTTAGAGCAGAGAAGGTTGAGAGGAGAGTTGATAGAGTTATTTAACATCATGATGGGTGCAGACAGAGCAGAGAGAGAAAAACTGTTCCCATTGGCGGAAGGGTGGAGAACCAGAGGATACAGATGTAAGGCGATTGAAAAAGACTAAAGGCGACATGAGGAAAAGCTTTTTTAAGCAGCGAATGCTTAGGATCTGGAATGCACCGCCTGAGAGGGTGATGGAGGAAGACTCAATCATGGCTTTCCGAAGTAAATTGGATAAGAGCAGAAGGAAAAAAATGCAGGGCTACGGGGAAAGGTCGGATGAGTGGGACTAGCTGAAGTGCTCTTGCAGAGAGACGGTACGGTCGCGACTGGCCGAATGGCCTCCTTCTATGCTGTAACCATTCCATGATTCTATGTTATTTATATGCTCGTCCAGAGGACAATCGATAAGGATCGGCACAAGCGGCTGTTAGCGAGAAGCAAATTGATTGTCCAATGATGAAACATTAATTTACATTGTTTTAGGAAATCGTGTTATGTGTGGGGTGATTTTACTTTTTAGTGGATGATGTCGAATGTCCCACCACATTAAAATCACTATAATTGGTTTTGCTGGAAATTGAAATCGAGTGAGATGTAAAGCAATCGGTCCATTAGCTCCTCTTAAGAATTGAAACTGTAAATAACGGTCTAAAATTACCCCCAATGTTTCTTTTTTTTTGACAGAGGACCAATTAAAAAAGTGCCAAGCAGGTAAAACATAGGATCAGATTTTGCTGTACCAGGGCGTCCAACGGCGTCAGCGTTAGTTAGGCATGGCCCTGCCCGCAACGGCTCAAAGCATTTGGCGGTAGAACTGCCTCTCGGGCGGTGGTGCAAATTGGGCGTTACCAGATCAGTCACCCTTTACACGCAGTGCCTGATATTCACTTCAAGTGAATGGGCAAACATTTGGCAGACGGAGTATAATGTGGGAAAGTGCGAGGTTTAAACTTTGACAAGAAAAATAAAAAAGCAAATTATTATCTAAATGGAGAGAGGTTACAAAATGCTACAGTTCAGAGGGACCTGGGGGTCGTTGTGCATGAAACGCAACAAGTTAGCATGCAGGTACAGCAAGTAATCAAAAAGTCAAAGCGAATGTTGGCCTTTATTGCAAGGGGTTTGGAGTATAAAAGCAGCGAAGTCCTGCTTCAACTGTACAGGATATTGGTGAGACAACACCAGGAGTACTGCGTACAGTTTTGGTCTCCATATTTAAGGAAGGATATACTTGAGTTGGAGGCAGTTCAGAGACGATTCACTCGATTGATTCCTGAGATTAGGGTGCTGACTTTTGAAGAAAGGTTGAGCAGGTTGGGCCTATACACATTGGAATTTAGAAGAATGAGAGGTAATCATATTGAAACATATAAGATACTGAGGGGGCTCGACAGGGTAGATGCAGAGAGGATGCTTCCCCTCGTGGTGAAATCTAGAACTCGGTTGCATAGTTTCAGAATAAAGAGTGGCACTTTTAGAACTGAGATGAGGAGAAATTTCTTCTCCCAGTGGGTCGTAAATCTGTGGAAGTATCTGCCCCAGAGAGCCGTGGAGGCTGGGTCATTAAATATATTTCAGGTGGAGATCGACTGCTTTTTACAAGATAAGGGAGTGAAAGGTTAGGGGGAGCGGGCAGGGAAGGGGCCTTGAGCCTAAGATCAGCCATGATCTTATTGAATGTCGGAGCAGGCTCGAGGGGCCAAGTGGCCTATTCCTGCCCCTATGTCTTATGTTCTTATTTTCACTTCCATTCCAAGACATATGTTTAAAGCATAGATTTAAACTTATTGGATTCAATTAAAATGCAATCAACACAGTGGTATAATTCGGCTGGTATGCACTCGGTTACAAGTTCTACAACTCTGATGATTCTTCTCTGCACGAATGTAAAAGATTTGGAAGCAGATTGGTGTATAATGGGCTACGATTCCACTCTCGCTCATTTTGTCAAATTTTCCCAATCCTCAGGCCTACTATTATTCTTTGCAACATTACAAACTTCTTCTTTGAATCTAATGCTATCCTTAACTTCTTTAGTTAGCCACGGTTGCATCACTTTACCCGTGGAGTTTTTGTTTCTCAATGGAATGTATTTTTGAGAATTATGAAATATTTCTTTAAATGCTAGCCACTGCTTATTTACCACCTTACCTTTTAATCTATTTTTCCAATCTACCTTAGCCAACTCGCACCTCATGCCTATGTAATTGGCTATATTTAAGTTTCAGCCTCCAGTTTCCGACTTAGGCAATTCACTCTCAACATTAATTTAAAATCCTATCATATTATGATCAGTCTGCCCCAGAGAATCCTTTAGTATGAGATTGCTAATTAACCCTGTCTCATTATACAATACAAGATAAAAATAGCCTGTTCCCTGGTTGGTTCCATGAAATATTGTTCTAGGAAACTGTCCCGAAAGCATTCCATTGAACTCGTCCTCCAGACTACCTTCGCCAATTTGATTTGTCCAGTCTATATGAAGAATAACGGCCCCCAAGGTTATTGCGACACCTTTGTTGCCAGCTCCTACTATTTCTTGATTAAAATTCTGTCCAGCGGTAAAGCTACAGTTAGGGGGCCTATATATGACTCCTACCAATGTTTTCTGCCCCTTATTATTCCGTATCTCCACCCATACTGATTCTACTTCCCGATCTACTGAGCAGAGATCCTTGCTCGCTACTGTCCATATGTCAACCTTTATTATCAGGGCTACTCGCCCTTCTTTTGCATTCTGCCTGTCTTTTCGAAACGTCAAGTATCACGGAACATTTAGTTCCCAACCTTCGTGCATTTAGATAAAGGGCCTTTAATTTAATTGTTTTACCATTACTTCCTGCTTTGACGTTATTCTCTGCTGCACTGCTAACATTAAACTCTCTGTCACTTCCTGTCACACTCTGCTTATTTTTTCCCAAATCGTTACACTGCTCTATTGCCTTGAACCTTCTCTTTAGATTTCTAAATTTCCCCTCACCTGACCCTGACCCCACTTTTATATTTTAAAGCCCTATCCACAGCCCTAGTTATTCTATTCGCCAGGACTATGGTCCCAGAACGGTTTAAGTGGAGCCCGCCCCGACAGAACAGCTCGCTCTTTCCCCAGTACTGTTGCCAGAGCCCCATGAAATGGAAACCTATTTTTCCCACATCACTCTTTGAGACATGCATTTAACTCTCTGATCTGCTTGACCCGATGGCAATTTGCGCGTGGCTCATGTAGTAATCCAGAGATAATTACCCTTGTGTTTCTGCTTTTGAATTTTAGACCCTAGCTCCTCAAACTCCCTGAGCAGAGCGTCATTCTTAGTTCTACATATGTCGTTGGATCCTCCAACGACCACGGAACCTGGATCTTCCCGCTCCCACTCCAAGTTCTTCTCCAGCCGCGACGAGATATCCTTAACACTGGCACCGGGCAGGCAACACAGCCTTCTTGACTCGCTTTCACGGCTGCAGAGAACAGTATCTATCCCCCTGACTATACTGTCCCCTACTACTACCGCATTCCTTCCTTTTCCGCCCACTTGGATGGCCCCCTGTACCACAGTGCCGTGGTCAGTTTGCCCATTCTCCCTGCAGTTTTTTTTCCTCATTATTCCACGTAGAAATTACATCGTACCTGTTGGACAAGGTCCAGGGCCGAGGCTCCTCGATCAGTACATCCTGGCTCCCCATACCTTCCTGACTCGCAGTCACAACCTCTGGTCCCTGAGCACTGACGAACGCTAATGTAATACTTAACATAAAGGGTGTGACTGTCTCCTGCAACGAAGTGTCCAGGTAACTCTCCCCCTCCCTGATGCATCGCAATGTCTCCAGCTCGTACTCCAGCTCAAAAGTTCTGACCCGAATTACCTCGACTTGCAGACACTTACTGCAGATGTGGTTGTTCGGAACCGCGATACCCTCCACAAACTCTCACATGCTGCAGTTAAGACAGACCAACTGCCCTCCCATCTCAAACCTTGTTTTGTTTATTAATTAATTAGTTGAATATTTTATTCTATCGATATTTTAGGTATATTATTTGATTATTTTATTTAGTTTAGTAGTTCATTTTATAATTACTACTAAGTTACAATTTCTCAGCTTTTAATTTAAACCCCTTTCCTAAATTCGAGAGCAAAAAAGAGCTGTAATACTCAAGAATCAATCACTCAATTGCTTGCCTGTGCCGTCACTCTTTGTTGTTGTTTTTAATCGGAGCCTCGCCGCTGCCGCTGCTTAACTTCCGATCGGCTCCCGGGCCGCTCTTTATCCTCTCGCCGCTGCCGCTGCTTTGATTCAGGTCCGCTCTCGGGCCGCTCTTTATCATCTCGCCGCTGCCGCTGAAATCGTGTTTATCATTTTAACGCCATTCTCATTATTTTCCATCTCTGAAGGAGCAATAGGAGCTAAAGGTAAGCATCAGATCCCAATCCCCGCTGCTCTTTTCACAGATAAATATACTTAAAATATTTAGCCTTTGCAATATACTAAAACAGTGGCAGATTTTAGGACTTCAAAATTTGAAGGGAAAATTTCATCATTTTGCTTTGCACGATCCAAATGTATTGTGATGTGTTACCATTTTGCAAATGATGGGATAAGGTGTTCAGATCACATCACTATTATGATTTGACGTTTGACTGGTTATGTGACAGCTGTCTATTAATGGGCTGGAAATTGCGGCTGGATACGTCCTGCGGGCGAATGCCTTTGATTCGCAAGAAGATAGGCACGCACCTGTTGCCTCTTTATCTTCAGTCTCTTGCCTTCCTGTGCGTTCAGCCGTACGCCTGCATAAAGAACCACGTCTCCAGGGACGCATGCGGTTCGCAAGCATCTGCGGGATCACGTGGGACGGCCCAACAAATCAAAAAACGGGATTCCTCTTCTACTTCTCAGGAGTCTCTGTACCAACGGAATCTCCAGCAGCATAATAGTAAGCACATATATAAACACATTTCAATCAACTTGAATATAAATAAAACATCGCATGCTTAAAATGAATTAAAATACAATTTAGTTAAACATTTAAAACAATTTTTTTTTGAAAAAGCAATTTAAACATTTTTAAATGGGCCAAAGAAATAAATTAAATTTTACAGGTTTTTGAATGATTCAATTATTTAAATAACTTCATTTTAATATGTATTCTAGCCCTTACATCCTGTTGATGTGCACGATCTGTCTAGGAGAAAATTGACAAATCGCAAGTTCCTGGTTTTCGCGTTAGCGGTAATAGGACCCATAAAAGACAGCCCAAAATATCCCAACATTCAGTTTTTAACTTGTTCTAAACAACTACCACACCATCTTGCATTTATGTAGCGCCCAACTACTGCCCAGCTAATGCCCACAAAACTCTTATGCCTGGTCAAGCCAGGCTTAGGGTGCAGGGGTTAAAATAAATATTAATTTAAATTCAACGAATGATTAAATTATGCACAGTTATTAAATATTATTTTATCTAAATTTGGGCACGAATTAAAATGTTAAAAATCATTTTAAAAATAGTAATTCTTTTAACTTAAAAGGCTATATTAAAGAGACTTTTCATTAATTTTGAACGTGGGAATGTTCATTATTATTGGTGTTGCATGAATTATTTATTTATTTGTGGGTTTCTTAAACGTCTATGGGGATTGCTTTTGTAAATTAAGATATTTATGAAAAGGTGAAGGGAATAGGGGAAATTTATTCGCTCAGTAGATTTCCGAGGTATGTAGTGCTTTGTCACAGTGTGTGGTTTAGGCAGGCAAATTCATCAGCAGGCGAAATATTGGATGGATATTTGAAGGCAGAAAGACACGAGGAAGAGCTCGTTCCAAGTGCTGCCACAGACATGTGCTTGCAAATTCCGCATTCTCACCTCTCTCGGAGTACATAATTGCTTATTGGATTTACTGTTTAATGTATTCTTGAATTATCCTTCTCTGCTCACAGCTCAGCTTTCACTACTAAATATAGGCATCCCGCTCACAGCTGCCATATGTTTACCAGTCATAAAAAGAATGTGGGGAACAAGCCATTTAAAAACTGATGTGTACAGGCGTCAAGCTTTCCCACTCAAACATGGCCACTGAAGAAAGATGCACCTTTGGAAAGAGAACGTTTTCGCTCCGGTTTTCGGTTAATCTGGAAGACTAAGCCCCAAAACCGGAGCTCCAGTTTAAACCCACATGGATGATCACTTCGCTATAATGGCCCAGAAATTAAAGACGGAGCCTTCCTGCGGGGGTAAGGCTTCCCCGCGTTATCTCACTGCGCGCCTGCCTTTTCCTTCCGAGCTCACACGAACTTTACTTTCAAGACTGCAGCTGTGCAGTGCTTGCGTATCCCACAGACGCAGTTAATTCGTGCGAGCTGTGGGATCACGTGATTCAGTTAGAGCCAATGGCAGCACACCATCTTTCATTCATAGATTTCACAGCAAGGGCTGTGAAAGCTATGAATCTATACCCCCCAAAAGAACAGCTAAACCTCAAATAAATTTAAAGAAAACCCATCACATTAATAAAATAAGTATAGTTAAATAAATTAACCACTTTAAACAAAAAATTACATTTTTGAAAAAATTTTAAATCTTTTTAAAAGTTATAAAAATAAATTTACCTTTCTTTAAAGTCTCTAAAAAAGATATACCTGTTGAAAAAAATTCAAAATAATACTTAATTAACTACTTACCTTGTTAAAAGAGGGTCTTACGCCTCCTTTCTTTATGTGCAAAATCTTCCATGCTTACCTGCGCGTTCAAAGCACGAAGTGCACTGCGTGCGCACAGCCTGTAGCGCGCACGTGGTTCACTTAGGAACCGCCCCCTTTTCAAATCACCAAGTGCCGGTTTTCAGCGCGTGAGCAGTGCATGCAGAAAACCGGCAATTGGAGACAGAATACGCGAGAGTACACAGTGCGTACTCTCGCGTAGTGAGACTAATTTTTGGGCCATTGTATTTCTTCCATGTACCAGACACCATCTGAAGCCATTGGATTGCTGATTCACGGAAGGTTATTCACTCTTAGATAAAAGACTTGCATTTATACAGTGACTTTCAGGACCTCAGGACAATCAATAAAGTACTTCTGATGTGCTGTCACTGTTGTTATGTAATGTTGATTAATATTACTTTGTACAATTAATATATTATAATTAATATTACGTAATATAATTAACATAGTATCCAATGATTAATATGATATAGTAGAATATAATATAAGACACTTAATAAAACAGCAGAATATGATAAATATCATAATTATTCTTGTATAATTTTTATAACATAAGACAAGATAATGAATAGAATGTAACGAATACCATATAATTAATATAATATTTTACATATATATATAATATAATATAACGTATAAAATGTAACATTTCATAACAACGTTCTGTAATAAAGAAGTTTAATTAACATAATATAATTAATTTCGTAGTTAATATTTTAATGATAATAGCAGATTATACAATATAAGATAAGTTCATTTAATATAAGATAATATAATATCTTCCAAGCTTCATCTACCTTGTGAACCACAATAAAAATAATTAATTTCGTACAGTTAATATATTACTGTTAAAATGTGGTAATACAATATAACATTACTTAATATAATACAATACAATATAATATAATATAATATATAATATAATACAATATAATGTAATAAAATATAATATAACATAATATAATATAAAGTAATATAATATCTTCCAAGCTTCATCTACCCTGTGAACCATAATGCATTATATTGCTTCCATTGATTAAAATGATCTTCAATATTGGGCGGTGAGTATATTGTGATAAACAGCTCCCCCCCTCCCTTCTATATGTGCATCGCCCAAGATCAGTTTCAACAGAGTGTCTTCACTTGAGTCCAATGATCGTAAATCCTGAAATGAATTCTGATGATTGAGGTATGGCCAGCACAGACTTCTCTGAGGTCACATTCGGCGGAAAGTAAAGACAATGACATTGATTTGAAATGGGATCTTCCAAAATCTGTAAAAAAAACATTTCAGATGCAAGTGCTGAAAGATTACTTTGTGCTTTCCAGAACTAAAGGATTGCGAGGACAATTTAAAAAATTTAGGTGAGAAAGATGGTTTCCAATCCAGCCTATTAAAAAATATAGGGGAGGAAATTGAAGATCTCACAGAAATCTCTTGATTCAGAAAGTGTCCCCTTGGATTGTAAAAGTGCCAATGTGACTGCATTATTTAAGAATGGTGGGGGAGAGAAACTGGCAAATTATTGACTGATTACTCTAACGTCTGTTGGGGGGAAATCACTTAATTCTGGTGTTTCGGGCAGTGTGACTGAGCAGTTGGACAAGTGTGAACTGATCAGAGATAGTTAGCATGGACTGTGAACGGTTAGTCATGTCTAACTAACCTAATTGAATTTTTAAAGATGTTACTATGCTGACTTATAAGATAGTTTCTTTCGCTGTTAATTCTAAACTTGACCAGAGGGCTTTCGTTCAGGATCGGCATAAGCAGCTGTTAGCCAAATGTTAATTGGATGCCCAAAGTCGCAATATTAATTTTTATTATTTTGGAAAGCTCTGTCATGGGTGACGTCATTTTAGCTTTGCTCGGGTGATGTTGAATGCGCCGCCAAATTAAAGTGACAATAATTGGCGTTGCTGGAAGTAAAACCGAGTGAGATGTAAAACAAGCGGTCCATTCGCTCCTCCTGCATTTTGGAGCTAGACATACAAGTCTAAAATTATCCCCAATGTTTCTTTTTTTTTACAGAGGACCAATTAAAAAAGTGCAAATCAGGTAAAACACAGGAGCAGATTTTGCTGCAACAGCGTTAGTTAGAAATGTCCCTTCACGCAACATCACAAAGCATTTGGGGGAGAAATACCTATCGTGCGGTGACGTAAAATGGGCAGTATCGGATCAGTCCCACGTAATACGCAGCACCTGATGTTCAGTTCCAAGCCAAGAGCCAGATTAACAGCATAGATTTAAAGTCAATGAAATGCAAGTGCAATTCAACAGACACAGTGGTAGAATTCGGTTAGAATGCAATCGGTCACACGTTATAATCACTGATCATTCCGCTTTGCATAAATGTTAACCAATTGGAAATCGGTTGTTGTGTAATGGGCGACTATTCTGCTATCGTGCATTTTGCGCACCCCTAATTTGAGCCACCTTGGGACACGAGACCGAGACCGAAGGTGTGTGATTGCGTTCCTGATTTGCTGGTGCTGAAGTTGTATATTTGTATTTCCAAAAGGCGATGGTCAAGGTGCCACTTAAGGGCACATGGTTATAGGATTGGTTAACAGAGAGAAAATAAAGAGTAGGGATAAACGTGCCATTTTCAGATTGGCAGGCTATAGCTAGTGGCGTGCTGCAAGGATCGGTGCTGAGGCCTCAGCTATTTACAATCAATATTAATGAATTACATGAAGTGACCGAGTGCAATGTATCCAAGTTTGCTGACGATACACAGCTAGGTCGAAATGTAAGATGTGAGGAGGACACAAAGAGTCTGCAATGGGATATAGACATGTTAAGTGAGTGTGCAATAAGGTGGAAAAATGGAGTATAATGTGTGGAAATGTGAAGTTATTGAATGTGGTAGGAAGAATAGAACAATTACATATTTTTATAAGGTGAAAAACTATTCAAGGTTGATATTCAGAGATATTTGGGTGTCTTAGTACAAGATACACGGTGACTTAGCATGCAGCTACAGCAAGTAATTAAAAAGGCAAATGGCAGTTTGCACTTTATTGCTAGATGTTTGGATTGCAAGAGTAATGAAGTCTTGCCACAATTATACCAGGGCCTTGTTGAGACCACACCTGCAGTACTGTGGACAGTTTTGGTCTCCTCATATAAGGAAGAATATACCTGCATTAGCGGCGTTGCAATGAAGGTTCACACGATTGATCCCTGGGATGAGAGGGTGGTCATATGAGAAGTGTTTGAGTAGATTGAGCCTATCCTCTTTGGAGTTTAGATGAATAAGATCTCATTGAAACATATAAGATTCTGAGGGGAATTGGAATGGTAAATGCGAGGAGATTGCGTCCCCTGGCTGGAGAGTCTAGAACTGGGAGGAAAAGTCTCAAGTTAAGGGGCCGTCCTTTTGAGACTGAGATGAGGAGGAATTTCTTCACAGAGGGTTGTGAATCGTTTGAATTCACTGTCCTAAAGTGCTGTGGCTGCTCAGACGTTGTGTACATTCAGGGCTGCGATAGACAGATTTTTGGACTACAGAAGAAAGAAGGGATACAGGGATAGTGCAGGAAAGTGGAGTTGAAGTGGAATAATCAGCCACGATCTTATTGAATGACAGAAGCGGCTTGAGTGGCTGTATAATAAAGAATTATAATAAATGACGAAATAAAATTACTAGGCACTTGGTCTAAGCGTTAAACAAATCTTTAATCCACTGTTTTGCAACATGGAGATCTGGTTGTGTCCTTTAATTGTTCCTGTTGAGGAATGTCCTAAGCAAGCTGGGCCCATACCCGAATATTTATACTCTCCCTGGACAGCGCCACCAGCAGGCCGCCCAGTATTACTCCATGCAAGATTCATGTCAATAAATATAATATAATTAATTTTGTATAATTAATACATTAATTTTAATACAATATAATATAATACAATGTAATATAACACAATTTATAATATTATAATATAATACACTACAATACAATATAACATAATAAAATGCAGTACCATATAATATACTATAATATAATACGATATAATATAACATAATATAATTTTCGTCTACCTTGAGAACCACAATCGCCATTATTTGTTTTCCGTTGAATAAAATGCACCTGAGTATTGATCGGAGAGCATTTTGTGATACTTCCCCATCTGTGTACTGCTCAAGATTAGTTTCTACCCCAGCGTTCTCACTTCACTCCTTTAACCGCATGTTTCTGAAATGAATTCTGATGATTTAGGCACGGCCGACCTGGACTAGTGTGTGGTCACTTCCGGCGCAAAGTAAAAAAAACGGCAGCCCGGATGTTACAGGGGCCACTGACGGCTCCGCCCAACGTACAGGGTCGGAAGGGCCCAACAAGTTCCGGGCTTCCGCATGCGATGTGCTTACTTTTCTGACGTTTAACATGCTTATTTTTTTTTCAAAGCTGTAAATTTATTTAAAATGTGCAATTCAAGGGTATTTGAATTAATTGTGAACATGAGATTATTTTTTTTTATATCAGTGCTATGAAATTTGATTCATTGGGTTAATTATATTATGTTCATGGGGATTCCAAACCTAAATGGTATCCCCAGAAACATAATAGGAATCCCGCTTTATCATTGGTTCGGCCGACGCACGTGATCCTAGAGACGCTTGCGAGCCACTGAGATGCATGGGCCTTTAAGCAGGATTCTGCCTGCAGGCCGAGTACCTCAAGAGTCTGATGATCCGGAGCCATCAGTTAAGTATGTATGTTTCTTGCGATTCGGAGGCGTACGCTGGCGGTAAGCCTCCGACCACAATTTCCAGGCCAAATGGCTTTAAAGATGGGAACTAACACTAACACAACAGAATACAATTTCAATTCAGGCGTAAGTGCTGAAACGGTTCCTTTGTGCTTTGCAGAACTAAGCGCAAGCGAAAAAACAATAACGAGTTTAGGTGAGATAAGTGGTTTATGTTTGATATACACTTTCGCTGAAATGTTGTTCACAAAGCCTGAATTCCCATTAGCTAACAGTTGCAGCGAGATATTCCTGATCAATGCCAACGGACCAGTGGCTCATTAAGCCATTGTGTATTCGAGACATTTGCCTCGTCCAAAATATTGTTCATGATGTGGAGATGCCGGTGTTGGACTGGGGTGGACATATGTGAGAAGTCGCACAACACCAGGTTATAGTCCAACAATGTTATTTGAAATCACAAGCTTTCGGAGCGCTGCGCCTTCATCAGGTGAAGTGAAGAGTTGCATGTAGGCACAACATATATAGTCAGAGAACAATCGATGTAATATTTTCCTGACTGACCTGTTTGGACAGCATCCACACCTTTGATTGCCATGATTATCTCTCTGCCGAGGTGTGATAAAGGGCAGTTAGAAAGATTAATTGTAATCATCTGGCAGTGTTCTCTGACTATATATGCTGTGCCTATATGCATCTCTTCACTTCACCTGATGAAGGAGCAACGCTCCGAAATCTTGTGATTTCAAATAAAACTGTTGGACTATAACCTGGAGTTGTGCGAGTTCTCACAAAATATTGTTCAAACAACAAGAGGCAGCCCACACTAAATGTGGTGATGAGCAATGAGCCAGGATTTGTCAATAATCTAACCGTAAGGGAGTAGCTATTTAACATGTTTGAATTCAATATTAGTTACGACAGGCAGTGGAGTGAAGGTTTTAAATTGATGTAAGGCCAACTTTGAAGACATGAGACAGCCTTTGACTGCCGCAAACTGGGTGTAAATGTTAACTGGTAACACTGCAGATGATCAGTTGGGTGATGCTTAACGAGTATTTGTTCCAACAATGACACACCTGTACATGTCCCTTAAGGGCATGTGCACAACCTGTGTAATTAAATGAACCTGGTCCACAGAAAAGGTGGGTGAAAGGATAAAACATGAAAGAGCACTTTCACAAATGCAAAGAATAGCGGCGATTCAATGGACTTCAGCAGATAAGAGGATCAGCAAAGGGGCAGAAAGCAAAGTTTCAGAAGGAGATTTCGAGACAAAGCTTACCCAGTGTAATAGAAAACGATTTTACAACTATATTAAGAGAACGAGTAATATGGGCATCTTAAGACAGACTTAGGTGATTTGTGAATAAAAGTAAAGAAGAAGCAGACTCGCAAAATAATAACTAGCAGAATTGATAAGGGGCAACTAATGCATGTGTTGTATTTGGATTTTCAGAAGGCATTCGATAAGGTGCCAAACAAAAGATTGTTAAACAAAATTAGGGCTCATGGAATTGGGGGTAATATAGCAGCATGAATCGAGGATTGGTTAACGAGCAGAAAACAGAGAGTAGGAATAAACGTGTCATTTTCGGGTTGGCAGGCTGCAACTAGTGGGGTACCGCAAGGATCAGTGCTTGGGCCCTCAGCTATTCACAATCTACATTAATGATTTGGATGAGGGGACCAAATGTAATATTTCCAAGATTGCTGATGATACAAAGCTGGGTGGACATGTAAGTTGTGAGGAGAGTGCAAAGAGGCTTCAAGGGGTTATAGAGAAGTTAAGTGAGTGGACAAGAACATGGCAAATGCAATACAATGTGGAGAAATATGAAGATTTCCTCTTTGTTAGGAAAAATAGAAAAGCAGAGTATTTTTTAGATGGTGAGAGATTGGGCAATGTTGTTGTTCAGAGGGACTTGGTTGTCCTTGTACACGAATCACTGAAAGTTAACATGCAGGTACAGCAAGCAATTAGGAAAGCAGATGGTAAGTTGGCCTTTATTACAAGAGGATTTGGGCATAAGATGGAAGACTTTTTACTGCAATTATATAGGGCTCTGGTGAGACCACACCTGAAGTATGGTGTACAGCTTTGGTCTCCTTACCTAATGAAGGATATACTTGCCATATACAGAGTGCAGCGAAGTTTCAGCAGACTGATTTCGGGGATGTGGGGAATGTCCTATGAGGAGAGATTGAGTAGACTAGGCCTATATTCTCTAGAGTTTAGAACAATGAGAGGTGATCTCATTGAAAAATACTAAACTCTTACAGGAGTTGACAGGGTAGGTGCAGGGAGGATCTTTCCCCTGGCTGGGAGCCTCGAACCAGGGGTCGCAATCTCAGGAAAATGGGTCGGCCATTTAAGACTACGATGAGGAGAAATTTATTCACTCAAAGGGTGGTGAATCTTTGGAATTCACTACCCCAGAGGGCTGTGGAGGTTCAGTCGTTCAGCATATTCAAGGCAGAGATCGATAGATTTTTGGATATTAAGGGATATTAAGCAAAGTGTAGTTGAGTTAGAAAATCAGCCATCATCTTATTGAATGGCGTAGCAGGCTCGAGGGTCAAAATGGCCCAGTCCTGCTCCTATTTCTTATGTTCTTCTGTTCTTATATAGATAACCACAGTAGAGGAGGAGGATAAATTACCAGGTGCAGGAGAAAATCTAACACAAAATCTATGGGTCAAAGTCACTAAATTGAATACGTAAGATAATTGTAATGGAGAAAATAGTGGGACTAAAGATTGACAAATCTCCTGGACCGTATATTTTACACTTTAAGCCGGTTAACACATATAGGTGAGGAAATGGAAGCTGCTTTAATCAGGATCTTACAAAAATCTCTTGATTCCGAATGTGTCCCCTTGGATTGTAAATGTGCCAATGTGACTCCATTATTTAAGATTGGTGGGGGAGAGTAACGCACAAGTGATTCACCTATTACTCTAACATCTGTTGCGTTAACTCACTATTTTTAAGGAAGTTATTATTGTGACAGAAAAGAGTTTCTATCAACGTTATTGATAGGCTTGTCCGGAGGGCATTCGATACGGATCGGCACAAGTGACAGCTGGAAAATGTTAATTGCATGCCCAAAGACCTAACCTTAATTTGTATTAGTTTGTTATTGCCATGGATTTCATCGTTGAATCTTGCATTTTTTTCATGACAGAGAAAGAATTGAAAACGTGCAAAGAAGGTAAATTACAGGGCCAAATGTTCATGTACCAAGGCATCTAACGGCGTCAGACATAGTTCGACCTGCCGCTGCCGGCAAGATTTGGGGGTAGAACTGCCTCTCGGGCGAAGGTGCAAAACGGGCGTTATCGGATCGACCTGCCGTTATACTCTGTGCTTGATATTCAGTTCCATTCCAAGACACAGGTTTCAATCATAGATTTCAAGTCAATGGCATTCAAATAATATTCAGCAAAACACAGTGGTAAAATTCATCTGGTATGAAATCGGTCACAAGTTGTGCATTCCTAGCGATTCTCCTTTGCATGAATGCAAAGGAAGTGGGAATGTGGCGGTGAGTAATGGGAGGCTATTCCACTATCGCCCATTTTAGCACCGCTCAATTTAAGTCCCATTGGGACAGGAAACCGATGGTATGTGAGTGCGTTACTGATTTGCTATCAACCATTATGCACATTTGCCCCCAACCAATTTCACTCCATGTCCTATATTTTGTGATTTATTGGTTATAGCGTTAGCCATTATAAAAGAGAGATCCCACACAGTAGACTCATGAATAAGGTCAGAGCTGGACGACACAGGGGACAGTTAGCAGAATAGACAGCACGCTGGCTACGGAAATAAGAGTAGGTATTATAGGTTGTTACTCAGACTGGTAGATGGTGGGAAGTGATGTTTCACAGGGATCGGTGCACGGACGACTGTTGTTCACCACTTACCGATAATTTTTGGAATCGGAAATAAGAGGTGCAACACTTAAAACTACGGATGACAGCAAATTGGGGGTTATTATTAATCCTTAGGAATACTGTGACAAATACTCAAGAACATGGCAAAAATCTTGCAGAATGTACATGTAAATGGAAAATGTATTTTAATATAATTACGTGTGGTGTGGTGCATTGTGTTTGGAGAATAAGTCGGCCCCATGTGCCTTGTAAAATATGAGCCTATATGGGGAAGAGAAACAAAGGAGTCTGGGACTACAGATTCGTAGAATCGTAGAATATTATAGTGCACATGGAGGTCAATCGCCCCATAGAGTCTGCACTCGATCATTCCACGAGCAAGCCATTTAGTTCCACTCCACCATGCTTTCCCGCATATCAATGGTAACTTTTCTCCTTTAAGTAGGTATTCAATTCCCTTTTGAACACTACTATTGAGTCTCTATCCGCTAACCTATCAGGTAGCCTATGTGGTACTTTATCAAACGCCTTTTGAAATTCCATATGCACATCGTCAACTGCACGGCCCTCATCCACCCTCTAAGTTAAGACATAAAAAAACTCAATGCTGTTAGTCAAACACGATTGGCCTATAACAAATCCCTACTGGCTCTACTTGATGAGTCCATGCTTGTCAGGTGGCTGGTAATTTTCTCGCGGAATATTGTTTGCCAAAACTTCCCCACCATCAACGTCCATCTGTCTGGCCTGTAACTACTATGTTTATCATTCTTCCCTTTTTTGAACAAGGGTGTGACATTTGAAATCCTGCAGTTATTTTTGATCGATCCTAGTATCTTAGGAGTATTGGAAGATTCTGGTCAGCATCTCTACAATTTACACCCATACTTTCCAAAGCATCCTATGATGAATCTAATCCGGACTGGGTGAATTATCCACTTTAAGTACTGTCAGCCTTTCTAGTAACTCTGCTTTATCATTTTTTTATCTCATCCAGTACCCCAGCAATCTCCTCGTTTACCATAGCATTGTAGATTCATAGAGTCATTGAGTTATATAGCACAGAACGAGGTCCTTCGGCCCATCGTTTCTGCGCCGGCCATCAAGCCCTATCTATTCTAATCCCATTTTCAGGACTTGGTCCATAGCCTTGTATGCTATTACGTTTCAAGTGCGCATCTAAATGCTTCTTGAATGTTGTGAGGGTTCCTGCCTCTACCACCCTTTCAGGCAGTGAGTTCCAGATCCCAATCACCTCTGGGTGAAAAAGATTTTTCTCAAATCCCCTCTAAACCTCCTGCCCCTTACCTTGAATCTATGGCCCCTGGTTATTGACCCCTCTACTAAGGGAACAAGTTCCTTTCTATCTACCCTATCTCTGCCCCTCATAATTTTGTACACCTCAATCAGGTACCCCCTCAGCCTTCTCTGCTCTTAGGAAAACAACCCTAGCCTGTCCAGTCTCTCTTCATAGTAGTAACGCTCCAGGTAACATCCTGGTTAATCTCCTTTGCATTCTCTCCAATGCAATCACATCCTTCCTTTAGTGCGGCGACCAGAACTGCACACAGTTTTCCAGCTGTGGCCTAAATAGCGTTTGGTACAGCTCCATCATAACCTCACTGCTCTTATATTCTATGCCTCGGCTAATGAAGGCAAGTATCCAATATGCCTTCTTAACCCCCTTATCTACCTGCCCTGCTGCCTTCAGGGATCTATGTACATGCACACCAAGGTCCATCTGATCCTCTGCCCTTCCTAGGCTCCTACCATTCATTGTTTATTCCCTTGCCCTGTTAGTCCTCCCAAAATGCATTCTCTCACACTTTTCAGGGTTAAATTGCATTTGGCACTTTTATGCCCATCTGCCCAACCCGTCTATATCGTCCTGTAGCCTGAGTCTTCCCACCTCGCTATTTACCACTCCA
Organism: Squalus acanthias; assembly: GCA_030390025.1. Taxonomy (NCBI): domain Eukaryota; kingdom Metazoa; phylum Chordata; class Chondrichthyes; order Squaliformes; family Squalidae; genus Squalus; species Squalus acanthias. Next base: position 11,744,214 of record CM059453.1, read on the forward strand.
CCAATTTTCGTGTCATCTGCGAACTTACTGATCATACCTCCTCCATTCATATCTGAATCATTAATGTACACTACAAACAGCAAGGAACCGAGCACCGATCCCTGCGGTACACCACTGGACACAGGCTTCCAGTCACAAAAAGAACCTTCGACCATCACCCTCTGCCTTCTGCCACTAAGCCAATTATGGATCCAAGGTGCCAAATTGCCCTGAATCCAATGGACTCTTACCTTCTTCACCAGTCTCCCATGCGGGAATTTGTCAAAAGCCTTACTGAAGCTTTGGCAAACTCCTCTTCTTGGCTAACACATTAAAAGTAGCAATGCAGGTTAAAAGGAATCTAAAAATGCCAACAAAGCACTGGGGAACATTTCTATACGAATATAATTGAAAAGCAGAGAATTCATGTTAGACTTATGTAGCGCCTCGGTTAGACCACACTGTACACAGTTTTCGTCTCCATATTAGAAAAAAGGTAATCGAGGCACTGGAGAAATTGCAAAACTATTTGCAAGTGTCAACCGTATCTGAGAAGCTACAAGTGTCAAGAAAATTGATCAGCCATGATCTTATTGAATGGCGGAGCAGGTTCTCTCTCAGTTGTGAAATGTTCAATTTGACCCAGTAATTGCCGCCTTTTGAAGGAGTCAGTTTCAGATTTCCTCTACCCCTTATGTGAAAAAATGTTTCCGGAAATTACGACTGAATGACGGAGAACTAAACTTAAGTTTATTACCCTGTTCTGGAGACCACAACAGAGGAAATAGTTTCTCTCGATCTACTAGGTCAACTCCTTTAATAAATTTACACATCTCATTGAGATTAACCCTTAATCTTCTGTAATAAAAGGAATAAATGCCTAGTCTATGCAACATGCCCTCACAATATAACTCTTTTAGCAGCGGCATTATTTTGGTAAATCTGCGCTGTTCACCCTCCAAGGCCAACTGATCCTCCCGGAGATGCGTTGCCCAGAACTGAACCCAATTATTCCGAGCCTGTCTAATCAGTGCTTTATAAAACTGTAGGCTAATTTCCGCATTCTGTCTCCTCGCTCCTGGAGATAAAGGTTAGCATTCCATTAGCCACTTAAAATATATTTTATACAAAGCCACTAGCTTTTAGTGATATATGTACCCAAGCCCCTAAATATCAATGCCCCTCCACAGTTCCATGTCGAAAATAATTGCAGCTCTATGTGTTAGGTCGAAACTAGATGATCACACACACCCCTCAGTCTCCTTACCTAAGGAAGGATATCCTTGCTATAGAGGGTGTGCAACGAAGGCTCACTAACCTGGTTCCTGGGAGGGGGCGTGTCCTGTGAAGAGAGATTGAGTAGACTTGGTTTATATTCTCTAGAGTTCAGAAGAATGAGAAGTGATCTCATTGAAACGTACAAAATTCTTACAGGACATGACAGTGTAGATGCAGGGAGGATGTGCCCCCTGGCTGGGAAGGCTAGAACCAGGGGTCACAGTCTTAGAATAAGGGGACGGCCATTTAGAACTGACATGAGGAGACATTTCTTCACTCAGAGGGTGGTGAATCATTGGAATTCTCTACCCCAATATGCTGTGGATGCTCAGCCGTTGAGTATATTCAACACAGAGATCGATAGATTTTTGAATATGAAGGGAATCAAGGGACATGGGGATAGTGCAGGAAAGTGGAGATGCGGTAAAAATCAGCCATGATCTTATTGAATGTTGGAGCAGACTCGAATGGCCAAATGGCCTACTTCTGCTCCTATTTCTTATGTTCCCCAAGTTGAACTCCGTAAACCACGGTTGTTCACATTCACTTAATCTATTAATATGCCTCTTTAACTTTTTGCTCCCGTCTACACTATTTCCTGTGTCACCTAACTGAGGTCGTCGGCAAATTTAGAACTGAGGACCTCTATTTCCTCATCTATGTCATTGATAGGTATGAGAAGTCGCACAACACCAGGTTATAGTCCATCAGCTTTATTTGAAATCACAAGCTTTCGGAGCGCTGCTCCTTTGTCAGGTGAAGTGAAGAGATGCATATAGGCACAGCATATATAGTCAGAGAACACTGCCAGCATCTGCCACATTTGACCCGTTGTGACCACACCTCATTGTCTTTGATGTAATGTTTTCCTGACTGACCAGTTTGGACACCATCCACACGTTTGATTGCCGTGATTATCTCTCTGCCGAGTTGTGATAAACGGCAGTTAGAAAGATTAACTGTAATCATCTGGCAGTGTTCTCTGACTATATATGCTGTGCCTATATTCATCTATTCACTTCACCTGACGAAGGAGCAGCAGCTCTGAAAGCTTGTGATTTAAAATAAAGCTGTTGGACTATAACCTGATGTTGTGCAACTTCTCACATTTTTCCACCCCAGTCCAACACCGGCATCTCCACATCATTGATAGGTATAACTAAAAGCTGAGGCCCCGGTACAAATCGAGATACATCCTGCCAATTGGAGGACATACACATTTTGTTTATTGTACTTTTAATTATTCGCCAGCTATACAAAATTAGCAGACCCAGAGCTAACAAAGTTATGATCGATTATTACAACGTTATACTGCTTGCATTAACACATATATGAACATATTGATTTTGAAATTTTTCTCGGGCAAGAATTCATTGGACGCCTGTTATGAGCCTCGCCCAATATTCAAGTTCCACTGACTTCTTTGGAACTGAATAATTTTTGGGTGCATAACGTGTGGACGTTGACACCCGATTTCCAAATAACGGTTTAATATCAGAGGGTGGCTGCGACCGGCCATGAAATTTTCTACGCATTTACTTTGTGGTCCGGCAGATACGGTGGCTTGCGATCCTGGGCCTCTCCTGGTAGAAATGCGTAGAGGATCACGTATCCCAGGGATGCAGGAGTTTCGCAAGGCCCTGGGATCACGTGGGTCTGCCCAAACAATAAAAGAAGGGAATACCCATTTATACTTATGCGAATTCCTCCCGTGCGGAACTGTCATAAATATGAACGGGGATGACTTATAAAATACGCGAACACATGAAATAAATGTTTTTAAATTACATATATAAAATGGCATTTCATTAAATGTTTTAAACAAAATTGTAATTTTTGGAGAATTTTTTTGTGTTAATTGGGCTAAAATAAACTTACCTTATTTGATGGGGTTTTAATGTATAAGTGAGTGGTAAAATGTTATTTTTCTATTTATTTAAACACTCATGCTCGTAAAAGCATGCCTTACGCATGCTTTTAGAAGGCCTATGAATTCCCCGACCTTACAGCAGGCGGAAGTTCGGCAAATAGCGCCCCTCTCTCCACCCCCACCCCCCCCCGCCCCCGCAGAGGCCCGATCTCCCAGGGATGCAGAGAATCTGTCAAAAAGATTCTTGTAGGATCGCAAGTACCGGGTTTTACCGCATGCGCTTTGCCTGCCAAAACCCCGCACTTGCGCGGCCCCGTACCCATCCGTCGGCATCGCAAAATGCCGCCCAAGCACTCCTCGTTATAGACTCTCCAGATTGTCGAAACAGCCTCTCACCATCTACGCTATGAATTTTATCCGTTTTATTGAGATCACGTCTCGCTCTTCTCAAATCCAGAGAATGTAGCTTTAAATTTAAGTGGGATGTAATTCCTCTCCGCGGTGGGGATATTCGACTGGGAGCGAAGCGGCCGTCCGCTATACATCACACGTGATTTAAATTTGCCTGAAGGCCTCGGAATTGGAAATCTTGTGTTCTATAACGGGTGGATGGCGCTTGTTGCGTTGCCCGGCTAATATTGAGATTGAGATCTATTGGAAAAGTAGATGACGCAATCTGTGAGTGCATTGCGGATTTGACATTATGCATTATTCGATCCCACCCAGACTCCAGCCTCATCCCCTTGTCCTACATTTATTGGCTTCGGATTTTGTCTGGTGCAATGTGGCGGGATCACATTGTCATCTCATGAATAAGATCGGAGCAAGTCGAGTCAGTGGGCAAGTAGAGGAATGGACAGCAAGGAGGTACAAAACAGATAGCAGAGAGTAGGGGTTAAATATAGATACTCAGACTGTTGGAAGGGGGAAATGGTGCTCCACAGGGATTGGTGCTTGGACCATTTTTTGCTCATTATTTGCATAAACGATTTGCACTCTGGAATTGGATGTACAATGACAACATTTACGGGCGGACCCAATTGCGGGGTATTGTTAATAATGAGGAGGACAGAGAGACGAGTTTCAAAAAAGATGTTAATAAACTTACAGAATATAGTGCAAATGGTAAAATACTTTCAATCGAAACAATTGTAAGGTGGTTCATTTTGATTGGAAACACTTGGAGGAATAATGCTCCTTGGAAAATCATGGTACAAATTCGTCTTGGACGGTGGCGGGAAACGGGCGCTAGCAGCTCTCCCGCCCGTTATAGGCAGCGCCGGATATTTAGCTCTATTGCAGTCAATAGCACTGAATATAAGACGCTGCCCATAACGGGCGGACGACACGATACCGCCTGATTTGCACCATCGCCCGAGACGAATTTCCAACCCGTTATGTTTACCATACATAGTAACGCACCAACCTGACTTGGAAATGAATCGTTCTTCCATCATCGTTGATTTTTCAAAATCCTGCAACACCCTAACTAACAACGTGATGGGAGTAGCTTCTCCACACGAACTGCGGCCGTTCAAGAAGGAGGCTCCCCTCCAACTTCTCATCGGCCATTAGAGATGGACAATTAATGCTAGCCTTGTCAGCGGCGCCCACATCCTGTGAATGACTACATACAGTAAAAAATGACTGGACTGCATTTATCGTAAATTGCACAGTGCTGCACTCCTTATCACAGCAAATGGATAAACAGGCACTGGAGAAAGTGCAACAAAGATTTACAAGGATTATATCACAAGTGAGATGATATAACCATCAGAAAAAGACTGAACACATTGTAGAGATTTTCTCCAGAAGACGGAAGGGTCAGCGACTATCTAACAGTTGTCTTCCAAATTAATAAGGAATTTGATAGGGCAGAGGTAGAGAAGATGTTTACACTTGGAGGTAATCCAAAACAAAGTACAATGGAGATAAGATAGTCAATACTGAATCCGATCAGCAATTCAGCAGAAAATTCTTTACCAAAAGGGTAGTTAGAATGTGGAACTTTCTACCACTTGGTGTTGTTGAGCAGAATAGGTTAGATGTGATTAACGGAAAGTTAGATAAGTGCATGAAGCAGAAAGGCATAGAAAGATAACGTTGTTCTCATTATTTTCCATCTTTTTTTGCTAAATTATGTAAAGGAAACGACAAAGGTAAGTGGTAAACACCAATATCCGCTGCTCCTTTCACAGATAAATGTATATAAAATATACCACCCTTGAAATATACTAACGCTGTTGCAGATTATAATGCTTCCAAATTTGAACTGAAATGTTCAAAATGTTGCTTTACGCAATACAAATGTATTTTGATCTGTTACAATCGTGGAAGTGACGGCACCACTTGTTAAGGTCACTTGAAAGAAAAGAATTTCCGATAATTTTTGTTGTGATTATATCGGAACATCGGAACACGACTAAACCATTAAGCCCCGCGAGCCTGCTCTGACAATCAATTCTGCCATTGCTGACCATCGCCATTTCCACTCCTTTGCTCCATCTCCATTAATACCCTAATCTAACAAAAATCTATGTTTTTATTCGTTGATGGGATGTGGGCGTCGTTGGCAAGGCCAGCATTTATTGCCCATTCCTAATTCCCCTGTGAAGGTAGTGGTGAGCCGCCTACTTGAACCGCTGCAGTCCACGCGGTGAAGGTACACCCACAGTGCTGTTTTATCTCAGTATTGAAACGTTCAATTCACCCAGTATGCGCAGACTTTTGAGGAAGGCAGTTTCAGATTTCCACTATCGTTTATATGAATATATGTTTCGTGACATCGCCACTGAACGGCCTAAATCCAATTTCAAGAGTAAGCCCCCTTCTTCTGGAAATCCCGCTAGATGAATTAGTTTTTTCTCTATCTAACCTATCAATTACTTTAATAAACTTAAACACATTAATCACCCTTTGATCCTCTATTCTCTCTCTCTCTTAGGCAGTCTCTCGGAACCGAGGATGACTTGCTTCCACGTTAAAAATGAGTTCGCAGGTGACTGATGAGTCCAATGTTGGACCTACAATCTCTGTCACAGGTGGGGCAGACGGTGGTTGAAGGGGCGGGTGGGTGGGGTGCTAGGGTTGACGTGCGCTCCTTGCACTGCCTGCGCTTGGCTTCCGCTTGCTCCCGGCGAAGAGACTCGAGGTATTCGGTGCCTTCCCGGATGCTTCTCCTCCACTTTGTGCGGTCTCGGGTCAGGGATTCCCAGGTGTCGGTGCGGATGTTAAACTTTTTCAAGGAGGCTTTGAGGGTGTCCTTGAAGCGTTTCCTCTGCCCACCTGGGGCTCTCTTGCGGTGCCGGAGCTCCGAGTAGAGCGCTTGTTTTGGGAGTCTCGTATCGGGCATGCGGACAATGTGACCCGTCCATCGGAGCTAATCGAGCATGGTCAAAGCTTCGATGCTGGGGATGTTGGCCTGAGCAAGAACACTGACGTTGGTGTGCCTATCCTGCTAATGGATTGGCAGGATCTTGCGGAGGCAGCGTTGGTGGTACCTCTCCATTGCTTTGAGGTGCCTGCTGTGCATGGTCCATGTCTCTGAGGCATGGTCCATCCTCTATACTCAAGGGAACACAAGCCTAGTCTAATCACTCAATCTGCATAACTTAACCCTTTTAGTTCTGGCATCATTCTGGTGAATCTGCGGTGCAGCGCCTGCAAGGCCAAGATATACTTCCTGGGGTGCGCTGGACAGAATTGAACTCAGTTTTATAGATGTGGTCTAACCAGAGCTTTATGCAACTACAGCATAATTTGCACCAGATGTATTCCAGCACCTGGAGATAAAGGATGATATTTCTTTAGCACGATTAATTACCTTTTGTATGGCCAGTGCCTTTTTGTGATTTATGTCCCTGTAACCTAAATCCCTTTGCGCATGAACAACTTGCAGCAATATAGCTCCGTTAACGTCGCAAAACGCCTCAAGGCGCTTCACATTTGAGCTACATATCAGATATTAGGACAGGTAACCGAAAGCCTGTTCCAAGGGGTAGTGTTTAAGGAGACTCTTGAAGGACGAAAGTGAGTTAAAGAGGTGGAGAGACTTCGCAAACACCGTTAACCGGAAGAAAAAAAAACATATCAACGAGAAACCATTTGTTCATCGTCAGGATTATCGATGGTACTTGCTTTGTTAATATAATGTCAACCACCCAGGTTAATGTTGTCACTCGCAGTTGAACTGTGAGTGAGGTATTCCTCAAATATCTGAGGTAATGGAGTAAATGTCGGGATCTTGATTGATGCGGGATTGCTTAGCTGTCTGTTGCTGTTTCAAAAATCAGTCTTCAAGCTAGATAGTTTCGTGGAGTTTACAGTACAGACAATCAGCGCAGACGGTTTATGCTGAACACAGGCCTCACATGACCCCTCTTCATCTGAACCGATCAGCATGCCCTTCTATTTCCTCCACCCTCGTCTTCTTTTCCATCTTCCCCTTTAATGCATCTATCTATTTGCCTCAACTATTCCATGTCGCAGTGAATTCCAGGGTCTCACCGCTCTCTGGGTAAAGATGTTTCTCCTGAATTCATTACTGGATTTATTGGTGAGCATCTTTTTATTCATGGCCGTTTACATTTGGTCTCCCAATCAAGGGGAAACATTGTCCCTATGTGTAACCCATCAAACACCTTCATACTTTAGTGACATCACTCAGCCTTCTATTTCCACAGAATAGTAAAGTCCATCTACTGCTCCTCAGCACAATCAGCTATCAATTGGGTTCGAGGTTCCTGCGCTAACTGAAAATGGGCCAGGACGTGTAATGGATGACCGATGCGGAACCCACCCGTTTTGAACTAACGGGCAAGAGGAACGTCGACCCACACTAGCGTCACCGCATCACTCCAATACAGAACGCAAGTCTCTGCAATTAGTTCTGCCTAGAGAAGAACTGCCAGCACCTGTTGAAATGAGACGACTGAAAAATACAGTATTTTCTAAAGTTGGGGACGCGTGCAATTGAGCAAAACGAACACATTTCCCGTGAGATTTTAAGAACTGAAAGGTTTCCCTTTGTACTTTGCAGAACTAAGCGACTGCCAAGCAAGCATAAAAGATTTAGGTGAGCAAGATCGTTCACCTCTGATTTACACACGCTGTTGTCATCCATAAGAGCTCGTTTTACTTCACCCGACTTCACGTTAATAAATTGATGCAGTAGCATCTCATGGCCTGTGCGAACTGAATAGGAATCGTTGAGCCTTCTGCATCTGGCAGCCCCCTAAAAAAAGACTTGCATTTATATATCGCCTTTCACGAGCACCGGAAGTCTAAAAGCGACTTTACAGCCAATGAAGTACTTTTTGAAGTGGAGTCACTGTTGTAATCGCAGAAGCCAAATTTGCGCACAGCAAGATCCCACAGAACAGCAATGTGATAATGATCAGATAATCTGTTTTTGCTGTGCTGGTTGAGAGATACATATTAGCCAGGACTCCGGGGAGCAGTCACCTGCTCTTCTCGAAATAGTGCTAGAGATCTCTTACGTCTACCTGAGAGAGCAGACGGGGCCTCGGTTTTACTTCGACATCCGAAATACGGCACCTCACACAGTGCCGCACTCCCTCAGCGCTGACACTGTAGAGTCAGCCTAGCTTTATGTGTTCACAGTCGCATGAGGTGGGACTTGAACCCACAATCTTCTGACTCAGAGGCGAGGATGCTACCCACTTAGCCACAGATGACACGCTAAATGCTCCCTGCTCGTCGGGGAATTGAACCCCGTCCCACGCGTGACAGACTCACCACTAAGCCAACGAGGAATTTACATGTAACTTGGGAGATGCTCTGGAATACAAGATTGGAGGAGTGGATTGGAAATACAGTGAAAGGGAATGGCGAGGCTGGGCAAGGAATTCAAGGCAATGATGAGAATATGTAAAATCGAGGCGTTGCCAGATCGGGTGCCAGTGCAAGGCAGCGAGCACAGGGGTGAACAGGACTTGCTGCTAGGTAGGATCTGGTGAGCAGACTTATGTATGAACTCAAGTTGACGGTGGGCGCAAGGTGACCCACGACGTTTGACGAATTGAGTCATCCAAAATATGCCGAATGTCGCATGATTAATGTCACATGCATTTAGAAAACAATGTAACGGTTGCGTAATTTCAGCTTCAATCGCTCGACGGAAAAATGTTGGTAGCAAAGGGGCCGCGCCTTTCACATCTTTAACCTTGCTTTTGATGGAAAGGGAAGTCGGGTGCGATCTAATACACGCAGCCCACTCGCTGCCCTCCATTTTCGCCTGGAAATAAATGTCAAAACTTATCGCCAGAGCTTCTGTGAATTTTCACACTTTGCTTTTTTTTTGAACAGAAAAGCAATTAGATGATTGCGAAAAAGGTATAACTAAGTGAATGCTTTATCGTTTGAATTATCCTTGTCGCGTCCAATAATCATTGAATCATAGAATTTCACAGCAGAGGAGGAGGCCATTCGGCCCATTGAGCCTGTGACAGCTCTTTGAAGTGCAGTGAAATTTGTTCCGCTCCCCAGCTCTTTCCCCTTACCCCTGCAATTATCTCCCCGTCAAGTAATTCCCTTTGCAATGTTACTATCGAATCTGGTTAAAGACCCTCTTGCCAGTGAAAACCGCTTCGCCATGTGTGATATATCAAGAATGTTCATTAATTTGAAAATCGCTATTGGATCCTCGTCCTACCGTCCCCGTTTTAACTGGCTGCGGTGTCTCTACGTAACTGAATTCACTCATTACTGGTAGCATTCAAATAAATCTCCTCTGCACCCTCTCCAAGGCTTTGTGATCCTTCCGAAATGTTGGCGCCCAGAATTGGATAAAATGACCTAGAAAATTCCTCTCTTGTGGTAGCGTAAAACGGGCGCTGCTGGATCGGGCGCCCGTTCTACCGAGCGCCTGATATTCAGTACCATTGCAGTCAATGGAAGTCAATATCAGGCGCTGTGTATAAGGGAAGACCGAACCGATACCGCATGTTTTGCGGCAACGCCCAAGTCAAATCTCTAGACCACTGATCCAGATGAGGCCCAAACAGTGATTTAAAAGTCTAAATCACTGAGGGTGAAAACTAACTTCCGCGGTGGCACCATTCGACCAATACCCGAGTGGGCGCCTGCTATAGCTTCTCGCGATTTCCACTGACCTAACTGGGACTGGAAGTCGGGGTGCTTAACTTGCGGCTGATCAGCAGTTGCTCCACTGGAACAGAAAATGCCTCGGCGTGTGAGCCAGGTGCCGATTTGCTATCAACCATTTAGCACCCCACCCAAGACCAATTTCAGGCTCATTATTGTTTATGGGGGTCAGTACTTGGCTTGGCTGGACCGCGAACCGGAAGGTATTCCATCATAGGAACATAGAAAAATAGGAACAGGAGTAGGCCATTCGGCCCTTCGAGCCTGCTCCGCATTGAATATGATCTTGGCTGATCCTCCAACTCAATACCATATTCCCGCTCTCTCCCCATACCCCTTGATGCCTTTTGTGTCTAGAAATCTATCTATCTCCTTCTTAAATATATTCAGTGACTTGGCCTCCACAGCCTTCTGTGGTAGAGAATTCCACAGGTTCACCACCCTCTGAGTGAAGACATTTCTCCTCATCTCAGTCCTAAATGTCCCACCCCGTAGCCTGAGACTGTGAGCCCTCGTTCTAGACCCCCCAGCCAGGGGAAACATCCTCCCTGAATCCAGGCTGTCTAGCCCGGTCAGAATTTTATACGGTACAATGAGGCCCCCTCTCATTCATCTAAGCTCAATGAATGCCATCCGAGTCGACCCAATCTCACCACATACGACAGCCCTGCCATACCAGGAATCAGTCTGCTGAACCTTCGCTGCACTCCCTTTCTTAGGTACGGAGACCAAAACTGCACACAGTACTCCATGTGTGGTCTGACCAAGACCATGTACAACTGTCGTAACATAGAAACATAGAAGATAGGAGTAGGAGCAGGCCATTCGGCACCTCGAGCCTGTTCCGCCATTTAATGAGATAATGGCTGATCATCCAAATTCAGTACCCTGTCCCTGCTTTCTCCCCATATCCCTTGATCCCTTTAGCCTTAGGACATATATCTAACTCCTTCTTGAATATATTTAATGAATTGGCCTCAACTGCCTTCTGTGGTAGAAAATTCCACAGGTTCTCCAGTCCCTGGATGAAGAAATTCCCCCTCATCTCAGTCCTAAATGGCATACGCCTTTTCCTTAGACTGTGACCCCTGCTTCTGGACTCCCCCGCCATCGGGAACATCCTTCCTGCATCTAGTCTGTCTAGTCCTGTTAGAATGTTATAAGTTTCAATGAGATCCCTTCTCATTCTTCTAATCTCTAGCGAATATAAACCGAAGTGACCCAATCTCTCCTCATACGTCATTCTTGCCATCCCAGATATCAGTCTGGTGAATCTTCGCTGCACTCCCTCCATGGCAAGACATCCTTGCTCCTGTACTCAAATCAGCGTTCAATTGTATGCACTGAACAGCATTCAGTTCCAATAAACTGAAGAGAATGGAATATCGTCCTAAAGCTTGACAGTCAATGAAGTACTTTTTTAAGTCTAGTCACTTTCGTAAAGTAGGAGCTGCAGCCGCCAATTTGCGCACAGCAAGCTCCCACAGGCAGCAATGTGATAATGACCAAATAATCAGTTACCTTTGTTGAGGGATAAATATTTGCTAGAACACTGGGGAGAACGCCCATGCTCTTCGTCGGGTAGGGCCACGGGATCCTTCACTTCCACCTAACAGGGCAGATGTGGCCTCGGGTCAACGTTTCGTCTGAGAGATGGCATTTCCGACAATGTAGCACTCCCTCTGTACTGCACTGGATTCTCAAGTATCTGAAGTGGGAATTGAACCAGTGCCACATAATGAACCACGGCTTGCGATTTACGACCAAAACCCATTATCAACATGACAGTTCAAATACGGCCACCAAAATTGTCAACAAAATTGTTTTGTTGTTGTTGGATGCGCCTTACTTTTTTTTCTATTATGGGTTATTAATCAATATTTAAAACCCCCATTGCACATGCAGCTGTAAAGCAACGACTTCAGACACAGCGTAGTGTTGTCTGCTCCAATTGAAAGAATAACACTCTCCAAACCACTTGCACATCACGTTTCACTATGCAGATTCACCTGCAGAAAAAAATCACTTGAGTGCTGTCACAGAACGGCCGGTAAATCCACCATGGCCCGTTATACGCCCCACCCAGTATTCAGTACCACTGAAGTCAAGGAACTTGAACAGTGGCTGGCCTTATAACGGGCGGCCGATCCGTTACCGTCCGATTTGCGCCAACGCCCGAGACGAATTTCTAGCTTTCTTTATTAATGCAGCGAGCTGTTATGATCTGGAATACACTGCCTGAAATGGTGGTGGAAGCAGATTCGTTAATAAGTTTCGAAGGGGATTATTTGCAACGGTATAGTGAAAGAGCAGGAGCGTGGGACTAATTGTATATCTCTTTCAAAGCGATGGTACAGACATGATGGACTTAATGGCCTCTTTAAATGTGTCATTTCTTGATTCTACATATAGCCCGAGTATATTGGCAACATCTTGACTCTGAAGTGATGATTTGTATATTTAAACTATTGTTTATCTCTTTTTCTTCAGAGAAGGATGAACTTTTTCACGAAACAGGTAATTGTACAATAAGGATATCCGAGATTCCATTCGCCAATGCATGTGCTAAAAATATACCTCCCTTGCAATGTGTGCGGTGCATATAACACATGGGCGATTGTAATTGTGCCCTTTTCTTACTGAGACATCACACAAATGTCTAACTCAGGCCTCAGTGATTCTATCACCTCACCAGACAGAGGAACAAGCGTGGAGTATAAAACCCGGAGGTACCACAGAACCCTGCTGATGATCAGTTATCGTAAGAATATAAGAATACATTAACATAATAATTCGGAGCAGAGGTGCGTCACCTGACCCTCGAGCCTGCTCCGCCATTCAATCAGATAAGAACATAAGTAATAGGAGCAGGAATAGGCCATTCTGCCCTTCGAGCCTGCTCCGCCATTCAATGAGATCATGGCAGATCTACTGCCTTAATTCCATTCACCGGCCCTGTCGCCATATCCTTTGATGTCCTTACAAGTCAGAAATCTATCGACTACTGTTTTGAACATACCCAATGACTGAGCCTCCACAGCCCTCTTGGGTAGAGAATTACAAAGATTCACCACCCTCTGTGTGAAGAAATTTCTTCTCATCGCAGTCCTGAATGGCCGACCCCTTATCCTGAGGCTGTCGCCCCTGGTTCTAGACTCCCCAGCAGAGGGAAATTCTCCCAGCATCCATCCTATCAAGCCCTGTAATAATTTTGTATGCTTCAATAAGATACCCTTTCATTGTCCTGAATGCAAGAGAATACAGGCCTAGGTTACTCAATCTCTTCTCATACAACAGTCCAGCCATCCCAGGAATCAATCCCGTGAACCTCCGTTGCACTCCCTCTATGGCAACTATATCCGTCCTTAGGGAAGGAGACCAAAATTGTACACAGTACTCCAGGTGTGGTCTCTTCAAGGCCCTATATAATTGGACAAAAGTGAGAAGTCGCACAACAACAGGTTATAGTCCAACAGTTTTATTTGAAATCACAAGCTTTCGGAGCTGCTGCCTCTTCACCTGACGAAGGGGCAGCAGCTCCGAAAGCTTGTGATTTCAAATAAAACTGTTGGACTATAACCTGGTGTTGTGCGACTTCTCACTTTTGTCCACCCCAGTCCAACACCGGCATTTCCGCATCATGGCCACTATATAATTGGAGTAAGACTTCTTTACTCCTGTACTCAAATCCTCTTGTAATGAAGGCCAGCATACCGTTTCACATCCTAATGGCTTGCTGCACTGCACATTCACTTTCAGTGACTCATGTACAAGGACACCCAGACCCTTTGAGCATCTGCATTCCACAATCTTTCACCATTTAGGAAAAACTCGGCTTTTCTGTTTTTTCGACCAAAGTGGATAACTTCACAATTATCCACGTTATAATCCATCTGCCATGTTCACGCCCACTCAATGAGCTGGCTGACCATATACCTCAACTTCACTTTCCCGAACGATCCCCATATCCCTTGATTCCCAAGAGTAAGAAACCTTCCCGCAGGCTTGCTTAACTGATGTGCAACTCATTCGACTTTTTTGTACTTCAATTGCAGTTCAGAAATGTCTCGCAGCGCAGAAAGGTACTTGGATCAGACCGTCTCTCTGTTTCCCTTCATTGAACGTAATTTTGGCATAGTAGTTACTTTGGGCGCCAGTGGCAAATGGAACACACGATGTGCTCGCTATTGTGGTGCTTAGGTTCCAGTCCAAGCGTCTGATAAAATAAATTTGCATAATCACTTATGTATAAACTTCCCCGAAACAGCGCAATCAGGCAGCGCACTAAAATACAATTGGTTCTCTGTTCTATTCTTGTATTAAGACGTATTCGTACATATATGTAAGTGTGGTAATCTAGTGCAGTTTCATTAATACACCTGATCATGGGTTTATCACCAAAAATGATAATTTTAGTAACGGTGTGCAGTCCTTCACCTGTGTGTAACCTAATTTAAAATCAATGAAACTCAATTTAAACATATACCGAATGCCTTATTTTTTCCATTGGCGTACTAGTCATTTGTTTAGTAAATTGAACATTTCTGATTTGAGAAGACTTTAATAACTTGTCTACCAGTGCATGTGCACCAGTGAAAATCAACAAAATTTGAAGAACCTTCCTGAACCAGCGCAATCGGCGGAATCTCGCAATTTCGACCAAGGGCCGTTGCCACGTTTGTGTATGGGCCTGATCCGAACAAGCTGATTCGTAAGAAAGATCCCGGAAAAAAGCAATACAAGACAAAAACAATGGGCGTGCTGTAAGCAGATTAGCTGATTCGATCCCTTCAGTGTCCCGTCGGGCGCTTTAGGCCATCGCAAGCCCAATGCAACAGGCTAAAAACAATCCAGGATGTTGTTACATTCTAAGATGGACTGCCTGAAAGGGCGGTGGAAGGAGATTAAACAGTAAACTGCAAAGCGATTTTTGATAAACACTTGAAGGAAGAATGTTTGCATGGCTATGAGGAAAGGGAAGGGGAGTGGACTAATTGGATTGCTCTTTTGAAACAGCCAGCACAGGCACAATGGGCAGACTTGTCTCCTTCTGTGCTGTATCATTCTATGATTCTAATTTTAAAGTATCTTTTAATAATTCAGTTCATATATTGTATTTTATACACACACACATATACACATATCTCAATGAAAATAATAAGCCCTATGTAAATGTGTTAATTATCACTAGAACTCACCTGAAGATTATTGATTTACCTACCTGAATTTACACTTTTTTAAATTTGCTTATCTTTAATTTCGGCAAGAATTGTCCTGGGCTCTCTGGGTAGTGAGATCGTGAAACGTTTTCAAATGAATGTGGGAGCGGCGAGCGAGGGGAGGTGCGTAAGTCTCATTTAGGCCATGGTTTCAAAGAGGAGAAAGTCGAAGGACCGTCGGTATCCACCCCGCCCCATCTGCATCTCCACAGACCTCAACCGGAAGAAATATCAATCGGATCTTGCAATGAGTGGCCCATCCGATTGTGCCCGTTTTACACCGTCATTGAACGTTCTAATTACTCGTGGGATGTTGCTGTCGAACCGCTTAATGGGCCGGATATTCCGATTCCAACGGGTGTGTAGGCGCTGTGTACACACCCGCAGGGACATCGGAAATGCCTGTTTCAGGCATGCCAGGCGCATGCGCTGAAAACCGCCATTTCCCATCTGAGATCGGACGCCTGCCCTGGAGAAGGGCCTCTACGGGCGGATAGTTCCGCTTGCTGGAGAACCTCCTCCCGCAGAAAACCCTTATAATTCTTATGCCTGCTGAAAGCCGGCATAAGGCCTGCTTTTATCAAGATAAGAGTTGAAAAAATGTTTTTAAATGTTTTTGCACTCATTTATCATTTAAGAATCCTTCAAAAAAGATAAGTTTATTTTTAGTCCCGTACAAAATTTTAATTCTTTTTTGAAATATTTTTATTTTTTTTAAATATTTAATTTATTCGTAATTTCAACTAAATTAAAAAATGTGATTTTTTTTCTATTTATTTAAACTTTTACTATGTTTTTGGGATGATCTCCATTCAAATATTTGACAGCTCTATCTGTCAGATGTATGAAGGGAGATTCCCTTCTTTGATTGGCTCCCCATGGCCTACGTGAACCCAGGGACGCTTGCGAACTGCATGCGCCCCTGTGATACGTAGGCCCTGCACACTTGGAGTTGGAGAGGCCGAGGAGCGGAACTATACGCACCTCGGGAGCCATCAGGTAAGTTTGTAGATTTATTCCAGATCGGCGGCTTGTGCACGCGTGAAACCTATGATCGGAAAGTACGGCGCAATATAATTCGGCGAGGACCAGGTATAATCAACCAAAAATGCCCACGAATAACTCGAATCCAATTTCAGGTGCAATGGATGCTAAACCGTTTTTTGTCATTGGCAACACCTTCGCTGGTTCATTGATCCAATTAGCAAGGATCTCAGGGCCTTGGAGACGGTGCAGAGGAGATTCATTACAATAGAAACGGGAATTAATTTACGTGGAGAGATTACAGAAGCTGGAATTGTTCTCCTGAGATTAGATACGGATAAGGCGGGATTTAAGAGAGGTTTTCAAAATCATGAAGGGTTCAGATAGAGTAAATAAGGATAACCTGTTCCCAATGTAGGTTGTTAGGTGACCAGAGAACACAGATTGTTTCTTTAATTACAGAAGCAGTAGAGGGGAAATCAGAAGACATTTTTCTTTATGTGGCGAGTTATTAAGATCTGAAATGCACTGCCTGAAAGATTGGTGCACGATGTTTAACTCGCAATTTTCCAAAGGCAACTTGATAGTTGCCTGAAGGGGGGATAATAAATTTGCTACGAAAGGGAAAGTGCATAAGAAAGTGAACCTAATTGATTAGCTCTTTCAATGAGCTGGCACAGGCACGATGGTCCGAATGTCCTCCTTGTGTGCTGTAATATTGTATGATAACGAGATATATCCTAAGAAGTCGTCTAATGGAATTTGTTTACTTCGTTTCCAGAAAATGCGGAATTGAAGGAGGAAATAATAAATTTACGTGAGAATTAACTCTGCACATTCTTTCCCCATCTCTTTTCGAAAATTACGTGGCGACCTGTTTTATGACTCCCAGCCAGCAGATTCTGTATTGTATAGATCTGGTCTTGTTGCCATGCTGCCCCCTAGTTCAATGAATGCATCACTCTTAGCCAGATTGCACCTTGTATTAATTACCTTGAAAAACATTGTTTAACATTCTTGCTTCACGTGAATAAAGACATTGGCCGGAATCTGCGGTCTGAGGAGTAGGCCTGCGATCCGAAGAAATATTACGAAACTACATTCTCGCTCCTGGGCTTCGAAGTCTTCGGGTCCTGGGCCTACAGGCGTATACCTGCATATAGGCTCACGGATCCCAAGACGGAGCCAGTTCGGAAGCGTCGCCTCGGATCACGTGGGCCCGGTCAAACAATTAGAAATGTGGATTCTTCATGCTTATGGGGATTCCATTTACGAACTGATTCTCCGTAAGCTGATGAGGGATCCCCAAATAAATACATAATTAACACAACTCTAATAAAAATAAATATTACCATGTTCAAAATTAATTAACAGTCCCATTAATTAAGCATTTAAAATAAAAATGTAACATTTTAAAACTAATTTTAAACATTTTCGTCCGACACAAATTTGGCAGAAACTAATTTTGAATATTTATTTGTAAGTTTTAATCGGTTGGTAAATTTTATTTGAACATTTATTTTATAACTTACGCTGGCAAAATAAAGTCATACGCCTGCATTTACCAGGTGTAAGTGTTTACCTGGCATTCGCTGGGGAGAAGTTGGGGAAATTGCCCATATCTGCGACAGCGAATGTGTTTTTGGTGTGCATGCGGACAGATCATATGTTCCGGTTTTCGCGCATGCTCAGTGCATGTGCAAACCCAGAAATTGTGAGGCCATTCAGCATCAGCAATCATCGGTCCACAAATCGGCCCAGGCCAATTCAAAAACTCATCCATGATAAAAAGTAACAGCGTGTCAATGACGCGCCTTGGTACTAAGGCATAAATGAGGCAGCCAGTACCAGGGATTAAGAGGTACGCCATGAGTTGCGAATCTCCAGAATTTGCTCGCCGATTTACGCTGCTCCGCCGTTTGCCCCACGCCTTGAACCTCCCCGTTACGTTTTGGACTTATTAGCCTGAATATTCCGATCCGTACGAGTGGGTACGCGTTGTATACCCACCAGTAGGGACATCGGAAATGCCGGTTTGAGGCATTCACAGCGCATGCGGTGAAAACCGGCCTTTCCGATCTGTCAAGAATCGTCTTGACAGATCATCCGGCTGCACTGGAGAAGGGCTTCTGCGGGCGGATACTTCCGCTATTTGGAGATACTCCGCCCGCAAAAAAACCCTTACAATTCTTAAGCCTGGCAAAAGCAGGCTTAAGGCCTGCTTTGCCCAGGATAAGTGTTAAAAATTAATAGTTGAGCTATCATTTACTGCTTTTTGTGGCAGTCAGTTCCATCCTTCTACACCATTTGCGTAAAGAAGTATTTCCTAACTTCTCTCCTAAATGGTCTCGCTGTGATTTAATGTTATGTTCAGTGAAAGTTTATTCTGAGATGAAAGGATTGTCTTATGAGGAATGTTTGAGCAGTTTGGGTCTATTGGAGTTTAGAAGAATGAGAGGCGATCATATTGAAATATATAAGATTCTGGGGGGGCTTGACAGGGTAGATGCAGTGAGGATGTTACCCCTCGCACGGAGATCTAGAACTAGCGGGCAAGGTTTCAGGATAAGGCTCCCCCATTTAAGACGGAGATGAGGAGGAACTTCTTCTCTCAGAGGTTCGTGAATATTTGCAATTCTCTACCCCAGGAAGTTGTGGATGCTGAATCAGTGATTATATTCAAGGCTGAGATAGACAGATATTTGAGCTACAGGGGAGTCAAGGGTTATGGGGGAACGGCGGGAAAGTTGAGTTGAGGCCAAGGTCAGATCAGCCATGACCTTCTTGAATGCTGGAGCAGGCTCGAGCGGCCTAATGGTCAACTCCTGCTCTTATTTCTTATGTACTTTTGTTCTTATGTATGATCCCTTGTCCTAGACACGCCCACCAGCGAATTTTTTTTTCTATATGTCCCCTATCACTTCATTTCAAAATCCTAAAAATTACCGCCATAAAATCAGCACTTAAACTCACATATTTCAGGGAATAAAATAAGATCTCTCCTTATTATGTAACCCTTGGAGCGCAGGGAACATTCTGGTGAATCTGCGCTGCGCTGCTTCCAAGGCCAATATCTTGGCCTAGAAATTCGATTCGGAGGCTTGCCGCAGGGGTAAGGATCGCGCGCGATATCACATACCGCGTCTGCCGTTATGTTTGCCCCCGCAGGAACATCGGGTCCTGGGCCTCTCCCTGGTGCTGGCGTGCAGTGCTTGCGTGTTCCAGGGGCGCAGTTAGTGCGATGCGACCACTGGGATCACGTGGGCCATGGAGAGCCAATGGCAGAAGACCATCTTTCATTCATAGATTTGACAGGAGACCTGACAAATATGTGAATTGAAATC
Source organism: Squalus acanthias (assembly GCA_030390025.1). Classification (NCBI taxonomy): domain Eukaryota; kingdom Metazoa; phylum Chordata; class Chondrichthyes; order Squaliformes; family Squalidae; genus Squalus; species Squalus acanthias. The sequence goes on from CM059453.1 coordinate 11,764,013, forward strand.
GGCCCCAAAAGAACAGCTAAACCTCAAATAAATTAAAAAAAAACCCCATCAAATTAATAAAATAACTATAGTTAAATAAATTAACCACTTTAAACAAAAATTTAAATTTTTGAAAAAACTAAAATACTTTTTAAAAGTTATAAAAATAAACTTACCTTTCTTTAAACTCCCTAAAAATGATAAAACTGTTGAAAAAAATAAATTATACTTAATTAACTGCTTACCTTGTTCAAAACGGGTCTTACGCCTCCATTTTACTCGCATAGTTTCTTTAATACTTCGCGTTGAAACCTGAAAAAAAACCTCAGTGTGCTGTGTGCGTGCAGCCTCTAGCGCGCACCTAGGAAACGCCCCCTCGCCATACCGGAAGTGCCGGTTTCCCGCGCATTCGCAGTGCATGCAGGATACCGGCACTTCGGGAATGAATACGGGTGAGTACGCACTGAGTACTCACCCAAGAACGTCCGAATTTTTGGGCCATTATTGTTGTGGTGCGGGGCCCAGCACTGTACACAATACTCCAGATGTGTTGTTTCCAGAGCGCAGAACATCTGTGGAAAATCTGCCTCCCCTTTGTACAATGGCGCTCTAGTTATGAAGGCTACAATTCCATTAGCACTTTTGATTATTGTTTGTGCCTCATTACTGCATTTTAGTGATTTGCAATGATGGTCCGCTGAATCTCTTTGGATCGTTACATTTGCCAGCTTTTCACCATTTAAAAAGATGATTGTTATTAATGTTATCATTACCATCATTTGCATGAATGCAACATGTATTCTTTAAACTATTCGTATTGCATCATGTTAATCTTACTACTTGTTATACAATATTTCTTAACCGCTACTTTTTCATTTTTAGAAAAACAACTCGAGGACGACCAAAATGGTAATGAAAAATTATTAATGTTGCTCAACCTGTTGAACTGATTATTTGATTTTCGTTGTCATTGTCTTGGTATAAACATGTGCACGATTCATAACTTTGGTGTACCCGCGCAACTTGTACAGAATCGCACTTAGCGCCATCGGACTTCAGATGCAAATCGGGAGCTGGTGTGGTCATCCAGACCTGTTGTTGAATCCGTCCAATGTTCATCCGGTTCTTACCGGTGCATTTGAAGGTCGGGCAGTTTATGCAGAGCTACGGATCCTACGGCGGAAGATTTCCGATGAGACGTTGAATCGAGGCCCCCGTCTGACCTCTCAGTAGGATGCAGTCATCCCAAGGCACTATTTGGAAGTGGAACACCGGCGCTCGTCCCGGTGTCTTGGTCAACATTTATTCCTCAACCAACATTATAAAAATGGCTTGTCTGCTAATTGGCACATTACTGTTTGAGGGATCTTGCTGTGTGCAAATTGGCTGCCTTTTTTGCTACATTGCAAAGGATGATTTCACTTCAAAAAATACTTCTGTGGCTGTAAATTGCTTTGGGACTTCCTGAGGTCCTGAAAGGCGATATATCAATACATGCTCTTACTATTTCCGTCCCATTAAAGCCGAGATAAATGATAAAACAGGGTGGAATGAAAATCCGAATGTTTTACCAGGGGCGCAAAATCTGCTCTGCAAGATTCCGGGCCTGGAGGTGAAGCTGGAAATCCACAACACATTTACGTCTTATGAATATAAGACGACAGTTGGGAACACAGCACCCGATCATTAGAATAGAAATTCGTCTTGGTGGCGGGGTATCGAAAGAGGGTGATGGTGCATCCGATCCCGTTTCACTTCCCGCACGCCAATCAGCATTGTTCAATGGGACGAAATATCGGGCGGCCGGCGAGACACCGCCAATTTTGCACTTCAATATTTTTAAGCCCTTTGATTATCCTACCCATCTCACCCTGCACTTCATCTCGCCTTACTACAGTTATGGAATGATATAGCACTGAAGGAGGCCATTCGATCCTTCATGAATTATCCACTTAGTTCTACTCCCCTGCTCTATCCCCATAGCACTGTGAATGATTTCCCTTCAAGAATTTATTCAGTTCCCTTTTGAATGTTATTATTGAATCTGCTTCCACCACACTTTCAGGCAGTGCATTGCACATCATAACAATTCACTGCATAATGTTTTCCAATCATGTTGCTGCTACGTCTTTTACAAATTACTGTAAATCTGTGGTCCTCTGGTTAGCGATCTTTGTGCCACTGGTAACAGTTTATTCGTATCTACTCTATCGAATCTCATCGATGTTTTGAATATCTCTATCAAATGTCCCTTACAGGTCTCAGATCTAAGGAGAACAACCGCAGTTTCTCTGGCATTGCAGTGCAACTGATCACTTTCATCTCTGGTACAAGTCTGGTAAATCTCCTCTTTCCGGCCTTGACATTCTACCTGAAGTGTGGGGACCAGAGATAGCCACAATACTACAGCTGAGGCTTAACCAGAGATGTGTAAATGATTACCATTACTTTCTGGCTTTTGTATTCTATGCATCTTTTAATAAAACCAATGAACCCAAACCTTGGTTCAACCGCCTGCTCCAGTTGGTTTGCCACCTTCAAAGATTCGTGTAAAAGCAGCCCCGGTCTCTCTGATCTCGCATCCCCTTTAAAATTGTATCATTTGATTTATGTTGCCTCTGCTCATTCTTCCTCCCAAAATAAATCAGATCACATTTATCTGTATTATTTTTCATCTGCCATGTGTCTCTGCCTTTCTCCTGTCTGCCTGTTAATATTTATATCTTGAAAAAAGACGGGGGACCCCGAGCTCCCGGTGGCCTGTCACTTTAATTCTCCGCTCCACACCCACTGTGACCTCACCGTCCTCGGCCTATTACACTGTTCCACGGAAGCGCAGCGTAAGCTCGAGGAACAGCCCCTCAATCTTTCGTTTAGGCACACTACAGCCCTCTGGACTAAACATCGAGTTCAACAATTATTAGATCATAACCTCGGCCCCTCTCACATTTATATTTTATTTTTTCATTCACCCTTTTGTTTGGCCCGCCCCCCCCCTTTTATTTCCTCCCAGAAGCTGGCAGCTGTCCTTCATTCTGCCAGTACATTTCACACTTCAATTATCCTCAACCTGTTACATCAACACCTCCTCTTGCCTAGATTATCTCTTAATGTCTCTCAATGTCTCTTAATCTCTCAATTTGTTCTTTCATCCCCTCCCCCTTTTCCCAGCTTTATACTTGCTTTAAATCTATTTCATTTCCTGCTTTTTTTCCAGTTCTCACGAAAGATCTTCGACCTGAAACGTTAACTCTGTTTCTCTCTCCACGGTTGCTGCCTGGCCTGCTGAGTTTTTCCAGCGTTTTCTGTTGTTATTTTGCCTTTTCTTTTATAGTAGCTGCTAAACTATTGCCTCACTTTTTCTATTTGTCCCCCGCCCCTATTTCCCTTTTAAACCTCCGCTGGAATTCATGCATTCAGCTTGATTCTCTACTGAATTATTAACCTTGCATTTGTCATAAACTTCCTTTTTATGTTTAAGTTTAAATGAAATATCGGAATGCAGGAAGCTCCAGCTTTGTCTGCACGTCCTTTCCACTCGTGGGAATGTGTCTACTCGAGACCCGAATTATATCCTCTTTGATGGTCTCCCTTTATTCCATTACTGTTGTGCCTAAGAATTTTTGATTGAAATACACCAGTGCTTTATCCTTTTTAAACTCGCTGAAATCAGACCTCCTCTAGTTCATTTCAGTTAATTGATTGTGCATTGTCCTTTCCATAGCAATTTAGAAACTGAAGATGTTATGATCACTCTTCCCAAATACTCCCCGACTGAAAATGTTCCACTCGCGCAACGTCATTCCCCAGCACAAAATCGAGCACTGATACCTTCTTCGTTGGGCTGGGAAAACACTGATCCACAAAGCTCTCTGTTACTCCTTTCAAGAATTGCGCCCCTTCTATTCCCTTTATAGTCTTGCTACCAAAGATAAGGTAATTCAGTTATCCAGAGAGACTGGAGAAGCTGCGACGGTTCGATTTAGATCACAGACGTTTAAGGGAAAATTAAATAGAAATTTTCCAAATTATGAAGGTTTTTTATGGAGTAAATAGGGAGCAACTCTTTCCACTGGCAGCAGATTGGCTATCCAAAGGACACGGGTTTATGATAACTGGCATCCTAGAGAGACGAAGTGTAATTTTTAACTCAGCGATTTCTTCTGTTCTGGAGTGCATTATTAAATTTAAACGGAGGTGGAAGTGCATTCAATGATAACTTTCAACAAGTGAATTCGATATATTCTAATTAACGAAAATAGGGGAATATGGAGGAAGAGCAGGGAATGTGACAACTTTTAAAGCTCCATCAACCAACTTCCACAGGAACGATGGACCGAATGACCTTTCTAATTGCTGTATTATTCTATCATTCAATGGATTAATAAATCAGTCGTAGTCTGAAGTGGTTGATCTCAAAAGCATAGACCATGAAAACCTGGTGAAGCAGGTGATCTGCTCTGGAATGCACAAGCACAATTTGAGATATTGCTAGTCAGAGATCTTCCTTTGACCACACAGGAAGCCCTCGCGACACTCTTCCCCACACCGCCCATCAGCTCCGAACCTTCAGGCCTGGAAAATCAATATACCAGAATCTGGAGAATCGGTGCTGCGCTCCATCCAAAGCCAATATATCATTGCTATGGTTCGGTGCCCAGCGCAGTCAAAGTCTGCGAGATTCATCGATAAATTAAAATCAAAATTAGATTTGCATTTATATGGCGCCTTTCACTACATCGGTATGTCCCAAATAGATCGAGAGCAAAATACGTTACTTTCGGAAGTGTAGTCTCTGTTGTAATTTAGGAAACGCGGCAGCCAATTTGTGCACAACAAGATCCCACAAATAGCCATAACTTACCGCCCAGATAAGCTATGGTTTTTAATGATGAATTTTGAGGTCAAAGATCAGCCATAATCTTATTGGATGGCTCCTAATGCTCATGTTCCTATCATGTTCTTATGTGTTCTTAATAATCGCCCACAGAGCTGTGGACAACGCCTCTGTTTTTCATCGAAATAACTGCGTGGGACCTTTTTACTCCGGCTGAGATGGCATATTATGGGCCAGAAATTCGGGTCGGAGGCTTCCCTCGAGTGCAAGCATAGCGGGTGAACTTACAAAGCGCGCCTACTGTTGTGCTCTGGGCGCGCATGGGATTCGGATCCTGGGACTCCTGCAGCTGCCGTTGTGCAGTGCTCATGGATCCCAGCGGAGCAGTCACTTCCAAGCGTCCCCTGGGATCACGTGGGCCATGGGAAGCCAATCGGAGCAGGGAATCTCCATTCATAGATTTGACAGGAAGACCTATCAAATCTATGAAGGGAGATCGGCCTCAAAACCCAATTAAAACTTCAAATATTGCTTTTTTTAAATCAAATTTTTAAAATAACTATAAATTATATAAAATAACTATTTTAAACAATAATTTAAATTTTTGAAAAAAATAATTACAGTATTTAACGGGGCTAAAAATAAACGTACCTTTCTTTAAAGTATTTAAAATAATAAACATGTGGAAAAAAAAAATAATTTTACTTAATTCAACACTTACCTTGTTAAAAGCAGGCCTTGCGCCTTCTTTTTCCCCGCGCAACTGCTAGGGACTTACCCTCATGGGGAAACCTGTAAAAAAAGACGAAGTTCGCTGCGTACGCGCTGCCTCTTCCGCGCATGCGGTTGCCCCACGAACCCCTTCCTTTTCGAGACCGGAAGTTCCGGTTTCCCGTGCATGCGCAGTGCATTCGCGAAACCGGCACTTCCGGTGGCCCTACGGGTGAGTACACAGCACGTACTTACCCTTGGGCAACCGAATGTCTGCCTCTATAACATTAAAGTTGCAACTAAAAGGCAACGGAGCTCTCCCTCTCTAACATAGTGGGACTGCATTTTGCGCTCAAGTCTCTGTAGTAGCACTCGAACGCACGACCAACCTCCCTCAGATGCAGGAATGCTAACTTCTGAGCAAGGGCTGGCCTCAAACAGACCTTGTTAATCGATGGCATGGATTCCTCCTGCAGGTCCTGTTGCAGGATGTCTACAACTCTGCCAGCTATTTCCTTCGAGATTCAAAATGCTGTCTTACGAAGTGATTTTCTTATTAATTTCCACGAGTTATGTTGTCCAAATTAAAAAATAATTCAACTTTACAGAAGAGAGTGTGCAATTTAGCGAAATGTGTTCTACCATAACATACCATAGCATGAGGTGTTCCTGCTTCCATTGCAGAACTGAAAGCTTGTAAGAATCTGCAGAAAGGTAAGGCGAAAGCGGTAGACCACCTTGATTTGACGGCGAGGAGTTAATATAAATTACATAAATTAACTACTTTAAACAAAAATTTAAATTTTTGAAAAAATATATCACACTTTTTAACGGTGCTAAAAATAAACTTACCTTTCTTTAAAGTATGTAACAAAGATAAACCTGTTGAAAAATTTTTTCAATTGTACTTAATTCACCACTTACCTTGTTAAAAGCAGGCCTTGCGCCTCCTTTTTTCCTGTGCAGCTTCTCCGTACTTACCCTCACAGAGTACCCTGATAAAAAACCGCAGTTCGCTGCGTGCGTACTGCCTCTCCGGTGCACGCGTTCCACCTCTGAACCCCTTCCTTCAAGGAACGGAAGTTCCGATTTCCAGCGCATGCGCAATGCATGCACTAATCCGGCACTTTCGTTGGGTCGACGGGTGAGTACACAGCGCGTACTCACCCGTGGATACCCGAATATCTGGCCCAATATTTTATGGGGGTAAAATTAATCTAACATAGGCTGGTGGGATTTGCGGCGGCTTAGAGTAGGGCGCCCGAATTTCGATTCAATGCAGTAAAATTTGGCGCACCATAAAATGGGCCTCCTCAGTTCTGTGGCCTCCCACTGGACGGATTAGTTTACATTGACCCCCGTTTTCGTTTGCCAGCCTGTTGGTTTCCATTGTCAGAATAATAGGATCTTCCTGTGCCGTCCGGTTGAAATCTAAACCGTTATTTGATAAGAATTTCCTTTGAAACCAGGGTTCGCCTCGTCGCTAAACAAATGCTAGATTTGTGCGCACTGGGTCGAAATTTCTCAGGCTGCAGCTCACTGTGGCTGGCATAGCATAAGCCGTCAAATATTGCCCCGATTGATATTCAGCAGAACCGGATGTTGTTTAATTGCGTGATAGATGGAAGTACGACCAGTACATCATTAGAGACGAGCAAAATGCACAGTCACTTGCAATAGGGGATTTTGATGTATACTTGAAATGAAAACGTTTTACATAGCTGTGGGGTAAGAGGAGGGGGATGCGACTATTTGCACAGCTCTTTGAATGAACCAGCACAGGCCCGAAGGGAAGAACAGCCTCATTCTGTCCTCTATGCTTGTACGAATTTCGATCCCATGATGCTATGATTCGATAATTCTGTGACATTGCAATTATATCGTTCTATGATCCTGTCATCCTATATTTCTTGAGTTCAATTATCATCTGATACTATGGTCATATGCATTTATGATCCAATGATCACCTAATTTTTTGATCATGTGAATCGATGGTATTATGAATCTATGACCATATGTAACTGTGATCCTATGCACCTATTATTCTTTGATTCTACGAAAATATTATCCTTTGAACCTATGATGATATCATCCTCAGAACACGTGATTCTACAGCCCTCTGAACTTTCATTCTATAATCATATAATACTCCGAATCTATGATTCTAAGATCCTATTACTCTATGATTCTATTTTTGTATGATTCTATGATTATATGACTCTGTGACTCCCTGATTCTATAATACTATGATTCTGTGATTCTATGAATCTATGAATCTGTGATTCTGATTCTCTGACTCTATGATTCAATGATTTTATGAATCTCGGGGGTTGAATTTGCCCATTTTGCGCCTCCTGTGGGGGGCGCTAAAGGGGAGCGAATGGCTTTGCAATCCAGACCCGAGGCGATAACCGCGCCGCCCGTGAAATTCCGCCCCCGATCTTCTGCGGCGGGAGCTCAGAACGTCATCTCTGGGCGCATCGTCCCAGCAGCGCCTTGGAACAAAAAACTCACAATCGTACCCCGCAGCTGCGCTGGGCAATGTTACTTACTGCCGCAGGTGTCGTGGGAACAGTGAGGCTGGCTGCTCGCGAGCCGCATCTTAAAGGTGCGGTGTATGGCCGGCCAAAAAAAATCCGAGAATTGTTTTTGATATTTAGTTTCGGCCACCAGTCATGTCGCAATCGGTCAGCCGAGCAGTCTGTTTACAACGGACGGCCGATCCGACACTGCCCGTTTTGCGCCTTCGTCCGACACGTATTGCTACCCGTATGATTGCTTGATCCAATTTTTCTATGATTTTAATGATGCTTTGCAGAACTATCGACATGTAAAGATGATCTGAATGCGTTAAGTAAGTAAGAATGACAGATGATGTGAACTTTATTTGTAATTATTCATGCCAACTTTGCCTGCGCTACGTAATGTTGGTGTTATTGATCGGAAGGATGTAAATACATATATACACGCACCCATATATGTGTATATTTTTTTACATCATTCAAGATAAATACAATATATAATTGAGTCGCCATATACTGTTCCATTTTTACGACCTCGACTCAATGGAGTCACAGGTATGGAGCCAAAGCAGCAGCACAACGCATTCTCCCTGCCACACTCTGTCACTGCAACCAGATTTCCAAAAACTCAATGGAAAAGGAAGATAGAATCACGAGGATCCTGCTTCTTGCGGACTTCCCGCGATACAATGGGCACACAACCGAACTGCGCTGGGCTAGTTCCGTGATTTCAAGTGAGTGAGGCAGGTAGTTTCGGGGCCCAACTCTCAGATCCGGATTGCTCGGGCTGTGCAAAGAGGGTCAAAACCCGATAGAGTTGGATTGAACCTTGACCCGTGGCCCGATCTCAGCCAGAATGTCAAGACTGGTAGGGCGAGTGGGATATATATGCAGTTTTTTCCTTTTTAATCTAATATTTGCCTCCAAAAATTTGAAAGCTTATGATCTATATCGTTGGAAGCAGCGATCAGTCGAAATTGATCTTGTGCGTACACGTGATACTGACTACATCACATCTACCGCATGTTATACACTCCCAAATTCGGTTCTATTTAATTCAGGGTTAATTTTAACTTTGGCGCATTGGTGTCGAGCAGGCAGCAGCGAATTATCCAATCATTCTCACTGCCTCCACATTAGATCCTGGAGGGTGAGGTCGACTGCCAGTACAGCCCCCATTAATGCAACTAAGTGCATCACTTTGATATGTTGTGAGAATAAATGTAACTAATTATTAGTAGCCACAACACTCCTGACACTAAACAACCTTTAAATGACTGAATTAAACTGTTGCACAATGTCAAACTGACAAGGACGCAGTGAAACAGCACAAACCTGACAGCTGCGATTCATTACTCATGATCGCTATAAGTAGTACACCTGGAGCTGGCATCCGCCTTCCTGACGCCTCCTCTCCCAGTCGCTGTTGGGGCGAGGCGCTAAGGCAGGGGCGACAATCAATTTCGCAGATCGGGCACACAGTGAGCATTGCACGCTCACTGATGTCACGCTCTGCCTGACGCTGAAGTCCCTGGTGCTCACTCGTAGCGGCAGCACGATGGGGGGATTGGATTTGTTGTATGTCGCTGGATTCCCCTCATCGGGGCGCTACTGCATCAACGCCACGTTAGCGGCACCCCCCCCCCCCCCGGCCAGGTACTAATGGGAGGCGCGAAACAACTGAATAATCATATCCTTCAATTCCTTTCTCCCTCACGTTACTTCCCTTATACATCCCGCCCTATTCTCCTTAACATCGAATGCAATGGAAGTGGGAACATGAGCGGCGAGAATAATGGGTGCCAATAAAGTATCGCCTGTTCTGCTAAGTTATAATCAACAAATATGAAACTAAACATCGGGCGTTATCTCCCGTTGTGCGCTACAGTGAAAGACAAATACATGTTGCGTTGCTTCCCGTTCTCTTCTCACCATAATATATCCGAATCATTTTCATTCCATAGCACAAGAACTGGCTGCTAAAGAGAAACGTAAGTGTGGAATAAATGGGTCAGAAATTCGGTTCTCCGGCTTCCTGCGGGTGCAAAGATCGCGCGCGTACTTACATACCGAGCCTGCCGTTGTGCTTCGGGCCCGCGTGGAATTCGGCTCCTGGGACTCCTCCAGCTGCCGGTGTGCAGTGCTTGCACATCCCAGGGGTGCAGTCAATTCGAAGCGTCCCCTGGGATCACGTGGGCCATGGAGAGCCAATTGTAGCAGGAAGACCTGTCAAATCTATGAATAGAGATCGGCCCCAAAACCTCACTAAAACTTCAAATAAATTAAAAAATACATCACATTTTTTAAATAACAATAAATTACATAAATAAACTACTTCAAACAAAATTTAAATTTTTGATAAAATTAATTACAATTTTTAACCGTGCTAAAAATAAACTTTATTTCTTTAAAGTATGTAAAATAGATAAACCTGTTGAATTTTTTTAAGTTGTACCTAATTCACCACTTACCTTGTTAAAAGCAGGCCTTGTGCCTCCTTTTTTCCCCACGCAGCTTCTCCGTACTTACCCTCACGGTGAAAACTGAAAAAAAAACGAAGTTCGAGGTCTACGCGCTGCCTCCCCTGCGCATGCGTTTGACCTCTGAACTACTTCCTGAGGGGAACGGAAGATCCGGTTTGCAGCGTATGCGCAGTGCATGCGCGAAACCGGCACTTTCGTTGGGTCTACGGGTGAGTACCCAGCGCGTCCTCACCCGTGGAGACCCCAATTTCTAATATCAACTCGCTTGCACATGTACTCAATTGTCGAGTTTTGCCTTTTAAAGTTTCAAAGAAGCGGAGAATATTTACTGGAATGGTATCAGTGATTTAATATTTCCTTTTGGCGGAGAAACGAGAGAGGCAGGGATTGTTCTCCTTGGAGCAGGAACATTTAAAGGCAGATTTGATAGAGTTAACATCATGAAGGCTTTTGTTAAAGTAAATAAGGAGAAGGTGTTCGTAGTGTCAGAACGACAGGTAACCAGAGGCCACAGTTTAAAGATAATTAGCATTAGAGCCACGGGACACAGGAGGGATGATTAGGCAGCGAGTTGCTATGATCTGGAATGTACTGCCTGAAGGTGTGGTGGAAGCAGATTCAATAATAACCTTCAAAAGGGAATTGGATAAATACTAGAAAGCACAGTGGCGATCGGTCGAATGGCCGCCTTCTGTGCTGTATCATTCTATGAATTTATTTATTTTGTCCAATGGATTGCATAATTGTTTGTGTGTGAATCATTTAATGGTTTCTGATTGTAAGATTTTGTAACTTCTTGATTTTTTCATCAATATTACCATGAGGTTACTGCGCAAGGCGCTGCAGCAATTTTGCCTAAGCTTAACGCCGTCAGATAGGGACGTGGAATTGGAGTGATTTGCATTATTGGAAGCTAAGGTTCTACCATTGGGAAACGCCAAAGGCAAAATCTTTATGTTGCTCTTTATATGTTACCGTAGATTTGCGACGATGTTCTGCAATTCAAAGCATCTCAGGATTTTAATGGATTAAATTATTGATGATATCTGATTAGTTCAGTAGGTCGGAGTCAAACGGACCCAACCGTATGGATCCAGGCATATATTTATTGAGCATCAGGGCGCTCTCACAGGATCAACTGAGATGCTAAATGCAGCTTAATGGCCTCTTAGCGTTGGAGGTTGCACTAGCATGAAGTGCTGGCGTGCAATGGGGGGACATTTGGAAGGTAAAACATCGTGTTTTCTTTAACATCTTTCCAAAGCCATCTGTTTAATTTTACTTAATTGTTTTCCTTTCTGTTCGTCAGTGTGTGTTTCTCGCATACGTTTACTCTCTCTAACTCAGTCTCCCTCTTCCGCTCTCTCTCTATGTGTCTCTATCTCAGTCTGCCTCTCTCTCTCGCTCCATCTCCCTGTTTTGCTCTGTCTCACTCTTTCTCTTTCTCTCTCGCTCGGTCTCTCTCTGCATCTTTCTTTTACTCGTTCTCGCTGTCTCTAACTTTCTCCTTCACTCTCCCTCTCTATCTATGCCTCTGTCTCTTTTTTTCTCTCTCTTTCTCTGTGTCACATTCTGTCTTGTCTCGCCGTCTTTCTCTCTATTATCTCCTTCTCGCTTTCTCGGTCTCACGTTCTCTCTCTCCATCTGTGTCTTTCCCTTTCTCTCAGTATCGCTCTGTCTCAAGCTTTGTCTTTCTCTTTCTCTCTGTCTCTCATTTCCTCTTTCTTATTGTCCGTCCCTTACGCTGCCTGTTTCTATTTAATTGCCCCTATGACTTTTCCCCTGGGTTTATTCGTAGCAGTGTCCTGGAGGTTAATCTATAATTCCAGAAGACTAGATGGATATATTAATTATTGGCAACCCTAGTGTGGCGGCTGACGTTGACTGGCAATAACTGTTGGTTTGCTGGTGCTCAATAATGCCTCACAGGGTGTAGAACTAAGCAGTCTGTCTGTTGGTATGAAAATGGTTATGGCCCTTGATGGAGACGTCATGAGAAGCCCTATCAGTCTTCGAATGAATCACTATTCTACTTCGAAGAATCAGTGTACAATATGGTATAAAAAACAGAAAATGCTGGAAATACTCATCAGGTCAGGCAGCATTTGTAGAGAGAGAAACAGAGTTAACGTTTCAGGTCGATGACACTTCGTCAGAACTGGAAAAAGTTGCAGAATGTGAAATGTTTTTAAGCAAGTATAGGGGCAGGAAGAGGGGGATGAGAGGAAAGGAAAAAAGGGAAGATCTGTGTTAGGATGGGAGGCAGGAGAGATTCAGAGACAAAAAATGATGATATTGCAAGGCAAAAGGAGATGGTAATGGGACAAGTTAAGAAGCAAAAGATGTGTCTAGATGAAGTGAAAATTGGAATGACAGATTCATCAACAGCTGCCATGTGAAAAATAATAGGGTTAGCGGTTATGGTCTGAAATTGCTCAACTCGATATTGAGTCCTGAAGGCTGTAAAGCGCCTAATCGAAAGATGAGGTGCTGTTCCTCGAGCTTACGTTGAGCTTCATTGGAACAGTGTAAGGGTCCAAGGACGGTAGGGTTAGAGTGGGAGTGGAGCGGAGAAAAAAAGTGACAAGTGACCGGAAGCTCGGCGTCAGGCTTACAGACTGAAGGGGGATATTCCGCAAAGCGGTAACCCAATCTGCGTTTGGTCTCCCCAACGTAGAGGAGACCGCATCGTGAGTAGCGAATAGAGTATACTAAAATGGATAAGTGAAAGTAAATCGCTGTTTCACCTGGAAGGAGTGTTTGGGCCCTGGAAAGTGGGAAGGGAGAAACATAGAAACATAGAAACATAGAAGATAGGAGAAGGAGTAGGCCATTCGGCCCCTCAAGCCTGCTCCGCCATTCAATGCGATCATGGCTGATCATCCAAATTCAGCACCCTGTCCCTGCTTTCTCCAAATATCCCTTGAAACTCTTAGCCTTAAGACATATATCTAACTCCTTCTTGAATATATTTAATGAATTGGCCTCAACTGCCTTCTGTGGTAGAGAATTCCACAGGTTCACCACTCTCTGGGTGAAGAAATTCCTCCTCATCCCACTCCTGAATGGCTTACCCCTTATCCTTAGACTGTGACCCCTGGTTCTGGACTCCCCGACCATCGGGAACATCCTTCCTGCATCTAGTCTGTCTAGTCCTGTTAGAATTTTATAAGTTTCAATGAGATCCCCTCTCATTCTTCGAAACTCTAGCGAATATAAGCCTAATCGACCCAATCTCTCCTCATACGTCATTCCTGCCATCCCAGGTATCAGTCTGGTGAATCTTCGCTGCACTCCCTCCATGGCAAGAACATCCTTCCTCAGATAAGGCGACCAAAACTGCACACAATACTCAAGGTGTGGTCTCACCAAGGCCTTGTACAACTGCAGCAAGAAATCCTTACTCCTGTACTCGAATCCTCTCGCTGTGAAGGCCAACATACCATTTGCCTTCGTAACCGCCTGCTGCACCTGCATGCTTACCTTCAGCGATTGGTGCACAAGGACACCCAGGTCTCGTTGCCCTTCCACTTTTCCCCAATCTATTGCCGTTCAGATAATAATCTGCCTTCCTGTAGTACAGAAGTTTACAATATGGTGTTGTTTTTTGGAATACACAGGAACAGCCGGAGGCCATTTGGCCCCTCGAGTCGATTGAAACATTCAATTAGATCTGCTTCTTAGCTCCATCTTCTTAGCTTGGTTCCTCAAACCTTGAACCTCTTGCCAAAAAAAAAATGCGCATCTCAGTTTTAAAATGTACAATCGACCTGGAATGAACAGCTTTTTGGGTGACAGAGTTCCAGATTTCAATTACCCATTTGGTGAAAAAGTGCTTCCTGACATCGCCCGTGGGTGGCCTAGATCTAATTTTAAGGTTATACCGCCTTGTTCTGGACTCCCTCAGCCGAAAATATAATTATTTGGCCTAGAAATTCGTCTCGAGCGGTTGCGGAAAACGGGCGGTGTCGGAGCAGCCGCCCGCTACACACAGCGTCAGATATTCAGTTCCGTTGCAGTCAATGGAACTGAATACCAGGCGCTGCGTTTGACGGGCGGCTAATGTGACAACGCCCCTTTTGCGCCACTGCCCGAGCCGAATTTCAAGGCCCCTCTCTCTATCTACCCTATCAAATCCTTGAATTGTGTTAGACATCTCAATTTGATTACTCCTAAATCTTTTATATTAAACGGAATATAAGCCTATTCTATGCAATCAGTCATCACAATTTAACTCCTTTTAATTAGTGTTCCATTCTGCTGAAACTGCGCTGCAACCCTGCAAAGATCAATATTTCTTTCCTGAGGTGTTTTGCCCAGAACTGAACACAGTGCTCTAAATAGGCTTGAACTAGAGCATAACCTCCACCCCTTTGTACTCAGGCTTCCTTGAGATAAAATCGAACATTCAATTAGCCTTTGATTAACTTTTTCTTGTACCTATCTAATATATTTTAGTGATGAATTTACATGGACATCTAAACGTCTCTGTTCCTCCACAGCTTCTCGCTTATCACCATTTAGAAAATACACTGATCATATGTTTTCGGTGCGAGGTGGATGGCCTCACCCTTCTGGATATTGATTCCATCTGCCAGAGTTTATCGCGCAAATTAACATCCTAAATTGAACTGCAGGAAAATATTGGCACAGAAATTAGGCACCCTGGCTTCCCGCGAGTGCAAGGATCCCGCGCGCACCTACCTACCGCGCCTGCCGTTTACCTCTGGGCCCACGGAGACTTCAGCTCCTGGGCCTCCTGCAGCTGCCGGCGCGCAGTCCTTGTGTGTCCCAGGGGCGTAGTTAGTGCGATGCGACCCCTGGGATCACGTGGGCCATGGAGAGCCAATGGCAGCAGACCATCTTTCATTCATAGATTTGACAATAAGTTCTGTCAAATCTATGAATAGAAATCGTCCCCAAAAAAACACATAATCTTCAAATAAATTTATAAAAACCACATTTTTAAAATAACTATAAGTTAAATAAATTAACTACTTTAAACAAAAATGTAAGTTTAAAAAAAAATTAAAATACTTTTTAACAGTGCTAAAAATAAATCTACATTTCTTTAAAATATCTAAAAAAGATAAACCTGTTGAAACATTTTTTAAATTGTAACTAATTAACCACTTACCTTATGAAAACGGGTCCTGCGCCTCCTTTTTAAAAGCACAGCTTCTTCAATACTTACGTTCCCGGAGAAACCTGAAAAAAACCGAAGTTCGCTGCGTGCGCACAGCCTCTACAGTGCACGCGGTTCACCTCTGAACCACTACCTTCCCGAGACCGGAAGTTCCGGTTTCCCGCGTATACGCAGTGCATGCAGGAAACCTGCACTTCAGGTGGCCTTACGGGTGAGTACACAGTGCGTACTCACCCGGCAAGTGCCGAATTTTTGGCCCAGTAACTTGTCTATCAAGCCAACTGCACTTCATGGTTGTCAGACCATCGTGATTAAATAACGCTTTCCCTCCCTAATCCCACCCTATTTGGAGTTTGTTACATCTGACCAAATGTCTCCCTCCATCTGATTGGTCTTCCTGCTTTAGTGGGTGATTGGCAACTGCAACGTATCAGGAAGACTTTGTCGCATCAAAACCTGAAGGGATGTGGGATGAGGTGACAAACGCAGCTAAAAAAAAAACGAAAGCATCGCACAGGATATAAATGTAACTAATGTGTGTCCATCTTCATGTTCAGAGCTGGCGCAATCGGAGGACAGAGTGACATCATTAGGTAAGACCGGATTGTAAACTAACCCGCACAATCCAGCCACTTCTTCGATGGAGCTTTCAACGTTGGCAGGTAATAAATTGGAAGAATGTCAGCGACAGGAACCAACTGCACCCGATATTACAGTAGTAACTGGCCTTCAAAAATACTGCAGCTGTGGAGTTAGTGAAAGCACGCATTAGAAATTGAATTCATGTTATTTTTCTCACTTTCATCTCTAATGTAATTTAAATGTATCTCCCCTCTCGACTTACCTTTGTCTTGTGTATCAGCCGTGTCTCAGTTGGTAGCGTGCTCACCTGTGAGACAGAAGGCTCGTGGATTACAGTCCCACTCCAGTGACTTCAGCATACAATCTCGGTAAACAACCCCCTATGCAGCACGGAGGTAGTGCTGCACTTCTGGATTTGCAGTCTTTTGTCTACCCGATTCGGTGGACGGAACAGATTCCTTGCCACTTTTTCGCTGGGGAGTACTTCGCAGCGTCCTGGGCAAGATGCAGCCCTCAATCAGCCACCAACCAGAAGAGATTAACTGATCCTTTATTTGCTTTCCGTTTGCGGGAAAATGCTGTGCGAAAATTGACTACCACGTTTCCTACCTTCCAAGAGTGACTACACTTTTGCAAGATCTTCATTGGCTGTGGTGTGTGTTGGGACGTCACAAAAGGCACCCAATCAATTCAAAGTCGTTCCTTTTTTTATTTTTTACCAACAGTGGATGACACATGCTTTAGGAGACATTTATCTTTTGCGGGAACGGTCAGCTTCGTACAGGATTCATTGCCTTGTGTAAAACTCTTCCAACATATAATGATATCCTTCCATGAAATTAATGCTAATTGATAATTTGCCTTGATACTCCATCTTTCCTTATACGATATTTTTTCTCTGCATCAGAGAGACAGCTAGATGACCTGATAGCAAGTATGTGATTTTCAATATAAACAACTGAAAAATGTTCTTACTTTTCGTTACAACTGTTTGTCTCGATTTTTCACGGGGACACGTGTAAAGTAAGATCACTCTTTTCAAATGTATTTTTAGAGCTTAAAGAAAAATGTGGAGCCGGTGGTGAGTATAGAATGTAAAAAAAAGTATCTGCACGTCCAGCGATTGTGAGGCAATCGATTAAACAGACATAATCAGCCGGAATGCTCACATCCAGAGCCATGACGCTAGTTTGGTTTCGAAACGTCTGCTGCACTGAACAATAACGACATTCTCTGATGCTCGGCTGCAGTTTGATCTGCTTGGATCATTTTTTGTATTCGTTTATGGGATCCTCGCCGGCAAGGCCAGCATTTATTGCCCAACCTTAATTGCCCTTGAGATGGCGGTGGTGAGCCGCCTTCTTGAACCGCTGCAGTCCGTGTTGTTAAGGTACTCCCGAAGTGCTGTTAGGTAGTGAGTGCCAGGATTTTGACCCAGGGACGATAAAGGATCGGCGAAATACTTCTAAGTCAGGATGGTGTGTGAGTTGCAGGGGAAATTGGAGGTGGTGGTGATCCCATGCATCTGCTGCCCTTGTCCTTCCAGGTGGAAGAGTTCGCGGGTTTGGGTGGTGCTGCCGGAGAAGCCTTGGCGAGTTGCCGCAGTGCATCTTGTGGATGGTACACACTACAGCCACGATACGCCGGTGCTGGAGGGAGGGAATGGTTAAGGTGACAGATGGGCTACCAATCAAGCGTGCTGCTTTGTCCTGGATGGTGTCGAGCTTCTTGAGTGTTGTTGCAGCTGCACTCATCCAGGCAAATGGATACAGTAATTCTGAAAACAGTGCCAGAAATTCAGTTTGGGCAGTCACGAAACGTGGACTATCGCATGGCCGGCCTTATATTCTACTCGCCCAACAGTCCATTCTAGTGAAGTCAACAGAGCGGATAAAGGGTGGGGGGCGTAACAGGGACAAATGCGATACCACCCGCTTTGTGCGACCTCCCCAGCCCAATTTCGAACGCAAACTACTTCGAGGGAAAGGTGAAACAAGTTTACGCAACAGTGAATGCGATTGAAATAGACATCTACGGGATATCATCCGGTTGCTGGCAAATGGATACGAGATGAAAGCTGATATAGTGATATGTGACGTTGCACATTTTGGGTGAAAAAGAAACAAGAAAATAGATTGCACACTTAATGGACAGTCTGATGTTGTATAAATTAGGATAAAATATTTAGAAGATGCTATTCAGAATAAAAAAGCGTTCCACCCGATCCCGTGAGATTCCGGTCCAGCGAGTGAAATTAAAGTTACCCCCTCTGTAAATTTACGGGATTTGAGAGTGGGAAAATATCATGAGGATCCTGTGTTGAATGGGAATGTAGTTGAGTTTTGGGAACAGGAAATAGAACGTGGGCTCTTAAGGGCAGATCAGTAAACTCTCAGCAGAATGTTCCTAGGTCGTGAATAAAACAAACTGAAATTTGCCATACATGTCAATGAACGTGACATATAAATCCACAAAGTTCATTCCTTCGACACGATTCCAGGTATTCCCTCCAGGCAGGTAAGTTTAAACTTACCCAACGAGTGTCAGGAACTATCTACTCTGATGTTACGCCTGGCGCTGGAAGTTCCCTACCGTTCCTGGGACGAGGGGAGATCGGCAACACCCCACCACCGTTCAGCAGGCGTCCTGAGCTTCCAAGTACCAATTTCAGGGTTCTAAAGGCCGAGTCCACCGTATCTTGTCAATCGCATTCAGTATTTGTAGCAGGGTGCTCGTAAAAAAAGATTACTTTTCGATAGCGCCTTTCACGACCACTGGACGACTCAAAGCGCTTTACAATGAAGTACTTTTGGAGTGTTGTCACCGTTGTAATGTGGGAAACGCGGCAGCTAATTTGTGCACAGCAAGCTCCCGCAAACAGCAATGAGATAATGACCAGGTAATCTATTGTTTTGTTATGTTGATTGAGGGATAAATACTGTCCTGTACACAGGGGATGACTCCCCTGCTTTTCGTCGAAATAGTGCCACGGGATCCTTTCCACCCGGGGAGCAGACGGGCCTCGGCTTAACGTCTCATCCGAAAGATGGCAGAGACGATGAATTTGCCTTAAGTACACATTTCTACGAGCTCTCCTGCAGCAGGTTTGACCGTATTTATGGAGGATGACCAGGGAGCTGTTGTTTGGAAACATAAGGCCAGCAACAAGAGATGAAAGCGATATTGCACGCGGTTTTAATTGAATGAAGGTAATGGTTTTATGACACTTCACAGTGATGCTTAGCAGCTCGGTTAATAGGCGACGCATCCCGCAGAGATGCCTTTGTGGGTGGCACGAGCTTCAGGGTGGCCTGAATTCCGATGATGTGGACATAGCTGCGGCTCTGTGTGTAGCACCCTAGCGCCAATGAATCAGAGGGTCATGAGTACAAGTACCACTCTGGTGACATGAGCACCTAATTGCATACTTTAATCAGGGTCCGCTCTGAGTACTGACGGTGCCGAGACTCCGTGGAGGAGAAGCTTCTTTACTGGTGATGCAGCAGGAGATCAATGCTTAAGCTTAGAAATTCCTCATGAGGCTGGTGGTGCAGATGATTGATATGGCATTTGAAGACGAATTCACTAACCATGGCCTCTCGTGTTTGGTCATTAATCTTTTTCATGTATTGTTCCCACGTCCTTGGAGCTAGACTGCTGTCATTCACCACATTGGCTAGCTGATCGTATTGCACGTTGGTCTGTTGCCTGGCAGACCACGTGGCCCTCTGGACCATTATGGAAAGAGTGCCTTTCTCGTTCTATTGTCCTCTCCCCTTGTTGTGTCAGCAGTAATTGATTTTTGGACTGTCATCCTGAGCCAGCTGAATGTTGATCTGTAGGCAGAATGCAGCTCCGCTTTAAAAGGCGCAGACAGTCTTTATGTAGTGCAGGCTAGCTTTCATTGGTGCTAACCTCGCACGACCCTGGGCCTCCAGTTGAACGCTCGGCCACTGAGCAGCGCGTTCAGCAATGAGCTGAACGCCAGGGTAATGCAAATAAAAAGGCAGCACAAAGTTCAAAAACAACAACAATAACTTCGATTTATATAGCTCCTTTTACATAATAAAACGTCCAATGTCGCTTCACAGGAGCGTTATAAAACATAAACTTGACAGCGGGCAACCTGAGGAGACATTATGGCAGATGACCATAAGCTTGGTCATGATGTGGAAATGCCAGTGTTGGACTGGGATCGACAAATGTGAGAAGTCGCACAACACCAGATAATAGTCCAACAGCTTTATTTGAAATCACAAGCTTTCGGAGCGCTGCTCCTTCGTCAGGTGAAGTGAAGAGATGCATATAGGTACAGCATATATAGTCAGAGAACACTGCCAGGTGACTACAGTTAATCGTTCTAACTGCCCTATGTTGTCACAATGTCTGCATGGTCTCGCCGATGTACCATGCTCCGTGATTATCTCTCTGCCAAGGTGTGAAAAAGGGCAGTTAGCAAGATTAACTGTAATCATTGGCAGTGTTCTCTGACTATATATGCTGTGCCTATATTCATCTCTTCACTTCACTTGACGAAGGAGCAGCGCTCCGAAAGCTTGTGATTTCAAATAAAGCTGTTGGACAATAACCTGGTGTTGTGCGACTTCTCACATAAGCTTGGTGAAAGAGGTAGGTTTTTCAAGAGGGTCTTAAAGGAGGAAAGAGAGGTAGACACGTGGAAATGTTTACGGGGAGAATTCCAGAGCTCAGTGCGGTGGCAGCTTAATGCACGGCCACCAATGGTGGAGTGATTATAATCAGGGGCGCGCAAGAAGCGAGAGTTAGAGGGTCACAGATTGCGGTGGGGATTGGTGGAGATTACATAGATAAGGAGGGGCGAGGCAATCGAGGGATCTGAAAATAAGGATGAGACTTTTAAAACCGAGGCGTTGCTTAACCAGGAGTCAAAGTAGGTCAGCAAGCACTGGGGTGATGGGTGAACGGGACTTGCTGCGAGTTAGGACACAGGCAGTCGAGTTTTGCAAGACCTCAAGTTTATATAGGGCAGAGTAGGGGAGGCCAGCCAAGAGTCCGTTGGAATAGTCAGGTCTAGAGGTAACAAAGTCATGGATAAGCGTATCCGCAGCAGATGAGCTTAGGCAGGAATGGAGTAAGCCGATTTTCATGGAGGTGGAAATCGGCGGTCTTAGTTATGGCGCGTGTATATTATCAGAAGTTCATTTCAGGGTCAAATATGACAGCAAGGTTGGGAAATCTCTGTGTCAGCCTCACATAGTTGCCAGGGAGAGGGACGGATTTGGTGGCTAGGAAACGGAGTTCATTGGGTGTACCAAAGGGGCAGCATGTAGAAGAGAAATAGGAGGGTGCCGAGGATAGATCCTTGAGGTCAACAGAAGTTACGGGTATGGGATCAGGAACATAAGCCATTGCAGGTGATTCTCAGGCTAAGATTTGATCGGTACGAATAGAAACAGGATGAGTGCAGTCCCACCTAACTGGAAGACGGTGATCAGGCGTTGGAGGAGGATTGTGTAGTCAACCGTGTCAAATGCTACAGACAGGTCGAGAAGGACGAGGTGTGATACTTTATCTTTTCCACAAGCACCTGCAATGTCATAAGAATATAAGAACATACGAATAAGGAGCAGGAGTAGGCTATCTGGTCCTTAAAGCCTGCTCTGACAGTCAATAAATCATGGCTGATCTTCGACCTCAACTCCACTTCCCGCCCGATCCTATATCCCTTCCGTTCCCTAGAGTCCAAACATCTATGTATCTCATCCTTGACGAGTCAGCATCCACAGCACTTCGGGTAGAGAATTCCAAAGACTCACAACAATCTGACTGAAGAAATTCCTCCTCATCTCAGTCTGAAATGGCCGACACCTTATCCTGAGACTATGCCTGCTAGTGCTGGAAGCTGCAGCCAGGGGAACGGACCGCCCGGCACCTCATTTGTGATTATGATAAGAGCCATTTCCGTACTGTGACGCGGTCTTATAAGTGACTGCAGTGGTTCAGACATGAAGTTCCATGGAAGATGAGCACGGATTTGGGAGGCGACATCACGTTCAAGGATTTGCAGAGGAAAGGGTGATTGGAGATGTGGTGTTTTTTTGCAAGAACTGAGAGGTCAAGAGTTGCTTCTTCCAGGAGAGGGATGATTCTGGCAGGTTTGAAGTTGACGGGCAAAAACCTGAGGACATAGTACCGTTAACAGCCTCAGCTAACATGGGAGCCAGGAAGGGAAGTTCGGTAGCCACCAATTTAGTGGGAATAGGCTGATGCCTACAGTCCGCCAAACGGGGGCGGGTTGATCGCCCATCGCGATCCCTGCGCCCGTTTTGGATAACAAACTAATTTCCAGGCCGATATGACCACATTGCAGCACCGAAATACGTGTCGAAATTCGACCTGAGCGAAAATGCAAAACAGGCGTTCACACATCAGCCACCTGTTAAATTCCCCGCTCGATATTCAGTTCGATTTACTTCAATGGAAGCGAGTATCAGACAGAGCGGGCAAGAGGCGCGCAATGCGATAAAGTCCGAGACCAATTTCTAACCGCTGGCTAGTTTGTGTCTGAGTGATTATGGGTCTTCATTGAACCGGTCGCTGTAACTATATTCAGATAGATATTGATGCAGTTAAAGGGTGGGACAGTACCAGGAACTCGAGAGTTAACGGTGAATGCGGCTGATTTAAGTCAAATATCCAGCGTTAAGTGACCTAAGAATGAACAACATTTTTGTTCCCGCTTACGTTTGTCTTCTTTACGCATTGGAACTTGGAATTTAGAAGAATGAGAGGTGATCTTATTGAAATATATAAGATACTGAGCGGGCTCGAAAGGTAGATGTAGAGAGAATGTTTGCCCTCGAGGGGAAATCTAGAGCTCGGGGGCATAGTTTCAGAATAAAGCGTCGCCCTTTTAGAATTGAGATGAGGAGGAATTTCTTCTCTCAGAGGGTCGTAAATCTGTGGAATTCGCTGTCCCAGACAGCCATAGAGGCTGGGTCATTAAATACATTTAAGATGGAGATAGATATAATTTTACAAGATGAGGGAGTGAAGGGTAATGCAGAGTGTGCAGGGAAGTGGCTTTGATCTCAAGATCAGCCATGATCTTATTGAATGGCGAAGCAGTCTCGAGGGGCCAAGTGGCCTATTGCTGCTACTATTACTTATGTTCTTCTATATGAATGGACTAAGCTATGCTTAAATTCCCAATGATTTTGTTTCGATTATGTAAATGAAGAGTAACCTTTATTTTATTCATACAAACGTTTCTAATTTGTCACAGGTCCCGACGAAGCATATTTGAATCTGAAAAAAGGTAATGTCATGTAGCCCCGGCTTTAAGCTAACCCAATTCGGATCCGATACCCGTTCAAGACATCATCGATTGGGACCAACGCCGTTTAATCGGGGTGGATGTATGACGGGCGATAAAGCTGGCTGATTTCCTACTTATATGATAATTGGCCCAAAAATGTTGTCTATAGATTTGCCTTTCTTGCATAAACTACACTGTTGAGCATGCACATCATGCGAAAAAACAGATAAGTGTGAGGTGGTGCATTTTTATACGACGAATAAGGAAGCCACATACGCTATGGAAAATAAGATTCTAAACGTGACAGAGGAGCAAAGAGATGTGCAGATAAATAAATCACTAAAAGAATTGCATCAGGTTACAAATCAGTGGGTTTCATTTGTATAGGGATAGAACTGCAAATCAAAGAAGTTAAGTTAAACTTGTCTCGAAACTTGGTTCGAATGCTGTGCAGAGTTCCGCTCTCCATATTGTGAAAATAAAGATACAGAGCCACTGAGGTTGGCACAGAAAAAAATCGTGAGGTAGGTCCCAGAACTGAGAGGTTATACTGAACCAGAAATGTTGTACAGGCTGGGCTCTTTTCAATAGCAAAGAGTAGACTGAAGAGTGACATGTCAGAGATCTTTAAGATTAAGAACGGGTTTGATATGTTCTATGCAGTAAAGATATTACCATTCTTGGGAGTCCTAACGTAGGGGTAATACATTTAGTCATGACTAAATCTAATAGAGAGCTAGGGAAAAACGTC
This sequence comes from Squalus acanthias, assembly GCA_030390025.1. Lineage (NCBI taxonomy): Eukaryota > Metazoa > Chordata > Chondrichthyes > Squaliformes > Squalidae > Squalus > Squalus acanthias. The sequence continues at coordinate 11,788,321 of CM059453.1, forward strand.
TTGATCCAGAGAGTGGTTACAAAGTGGAACTCGCAAGCACACGGAGTTGTTGATACATATCATAGATACATTCAAATGGCAGCTGGATAATTTTCTGAGGGAGAAATAAATAGAAGGTTATGCTGAAACGGTTAGATGAAGCAGGGCGGGACGAGGCTGCTGTGGAGCATAAACATCGGCATGGGCGAGTTTGTCCGAAATACCTTTTTCTGTGACGATAGCAAAATACTGCGGATGATGGAAATCCGAAATAACAACAGAAAACGCTGGAAAAACTCAGCAGGCCAGGCAGCATCCGTGGAGACTGAAACAGAGTTAACGTTTCAGGTCGAAGACCTTTAAATAGAAATGGAAAAAAGCAGGAATTGAAATAGATTTTAAAGCAAGTTTAGGGCTGGGAAAAGGGGGAGGGGTGAAAGAACAAAAGGGAAGGTCAGTGATAGGATAGAAAGCAGGAGCGATTAAGAGACATTGAGACACATTCAGAGATATTCAAGGCAAGAGGAGATGGCAATGGGACAGGTTGAGGAAAAAAGAATGGCTCTAGATGAAGTGTGAACTGCGCTGGCAGAATGAAGGACAGCTGCCAGCTTCTGGGAGGGAAGAAAAAAAGGCCAAACAAAAATTCTGGATTAAAAAATTCCTGCTTTTTTCCAGTTCTGACCAAAGGTCTTCGACCTAAAACGTTAACTCTGTTTCTCTCTCCATGGATGCCTCCTGGCCTGCTGAGTTTCTCCAGACCTTTTTCTGTGCTGTACATTCAATGTAATTTTATGTAGGCATTTATTTACAAACATAGCTACATCAGGGTAGACGTTGACGTTGTGCGATTGTGCCCAATGGGTTATAACGAATCGGCAACCAGTTTTGCATCTCCAACCGTTGCCATAACTTGTTAAACTTGCTGGAGCCGGGCGTGTGCCTTTAGTTACACTTTCCTTGCACATGTTCAGCTCGAAACATATTTGGTGGCGTAATTTGCTGCAAGTGCGAGCTTGATACCCTGCTTGGCGAGGGCAACGCGGCATCTTTAACCTTGGTGAAGGACGGGAACGATAGTTATCCCCTCAACCAATGCGGTTCACGGATTGAGAAATAAACACTGGAACGACTGAGAAGGCGGGTGAATTAGAGTCTACCCAGTACAGGAAAGAGTACTAAAGAGGGAAAAGAAGATCGTATTAATAGAGGATGGGGAAAAAAAGACAGAGAGGAAAAGACAGGAAAAAAAAGAAATCTTTTTATATTTTAAAAAGCTCCAACAACGATTCACTAACTGGAGTACCGAGTCTCCTACGTTTAAATTGTTCATTTCATGGGTCACTAAGTTTGATTGGCAGTCGTTAACAATTGCCACGTCTTTAAAAGAGTACTTACACTTTTTATTTACAGACTTATCTTTCTGTGGCGAACTTAAATGATAATTACTGTGCAATCCAGCAAATGCTTCAACATATCGAGGCGGCAAAGTGCAAAATGGCGCTCGTGCAAAGCAAACGGAGCAGCGGCGTAAATCGACCAATAAGGTCTGGAGATTCGCAACTCAGGCTGCATCTTTTCGTGAGCTGAACAGGTTGGCTGTTTTGGGCATTAGTAAAGGCGTGCGAAATCCACACGCCGTTATTTTCCCAGCAAGTGCCGGCCGGATACTTTGCGTCATGATTTTGCATCAGGAAGTCTACCTGACCAGTTATAGGTCCGGTGGGAAACAGATGGAAGTACAGAATAGTTCCTGTGGTCTTCCACTCACCGCCAGGAATTTGGCAAAGAACAATAGTCCAATACAAATGTCTAGTATAACTGGCAACAAAGAGCTTATCAATCCATAAAACTCACATTCACTGGAGTGAACTGAAATTGTGGTTTATTTCTAGACCTGGATAATGCGTACAAAACTATAAAAGACCAGGGTAAGCAAAAAGAGATTTCCTTAACTCAATGTTTTCGGGAATCGTCGATTCTACCAGGCATATTAATGACGGTGCATTTTTCATAGAATCATAGAAATTTAGGGCACAGAAGGAGGCCATTCGTCCCATAGTGTCTATGGTGGCCGAAACAGAGCTATCCAGCCGAATGCCACTTCCCAGCCCTTGGCCCGGAGCCTTGTAGATTACAGCACTTCATGTGCATATCCAAATACGTTTTCAATTTATTGAGCTTTTATGCATCAACCACCCTTTCAAGCAGTGAGCTCCAGACCCCGACCACCCTCTGGGTGAAAAATCTTTTACTCAGCTCCCCTCTAATCATTCTATCAATTAATTTACATCTATGCACCCTGGATATTGACTTTATGCTAAAGGAAATAGATCGTTCCCATCCACTCTATCTAGGCTCGTAACTTTATATATCTTATGATGCGGAGATGCCGGTGTTGGACTGGGGTGGACAAAAGTGAGATGTCGCACAAAAGCTTTATTTGAAATCACAAGCTTTCGGAGCGCTACCCCTTCGTCAGGTGAAGTGAAGAATTACAAATGGACACAGATTTGATTGCCGTGATTGTCTCTCTGCCGAGGTGTGATAAAGGGCAGTTAGAAAGATTAACTGTAGTCGTCTGGCATTGTTCTATGCACAGGCATTGTTCTCTGTCTATACATGCATGGCCCATTTGTATTTCTTCACTTCACCTGACGAAGGAGCAGCGCTCCGAAGCTTGTGATTTCAAATGAAGCTGTTGGACTATAACCTGGTGTTGTGCGACTTCTCACTTTTATATATCTTAATTCAGTCTCCCCTCAGTATCTTCTGGTCCAAAGAAAACAACACCAGCCTATCCGATCTTTCTTCATCGCTAAAATTCTCCATTTCTGGCAACATCTTCGTAAATCTACATAGCGAACTGCAGGGATCTGGCTACATGCACTCCAAGGTCCTCCTGTTCCGACAAAATTCTCAGTATCCTACCATTTTCTTGTATTCCCTTGCCTTTTTGGCACATCCCAAACGCATTACCTCTCATTTCTCCCGATTGAATCCACTTGAAACTTTTCTATCCAGCTGACGAGTCCATTGATATATTCTGCCGTCTACTGGCTTCTTCCTCACTATCAACCACATGGTCATTTTTTGTTTCTTCTGCAAACCTCATAATCATGCCCCCTACATTGAAGTCTTGATCATTGATATGTACCAGAAAATTCAAGGAACCTAGTACTAAGCCCTACGGAACCCCACTTGAAACAGCATTCAGTCAAAACAAATCTGTTGACCATTACACTTTGTTACCTACCATTAAGAAATTTGTGACCCAACTTGTCATATTCCTTTGAATCCCAATGAATTTACTTTTCTGACCAGTCTGCCATGTGGGGCCTTGTTTGAAGCCTCGCTAAAATCAATCTCGACAACCTCAAACGACAACCCTCATCGAACCAACGTATTACCTCCGCAAAAAATTCAATCAAGTTATTAGGGACGAGCTTCCATTAACAAATCCATGCTGACTGTCCTTGATTAATTGGTGCCTTTCTAAATGACGACATGCGCGATCTTCTTGGAGATGCTCTCCACTTTGTGCCTTTATGCATCTCTTCACTTCACCTGACGAAGGAGCAGCGCTCCGAAAGCTTGTGATTTCAAATAGATCTGATCGTTCAGTATTGCTGTCAGGAAACACTTTTTTCTACAAAGGGTAGTAGAAATCTGCAACTCCTCCCAAAAATTAATCGCTTGAGGCAAGGTACACTGAAGATTTCATATCTGACATTGATGGATTTTCGTTAGGTATGTTTATGAAGGTATACGGAACGAAGTCGGGTCGATGTAGTTAAGATACAGATCACCCATGATGCAGTTGAATAGCGGAACAGGTTTGACGATCTGATTGGCCTCCTCCTGTTCCTACGTTCCTTTTCGCTGTGGTAGTGAAAGGCGATTTTTATAAATGCAACTTATTTCTTTCTATTCCGCAAATATATAACTTATTTCTCTTTTCACAGAGGGGAAGTTAGAGGATCTATCAAAAGGTAAATAAAATGACTAATTACGCTTCACAACCGAATGCATTTCACGCGGACTGATTTTCTCCTACGAATGAAAACGCAAACTACCAAAGTTTAGAGAAAAGTGCTGTATAATATTTAATTGCCTATGACGCTGCTGCTGCTGTCAGACATATCTCAGTGAATAGCCCTTTCAGCACCGAGTCAAGACATTAGCAGTTGCAATCCCCACTCCGGATATCTGTACACGGAACCTTAGCTTGTACACCAGTGCATCAATGAAATATTGGCCCTGAAATTCATCTCGTGCAACGGCGCAACTGGCGCGGTATTGGAGAGGCCGTGCGTTATACGCAGCACCTGATAGTCCCTTCCATAATGAGGCGTGGCATATAACAGCCAGCCAATGCGATATTGGGCAGACGAGATGCAGGAAGGATGTTCCCGATGGTCAGGGAGTGCAGAACCAGGGGTCACAGTCTAAGGATAAGGGGTAAGCCATTTAGGACAGAAATGAGGAGGAATTTCTTCACCCAGAGATGGTGAACCTGTAGAATTCTCTACCACAGAAGGCAGGAGAGGCCAATTCATTAAATATATTCAAGATGGAGTTGGATATATTTCTTAAGCCTAAAGGTATCACGGGATATGGGGAGAAAGCAGGGACAGGGTTCTGAATTTGGATGATCAGCCATGATCGCATTGAATGGCGGTGCAGGTAAGAAGGGCCGAATGGCCTACTCCTGCTTCTATCTTCTATATTTCTATACCACCCGTCGTACGCCACAGACGGAGACGATTATTTAGGCCCTGATATTTAACCCAGGCCCCACCTGGCCTTTAAAATGGGGTAAAAAAAACCGTGTATATATTCGAAGAAGAGAAGGGGCGTTGTCCCGGAGAACCAATCAACATTGATTCCTCAGTCAGCATCACCTAGAACAGATTTTCTGATTATTTTACATGGAATTTATAGCAGAGAAACAGGTCATTCGGCTCAACTGATCTCAGCCGGCGTTTTATGTTCAACATGTCCTTCTATTATTTTCATGTACCGGTCTAGCTTCCCCTTAAATGCATCTATGCTATTATGCCTTTGAACCAACTCGTGGTATAATTTTGTGGTTATGCCCACTTCTTCTACGAGATGAAATAACTTATTTCTATTTACACTATCGACTCCATCAATTATCTTCAACACCTCAATTGGATCAGCTATTAATCGTCTGTACGCAAGCCATGACTCAATAGTTAGATGGCTTGTCATTGAGTCAGAAGGTTGTGGGTTCGAGCCCGACTCCGGAGATATTACAAAGAAAGACTTGCATTTACATAGCGCCTTTCACGACCACCGGTATTCTCAAAGCGCTTTACAGCCAATGAAGTACTTTTAAAGGTTAGTCACTGTTGTAACGTGGGATACGCGGCAGGCAATTTGCGCACAGCAAGCTCCCACAAACAGCAATGTGTTAATGACCAGGTAACCTGTATTTGTCATGTTGGTTGAGGGATAAATATTGGCCAGGACACCAGGGATAACTCCCCTGCTCTTCTTCGAAATAGTGGCCGTGGGACTTTCACACCCACCTGAAAGAGCAGACTGGGCCTCGCTTTAACGTTTCATTCGAAACACGGCACCTCAGACAGTGCAGCGTTCAGTCAACAATGCACTGGAGTGTCAGCCTAGTTTATGCGTTTCAATTCCCTGGTGCGGGACTTGAAACGAAAATCTTCTGAATTATCAAAGGCGAGTGTGCTACCCGCTGAGCCACAGCTGACACCATGAGCCCACCATCCATTCCAATACTTTAGTATACGGAGTGCTGAACTGTGGTCTTTCGGATGGAACATGAAACCGATACACCATCTACTCTCTCAAGTGGAAGTCAAAGATCGCATGACACTATTTCAAACAAGAGCGAGGAAGTTCACCTCTGTGTCTTGGCCACTTTTTATCCATCCGTCAATTGTGTGGTGTTACTCACTCCGCTCTTTGTGGAACTATTGTGTAAGGAAGTAGGCCGCTGCGTTTCTCAGATGACAACAGTGACTATGTATCAAACGCATTTAATTGGCTGTTAAGCGTCTTGGGTCGTCTTGACCTCGTGAAAGCTGCTATACAAATTCAAAAATGAGAAGTCGCACAACACCAGGTTATAGTCCAATAGTTTTATTTGAAATCACAAGCTTTCGGAGCTTACATGGCATCTTCCTCAGGTGACTTCACCTGAGGAAGGGGCCACGTAAGCTCCGAAAGCTTGTGATTTCAAATAAAACTGTTGGACTATAAGCTGGTGTTGTGCGACTTCTCATTTTTGTCCACCCCAGTCCAACACCGGCATCTCCGCATCATGACCAATATAAATGCAAGACATTTCATTTTCCCGATGGTGAGAGATCGATGGTAATGGTTGATTTCTGTAGTACTTTCAAAGACAGATTCCCACCATCATCTCTCTCTCATTTTCATCTAAAAGTTGCAGCGGGAAACTAGCGGATCGTGTCCACTGCCCATTTTACACCGCGCCCCAATATCACCTCCGCTGGATTGCAAATTCAATGTGGAATTGGGCAAAGCGTTCCGACCTTCCACATCCGGTCTGTTTCCCGCTGGGTGGTTTTGTTGCCTGGAGGCAACTTGTACTTGGGGACAGTGTGATACACGAACACATAGCTTATAACTATCAGGAAACGGCGTTAGGGCTCGTTTCCCAAGAAAGGAGAAGGCTACGGGTGATTTGATAGATGTATGTAACATAATGAAAGGGCAAAGGCAGAGAAGAGGTTTCCACTTCTGGAACTGTCCAATAATAGGGATCAAAACTTACACAGAATTACTTTGAATTCTCACACAGAATCAGGCCATTCGGCCCAACTGTTCTGTGCTGGGGTTTACACTCCACACGAGTCTCCTCCCATTCCAGCCCTCTTTTGTCAGTGTTTCAGCATAACAGCTTTTCTTAAAGATTATCTCGTAAGAACTCGTCTAGTTTCCTTCTGAGAGCATGAAAGCTATTTGCCTCAGCCACTTCCTGCAGTAGCCAGTTACACATTCTAACCATTATCTGAGTAAAGAAATCGCTCCTTATTTCACTATTGGATTAATTGCTAACTGTCTTGTATTTATGGCCCCTAGATTTGGATTCGCCCACAAGTGTAAACTTCGAATCAGTCCTACCCATTCATAACATGTCTTTTTATAATCATTGCTAATTCAATTTCTTAATATCTCAATGCCCTCCGAATTGTTTTTGAAATCTTATTTCCTCATCTCTCCGTATTCTCTTGTGTCAGCCTCTTCTTTGTTGTCTAGATATGAATTGCATGCATTTTTTACTTTCGTCTCAATTTCCCAGTTATTACTTTATTCATCCATGGTGTTTCGAGCTGTTCCTTGCACTGGCACTGGCTGACTGAAAGAGACTCCAATTCCTAAAACTGTGGCTTCCTCCGATGGGTGACTCTACTCTGCAGTAAATTAACACGTAATTCCTGCTCCTCCATTATGTGCAGGAGTGTCTCTCGCTCCGACTCGAGGAGAACGACGCTGATCAGATTGTCTCGAGGGATCGGTATTTCATGCAGATAAGGCAGTCTGGGACAACTCATTGTCCACAAACTCCCACATAGTACAATCCCGACGGACTGTCTGCACTGCTGTGACACTTTTTATTTATTTATGTATGTATCTATCTTTCTCTCTATCTATTTATCTATCTATCTATCTATCTATCTATCTATCTATCTCTCTATCTATCTATCTATCTTTCTCTGTATCTATCTATCTATCTGTCTATCTATCAATCTATCTACCTATCTATCTATCTACCTATCTATCTATCTCTCTTTATCTATCTATCTATCTATCTATCTATCTATCTATCTATCTATCTATTATCTATCTACCTATCTATCTATCTGTCTAGCTATCTATCTATCTACCTATCTATCTATCCACCTATCTATCTATCTCTCTCTCTCTCTATCTATCTATCTATCTATCTACCTATCTATTGATCTCTATCTATCTATCTATCTATCTATCTATCTCTCTATCTCTCTCTCTCTATCTCTATCTCTCTATCTTTTTATATCTCTATCTATGTATCTCTCTATCTATATATCTCTCTATCTATCTATCTTTCACTCTATCTATCTATCCATCTGTCTATCTATCTATCGATCTATCTCTCTCTGTCTATCTATCTATCTATCTCTCTATCTATCTATCTATCTATCTCTCTCTGTCTATCTCTCTCTCTATCTATTTATATCTCTATCTATGTATCTGTCTATCAATCTATCTATCTATATTTTATATCTCTATCTATTTATCCCTCTATCTTTCTATCTCTCTATCTCTCTATCTTTTTATATCTCTATCTATTTATTTCTCTATCTCTCTATCTCTCTATCTATCAATCTCTCTATCTCTCTATCTATCCGTCTATTTATCTATCTATCTATCTTTTTATCTATCTATCTATCTTTTTATATCTCTATCTATTTATCTATCTATCTTTTTATCTCTCTTTCTATATATCTATCTTTTTATATCTCTATCTATTTATCACTCTATCTCTCTATCTATCTATCTATCTATATTTTTATATTTCTATCTATGCATCTCTCTATCGCTCTATCTATATATCTCTCTATCTATCTATCTATCTATCTTTCTCTCTATCGATCTCTCTCTCTCTATCTATCTATCTCTATCTATCTCTCTATCCATCTCTCTATCTATCTATATCTCTATCTCTATATCTATCTATCTTTTTATCTCTCTATCTCATTATCTCTCTATCTCATTATCTCTCTATCTCATTATCTCTCTATCTCATTATCTCTCTATCTCATTATCTCTCTATCTCATTATCTCTCTATCTCATTATCTCTCTATCTCTCGATCTTTTTATATCTATATCTATTTATCTATCTTTTTATCTCTCTATCTATCTATCTATATTTTTATATCTCTATCTATTTATCTCTCTATCTATCTATCTATCTCTCTATCACTCTATCTATATATCTCTCTATCTATCTATCTATCTCTCTATCTATCTCCCTATCTATCTCTATCTCATTATCTCTCTATCTCATTATCTCTCTATCTCATTATTTCTCTCTCTCATTATCTCTCTATCTCATTATCTCTCTATCTCTCTATCTCTCGATCTTTTTATATCTATATCTATTTCTATCTTATCTATCTATCTTTTTATATCTCTATCTATTTATCTCTCTATCTATCTATCTATCTCTCTGTCACTCTATCTATATATCTCTCTATCGATCTATCTATCTCTCTATCTATCTCCCTATCTATCTCTATCTCTTTATCTATCTATCTTTTAAATCTCTATCTATTTATCTCTCTCTCTCATTATCTCTCTATCTCTCTGTCTCTCTATCTATCTTTTTGTCTATCTATCTATCTATCTATCTATCTTTTTTATCTCTATCTATTTATCTATCTATCTATCTTTTTTATCTCTCTATCTATCTATCTATATTTTTATATCTTTATCTATTTATCTCTCTATCTGTCTATCTATCTATCTATCTAACTCTCTCTATCTATCTATCTGTCTATCTATTTATCTCTCTATCTATCTATATATCTTTTTATATCTCGATCTATTTATCTCTCTATCTATCTATCTATCTATCTATCTCTCTCTATATATATATCTATCTATCTGTCTATCTATTTATCTCTCTATCTATCTATCTATCCATCTTTTATATCTCTATATATTTATCTCTCTATCTCTCTATCTATCTATGTATCTATTTATCTCTCTATCTATCTATCTTTCTATTTATTATTGATTTATTTATGCATGTATTTATGTATTTAATTTTTTGTTTATTTATCTGTTAGTGATCTGTTGTATATTCTTAAACAATTGGTCAATTGAGGTCTAGATTTATTAAATAGGTGGATTTGGCTTGATGGTAATGGAATTAGTAATTAGTTACTATGAATAAGTAATTAGCTATTTATGACTGATTAGTGCATTTAAATGCAACTAGAATTTCATCACTTAAATACTTACCACCTGAAACTTAACATTTAAAATTAAAGATACTAAACACGCAAAGAGATAACTGGATACTAACTTAATTACCTTAATTTCCTGCAGTCCGGTCGCTTCTCTCTGTGTTTTAATTATGCCGTCAATGATTCCACTTCCTCCCGTATGATGCTTTAACTATTTCGTGTTTACCTTGTTATAATTTACTTCACACCTCTTCACACTCTGCACAGAATTCCCACTTTCACCAAATTCCCGCTTCCACTCTGTTTAGCAAGCCATTCCATTCATCAGATGCTCCTGGCATGGTACACACAGATAAGGTAACAACTAATAAATCCAAAAGGGGAATCAGGAGCAATTTATGAAACGAGAGAATGGTTAGAATCTATCACCTGGAATAATAGAGGATACCTGAATAGATGCAATTACAGGAAAACTAGATAAAAACATGTGGGAGAAAGGAATATTAGGACATCCTGGTAGGGTTGGTTGAAGAGGGATGGAATGAGACTCGTACGGATCATATACGCCACATGGAGCAGTTGATAAATAGCCTGGTTCTACGCTGTACATTTTATTTAATTCAGTTAAATTATTAAATTATTTCGATTTTCCTTTCCATTGACTTCAATGCAGAATTATTTCTGATTTCCTAGATCATAAACATGGAGCTCACTTTAAATCTCGATATATTGACACAGACTGGGCATCTGTTCAACTTGAGGTGAAATTGTTCACGGGAGGTGAAACCAACTGATAGTATCACCTTGGCCTCCTTTAGTACGACACGCCCAATAGTCGGTTCTCTTGACGCCATTACGGGCGACCGGCACAATGGTGATTGTTTTCCGTCCTGTCCCATTTCCAGTATCAGCCCCCATTTTATTCGAGAAATATCACTGTGGAGATATCATCATCCCCAAAACAGAGCTCAAATGCTGCAATTGACACGTGGAAACCAAAAGTGCAACACCAACGGTATACAACTTGAAAGAGAAGTGAATAATCGTCTTTCTTTACATTTCTAGAGCTGAGGGATTGTTTGAAGAGAATAAAGGAAATGGGTGAGAGAATTGATTGTTTTGATTGAAAAATTCGGGCTAGTTTACTTTCCATTATGATACTGTCATTTACCCCTTACCATCTGTAAGCAAATTATTCGTTTTTTAAATGAGCGTCCATAATGCAATAAACACGAACAGATAGAAATTCGTCGCGGGTGGTAACGCTAAATGGGCGTTATCACAATTACCGCCTGTTATAGGCCCAGCTTGATATTCACTTTTATTTCAGTGAATATCGAGTATGCAGTATAATGAGCGGCCGATTCACTCTCAACCGCTGGGCACTCATGTCCAAGTCCAATATCTACCCAGAAGAGCTTGCCTGTTCATTGGTTGAATCGTTTAATGTGATTAATCAGTACAGGCAAGTCTTCTCTAACTTGAAAAAAAATGTTACTTGCACTTAAAAAAATATTGGCCTGAATTTGCGGTCAATTACCTCCTGCGAACCTACCCCCGACCTTGCTTTCAGATGCTGCGCAGCCCAGTGGGCCAGGGATTCCCAGGGATCCCACCTTTGTGCGTATGCGAACCTGTGCTCACGTGGGGCGCTGTTCATTCCACTTCCTGACTCTTAGCCAATCAGGACACAGAGGAGCTTGCTGTTGTAAATATACGTCAATCGAGGACAGAAGTCTTCTACAGGCATGCATTTGCAATCTGCATAGCCTTTCATAGCTAACACTCAATTGGAAATGTAGTTTGACGGCATTTAAAAAGTTAGATATATTTATATTATTATGCCAGCTATACACTTGCTCAAACATCTTTTATAACTATGTGTAAATGATAATACTCCATTAGTTTTGATGATCCATTATTTGAATTGAACGCAGAAGTAGCAAAACCCTTTAGACATTTTTTGCATAAATCATTCGTTTCTTATTATTCTTTGTTGATAAATAACCTGGCATACAATTTTTTCTTCTTAAAGCAATGCACTCAATCTGCAGAGTGACAATTGTTGCTTTTTTATGTAATTTCTGGCTTCAAAAACTCTTTGGGAAAGATTATATGAGAAGAGCTTTGTGTCTGGACAGTAAATATTTAATCAGACAATGCTGGAAGTCCTGAACTTTTCAATCAGCAGCCACAAACTAATACAACTGTTTCATCCCCCCTCCACTTACGCTGTGCAAACAGGCTCCTGCGCCTGTTTGCACCAGCCGTAAACAGTTTCAAGGCAATTAATGCGCAGGAGGTGGGATATTAGCCCAAATTTTCGCCAGCACGTTGATTTCAATGGGTAGGTGAAACGTGATGTGGATTCGGCACTTGACAGATCACAAGTTTGTTATTTAGCGCAGGCAGAAATATCGAACTTGTGGCCAATTTTGAATAGACTCGACACTCAATTAAGTGTATATATGCGAATTCAGGATCATTCTCCTCTCTTTGTATGTATGGAATACCCATAAGTATTAAAGGGGATAACCCCAAAAATACTATCCACAGGGAATAAACAAAAAAAATGCATATTTAAAGAAAAATTTCACGTTTGGAAAAACAAAGCATTTTTAGGGGGTAAAAATAAACTTAACTTACTTTACAGCTTTATTATTATTTCAATAATTCAAAGAACTTTATCTTTATCTTAATTTAAAGACTTACACTGACAAAAGCAGGCCATAAGAGTTTGACGGGCTTTCGCTATGTAGAATTTGGGCAAATTGTCCAACTCTCCGCCCGTGGCTGCCCTTTTCCCCGGGATGCTTTGGATCTGTCAAGAAAATTCAAAAACATTCTAGCCAGTTCTCAAGTTCCTAGTGTCTGCGCAATTGGTTCGTGCACGAAAACACGGAAATTGCGTGTCCCTTGTGGGTGCATACGCACCTCGTATGCACCTTGAGGTGCCACAATATAGAGTCGGTTATTAATCAAGTCACGCAGGCTTTCTTTAACTTAAAAACGTTACTTGCCTTAACATTGAAGCACGAAAACATATTCCCCTCTCTTTCTTCATTTCCTAAGTTGACCAGTTTCTGTTCATAATGCAATTAAAAGTATCACAGCTTTAGATCTGCTCCCTGCTAACACGACTATTTTTAACATATCCTTCTGGAAAAATAGAAACATAGAAATATAGGAGCAGGAGTAGACCATTCGGTCCTTCGAGCCTGCTCCGACTATGAATATGATCATGGCTGATCCCCTACCTCAATACCATATTCCCGCTCTCTCCCGATACCCCTTGATGCCTTTGTGTCTCGAAATCTATCTATCTCCTTCTTAAATATATTCAGTGACTTGGCCTCCACAGCCTTCTGTGGTAGAGAATTTCACAGGTTCACCACTCTCTGAGTGAAGAAATTTCTCCTCATCTCAGACCTAAATGTCCTACCCCGTATCTTGAGACTGTTACCCCTCGTTCTCGACCCCCCAGCCAGGGGAAACATCCTCCCTACACCCAGTCTGTCTAACCCTGTCAGAATTTTCTACGTCTCAATGAGATCCCCTCTCATTCTTCTAAACTCTTGTGAATACAGGCCTGTTCGATCTAATATCTCCTCGTACGTCAGTCCTGCCATCCCAGGAAACAGCCTGGAGAACCTTCGCTGCACTCCCTCTATGGCAGGTATATCCTACCTTAGGTAAGTAGACCAAAACTGCACATAGGTGTGGTCTCACCAAGGCCCTGAACAACTGTAATAATACATCCTTGCGCCTGTACTCAAATCCACTTGCAATGAAGGCCAATATACCATTTGCCCTCCTAACTACTTGCTGCCCTTGCATGTTTGCTTTCAGTGACTGGTACACAAGGACACCCAAATCCCTTTGTACATCAACATTTCCCAATCTAGCACCCTTTAACTAATACTCTGTCTTTCTGTTGTTCCTACCGAAGTGTATAACTTCACATTTAACCTCATTATACTGTATCTGCCATGTATTTGCCCAGTCACTCATCTTGTCTAAATCGCCTTGAAGCCTATTTGCATCCTCCTCACAACTTACAATCCAACCGAGTCTCGTGTCGTCAGCGAACTTGGAAACATTACATTTGGTTCCCTCATCCAAATCATTGATATATTTTGTGAATAGCTAGGGCCCAAGCACTGATCCCTGCGGTACCCCACTAGTCACCGCCTGCCAAAACGAAAAAGACCCATTTATTCCTACTCTCTGCTTCCTGTCTGTTGGCCAAATTTCAATCCATGCCAGCCTCTTACCCCCTATGCCATGTGCTTTAATTTTGCACACTAACTTCTTATGTGTGACTATATCAAAGGCCTTTTCAATCAAATCTTGTAAAATCTCGCTTTTCTCTCTTGTTTAGAATACGAAGAAATGAGTTTTATTATATGCGTTCTATTCCAAAATATGACGTTCAATTATCAAACATCAAATAAGCTCTGAACAGTTTGCAGGCGGTCCTTCCTTATCCCTGCAGGGGCCTCTACCGTGTCTATTTATCAGTGAATCAGGTATAATATTACAAAGGCTTCTTTTCATCTGGCTAAGCTGTGTCTTTCTCTCTCTTAGCATCCTGGACACAATGCATCCTGACTTCGCTTAAGCTGAGACTTGTGTTCTTCACCAAGACAGCGAGTGTTTCTTTCCAGTTCATTAATTGAGTTTTCTTTAAAATAAGTATCAAAAGTCCCAAATACTTCAAAATTCAATTGTAGTTCTCTATCTAATGGTTTATTTCTTCCATTAACAGAAGATGCACTAGCTGAGAAAGATAAAGGTAAATGCGCAGGAAATTAGATAATTCATAATATGATCATGTTGCAGTTTATAAAATGTTATCTCGCATATCTGCAAATTCTTAACAGGAAATTAAGGCTTGAAATGTAGGAGAATGTCGCTCCAATCATTGAGATAGGATTTACAAATCTTAAACAATTAAACTTAAAAAAACGCCCAGTGTGCAACACTCTTGCACTTGAGTCAGAAGGCCGTGTGTGCAGGACCCTCTTCCATCCCTTGAACACATAATCAAGGCTGGTGGTAGTGACGGTGTTCTGTACTGCCGGAAGTGAAATCTTGTGGATCAGTTGTTCGACCGAGACCCCGTCTGATTTCACAGGTGGAAGTAAAGGATCTCGCCGCACTATTTAGAAGAAGAGGAGGGGGAAACTTACTGTTGTCCTCAGCCAATAGTTATCACTCAACCAACTTCAGAAAAATACAGATGAGCTTGTCATTATGACGTTGCTGTTTGCGGGACCTTGCTCTGCTCAGACGTAGTGTCGCGTTACCACCATTACAAACGTTACCTCCATAGAACTGAATATTGGACGGGGATTACAACAGGCGACATTGCCCATTGAGCGCCACGTTCCAAAAATAATGTCTGCTCCACACCAGCTGTACAAACATGAGGTGCGAAATTTAATATCTGCCATGCATCATGTTCTGCATTTCAGAGCTGAAAGATTTGGAATCAAAACTCGCGGGTGTAGGTAAGGAAGTAGGGAAACCCGACAGCATTAACAGTCAGCTTAACAATGTTATATTACTCTGTGACTTGGCTAAAATATTACAAGATTTTGTTTTCACTACAAACTCAGAAAGTAGACATAGTGTAATATCTATGCTGGTGTGAATGCTTCAGAACCACATTTTTTTTTGGAGATTCACAACACTCATAAAGCCGTATTTAAATATACACCAATACATAAATATATATTCCAATCATTGCGTATTCATATTTAGAAAATTAGGCAGAATTATATATATATTTACATAAATATATATATTATGTATATGTAATATATACATACTGATATATACATATGTATATATAAGGGTCCTCGCAAGTGCCGGTTTCAGGCATGCAAAGCGCATGAACTAAAACCCGTCACTTCCGATCTGTCAAAAATCCTCTTGACAGATCATCCGCCTGCCCGGGAAAAGGGCCTCTACGGGTAGTGAGTTGCGCATTCTGCACAACCTCCGCCCGCAGAAAACCTTTAAAAATCTTACGCCTCGTAAAAGCGGACCTAAGGCCTGCTTTTGCCAGCATAAGAGATTAAATAAACATTGTTTTCAGTCATTTATAATTTTAAAATACATTTTAAAAGAGGTAAGTTGATTTTTAGCCCCGTGACATACTTTAATTCTTTTTTTAAAAGATTACATTTTTGTTAAAAACATTTAATTTAATGCAATTTTAACTAATTTTAAACACGTGAGTTAGAAAAAAATCTAATTTAATGATTAACTGTTTTTTAAGTGATCCCCATTCATCCGATTGACAGATCTATGCGTAGATGCCTGTCAAAAGTGTCAGGGGGATTCCCTTATTTGATTGGTTTCCAATGGCCCCCGTGATTCAAGGGACGCTTGCAAACCGCGTGCGCCCCTGGGATACCTGCGCCTCTGCGCCCGGGACCAGGAGAGGCCCAGGATCGGAAGTCTCAGGACCTGCGGAGCCAGCAGGTAAGTGCATAGATTTTTCCCGATCAGGAAGCCTCCGATCGGAAAAAAAACGGCCCTTTATATAGGAACAGATATATTGCTGCTGAAAATAGTCACTCGAACATTTCAAGTCATTGGGGCCATCCCCTGCGTCCCTCATTAGCATTGCAATACTTCATAGCTTTGTGACTTTTGTTGGTTTCGAATCGGGGGTATTTTATGGCCATTTTCATCTCGTCATTAAAGAAAAGAAAGGGGCCTAGAAAATCCGTCTCGGACGGTGGCGCTAAACGAGCGGTTTATCATCCACCTCCCATTATACGCAACGCCTGATCTCCAGTTGCATTGATTGCGCTTTTGCGCCAGCGCCCGATAATTCTTTCTACGCCAGGGAGATCTAAATGTGCATGGGACGGGCTGCAAAACAGATGGAATTGCATTCGCCGCCGGTTATGACGACACTCCCAATATTGGTTTCTGTTGAATATCGGGCGAACGATTCTGTCTGTCTTTTCTTGGGGCAGCTGTTATGGACACTGCGCCATTTCCCTTAGTACTGATTTCACTATTAACTCAATCACTAATTCAAAACGACAATTTGGGCAATTAAAGCAAAGTTTTATTTAATTTTACAGAAAAAGCTTTAGCTGACGCTAAGGAAGGTAATTCATTTCAAATTTAAGTAATTGTTCTAATGATTCACGTTAGTGTATCTTTCCAGCATTTCTCCTGAAACTTCATGTAATGTATCCGTAGTCATTACGAGCAATGCATAATTAACCTATTATGAAGTCGAAAATTGTTTTGGGCAAAACGGACGTAATCCTAATGGCGGCCTGTTTCTCGCCCCGCTGGAGATTCAGTTCCAATTAGATCATTGTAATTGGAAATCGAGCGGAGATTATTCTGGCCTGCCAAGGCGACACCGTCTCCTTTTGCGCTATCACACTGGTCAATAGTGAAGGATCTCCCGAAGCTTTGGTCAGCAGGATGAGGGAGTTTGATAGAGTAACTTTCCAGTGTATGAGGTTCAGTAACCAGAGGACACGGGTTAAAGATAATGGCAATTGAACCAGAGGGGAGATGTGGAGAATCGGTTTCAGCAGCGCGCTGTTGACAGGGTGGTGGAAGCAGATTCAATAGTAATGTTCAAATTAGAATTGGATAAGTGCTTGAAGGGGAAAAAGTGCAAGGCAAAGGAAAGAGCAGGGGAGTGAGATTAACTGGATCGCTCTTTCAAAGAATCGGCACAGACAGGATGCACCGAATGACCTCCCTCAGTGCTGTACCATACTATGGTTCTACGGCTCCCTCAAGTAGCACCATACAGTAAAGAATACCGGGCCGGGCAAAGGACCTGATCCTGGATATACCCTGCTATCCGCATTTGGTTAAAATCGCGAATATCTTATCGCCGTAAATTAAGAAGACTTTAGGATTTAGTCAGAATGCAATCCAATGTAAACCTGTGGAAGTCAGCGCTGGGTCCTTGCAGACCATTTTGCCAAATCTAACAGGCCTATTGGCCATGCAGACGTGAGGCGTATTAACTAAATGCCAATTGATATTCTGAATACTTATGAATGCAAAATACATGAAATACACTTGAAATACAGCAGGTTTTATTTTTTGTCTCAACTTACAGAATTGAAAAATTGCGAAAAGATTAAGCCAGGTGAGTTATTGTAAATGTTGAATCATTTGCTGATCTGATAGGGAATAGTGTATTGTGACGATATATTGGTCTATCTGCCGCATAGACTGACGTATCTTGTAGCGTATTCAACATGACTCTGTACAGTTAGCATTACACAGGTAGAACTATATAGAAATTAGAGCACAGTGACCGTCCATTCAGTCCACGAAATCTAGCCAGTGTTTTTGTGCTCCACAGGAACCACCTCCCACCGTACTTCATCTCACCGCATCAGCACATCACCACATCAGCATATCCTGATGATCCCTTAACCCTTTTTCTCCCTTCCCTTATACTATTCGCGTCAACTATCCCATGTTGTACCGAGTTCCACTTTGTAAGCACTCTCTCGATAAAGCAGTATCTTTACACGAAGATATTTTTCATAAACGTATTCTTATTACTGCATTGATATCATTGGGCTGCAGATTCCGAATGGGCAGGGGCACACAGCGGGAGAAAGCGAATCCACAGTGAAATCACTTGAATCAGTTGAAACGAATATCTGATATTGAAATCTCTCGGAAGGACTGATCTCCTGAGTCCTGTTCCCCGGAACTTTCACTCCATCGTTCCTCCCTTTGTCAAATATGTTCCTTACTGTTTATGGGCGATCATTACTGTTGCTGCTAAATTTCTGTGAAAAGCACCCTTATTTTCGTGGCGATATTAAATTACAGCTATCCAGGATACTTTTACCCATGAGTGATAGAGTCAAATCGACGGTATCGAATTTGGCCACCCAGTATACGTACTGTCAGATATTAGTTTCTATTGAAATCAATGACCAGGAAGTCGATCGGAGAGCACATTGGACGGTCAATTCGATATAACCCTCTTTGTGTATAGTGAAAATTAATACCTCTTGTCACAGACTCTCGCCGATTCACCTGAACAAAAACCAACTCAATTTAGCATGGTGTCCGCTTTGCTGAACACCTCCGTTCTGTCCGTAAGGGGGACCCCGAGCTCCCGCTGGCCTGTCACTTTAATTCTCGCTCCACTCCCACTCAGACCTCACCGTCCTCGGCCTCTTGCATTGTTCCACGGAAACTCAGCGTAAGCTCGAGGAACAGCACCTCATCTTTCGTTTAGGCACTCTACAGCCCTCTGGACTCAATAGAGTTCAACAATTTCAGATCATAACCCAGGCCCCATCATATATATATATATATTTATCCACCCTTTTGTTTGGACTTTATTTCTTCCCTCCCAGAAGCAGGCAGCTGTCCTTCATTCTGCCGGCGCATTTCACACTTCATCTAGAGCCATTCTTTGTTCCTCAACCTGTGACATTACCACCACCGCTATCCTTGAATATCTCTTAATGTCTCTTAATGTCTCTCAATCTCTCCTGCTTTCTATCCTGCCACTGACTTCCCCTTTTGTTCTTTCATCTCCTCCACCTTTTCCCAGCTTTATACTTGCTTTAAATCTACTTCATTTCCTGCTTTTTTCCAGTTCTGACGAAAGGTCTTCGACCTGAAACTTCAACTCTGTTTCTCTCTCCATGGATGCTGCCTGGCCTGCTGAGTTTTTCCAGCGTTTTCTGTTGTTATTTCGGATTTTCAGCATCCGCAGTATTTTGCGACCAATTTGGAAGTGTAGGCCCTGGTTCTGTGATAATTCTCTCTCCTTTCCATGAGAAGATTGTGAGTTGTAACTTCCCTTAAACTCATCTGCCAGGTGTTAGTTGTTTGCCCCCTGATAGGCTAAATATACATTGGGTTTTTACAGAGTATTCTGTGTCCAGGTCCCTTTAAAGCATCTCGAAAACTAGGAAACAATAGAATATCGGTTTACTGCTTTTTAATCATATTACGCAGCCTACTAATTACAGTGTGCATGAGATTAATGGTACAGAGACATACTCACCTGAGGAATCATCAGAAATAGGTGTATGTATGTAGTTCTAAGTTTTGACGCTCATATCTCACTGGACTGTAGTGTGCTCTACCTTTTATAGTCTTTCCAGCTTCTTCGTAACGTGATGATAACATGCCAACCGGGTTGGGTTCTTTTTATTCCATTATGTTATCTTGCAAATTATGTTAGCCACTCGACTGCGCATGTGCGACACTATCATTGCTTTTCCCACAGGTTCTACCGTTAAATCTCATTTATCTCATAACTTTCTCAATTAGAATATTATATTAAGTCACTCTTCTGATCACCACCTGGCTGCTTGGCTCGGTGATTGAAACCCACAATGTTTGTCATTGCAAATTATTAGTCCATTAATGTTTGGCAGTAGGATCTAATCTTGTCCTCAGTATGACCTCTTACACCAGCCTCTACAGCGATGCTTCGTTTTATTATGTGTAAGAGTCTTTAACATTGAGAAATGTTTAATAACGTTATTGTGGCCTTCCCCAACTAACTTACCCGTGTCTGCACCAGACTGGCACGAGAGTGTAATACTGAGAGAGGCTTGCATTGTCACAAATGCTGAATCTGTGATGAGATGTTAAACCGAGGCCACATCTGGTCTCCCGCATTGCTTAATATGTGACCCTTCCTGCAGATGTGCTCTCCTTAATATCAGGTGCAAAATGTTATCACCTCACCCCCTCGCTGGCTCTAATATGCTGATACTGCCTGCACTTGGAGTGGAGCGTGATCTAGTCCCTCCAACAGCCCAATGTCACAGCACATTTCATGAACGTAGGTGGTTTATGTGCAGGACTAGGACATTCTTCCCCTGGAGCCACACCGGCCTTTCAATTAGATCAGGGCTGATATGTATCTTAAATCTATCTAACGACCATGGTTCCGTAACTAATAATACCCCTTTGCCTAACAACAATCTGTGGGCTAGAGATTCCTCGCTTGCGGTGACGCGAAACGGGCGTCATCGAATCGCCCGCCTTTATGCACAGCGGCAGATATTTAGTTCCGTTGACTGCAGAAGAACTGAATATCAGGCGCTGCATATAACGAGCGCTCGATCCGAGCCTCCGGTTTTGCTACACCGCTTGAGTCTAATACCTAGAACTATGAATCTCAATATAGAAGTTTTCCATTGATCTCCAGCCTCAGCAGCTTCTTGGGGTCAGAGTTTGAAATTTCCACTATCCTTTTGTCTGCTTCCTGACATCAACCCTGAAGGTTCTAGCTCTATTTTAAATTATAGTCCCTTGTACTGTACTCGCCTATGAACATAATGGAACGGTAGCTCTATATCTGTGCAATCTGCTTCACGTTGGAACACTACTGTTATGGATTTTGTCTTATATCTCAATCAGGGGAAAAAAGCTACAAAAACGAACTAGGTAAAATGCATCACCGCACTTGTCGTTTATTGAGCTGAGAATCCTAACCTGCGGAGTTACAATGGGATTGTAGAAGCCCTTTTGTCAATACTGCATTTCTGGTTGGAGCACACGTCATAATCATTTGCTTTCCATCTCTTGCGTATATTCCACTGTCCGCTTCTTCTTCAATCATCTGTCGCACTTACTGGGAGGAATGTGGTTATTTCGAGTGAGTATAAACTGAAAGTGCGCCTGATCATGCTTGAGTGCGCCACCTCGTGGCATAAAACTTAAGTAAGTCTTTCTTAGTTTCCCCTTCTGCACAAACTGTCTTTGCCCTGAAAGTTGTTGGCAGTTCGAGCTGATAACGGCACAGCAAGCGCAACAGGGCGTCTGCGACCTTGTTGAATGATCGGAGCAACTGGTTAAGTTTTTCTCCTTGGCCAATGAGATTGAAGGGTTGAGAAATAACAAGTGGAGCGGCTGAGTCGGTGGGTGAATTGAGCGAGATAATTCAATGTAAGATCAGATCCAGAAAGCGAAATAAACAGGGTAAATTTAAGAATTGATTAATACAGAGAGACAGAAGAGACAGAAAAGAAAAGTAAGAGTTTCTTTTCACTATTTATAATTTGACAACGTTTAAAATCTCCAGCAACAATTCAGGAACCGAAGGAGTAATACTCCACAATTATAATTGTCCACTTTCTGAGCCAGAGAGGTTGGTTGTCAGTCGTTAAGTATTATCACGTTGTCAAAAAAGAATTTCCGCTATTAATTATTAGCTCCAACTTTCTGTGGCGAGTTTATGAGCCATTAATGTGCAAATGAAGCAAATTTGTGAAACTCATGTTGACATTAAGGGTGAGATGCCGTTTACGCAAAGCTAACTGCGTAACAGTGGAAAATCGTTCAGTAACTTATGGCGATTCATAACTCACGGCGTTGGCTCCAGCTTGAAACTCGAAACAATTTGCTAGGCGATTTGAACATAAATAACGACGTGTGTTATCACACAACGTTATATTTTCGTAAAATCCGGCCCTAATTGCTTTCCATATGTATATTACCAGCCAGTATATGGCGATGACCACAGAAAAGCACGACCTGGACGTAGGTATTAAACAGTTGTGTATGAATGGCTATTGCGGAATAGTCCCCATGACTATTTACTGCGGTTCTTAAACTCATAAGCAAATACAAAACTGTCTGAAAGCAAATAAAGGACAGTCTGCCCAAGTAGCCTCTCCCTTTCCAATATTTCAATCCCACCCACGTGCCTTCGCGCTCTGGGGTGAAATTAAATTTCGATGGGCGGAAAGGGGCGGTCGGGACGGCAGGCGGTTATACAGCCCGCATGGTTCGACTTTCTTTAGACGTCATATCCACCGCCTTCCGATTTGCCGCTGTCTGAAACTACAGTTCATCTGAAGTTTCTCCTACACCTTTATAAATCACTGGTTAAGCTTCAGCTGGAGGATTATGCCATCTTCTGGGGACCACACTTTGGCAAAGATGGCAAGGGCTTGGAGAGGGTGCAGAGGATATTGACCATATTGCAAAGAGGGATGAGTGGCGTCAGTTACATGAAGGAACAGGAACATCGGGAATTGTTCTCCTTTCAACAGAGAACCTTAAGGGGCGATTTCATAAAGGTGATCAAAATCATGAAGTTTATTGATCGAGTAAATAAGAAAAACCGGTTTCCACTGGCAAAAGTTTCAGTACTCATTCGAAAAAGATTTAAGGTAATTGGCATAATTGCCAGAAGGGGCGCAGTGGAGTTATTTCTTTACACTGTGTGTTATCATGTCCTGGAAGGCACTGCGTGAAAGTGTAGTGGAAGCAGATTCAGTAGCAACTCCCAACAGCGAATTGGATAAATACCAGAAGGGGAGAAAATTGCAGTAATATGGGGAAACACTCGGGGGAATGGGACTGTATAAATAGCTCTTTAAGGAGCTGTGGGCCGAAAGGACCAATTCTTTGACGTTGGGTTCTATGAATCTATATCCCTGAGTTTTGGCATTCTCCTGAAGCTCGCCCAGGCCGCTCTTGATATGTTTTGTCCTGTTCTTCTTTCATTTGTAATTATTGGGCACCTTGCAGCTAAACTTCAACATGTGGGTCAATTGTCTCCTCTTGACACCACAAGGGGTAGAATTCAACTTAAGGAGCTATTGGGGCAGATTACCAAAGGCGTGGTCAATGAGTTAGGTTTTAATGACCGTCTTAAAGGAGGAGAAATAGTTAGAGAGGCGGAGAGTTTTAGGGATGCCGATCCAGAGCTTAAGGACACAGCACAGGAAGGCACGGCCGCCAATGGTGGAATGGTTACAATTGATCATGTTAAAGAGGCCACACTTGAAGCAGCGGTGTTATCTCGGAGAGTTTGGGGCAGGAGGAGGTTGCAGAGATAGGGAAGGGCAAGGCCATGGAGAGATTTGCAAACCAGGAAGAGAATTTTAAAATCGAAGCGTTGCACACCCAGGACCAATGTACCTCAGGGAGCACAGAGATTCGAATGGGCTTACGTCTGTGGAGGGTGGAAGATTGGAGGCCGCTGAGCCGTATGTTGGAATAGACAAGACAAGCGGTAACAAAGGCTTGGATGAGGGTTTCAGCTGCGGGTGATCTAAGTTAGGGGTGGAGTTTGGTGATTAGCAGTTTAATGGGAAAAAGCTCGCGGGAGTAGGAGGTGGGTCCCATGAAAGGTGAGCTCCTAGACTGCATGAAGGTTGATAGGAGATAAACTAAAGAAAGATGCGTGCCTCGGCCTTGGGAAGACGGGGACAGCAGGGAAAGTTTAGCCCATTGGGCTGGGGGAAGGGAGGGAAGAGACAGAGACAACTGAATGGAATGTCTCAATCTTAGTGACAAACAACTCCACTAAAAACAGGTGCTAAAAACCATCATGCCTGGTTCGCCTCTCTGACCGTGTACAATTTCGTCCTCACTTACAAAAATAGGTCAGGCATGTTTGTGGATGCTGTTTCTCCATTGATTTTAACCTAAAAAAATATTTTTATTTTAAAGACAAATGTGACGCCCTTCTTGCACGCGTCAGTGAGTACAAACACGTTTTATTCACTCCCTGTTTCCCGCCTCCCAATTCTACATTTTTCTAAACAATTGTAATGTTTTCTAGTGGTATAAACAATGGCGATATAACTATTAAACGTGTTTAAACATGCCTAAAACAGGAGCACGCCATTCCTCCCATCGACATTTTTCTGCCATTAAATTAGATGACCGATAATCTCTGTCTGAACACAGTCTGCTCGCCATGGTTCTGTAACCCTTAATATCCATGCCTAAAAAAATCTATCTATCTCAGCTTTGAAATTTTCCCATGCCCCAGCTACTACAGCTTTGTTGGGGGTGGGTGGTCCAGATTCCTGCTCCCATTGATGTGAAGTAATGTTTCCTGACCTCACCACTGAAAGGCCTAGCACTATTTTTAAGTTTAAACCCCCTAGTTGCTAAGGTGTCGGGACCCAAGCAATGGTCTGCAGGAGGCTGTTGCTCAGTTCAGAAGCTTTGACTCGCACTATTACGCCAGCAGAATTCAACTGTACCTAAAACAAGGAAACAGGCCATTCGGCCCAATCAGTCCGGGGTGGCGATTATTCCCTATTAGAGCAGTAGCCTTAATACCAGGTGACCGCCCCGGTACTGTAACCCTACACTTCCAGCAGCTACCTAACCAATGTTTAACAGTTCATTACTGAAAATGATCAGGGGTGGGATGCAAAGTGATTGAATATGTGGCGGGGAATATGAGGGCGTCTGATGCCTGTTTGGCACCCCTGCCGATGCCCTTTTCACACGAGGTCATTAGGTCTCGTAGAGCATTCAAAAGACTCACAAGTGTAGCAATCCATTCTGTTCAGTCGTGCCAAATGTGCAGGACCCCATCGGCCCCCGTTATAGGGAAAGCCCCATGCTGAGTTCCGTCGACTATAACGGAACTCACTAGCGAAAGGGGCCTTTAAAGTGCGCCCGATGCCATGCTACCCGAGTTCCTCATGGACATGAAAATTAGACGCGCTAAGGATTCGCTCCTGCCCATTTTGCACTACTGCCGAGAAGAATTGCTTTTCCCAGTCTGTTTCTATCTGCAGTGTCGCATTATCCCCTCAGAATTTTGAACACTTCATTCAAATCACTACTTAATACCCGTTGTCCAATAAACCAAAATCCAGCCCATATATGCTTTGCTATAGGCTGACCTCCAATCCAACAACACCACCAGGACCCTCAGCCACGGTGTATTGGATAGAACGCTAGCGTCTGAGTCAGAATTTTGTGGGTTCAAGTCCCACAGCAGAGACTTGAGCTCATCATCCAAGTTGTCACTCCATTGCTGCACAGTTGCTGTCTCTCGGCTTAGATGTTAAGCCAAGGCTCGCTTGCTTTCTCAGGTGGATGTCGAAGAGCCGATGGTAATATTTCGAAGGACAGCAGGGGAGTTGTCCTCGGTGCCTTGGCCAATAATGTTCGCTCAATCATCACGAATTCATGCTGAGTTTCTTGTCAAGATCCGATTGCTGTTTATGCGAGAAAGCTATAATCAAATAGGCTGCACTTTCTCCTGCATTACATTAGTGAGCACACGTGAAAAACTGGCTCATTGTCTTTCAAGCACTTTGTGACGTCTTGCTGTCGTGAAATGCAAAGTCCATTTTTCTTTCCTTCTTCATTTTAATTAATAGTCTGAGTTGTGCATTTTGCCAACAGTTGACGATAACCTAAAGCAAGAGGAAGGTAAGGGAAGCTGAGAATAATTGGAAACTGTTCTTTGCTAATAATATTGGCCCTGAAGTTGTGGTGGGTATTAATGGTGAAACTTTGAAACTGGCATTTTAATTTTGTGGTGTTTCAAATGTCAACATTATGATAAAAATGCAATTTCTAAGTAACTTCATATTTTTCAAATAAATGTTTAGCAATTTGGTCATCTTTGAGAGTCCCAAACTACTTTTGCTCTCTGTGCCATTTTCAAAACGTCTGAATAAAAGCTATTTATTCACTTCCTTGTTCCTTTCTGTTAGGGGTACGGTAGCATAAAGCTGGGAAAAGGGGGAGGGGATAAAGGAACAAAGGGGGAGATGAAGAGACATTAAGAGACATTAAGAGATATGTAAGGTTAGATGTGGTGTTAATGTGACAGATTAAGACTGAATGAAGTGTGAAATCCACTGGCAGAATGAAGGACAGCTGCCAGCTTCTAGGAGGGAAAAAAAAAGGTGTGGGGGGACAAATAAAAGGGTGGATAAAATAAAATATAAATGTGATTGGAGCTGAGGTTATGATCTAAAATTGTTGAACTCGATATTGAGTCCAGAGGGCTGTAGCGTGCCTAAACGAAAGATGTGTTGCTGTTCCTCGAGCTTACGCTGAGCTTCCGTGGCTCTTCCCAGTTCTGATGAAAGGTCATCGACTTGAAAAGTTAACTCTCTTTCTCTCTCCACGGATGCTGCCTGGCCTGCTGAGTTTTTCCAGCGTTTTCTGTTGTTATTATAGTGGTTATGTAACTAGACTAGTAATCCAACTCAGACCTAGCACTAATGATCCAGAGGCAGGAGTTCAGAATCGCACCAGCTGTGGAATCTAACTTCAGTTATTTTAAGTAATCTGGAATAAAAAATCTCGCATGAACCATGAAACTACTGGATTGTCGTAAAAACATATTTGTTTCACTAAAGTCCTTTAGAGAAGGAAATCTGCCGTCCTTATTTGGCCTAGCCTAAATGTGACTCCACAGACTCACAGCCATGTGGTTGACTTTAATTTGACCTCCGAGTCTAGTAAGCCACTCATTTGTAACAAACGGCTACAAATAAGTATCGTCGACTGCAGTGGTTGAAGAAGGCGGCTCACCACCACCTTCTCAAGGGCAATTAGCGATGGGCAATGAATGCTGGCCTTGCCAGCGACGCCCACATCCCAGGAGCGAATAAATAAAATAATTCTGCAATATGATTGGCTGCTTAAACGGCTTGTTGAGTCCACAGCAGAGAACTCTAGGCTATCTCCATTATATTACACTGATCTCACTTACGCATTGAAAAAGGCAAACTCTTCGCCACAGAGGTGAGCGAAATCTATGCTTCGCCACTTACCACAAATGGAGGGCGATTACGCAGGTTTTGCCACAAGCTCATCAACTACTGCAAGACCTGGATGTCTATAGTTCAGTACGTTTCTTAAAGGTCGACTAACATGTATTAGGTCATGGCCCGGATTTTGCCCTGTTCATGAAGGCAAATTGTTAGCGCTCGGCGTCAGTTCCACTCTGAAACTGACCATAACTTTAGTATTCAGCGCATGCGCAGATAAACGGAAAGATCATGCATCTGCGGTCATTCGTTCACTGTGCCGGACGCGCTGTGGATTACAAATTCCCAGATTTCAGTGAAATCAGTTGAAGGGAACAAAAGCTAAGCGTCTCCTTTCTGAATACCCTGTTAAACACTCTATTAAAATGAAGCCTCTGAGGTTTTCATGGCACATTGTCTTCTGAACAACCGTTCT
This sequence comes from Squalus acanthias, assembly GCA_030390025.1. Lineage (NCBI taxonomy): Eukaryota > Metazoa > Chordata > Chondrichthyes > Squaliformes > Squalidae > Squalus > Squalus acanthias. The sequence continues at coordinate 11,816,236 of CM059453.1, forward strand.
CGCCCTGAGAAACGAATTTTGTATTTGAGGAATGTCAAATTTAACCATTACAGTATTCGAAATATTTAACATAATATAAAAAAAAGCTTATTTATGATAGCTCAGCTTCTACCTCAAACCCGTGTGCCTGTCCTAATCTTTATTCGCTCTTTGTAAACTTTTAATACGTGAATGGAATCAGTGCTTTTTATTTCCTGGTTTGCAGTCTGTGAGAATTCTTCAATGTGATTGGCTACTTAGACAGATTGTTGACGTCACTGCTGAAAAAGGACCTCTGTAATAATAGTGTGTGTCAAATCTGCACTGTAGTGATGATGTTTGAAATTTCCTTTCAGAAATTAACAAGCTGCAGGCAGCACTGAAAGATTGCTGTGAGCATATCCACTAATGCGTGTGCTGTCATTTGATGTTCAATGGCATTCCTGCCACGGTGCACCCTCCGTTAACTTGAGCTCATCCAAAACTCTGCTGCTTGTTACCGAATATTCACTGAGCTCCATTCAACCATCACCACGTTGCTGGCTGATCGATTTGGCTCCAGAATCAGTTACGCCTCGATCCTAAAATTGTCATCTTATTCCCAAATGCCTCCAAGGCTTCGCAGCTCCCTATCTCATTAACCTCCTCCAGCCCTACAATCCTCCGAGTTAGCTGCACTCCTCGAATTTTGGCCTCTTGCACACACACCGGTTTTCAACACTCCTCCATCGGTGGCCGAACCTTCAGCTACTTAGGCCGTATAACTGGAATTCCCACACTAAACCTCACAATCTTTCTATCCAGGTTTCAGAGGCTCCTTTAAACCTATCCCTCTGACCAAGTTTTTGATCAGCGAACTTAGAATTCCCTTACGTGGCTAAATGTGTGAACGAAACTGAGTGGTTTAATGTCAGGAAAATAACATTGGGAATTCTGAAGAACTGAAATAACCATCGCAGTCGCAAAATCTTGGCAGATCTGAGGGACTGCTTCACTGTGGGAGGTGTATGCAACAGATCAAAGTCCAAGGCAACAGCCCACCCGCTTCCCTCTGCTGAAGCAATGCAAAATACAGAAATGAACTATTCGAAGGACGACACAAACTCGCGATCTCCACATGGGAACACCACCACCTCCAAGTCCCGCTCCAAGTCACGAACCTTCCTGACTTGGGAATATATCGTCGTTCCTTCATCATGGTCGGATCAAAATTCCTGGAACTTCCCACATAACAGCAACTTCACCACACGAACTTCAGAGTTACAATAGGGAGGCTCGCCATTACTTTCTCAGGGTCAACTGGGGAAGGGCAATAAATGCTGGCCTTGCCAGCGACGCCCCACTTCCGGTAAAATTATAAATAAATAAAGGGCACAATGCAAGGGCTCCGTGCGGCGCTGTGTACATTTACCCCAGGTTAAAAATTGCTGTTTGTGGCAGCTTGCTGTGCGCAGACCAGCTGCTACGTTTTCCTGCACTACTTCAACAGTCACGCTTCAAAAGTCCCCTTCGGGTGTCCACAGAACGTGGAAGGAGCGAAATCAATGAAAATGAATACTTTCTTGTCTTTTCTGCTTGATATTTCTTTTTCTTTCGTTCCTTCATGGTGTATTTCTTTTGTTCTAGTTGCATTTGACCGTCGGTTGCTCTTTCAATTTCCTCTTTCTTTCTTTCTTTCTTTCTTTTTGAATTATTTTCTTTCTTCGTTTCTTTCTCTCTTTCGTTCTTGCTTTCTTTCTTTCCTTCTTTCTTTTATTCTTTAATTCTTCCTTTCCTTCTTTTTGTCTCACTTTCTTTCTTATTTCTTTCTTACTTGAATTTTTCATTCATTCTTTCACTCTTCCTTTCTTTTTTCTTTCTTTTTTTCTTCGTTTCATTCTATCTTTCTTTCTTTCTCTCTTTCTTTCATTCTTTCTTTCATTCTTCCTCCCTTTCTTTCTTTCTATCTATCTTTCTTTCCTTCTTCCTTCCTTCCTCTTCTTCTATCTTTCTTTCTTTCTCTCTTTCTTTCATTCTTTCTTTCATTCTTCCTCCCTTTCTTTCTTTCTATCTATCTTTCTTTCCTTCTTCCTTCCTTTCCTTCATTCTTTCTTTCTTTTTTTCTTTCTGTTTTTCTTTCTTTGTTTCTTTCTTTCTTTTTTTCATTAATTATTTTTTCTTTATTCGTTTCTTTCTTTCTTCCTTTCATCAGTCTTTCGTTCTTTCTTCAGTCTTTATGCCTTTCTTTCATTCTTGCCATCAACGTTTATTTATTCTGATTGCTCCGAATTCGCCAATGTCACCACACTTCCTTTTGTTACCCCGGAGGGCAGTTAAATTTTCTAGAAATGAAAATAAAAGTAAATGTACATGGAATTAGAAAGCAAAACTCAACCAATATTTAATTTGTGCTGTTTTGTAACATTCGATGCAGGATCTTTGGGGTTATTTTCAGCATTTCGTGCTATGCTTTGCATTTTCTATCCAGACGATACCTTCATATAAATGTGAACTGCGTCTTAACCACCTTAGGTCCTGTCAAATTTTTCTAGCAAGATTATTAACTCATATTGGCTCTGAAGCTGTTTTAATTCTGGCTGTATTACATTTCATTTTCAGTGGACAATCTTAAAAAGTTAACTTCAGGTAACCTAAACAACATGCCCAATCGCAGGAAAATAAACTCGTCACTAGGTCGCACAGGAGCGAGAACAGAAATGTGTTATATATGTCTGTACATATATATATAAAACCTAGGAGCATCTGTTCTGCCATTCAATTGGATCATGGCTGATCAGCATCCCAAACTCCAATGATCCACCGTTGCTCCAAATTCCTTGATAGCCTTACCATACATATCTATCAATCCCAGTTTTTACATTTTCAATTGACCTAAGCTGATAAACTTTTTGCGGGAGATAATTCCAGATTTCTACTACCTTTTATGTGGAGAAGTGTTTCTGACAATACCCTTGAGTGGTCTGTCTCTAATTTTACGAATTCCCCCTGATTCCATTACCTAATCAAGCGATCTGGCAATATCAGTCCTGAGAATTTGAACTGACTTCTAAACCACGGCCCTTTAGAGGAGTCAGTTCCAGATTTCCACGACCATTTGCGTGAAATATCGCTCCATGATATCAACCCGGCACGGCATGGTTCTAATTTTATGACTGAATCATTTGCTCCACGCGAGGAATTTGTTTTTCTCTATTTAGGCTAAACAAGGAGAGGACAGAAACCAGCGCAAGGGGATATGGGCTGTGAGATTGGGCTGATGAGTTGCATTCGACCAAACTGACATTTTGTTTTTCAAATTCTCGAGCATCAGTTTCACGTTCCAATATAGAAGAATATGGATGGAAATTGGTGCAAAGTTTTCGTAACTAACGCAAGATGATTGAACTGAAACCAAAGTTTAGATAAACTAACAGGCTTAATTTCACTTCAACACATACAGTAACCTCGTTGGGAAACTACGCCTTAACCCGCCTATTCAATGGTGTATGGTTACAAATGTTGCAGTTATTCGTGTACCTGGACAGTGGGCAGATAAATAAAATCATAAGACTCTAAGCGTTAATATAAGTTTCCTTTAATTATTTGACATTCCAGGCAGCATTAAAACAGTTTAAACAAACATAAATACAGCTTAAAGCAATACCTGCCTCCAATAAACCCAAGAATCAGAGCATCAATGAAGAAGAGCGATCAGCTCCCTCGCAGCTCTGGAGTATCTTCCATTTCCTGAACGTCCGTCCTCTCGGCAACGCTTCTGAATCTCCTTCGACAGCCGTGCCAGACCTGCCACGATGGCTTAATTTAATGTTATTTCTGCGGATGTGTTGGAATTTAACGTAAGGGGATGATGGATGCTGTCCAATCAGCCACCATTGCTCGGTTGCAATGATGGACGGCTGGCTCTTTGGCGTGCGTCACGGAATTTCCTTAGGGGTTAAGTCAGGTGCAACCTTTTACCCACAGGCTGTGTTTCGATCTGAGCTGTTCCAGAATATAGAAAGCGCAGTCCTCTCTTATCAGTTTCCAACTTTCTCCAAGTCTTGCTTCACACAACCATGTCTTGTCCTTCCCAACGATGTCTAATGGCAGCAGACTTTAATCAAGGATTGTTCAAGTTTACTCATTTCGCTCTTGTCATTTGATTGGGGGGTTTTGCAGACATTCGTGAACAGGCTGTCTTTTAGTTTTAAAATACAAAGGTCCTAGCGATATTAATGTACAATGTCGAAGGGAGGAACGTTAACTCTGTTTAAACCTTCATTGGAAAGTACAACGAGCGTTGGAACCGTCAGGATTCTGCCAGGCAGATTAAGTTGAAATTAATCTTGCAACGATAGTTTCTGCGTTTTAAAAAATATCCTTAATTTCATTAAACAGGAAGGTCTTTGGAAGATTGCGAAGAAGGTAATAGGCATTGTTTTACTAGTTACATAATCTTTGAGATGTGGAAGATAAACGCGAAATACTGCAAATCTGTAAATCGGAAGCAAATGGGATCTTGGGCTTCATAAATAGAGGTATTCAGTACAAAAGTAGAGAAGTTATGTTGAACCTTCATAAAGCGCTGGTTAGGCCAGAACTGGATTATTGCGTTCAGTTCAGGTCACCACACTTTAGGGAGGATGTGAAAGCTCTTGAGAGGGTGCAGAGGAGATTTACCGGAATGGTTCCGGGGATGGGGGATCTTAGCTACAAGGTCAGGTTGGAGAAGATGGATTTGCTTTCGTTAGAGCAATGGAATTTGAGGGGTGATTGATAGAGGTGTACAAGATTATGACGGGATTGGATAGGCTAGACGGAGAAAGTATTTTCCCACTAGTTGATGGTACAAAGACTAGGGGACACAGATTGAAGGTGTGGGGGTAAGAAATACAGTTGGGATGTGAGGAAAAACATTTTACGCAGCGAGTGGTGAGAACCTGGAAATCGATGCCGACGGAAGTGGTGGAAGTGGAGACACTCAATGTTTTCAAGGGGAGAATGGATAGGCACTTGAGGGAAATAAACTTGTAGTGCTACGAGGATAGAGCGGGGGGGAATGGGACTGACTGGATTACTCTACAGAGAGCCGGCACGGACTCGATGGACGAATGTCCTCCTTCTGTGCCGTTATGACTCTATGACTCTAAAAACATGAACCTGCTGGAAATACTCAACAGATCGGACTGCATCTGCGAAAGGAGGCACGGAGTTAACGTTTCAGCTCGGTGAACTTTATTCAGAACAGGAAGATGTTAGAGATTTAACTGTTCATAAGCAAGTCCATAGCCAGGCAAAGGTTGCGGGGAAGAAAAGTACAAAAATGTCATATCCGTGAAAGGTTGAGAGAATAACTCATTTAAATTACAAAATGATGATGGTGAAATATAAATCGGGTGGTAATCTGATTAGTAAGGAAACAAATTGATCGGTCCAGTGGAGGCCCTCGACCGTGTCCATCCCATTTCCTGCACTTTAGTCTCCATTCCTTTCCCTCCCTCACAAGGCCACCCTTGCCCTCACGTTCCAGCCCACCAGCCTCAAAATTCAACGGATCATTTTCCGCCCTTTCTGCCACCTCCAGCGCCAAATCTCCAGCAACTACCTCTTTCCCTCCCCTCGCTTTTCAGCTTTCAGAATTGACCGTTCAGTCTACGACAACCTGGCCCACTCTTCTATTATCCTAACGTAAGCTCACCATCCTACGCCACGTTCCCGTGCAAGAGCAGGAGATGCAACAGCTCATCATTCGGCTAGTCCCTTCCCACCGTCCGGGGTCCCAAACGCTCCGTCCAGGTGAAACAGCAATATAATTGTAAAATTTCCGATTTAGTATACTGCAGTCGCATCACACAATATGCTCTACTCGACATTGGGGTGATCAAATGCAGATTGGCTGGTCGCCTTGCAGGACACAGCCATTCAGTCCGCAAGCTTGACCACGTGATACAAGACATTTGCAATTGTATTACTCATTCCCACTCTGACCTCTCTGTCCTCGTTCTCCTCCACTTTTCCCATGAAGCACAGCGCATGCTACAGTCACAACTGTTATCTTTCTATTGGGCACTTTGCAACCTTCTGGAGTGAACACTAATTTTTATAACTTTAGATAACAACCATTGCTCATTGTTTTCGGACAGCTGGTATTGATTCTGCTGTTGCAATGTACAGCTCGACCTATTTTTATGCAAATTATGCAATGTGTTCCCTTAATCATTATCCTTTTTGTCATTTTTGAGTTATGCCCTCTACCCGAACACAGACTTGCCTTTTTATCCTATCCTTGACGTCACCCCTCTTTCCCTGGCACTGCACTTGCTTTTAAACTGTTAAATCGCTATCTTCTTCCAGTCTGACAATAGGTCATCGCCCTGAAAGTAAACCCTTTTTATCTCTACGCATTTTACGGCTTCCCTGCTGAATATTTCCAGTATTTACTGCCTTTATAGAAGATTAGTGGTGTCAGATTGGTAGCGTTTGCGCGTCGGATTCAGAAGATCGTGGGCTCATACATCCACTTCAGAGAATTGAGCAAAAAAATCTTCTAGTGTGGTAGTGCAGCACTGTCGGAGGGGCCGTCTTTCGGATGAGACATTAAGGCAAGGCTCCGCCTGCCCTCTAAACTAGATTAAAAAGTTCCGATTTGCCCATTAGGGGGCGACAGTCTAACCAAAGGCCCATGACATTCAATGGCATTTGCATCGCTGAATACCCCACCATCAACATCCTGGGGGTCACCATTGACCAGAAAATTTACTGGACCTGCCACATAAATACTGTGGCAACAAGAGCAGGTCAGAGGCTGGGTATTCTGCGGCGAGTGTCTCACCTCCTGTTTCCCCAAAGCCTTTCTACCATCTACAAGGCACAAGTCAGCAGTGTGATGGAATACTCTCCAATTGCCTGGATGGTTGCAGCTCCAACAACACTCAAGAAGCTCCACACCATCTAGGACAAAGCAGCCCGCTTGATTGCCACCCCATCTACCACTTTAAAAAACTTTACTCCCTGCACCACCGGCCTACCCTGGCTACAGTGTGTACCATCTACAAGTTGCACTGCAGCAACTCGCCAAGGATTCTTCGGCAGCACCTCCCAAGCCCGCAAAGCCTTCCAACTAGAAGGACAAGGGCAGCCGATGCATAGAAACACCACCACCTCCAATTTCCCCTCCAAGTCACACACCCTCCTGATTTAGAATTATATCGCCGATCCTTCATCGTCGCTGGGTCAAAATACTGGAACTCCCTCCCTAACAGCACTGTGGGAGTACCATCACCATACGGACTGCAGCGGTTCAAGAAGGCGGATCACCACCATCTTGGCAAGGGCAATTAGGGATGTGCAATAAATTCTGGCCTTGCCAGCGACGCCCACATCCCATAATCGAATAAAAAAATACACAAGTGGCCTGGGCAATATTTATCCCTCAAGCAACAGATTATCTGGTCATTATCCCATTGCTAATGGGAGCTTATTACCTGTAAATTTGCTGTCGCGTTTCCCACATTGCAACAGTGACTTTACTTCAAAAAGTACTTAATTGGCTGTAAGGAACTTGTGAACGTTCTGACTTCGGTGAAAGTGCATTCTAAATGCAAGTTCTCTATTATTTCGCTATATATATATATTCCACTTTAAGCTGGAGACTGCTGACCCGATTATATGTTTGGTAACTTTGGCCGAGCTTGAATTACTAATTAAACACCAGATTCTGTGTCATGTAGCCTACATGAGCCCCGAAACTTGTAGATTTGAATACTGGATATAATATTTAAATATTGAGGAAATTAACTTAACGTTTAAATTACAAGTTACTGGGCAAAAAAAAAATAACACCACATTTTGCTTTTCAGAATTGAAACTTCTGAAAGACCAATATAAACGTCTAGGTGAGAAAATAAACACTCAGTTGTTGATCCCGTTTTTAACATTTGAAGTGTTTTTATTCATTTATAAATGTTCATGTCCTTTTATCTCAAATTTAGTATTTTCGTGCTTTGTAAAATGCCGGGTCAAAATATTTCCATATTTGTCTTTGCTTATAAACTATGCAAAAAAAATAAGTAGCGAAATTTATCCTCACACATTACGCATAACACGCATACGGTCAGCTACTTCCCGTTTCATGTACTCCCCCTTTTTTTGTACTCACGTTCATGATGTATTTCTACACGCCGAGAGAGCCACGATCATAATGACACAAATATCTAATGACTTTATGTGACTTGCTTATGCGGAAGCAGTAAACAGCGCACGTGGGATCATTGGCTTTATAAATATAGTCGTAGCCTGCAAAGGCAAGGAAGTTCTGCTACACATTTATAACTCAGCTGGCATAAGGGGACAGAAATTCGGGTCGGAGGCTTCCCGCGGGTGCAAGCCCCCGACCTGCACTTACCTAGCACGCCTGCGGTTGTGCTTTGGGCCCCCGTGGGATTCCGATCCTGGGCCACCTCCAGCTGCCGGCGTGCAGTGCTCGCGTATCCCAAGGGGCGCAGTTAGTTCGAATGGTCCCCTGGGATCACGTGGTCAATGGAGAGCCAATCGGAGCAGGGAAACTCCATTCATAGATTTCACAGGAAGACCTGTCAAATCTATGAATAGAGTTAAGCCCCAAAACCTAACTAAAACTTAAATAAATTTTAAATAAAATCACATTTTTAAAATAACTATAAATTACATAAATTAACTATTTAAAAAAAAATTACATATTTGAAAAAAATTACTAACAGATTTTAACTGGGCTAAAAATAAATTTACCTATCTTTTAAAGTAGGTAAAAAAGATAAACCTGTGGAAAAAATGTTTAAATTTATCTTAGTTCATCACTTACCTTGTTAATAGAAGGTCTTGCGTCTGCTTTTGCAACGCGCATCTGCTAGGGACTTACCCTCCCGGAGAAACCTGAAAAAAAGAGAAGTTTCAGGCGTACGCACTGCCTCTACGGCGCACGAGTTTGACCTCTGAACGGAAGTTCCGGTTTCCAGCGCATGCCATTCTGTCCAGTTCTGGGCACCACACTTTAAAAAATGCCCTCAAGGCCTCGGATAGGCTGCAGTTGTGATTTACCGCAATGGTGTCAGTGGTGTGTGGCTTTCAGTTATGTGGAGATGCTAGTGAAACTGGGATGGTTTTCCTCAGAGGAGAAAAGCTTTAATAGGTGTGATCACCTTTGTGGCGGTTTTCAATAGAGTAGAAAGGGAGATTAGATTTTTCCCACTGGCAGGAAGGTCGGTTAGCAGAGGACAGAGATTTAAATTAATTTTCAAGAAGCTAGGGGGAGATGAGGATTTTTTTTAATACTGATCGAGTTTTAGCTTTCTGGAATGCACTACCTGAAAGTATGATAGAAGCACATTCATTGAAAAGTTTCAAAAGGGAATGGGCTCTCTGCTTCTGAAAGGAACATTTTGCAGGTCTATGGTAGAAAGTGTAGCGGGGAGTGGGAGTAATTTGTAGCTGATTCAGAGAGCTGACACATTCAGGACGGGCCAATTGGCCTCCATTTCTGACAGATGATTTTATGTTACTATAACTTCAGTCAGTATACTTGATGACTATCTCCAACAAGCGAAAGTCTAACCACCTCCCCTTGACATTCAACGGCGTTAACATCGCCGAATCCCCCACCGTCAGCATCCTGGGGGCTCACCATTGACCAGAAGCTTAACTGGACAACCAACATAAATACTGTGGCAACAAGAGCAAGTCAGAGGCTAGGTATTCGGCGGCGAGTTTCTCACTTCCTGACTCCCTAAAGCCTTTCCTCCATCTACAAGGCACAAGTAAGGAATGTTTTGGAATGCTCTCCACTGGCCTGGATGAGTGCAGCTGCAGCAATACTCAAGAAGCTCGACAGCATCCAGGACAAAGCAGCCCGTTTGATTGGCTCCCCATCCACCAACTTAAACATTCGCACCCTCCACCACCGGCATAGTTTGGCTGCAGTGTGTACCATCTACAAGATGCACTGCAGCAACTCGCCAAGGCTTATTCGGCAGCACCTCCCAAACCCGAGAACTCTTCCCCCTAGAAGGACAATGGCAGCAGGCGCATGGGAACACCACCACCTCCAAGTTCCCCACCAAGTCACACACCATCCTGACTTAGAAGTATATCGCCGATACTTCATCGTTGCTTGGTCAAAATCTTGGAACTCCCTCCCTAACAGCACTTTGGGAGTACCTTCGCCACACGGACTGCAGCCGCTCAAGAAGGCGGCTCACCACCATCTTCTCAAGGGCAACTAGGGATGGGCGCTAAATGCTGGCAATGTCAGCGACGGCCAGATCCCATAAGCGAATTTAAAAAAAGATGGTGTGGTAGTTAATGGAACGTTGGCGGATTCATCAATAGCGGCTGCGGCACCCTCCAGGTTAGGGTTTCCAGCAGTGCGTGAACAAATTGGAACAGAATTGAGGTAAGCATGAATCGCTTGCGGAGAAGTTGATAATGGGCCAGAAATTCGGGTCGGAGGCTTCCCGCGGGTGCAAGCCTCCGACCTTCACTTACCTAGCGCGCCTACCGTTGTGTTGTTGGTCCGCGTGGGATTCCGGTTCTGGGCCTCCACCAGCTGCGGATGTGACGTGCCTGCGTATCCCAGGGGCGCAGTTCGTTCCAAGCGGCCCCTGGGATCACGTGGGCCATGGAAAGCCAATCGGAGCAGGGAATCTCCATTCATAGAGATCAGACCCAAAACCTAACTAAAACTTCAAATAAATTTTAAATAATACACAATTTTAAAATAACTATAAATTGCATATATTAACTATTTTAAACAAAAAATAAAATTTTTGAAAAAAATATTTACAGTATTTAACGGGGCTAAAAATAAACTTATCTTTCTTTAAAGTATTTAAAAAAGAAAAAACCTGTGGAAAAAATGTTTAAATTTCACTTAATTCACCACTAACCTTGTTAAAAGCAAGCCTTGAGCCCGCTTTTTCCCCGCGCAGCTGCCATGGACTTACCCTCACTTCAAAACCTGTAAAAAAAAACGAAAGTTCGCTGCGTGCGCGCTGTCTCTCCGGCGCACGCGTTTGACCTCCGAACCCCTTCCTTCAAGGGAACGGAAGGTCCGGTTTCCAGCGCATGCGCAGTGCATGCTCGAAACCGGCACTTTTGTTGTGTCCACGGCTGAGTACACACCGCGTACTCACCCGGGGAGACACGAATTTCTGCGCCAATCAATTTTAAGGATGTAGAAATCGGGCAGGAGACCAGAGATAATTGATTTCGAGAAGCAGTGAGCTGAGGGATTGCAACTTGTTCTGCAGCTCAATGATAACAATCTAGAGTCTTAGAAAGCTACACTTTGAGTCCTCTTTGATCTGGACTGCTCACTCAAAGCTCATACGCAAAAAAGACAAGGGGACAGTATTGTCAGCGTTATTCTTATCCTCGTTTCTGTGACCTCGCCCCCTCTCTTTCTCTGTAACCTCCACCTGCCCTGCAACCGTCTGATATCGCTGCGTTCCTCCAATTCTAGCCTCTTTCACAACCCCCTGGATTGAATCAACCCTCTCATTGGCGGCCTTGCCTTCAGCTGCCTAGCACCTAGCATCTGGAATTCCATCCCTAAACCTCTCCGCCTCTCTACCTCTCTCTCATCCTTTAAAACCTAACCCACTGACAAATTATTTGGTCACCTGCCCTTAAATTACCTTATGTGGCTCTGTGTCCATTATTTTGGAGAGTACTCATTTGAATCGCATTAGGAGGTTGTTTCTATCTAAATGACGCCATATAAATTACAGTAGTTGTTTTTGTTTTTGACTTGAAAATGAGAAGCTTTACTTTATCCAAAATGTAGGGATTGCTGTCTCCTTCCTTAAACGAAGCACATTAACTGAGCATTACTTCTGATGGTGTTTGTAGAATATGGGCTGAAATTTGCCTTCGGTGTTACTGAAACACGGGTGGTGCCAAACACCCAACTTGATATTCAGTTTCATTTTAAGCAACAAAACTCAATGGGCTGTAATTTGCAGCCCCTACGTGTGCGTACGAGGTGCGCACGCGCCCGTAGGGGACTCGCAATTTCCGGCTTTAGGCATTCGAAACGCATGCGCCAGAACCTCGGATACTGAGATCTGTCAATAATTCGCTTGACGGACCGCACGCATCCACGGGAAGTAGGGCCTCCGCGGGCGGTGATTTGGCGGTTTGCCCAACTTCTGCCCAGCGAATTACCGTGAAATTCCTAGGCCTTGTAAAAGCAGGCGTAAGGCCTGCTTTTACCAACGTAAGACTTTTAAAGAACAGAAAAATAAATTGTTTCTATAACCTTACATTTGAAAACCTGTGAAGTAAGAAAAGTTTATATTTAAGCCACGTTAAAATATGTAAATTTATGTTTCGAAACATGTAAATGTTTGTTTTAATTAGTTAATTAAATGCCTTTTGATTAACTTTAAACATATGATTTGTTAAAATTTATTGGATGAGTATGTGTATTTTTGGAGGGCATTCCCATTCATATTTATGAGCATTCCACAGGTACGGAATGTTCAAAAGTATGAATGGGGATTCCTTTCTTTCATTGGTTGGGCCGGCCCACGTGATCTCAGGGGAGCTTGCGAACGGCCTGGGCCCCTGGGAGAGGTGGGCCTCTGCGCAGGCCAATGCATTGAGGCCCAGCAGCGCAAGTTTCTGAACCTCCGGAACCACCATGTAAGTTCTTAGATTTTTGTTCTGGTCCGAGTCACCCGCCCGTGGGAAACCTCCGAACACAAATTCAAGGCCAGTATCAAAGGTCGCCGATACGATGAAGCCCTTTTTGATCTACTGTCACTGTGCTTAAGAGAACTCGCACCATTCCCGAAGGAGCACATTGGAATAGCACGCTTGGAGCAAGTGTTTTGTATGGTTCCTCAGAGACTTGCTTGATTTCACTGTCGATTGAATATTTATGTTTGCACTATTTCCTTAAACAGAACTCGAAATGCAGAAGAAAGAGGACGGTAAATAATGGCATATGGAAGTCGTTATATTATCTACTGTTTGGTCTAACTGCATGTGCGGTCTATGATTTGTACAACTGCATGATGTGATCCTGTGGACTGCACTGGCTAACAGAATGATAAAATATTCTTGTTATGCACTTTGTTTCTACAGAGCGGGATAAAGAGTGTAAAAGCACGGGTAAGTAACAGAAAGTGGGTTAACATCCAGTATTAAAATATCTCCATATTGGTATTCTATTTGAACATTAATGTTATACCGAGCTTGTGTTAAACGGCACATTGAGGTGCACTTTAAACACGGCCGGTAGCGCAGAGCGGGCGTAGGTAAATTGGCAGAATGTCACACCGCCCATTTTTATTTGACATTGTACTCACGCGAGGGAAAAACATCTTGGGCCTCGCTAAAAGGACATTATTGCATTAGCAGCCCGTGTAACTCCCCGCCTGATGCAAACCTACGTCAACTTGGAGAGAACTGAATATCGGGTGTGGCGTATAATTGGCGGCCCATACGCTACCGCCCCTTTTATTGCCACTGCCAAAGACGGAAAATTACCCCTTTAAAGTACTTTTCATTTGCTGTTCTTTGCCCGGTTACAATAGTAGATTCTCCCTGCAATTTGCCTATCCGACTCTCGCTATTTGCACTCACTCACTGCGTCTTCTGATGCTATTGAATGTCTCGCTTTGAGCTTTGCTATTGATAGCTGTGGATTCCTGATCTTTTTTCCCAGTTAGCAGATTTTGGCAACTCACTTATTGATGTCGGTGAAGTAATTATTACAAATGTTCTGTTTCTAACGCTCTTTATCGCTCTCTTTGACACTCTCCCTCTATTGATCTGTTTCTCTCCTTTACTGCTCCCTCTCTCTCTATTTCTCGCTCTCTTAACCTATGACCCTGCAATATCAAAGAACCTTACTGCACAGAAAGAGGCCATTCACCCCAACCTGCCAGTGCTGCCTCTTTGAAGGAGCAATCCAATTATTCCCACCCCACCCTGCACTTACCCATAGCCTTACAATTTGTGTCCCCTTCAAGTATGTAGGCAATTCCCTTTTGAAATGTTACGAGCGAATCTGCTTCATAGACCCTTTCAGGCAGATCATAACCAATTACAGCGTAAACAAAATCCTGCTCAACTCCGCTGTGGTTCACCTGTCAATTAGCTTGCATCTGTGTCCTCTGGTTATCGACCCTTCAACCAGTGGAAACATTTTCTCCCTCTTCACTCTCACAGAAGCCTTCCTCATTTTGAACGCTTCTTTTAAATCTCCAATTTAACCGCTCTGCTCTAAGAAGAACAACTACAACTTCTATAGTCTCTCCACATATATGAGGTCACCCACCTCTTGCACTATTCCAAATTATATCCTCAGCACCTGCTCCAAGACCTTGGTATACTTCCTAAAGTGCCGTACCCATAATTGGCACAATAGTCCAACTGAGGCCTAACCGCTGATTTACATTTATCATTTAGTACTTAGTCCCGAGGTAACGTGTTTCAACAAAATGTTACCCAGCCTGACCTCTTTAAAAGTAGCGATTGACTGTCTGTGTCTTTCCAGAATTTCTTTCGGTTTCTCGGTTTATTTTCTAGTGGTTTTGTTTGATGACGAAAGTTTTTTTTTGTCGAACAGCCTTGGTCCAGTCGAAGATATTGGAGATGATTCCTGCTTCACTGCCTGGACATTACGCTTCATCTACTGTGCACAGCAGCGTCATTCCAACGTGGAAGATGGCACGACTGGAACGGAAATCTCTGGATTGTGCTGCAGTTCCTTTTAAATGTTGGGGCCGTCCACAACGTGAATATAAGATCGTCACCAATCAATCCAATGGGAATTTCAGGAGCAACTCCTTTATCCAGAGAATGATTAGTATGTGGGAAATGTAACTGCGAGAAATATTAATGTGAGAAGTCGCACAACACTAGGTTATAGTCCAACAGCTTTATTTGATATCATAAGCTTTCGGAGCGCTGCTCCTTCGTCAGGTGAAGTGAAGAGATGCATATAAGCACAGCATATATAGTCAGAGAATACTGCCAGATGATTACAGATCATCTTTCTAACTGCCGTTTATCACACCTCGGCAGAGAGATAATCACGGCAATCAAAGGTGTGGATGGTGTCCAAACAGGTGTGATAAAGGTCAGTTAGAAAGATTAACTTTAATCATCTGGCAGTGTTCTCTGACTATATATGCTGTGCCTATATGCATCTCTTCACTTCACCTGACGAACGTGCAGCGCTCCGAAAGCTTGTGATTTCAAATAAAGCTGTTGGACTATAACCTGGTGTTGTGCGACTTCTCACATTTGTCCACCCCAGTCCAACACCAGCATCTCTACATCATGAGAAGTATTAAAGTCGATTTGCAAACATGACTTTGAGTGGAAGCTAGATTAACACAAGAAATAGAAAGTAAAAGACGTTTTTGGAGATAGCGTTCAATAATATATGGTTGGCGGAGGATCTTAAGGAGTTAAACACCAGCCTGAGCTGTTGGGCCGACTGACATGTTCCTGTGCTGTAGATTCTGTGTAATTCAATGCAAATAGCAGGAAAATCAGCTGACTTGTGTTATTTGGATATTATCCCCTTGTCACATTTTCAGCTGGTCACTCAACCCAGGCAATTCAATTCCTAGATGTTAATGAGGGGAAAAGCTATTGCATTATGCATTCCAAATTCGGCCTATATATTGTTTATTTTACAGATGACCGAGTGACAGATCTTAAAGCAGGTAAGAACTTGTAGAATCACTGCAGTAACTGTACTCCTTTGGAATCATAACTGTAAAGTCTAATATTTAGAAGGACAGAGTTTATAGTGGCCAGTTCAATTGACAAAACTGAACCGTCCCTGGGTTTTAAGGCAACACGTCCGGCGGAAACAGCGCGGGTTTGGAAACAACGCCCTGTCCAATTTGACATCAATGAAGCGCAAAATTGGACGGGAGTAAAACGGGCGTCGCATCCGAACAGTCTGTTGAGTGGTTTCGTTTGAAATCGATGGAGGGAGGGGGCGGACACTGGGATTTTGCAACTTGGCGAATAGAGAGTAGAAACGATTGGTGTAGATGTTAAAAGGAGGAAACAGAATTAACGTTTCAGGTCGATGACCTTTCGTCAGAACTGGCGAAAGGTCATCGACCTGAAACGTTAACTCTGTTTCTCTATCTTCACAGATGCTGCCTGACCTGCTGAGTGTCTCCAGCATTTTCTGTTTTTATTTCAGATTTCCAGCATCTGCAGTATTTTCTATTGTGTTCAAAGGAGGATAGCTTTCATCAAATGTCTTCTCAGTCTTGCAGCAATTTTCAGGATGTAATTGTAACTATGGTTAATGGTGCAAACCAACGCTATGTAATTAGTCGCCCAGTACAGAGGCACTAGAGAAGGTGCAGATAATATTTATCAGGATGATGCCGAAAATGAGAGGTTATACTAATCAGGAAGGACTGAACAGGTTGGTTTATTTTCTCTCGAAAACGAAGTATCAGGGATGACCTTGGAGAGGCTTTCCAAATTATAAAGAGGTTCAGTAGGGTTGATGTAGAGAATCTGTTTCCACTCGGGGGAGAAGTTGAACCGAGGGATCATGAATAAACGTTAATCACGAATCAATCCAATAATTAATCGAGGAAGGAACGTCATTATGCAGAGATTGTTTAGAATGTGGAACTCGCTACCAGAAGGAGCAATTGAGGCGTACAGAACAGATGCAGTGAAGGGGAAGCTAGATAAATAGATGGGGGAGAAAGCAATATGTGGTCTGCTAATAGGGTGAGTTGAATTATGTTTGGAGGAGGCTCGTGTGGAGCATAAACATCTCCATAGACCATTTGGGCAGTAAGGCCTCTTTTGGTTTTGTAAATTCAACATGTTGCTATGGGCCGGGATTTGAGTTCAGTGGCGTAACTCCGGAGTACTCGATAAAATTATCCGCACCTTACCTTCTGGCTCAAGGGCTTCCGAGACTTCGGATCCTGTGCCTGCAGTTGCATGCATGCGTAAAGGCCCAGGGATACCACGGACACAGGCGGTTCGAAAG
This sequence comes from Squalus acanthias, assembly GCA_030390025.1. NCBI lineage: Eukaryota > Metazoa > Chordata > Chondrichthyes > Squaliformes > Squalidae > Squalus > Squalus acanthias. The sequence continues at coordinate 11,833,223 of CM059453.1, forward strand.
CGTCGCTGCGATCACGTGGGCCAGGTGCTGCAATTTGAATGGAGGATTCCTCATATTTACAAACGGAATCCCCAGAAGCGTATGAGGAATCCCCAAATACGTGTCCACATTTTCAAATGTAATTAAGATTCCCTTTAACAAAGCATTCACAGCAAAAAATAATGTTTTTGAAAAATATTTATAAACATTTTAATTCGGCCCAAAACAGAAATGAACTAATTTTAAAGATGAATGTATAATTTGTTATATTTAACTTTTTACTTAAAAAATTATATTAACACCTTACCCTAGAGAAAGCAGGTCCTCCGCCTGGCGTAAGGATTACGTGGGCATTTGCTGGGCAGTCTCTGAGCCAGTTTAAGTGATTCTTGAGTTGGTGCGGCTCATCTGTCAAGGTGAACCTCAGCAGATCGCAAGTTCCGGGTTTTCGCTCATGCGCAGTGCATGCAGAAACCTGGCTGTTGCGGGGCCTTTTACGCCGTCATGGGAAATGGTAAATCCGGGCCCATGTAATAATAGACTTCAATATAAAGGAAAATAGGGAGTCATGCATTAAGCAAAGGCTAATGCTATATCACCCGTTTTCGACAACTCCACAAATTTAAAATCACTCCTTTCTATTGCAAAGGAGCCATTATCCTATCTACAGGAAGGATGATGACGGCCCTGAATGTCCTATCGGAGGCTTCGTGCGGGCGGATGCCTCCGATCAGCAAAATATCTACCTGCTCGTTCCGTAGATACCGTGGCTTCCGCTCCTGGGCCTCACCTCTTGGAAATGCGCAGATGTCCACCTCTCCCAAGGGCGCACGCAGTTCGCAAGCGACCCTGGGATCAGGTGGGTCAGCACAACCAATGGAAGAAGGGAATCCCCCTTCTCAGTTGTGACTGTTCCGTCCGCAGGGAACTGTCAAATGTATGAATGGGGATGACTGCAGAAATGCTCCAACACACTGAAATAAATAAATCAAAACCATTACATAGATAAAATTAATTAAAATTGCATTTAATTCAATATGTTAAACAAACATTTAATATTCAATTTTTTATATGTTTTAACGGGGCTTAATATAAACTTACTTTATCAGCCACTGTTTTTAATTTATAAGTGAGTGATCAAATCTTATTTTTCTATTTTGTTAAACTCTTATGCTATTATAACTAGGGCTGCTTTTACCATAGGTAATAATCCTATGGCCTTTGAGCGGGCCGAATAGCAAATAGCGCAACTCTCTACCCGCATAGGCACTTTTCTTGGGCATGCGTTGGGATTCGCATGCCTAAACCCGGAACTTGCGCGGCCCCTATGGGCGCGTACGCACCCGTGGAGGTATGAATTCTTTGAAAATATCTTTCAAGAAATGTTTGTGATTTTCCGCGTTGACCTTGCCTCAATCAGCTCATTGCTTCCATTGAGTAACAGTGTCATGGTTTCCAGCCAACTGCATTGATTTCGGCACGCAATCTAGGCTGAAAAGACGGAACAGTTTGACGGATCTCAGTCGTAGTGGCCTCGACTTTGATTCTGAAAGACTCCCACTCCACACACTAGGACAAATGATACAGTGTCCTAGGCTCAACCATCTTCATCTGCTTCATGAATAACGTTCCCTCAAACATAAGGTCAGAAATGGGGATGTTCGCTGATGATTGCACAGTGTTCAGCACCATTTACAACACCTCAGATAATGAAGCATTCCAACCCACATGCAACAAAAGTAGATGACGTTCAGACTTGGGCTGATAAGTCGCAGGTAACATTCGCAACACAGTAGTGCCAGGCAAGGACTATCTCCAGCAAGCGAGAGTCCAACCAACTCCCCTTGACATTTAGCGGCATTACCATCGCCGAATCACCCACCATCAACATCCTGGGGGTCACAATTAACCAGTAATTTAACTAGACCAGCCACATAAATACGGTGGCAAAAAGAGCAGGTCAGAGGCTGGGTATTCTATGGCGAGTGTCTCACCGCCTAACTCTCCAAAGCCTTTCCTCCAACTACAAGGCACAAATTAAGGAGTGTGATGTAATACTCTCCACTTGCATGGATGAGTGCAGCTCCAACAACACTCAAGGAGCTCAACACCACCCAGGACAAAGCAGCCCACTTGATTGTCACCCCATCCCCCACCTTAAACATTCAGTGCACTGAGATGCACTGCAGCAACTCGCCAAGGCTTCTTCGGCAGCACCTCCCTAACCAGCGACCTCTTTCACCTCGAAGGACAAGGGAAGCAGATGCATGGGAACACCAACACCTCCAAATTCCCCTCCAAGTCACACACCCTTCTGACTTAGAAGCATATCGCCGATTCTTCATCGTCGCTGGGTCAAAATCCTGGAACTCCCTCCCTAACAGCACTGTTGGAGTACCTTCACCACACGGACAGTAGCGGATCAAGAAGGCGGCTCACCATCACTTTCTCAAGGCCAACTAGGAATGGGCAATAAATGCTGACCTTGCCAGCGACGCCCAGCACTCATAAGCGAATAAAACAAAAGACTGACACCCTAAGTGCAGTACCGTGAGAGAGTGAGACTGACTAAGACGTGGGAGCGTAGATTTCAGCTCGAGTTGACGTGATGTCTTTCGGATGTGACTTCCAAAAAAAGGTTTGTTCCTTAAAGAAAATCACAGTTTATTTGGTCAATCAACGCATTGTTTGTTGTGCGTTTCCTTATATTACAATAGGGACTTTATTTGAAACGTACAGCATATGGGACGCCATGACATCGGCGAAAAACTCTTTCAAGGGAAGCTTGATCTTTATATGCTTCGGAAAAGGAATTGAGAGCAAAATGCAACGATTGAAGTATTATACGCTCAAAACCTAATCTCCTTGACAATTGCTTGCTTTTCAGAACTGAAAAAACTTAGAGATGAGCTTAAAAAATCAGGTCAGACAAAAGAGTTTTTTTAAGATTATTATGACAATTAATGGTAAACTGTCTACAATCACTATTTAGACTGGAATATCTCATTATTATATATAATCTGGGATAGATCGATCATACTTGTAGTAATATGCACAGTTCTGGTCTCCATATTACATGCCTGGATGAGTGCAGCACCGATAACACACAAGATGCTCGACACCATCCAGGACAAATCAGCCCGCTTGATCGGCATCCCATCCACCACCTTAAATATTTACTCCCTCCACCACCGGCTCAATTTGGCTGCAGTGTATCCCGTCTACAAGATGCACAGCAGAAACACGTAAAGGCTTCATCGGCTGCACCTCCCAAATCCACTACGTCTTCCAACTAGCAGGACAAGGGCAGCATGTGCATGGGAACACCCCCGCCTCCAAGTTCCCCTCCAAGTCACACACCATCCTGACTTGGAAATATATTGCCGATACCTCATCGTCGCTGGGTCAAAATCCTGAAACTCCCTCCCTAACAGCACTGTGGGAGTACATTCACCACAAGGTCTGCAGCGCTTCAAGAAGGCATCTCTCCAGTACCTTGTCAAGAGCAATAAGGATTGTGCAATAAATGCTGCCCTTGCCAGCGACACCAGGATACAGGGAAAACATATGAAAAATACAGACATCAACAAACACACACACACATACAACATCAGACAAACATACCAAAACGCACAAAGACCTACATAAATTAACAAAAATACAGATACAAACACACATATACACGCCCACATTCTTACACACACACTTTCACACACACACATACACACTCTCACTCACATAAACACACACACACAGGCATGCACACACACACACACACACACACACACACATACACACACACAGATACCCAATTACACACGGAAGCACACACACTTCTGATTCTGAAGGGGATGGACAGGGTAGATGGTGAGAAGTTGTTTCTCCTGGCTGGAGTGTCGAATACGAGGGGGCATAGCCTCAGGATAAGGGGTAGGACATATAAGATTGAGATGAGGAGGAATTTCTTCACTAAAAGGGTTGTGAATCTTTGGAATTCTCTGCCCCAGAGGGCTGTGAATGCTGAGCCTTTGATTATAATCAAGGCTGAGATACATAGAGTTTTGGACTCTAGGGGAATCGAGGGATATGGAGATCGAGAGGGAAATTGGAGTTGTGGTCGATGATCAGCAATGATCTTAATGAATGGCGGAGCAAGCTCTAGGGGCCTTATGGCCTACTCTTGCTCTGATTTCTTACGTCCATATGTTCTAATTGATACGCAGAATTAAAGATGCACCTGTACCATTGTATCGCGCTGCTGGATCTTCACCTCTGTTGAAATCAATTGAACTGAATATCGGGTGGGGTGCATCAATGGTGACCGGTGAGACACCACACATTTTGTCTTGCCGGCTAGGACGAATTTCTTCCCCAGGGAGTTTTGCTCTGCACTTTCACCTTGCATTGTTTCACAAATGACTTTAATTGATCACAGAGTTAGCAATATAAAAAATGGCAAGTTCAGAAGATGCCATGTTAGTTCCTCTATCGAACCGACACCTCAATAACTTCATTAACGTGGTATAACTCGCTTGCTAAATGATTCAGCTTCAGGATCTTTTTCCAATAAAGCTTCGTTTAGATTCACATTATTTACTGGGTTTGTTCTAGATGTGTAAATGTGCGGCAAGGCTTGTGTTCAATTGACCATAGGGGATTAAGTGTAATCTAATTGATTTGAATAAGATGATTAAAAGAATCTCCGGAGTAACATAGAAACATAGAAACATAGAAGATAGGAGCAGGAGTAGGCCATTCGGCCCCTCGAGCCTGCTCCGGCATTCGATGAGATCATGGCTGACCATTCAAACTCAGTACCCTGTACCTGCCTTCTCCCCATATCCCTTGATACCTTTGGATTTAAGAAATATATCTAACTCATTCTTGAATATATTTACTGAATTGGCCTCAACTACCTTCTGTGGTAGAGAATTCCACAGGTTCACCACTCTCTGGGTGAAGAAAATCTTCTTCATTTCTGTCCTTACTGGCTTACCCCTTATCCTTAGATTATGACCCCTGGTTCTGGACTCTCCGACCATCGGGAACATTCTTCCTGCATCTAGTTTGTCCAGACCTGTCAGAATTTTATATGTTTCGATGAGATCCCCTCTCATTCTTCTATACTCCACCGAGTATAAGCCCAATCGACCCAATCTCTCCTCATATATCATTCCTGCCATCCCAGGTATCAGCCTTGTGAATCTTCACTAAACTCTTTCCATGGCAAGAACATCCTTCCTCAGATAAGGCAACCAAAACTGCACACAATACTCAAAGTGTGGTCCCACCAAAGCCCTGTACAACTGCAGCAGGACATCCCTGTTCCTATACTCAAACCCTTTCGCTATGAAGGCCAACATACCATTTGCCTTCATAGAATGATACAGCACAAAGGGAAGCCATTCGGACAATTGTGCCAATGCCGGCTCTTTCCTAGCGCCCCACTGCCCTGCTCTTTCCCTATAGGCTTGTATTTTTATTCCTTCCAAGTAATTCTCCAATTCTCTTTTGAATTTTACCATTCAATCTGCTTCCATCACCTTCCAGGCAATGCATTCCAGAATGAAACAACTCGCTTCGTGAAAAAATGTTTCCTCATATCGCCTCTGGTATTTTGCTTTTTCACTCTGGTTACCGACCCTTCTGTCATTGCAAGCAATTTCTCGCTCTTTACACTACCAAAACCGTTCATGGTTTTGAACAAAGTGATCAGAACTCCTTTCTGCGTAGAACGAGCGGCCGATCCAATACCGCCCGTTTTGCGCCACTGCCCGAGACGAATTTAACTGCCCAGGTGGTTCAGGTAACTCAAGGGGTTGGTAGGGTAGACAGAGAAAAACTATACTCTCTGCTGGGGTAGCCCAGAACAGGGGAGCATAATCTGAAAATCGGAGCCAGATAGTTCAGTAGTGTTTTCAGGATGCACTACCTCACACAAAATACAGTGGTATTCTGGAACTCTCTCCGCTATAAGCTGTTGAGGCTGGGACAATTGAAAATTGCAGACCTGAGATTGATAGATCGGCAAGGGTTATGGAACCAAAGCGAGTAGATGGAGTTCAGATACAGATCAGCCATGATGTAAGTGAATGGAGGAACAGGCTCGATGGGCTGAATGGCCTACTCCTGTTCCTATGTTATTTGCAAGGGCCATTTTATATTGATTAGCAAATTTGATTAGGATTGATTGGGCGAAAGGGCAATGCATTCATTTTAATTTTAGATCTTTTCTCACCTTTTCAACAGAAGAAGAAAATGCTCTTAAAGACAAAGGTAAAGAATGCTCAAACCTCAGAATGTATTTCCTGTTAATAGACAGTTAATTCCTACTAATGCAGTGGGTTGTGTTTTCATCACCATTGCCGCTGTCCGTTTAGCGTTTCTTAATACGCTTCTGAACAATTTGGAGTTCATTATCTTACTGGACCAAAAAAGAAAGTAACAAAAGCTCTTTTCTTGTGTTTCCAACCTACAAATGATGGGTCGATTAAATGCCTTGGTAGTAAAAACAGCATCATTATTTTCAATCCCTCCAGGGCCTTGCCCCTCCGTATGTCTCAAACCTCCTTCTGCCCTACAAACCTCCGAGACCTCGGAGCTCCTACGATAAAGACCTGTTAAGCTCACTCAATTCCCTTTACTCCACCATGTGGCCGTGACTTCAGCTGTCCTAGACCCTTTAAGCTCTTGAGGTTCCTTCCCAAGCATCTTCGCCTCTACATCCATCTCTCCTCCTTCATGCTGCTCCTTAAAACCGATCTCTTTTACCAAGCATTAGGTCACTTCTCCTAATGGCTCAGAAATTAAGCTCCCTGGCTTCCCACAGGTGCAATAATCGCGCGCGCACCTGACTACCGCGCCTGCCGTTGACCTCTGGGCTCACGTGGACTTCAGCTCCTGGGACTCATGCAGCTGCCGGAGCGCAGTGCTTGTGTATCCCAGGGGCATAGTTGGTGCGATGCGTCCCCTGGGATCACGTGGGCCATGGATAGCCAATGGCCGCAGACCATCGTTCATTCATAGATTTGAAAGGAAGACCTGTCAAGTCTATGAATTGGAATCGGCCCCAAAACAACACCTAAATTTCAAATAAATTTAAAAAGAACTATCACATTTTTAAAATAACTATTAGTTAAATAAATTAACTGCTTTAAACAAAAACTTAATTTTTGAAAAAATTAAAACACTTTTTAACAGTGCTAAAAATAAACTTATCTTTCTTTAAAGTATCTAAAAAAGTTAAACATGTTGAAAAAAAATTTAAATTGTAATTAATTAACCACTTACCTTGTTAAAAACGGGTTCTGCGCCTCCTTTTTAAATGTGCAGCTTCTTCCATACTTACCTTCCCGGAGAAACCTGAAAAAAAACTAAGTACGCTGCATGCGCGCAGCCTCTCCTGCGCACGCGGTTCACCTCGCAACTCCTCCCTTCATGAGACCGGAATTTCCGGTGTCCCTCGCATGCGCAGTGCATGCAGGAAACCGGCACTTCAGGATGCCTTACGGGTGAGTACACGGCGCGTACTCACCCGGCAAGTCCCGTATTTTTGGCCCAATATCTCCTTGCGTGTTTCGATATCAAATCTTGTCTGATAACACTCCTGTGCAACGCCTCGGCAGGATATCCATTGGCAGGATAGGCGCACCAACGTCAGTGTCCTCGCTCAGGCCAACATCCCCAGTATCAAAGCTTTGGCCACGCTCGATCAGCTCTGAAGGACGGAGCACATCATCTGCATGCCCGATACGAGACTTCCAAAACAAACGCTATATTCGAAGCTCCGACACGGCAAGAGAGCCCCAGGTGAGCAGCGGAAACGCTACAAGGACACCCTCAAAGCCTGCTTGAAAATGTGTAACATCCCCACCGACACCTAGGAATCCCTCGTCCAAGACCGCACAAAGTGGAGAAGAAGTATCCGGGAATGCGGCGAACACCTCGTGTCTCTTCGCCGGGAGCAAACGGAAGCCAAGGGGATGCAGTGCAAGGAGCGCACGTCAACCCAGGCACCACACCCACCCGCCCCTTCAACCACCGTCTGGCCCACCTGTGATAGAGACTGTAGGTCCCGCATTGGACATACCAGTCACCTGAGAACCCATTTTTAACTTGGAAGCAAGTCATCCTCGGTTCCGAGCGACTGCCTAAGAAGAAGAAGAAGATGCAGCGACTTGGGAAGCTTTGCTATTTTAAAGGCGCTATATAACCATTACTTATTGCTGTAGAATTCTAGTGCTTACGATGCAAGCAGCAGCGGTAACTCGTTAGAAACCATCAATAAAATAACGGCACAAGTGCGTGCCGTGATATTCGCCTGGCTCAGATACACAAAACCTGCAGCAGCTCATTGATAACCCATTTTAACCCCCGCCAATATTGATGTCAATGGAGACAAATTCACGTAAAATGTTCAGCCGATTTGCTCCTGCCTCTTTGTGCCACCCCCCAACAGGATTATCATGTCAATGGTGCTGCTGGTTCTCATTGCTGAACCAATTTAGAGCATTATGTATTCGCCTAGATGGAAACTTACGGGAATCAATTCCTCTGATCTCTATTGAAAGCGAAAGTCGTAATTCAATCTTTTAATATTTCCGTATAAAAAGCAGGAGGAGAGTTTTTGGGCCTGAAATTCGGGTCGGAGGCTTCCCTGGGGTGCAAACCCCCCAACCAGCACTTACCTGGCGCGCCTGACGTTGTGCTGTTTGTCCGCGTGGAATTCCGATCCTGCGCCTCCTCCAGCAGCCGGTGTGCAGTACTTGCGTATCCCAGGGGCGCAGTTAGTTCCATGCGTCCCCTGAGATCACGTGGGCCATGGAGAGCCAATCGGAGCAGGGAATCTCCATTCGTAGTTTGACAGGAAGACATGTCAAATCTGTGAACAGAGATCGGCTCCAAAACCTAACTAAAACTTTAAATACATTTAAAAAAAAAAATCACATTTTTAAAATAACTATAAATTACATAAATAAACTTTCTTAAACAAAAATTTAAATTTTTGAAAAAATGTATTAAAATTTTTAACGGGGCTAAAAATAAACTTACCTTTCTTTAAAGTATTTAAAAAAGATAAACCTGTGGAAAAAAAGTTTCCATTTTACTTAATTCATCACTTACCTTGTTAAAAGCAGGCCTTGCGTGCGCGCTGCTTCTCTGGCGCACGAGTTTGACCTCCGAACCCCTTCCTTCAAGCGAACGGAAGTTCCGGTTTCCAACGCATGCGCAGTGCATGCAGAACACCGGCACTTTCGTTGGGTCTACGTTTAAGTACACAGCGCGTACTCACCCGTGGAGACCCGAATTTGTGGCCCATACAGTGTTGCAGCCACAATACAGGGGTTCAGTTAGATGTAAAGTGTATTGTAAACGACGTTCAGAGGCAGCAATTGCTATGGACCGTAGTGCAAAATTGGCGATATTGCACCGGCCGTCCGATGCTCCCAGCCCAATATTGAGCTTCATTGCAACTCAGTGGAGCTGAATATCAGCCGATGCGATACGGCTGATGTTGCCCTACCTCCCACGGTGCTATTCTACCCTGAAAGAACATAGCTAGGTTATCTGCTTTGTCAGGTATATATGGAAAGGTATCCACTCCTGGCAAACCTGCGTTGAAAAGTTACGATTGGAGTCCCGTTTGCTCATGACATACATTGGATCCCCGCCTGGCAATGCCTCGATGTTAAAATTATCATTCATGTTGTCAAAACGCTCCAAGACTTTTGTGACATAATGCTGCCCTGCAGGCCTCCGAGATCTTTGCTCTCCTCCAATGCTTGCCTCTTGCACATCCCCGATTTTGATCACTTCACAAATTGTGGACGGTCCTTCAGCTACCTTGGCCTAAGATCTGCAGCTCCCTTCCTAAACCAATCCGGCTTTCTGTCTCTCTCTCAATCTTCCATTAGGTGTTCCTTAAAACCTCCCACTTTACCAAAGCTACTGGTCACCTGTCCTAATATTTCCAAAATAGACACGGTGACAAATTGCGTTTGAATTCATTAAACATGAGGAACATGCAGAAGCTAATTTAATCGAGTTCCATATGACAATACAGATGCGGCCGGTCCTGCTGTGATTTCCAGCAAAATGTTTTTGTATTGTTTTTCATACAGACCCCAGCATCTGCCACATTTGACCCCTTGTGACCCCACCTCATTGTCTTTGATGTAATGTTTTCCTGACTGACCGGTTTGAACACCATCCACACCTTTGATTGCCGTGATTATCTCTCTGCCGAGGTGTGATAAAGGGCAGTTTAAAAGATTAACTCTAATCATCTGGCAGTGTTCTCTGACTTTATATGCTGTGCCTATACGCATCTCTTCACTTCACCTGACGACGGAGCAGCGCTCCGAAAGCATGTGATTTCAAATAAAGCGGTTGGACTATATCCTGGTGTTGTGCGACTTCTCCCATATGCCAATAGATCGTTGTTCTCAACTATTTGCCTATAAAGCAACCGAGTGAGACAAAACCGATCGCAGGTGAAGCAAGAAAACAGAAACAAATGAAAGCAAAACTTTTCCGAAAAAAATTGAGGTGTGATAAGCAATAGAATTTGCTGCCAGTTGTACTTTACGGCCAATATTCAGTTTTATTCGAGGCAATGGAACTAAATGTGGAGTTTATAATGGGGGACGTACTGATGCCGCGGGCTAGAAATGTGTCGCTGGCAGTGACTTAAAAAAGGGTGATTACGGATCGGCCGCAGGTTATACGCAACGCTTGATATGCGGTTCCTTGCAGTCAATCAATTTTGTCAATCTCTCATTCCAGAAATAAAAGACTTGCAAGAGCAGCTAAAAGCAGCTGGTAAGAAAACTTAACGACGGCCATTTTCCTTTTGTTTTTAACTTGGATAGCGAGTTCAGATTGCTCGGACTACTTTTCCTTACTCGGCGCAATACAACATAGAAACATAGAAGCATAGAAGATAGGAGCAGGAGCAGGCCATTCAGCCCCTCGAGCCTGCTCCGCCATTCAATGAGATCATGGCTGATCATCCAAATTCAGTACCCTGTCCCTGCCTTCTCTCCATATCACTTGATCCCATTAGCTTTAAGAAATATATCTAACTCCTTCTTGATTATATTTAATGAATTGGCCTTTACTGCCTTCTGTGGTAGAGAATTTCACAGGTTCATCACTCTCTGGGTGAAAAAATTCCTCCTCATCTCAGTCCTAAATGGCTTACCCCTTATCCTTAGACTGTGACCCCTGGTTCTGGACTTCCCGGCCATCGGGTACATCGTTCCTACATATAGTCACTCCCGCTATGAACGCTTGCCATCCAGAATCCGGCTATCCCGATGGAAACATTTCTGACCAATCCAACTGAAAACCTAACAAAACTGAAAAATCAGGACACACTGATTTTACTATTTGTATTAATACTGAATATCAAGTACAAGTCAGCATTTGCCATTCTGTTCTACGGGAGCTTACCGTCCCCCTTTACCCCGTGTTAGCACACCTTCGTTACAGTGGGACAGCGGAAAAGGAACAGGCAATTCCACTCCGTGAGCCTCCTTTTCCATTCAGTGAGATCACGGCTGATCTATATCTTAATCCCAGATACCTAACTTGGTTCTGTAATGTATGTGGCCGACAAATATCTATCAGGCTGATGAACTATTTCTGTCTCTCTACCCTATAAATTCCCTTAATCAATTTAAACACCTCAATTAGATTTCCTCTTAATCTTTTATATTCATTGGTATACAAGCCTACGGTATTGAAACTGTAATCTAACCATCTAAACCGCTATGAACAGGTGTGCAACCCCGCTGAATCTCCCCAGTAGCTGCCACCCAAAAATAGGATCGCAGCTCGCTGCCGGGTACTTGCAACAAGAAGCAAAGCCCTCAGGACTCACCGCGCGATGTATGTGAAATGCATACTGGGCTTTACGTTCCAAGTCATTTGCTTTCTCGCCCAATCTATCTCTCTGTAATCTCCTCCAGCAACACAACACTTCTGGGTTTCTGCGCTCCTCCAAATCTGGCCTCTTGCGCATTCCCGAATTTTACGATAATCCTCTGGCAGCTGCGCCTTCTGGAAATCCCTCCTTAAATCACTGCACCTCTCGCTCCTCCTTTGAGACGGTCCTTAAGACCTACCTTTTAGACCTAGCTTTTGGTCATCTGACCTAAATACCTGGAAAGTCTTCTCCGGCGGTGGCGCAAACCGGGCGGTATAAGATCGTCCGCCCGTTATACGCAGCGCCTGATATTCACTAACTATGACTGCAATGGAACTGAATATAAGAAAATAAGTAACAGGAGCAGGAGTAGGCCAATCGGCCCCTCGAACGTGCCCCACCATTCAATAAGATCATGGCTGATCCAACCTTGGCCTCAACACCACTTTCCCGCTCTCTCCCCATTCCCCTTGACTCCCTTGCAGTTCAAATGTCTGTCAATCCCCGCCTTGAATATATTCAATGACTCCACCTCCATAGCTATCCCGTGTACAGAATTCCAAAGACTCACAGATCTCTGAAAGAAGAAATTCCTCCTCATCTCTGTCTTACATCGTTGACCCCTAATTCTGAAATTATGCCCCCTCGTTCTAGGTGCCCCACCAGGGGTACATCCTCTCCGCATCCACCCTGTTAATCCACCTCAGAGGCTCGTATGTTTCAATAAGATCACCTCATTCTTTTAAACTTCAATGAATATAGGCCCAACCTGCTCAATCTTTCGTCATACGCCAACCCTTTCATCCCAGGAATCAACCTAGTTCACCTTCTTTGTACTGCCTCCAATGCAAGTATATCCTTCCTTATATAGAGAGATGAAAACTGTACGCAGTACTCCAGGTGTGATCTCACCAGCGCCCTGTAAAGTTGCATCAAAACTTCCCTACTGTTATACTCCACACCCCTTGCAATAAAGGCCAACATTCCAAAGTCTTCCTAATTAATTGCTGTACCTGCATGCTAACTTTCTGTGTTTCATGTACTCGGACCACCAGATCCCTTTGTACCGCAGCATTTTGTAGACTCACTCCATTAAATAATAATTTGCTTTTTTCCAACGCTGCATTTAAAAGGCGGCCGTCCCGGTTATTCCAGTTTAGCACCACCGCGCGATACGAATTCCTAGGCCAATATTTGGTTTCCTGAACACGCAGTTTGTAGGAAGCACCCTGCGCCCTATTTTGTGAACCCCACGGATACGTACGAGGTGCGCATGCGCCCGTAGTGGCCGCGCAAGTTCCGGGTTTAGGCATGCAAAGCGAATGCGCTGAAACCCGGCACTTGCGATCTTGACAGATCCTCCACATCTCCGGGAGATGGGCCACTGCGGGTGGAGTGTGGCGCTATTTGCACAACTTCCGCCCGCTGATGGCCTGTGAAATGCTTACGCCTTGTATTAGCAGGTGTAAGGCCTGCTTTTATCAGCAGAAGAGTTAAAAAAAATTGAAAAATAGAATGTTATCAGTCATTTATAATTTAAAAATACTCTTCAAAATTTAAGGTTATTTTTAGCCCGGTAGAAGCAACTAATTTCATTTTTCAAATGTTTTTATTTTTGTTTAAAATATTTAAATCAATGAAGTTTTAATTAATTTTAAATATGAAATCAAAAAAAATATTTTCATGCGTTGGTGTATTTTATAATTGATCAGCATTCATACTTATGTGATTTCCGTATGTACAGATCTGTCAAAAGTATGAATTGGGATTCCCTTCTTTTATTCTTGGGCCGGCCACGTGATCCCAGGAGCGCTGACGGAACGCTTGCGCCCATGGGATACGTGCTGCACTGCCCGCGTGGACCCGGAGGGGCACAGGACCGCAAACCTACGTATTTCCCGAGCCGCCTGGAACTTGCGTAGAGAGCCTGCAGGTCGGAGACGTCCGCCCACGGGAAGCCTTCGATCGTAAATGTTGGCCCCTTGGGATTTTTTACGTCTTTAAAGTCGCTGTATAAATGCAATTGGTTGTTTTACTGTTGGTGAGCAAATTGATTGGAGATGAAAGTGAACGTTGGCGGGGAAGTTTAACAGGCTTATCCCAATGACAGGACATTACACGCCCGCCTGATATTCCATCAGGTTGATTATTATGCAACTGAAATGGGCGGCCAATGCTCTGCAGCCGGTTTATCAGCCCCGCCCATTTTCAATTTCAACCTCCATTCTTTGGAGACTGCATTGCTGATATTGTCCCATCGCAAGTAACATCGCACGTCTCCGCCCGTGTCTCAGCTCATCCGCTGCTGAAACCCTCATCCATGCCATTATTGCTCTAGACTCTACTATTTCAACGCACTCCTGGCTGGCCTCCAACATTCCACTCTACGTAAACTTGAGGTCATCCAAAACCCGGCCGCCTGTGACCTAACTCGCACCAAAACCCGTTCACCCATCACCCCCTGTGCTCGCTGACCTCCATTGGCTCCCGTTTAAGCAAGGCCTCGATTTCAAAACTCTCATCATGTTTCCAAATCGCTCCATGGCCTCGCCCCTCCCTATCTAGGTAAACTCCTTCAGTTCCACAACCCCCCGAGATATCTGCACTCCTCTAATTCTGCCCTCTTGAGAATCCCTGATTATAATCGCTCAAACTTTGGTGGCCGTGCCATCCGTTGACTCAGCCCTAAGCTCTGGAATTCCCTGCCTAGTGTTGTCTGCCTCGCTACCTCTCTTTCCTGCTTTAAGACGCTCCTTAAAACCTACCTCTTTCACCAAGCTTTTGGTCACCTGCCCGAATTTATCCTTATGTGGATCGGTGTCATTTTTTGGGGCTTAAAATACACCTGTCCATCACCTTGGGACGTTTTATTAAATGAAAGGCGCTATATAAATACAAGTTGTTGTTGTTGTCTTTGAACTGGGGTTCTTTAAAACACCCAGCGAACCATTTGCGGCTCTGTAGCATAAAGGGGAAATTATTGATCTATTGTTTTTTGCCTCCGACTCTTTATTAATGCAAGATTTCTTGTTTTTATTATTCAAAACAAAAGGAGGGAAGGATAAAGGTAAATAGTCCGGAAAATTGCAAGTACCGAGTTTCTTATACACGTTCAAACCAATTGCATGGAATGGTTTAATATAATGTAGAACTGATTGACATCCAGTTTTGCATGCTTCCTATGTTACTATTGATAATTAATATTTCAGAAAATGGAGAAGAATGTAAGGACGAGGGTAAGTAGAAACAAATATAAAGCGATTGGCTTGGAATTAACCATCCCGTCAATTAATTAGGAAGGCTAATGTAATGTTGGGCTTTATTGCAAGTGGTATGGAGTATAAAAGTAGGGAAGCTTTGATGCAACTTTACAGGGCGCTGGTGAGACCGCACCTGGAGTACTCCGTACAGTTGTGGTCCCCATATTTAAGGAAGGATATACTTGCACTGGAGGCAGTACAGAGAAGGTTCACTAGATAGATTCCTGGAATGAAAGGTGTTGACGTATAACGAAAGTTTGAGCAGGTTGGGCCTAAACTAATTGGAGTTTAGAAGAACGAGAGGTGATCTTATCGAAACATATAAGATCCTGAGGGGGATTGACTGGATGAATGCTGAGAGGTAGTTTCTCCTAGTGGGGGTATCTGGAACTAGCGGGCATAGCTTCAGAATAAGGGGTCGCCCATTTAAGACGGAGATGAGAAGGAATTTCTTCTCTCAGAGGGTCGTGAATCTTTGTAATTCTCTGCCCAGGAGAGCTGTGGAGGCGGAGTCACTGAATAAATACAAGGCGAAGATTGACAGACATTTGAATCACAAGCGAGTCAAGGGGTATGGGGAGAGCGCGGGAAAGTGGTGTTGAGGACAAGATTGGATCAGCCATGATCTTGTTGAATGGCGGAGTAGGCTCGAAGGGGCCGATTGGCCTACACCTGCTCCTGTTTCTTACGTTCTGATGTTCTTGATGGAATAGTTATCACGCTAACATTATTCTCGGGCGGTAAGACAGAAACGACGAATCGCCTCGGCCGAATGCCTAACTTCAAACTTCCCACCGGCAACCAAGGTGAAAATTCCTGCAGCAACAGAAATTCAAACAGATGTAAAGAGCGACTTAAACCAAATTGCACAGATTTGATGAAAACAGACCATCACACCAACTGGTCTGTGTTGGTGTGTATGCTCGGCGCAAGCCTCCACCCACCCTAACTCAACTAATGCTATGAGCATTTCTATCTATTCCTCTCTCTGTCCTGCACTTATCTACATTCCCCTTAAATGCATCAATGTTATTCGCCTGAACTACTATGTGTTGTAGCGAATTCTACATTCTAACAACACTATTGGTGAAGAAGGTTCTCCTGAATACCTTCCTGGATGTATTCACTTTTATTGGGAGACTTACGTCACAATCTTTTTATGCATTTTTTTTTAGTTTTTAACGTAATCCTCGCCAAATTAAACTGAATGGGCTAAATTCAACTTAGGCGTTTGCGAAAAACAAGCGATTTGGGAACGGACGCCCGCTAAACACACCGGTAGATATTCAATACCATTGACTGAAATAGAACTGAATATTCGGCGGGGCGTCAAACAAGCGGCCGATGAGCTACCGCCCGTTTTGTGCTAACACTCAAGAAAAATATCTACCTCACACATTTTCTCTCTCTCTGTTTCGCTCGCGCTCCCTCTCTGTCCTTTTTTGTCTGTCCCCATCTCTGTTGTGCGGTCCTTTCAAACTCCTCTTCGTACCCGTTACCCGCTAACTTGCTTTTCCCCTCGCTGCTTTTTCGAATGATACAAGCACTCAGAGGTTTGACCTATCAGGAAATATTGATGAGGCGGAGGGGTGACCTGATGGATTTCTTTAAGATTATAAAGGGGTTGGCAAAATAGATGTAAGGAAGATTGTTCCACTTGTGTGAGTGTCCAAAACTGAGGCAATATATACATGATAGTCACTAAAAATCCAATAGGTAATTCTTGAGAAACTTCAGAAGTGGTTATAATGTGGAACTCGCTACAGCGAGGAGCAGTTGAGGCCGAAAGCATAGCTGAAGCTAGAGGGTATTATCAGGGAAAAGGAAATATGTTGATAGGGTGATATTAAGAGTGGTGGAGTGAGACTCATGTGGCGAATAGACACCGGCATACACGATTTTGGGGGAGTGGCTTGTGTCAGTGCTGTATATGCTGTGTGATTCTAAGTAATTCTCTGCTATGGCACGAATATGCCGTCCGACTCATTTCTGGTTGGTTCATGCATGTGCACCGTTTTATTTCACCTGCCCTACTTTATTTTATTTTGCTGTTTTTGAGATGCTCATGTCTGAAGTTATATTCTTCCATGAGTGTCTCTTCAGCATATACGTAGAGGGTTTTAAATTCCATGGTTTGGCGTCATTTAATCATTACCCTCTAATCCACCTAATCTCTTCACTCTGTCAAACGTTTGGTGCCTAGCATAATAACCTTTCCTTTCTGCTTATACTTCGCGTCACCCCTGTGCTCGCAGAATTCCATTGGCTCCCGCAGTGGGAAAACTTCGATATCAAAATCTGCCTCCTTGTCTTAAAATTTCTCTCATGACTTCGCCTGGTCCTTATCTCTGTAAACTGCACCAGCCCCACAGCCCTTCTAGGTCACTGCACGTCTCCAATTCGGTTCTGACATTCAGCTCTGGTTTACAACTTTCGCACTTCGGCGACCGCGCCTTCTGCTGCCTGGGCCTGCAGCTCTGGAAGTACCTCCCTAATCCTATCTGCCTCTACACCACACTCTCCTCCTTCAAGAGGTTCCTTAAAAATTACCTGTTTGATCAACATTTTGGTCACCTCGCACAATCTTATGTTCCTCGATGTCAAATAGAAACATAGAAACATAGAAGATAGGAACAGGAGAAGGCCATTCGACCTCTCGAGCCTGCTCCGCCATTCGATGAGATCATGGCTGATCATGCAAACTCAGTACCCAGTACCTGCCTTCTCCCTACATCCCTTGATACCTTTAACTTTAAGAAATATATCTAACTCATTCTTGAATATTTTTAATGACTTGGCCTCAACTACCTTCTGTGGTAGAGAATTCCGCAGGTTCACCACTCTCTGGGTGAACAAATTCTTCCTCATTTCTGTCCTAAATGGCTTACCCATTATCCTTAGATTATGTCCCCTGGTTCTGGACTCTCCGACCAACGGGAACATTCCTCCTGCATCTAGTTTGTCCAGACCTGTCAGAATGTTACATGTTTCGATGAGATCCCCTCTCATTCTTTTATACTCCAGCGAGTATAAGCTAAATCGACCCAATCTCTCCTCATATGTCATTCCTGCCATCCCAGGTATCAGCCTTGTGAATCTTCGCTGAACTCCTTCCATGGCAAGATCATCCTTCCTCAGATAAGGCGACCAAAACTGCACAAAGTACTCAAGGTGTGGTCTCACAAAGGCCCTGTACAACTGCAGCACGACATCCCTGTTCCTATACTCAAACCCTTTCGCTATGAAGGCCAACATAGCATTTGCCTTCTTCACCGCCTGCTGCACCTGCATACTTACCTTCAGCGACTGGTGCACAGGGACACCCAGGTCTCGTTGCTAATGCTCCTGTGATGTTGCTTGAGACGTTTTACTACGTTAAAGGCATAATACAATTGCAAATTGATGTTGTTTACGTTATTTTTAAATTAAGCTGGTATCTTTTGGTTTCGTTATAGAGCTTCAGAGCCTTCTTCAACAGACCAGTACGTATCAGGGGCAAACCACGAGCAAGTATTGCAAACCTGCAACATCGGAAGATAAATCCTGATAAATAACAGCCTTCTGCCTATGTCATCTCATTTTTCAGAAATAAAACATATCACGGGAGCCGAAATTCGTCACGGCCGTGAGCACAAAACGGGCGGTAATGCCTCGGCCGCCCATTATACTAGCCACCCGATATTTAAGTCGATTCAGCTCAACCTAACTCAACATCAGGTGCAGCATAGAGCAGCCGGTCTGAAAGAATTTCTACCCCACATAAGCTGGAGTGCGCCAAATGTTAGCTGACTGCTTTTGTATTATGACCATTGAGTTTTGAGAAAAAATGGGATAAATGCCACATTGTTCTGCGTTCTTAGACGATTTGCATCGTCTAAATGCCAAAATTCCACTGCTTCTCGTAAACATTGCATTCAGCAGTGGAAGTTGTTAAATAGCATTGCTTTCGTGGGTGTAATTTTAACTTGGGGCGAAGCTGTGAAACGGGTGAATTTCCTTTCTATTGTAGGCATGGAAGGGAAATCCAATGAGGTGCAGAACCTTCGGCAAATTTGCTGTCATTCATTGTAAACAATCGCCCAACTTTATAACTAACGCTGCAGCCTGGAATTTGCTGCAATAATAACGGCGGGGCTTTCAGCACCCGCAGGTATGATGGGGAAAATCTGACAGCGATCTCTGGCGTCCGCACATTTTCCATTAAGCAGGGAAATCCAAAAGTTGCTAGCAGAGATGCCCTGCTCCTCCACAGGGTGCGCAATTGTTGTCTCGCCGACAGACTCGGCATTGAAATGACTGCAACGGCATGAATCTGGGAGACTTGCATATCAGTTCCCCAGTTCAAAAGGCTTTAATGTTAGAGCTGTTGCACTCAGGGGTATATGAGTTTTTAACGACGTAATAACTGATAATTACTGCTGAACAACTTCGCTGGCCCATACAACGTAACTTTGCAAATGTGGAGTCTCAGTCAGTCAAAATTAAACTAATGCTGGAGATTTTATAATAAAATGTATTTTTGTTAGTTTTTCTGTTTGTTCCTTTTATCTCTCGCCATAAGCCCATCTGTATTTCCCAATCTTTTTTTCGCTTTCTGTACCACATTTAAATCTCATTTATATTCCCTGCTTTATACTTCCTGGTTTGTACGCTGCATTTCTCAGTAAGGTTTCTTCAGTCTGATTGGTTGAGGAGCCTCGCTGTTGCTTTACTCGTTCACAACTAAGGCTACGAGCCAGAATTTGCTGGAAGAGTAACGGAGATGGTAACAGCGCCCGCCTTTATAATAGGGAAATTCTGACAGTGACATCTGGTGTCCGCTCATGTGCCGTTGGAAGCGAAATCCAGAAATTGCTGGCAGAGATGCCCTGCTCCTCCACAGGGTGAGCTCATGCTTTCCTCGCCAATTGACTTGGAATTGAAATAACTGCAACCCATGAATTTGGGGGACTTGCCCTCCAGTTCCACTCAAAAGACGGCTTAAAAGTTAATGCTGTTGTCCTCAGTGGTAAAAGAGTTGTTTCCGGCGTAATACATGATAATTACGGCTGAACAAACTCGCTGGCAATGAAAAGATAATTTTACAAATGTGGAGTTTCATTCAGAAGAAAATTAAAATTGGAGATTTTATAAAAGCTATAAATGTAAAAACGTTTTTTAGTTTTGCTGTTTGTTTTTTTTCTCTCTCCCTGAATCGCCTTTTATTGATCTCAATTTATATTCAGCCTTCTCTACCTCATTTAAATCTAACTCATACTTCCAGCTTCATACTTCCTGGTTTGGACGCTGCGGTTCTCCGTGAGGATTCTTCAACGTGATTGGTGGACGAGCCTCGCTGCTGCTTGACCAGCTCACAGATGCCTCTGGTCCTCTGCTCACCGACAGGACAGATCGCCTGTAGAGGGCGCCGCAGCAAAATGGACGTGGGATCAGTCGAAATCTCCGCTGACACACCCAAGGAAACTGTGTGTGCAATTGTCAGCAAGGTGAACAGCGAGCGCTGATCGACCGCCATTGAGAGAAATATCCGGCTCATACTCATTATTGTAAATGGAATGCATTTAAGGGGAAGCTAGATAAATATATAACGAAGTAAGGAATAACTGGTTACACTGATAGGGTTAGATGAAGAGGGCTCGGAGGATGCGCCTATGGTCAAGTTGGAGACAATTTGGGGCCAATGGTCTGTTTATGTACTGTACATTTTATATCTAATTATATGCAATGAATCTATTTTTCAGTGGACACCCTAATTGAAAAAGAGAAAGGTATAGATTTCATAGCAACAGGATCTAATGTCAGTATACTTCTTGTAGATGTTTACTCATAATGGGGCAAAGAACGGAAAAAGCATAGACTACTACAGAGTGTTACAGTGATAGGTGTGGGTATATCAGAGTGTTTCAGTGAGGGGGTGTATTTTATATCAGTGTGTTACAGTGAGGGGTGGGGGGTATATCAGAGTGTTACAGAGAGAGGTGTGGGGTATATCAGAGATTTACAGTGAGGGGTGTGGGGTATATCACAGTGTTACAGTGTGGGGTGTGGGTTATATCAGAGTTTTACAGTGAGGGGTGTGGGGTATATCAGAGTGCTGCAGTGAGGGGTTGGGGGTATATCAGAGTGCTACGGAGAGGGGTGTGGGGTATATCATACTTTTACAGTGAGGGGTGTGGGTTATATAAGAGTGTTACAGTGAGGGGTGTGGGGTATATCAGAGTGTTGCAGTGAGAGGTGTGGGCTATATCAGAGTGTTGCAGTGAGGGGTGTGAGGTATGTCAGTGTGTAACAGTGAGGGGTGTGGGATATATCAGAGTGTTTCAGTGAGGGGGTGTGGGGCATATCAGTGTTACAGTGAGGTGTGTGGGGTATATCAGAGTGTTACAGTAAGGGGTATGGGATTTATCAGAGTTTAACAGTGAGATGTGTGGGGTATATCAGAGTGTTACATTGAGGGGTGTGGGGTATATAAGTGTGTTACAGTGAGGGGCGTGAGATATATCAGAGTGTTACAGTGAGGGGTGTGGGATATATCAGAGTGTTACAATGAGCGGTGTGGGGTATATCAGAGTGTTACAGTGAGGGGTGTGGTTTACATTAGAGCGTTTCAGTGAGGGGTGTGGAGTATATCAGAGTCTTACAGTTAGACATGTCGGGTATATCAGTGTTAAAGTAAGGAGTATGGGTATATCAGAGTGTTAGAGTGAGGAGTGTGTGGTATATCTGTTTGTTACAGTGAGGGGTGTGGGATATATTAATGAGTTACAGTGAAAGGTGTGGGGTATATCAGTGTGTGGCAGTGAGGGGTGTGGTGTACATCAGTGTGTTACAGTGAGTGGTGTGGGTATATCAAAAGGTAATTGGATAAGTGTTGCAATGAAAATAATTGCAGGGCTACGGGAAAAGGGCAGGGGAGTGGGACTTGCTGAAGAGGTCTTGCAGAGATCCACCACAGGCTTGATGGGCCGAAAGGGCTCCCTCTTTGCTGTTTCCATTCTATGAGGACTTCTGAACACCCATTACCGAAATGGTAACTGGAATTGTAACTAGCACTTTAAAGAAATCAGAATGTGAGACTTTAACATGTAATCAAATCAAAAGCGTCAATTTTACCTCAGGGAGAAAGGAAAACATAAGTGCCATTTCTGTCTCAGCCGTGGCTCAGATGGTAGCACCCTCGCCTTTGAATCAAAAGATGGTAGGTTAAAAGTGCATCTTCTACTTGAGCAGGAACACCTCGGCTGACACTCCAGTGCAGTGCTGAGGGAGCGCTGAAATGTCGGAGTTGCAGTGTTTCAGATGAGATGTTAAACCGAGGCCCGCTATGCTCTCTCAAGTGGAGGTAAATGATCGTGTTGAAGCAGAACAGAGGAGTTGTCCCCGGAACCCGAGCCAATATTTAACCCTTAATCTTCATCGCAAAAAAAAAATATCTGGACATTTTCACATTACTGCCACGTTCCTACATTAAAGCAGAGAATGCACTTCAATAAGTATTTCATTCACTGTTAAGTCATGTAAGGGGCTATATAAATGCAAGTCTTAATAGAATAGAAAACCAGAATATTTTTAAATAGTAAGAAACTTGCAAATGTTGGTGATCAGAGAGATGTGGATGCCCTCGTGCAAGAAACACAGAAAACTAGCATGCAGTTACAGTAAGCAATATGGAAGGCAAATGGCATGTTGGCCTTTATTGCAATAGTGTTGCATTATAAGAGTGAGGAAGACTTGCTGCAATTGTACAGGGCTCTGATGAGACCACACCTCCAGCACTGTGCACAGTTTTTGCCTTCTTATCTTAGGAAGGCTATACCTGCCTTGGAGGCGGTGCAACGAAGATTCACTAGATTGATTCCTGGGATGAGAGGGCAGTCCTATAATGAAGTAGAAATGGGCCTATAATCTCGGCAGTTTTGAAGAATGAGAGGTGATCTCATTGAAACATACAAGATTCTGAAGGAATTTGATTGGATAGACGCTGAGAAGTTGTATCCCCTGGCTGCAGTGTCCAGAACTGGGTGACACAGTCTCAGGATAAGGGGTAGGCCATTTAAGACAGGGATGAGGAGCAATTTCTTCACTAGCGTTTGTGAATCTTTGGAATTCCCTGCCCAAGAGTGCTGTGATTACTAAATCTTGAGTATATTCAAGGCCGAGATAGATAGATCTTTTGGACTCTAGGGGAATCAAGGTATATGGAGATCGAACTGGAAAGTGGAGTTCAGGTCGATGATCAACCATGATATGATTGAATGGCGGAGCAGGCTCGAGGGACCGTATGGCTTACTCCTGCTCCTATTTCTTATCTTCTTATGTTCTTGATGGTATGTTGGCCTTCATAGGGAGAGGATTCGAGTACAGGAGCAACGATGTCTTGCTGCAGATGTACAGGGCCTTGGTGATACCACACTTTGAGTATTGTGTGCAGTTTTCGTCGCCTTATCTGGGGAAGGATGTTCTTGCCATGGAGGGAGTGCAGCGAAGATTCACCAGACTGATACCGGGGATGGCAGGAATGACATATGAAGAGAGAATGTGTCGATTGGGCTTGTATTCGCTCGAGTTTAGAAGAATGAGAGGGGATCTCATTGAAACTTATAAAATTCTACCAGGACTAGACAGACTAGATGCAGGAAGGATGTTCCCGATGGCGGGGGAGTCCAGAACCAGGGGTCACAGTCTAAGGATAAGGGGTAAGCCATTTAGGACTGAGATGAGGAGGAATGTTTCACCCAGAGAGTGGTGAACCTGTGGAATTCTCTACCACAGAAGGCAGTTGAGGCCAATTCATTAAATATATTCAAGAAGGAGTTCGATATATTTCTTAAGGCTAAAGTGATCAAGGGATATGGGGAGAAAGCAGAGACAGGGTACTGAATTTGGATGATCAGCCATGACCTCATTGAATGGCGGAGCAGGCTCGAGTGGCCGAATTGCCTACTCCTGCTCCTATCTTCTTTGTTTCATCCGATAGACGACACCTCCGACAGTGCGGCACTCTCTCAATACCGCACTAAAGTTTCAGCGTAGATATTTGTGCTCAAGTCCCTGGAGTAGCACTCGAACCCTTCTGACTCAGAAGCATGGCTGCTACCAACTGGACAACAGGTCACTCCTTAACGGTAATAGTGTGTGTTGCCAGAAAGCAGTTGACCAGAAAAAGAAAGAGACTTACCCAGTGCCGTATGTGTCAGCGTTTGCAGTAGGAGGTATTATTCTATGTCAGGAGCGCTGATCATGCTCATTGAGAACCGATAGCGCTCTTTGCACCTGCCTTACTTTCTGTTGCAATGACTCACCTCAGGAGCAATGTTAAATGCATCCATGACTAACTAGACCATCTGCATAATGTGCAAAAAATATATCATTAACATTGTTTATTTCTAACGATTCTACATTCTATTTGCCAGCCCTGGAAAAGTGCGAAAGTGACCTTCTTCAGAATGGTTAGAGACATTCATTTGGTTGCTCTGTATTCATGTAAATAACAGACATAATGTATAGTTGATTCCTGACACAGCAGCTATCTACACATAATGCAATGATGTCTCAATCGCTGGACAATTTGCGCCAGTTTCACTTTCGTACAATGACCTTTTTCCAGTCTGTGTTCACGTTGTAATCATCGAATCACAGAGACTTATACCACAGAAGGAGACCATTCGGCCCATGTTGCCTGAGCCGTCTATGTATGAGCTAACCAATTAATCCCACTGCAATACTCTTTCCCCATAGGAATGCTGTATTCTCCCTTTCAAGCATTTATGCAGTTTCCTTTTGGAAGTCACTGGCCCGTATTTTCCGATCCCTACGGGTGTGTACGAGTTGCGCACACTTCCGTCGGGACCTCGCAAGGACCGGTTTCAGGTAAGCGAAGCGCATGCGCTGAAACCCGGCACTTCCGATCTGTCAAGAATCCTCTTGACAGATCGCACGCCTGCCCAGGATAAGGGCCTCTGCTGATGTAGAGTTCTGCTTTCTGAAGAACCTGCGCCAACTGAAAACCTTTAAAATCTTTGGTTTGGTAAAAGCGTAAGGCATGCCTATAAAAGCATAAGAGTTTGAAAAACTTAAAAAACAAATTTTCACTCATTTAGAATTTAAAAATACTTTTAAAAAAGGAAAGTTTATTTACCCCGTAAAAAACATTAATTTTTATTCAAAAATACATTTTTTTGTATTAATATTTAATTTAATGTAATTTTAACGAACTTTAAAAACTTGATTTCAGAAAAATGTATTTAATATTTTGATTTGTTTTTGAAGTGATATCCATTCATACTTTTGGCGGGTCTAAGCTGAGAGACCTTTCAAAAGCATGCAGTGGGATTCCCTTCTTTCATTGGTTCCCATGGCCCATCTGATCCCAGAACACTTGCGAACCGCATGCGCCCCTGGGATACCTGGTCCCTACGCATTGCCCAGTGGAGAGGCCCAGGAGCATAAATCACGGACCTCCGGAGCCCTCAGGTAAGGACGCAGATATTTTCCAGATCGTAGGCCTCTGCACGTAGGAAGCCTCCGATCGGAAAATTCGGGCGAATCTGCTTTCATGACTGTTTCATGCAGTGCATTCCATATCATAACAACCTGCTGCATAAAAACAATTTTAAACTCGTCTCTGGATTTTCTGCCAATTACTTTAAATCTGTGAGCTATGGTTGCCGACCCTCATGGTCGCGGGAATAAAATCATTCAGCCTTATTTTGCGACCCCTACCGGTGCGTAGGATGTGCGCACGCACCCGTCGAGGCCGCGCAAGTGCCGGGTTTAGGCATGCGCAGTGCATGGCCTAAAACCCGGCACTTGCAAACTGTCAGGAATCCCCTTGACAGACACTCCGCATGCCCGCGAGATGGGCCTCTGCGGGTGGAGCTTTGCGCTATTTGCCCTACTTCCGCCCACGGAATAGCTGTAAAATTCCGATGTCTGGTAAAAGCAGGTGTAATACATGCTTTTACCAGCATAAAAGTTTGAAAAAGTAGAAACATAAAATTTCAACACCCATTTATACTTTAAAAACCCTGTCCAATAGGTGAGTTTATTTTAGTCCCGTTTAAACATTTTTTTGGAAAAAATAAAATTTTCGTTAAACATATGTAATTAAATGTCATTTTTATTAATTTTCTATATATAAGTTCTTTTCATTTATTTCAATGTGTTTGTGTATTTTTGAAGTGTAATGTGCGTTTATTGAGTGGTCCGAATTCATATTTTTGAAAGGTCTAAGCGGAGAGACCTGTCAAAAGTATGAAGGGGGATCCCTTCTTTGATTGGTTCCCCATGTCCCACGTGATCCCAGGGACGCTTGTGCACTGCCTGCGTGCGCACACCAGGAGAGGCCCAGGATCGGAAGTGTCGGGACCGAAGGAGCCAGCAGGTGACTTCGTAGATTTTTTCCAGGTAGGAGGCATGCGCACGCAGGAAGCCTCCGACCGGAAAATCCGGGCCTGTGTAATTCTAATGCATTACGTTTTGTTCCATCATCAAGTTGTGAAAATACGTCACGGCTTTAAATTGCGGGCGGAGGCTTCTCGTTGTTCGAAGTTACCGATCTGCAACAAAAGTACGTACCTACCTGGTGTCTCCGTTCGTTCGAAGACTCGGGCTCCTGGGCCTGCAGGATTAAGCCTGCGTGAAGGCCCACATATCACAGGGGCGCTTGCGGCTCGCAAGCGTTCCTGGCATCACCTGGCTCAGCCGAACCAATCAAAAAATGGAGATTCCCATTTTGCTTCTGGGGATTCTATTTACCTGCAGAATCCTGATAACCGTCATAGGTATGACATGAAAAATACAGTTTCACAACACATAAATAAAAATAAACCATCACATGTTGAAGATTAATTAAAATTCAATTTAATTTAAAATTAAAAAAAATCTTTTGTTTGAAGATTAAATTTAAACATTTTTAACAGGGCCAAAATAACCTAAACTAACTTGAAAGGCTTTTGAATGCTTACATGATATTAAAATTAGAAACCCTCACGCTGATAAAAGAAGGCCCTATGCCTGCTTTTCCCAGGCATAAGCGATTCGTGGGCATTCACTGGGTAGTAGTAGGGCAAATAGCCCAACTCTCCGCCAGCTAAAGCACATGTCCTGTGCCTTCGTACGATCTGTCAAGCTGAAACTTGAGATATTGGCCCAGAAATTAAAGACGGAGCCTTCGTGCGGGGGTAAGGCTCCCCCGCGTTATCTCACTGCGCGCCTGCCTTTTCATTCCGAGCACGCACGAACTTGAGTTTCTAGACAGCAGCTGTGCAGTGCTTGCGTATCCCACAGACGCAGTTAATTCGTGCGAGCTGTGGGATCACGTGATTCAGTTACAGCCAATGGCAGCACACCATCTTTCATTCATAGTTTTCAGAGCAAGGGCTGTGAAAGCTATGAATCTATACCCCCCCAAAAGAACAGCTAAACCTCAATTAAATTTAAAATAAAACCATCACATTAATAAAATAAGTATAGTTAAATAAATTAACCACTTTAAACAAAAAATAAAATTTTTGAAAAAATGTAAAATCTTTTAAAAAATTATGAAAATAAACTTACCTTTCTTTAAAGTCTCTAAAAAAGATATACCTGTTGAAGAATATTCAAAATAATACTTAATTAACTACTTACCTTGATAAAAGAGGGTCTTACGCCTCCTTTCTTTATGTGCAAAATCGTCCATGCTTACCTGCGCGTTCAAAGCACTAAGTGCACTGCGTGCGCGCAGCCTGTAGCGCGCACGCGGTTCACTTAGGAACCGCATCCTTTTGAAATCACCAAGTGCCGGTTTTCAGCGCATGCGCAGTGCATGCAGAAAACCGGCATTTGGAGACAGAATACGCGAGAGTACACAGTGAGTACTCTCGCGTAGCAAGACTAATTTTTGGGCCATTGTGAGCTCCGGTTGGCACATGGCAAATGGCGCATGGCGAAAACCCGGAAATAGCGAGACACTTACGAAAACGTGGTCATCGGCGTGAAAAAATCCGGACCAATGTATTTATTCATGATTTCATGTATTCAGTTATTCACTGATGAATGTGCTTGCTTATCAATTATTTATTATATTCATTCATTAATAGATTTACATCGTATTTATTAATTTATTTTTGCAGAAGAGGAACTGGCTCAGTGCAAAAATGGTTGGTAGTTTTTCTTTTGTTCGGAATGTTTGCTTTCGGATTGGTAGCAAAGCAGACATGTACACTTTATTACATAGAAATACAGCACAGAAACAGGCCATTCGGTCAATCAGGTCCATGTCTGTCCTTCTGCTCAACACCAGCCTCCTCCCACCTCTCTTTATATAAGCTTATCGGCATAACCTTCTATTATTTTCTCCCTCGTGCCAGTATCTAGCTTTGCCCGCAATGCGTCGACGCTATTCACCGCAACTATGCCATGAGGTAGCGAATTCCGCGTTATAACCACTCTGAATGCCCTATTAGATTTCATGCAATAAAATAATCTTACAGCTCGGAAGGCGGCCATTCGGCCCTTCGTGCAACTTCCGGAACTGGACAGAGCTGCACCAATTACTCGCGCAGCCCAGCTTTTCTGCATCACCCTGCAAAACAACCTCTTCATATACATAACCAATTGCGTTTTGAAAGCTTGTTTGAACCTGATTCTATTACCCTTCAGGAAGTGCGATCCTAATGTTAACAGCACTCTGTGTGAAACAAAATCACGAAATTTACCCTTTAGTTCCTTTGCTCTATGATCTCTCGTTCCCGATCCATTTGCTAGTTGAAATAGTGTTGACTTATTTGCTCTAGCAAGTCACTCATCAACTTAAATGCGTCTATTAGGTATCTGCTTAACCTTCCACTGCTTCTCTGCTTCTCCAATCTCTCCCCAGAACTGCAGTCCTTTACCCCTGGTATTAACCTGATAAATTTCATCTGTACCCCCTCCAAGGCTTTGACACCCTTCCTAAAGTGTAGTGCACCAAATTGTACACAATACTTCAGCTGAGGCCTAACCAGAGATTTGAAAAGGTTTAGCATGGCTTTATTGCTTCGCAATAAATATTCCGACTGAAAAAGCCAAATTCGCTTCCTTACTCACAATATCAACTAGTCCTGCCACCTTTGAATATTTTGGAAAAAGCAGCCCTTCAAAATGGTCCGACTAAAATTTTACTGCCTCTCCTTGTTGTTTCTTCAAAATTGTTTCACTTTGCACTTCCTCACATTACATTTCAACTGCCATGTCATTTCACCAATCTGTCCATGTCCTCCTGAAGTCTGCTACTATTTTGATCGCTATTTACTGCGTGGCAAAGTTCACCTCTCATTCTTCTAAATTCCAATGAGTAAAGGTTCAGCCTGTTCAACCTTTCCTCATAAGTCAAACCACTCATCTCTGGAAGTAACCTAGTGAATCGACTCTGAACTGCCTCCAATGCAAGTATATCCATCCTTAAATAAGGAGACAAAAACTGTACGCAGTACTCGAGGTATGTTCTCACCAATACCCTGTACAGTTGTAGTAGGACTTCCCTGCTTTTATACTCCAACCCCCTTGTTTGTTCATGTCTCTCGAGTGGGAGCATGAACCCACGAACTTCTGACCTTGAGGCTCGATTGCTACAAATTGAGCCGCGCCTGCAGCCGTGAATCTTATTACGTCCACGTCCCAACGTGCTTTACAGCCAATGAAATACTTTTAAAGTGTCGCCACTGCTGTAATGTAGGGAAGCGCAGCAGCTGATTTGCGCAATGCAAGATCCCACTAACAGCAATGAGATACTGGGCAGTTAATCTGTTTTATTAATGTTGGAAATCTTAGAATTATTGAAGCCGTTAACCAGGTAAACTCCCTGATCCCCTTTGAAAGAGTGCCGTAAAAATGTTTACATCCTCCTGAGGTTGTCAGAAGAGCTCTTAGAATAATATTCCACGCTTCGCACGGGGTCTTCGTTCCATCCCAAGTACGGCAGCTCCGATTGCGCAATACACCCTGAGCACTGCACTGGAGCATCAGGTTGGATTACGTGCTCAAGCCTCAGCCCACGGTCTCCTGACTCAGAGGCGAGAGTGCTACCCACTGAGCCACAGTGAACACCGAACAGGATTTATTCGGTGCGATGTGATTTCTGTGATTGCAGCCTTATAATTGGACTGGCAAAACATTCGGCATTGTTGGGGGTGGGGTGGTCCAGGAAAACTAAAATGATCCTCACGTCCCATAGATTCATCTACACTATTACGAGGGCTCGTCTCCAATTTTGGCCAATGATGTCAAATGAGTGTAACTAGTTTCACTTCCGTTGACTGCAATGGTAGGAAAATCAGGCGGGCATAAATTGTCGACCAATACGAAATTCACCATTTTAAACCATAATCCAACGTTAAAATTAGCCCGTCCAAGCATGGGTGATAATATTAAAGTTGGATCGTACTCCTTGTGTACAAGTGGCTACATTTTCCCTCTGTTAGTGACAGTGGTCGCACTCTCGCCTCCGAGTCTGAATTTTGTGGGCTCATAATTGCACTCCAGAGACTTGGGGGTAAAAATTCACTTGGTTGCGCCACCCGTTAGCGCCTTAAGAGGGCGCTAATGGGGCGCAAAGCCGCTAACGCCCGGGCGCAGCGATGTTTGCGCCGCTCGAGAACTTAACTTGAGATTGTGCGGCAGCGCTAAAACTTACCGCTGCGACCACCTGCGCGCGCAGATTGTGACGTCATTCCATGGTGCAACGCCCTTGGGGCGCCCCGTAGCGGAAATTGAGTGGCGCCCCCTGCCTTACCGCCTGGCGCTTCCAACGACCAGAAGACTGGAACGCTATCAATCGCTGTGGGGCTGGGGGGGGCGCTATTTAAAGGGGGCCTCTTCCTGTCTTTTATTGTTGGTGGCATTTTTGAACTACGCATTCTGAGAGAGAGAGGGAGAGACTTCGGGAGAGATTCAACGTTGTGTGAAGGAGTTTTGGGTACTGAGCAGCACTTTGCAGGTTCATTTTGATTTGCCATTCCTTGTATCGATTTAGCAGAGACCGTGGGAGCTGCACTCTGAGCTCTTTGCCTGGTGCTCTCCATTGTTCTTTCCAGCACATTTGATGTGCAAGTCTCTCCAGGCCGAGATTCAAGGCAGCAATGAACAGGATGTGGATGGAAAGCAAGATTAACCACCCCCTTCAAGAACTGGCCCGTGCCATTGTGTGTGTCTTCCATTGCTGACTGACATTACATGAGCTTCGCCAGCGCTCCGAGTTAGCGCCTCACTGCTCGGCCTTTGCGCCTTAAGAGAGGTGTGCAGCGCCTGCTTTAGCGCTCCACTCACCTCCCGGGGCGGTAAAAGTGAAGTTTCCCGTCAGTGCCGATAATTAGCGCCAGGCGCTAATATTTGCGTCCGGACGATATTTGCGCCCCAAATGGGGCGCCACCTCATTTCTACCCCTTGAACACATAATCTAGGCTGCCACTATTAGAGGTGCCGTCTTTCAGCAGGAGACGTTTAACCGAGGCCCATGCTGCCCTCCCAGATGAATGAAAAATATAACATGGCTATTTTTGTAAGAAAAACTGCTTGGCATGCTGCTCAATTTTTATCCCTCAACTAACATCATTAAGAACATATTCCCCGATCAGGCTCGTATTTTCCGATCGGAGGCTTCCTGCGTGGGGAGGCCTCCTATCTGGAAACAATCTACGTCCTTACCTGAGGCCATTATCGCTCGTGGGTCATTCGACAACGAAATGTGCATGGTCAACGTATCCCAGGGGGGCATGCGGCCATAGGGAACCAATGGGAGAAGGGAATCTCACTTCATACTTTTAACAGCTTAGATATGTCAAAAGTATGAATGGAGATCAAGAGCAGTCTTGACAGATCGGAAGTGCCGGTTTGCAGCGCATGCGATTCGGATGCCTGAAACCGGCACTTGCGAGGTCCCTTAGGGTGTGCACTCAGCGCGTGCGCACCCGTAGGCATCGTCATGTACGGGCCTATCACAATACCGTTGATAGAAATTGCTGTGTGTAGATTGTTTGCTGCCTTTGCCACAGTACAACACTGACAATATTTTAAATGTTATTCGTTGTCTGTACAGCGCAGTGGCATGACCAGAAGTGCCGAAAGGCGCGATACAAATGAAAGTATTTCTGCAAAATGTAATTTTGTGCCGTAATTTGAAGTAGTTTGCAATCGAACGCGTTGCAGTGGAACAACACAAATCCAGCAATTTCTTTTGTATTTCAGATCTGAATGCCTTGCAAGCAAAGCTGAAAGATTTAGGTGAGATAATCAAGCGTGAACAATACGTTTGAACACTTTGAGTAAAACCATATCCAACAGGAGGAGAGATATGGTATGAACATTCGTCTTGAAGTGTAGCGCTAAACGGGCGATAACGCTTGATATTCAGTTCCATTCAAGTCAATGGGAATTAATATCGGGTGCAGAGTATCGCGGGCGGCCGATTCGGTACAGCCCAATTTGTGCAACAAACCTATCCCCAATTTTTTCATAATAAGCATTGTTTTGCACACTGCCTGCCATGTGGGCCGGGAGGTGGGGGGGGGGGGGGGGTGGATTCTGCGGTGTCCATGGGGATTAAGAACATAAGAACATAAGAAATATGAGTAGGAGTAGGCCAATCGGCCCCTCGAGCCTGCTCCGCCTTTCAATAAGATCATGGCTGATCTGATCCTAACCTCAAATCTAAAGAACACAATTGGTAGGAGCAGGACCCGGCCACTCAGCCCCTGGGCCCGTTCCGACACACACAGGGCCTTGACCGATCGGAATCAGCCTCATGTCCAATTTCCTGCCCGCTCCCCGTAACCCCTAATTCCGTTTACTTCTAGGAAACTGTCTATTTCTGTTTTAAATTTATTTAATGATGTAGCTTCCACAGCTTCCTGGGGCAGCAAATTCCACAGACCTAGTACCCTCTGAGTGTAGAGGTTTCTCCTCATCTCAGTTTTGAAAGAGCAGCCCCTTATTCTAAGATTAAGCCCCCTAGTTCTAGTTTCACCCATCCTTCGGAACATCCTTACCGCATCCACCCAATCAAGCCCCTTCACAATCTTATATGTTTCAATAGGATCGCCTCTCATTCTTCTGAACTCCAATGAGTAGAGTCCCAATCTACTCAACCTCTCCTCGTATGTCCACCCCCTCATCCCCGGGATTAATCGAGTGAACATTCTTTGTACTGCCTCGAGAGCAAGTATGTATTTTCTTAAGTATGGACACCAAAACTGTATGCAGTATTCCAGGTGCGGTCTCACCAATACCTTATATAACTGCAGCAAAACCACCCTGTTTTTATAATCTAACCCCCTAGCAATAAAAGCCAACATTCCGTTGGCCTTCTTGATCACCTGCTGCACCTGCATACTAACTTTTTGATTTTCTTGCACCAGGACCCCCAGATCCCTTTGTACTGCAGTACTTTCCAGTTTCTCGCCATTAAGATAATAACTTGCTCTCTGATTTTTCCTGCCAAAGTGCATAACCTCACATTTTCCAATATTGTATTGCATCTGCCAAATCTCCGCCCACTCACCCAGCCTGTCTGTATCCCCTTGTAGATTTGTTATGTCTCCTCACAATTCTCCCAATCACCATAACTTCAGCGAAGACTCATGAAGTTATTGCACTGAATTTCCTATCGGAGGCTTCCTGCGGGCGGATGCCTCCGATCGAAATTAATCGACGAACTTACCTGCTTGGTCAGTAGATCCCGAGACTTGCGATCCTGGGCCGCTCTTTGAAATGCGCAGAGGCCCAGGCATCCCAGCGGCGCATCCGGTTCGCGAGCGCCCCTGCGATCACGTGAGCTAGCTCAACCAAATGAAGAAGGGAATCGCCCTCCATACTTTTGAAGTTGCGTAAGCACTTTTTCTATCAAAATATGAATGGGGATCACATTTAAAAACGCAAATTTTTTTCTAAATTACATAATTAAAATAAATTAACGTGCCATTTAATTAAATATTTTAAACAAAAAAATTATTTTTGACAAAGAACTCAATATTTTTACGGGGCTAAAAATAAATTAACTTTCTGATGTATATTTTGTATTTATAAATGAGTTATCAAATTGTTAGTGTCGACCATGAGGGTACTGAAGTTCCAGCTCTCGAACATCATTTTAAAGGGTGAAAGATGCCTGTGCGTGAATTATTTTAACGTGGGGTGGCCGCTGCACAGCAGCTACCACACGGGCTTGACAGAGCAAGGTCTTGGTCTAATGGCAAGGGGATACAAGACGATTGGAGACGAGGCTCTGCTACAGTGGCCTAACACACACACACACACAAACATACTGCAACTGTCCTCCTCCATCCTTACCGCAGGTCCTCTCTGCCTGGGTTTCGTAGGATGCATTGTGGTACTGCCGACCTCGCTGTTGGCTCGTGCCGCACCTTTCCTGGGCTCTGACCCCTCTGCTGGTACACTGTGCGCCACTTCTGTGCCTTGACCTTGCTGCTGGGCTTGGCCTCGCTCTTGAGTCCCGGCCTCGGACATGAGTGATGTTGTCTCCCACAGGATTAAATTAGCACCGATATTCGAGCGATCCCTGGCCCCTGCTTTTACCAGGTGTAGGAATTTGACAGTCATTCAGCGGGCGAAAGTTGTGCAAAAAGTGCAACTCTCCATCCGCAGAGGCACTTTCTTGGGCATGCAGATGATATGTCAAGAGAATTCTTGACATTATAGTTAGTGGGATAGAAACTGTTCTCTGCAGCCAAGAGCGTGAGTCCTGAAGGCTTTGTTGCCTACCCGGTGCCAGGGTAAAGGATATCTCCTCCGGGCTGGAGAAGAACTTGGAGTGGGAGAGGGAGGATCCAGTTGTCGTGGTCTACTTAGGTACCAATGACATAGGTAGCACTAAGAAAGAGTTTCTGCTGAGAGAGTCTGAGCAGCTAGGGAACTAAATTCAAAAGCAGAACCACAAAGGTAATAATCTCTGGATTCTTACCTGAGGCACGAGCAAATTGGCATCTGGTCAATAGGATCAGGGAGATGAATGCATGGCTTAAAGCTTAGTGGGGGAGAAGTGGGTTTCGATTCATGGGCCACTGGCACCAGTACTGTGGAAAAAGAGAGCTGTTCCATTATGCCGGACTGCAGCTGAACCATGTTGGAACCAGAGTTCCAGCGAATCGAATAACTAGGGAGTAGATAGGGCTATAAACTAAATAAGGGGTGTGTAGGGTCCCGGTGGAGAGAAATCTACAATGTTAAAGAGAAAAGACAAGATGGTAGTGCAGGAAACTGATGGGGTAAGGATAACCAGATTGGGTCAGGAAGGGACAGAGCGTACAAACAAAAGAGTGAACTAACAAATAGAGTCCGGGTAAGAAAAAATGATAAGATTTCTAAAAATCATATAAAGACAAATCTAAATGCACTGTATCTGAATGCAGGAAGCATTCCTAATAAGACAGACGAATTAACAACGCAAGTAGATGTAAATGGATCAAATCTATTTGCAATTACTGAGACATGGCTGCAGGGTGACCAAGGCTGGGAGCTCAATATCCAAGGATATTCGATATTTAGGAAGGATAGGCAAAAAGGAAAAGGAGGTGAGGTGGCGTTGTTAGTAAAGGATGAAATCAGAGCAATAGTGCGAAAGGGTATTGGCTCAGAAAATCAAGATGTATAATCAGTCTGGGTGGAGCTAAGAAGCACCAAGGGGCAGAAAACTTTGGTGGGAGTTGACTATAGGCCTCGAAACAGTAGTGGTAATGTTGGGGATGGCATCAAACTGGAAATTATAGAGGCATGTAAGACGGGTACTACAGCAATCATGCGTGACTTTATTCTACATATAGGCTGGACAAACTAAATTAGCAATAATACTGTGGAGCATGAATTCCTGGAGTGTGTACGAGATGTTTTTTTACATCAGGACGTTGAGGAGCCAACTAGGGAACAGGCTATCCTAGATATGGTATTGTGCAATGAGAAGGGGTTAATTAATAATCTTGTTCTGCGAGGTCCTTTAGGGAAGAGTGACCATAACATTTGGAATTCTTCATTAAGATGGAAAGTGAAGTAGTCCAATCCGAAACTAGGGTCCTAAATCTAAACAAAGGAAACCAGGAAGGTATGAGGAGTGAGTTGGCTATGATAGATTGGGAGCTTCATTGAAGACATGATTGTGGATAAGCAATGGCTAACATTTAAGGAACAAATGCATGAATTGCAACAGTTATACATTCCTTTCTGGTGCAAAAACACAAAAGGAATAGCGGCCCCACCATGGCTAAGAAAAGAAATGAAGGATAGAATTAGATCCAAAGAGGAGTCATATAAAGTTGCCAGAAAAAGTACCAAGCCTGAGGATTGGGAGCAGTTAAGCATTCACCAAAAAAGTACCAAGAGTTTCATTAAGAGGTGAAACATAGAGCTTGAGATTAAACCTGCAAGCAACATAAAGACGGACTGTAAAAGCTTCTACAAGTATGTCAAAAGAAAAAGATTAGTAAAGACAAATGTAGGTCGTTTACAGTCAGAAACAGGAGAATTGCTAATGGGGAACAAGGAAACGTCTGAGCAATTAAACAAATACTTTGGTTCTGTCTTCACGGAAGAGGACACAAATAACTTCCCAGAAAAGCTAGGGAACCAAGGGTCTAGTGAGAAGGAGGAATTGAAGTAAAATAGTATTAGTTAAAAAATAGTGCTGGAGAAATTAAGGGGACTGAAAGCCAAGAAATCCCCAGGGCCTAATTATCTGCATCCCAGAGTAATAAAGGAGGTGGCCATGGAAATAGTGATTTCATTGGCTGTCGTTTTTATAAACTCAATAGATTATGGAACAGATCCTGCAGAGTGGAGGGTGGCAAATGTAATCCCACTGTTTAAAAAAGGAGGGCTAGAGAAAGAAGGAAACTACAGATCGGTTAACCTAACATCAGTAGTAGGGAAAATGACAGAGTCTATTATTAAGCATATGATAACAGGACACTTAGAGAATATCAATGGGATTAGACAGAGTCAACATGGATTTATGAAAGGGAAATCGTGTTTGACAAACCTACTGATGTTTTTGAGGATGTAACTGGTAGAATAGATAAGGGAGAACCAGTGGAACTCGTGTATTTCGATTTGCAGAAGTCCTTTGATAAAGTCCCACATAAGAGGTTAGTGTGCAAAATTAAAGCACCTTTAATTTGTGGTAATATACTGGCATGAATAGAAAATTGGTTGACAGACAGGAAACAGAGAGTAGAATAAACGGGTCTTTTACGGGGTGGCAGGTGTGAATAGTGTGGTATCGCAGGGATCAGTGCTTGGGCCCCAGCTATTCACAATGTTTATCAATGATTTGGAAAAGGGAACCAAATGTAATATTTCCAAGTTTGCTGACGACACGAAACAAGGTGGGATTATGAGTTGTGAGGGGATGCAACGAGGCTTCAAGGAGATTTAGACACGTTGAGTGAGTAGGCAAACACATGGCAGATGCAGTATAACGTGGATAATTTTGAAGTTATCCATTTCGGTAGAAAATACAGGGAGTCAAATTATAATTGAAAGTGTGAGTAGATTGGGAAATGTTGATGTACAAAGGGACCTGGGTGTCCTTGTACACCAGTCACTGAAAGAAAACATGCAGGTGCAGCAAGCAGTTAGGAAGGCAAGTGGTATGTTGGCATTGATTGCAAGGCGATTTGAGTACAGGAGCAAGGATGTTTACTACAGTTATACAGGGCCTTGGTGAGACAACAGCTGGAGTACTGTGTGCAGTTTTGGTCTACTTACCTAAGAATGGATATACTTGCCATAGAGGGAGTGCAGCGAAGGTTCACCAGACTGATTCCTGGGATGGCAGGACTGTCGTATGAAGAGAGATGGGGTCGACTAGGCGTGTACTCACGAGAGTATAGAAGAATGAGATGGGATCTCATTGAAACGTATAAAATTCAGACAGGGCTAGACAGACTGGAAGCAGGGAGGATGTTTCCCCTGGCTGGGGGTTCGTGTACGAGGGGTCACAGTCTGAGGATATGGGTAGGACATTTAGGACTCAGATGAGGAGAAATGTTTTCAGTCAGAGGGTGGAATACCTGTGGAATTCTCTACCAAAGAAGGCTTTGTTGGCCAACTCATTGACCTTTATTTTAGAAGGAGATAGATAGATTTACAGATACAAAAGGCTTCAAGGTGTATGGGGAGAGAGGGGGAATATGGTATCGAGATACAGGATCAGCCATGATTATATTGAATGGAGAAGCTGGCTCGAAGGGCGAATGGCCTACTCCTGCTTCTATTTTTCTTTGTTTCTATGTGTCTATGACATCATTGAGTGACATCATTGGGGGACATCCTTGGGTGACATCATTGAGTGACAGATCGCAAGTGCCGGGGTTCAGCGCGTGCGCACGTCGAGCTAGCCCGTGGTGGTCGAAAAAGCCGTCCGATATATGTCTTTACGAAAGTGGTTACGCCAAGCTGCCGTTGATGGTAGGCTATGTGAATCCTAGACTAACCTGTTGCTTAAAAAAACATACAGCGGGAACTTTGTTGGAGAATTTGTAATGTTTGCTGGGATAAAATATGTTTGTCTTTTCTGTTTTAACAGAAAAAGAGCTGGAAAATGCGCAGGCAGGTAAATGGGGATGAGATTTATGCTCCTGTTCTTCACAGCACAATTATTTTTTCTGAATCCAAGATACTAACATTCCTTTCAATGCTCGTTGTTGTGTTTTTTCCAGAACTCAGGGGAAAGTGTAAAACCGATGGTGAGTTAAACTCAGCAGTATGTCTGTAAGTCACCGAAGAAAAGGCAAAATAGTCGAACTAAGTGGGGGCCAGAAGTGAGGGCAGCCTCCACACATCTCCCTGTGTAGCATTAATGAACCAGGCACAAAGAAGCATGAGAGCTGAAAGTTTCCCTCAGGCTACCTCTGTTTCTCTCCCTTCGCTATCGCTTGTGTTGCCAACTTTGTTTGGAGATAGTCCTGTAGGTTTTGTCACATGACCTCCTGACTCCAACACCCCCGCCCTCACTCTCCCGGCTCTGGTCATCCAAGGCAACACTCCTCATGGCCAACCCACCATCCCACTCCTATTGTAAAGTGAATGGATCTTCATTACCCGACTGCATAGAGAGAAACTGTCCCCATTATCGGAAGCGTCGAGAACCAGAGCCCACTGATTGAAGGTGATTGGCGAAAGAACCAAAGCCGACATGAGGAAAATCTTGTTGGGATCTACAATGCACTGCATGGAAGTGCGGTGGAGGCAGACTCAATCTGGAGTTTCAAAAGGGAATTGGAAAAGGACATGAAGGAAAAAAAGCATTGCAGTGCTACAGGGAAAGGTGGGTGGAGTTGGACTAGCTGATGTGCTCTTCCAGAGAGACGGCACGGGCTCGACGGGCCGATTGGCCTCGTTCTGTGCTGTAACCATTCTACTATTCTATGATTGGATGTGTCTTGGCTGTCAATGAAACAGAATTCTTTCTGGTGTCCGAGACTTTTATGACTAAACTATAACAAACGTGTTCAATGAAAATTTAAATAAAATAAAGCTCCTATGATTTTTGTTCTCCCCAGCGTTTGTTCGCAGCAGTGTCCTAGGGATTAATATTTAATTCCGGGTCACTCTAGGGCAGTCCGGAAGTGTAGGTAAACCTGACTACCGCCGTTTTGTGATCCTGCCGTTTTGCGTTGCGACCCGAACCATTAAATGGATGCTCTGTCTGTTCCTTCAGGTGGATATAAAGCATCCCAAGTAACGATTGGAAGATGAATTAAATACTTAATTGACGGGAACCGAGCGTAATATTGGACGGGAAATATTATTGGTGGTCGATGTGATGCTGTTAGTTTTTGGTCCGAGCACATGTTTAATTTAAATCCTATGATAACTGCAAGAAAATGAAGAAAACGGGGTAAAATTCAACTTAGATACAAGTTGCGCAGGAGAGAATGGGGGGCCAGTTATACACCCCACCTGTTTTTCTCTCCATTGACCAATTCGATGGGACATCTGACAGTGTGTGTAACACGCGGTCGATCTCATTCCGCCCCTTTGTGCACCCACAGAAGCTGATGTTTAACCCACTCGTTTTCCACCGCATTTGCTGCCATTGTTAGTCTTCTGAAGCTTAAAACTGAAGCGACCTGAAATATAATCAAGTCAGGCAGCATCTGAATAGCGAGAAACAGATCTAGCGATTCAGGTCGGTGCCCTTTCGTCAGAACTGCACCAATCTCTAGAATCATAGAATCATAGAAAGTTACAGCACGGAAGGACGCAATTTCGGCTCATTGTGGCCGCGCCGGCCAACAAAGAGCTATCCAGCCTAATCCCACTTCCCAGCTCTTGGTCCGTAGCCCTGCAGGTTGCAGCATCCCAAGTGCACATCCAAGTACTTTTTAAATGTGATTAGGGTTTCTGCCTCTACTACCCTTTCAGGCAGTGAGTTCCAGACACCCACAACCCTCTGGGTAAAGATATTTCCCATCAAATCCCCTCTAAATCTTCCACCAATTACTTTAAATCTGTTCCCCCTGGTTTTTGAGCACACTGCTAAGGGAAATATGTCCTTACTATCCACTTTATATCGGCCCCTCATAATTTTATACACATCAATAAGTTCTCCCCTCAGCCTCCTCTGTTCCAAGGATAGCAACCTCAGCCTATCCAATTTTTCCTCATAGCTAAGATTCTCTACTCCCAGCAATATCCTTGTAAATCTCCTGTGTACCCTCTCTAGTGCAATCACATCTTTCCTGTAATGTGGTGACCAGAACTGCACGCAGTACTCTAGCTGAGGCCTAACTAGTATTTTATACAGTTGAAGCATAACCCCCCCTCAGCTCTTGTATTCTATGCCACGTCTAATGAAGGCAAGCATTCCGTATGCCTTCTTAACCACCTGATCTACCTGGCCTGCTACCTTCTGGGATCTGTGGATATGCACTCCAATGTACCTTTGTTCCTCTACACTACTCAGTGTCCTACCATTTAATGTGTATTCCCTTTCCTTGTTAGCCCGCCCTTGTGCAACGTTAAAATAATTAGCAGAAGTGCTTTGTCCCAAATACTCCTATTAGAGAGTCTTGCACATCCCCGTTTTTAACCTCTCCTCCTTCAGCGGCCGAGGACCGGAGCTCAGGAATTCCTCCCTTAACCCATCCAGCTCTCTACCGCATTCTCCTCCTTTAAGACCCTCTTGAAAGCTACCTCTTTCAACAAAAAAACTTGTGCTCCCTTCTGATATCTTCTTATGTGCCGTGGTGACAAATTATGTTTGATAACGAACCTGTGAAGCGATTTGGGAATTTTTATTAGGTGAAATTCGCTAAACAAATGCAATTTGGTGTTGCTGTTAAAAACGTTTGAGAGCAGGTCGTTCACTGAGAAACTCTTGGGCCCTGCCCTAGAGAATGGACGCCCACGTTTTCCCCAGTTGTATTTCAATGTTGGGTGAGTCCGTTTTCCATATGCAGATCAGGCCAGGTCTGGAAAAATGCTCGTCTGTTAAAGCGGGTCATTCCCCAATGCAGTGAGGTCATAAGAACATAAGAACATCAGAAAGGAGCAGAAGTAGGTCATTCGGCCCTTCGAGCCTGCTCCGCCATTCAATGCGATCATGGCTGATCTTCTGCCTCAAATACATTCACCGGCCCTATCGCCATATTCCTTGATGCCCTTACCAGTCAGAAATCTATCGACTTCTGTTTTTAATATACCCAATGACTGAGCCTCCACAGCCCTCTGGGGTAGAGATTTCCAAAGATTCACCAACCATTGTGTGAAGAAATCTCTTCATATCGCAGTCCTGAATGGCCTACCCTTTATCCTGAGGCGGTGCCCCCTGGTTCTCGACTCCCCAGCCAAGGGAAACACCCTCCCAGCATCCACGCCATCAAGCCCTGTAATAATTTTGTATTCTTCAATGAGATCCCCTCTCATTCTTCTGCTTTCAAGAGAATACAGGCCTAGTTTACTCAATTTCCTATCATACGACAGTCCGCCATCCTAGGAATCAATCACGTTGCAGTCCCTCTATGCCAAGTACGATCAAGTCACAGGAGGTGATATAAATGGCAAAGTCGAGCCCATAAATCTTGTTATACCTTGAACCGGAGAATAATGATCGTCTCAACCGCTGGATAATCTTTGCATAAGCATTACTAGGGGTTATTTTCAATATGTGCGACGGGGTAAATTAGGCGATATCGAATTGGCCGTCCAATTGTGCAGCATACTGATGACGTCAATGGCAAGGAAAATGAGGCAAGGTGTATAATGGGCTTCTACTTCGACACTGCCAAATTTACAA
Source organism: Squalus acanthias (assembly GCA_030390025.1). Lineage (NCBI taxonomy): Eukaryota > Metazoa > Chordata > Chondrichthyes > Squaliformes > Squalidae > Squalus > Squalus acanthias. Next base: position 11,875,656 of record CM059453.1, read on the forward strand.
CGTCGCTTACACTTACAATTATTCCCGTATATGAGAGATTCGAAAAATAATCTGGGAAATCCAATTCTCTCCTCTTTGCAGATGTCAAGCTTCTTGAACAAAATAAAGGTAAAATAGTTGATAACATTCTAGCTGAATGAATTAGAAATTCGACTTGACCGGTGGCCTTAAACAAACGGTATCGCATGGGGTGTCTGTTGAATGCCTCACGTGAAATTCTGTTCGGTTGAAGGCAACGGCCCTGATATCTGTCGGGGAGTCTAACGGCGACCGATTCATACCGCCCATTTTCCCATTTATTGCACAATCCGAATTTCTACGGCTATGTGATTTTTAAAGAGATGTAGGTTTAAATAGTCGGCGTGACGGATAAATCAAAATGGGCGATATCACATTGACCGTCCGTGCAACTCTCCCCGCAAAACTTTGAAATTCAGCTCTATTGAACTCAATGGACCTGAATATCGGGCTGGGGATAAAATAGGCGACCGATCCGATATAGCCCGTTTTCACCAGCACATAAGGTGAATTGTTGGCCCATTATGTCTAATCTGCTCATCACCTTTCCTCTTCGGAGTTTCATTCCATGACGGCTCTTGGTCTGTTCAGCTCAGTTGATTCGTGGAGTAAATTATTGAACATTAGTCGCTGGTTCAAAATCCTGGAACTCCCTACCTAACAGCACTGTGGGATTACCTTCGCCACACGGACAGCAGCAGTTGAAGAAGCCGGCACAATACCACCTTCTCAAGGGCAGCTCGTGATGGCAGCGACGCCCACATCCCATAAACGAATAAGAAAAAAGTAGGGGAGCAGGGTCCGATCATCAAGGGTCTAATCATCAACTCCAACTTGGCAGTGCCTGTTCCAGACTGTCACACATGAGCGTTACACACTTCCGATATCAAGAACCCGGAATCAAAATATTCTCCCATCATCTGAGTTATTTGGCTGAGGTGCATGTCTTATTTAGAATCTAAGCTCACAGCACAGAATCGTTGTTTTGTTCTTTACAGAATTGGACAGGCTGAGAGACGAGCTGAAAAAAAAAGGTTTGAAATAAAGAGAATTTTTTTGTGATTTAAAGCCATCTGGAGACTGAGGGAATTCAGTTCCTGTTGGTGTCTTGGGCCCCATTGACATTAACGGAGCGGAAATTGCGAGAGGTGTCTAACGGGTGACATAAGCCGATATCGCTTTGATCACCAGAAGTCAAAATTACACACAGAAAGTCGTCTTCCGTTTGAAATCTGTGACGTCACAGATAATGCAACAGAACGTGCGTCATATCCGGAATTAGATTCAGTGCAAATGGTTGTCCAGCTCACGGATTTCATGGCTGATATACTAATTGCATGTTATTGATCACAGATGGCGAGCTGGCTAAGAAAGATGCAGGTAAAACAAAAGCAATGATGTCGAAACTTTGACATAAACCCCGGAGAGCACATCGCACAAGATCAAATTTTGCAGTTTCTCACTTGTTGTGGCCGCTATTCCAGCTATTGACCATAACGGAGATAAAAATCAGGTGGTTTGTCAAACTAACTTTCGCTTCGCCGTCACCCGTGTGAGCTTAACCACAAAATCCAAATTATCCCAATTATTCCGGCTGACCTGGAACATTACAATCCTAGTACATGTTCCAGAATTAGCTGAGATGAATAAGCCCCTGGATCCTCGCCAGCACAATTCAACCGGTCAATAATCCAAGTCCACGCTGACCACAGTTAGCTCTACGTCTCCCAAATATTCAACGTTAAAATCCAGATCCTTGCCCTGAAATCTGCCGTATGCAACCCATCCCTATCTGTAGAGCCTCCTCAGCCCACAAATCGCGGCCGGGTACTCACCATTACTCTGATACTCGCTGCTAATCGCCACTCTATTCGGCCACGAATTGGCACCCATTCCTTTAAGTGAGTTGGCCGTAGCCGCTGAAATTTCTTCCCAAAAGCCGAAAGCTTCTCCACCACACTCTTCTCCTTTAACACTCACAATTTTGACTCTGATTCTGGCTATTCAGCAACATCGCCATCACTTAAGAACATAAGAAATAGGAGCAGGAGTAGGCCAATCGGCCCCTCGAGCCTGCTCCGCCATTCAATAAGATCATGGCTGATCTGATCCTAACCGCCAATCTACTATCTATCACAGAACCATCTCCTGCATCTAACAGAATTGCACACACGAAATAGGAGCAGAATCAGGCTACACGGTCCCTGGGCCCGCTCCACTACCCACAGGGCCATGACCGATCCGAACCTAGACTCATGTCCAAATTCCTGCCCGCTCCCCGTAACCCTTAATGCCCTTTACTTCTAGGAAACTGTCTATTTCTGTTTTAAATTTAATTAATGTTGTAGCTTCTACAGCTTTTTGTGGCAGCATATTCCATGGACCTACCACCCTCTGAGTGAAGTAGTTCCTCCTCATCTCAGTTTTGAAAGAGCAGCCCCTTATTCTAAGACTATGTCCCCTAGTTCTAGTCTCACCCGTCATCGGGAACATCCTCCCCGCATCCACCCGATCCAACCCCTTCACAATCTTATATGTTTCAATAAGATCGCCTCTCATTCTTCTGAACTCCAATGAGTAGAGTCCCAATCTACCCAACCTCTCCTCATATGACGACCCCCTCATCCCCGGGATTAACCGAGTGAACCTTTTTTGCACTGCCTCGAGAGCAAGGATGTCTTTCCTTAAGTAAGAACACCAAAACTGTATGCAGTATTCCAGGTGCGGTCTCACCAATACCTTGTACAACTGAAGCAATACCTCCCTATTTTTATATTCTATCCCCCTAGCAATGAAAGCCAACATTCCATTTGCCTTCTTAATCACTTGCTGCACCTGCATACTAACCTTTTGAGTTTCGTGCACCAGGACCCCCAGCACCCATTTTCCCAGTGCCTCATACAGAAAGAAAGAAAAAAGGGAGAGAGAAAGAAAGAAAGAAAGAAAGGAACATTTGAAAGAAGGAAAGAAAGATAGAAAGGAAGAAAGAAGGAAAGAAAGAAAAATGGAAATAATAAATAAAGAAGGCAAGAAAGAAAGACAGAAAGGCAGAAAGAAAGAAAGAAGGAAAGAAAGAAAGATAAAAAGAAGGAATGAATGAAAGAAAGAAAGAAAGAAAGAGAGATAGAAAGGAAGAAAGATGGAAAGAAAGAAGGAAAGAAAGATAGAAAGAAAGAAAGATGGAAAGAATGAAAGAAAGAAAATGGAAAGAGAGAAAAGAAGAAAGAAAAAAGAAGGAAAGGAAGCAAGAAAGAAAGAAAGAAAGAAGAAAGAAGAAAGATATAAAGAAGGAAAGAATGAAAGAAAGAAAGAAGGTGGAAAGAAAGAAAGAAAGAAAGGAAGAAAGATATAAAGAAGGAAAGAATTAAAGTAAAAAGAAGGAAAGAAAGAAAGAGTGATAGAAAGGAAGAAACAAGGAAAGGAAGGAAGACAGAAAGTAAGAAAGAAACAAAGGAAGGAAGTTAGGAAAGAAGGAAGAATGGAAGGAAGGAATGAAGGACGGAAGGAAGAAAGGAAGGAAGCAAGGTAGGGGTTAGGAAAGAATGGAATTCGGAAAAAAAATAGTGCATTCGCATCGCAGCAAGTGAAATACATTTCAAGTGCTGTCACTGTTGTAATTCAGGAAAATGGGCAGCCAATCTGTGCACAGCAAGCTCCCACAAACAGCAATGTGATAATGGGAATCGGTACTGGTCTAATACATTAATGATAAGAAAGCCAAGGCATTTCATTTTTGCCATTGTTGTTAAAACAGCTCTAGTTACATTTGCTGCAAATTAAAGAAGCAACAGTCAGCTGGTGCTAATCCTAGTATCATAGAATAGTAAAGCACTGAAGGATTCGCGCCATCAGCACCGGCACTTACGAAGAGCAATCCAGTTAGTCCCACTCCCCTGCTCTTTCTCTGCTTTTATTTCTATTCAAGTACTTATTAAATTCTCTTTTGAAAGCAACTATTGAATCTGTTTCCACGACTATATCAGGCAGTGCATTGCACATCCTTACCATTCTTTTCGTTTGTATTTTCCTGACGTCGCCTCTGGTTCTTTTTCCAATCCCATTAAATCTGTGCCCCCTGGTTATCGACCCTTCAGTCATTGCAAGCAGTTTCGCTTTATTTCCACTATCTAACCCATTCATGATTTTAACCATCTCTCTCATATATTCTCTTAGCCTTTTCTGTTCTGAGGAGAACAATCCTAGCTTTCCAGCCTATCCATGTAACTTTAATCTCTCATTCATGGAATTATTGCAGTAAATCTCTTCTGTACCCTTTCCAAAGCTTTCTCGTCCTTCCTAAAGTGTGGTGCCCAGTACTGAACATATTACTCCAGCTGTGGTTTTATACAGTTTTAGCTTAACGTGCTGGCTTTTCCACTCTATGCCTCTCTATATAAACGACAGTATCCTATATGCTTTATTAAATGTTTTAATAACCTGTCCTGCCAATTTCAAAGAGTTGTAACACATAACCTGAGATCTCTCTGTTCAAGCACCCCCTTTAAAATTCTACAATTTAGCTGGTCTTGTCTTTCAACAATCTCCTTACCAAATGTATCAGTTCACACGTCTCTCTGTTGAATGTCATCCGCCGTGTGTTTGCACATTCCACCAGCCTGTCTATGTCCTCTTGAAGTCGATTACAATCACGCTCATTGTTTACCACACTTCCAAGCTCCGTGTCCGCTGCAAATTTCAACATTGTGTTCTGTTCACCTTAAACAACTCACTACTGTATCACAAAAGCAGCAGTACTGAACCATGTGGAACACCACTGTATAATTCTCTCCAGTCGTAAAAAAGTCAGCCATTCACTCTACGTATAATATCCAAGCTGCTGCTGCCCAACTTAGCCTATGGGCCTCAATTTTGCTAACAAATCTGTTATGTTGTACTTTATTACATGGCTTTTGAAGGTTCATATGCAGAACATCAACGGCACTGACCTCATTCACTCTCTCTGTTACCTCATCAAAAAACACAAACAAATTAGTCAAACTCGATTTACGCATAACACATCCCTGGCTCTCCTCTATAAGTCCATGTTTGTCCAATTGGCTGTTAATTTTCTGCTGGAATATTGTTTCTATAAACTTCCTCTGCACCGATGTTAAACTGACTGTCCTGTAATTTCCAAGTTTATCCAATTAATATTTTTTGAACAAGGGTGTGACATTTCCCAGTCCTCTGGAGAACAACTCTGTATCTAAGGAGCATTGGGAGATTGTGGCCTGCAGCTCCTGAATTTCTAACCTTGCTTCCCTCAGCAACCTGGGATGAATCACATCCGGACGGGAGGCCTTAACCACTTTAAGTAGTGCCAGACATTCTAGTACCTCCTTTTTAATCAATTTTAATCTCATCCAATATCCTGAGAACCTCTTTGTTTACCATAGCTTTGGAAAAGAACTCTGTCTTCGTAAAAAAAAATCTATGGAAACTGTCTCAAATAGATCTCTATGTAGGTCCCTAATCATCCCCACCGCTCCTATAAGAAACCTTTTACCATTACTATGCTTATAGAAGATTATTAGATTCCATTTTCTTTCAGCCACAAATCTATTCTCATATTATCTCTTTGCCACTCTTATTTCCTTTTTCACGTCTCCTCTGTACTTTTTATATTCAGAATGATTCTCCCCTCTATTACCAAGCTGAAGTCTTTCCTGCGCCCCCTTTTTCTGCTTCTTCCTATTCTCGAACCCCTTCGTCATCTAGGGAGCTCTGTCTTTGATGGCCCTCCCTTTCCATGGCAGATGCAGTATAATGTGGATAAATGCAAGGTTATCCACGTTGGTGGCAAAACAGGAAGACAGATTATTATCTGAACGGCAATAGATTGCGAAAAGGGCAGATGCAACGGAATCTGGGAGTCCTTATACACCAGTCGCTGAAGGCAGGCATGCAGGTGCAGTTGGCAGTTAAGAAGGCAAATGGTATGTTGGCATTCATAGCGAGAGGATTCGAGTACAGGAGCAAGGATGTCTTGCTACAGTTGTACAGGGCCTTGGCGAGACCACACCTTGAGTATTGTGTGCAGTTTTGGTCGCCTTATCTGAGGAAGGATGTTCTTGCCATGGAGGGAGTGCAGCGAAGATTCACCAGATTGATACCTGGGATGGCATAAATGACGTATGAAGAGAGATTTGGTCGATTAGGCTTATATTCGTTAGGGTTTAGAAGAATGAGAGGGGATCTCATTGAAGCTTATAAAATTCTAACAGGACTAGACAGACTAGATGCAGGAAGGAAGTTCCCGATGGCGGGGGAGTTCAGAACCAGAGGTCACAGTCGAAGGATAAGGGGTAAGCCATTTAGGACTGAGATGAGGAGGAATTTCTTCTCCCAGAGAGTGGTGAACCTGTGGAATTCTCTACCACAGAAGGCAGTTGAGGCCAATTCATTAAATATATTCAAGAAGGAGATAGATATATTCCTTAAGGCTAAAGGGATCAAGAGATATGGGGAGAAAGCAGAGACTTGGTACTGAATTTGGTTGATCAGCCATGATCTCATTAAATGACGGAGCAAGTTGAGGGGCCGAATGGCCTACTCCTGCTCCTATCTTCTATGCTTTTATGCTTCCCCCTTTTATGAATATACCTGGACTGTACCCAAGCCATCTCCTTTTGAAAGGCCATCCGTTGCTATATTGCATTTCTGCCTGCCAGTCTTTGAATCCAATAGACACAGGCCAGATCGCTCCTAAATTCACTGATGATCGAATTCTTTATTTTGACTAATACTTTGCCTCGTTCTTTTCCGGTAAGGGAGAACTATTTGCATTCACAAAGCAAAAGTAATTAGGGGATCACTTTGCACTAAGTCTCAGCAATTGGTACAGCAAAACTCTGGAAAATAAAACAAACTGGGGTGGAAATTCGTTTTGGCGCAACGAGGGCGGTGTTGGATCGCCCGCCAAGCAGTGAATACCAGGTGTATCTATATCAGGTGGACGTTTCAATTCGGGCGTTCTACGATACCGTCCCTGAGGATCTGCTACACCAATACTCCAATGGAAATCTATTGTGATTCACGCCATATTCCAACGGTTCTGTGGCACTTCGGCCTTAGTTTCCACATGACAATCCCAGCTGAAATTCAGCTCCAAGACAGGCTTGTTATGAAGAAAGTATATGTTACTACGGTTTGTACTGAAGTGCCTCTGACCTGTGCAAGAGTTAAATAAAATTCACTTAACTTGTCAGTATCCCCTTTCGCAATGTACTGCTCAAGTTATTTGTTGTTAGCATTGACCCGGTGGGTTCTCCCGATCGTCTACCTTGATGTCAACACAAGCTCGTTGGAATCATGCATAAGTATATGCAATTTAATACTCACAAACAGCCCATTCAGCCCAACTGGTCTATGCCAATGTGTAGGGTCTCCTTGCAGCCTACCTCCTCTAACAATACCCGCATAAAATTGGTACAGAAATTCCGATCCCCGCGCTGTGCACTCACCCGTAGGGACAGCGGAAATGCCGGTTTCAGGCATGCACTGAGCATGCGCTGGAAACCGGCATTTCCGATCTGTCAATAAAGCTCTTGACAGATCCTCCGGCTGCCCTGGAGAAGGGCCTCTGCGGGCGGAGAGTTCCGCTTTTTGGAGACCCTCCGCCCGCAGAAAACACTTACAAATCTTGCGCCTGGTAAAAGCAGGCGTAAAGCCTGCTTTTACCAGGAAAAGAGTTGAATTTTTTTTAAAAAAAACATTTTTTCCACTCATTTATCATTTAAAAATACTTTAAAGAAAGGTAAATTTATTTTTAGCCTCGTTAAAAACTTTACTTATTTTTTACAAAAATAAAATTTTTTGTTTAAAATACTTAATTTATTGTAACTTAAAGTCATTTTATAAATGTGATTTTTTTTTTATTTATTTAAAGTTTTACTATGTTTTGGAGGCGATCTCTATTCATATATTTGACAGGTCTTCCTGTCAAAATGTATGAAGGGAGATTCCCTTCTCTGATTGGCTTCCCATAGCTCACGTGATCCCAGGGACACTGCGAACCGCCTGCGCCTCTGGGATACCTGGGCGCTGCGCACCGGCAGTTTGGAGAGGCCCAGCAGCGGAACTCTGTGCCTCCCGAGAGCCTTCCGTCTTGGCGCAGATTTTTCCAGATCGCAGTCCTCCGCCCGCAGGAGGCCTGCGATCGGAATATCTGGGCCATTATATTCAATTCTCCCTCATCTGCCTATCTAGCTTCCCCTTAACAACATCTAAGCTATTCACCTCAACCACATCATGTCGTAGCATGATTCACATTCTCACCACCCTCTTGGTAAAGATGTTTCTTCTGAATTCCCGATTGGAATTATTAGCAACTGGCTTATATTTATGAACCTTAGTTTTGGCTCCGCACCAGGGAAAGCATCTTATCTACCTCTACCATTTCAAACACTTCCATAATCCTAAAGACATATATCAGGTTACCTCTTAGCCTTTTCTGGAGTAAAGAACATAACCCTCTTCAGTCTTTGCTTATAGTTATCACCTCTACGTTCTGGCTTCATCATGTAAATACTTGTTTCGCCATCTTCAGTGGCTCTCTGTCCTTTTTGTCAAATTGAGACAGAACTGTACAATGTACTCTGACTTAAGTCTAACCAAGGTTCTATACAACTTTAACATGAGTTTTCGGCCTTTGACTTCTATTCCTCTAGAAATTAACCCCTGCTTGAATTTGCCAGGAAATGTCTCAGTGGAATTTATTCTAATGCGAATCTACCTAATTCATCACAACCAATCTGTATTGGCAGGCTACAGAGAAAACTTGTAATGTTGTTCCAACTAATGACTAGAATGCAGACATTTCTGCTATTTATTATCCTTGTACATCAACAGGTACAATACGTGCCTCGGGATATCACTGAAAATGCATGTGCGCCTCGTTTGACAACCGTATTATAATAATGCATTGAAATAAACTTTGCTTCTTCTCATAAACTTTTAGAAATCAAACAACTGAAAAAGCAAATCCAAGATCTGGGTGAGAGATTTAATTCTGAACAATATTTACTTGAGCTAAGATCGGGTGATTCGCTGAAAGCATTAAGTTCAGCTGTTGAATCGGAATCTGCTAATTCTAGATATCTCGAGTAGCATCTTCTATATACATTTGCAACTTCTGACGTCACAGGATGCTGAGGCAAATTTATTTTCTCTATTTGCTAAACCCCTCTCCCCGGTGCCTCCAGCCTCACCTTCACCAGCAAGAGTGAGGAAATCATAGACTTCCTTGTCATTAAGATTGAAACCATCCGATAAGCTGCCTCTGCCACTTCCCTCCCTTCCGCTAGTCAACCTGGCCAAACATCCTCTAAGATACCCCTGCCCTAGCTTTGAACTCGCACCTTTCTCTACTATCTCTCCTGTCTACCCTCATTCCCTCTCCGAGTTCATAATGCCCATCAGACACACCAGCTGCTCCCTCTATCCTATGATGTGGAGATGCCGGTTTTGGACTGGGGTGGACAACTGAGAGAAGTCGCACAACACCAGGTTATAGTCCAACAGCTTTATTTGAAATCACAAGCTTTCGGAGCTGCTGACTGAGGAGCAGCAGCAGCAGAGTGGTGGTCTCTGTGACCAGGAAGAGGCGAAGGAGACCAAAAAGAGCAACACCAGGTTATAGTCCAACAGCTTTATTTGAAATCACAAGATTTCGGAGCGCTGCTCCTTTGTCAGGTGAAGTGAAGAGATGCATATAGGCACAGCATATAAAGTCAGAGAACACTGCCAGATGATTACAGTTAATCTTTCTAACTGCCCTGTGTGATATTCCAATATTCCTATTCCAACTAAGCTGCTGACCACCCAACTTTCCCTCTTGGATCCTATGTTAGCTGATATTGTTGACGGTTCTCTCTCCTCATGCACTATCCCCCTCGCCCTCAAACTTGCCATCATCAGCCCTCTCCTAATAAAAAATAACCCTTGTCCGCTCCGTCCTTGCAAACTACCGCCCCGTCTCCCACCTCCCTTTCCTCTCCAATGTCCTCGAACGTGCTGTCGCCTCCCAAAGCAGTGCACATTTCCCCCGGAAGTCCATGTTTGAATCCCCCCAATCAGGTTACCGCCACGTCACACTACCGAAACGGCTCTGATCAAAGTCGCAAATGACATCCTAAGTGACTCTGATGAAAGGAAACTATTCCTCTTCCGCCTTCTCAATCTGCCTGCAGCCTTTGACACGGTTGGCCACTCCATCCTCCTCCAAAGCCTCCCCACTGGGTGGGACTGCACTCGCCTGAATCCATTCTTATCACTCTAACCGTAGCCACAGAATCACCTGGAACGGTTGCTCTTCCTGCTCTCGTACCGTTACCCCTGGCTACCCCAATGATCTTTCCTTGGCACCGTTCAATTTCTGATCTACCTGCTGCCTCTCGGCGACTACATCTAATACACGGCATGAGGTTCCACATGCACGCTGACGACACACGGCTCTACGGCACCACCCCCTCTCTCGACTCCTTCACCGTATTTACATTGTCAGACCCTTGTTCTGACATCCAGAACTGGATGAGCAGAAATTTCCATTGCCACCAACTCCATCTGTCTCCCTGGCCAATGCCTGAGGCAGAACCAAACTGCACTCAACATTCGTGTCATATTTGACCCGGGCATCAGCTTCCAACCACATATCCACGCTTTTGGTAAGACCGCCTATTTCCACCTCCGGATTCACGCCCAACTCCGCCCCTGCCTCAGCTCATCTGCTGCTGAAACACTCATCCATGCCTTTGATAAATCTAGACTTGATTATTCCGACGCACTCCTGGCTGACCTCCCACGTTCTACGTTCCATAATCTTGAGGTCGCCAAGTCCCATTCACCCATGACCCTCAAGCTCGCTGACTTACGTAGCCTTCGCTGTTGAAGAAACGCCTCGATTGTTAAATTCTCATCCTTGTTTTAAATTTCGTCAATGGCTTCGCCCTGCCCTATAAATGTAATCTCCTGCAGCCACACAAACCTCAGGGATATCTGCACTCCTCTAATTCTGGCCTCTTGAGCATCCCCGATTTCAATCGCTCCACCATTGGCGGCCGTGTCTTCAGCTTCTGAGATCTAATTTCTGGAGTTCCCCTCCCTAAACCTCTGCGCCTCTCTACCTCACTTTCCTCCTTGATGGCAATGCTTCAAACTTACCTCTTCGACCACGCTATTTGTCATCTGCCCAAATATCTCCTTATAACTCCCTAATTACTAGGCTGCCCGTGTCCTAACTCGCATCATGTCCCGTTCGCCCATCTCCCCTGTGCTCGCTGACCTACATTGGCTCCCGTTTAAGCAAGGCCTCGATTTCAACATTCTCATCCTTGTTTTCAAATCCCTCCATGGCCCTCGCTCCCTCCCTATCTCTGCAATCTTCTCCAGCCACTCAACCCCCAGAGATAGCTGTGCTCTAACTCAGCCCTCTTGAGCATCCCTGATTATAATCGCTCAATCATTGGCGGCCGTGCCTTCTGTTGCCTGGGTCCGAAGCTCTGGAATTCCCTGCCTAAACCTCTCTGCATCGCGAACTCTCTTTCCTCCTTTAAGACGCTCCTTAAAACCTATGTCTTTCACAAAGCTTTTGGTCACTTGCCCTAATTTACCCTTCTGTGGATCGGTGTCAATTTGTTTTTGTCTTAAAATACTCCTGTGCAGCGCCTTGGGATGTTTTACTACGTTAAAGGCGCTATATTAATACAAGTTGTTGTTGTTTTGTTGTTCTGTGGTTCGGTGTCAAATCTTGCTTGTTACGCTCCTTGACGCGGCTGGGGACGTTTTAGTACTTTCAAGGCGCTATATCAAAAAAAGTTGTTGCTTTTGCTGTCGCTTGAATCACACAAAATAAAGTGAGTGTATTGCTGGAAAAACAAGCAGTCTGTAATAAACAACGATCATCTTCAGATGGCAAGAAACTCTGATTTGTAGTAAACAATAAGGAGGATATTTACAGATTGCAGGAGGACAGACCCAGAATGGTAAAATGGGCATTCATACGGCAGACGAAATTCAACGACAGGAAATGTGAATGAGGCATTTTGTTATGAAGAATGAAGAGAGTTAATCATTAGCCCTGAATTTTTTATCGGAGGCTTCCTGCTGGCGGATGCCTCCGATCGGAAAAAAATCTACCAATCTACCTGCTGGTTCCCTAGGTTCCGTGGCTTGCGATCGTGGGCCCCTCCTCTTCGAACTGCGCCGAGTCAACGTATCCCAGGGGCGCAAGAGGTTCGCAAATATCCCTGAGATCACGTGGGCCAGGCGAACCAATGTAGGAAGGGAATCACCCTTCATACTTTTGACAGTTCTGTCCGCACAGAATTGTCAAATGTATGAATGGGGATCACATTTAGAAACACACTAAAACATTAAATACATTTTTTTAAATGCATACTTAAAATTAATTAAAATGCTAACGGTTTTACGGGTCTAAAAATAAACTTACGTTTATGCAGAGTATTTTTAATTTATAAATGAGTTATCAAATTTAATTTTTCTATTTTTTTAACTGCGTAAGCTGATAAAAGCAGTCATTACGCCTGCTTTTACCAGGCGTAAGACTTTGACAGTCATTCAGCGGGCGGAAGTTGAGAACAACACTCCACGCGTAGAGGCCCATCTCCTGGGGATGCGGATGATCTTTCCAGCGAATTCGAGACAGATCGCAAGTGTCGGTTTTCAGCGCATGCGCTTCGCATGACTGCAACCGGCACTTGCGCGTCCCCCACGGGCGCGCACGGACCTCGCCAGTACCCGTAGAGGTCGCAAAATCCGGCCCAACATTAAGTTACTGATACCAATTTAAAGGGGCTGCAGGAAGAGAGATACCTGCGAGTGCATGTGCACAAATCTTTGAAGATGGACAACAATGATGTTAATAGAGCATATGCAATCCAATCAGACATTTGTTAACGTGGGTCTATCTTTTCCTGCGCACTCTCAGTGTTCGAGCGGAGGATTTAATTGTACCGGACGAATGCACCAATTTGAATCTCATGCAATGCGGCCTGATTTATATATCTTGATCAGAAATTAATACTTATAATCGAATCTGTTCCCAAAGGAATAGTATTTGCACATTGGTCAGTTAGAACTTAAAAGCACAAAGTGGAGAATTATTCGGTTTATAGTGTACAGTCTAAAATATGTGTTTATATCTATACAGAAGACAAGCTGAATAAAAAGCGAAAGGGTAAGCACGTAACAAATGATGGCGGGCATCTCAATTTTATGCGGATCATTCAGTTAATGTCAATGGAAATGACAATCGGAAATATCGGTCATGTACGAGCCAAAAGCGATTTCTGCTGTTTTCCGCACCGATTATGTCCAATTTTACCCCAAGCCTTGTCAAATCAGGCCAGAAACGTTTCAAAATGGCATCGATGTATTTCGGAACAGGACGCCTTCAATTTAAATTAAATACTCTCATTACTTCAGTTACTTGAGGCCACTAGAGGAGTTTGGCTTGTTCTCTTTGTCACAGGATAATTTAAGGAAATATTTAATGGAGGTGTTTAAAATCATAAAGAGTTTTGATGGAGTAATGCAGGAGAAACTGCTTCCAATGGCAGAAAGGTCGGTAACGAAAAGATACAGAATTACTGTAATTGGCAAAAGAACCAGAGGCGAGATGAGGAGAGATTATTTCACGCAGCGAGTTGTAATGAATTGACATTCACCACCTGAAACGGTAGCGGAAGCAAATTCAAAATTAACTGACAAAAATGATTGGGAAACTAATTGGATAGCTCTTTCAAGAGATGGCACAGTTTTTTTCTGTGCTGTTTCATTCTCTGATTCTACTCCTCTATCATTCCCGTATCATCAAAGTCCCATACCCCGACACGAACACACTTTTCATAATTTCACAGAATGGAATTGCTCTCGAGAGGAAGTTCCCTGTCCTTAAAACAGAGAGAGACAGAGAGAGAGATACATTTCCAATAAAACATTCAGGCGTTTTTCGCTAATATCCCACAGTGCAGATTCTAAGGTTTTGCTTCAATATGTTCATGCCCACGGCCTTTGATTTCTTAAATAAATCGTCAGAGCATTGGAACAGAAGTAGTTCATAAGACGCCTCCAATCCGTTCCGATGTTCAATTAGTTAATCACTGATCTGTACCTCAACTTCATTCGACCACCATTGCACCATATCACTGGAATGCCTTCTCTAACACAAATCTAGCTTTCACGTACTTGACAGGATCAAGTGACTCCTGGCGTCCACAGTCCTTTTCGGGAATGTTTCCTTATTTCCAGCACATTTCGGATGTAAAGGTGCCCGTTGTATTCCAGTCTCCTTCAGATGACAACCAACACTCCATGACACTTAATGATTACTATCTGTACCTATCTAACTGCTTTATATGACCCGTGTACCCGGAATCAAAATTGTCTTTTGGATATCTTTTGATACATATTCACTGCCTTTATCTTGTGTTAACCTTATTTTTGAAATTACTCTGTTTTTAGAAGGGGAACCGTGTGACGCTGACGAAAGTAAGCATAATTTGCATTTAAAATCTGTTGTAGTATAATCCTGAACATAACACAACACATTTACGTTATGCTGAAGGAATGCTTCACAGTGTTTGATGCATAAGCCTGCGTAATACGTATCCCAGTGTACGAATGACGTACTGGTAGATGACAAGTGCACTCTCAACGAAATGGGTAGATTGTAACATTAATGGTGGCGGCTGAGGAACAGCGGCGCGTTGTCCAGCCAAACGATTTCCACTGCAATGAGGCACATCTGTCAGCTGTGGCTCAGTTGGTAGCACCCTGTCCTCTGAGGCAAAAGGTTGTGGGTTCAAGTCCCACTCCAGGGTCTTGAGCACATAAAGCTACGCTGACAGTCCAGTGCATTGTCGCCCTGTCGGAGGTGCCGTCTTTCAGATGAGACGTTCAACCAAGGCCCGGTCTTCTCTCTCAGGTGGACGTAAAGGATCCCACGGCACCATTTCGAAGAAGAGCAGGGGAGTTACTCCTTCTGTCCGGGCCAATATTTATTCCTCAAACAAACAGAGCAAAAATAGATTATCTGGTCATTTTCGCAGTGCTGTTTGTGGGATCTTGCTGTGCGCAAATTAACTTCTGCGTTTCCGAAATTACAACAGCGACTCCACTTCAAAAGTATTTATTGGCTGTAAAGCGCTTGGAGACCTCCGGTGGTCGTGAAACGTGTTCTAGAAATAAAAGTTTCATTTTTTTTCCTTTACAATGATAGTAAATGGGATGGGCTATTTTTTGGGCATCCCAACTTCTATCGCCCCTTATCCGCCAGCGGGGAATACTGGGCTTCCAAACGTTTTTTAATGTAATGAGGTGGCTGTACGTAGGGTATGTCTGGGAGTGTAACACTACCGACAGAGGCTATGCCACGAGCGATTTTGAAAAAATGGCGTGTGAAGCATATCGAATCTATCTATAGTTTTGTCTATTAATCATCTACCGATTTATTTTTCTATACCTAAATCCAAATATATGCATCCATCTAACTATCCATCTATAGTCATATATATGTATCTATCTATCCATAATGGGCAGGATATTCCGATCCCTACGGGTGTGTACACGCTCTGTGCACACCCGTAGGGCCGTCAGAAATGTCGGTTTCAGGCATGCGAAGCGCATGCGCTGAAAAGCGGCATTTCCGATCTGTCACGAATACTCCTGACAGATCGGAAGCCTGCCTTGGAGAAGGGCCTCTGCGGGCGGGTAGTTCCGCTTTCTGGAGAACCTCCGCCAGCAGAAAACCCTTAGAAATCATAAGGCCTGCTTTTACGAGCATAAGATTTGCAAAAATTATAATTTAAAAATACTTCAACAAAGCTAAGTTTATTTTCAGCCCCGGAAAAACTTTAATCATTTTTTCCAACCAAAAATAAAAATTTTGTTTAAAATATTTAATTTATTGTAATTTCAACCAACTTTAAAAATGTGATTTTTTTTTCAATTTGTTTAAAGTTTTACATATTTTTTGGGGTGATCTCCATTCATATATTTGACAGTTCTATTTTTCAAGTGTATGAACGAGTCTCCCTTCTTTGATTGGCTCCCCATGGCCCACGTGATCTTAGGGACGCTTGCAAATCGCATGCGTCTCTGGGATACGTAGGCCCTGCATATTCGAGTTGGAGAGGCCCAGGAACGGAGGTGTCCGGCCCTCGGGAGCCCTCAGGTAAGTCCGTAGATTTTTTTTCCATGTCGGAGGCCTCCGCACGCAGGAAGCCTCCGATCGGAAAATACGGTTCAATGTAATTCATTTTAAATTAGTTGCGGAAAGCGTCAGAATGAATCAAAGGTGAACATAACCAAATGGAAAAGTGCAAATTTCAAGCAGTTGGGAAGCGTTATTGCACAGGCGGACTGGATAAGGGTGGCGTGGAATAATGGCAATCAGTAATGGCAGCCCTTTCGTTGACAAACCAAGAAAAGTCCCATAAGGAGTGAATGTGGCATTAAATGCGAGAACGCCCTGAACGGCAAAGGAAAGAGAGTTTACAATATAACAGAAGAAGGAGGCTTATGACAGATGTCAGAAAATGAATAGAAATGAAATCCAGGCAGAATAGAGAGAATGTACGGGGAAATCGAAAATGTATATAAGGAGGTCAGAGCGAAAGTAGGAGAAAAGTCTGGCGGATAACATAAAGGGAACCCAAACATATTTTATAAGCATAGAGGAAAAACTTAGAAGGATAGTTAATGGAATGGCGGGGACGATTAGTGAGAATAAACAAACTCCTTTTATGGAGACAGAGGGCATGACTGAGGTACTGCATTTCGCAAAATAAGAGGATTAATTAAATGTTGCAGTAGAGGAGGGGAGTAGAGATATTGGCTCAGAAATAAATGGATAGAAGTGAGGTGCTAAATAGATTGACATCACGCAAAGTCAAGAAGTTAATACGATGGAGTGCATTCTAGATTGCTGAGTGAATATAGGGTAGAGTAAGCAGAAGCTCTGACCACACGCTTTCAATCCTGCTTGGGTGTGGAAGTGGTAGCAGAGGGCTAGAGGCTTGCCAAGGTTACATGCATGCTCAAAAACGGTGAGAGCGATGACTTTGATAACTACAGGACAATCAGTCTGACGTCACTGGTAGGAGAACGACTAGACACTATTGTCGAGGACATCAATAATTCGCACTTGGCGAGACATTTGTCAATATGAGACAGCCAGGTCGGATTTCTTAACCGGAGATCGTGACTGATTAAACTGATTGATTTACTTCATGTAGTATGAGATAGGGTTTATGAAGGTTGTGCCGTCAATGTTGTATGCATGGACTTTCAAAAGGCAGAAGTAAAATACTCGGATGCCTTAAATCTGAAATGAAAACAGAAAATGCTGGAAATACTCAGCAGGTCGGGCAGCATCTGTGTAGCAAGAAATAGAGTTAACGTTTTATTCGATGACCCTTCGTCAGAACTGGAAAAAGCTGGAGATGGAACAGGATTTTAAGCAAATGTAGGGGCAGGGGGGGGAGAGGGGAGGAACGAACAACAGGGAAGGTCTGTGATAGGATGGAAGGCACAAGAGATTAAGCGATAAATTGGTCGATGGTGCAAGGCAAAAGGAGATGGTACTGGGACAAGTTAAGAAACAAAACATGGCTCTAGATGAAGTGTAAATGGCACTGGCAGAATGATCGGCAGCTGCCATGTGGGAGAAAGAAAAACAATGGAAAAAAATAGGGGCAGAGGTTATGGTCTGACATTGGTGAACTCGAT